>CM066292.1:1625055-2983842 GCA_033816765.1 Nothopassalora personata | reverse complement strand
CGTGGTTGATGTCGCGTGGCAGCTGAAAGGCAACCGTGGAATATATGGAGCTCGATATAGTGAGCACAGGAGGACGGCAGAGGCTAACCACGCTGTCGGGACACTTCCGGGTAAAGCGGACTGTGAGCGCACCTAGAGATGGAAACGGTCAAAGGCGGAATTCATTGTTGTATGTCATTTGCATTCCGGCTTTGATGGATGCCTTTGTTCCTATGCGCCCAGCTTGGCGTGTCCATGTGATGAGTTGGAGGCTGCAAACTAAGCATACCAGACTACTTGCGCAAGTCGCATGTTGAAGAAAAGCGGCTCGCACGCGGCAGATCCAACGTATGTACTGTACTTGGGTGCTTGCGTGTTGCGCCATCTCACGCGACTAACTGAGAACCATCTGCGGAGTTCTGTGCCGATCGTCCTTTCGCGAATGTGCTATTTCGGGAACTTCGGCATCTGTGCCGTTTGAGGTCGTAGCCATGTCATCGTGTTCGTGAGCCCTCTGCCAGTCGGTGCGCCATCTTCGCAACGCAACTCAGTATAGACTGATGCTCCGTTGTGGTATCCGGTTGGTCTGGATATCTTCTGTGTCCTCATCGAGCGCTTCGAAGTCGGTCGCATTGATCGACCCTCAATCTTCATCCGCAAAGTCTGCCTCCCCATCTGCATCGTCGTCGTCGATGAATCCATCGTCTTCAGCCGTATATTTCTCGCCCGGTGCTAGGCCTGCGCGCGAATGCGGTTGCTGTGGTTGGCGCCTGGCGGAGGCTGGAGCTGCTGCGTTGGTGCCAGCAGTCTCTTTGGCGACAGCATCGCAGGCATCGATCCAGTCGGCGTAGACATCGACTGGTTGAGATAGGTCTAGAAAGGGTCAGTTCGAGCATTTGATGCATGCCATGCCACCACATACAGTTCACGCCCGTCTGGAAGTTCTGTAGGCACGATTTGCAGTGCAGGTTGCCGACACCGGCCTTCTTATCGATCTTGACGCCGACTGAAGTTTCATGATTGCAGAAGACGCATTTGAAGTTCGTCGCAAGCACTTCGCGCTGGCCAGGTGTCAGTTGCCATCATTATGCGACGCGGCACGTGACACGAGATGGTGTACCTGCTTCTTGACAGGACCGCGCGAGGACTTCTTTCGTTTACCCTGCTAAGTGTCAGTACCGCGCGATATGTTTCGTTGCGTGAATCGCATACCATAGCGGCTCGTGTGTGGTGTGTTGGAGTGCTGCTTGTTCCTCGGGACAAAGTGCAAGGCCGAAATGACTTCACTGCTTTCGAGCTTCAACGCGACGTACACGCGAACAGCCACACTACCTAGCCACGGTGACCCGCTCAACACCAACCACGTGCCATCCTCCTCCTGCCTTCGGGCAACGATAAGCATCGCACTTCGCCGCTGTCTTCAGGAGCCCATTTCTAGGCCGCTGCATACAACGCCAGGCACAGCGTATGGTCAGTCGCCTCGTACATATTGTTGTATCTCTACTCTCCTTCATCATTGTTTGCTCTGAACACGACTTGGTCTCTTTGCCCCGCCACATCCACGTCTCCATGTAGTTTGCATCCAGTTCTCGATAACAAGACCCCAGACCAACGAACGAAGCGAGGATCATACACATCATGTCAAGCAGCACGAGCCTGGAGGACACTCTGCAGGTCATTCTTACCAAGCTCAATAAGCTGGAACACGGCCAGGCCAGCATTCAGCAAGAGTATGGCTCTCTTGGTACCACCGTGGAGTCCATCAATGGCCGGGTGAATGCACTGGCTGGTGTAAAGCAAGCATCTAGCGGCATTGCTCATGATGCTTCCTTTCCCAGTCCAAGACTAGGTCCAGACAGTCCCAAGATTCCTCCTCGAAGCCAGCAGCAACGAGACAGCATCAGCTCAATCGATGGCCACGCGAAAGATACCAACGGATATGCAGACACAGCATCTTCTCCTCCGCCACCAAGAACGAGCATCACATCGAAGATCATTCTCACGACGCATCCTGGGCAAGCAGGCGTTGACCCACTACCGATGCAATGGGGAGCAAAGGATGCCCAACAACGTGGGCCAGTAGTTGTCTCCCGTAACCCTTCCACTTTCCGAAGACGAAACGCGGTTGGTGCACATGGCGGATCTTACAGCATCTACTACGCTTTAGCCGTAGCTTCCAAGCAGATGGACACCGACCACAAACCGGACTACACGAATACTGAGCCAGCAGCAAGCATTGGTCCTTTTCCGTCGTGGTATGATCCCAAGAAAATCGTGGCTATGGATCCGCTTGGCCATCTGGCTCCATGGCTGTTCAAGGACATTATACGAGATGAGAATGTAGAGATTCGACCTACGATCGCAGTGACAAAAGCGCACATGAAGATTCCCGAGCTCGAAGAATCAGTCCGCAAGGGCAGACTTGTCCCGGACGGCAAGATCTGCATTAACGAGACAGGAGAGCTCAACGTCACCAAATTCGCCGTTGAGCCGGTGTGGTATCTGCCTGGTGTAGCCGAGCGATTTGGCATCGATGAAGGATCCCTTCGACGCTCGTTGTTCGAGCACACTGGAGGTAGCTACCCTGAGCTCATTACCCGTAACGACATCAAGCTCTTTTTGCCACCAATAGGAGGCCTGACGGTATACTGCTTTGGCGATCCTGCGAAGATGAGCGACCCCAACGCAAAGCTATCCTTACGTGTTCACGACGAGTGCAACGGCTCAGACGTGTTCGGCTCCGACATCTGCACCTGTCGGCCTTACTTGATCTTTGGCATTGAAGAGGCCGTCAAGGAAGCTCAGCGCGGTGGCAGCGGGGTGGTCATTTACTTCCGCAAGGAAGGTCGTGCGCTAGGTGAAGTCACCAAGTACCTGGTGTACAATGCCAGGAAGCGTGGCTCGGATCGTGCAAGCGAGTATTTCAAGCGCACGGAGAACATTGCAGGCGTGAAAGATATGCGTTTTCAGGCGTTGATGCCAGATATTCTTCATTGGCTTGGTATCACCAAGATCGACCGCATGATGAGTATGTCAAACATGAAGCACGACGCCATTGTCGAGCAGGGCATCCCAATCCATGAACGGGTACCCATCCCAGACGAGATGATCCCGGAGGACAGTCGCGTCGAGATTGATGCTAAAATCCACGCTGGATACTGTAAGTCATATCGCATCCCGTGACCTCGTACAGACCACTGACTATACACAGTTACCACCGGGAAGGTCATGACCGTTGAAGAACTCAACAACGTCAAGGGAAGAGCCTGGGAAGATGTCGATGTAAGTGTCCCCTTGCGTTGTTCCACGACCCAAAATGTGCAGTCAGCTTACATGTGGTGCAACAGCATTAAGTGTCTCCTGTTGGTACGACGCACGCTTATAGCCGGTCTGGTACACAGCATTCGGGTACCAGGAATAAGTAACTAGGTACCTCTTTTACGGCAGAATTGTCGATGCGAAGATGTGGGAAGTCTTGGCACAGCGGAGTCGTTCGTAGATCTTGAACAGCGCTCAAAGGACGATCTCCAAATCGTTCGACTTCACAGACTGTTTGACGTGTGGCAAACGTACTCATGTGGTTTTACACACTACTCTTCTCACTTGAAGACGTCGCTTTGGTTGCGCGTCTGAAATGGCAAGCACCAGGCACAATCTTGGGTACGATGGCATATTCCTTGTTGGCAGTGGAGTGAATCTCAGCTGTTCGGAATTCCACCCGGTCGTTGCTAGGATGGTGGAGTTTGGAAGAGTCGTGGTCGGTACCGGAACTGGACATGCCACCGGCTTCCTCTATCACGGCATCTCTTCGCTCTTGCGGCTTGTCGCTCGTTGAGGACGTTAAAGGTCCTGATTCGCTCTGGCCATTGTCAGTAGCAGCCGATCGTCTGGCGGTGGTGATGAGGCCAGGCCAGCAAAGTCGTCCAAGACGTAGAGCACACACAGTATGCGTCCTCACGTTTCGCGTACCTATGGGAAGTCGCCGCCTACCTTCCGATTCTAGCTTGACGGGGCTAGAATACAAGAAGTTCCCGAACTCGTCCCCATTCTTAGATGCGTGTGAAGCCGTCGGGCAGAACGGCATCCCCGCTAGCCACTCGTTCCTGATCAATCACCGGCACTTGCTGGTCGGGATCACGGGGCAAGCCATTCACAGCGGTGCTGAGTCCCAGCTCCCGTCCGCGCCTGCAGGTGTGCCCAAGTTTTCGACTGCTGCTTGCATCAAACACATGGCAGCACCGCCTAGAGCATGCATTTTGACAAGCATGGATGCATCGCGGTGAAGTTTCAGCGAGCGCGACGGCAGCGCAGGGTTGCGTGTGTGATGTTGCATCGATGGTAGCCGATGCCGCGGACCTTCGAACCTCGTATGCCTGCCCCCTTCCTTTTGCTGACGGAAAAAGTCTACCTTGTAGGTACGACGTGTGTGTGTGTGTTTCTCACGCGACGCCTGCAAGAGCGGGAGCTGGCAATGCAGGCGCATGCAGCAGGGGGAGGGAGGCCCATCGGGCGGGCTAGACGATCTTGACAGCTCATCCCGTGTTTGCCCAAGCGAACGCAGCACACAGCCTTCAGAACAGCCTTTCCGACTTGCGTGCGTCATGGTGATTGGATGTCCTTGAGGCGTCATAAACAAAGCAAACCAACGAAGAGTTGATCCTCAGTAAGAATGAGGGAACCTTGCCCCCTCGTAACCTTTCAAGTCTTACATGCGCCCCCCCTTCCTTGTTGATGCTGCTACTTCTTCTCGCTCCCAGCATCTCGGTCAGCTGTCGCACATTGCCTCATTGCCCCTCTGCTACAGGACATTGAAAGGCACGACGATCCCTCTCCGCTCTGGACTATCACATCAACCTGAAGATCTCAATCATCTGCTCATTCGAAGTCACCACACACGTTCATCCGAAATGGCCGTCAAATTCAATCAATCGTCTCTGACGAAAGCTACCATAACGGCACCACACCTCAACCGGCATCACTCATACAGCACAAGACAAGATGGCGGACGATCGCAGCCAGGCGACGCTACTACTGTCCTCGCAAATGTAGCATCGCGAGCCGCATCCCCAGGAAGGAAAAGCCCTTCAACAAGCCCATGGCCATCACCAACAGATACCCCAAGCAATGGCCGACGCACTTCCTGGGACGACTGCAAGTTGATGCGAAATGGTTACATCTCATTCCCGGATTTCGATCAACTTCGTGCTGCCAACCAAGAAAAGCGCCCATGATCATTTCCATTACTGGTACCGGAGGTTATGATTTCGACTTTGTCAATACAGTCGGCACTACTACACGTCTCGCCAGATTGGCGACCATCCATAATTCCCAGGGAGAGGCATCTGTCAATTCAGAATACCCACACCCAGCGTAAAACCAATACCGCCACAGTGTTTGCACAGAAAACTGGATCCCATCGTTGCCCAACAGGAAAACTACGTTGGACGCTCCAACACAAGGCAGTCGCAACGGCCGTCAACAAAATACAAAGGTACAAAGCACGAACAAAGACCAGTAACATGTGCCGCTCCGTGCTCTCGGTTGGGAGCTCCGCGCGGAAAATCGCTCCCAAACAGGAAGTGACACGCGCGAAGTCTCACATGTGGAGACGGTCGCAAGCTACGAGTGCATCCGAGACATGATGGACGTTGGGACGACATGAAAACTTGCCGCCAGACACCTGCTGCCACTACGCTCTCTGCACGTTGTCAGACATGCAGCGTGGGATTCTGCGACGTGGCAAGCTTGCAGTTGTCCGGTAGTGGGGGTTTGGCAGGAAAGAGGGGTTCCCTTCAGCAGAGAACAAGAGGCAGGATGGATTTGTTACGCTTTGCTCATGACTTTACGATGGAATGCGTTATGAGGAGGGATGTAGTGATGGAAATCAGAATCAAGGTTTCTTGATCTTGCCGCAGCCCCTTGGCAGATGTAGTGAGTGAGAAACGGATTTCCTCAGGTGGGGCTAGATTCGGACTTCAACATCAAAGTCCAAAAGTGGTACTCGACCGTTCGTAGATCGCTCGACATTGAACGGCTCGACTACTACTTGTGTATAGCGATTGATGCGCGAGGAATTCCGTTTAAAAGAGTCCCAACTACACTACTATACTGGTCTGCTCCAGTTCCGGCCGACGCGTTTGCAGTATTTTCTGCGAAGGGGCGCGCTTCCACGCTACCCATTCAATCGCCTCTCGCCCACAAGCAGCTTGTTGGTTGTGACTCTAGGTTCTACAGACCGCTCCTCGATCGACTCCCGATGAACACTATTCATGGCGGTGAACACACTTCTTGCCTTTGATGTTGTCGACCGGTTGCACTTCATCCCTGAAGTGTCGCTGTCGCATGGACCTTGCAAGTGCTTCCAAGCGCCAGCAACGCTGGCGTCCTGGCAACAGCTCATCGTCGCTCGATCATGGTCTGATCCACGGTGAGCAAGCGGCTTACACTTCTCTTGCGAAGCTGATGCTGCGCTGTGTGGTGTGGTATGGTATGACTGTTGTGGTGGTGCCTGCCTTGTAAGAAAACTTCCGAGCATGGAGAGTTCGTGTCGAATGGAGTTAATTTTGACCTTTCGATGGTCGCGTGAGGGTCGGATCAAGACTGACTTGTCATCGAAGGCAGGGAAGAGAGGGAGAGAAACTTTTTGATTAGAGACTGGAGCCAGCCAGCCAGCCAGCCAGCCAGCCAGCCAGCCAGCCTTTGGTTCATGGTTGGGTGTACAAGTGTTGTTGTTGTGGTGGAATACATCTACTCATCATGTCTTGCTCAACAAGCTTGATGCTTCAAATTTATCCGTAGTCATAGGCCTCCACCCCATTGACACTGCTTCATCTCACACCGTCCCCTCCCTCCTCAACCCTGCCCGTGGGTGACAGGGGTCTCTGTTGTTCACCAACCGTCGATGGCAACGAGTGCAAGCGTGGCGCTCACATCGTGCACATCGCCATCTGTGATCCATCATGCGAAATCTGTCCACATGGAAGGCACATCTGATGCCTCGCATGACCGTCCCGACTTGACGCCAGGCGTGGCGGAGCGGAGTTTCTGTCAATGCTGGCGAGGGTGGTTCTCTTGGGGAAGGAGGCTGTGAAGAATCGTCCCGGCCGAGAGGAAGTGGTGGCGCCGGCGGCGGGTGAGTGGATGGAGCATTGGGGGAGTTGCCGTTTGGAAGGTTTGCTTCGGTGACTGTGCTTTCTGGAGGCGACAGTGATAGGGGAAATGCATCGACGACCTTTGCTTGGCTGGGAGAGGTGTCTTCGTCGTTGCTGGCCACTGAATCTGTGTCGGAGTCGTGCTGCTCCTGGACTTGAATGAGGTAATCGTTAAGAGTTTCGAGAGAGTCACAGCCCATTGAAATGCTTCGTGGATTGAATGGTCGTGGAACCACAGCACGGCGGCCACCGTAGAAGTTTGGTGTCGAAGATGTGCCGGACATGGCGCTCTGAGAGATCATCTTTTTCGTATTTTTAGAGTGATCTGAGTGTTGTGGTTGAAGAAGTGGAACATGATTAGAACTTGATAGACTTGAAGACTGACCAGCAGTCGATGAGAGAATGGTATTGAAGTTGTTGTATGACGATAAGCACCAACATCGTGGTCGAGCGAACCTATCTTATAGTACTCACGGCATTGCTCTTCGCCAGGCGACCCTCCAAGAGTAGGGGAAGTGTCTTGGGAAATTATAGAGGAAAAGGACATAAGTCTGAGACCTACTTCGACGCAGACTCGCTCCGTACAGCTTGAAAATGCCGCTGTAGCCGTCGAAGCAGCTCGCGCCAAGAATCTTCCACGGTTGTTCAGTATCAAATGGCCAGAAATAGTGAGACCGACTCAGATAGTAGGAGAGTAATGCACACCTGCTATTTTGCCTACCTAGACAGCCAAGCCAGAGCAGCAATTGGTTGATAGACATGTCTTGAGCTGCCACGTGCTGTCTCTTGAATCAATCCAGACTTCAGGCAGTGCCGCATGTTGTTGATCTATGATCAATCCGTTTTATGGCAGGTCCTGTTGGAACATTTCCAGGTATTGTCTCGACGGTCGCGCATCGTATCGCCTTGACTATGCTATTCTCATTGCAGGAGCGGCCTGGTCGCGGAGCTTCGGATGTGCTGTGGCGGCGCTAACGTGGCGATTTCGAGCACATGCGATCATTGGTTTGATAGTCAATTTAACGTGTGACTTCACCAGCAGTGTTGCAAAGCTCTGTTAAAGTCGTGCCGCTCAGTTGCCGGGCTCGGGAAGATTAGTCGATGATGCATGATCACGCCTAATCTCTCAGTCATCCGGTCGACCTCCACCACCGAGAGTGCCAGCGGCAGCAGCTTTCTGTCTCGTTCTCTTGGCCTTCTTCGCAGACTTTCGCTTCTCCTTCTCAGCCGCTGCCTTTTCTCTCTCTTCTTTCTCACGTTCGGCCGCTTTCCGCTCTTCTTCAGCGGCTTGATTCTCATGCTTCTTCTGAGTCTCCTCATTGATGATGCTCATGGTATGTTCCAAAGTCTGAAATCGTTCGTAGTGTGCAACGGGAACTCCAGTCTCACGTGCGTAGTGCTCCAGATTCCATCTTCCTGTTGACTTGCCGCTTAATGCAGCGTCGACACGAGCAGGATCGAGCTTCTCCTCGCGCGTGAATTTGGCTTTGATCATGCGTCGGTTCCTGCCAGGAAACATCTTACTGATGACGAAGAAGTCTGTGCCAAACATGCGAAGCTGGTCGTAGAAGCGGTCGGTATCATCTTCGGACCAAGGGTCGCTTTTCCACTTCCACAAGGGCACGCGATCGATCGGATCACGTCGGTTGTCGTTGATCCAAGTCGTGCGATTGTTCAGTACCGTCAAATCGTCGACAACCTCAGCATCTTCAACGTTGGCTGCTGCATCTCGAGCGGCTTGTGTGTTATCGATCGTGACAGTTTTCTCTTGATCGATTACGATGTCGCCATTCTCATCCATGCGGAACTGCGGCCCTTCATCGACACCACCGCCGTCGTCATCACCCATCTGCGCATCTGGCTCTGCGGTCTCAGTGGCAGGCTGTTCCGATGGCTCAGCGTCTGGATCTCTTGCGTCTTCGACAGGAGTGCCATTTGCTTCTTCGGCGCCCTCTGTCGTCGGCACAACACCTTCAGCGGCCCGGACAGAAGCATCGGCTGGCTTTGGTTGTTGCAGTCCATCCACAATCGCCTGAGCTGCCGCCTTTCTGTCTGCTTTGATCTTTGCCCAGTCGATGGCTGCCATCGCCTTCCCTCGTTCCGATCGTTTACCATGTCTCGAATCACGACTGATGTCCCACATAGTCACAACACTCGGATCAATGACGTGATCTTCAAGATCTGAGCTTTCGCCGTCACCTTCCTGCTGCGTCGGTTCGTGAGGATCAATGTCCATTTCTGTGCCCACATTCTCACTTGCTACGGGCTCCGCGCTATTTTGAGCAGATGTCTGCACCTTCTTTCGTGACACTCGTGCTTTCCGTGGCTTTGTAGCTTTCTTTGGCTTCGGCGCTGCAGGAGCTGAAGACGGATCTTCTCCCGTCAATGCTGGGTCTATTTGCGTTTCCTGTTCGGGCACATTGGCGCCTTCGCCTTCATCGTCGGAGTTTGTGATGGTCTCAGCACTCTTCGCCTTGGATCTGCCCCTGCGCTGCGTGGTCGTGACCTTTCTGGCTGTCGCACGGCGTTTCTTTGCCGGCGCAGGATCAGCAGTTGTCACTGCCTCTCCACTGGCGTCGTTCCGTCCTGCCCTCACGCGAATCTGCTCGCCCGCCTGCTCTTCACCTTGAACAACAGCTTGTACCCTAGCATTGCTTCGAGCTGTGCTTCTCTTTTGCCTTTTCGGTGATCCATCTTCCTGTGTCGGCGGCCCATCTTCCTGAAAGCGCGCTCTCTTCGTGCCCTGCTTGGTATTTGCCGGCTCTGTTGTCGTACTTGTAGCGGCATTACTGGCCCCCTCTCTTTGCTGCTGTGACACTGGCTCCTCTTGATTTGGCTGACCAGGAATCGGTAGGAGCAGTGGTCCAAGAGCCTGTTCTGCGAAAGACAATACAGGCTCTTCTCTGGTTGCTCCTGACTCTTCTCGTACCTGTTCTCGTGAGGGCTGATTTGGCTGATTCGCCGAAGATGCTGCGCTCTGCGTAGTTTCGGCTGCCGGATCGGGCACCGTGTCCTTGGTTGGTTGAGGTGTGGGTTGTACTGTCGGCACAGATATAGGAGCATGCTGCACGTTGGGTGGCCCAGATCGGGTCTGCTGTATCCCAGGACTCGCTTGCCGGACAGGCTCGACAGGTGCTGGAGCTGATTGAGGTCCCTGCTGCGATTGCGCCGGGTGCTCGGATCGAGGTGGGCCTTCTCTTTCCTGTTCTGCAGTGGACCGCTCGACGGCGGACTGTTGTGTAGGGGTAGGACTAGGAGGTGCGACACTGGGAGTTGTTTGCTGAGCAGATGGCGCTGGAGTCGACAGCACCGCGGGCGCTGCTGCTGCCGGACGTCGACGCGCGGGAGCCTTCGGAGCCGCCTTTTTGCCCGGTGCGGCGGACGATATCATGATCGGTGCCATGGTGAGCTGTTCTGGCAGACACGAGCTGCCTCTCGTCGTGTTATTGGGCGCGCATGAGCAGTACCGCAGTGTGGTGTTGGTTGTGGACTGCAAGACGGAATGGACTGGCGGGACGGTCACGATTTGGTGCATGAGGCGAGGCTAGCGCCAGAGTCAAGCGAGGGTTGCGGCGTGAACTCCTTTCTCACCCACCAAGAAGCCAGACTCGACGCTGCAAGACCTCTCATCACACACGACCACACAATCCCGCACAGCCCACCATAGCCCACCACCTCACAGCCCTGTCCATCTCACTTGTATCCATGTGGCCGTCAACATAAGGAAATCTGGAGCCGTAAGCGGGCGCAACAGGGGCGGCAGAGTGCAGCCTCATCCCTCAAATGACCGCCACCAAGGCCCATCTGCCTGCGCTCCCATCTCTCCGCACCGTCGAGATGGAAGACCGCAAGCGCTCGCTCGTCAACGATGTCGACGACTTGGCGCCCAGCCGTAAGCGCCTCAAGGACGAGAACGGCGGCACGATGCGCATGGCGGAGGACAAGGAGAAGGACGTCGAGGTGTGTATCGTCACCACACTCCGATGGCCAGATGTATACGCGCGACGTTCAAGCTGACAGGTTACTCGCTGCAGGACTACCAGAAAGATGCCATCCTGCGGCAGATGAAGGAGTACCGCCGGCAAAAGAAGGACGCGGAAGATCAGCTGTCGGAGCTGCACAAGAAGACGAAATACCACAATGACCATCTGCGCATCATCGACGCCTGGTTCGCCCAGCTTCTCGACGAAGTCCGCGTCCTCGCTGCTGATAAACTGCCCACTCCGCCTCCCAGCGCCACTTCCTCGACCGGTATGCAAGCCCTCCACATCACGTGAAAAAGACGTATACTGAAGACATGAATTAGGGGAAGAGCTGTACAAATCGGCACTGCTGTTTGAGGATAACGACACCTTCTCGGACCACCTGAAAGTCCGCTCAGACGGGATCAAGACTGCTATCTCGGACCTCTTTGGCCGCCTGCCTTCGTCTTCGCCGGATGTTGAGGATCTGAGGCGTCAGCTCAATGAGCTACTAGCCAAGGAGAAGGAACATGCTGTCGAGCTGAGACAGACCATTGATGAGAAGGACTCGTTCAATGAGCGCCTTGAGACTGCCATGATGCGGTACATGACTGCCGAGAGGAAGCTGGATCGTGCCAAGAGCTCACAGGTACAAAAGCTGGAGAGGCAAGCCATCATGGGCGGGAACGGTGATACAATAACTCCGACTACTTCCAAGTCGGGCGCAACTCCAAAGAAGGAACACCCTGATACTAACGGCGAGCTCGAAAATGGCGTAGCAAGCGCCGAGGCCGAGGCACAACGCAAAGAAGCCGTTGCTGCTGCTGAAAAGCAAAAGGCACAGCTCGAAGAGATCGAGGTGGAAAACGAGAGATTGACGAATGAGCTGAGCGCGGCAAGGACAAAGTTGGCTAGTCTTTCAGACGATGACTACGCCGAGACATCGTTGTTCAGGACTTTCAAGTCTAAATATGAGGATGTCATCAAGCGTGTCAACGATCTCGAAGCCACTAACGTACAGCTGCGAGAAGAAGCCCAAAAGTTCCAGTCCGAACGCGTAGCCTACCGGAATCAGATGGATGACGAGGCTCGGAACCAGACGATCGACATCGAGACAGCGAATGCAAGGGCCGAGACCGATCTTGCACGGATTCGGCACACAAGAGATCAGTTGAGCTCCGAGATGTCGATTCTGAAAGCTTCCGAGGAAAACTCGAGAACTTCTATAATACAGGCGCGAGAGATGGCTGAAGCCAAGGACCAAAGAATTGCCGCTCTTGAATCACATGTAAAGCGATTGGAAGTGCAAGTCGGCGAGGCAGAGGCTGCGTTGGGTGATTTGGACGATCTGGATGCCGATGCTTTGAAGAACAAGCTACGCACTCTCGACACCCAATATCAGCTGCTGAGTAATGAACTGCCATCTATGGAAGCTGCCTGGAAGAAGACGCAAGCCCTGGCAGCAAAGAAGATTGACGAGGTCGCCACTTGGGAAGAGCAAATCGCTCGGCTCACTGCAGAAAAGGCAAAAGCAGATCAGAAGTATTTTGCAGCAATGAAGGCCAAGGACATGCGCGAAACAGAACTCCGCACGTTGAAGAACCAAAGCTCGCGATCTAGCGAGATTGTTTCGCAGCTCAAAGATGGAGAAGCCAAGATCAAGGAACTCTGCATGAACTACGAGCGACAACTTGGCGATGCGAAGGACAGCTTAAATAAGATTGAGTCACAACATCGCATCGCCGAACAGAAGCTGAAGGAAGCCAACACCGCCGCAGAAGGCCTCAAGAAGAACGTCGACGAGCTTAAGACACTGGTCGGCGCGAAAGACAAGGAGATTCTAAGCACTGCGAGAGCCAAGCGACAAGCTGAGGAAGACTTGGAGAGGTGCAAGGCACGTTTGGACGACACGAAAAAACAGTATGACACTTTGAAGAAGAGCCGGGCAGCGGTCAATTCAACCAGTGGCGATGATTGGAGGGTAAGTCTACATCTGCATGAATTTGGATTATCGGAGAGCATGCACTTACACGAAACAGAAGGTCGCCATTTGCCCAGTCTGCAACGCCAACATTCGTAACACCGTCCTCAAGCTTTGTGGCCACGTGTTCTGCAACAGCTGCGTCAAGGATCTGATCTCGAATCGCTCCAGAAAGTGCCCGAGCTGTGGCAAGGCGTTTGGTGCCAACGACCACATGCAGTGTGTGCTCACATGAGAGCCACCCAACGACGCGGCCGCCATTGCATTAAGACGGAGGCTCCCTCCGGCGACAGAGCACTTGCCCTCGGCACCTTCGATTCGAACACGTCGACTTCGCGACAAGAATGATAGATGAGGTGCCGTGCGGGCAAAACCGAGATGGATCGTCGTGGTGTCGAGACCGCGCGATCTTTCGGCAAGATTCCGACCTCATGGAAATGGGGCATGTGACGGGGAAAAGGGACACGCAGAAGCACTGCGGCGGAGGAGAGCATCTCCAGACGCCGCTCCATCTTCCTTTCTCAGGCCGGTCCCGAGGAGGCAGCCTGCTGTTGTATGATTAGACGATGCATCACGTTCGAGGATGTATGGGGAAGGAGGGAACAACACGACGATGTCACTTTCGGGAACAGCCACGACACCAACTCCTTCCTGCAATGCCAATAATCACGCGTTCCACTTGTCCCCTTGCGGTTGGATTTCTACCGTCGCTTCACATCTGTTCCTTTGTGATCATGTTCATCCTGGTACACTCGATGTCACTGCTTACCATCCAGCGGGACTGTACAAGGTAAGTCTCGGATCACGACACAGTCATTTGATCAATTGCAAGGCCCCGAGATTGATTCCTTCTTCCAGCGCCCTTACTCACAATGAATTCTCGTCAACATGCTCACTGCAACGACGCATAATCGAGTTACAGTATCGAGGCACCGCAATACATCCCGCGTCCGGCACGATAATCGGTTAGTCCCCTGATTGCCCACTGTCACTCTCATGGAAGTAATGTCGACCAAGCACAAAGTCCACGAAGCCCACGTCTCCGATCTCCTCAGTCCAATGTCCATCCTCCGCTCTCAGAACCGCCGCGTCGACGACGCAGCAAAAGAAGTCCTGGCAGTCTGTAAACCCCAACAGGACCAAATCCGAAACCTCTCCCGCAGCACTTCGGGGAGCAGTGTGCTCTACTACGAACCTCCTTCTGCGAAGAAGGGTGGAGCTGACGCACAGTCGTACACCCACATAGAGCTGCGGGTGAAGCACTGGGCGGCGGTGCGTGCGAAGAGGAAATTGAGTCGGGTTATCAGTGAAAGTGCAGGTGAGGGCGGGACGGACTTGCTGTCTGCGGTAGACGCGTAGACTGTGTGAGAAGGTGAAGAAGGTTAAGCAGGGTGAGGGTCAGGGTGGGATGGTCTGGTCGAGGGAGGCGTCGGTGTGTTCTCAAGGAAGTGTGATAGATTGGACGGGTTGTGGATGATGGAGTCGAGAGAGAGAGAGGGTAAGGGAGGTATTGTTGAGCGGTTGCAGCTTAGTATGGTTGTTGTGGTAGATGGTGGATCTATCTTCCCGGTTCCGACGGCTTGTGTAATATGTAATGTAGTAGGAATCCACTGGTTGCTCTACCGCCTCTCACATTCTACTGCTCCTTCTTCGCCTCCACGTCACCGCTGCTCAACTTGAGCTTTAACGTCTCCTCAACCCTCCTTCTCAACTCCTCCCGATCCGGCAAGACAGCCGCACTCCCCTTCCTCTTCCTCACCTCCTCAATGATCTCGTCCACCATCTCATCATACTCCCTACCAGGATCACTCGGAACTCCCAACGTCGCACCTTGCATGCTCTCATTACTATCGTGCCTCTTCAGACCCGGCCTCGTATTCGTTCTCGCCCGCACCTTCTTCTGCAGGATCTTCTTGACAGGGGTGAGGAGCAGTAAGTTGGCGGTGAGGACCAAGACGATTCCGTAAAAGTACACGCGCGCCCAGACGAGGGTGCTGGCGTGGATCGTTAGGAGGATGAAGGGTGCGGTGGTGAAGGAGAAGATTAATTGTGTTACGAGCCAGGTGAAGAAGTCGTAGTAGCGTTTGGCGGGGGTGGGTTTGGTGCCGTCTGGGGTCATGAAGAAGGGGCGGAGGAGGTGGCGGGAGTCTGGGAGGTCGGGTTAGGGGGTGCCGTGGGAGTGGTGAGCATTTGAGAGACTTACTCTTTGCTACGTTTTGGATGAAGCTTGCGAGTATGAAGGCCATGTAGTATCCTGGAGCGAAGCCGTGCCAAAAAGCGCTAGTTACGAACGTGGCCATACTGGCGCGGAAGCCGGGTTTCTTGCCCTTGGGCGTGACGCGGAGGTACACGTAGTTTCGGAGCCAGTGGTTTGTGTTGATGTTCCAGTTGCCGAGGTATGCGTGGCTGTTCTGAGCCAGCTCGACTCCCCGTGGTTTGATGTTCGTTAGACGGCTCCAGTCAGGCTTGCCAGTTTTCGGGTTGACGCCTTTGTAACCGATTCCGGCGAGGATACAGGATCCCTCGGTTAGTGTCCAGACTCCGTAGTACTTCATGCGCTGCACGAAGCTGAGCATGTGGAGGTGGTAGACACGCCAGAGGAAGTTCATGTCTCTGTATTCATCGCTGAGTACGACGTGAGGACCGTGGTACGCAGAGAGTTGCAGGAAAGCACCGATCCAGAGAAGACCGGTCACCATCTTCAACATTGCTGGGTTAGCACTTCGTGGAATCTTGCGCTTCTTGCGCGTGGGAGGCGCCTTCATTGGGTCGGTCCCTGGAGGAAGGTCAAACATGCTGGTGTTGAGCCAACGCTCGTAGTCGACGTAGTCGAATGCAGGTCCGACCATGATGGATGGAAAGAATGCCACGAAGCCAGCATAGTCAAGCAGGCCGGGCAGTTTCCTGATGGCACGTTCCTTTTGGGTATCGTTCAACTCAGCATCAGGCTGCTTGCCATCCCAGACATTCCAGCAGAAAGCGGACAACTTCATGACCATGACCATTTGTGCTCCAGTAATGTCGACCGAGCTCGGGTTGTCTTCGATCATACGGTAGATGTGGCTGACCGACATGTGGCTCATCAAGAAGACGAAGCCGATCCATGGCATGTAGGGACCTTCCACGTTGGCTGCGATGAGATATGTCCCGATCGCATCGAAAAGAACGACGACCAGCCCGCCCCATAAGTCGAAAAGTCCAACCAGGTAGAAAAGAGCAACGCTGTAAGTGTCAGCCTATATGACTCTCCAGAGCTGTGACGATACCTACATTATGTTGAAGGCATTCTTGATATGTGGTTTGTCGTCAGGTAGTCGCTTCAGTACTGCGGCGAGTGGGTAGGATATCAGGAAGGACGATATGAGCTTGACTGCAATCGCGGGTCAACGGATGTATTATTGATGGCGTCAAGAGAGTACTTGCATTCGTCTGTGGATGCACCAAGCTTGCCGGCCGCATATTCGAATGCTGCATAGCGTTAGACCCTGACATTCAGTGTATTCTTGTGCGCTCTTACGTGTATTGATATAGGGCAACATAGTTTTTGTTGTTGGTCGCCTTGGCGGGACAGATTTCTTCTGCTACGCTGTGGTGTGTCGTTCGTGTTCACGCCATAGTGTAGGTTGGTAGGGAAAGCACGTCTTGACGGAGCATGTGGCTCATGGAATGAACGGCATGTATCAGGATTCTGAAGACCAAAGAGTTGTATAAGCGTGTAGGTGAAATGCGAGTTCGAGCTGCAGGACAGACGTCATGAGACGCCAAGATGTGAGCGTGTCATGTTCGCGCGTGATGAGCCTCGAAGCCGATAACGATAGAGAGCAGCTGAAGGATGAGTGAACAGTGTGACCCGTACTCTTTTCGAAGAGCACGAGATCTCAATCATACATATTCGTTCTGGCATCCTCGAGAACCATATGCGCCAACAGCATTCCGTCTGCTCAGCCACAAACGCAGAGTATCGCGAACAATGCAATGCTCAAACATACAGCGCCAGACGCCTTCGCTAACAACAAGCACTTTCCTCCGTGGTCCGGACTTCCACAAGAATGGCTGAGAATCTGCGATCAACCAAGGCCTCCCCATGCGCCGCGTATTCTTCTGGCAAGCTGAATGTCCTTCTGCATGATGGTTACACGCTTCGCATGGATGGCGCACAGATTCGAGTCCTCGAACAAGTGTATCAAAAATGCCTCTGCCGCTTCCTGCAAGGCCTGTATCGCTTGCGACTGCCATCGCGTTACGCCGGCGCTCACGGGAGCCATATTTAGCGTAATCTCTCGCACCTGGGAGAGACGGTTAGCACGCAAGTCGTCGCATAGACACCAAAGAGGATCATACCAATCGCGAAAACGGTAGCTTTAACAGCAAAAGATCTGTCGACTTTTGATAATGTCTAATCTCCTTCAATGCCTTGGTGCCAGGCCTGTATCGACGCTTCTTGCGTAGTGTACCATCATCTGCCATTGGTTAGTCCGTTGTCGCGGGCGATGCTTGTCGGTCTTCGCCTACTTCTCGTCGTGCCAGCGCTTGTTCTGCCAACTCGGTATCCTTTCCCTCCTCTGCCTCCTCTTTCAGCTGGTGTTCTTGGTGTGCCTGACATAGACTTTCCGCCCAGACTCGCTCGTGCTGTTGTTTTGGCCATTGTTTTCGGTGGCATCAAAGGTCGCTTGAGGCAGCTCTACTCGATGCGCAAGTTTGCGCAAATCTTCAGCAATATGTACGTTGCTATCGCTACTGCGTCTTGTGTTGATGATGCAACGCGTCTTGGGGAACGCGACGGGTAAAGATTCGGTGCGGGCGGCAATAGACCTCGAGTCCTGTTGAGCAATTTGATGTTGGGAAAAATCGCAGAATCCGGGAAGGGGCAGGGAGGTGTTGCGATATGGTAGATCTGTCCAGCCTCCCAATTATGGGAGTGTTTTGGTGCTTGCATATTTCCCAGCCACATGAAAGTGAACGACCAGCGCGTTAGGGCTGATGCGGAACCCGGCAGAGCGGAACGTTAGCGCCACGTGGATGGGGCCCCTCCGTCACCTTTTGTTCGACGTGAGGCCAGCTATCGACATCTAAGAAACACTTTACACTTCCACCTGTGCTACACAAGCGCATACAAACCAATGATACACTTCTAGCAGGACAAACGAACTACCATCCCGCCATCGCTACAAAACACGCCACCACACCAACCGGACGTTCGCGACGCAAGCAACGACCACCCAACATGGCTGCGATACTAGGGGGCGAAGGAGGCGCCGTACCGCTGGAGCAATGGTTCTTCGAGACGCCAGTGTGCACGCGATGGTGGACGACGGCGACAGTCATCACGGGCGTGCTGGTACAATGCCAGATCGTCACGCCCTTCCAACTCTTCTACAGCTTCCGAGCAGTCTTCCACAAACACCAGGTATGGACACGTGCTTACATTGCACGACGTATGCATCGCTGACAGTGTACAGTTCTGGCGACTGATAACGACATTCATATACTTCGGACCTCTATCGCTCAACCTCCTCTTTCACATCTTCTTCATCCAACGGTACGCACGAATGCTCGAAGAGTCAGCAGCGTCCGTGGCGCACTTCAGCTGGCTGCTGGCGTACACTAGCGTCACACTCCTCGCGATCGCACCGCTCTTCAGTCAGATGTTCTTGGGCACGACACTGAGCAGTACCTTGGTGTACATCTGGTCAAGAAGGAATCCGGACACGAGGCTGAGCTTTCTGGGACTGCTCACGTTCAAGGCACCGTGGCTGCCATGGGTGTTGGTGGCATTTAACGTCGTGCTGCATGGACACTGGCCTAAGGATGAGCTGTGTGGTATCGTCGTGGGACATATATGGTACTTCTTCAACGACATCTACCCTACGGCCCACGGAGGGCATCGGCCGTTGGATCCGCCACAGTGGTGGTGCGGTCTATTTGAGAGGAATAACCTACCGCCGCCCGAGACGGATGTGCACGCGGCAGCGATCAATAGGGATGTTGCTGCGCCGGTGGTGCCTGAGGTCAGGTAGTTGCATTATTGAGATACCCATCAGTCGAACGAAATCATGAATTGTTACACAATCTTGTATGGATCTTGTCGCTCGGTCGTCAATATCTGTTGGCAGCGCTAAGGGAGGATACAGTGAGCCACGCAACGAGAATACCAGGCCCATTCGCAACAGCTGTGCTAGCCCTTGAGAGATTGAAAGATGTATCTGCTGAAAGTGGCAAACGAACGAAGCAAAGGAAAACAAGAAGAAAAATCCATTCTAGGAGCTCGAAACTACCAATAGCCAGCCTTAGCTGAGGAGCGGGACTACACGCCAGTAATCAACAGCAATAATAGACCACGGCTCGATGTCGCGTCTTCGCCTGGACATACGCAGCAATGCGAAATCAACCCAACCAAAGCCAAACATATTCTACGCCGCCCGCCCTAGTAGTCATACTAGTCAATGTCGATTGCCATGCCTGGTATCGAATAGCCAACAAGGTTTACAGTCATTTTCCAGTCGCAGCGTCATCCAAAGTATAGTCTGCTGCCAAGTCACTGTCAATCGTCAATCATTCTGCTGTAAAGTCTTACCCGAACAATTTCTTACAATCTTCATCCCACTGGAGGCCTCCTACTCCTCAGCATCAACGGCCCTTTCCCCATAATCTACCTTCTTCCTGCTCCTCCTCGTATCGTTCCTCCCGGGCACCTGTATCTTCTTCTTGCCTTTCCCCTTCGCCGATCGCTTCCGTCGACTCGCGGTTGCAAGGTCCTTTCGCGCGCCTGAGAACTCCACAGAGACCGTGCTTGCTGACTCTCCACGCACCTCCTTTTGCTTCTTGTCGAGAGATGTGATGTCTCCAACATACCTCGGCTTGCAAGTCGTGCACAAATGCTGGACTTCTTGCAGATCGGCGCCCTCTTGGTAGAAGCAGACTACGTGCTGCCAGGAGTCGCATCTATCGCATTGGACGGCTTCGCGGCCATCGTTGGTCGTGTAGCTGCAGGCGCAGTCGTACACGGTCTCCGCGTCATCACCAGTCTTTGAATTGGACATTGTTGCGTCTTGTACTGCTTTTCCTGCGTGCGCCTTGCCGACGTAGCGTCTCTTTGCATCTGGGTTCTTGTGCTTCGGGAAGGTTGACGACTGTGGCCGCGCGGTCTTAGATACCTCGGGCTGTGGCGGGGATGCGAAGAAATTCCAGTCTTCGACTTTGCTTTTTGGTGATGGGGTGCGCATGCTCGGAGGCAACGAGAGTCCGGGAGAGACCACAGCAACCCCTTGACGTTCGCTCCCTTTCTTCGCAGCGGTGGGAGTGCGTCGCTGATACAGAGGGAGGTCTGGGCCCTTACGACGTTTCTGAGGTTCGTCAATGCCGGTGTGGGAGGCCTTGCGCTTTGACTCAAGGGCGCTGAGCTCTGTTGTTGGCAAGTTTCGTCGTCTTTTCAACGGTGAGGTTGTTTTCGAAGGCGCTCTGGATGTTTGGTCTGCGGTTGTGGCAACCTCTTTGTCCGGTGACTTTCTACGTCGCGAGGTTGATTTCGAAATGCGTTTGGGTACTTGATCTGCACTTTTCACGCTCTTCGCCGTAGGCTTTCTGGCCCGCTTCGGCGCTGACGGCGGGTTCCAAGTTGCGTACGGTAAGTTCACATGCAATTGTGGCCAAGCATTAGGGTTGTGTCGTTCGAGAAGAGGGTTCACTGGGCCAGGCAACTTATCGAGGTGATGCGACACTCTTTTTGGTTCGATCCATGGTGACAGATCGGCCTCGTTGCGTGGCGAGTCATCCGAGCTGAAGGAAGCGGTGCTGTCGCGCAGAGAAAGGGTGACTGGCTCTGAGTCGAGGCTCGATTTTTCAGCAGCTTTTGGCTCTTCCGGTTCGTTGTCGCTCAACGGATAGTGAACCAGCCTGTAGAAACGTGAACCATGATCCACGTTTTCATCGTCGAAATGGAAGACCTCTCCGCTGGATTCTTGAACGTGGCGTATAAAGTCACCCTGCTCCTCTCTGCTCCTCTGCTTTTGACCATTCGAACGAACTGTGAGAGTATTGATGAGTGGAGCGAGCAGGTATGCGGGAACGTCTTCACTGTTGATGTTATCTGACAGGTCGGGATTCCTCGCTTCAAAATCTCTCAGCATTTCCGCCATGCGCTTCTGTTTTGCCTTACACTCTCGATCGAGCGTGCCAGGCTCGACGTGTCGAAAGGGCTGGACTGGTGGAGATTGTTTGTTTGGAAGTAGCATGGGCGGCGCGCCACGGTCATAGCTCTCGCGATTGATAGAATTGTCGGGCATCCGCTGGGCATAATGTCCTTCAGGCCTGGTGATTTGAGATGAGCGGTCGCTGTAGTAATACACTCGCGGGCTTTGAGACGACGTAGGTGGGTGCGAATGCATCGCAAGAGCGTCTGGTGGACCGCTAGGCGACCGGCTGCGACGAGCTGAGTATGCCATAGCGGTTTAATCGATAAAATTGCTGCGTTCTGAGCGATGATTGCTCGTAAATGTGCCACCAGAAGGCTAGAATAATTTATGGATGTGAGGAAATTGGTGGATTGTGAGTGCGAGAGAAAGACATTGTAGAACAGAATTGCTAAATGCGACGACCGACGTAGCATCCGTATGCTTATCGAGGTATGGTAGGAGGAGAGCGCGCGCATGTTTGCAGTTGACTCAAGACCCGAGGTTACTCCCGCAATAGTTTGAGGACGAGGCTGCAAGGCAGGAGAAGGTGTCTTTGGAGCTGTCGTGATAAGCAATGCTTAGATTAAGTAGATTAGTTGCTTGGTGAGTCGACTTCCAGCCGAGATCGACCGTCCAGATCAGGCGGAGGTCGAAAGTGCCATACAGTATCTGCTTCCAATGGAGATGGCTTTGCTCGTATGCATGGTCCCTTGGTGTGGGCCTACCGCTCATCAACGGAGCAGGAGCTGGTCAACTGGGCTGGTCTTCGTAAGTTGGCAAGTTGACCCATAGATAGCTGCTGTGCTCGAGACTGCAAGCGACAATGATGTTCTTCGGCGAATACCCGACTGCAGACCAGCGAACAGGGACAAATATGTGGAAAGCAGGGCGTTCTCAAGCTTCGCTTCCAGTTCAGACCAATTTCTGCGCGGTAGAGTCGTTGTCGAAGCATCTGAGGAACAGTAGGATCTCGAAGCTCGCCAGCACTTTTGTCTACGATTCCTCTAGTCGTCGGCCTCTCCACCATGTCGCTTTCAGTCACGATGGGGTTCCGATTTGCGCCCTCAGGAGAGCTGCCCAGCAGCCCAGTCTCCTGTTGAGGTTGCCGGGCTGCCGATAAAGCGCGTCGTCATAGATACGACTCGACATGGTAAAAGGCAGTGTCGCTATGGGCGTTGCTATCTTGTCGTTGTGATATGCGAGTTGTAAGTGCGATTGATATATGCCCGGCTATTCATCCCTACGATGGCACGAGGCAGAGTGGGTGGTCATGTTGCGGCGAGATCGGGGATGCTGTGATTGGACGTGTGATCAAAGAAATGGCTGACACGTTTTAGACCACCCTAGCGACGCTTGACCCATGAATGGTAAGGTGTAGTGTGGTGGTCTGAGGAAAACACGAATGGAATCTTCTACGGCTAGTTACCGTATATTCTTCTATTCTGCATTGCTTGCTATCCACGAGCTCGCCCTCCCTCCCAAACACCTCGACTGCATCCTCCTCCTATCCATCACACCACATCCCCCCCCCCTCTGTGCCCATCTGGAGCATCGGCGCTGAATCACTTTTTTCTTTTTTCTTGACTGGCATCTGGCAGCGTTGCAACAATGCAGCGGGCGTTGACATCTTCCTCCCGAGCAGCAGTAGCTCGCTCATCTTCCAGAATCACACCCGGCACTCTCGCCCAGCGAAGATTCGCACACAAGGAGCTGAAGTTCGGTGTGGAAGGCAGGGCGTCGCTGCTCAATGGTGTCGACACGCTCGCCAAGGCAGTTGCGACAACACTTGGGCCAAAGGGCCGAAACGTTTTGATCGAGTCCAGCTACGGCTCGCCCAAGATCACCAAGGGTATGATCCATTCCTCCTCCATATACCACCAGAGCTGTCTCCATCACTCACCAGTGGCATTGACTGACACCAACCCGCAGACGGCGTGACCGTCGCCAAGGCCATCACGCTCAAGGACAAGTTCGAGAACCTCGGTGCACGATTACTGCAGGATGTCGCCAGCAAGACCAACGAAGTTGCGGGAGACGGAACCACCACCGCCACCGTCCTCGCCAACGCCATCTTCTCCGAGACCGTCAAGAACGTCGCCGCCGGCTGCAACCCCATGGACCTCCGCCGCGGCACTCAGGCTGCCGTCGAGGCCGTGGTCGAGTACCTCCGATCGAACAAGCGCGATGTCACCACTTCCGCCGAGATCAAGCAGGTAGCGACCATCTCCGCCAACGGCGACGAGCACATTGGCACCCTTCTCGCCAACGCTATGGAGAAGGTCGGCAAAGAGGGTGTCATCACGGTCAAGGAGGGCAAGACGACAACTGATGAGCTTGAGGTTACCGAGGGCATGAAGTTCGACCGTGGTTTCATCTCGCCATACTTCATCACAGACACCAAGTCGCAAAAGGTTGAGTTCGAGAAGCCCCTCATCCTGCTGTCGGAGAAGAAGATCTCTGCTGTCCAGGACATCGTCCCAGCGCTCGAGGCATCTCAGCAGCTCCGCCGCCCACTGGTCATCATTGCCGAGGACATTGACGGTGAAGCCCTCGCGGTCTGCATTCTCAACAAGCTCCGTGGCCAACTGCAGGTCGCCGCCGTCAAGGCACCGGGATTCGGTGACAACCGCAAGAGCATCCTTGGCGACATCGCTGTTCTCACCAACGGCACCGTCTTCACTGACGAGCTTGATATCAAGCTCGAGAAAGCTACTCCAGAGATGCTCGGCTCAACTGGCTCCATCACCATCACCAAGGAGGACACCGTGATTCTCAACGGCGAGGGCACCAAGGACACCGTCACTCAGCGCTGCGAGCAGATCCGTGGGGTCATGGCAGACCCAACCACTAGCGATTACGAGAAGGAGAAGCTGCAGGAGCGTCTTGCCAAGCTTTCGGGTGGTGTCGCCGTCATCAAGGTCGGTGGTGCCTCGGAGGTTGAGGTCGGCGAGAAGAAGGACCGCATGGTCGATGCTCTGAACGCCACCCGCGCCGCCGTTGAGGAGGGTATTCTCCCAGGTGGTGGCACTGCTCTCCTCAAGGCTGCTGCCAACGCCCTCGGCAGCGTGAAGCCAGCAAACTTCGACCAGCAGCTTGGTGTGTCGATCGTAAAGAACGCCATCACCAAGCCTGCACGAACAATCGTTGAGAACGCAGGCACTGAGGGCTCCGTTGTCGTGGGCAAGCTCATGGACGAGTTTGGCAAGGACTTCAACAAGGGTTTCGACAGCGCCAAGGGCAAGTACACTGACATGATCGCTGCCGGTATCCTGGATCCGTTCAAGGTTGTCCGCACTGGTCTCACCGACGCATCCGGCGTTGCATCACTCCTCGGTACCACAGAAGTCGCAATTGTCGAGGCACCAGAGGAGAAGGATGGCGGCCCACCAGGCGGCATGGGTGGCATGGGTGGAATGGGCGGCATGGGCGGCATGGGCTTCTAAGCTCGCCACCATGACCGACCCGTCTCGAACCTTTACCGACGACACGACGAGTCTGTGATATGATACCCACGTCCTTGCCATTGAATGAATCTGGCTCTGGATTTGTACAAACTACCTCTACTAAACGTCATGCTTGTCAATTGATTGCACTTGCACAGACAAAAAGCGACTACTGTATCTCCGCTCCAGATGGACAGCATGAGGAGGCGTAATGGCATGGCGATTGACCCAAAGTGGATGGCTGTGGCATGAAGTGAGCATGCTGGTGTAACATAGTGTATCGATAGCGTTGGAAGGAAGCGGTTTTGTACAGTTTGCTTTCCTGCTCATGGGGTGATCTCCCGTCGTCATCTCACAAGTGTCAGGATGCATTCACTGGCACTTACGAGCTGACTACATGTCAAACTCGAATGATCGCAGTCTACTGCACACCACTACCTCGCCAAACCTAAATTGGCCAAATCACTATCATCGCCGCCACCACACAACACAACCACACCACCACAACAGACTCACCACAATTTCACCATTCTACAAAGCCCTCGCGACCATGATCTACGCCAAACCCCTACCCACCGCCGTACCCACATGGCTCGCAATACCAGCCACCTGCGCCCTCCTCCTGCTCCACCACATCACCTTCCTCCTCCTCCTCCTCCTCCTCCTCCTCCTCCTCCTCATCAGCCTACTTCACCACCTCGCACGCATGAACAACCTCTGCTGCGACCTCCTCACCTGGCTCGAGATTAACTTCTTCGCCTGTCGGTACTGACTGGCGGCGGCTGGATTCTAGTACGCGAATTCCCAGGAGAAGTCGGGGCTTGTCGATCAGGCGGTGATTTTTGGGTGGGGACTGATGTGGCGGTGTTTATGTTGAGGTACGGTAAACGTTGTTAGTTTGCAGGAGGGTTTGGAGAGGGGGGGGGAGGTTTGACGAGGCGTGGGATGGGGGGAAAGGGGAAGGGGAAGGGGAAGGGAGAGATTTTGTGGAGGGTGGAGGATCTTGAGAAGGGGGTTAATTAAGGTCTGGGGATTTGCTTGAGGAGAGGAGATGTCGTGGGATTTAGGGGTGGCTCGCTCGGGGCCATGAGTACTCCTGGAGTGTGTGCTGGATCTTACGATTGCAGGTGGAAGAGAAAGGCGTCCGGGATGGTAGTGACGTTGACGGCTACTCTACTCCAGTATGCCATGGAACCATAATGCTACCCAATGATTCTGCAGCTAGGACTCATACCCGTTTGATGAAGCCTCCTCTGCTCGGTACCTATGCAAGTAGAGCTGGGATGTAGCTGTGTGGGACAAGTCCTCACTTGGCGCCTTCCATCCTGATTGTTCAGCATTCGAAGCTGTGCCGTCGTACTCAGGATTCTCACTCCATAAATTCCTTCCCTCCTCCATTACCTCCATCTCGCGCTCCTGCACGCTCGAGCTATGCCTTGACTCACGACCGGAGGTTTGTCGGGAGTGTCGGTCTGAGCTGTGTCTAGAACGATGTTCTGAACTGTGCTTCGACCTGTGGCCAGATTCGTGCCTGGAGCTGCGGTGTGAATGCCGTGGCGAGCTATGGCTACCGGAGTCGTGCTCAGAGCTGAGATGCGAGTGCCAATGTGAGCTATGGCGTTGGGGGTGTTGCCTGGCCTCGCTGCGACCAGAGCTGCGGCGAGAGCTGTGCGTCCCTTCGGAGCCATCGTAGGCTTGCTTAGATCCAGAATGATGTTGAGACCACGATGTCAGGGTACGGATGCGACTGAGTAGGCTTCGTGGCTTGCTGGAGGCATGGCTTTCGTGTACACTGCGGTCATCTTTGAGCATATCGCTCGTGATGGTTCGCGGCTGTTCGTCGGAGAAGAGGGCGGCACTACTTTGCTCGCTAGTGACTGTAGGGGCACGGTAGCTGTTGGCGAGGCCATCGCGGGTAGAAGTGGATCTCTTTGATCGAGATTGACCTGACCCAGAACGCCTCGACCCCTCCTGCTCGAGACGAGACTCATCAGAAGACTTTGCTTCCCAACCAGCGAACTTATACCGGCCGTGGTGTCGCTTTCCTCTTCTGGTCTGATCGCTCTCAGTTTGCGAGAAGTTTCGATGCGACCTCATACCCCGTTCTTGCAGCTCTCGCCACTCCTCATAGGTCATGGTTGCGCCATATGGGTATGCTTCTTCCGGAAGCACGATCCTTGATTGCGGTGGCGATGCCACTGCTGATGGTGCTTCGCTGAGCGGATGCGGCGAGATCCAGCCTTTTCCGGCGAAGATGGTCGGATGCACGCGAGGGTTGCTGGGCTGGGAATGTCGGGATGCCGCTTGGTCGCTTTTGATGCCAGACCAGGCAGTCTGCTTCCGATCGTGTTCTGCTTCCTCAACCTTATCATAGGCTCCGGCAGCCTCGACCGTTGAGAGGCGGCCCGAAGCAGTCGCTTGCCGATATGAGCCTTGCGCCGCCGACTTGGCAACAGAAATATGTCTTGGATGGTTCTCCCATCCGTAAGCAGATCTCACAGTTGCCTGCTTAGAGTGCTCGCTTCGACACGCGTTCCGTTCTTGGATACTCTTCGAACTCTGGCTCGTGTCTGCCAATTCGTGTACAGAAGGCTGAGCGGAGTATGCTGACCCGGCAATTTGACATTCGTCGCGGTCGTATTGTGTCCATTTATCGTGTTGTCTATGAGCTTCTGTAGCCGAGCCATCTTTTGAATGTTTGCTTGGTGATCTAGCTTGGTGAACACTTTCCGCATCTTGACTGATTCGATAGCTGACGCTCGTTCTTACTCGAGACTGTGAGCGGCTCCGAGAGACGTAGGAGCGGCCAACCTCTAGCGGCACCTGGTACCATCCGCCACCCATTTCTTCAAGATCATGTGCGGACGCCGATTGAGGTCCGTGGTGCGAGCGGTCCTGACTTGCAATCTCAACGCTGCGACGGGATGCGCCAGACCTCGTGCTGCCCCGAACATGCTGGGCCCGGGGTTGCTCTGGGCTGAGTTTGTCGTCCGATCCCTTCGAACGAGCTTGTGCTGATGCTAACTTGGCTGGCTCGACATCTCCCAGTATCGGGATGTTGAAGAGGTTCTTGGCAGCGGTCTTACTTGACCTTGATCTCCCAGGTGATTCTTCGCCCCAGTCAAGAGCGACCGCTTTGCCCCCATCTATCGACACTAAGCGTGAGTGAATACTGGGCCTTAAGCCTTTTGAAGGACGCTCAGCATGTGACTCATTCCAATCTGTTGCAGCACCTTCGAGACTGCGAACAGACCGCGCATGATGGCGATTTCCCGACCCAGCACGCCAACCGCCGTGGACCTCGGACCGGCTTCTAGCAATAGGCTGTGCGATCTCTTCCCAGCCTTGCACATCACTGCCAGGTCTCTTCGCCGATCCATTTTGGTCGCGTGCCTCGGAACGAGTTGCTCGGGGCGACCGACAAGTTGGTCCTTTGCTCGCGTCGCTTTGTTGGACGGTGAACTGAGCACTGCCTTTAGACATCGATTTGGTCCTTGAGGCTGTTGATTCGTCTTTTGCAAAAGGATTTCCAATCCATCCTTGTCCCACTTCCTCAAAGAGGGCGAATGAGGCTGCCTTCTCAGACTCGACCCTAACGGACGTCGCTGTAGTAGAGGATGCTTTGCGCGCAGGACTTGATTCGGCTCGAGATGGCTTGCTCGAGGTCGAAGAGGATTTGTGGCTGCGAGGGCGTGCTTCTTCGCGTCTTGGGGTATCAAATGCGGCTACGAAGCTAGCGCTCGATGCTCTCCCGGATCTCTGCGACATGTCGTTGTTCTCCACAACAACTGGAACATCATCTTCAGCCAATAGAGCGCCAGACATGATGGCATCTGCCGCATCCCTATCAGCTCGCTGGGCGGCATTCTGTTGCTTTTTGCGCTTTTTCTTGCCTTTCTTGTTGTCCTTCGTGGGCCCTGAGGTCAGATCCTGCTCTTCCGTGGCTGGCTCGAGAAGCTGCTCATCCTCTACGAGGCTAATGTCCGGATCGGCATTCACTACATCGATCTCGTCTTCGACATGCGGTAGCGGCAAATCCACATAGGCCTCCTGATTGTCATGCCTAAGCGGTTCAATGCCATCCGGACCTGTGTTTTTGCTTGCTTTCTTCAAGTCTTTTTTCTCTTTCGCAGACCGCTGAGGGATCTCCCTGATTTCTGCTGTTATCACTCGAGGCGTCGTCTTCACAGGCGCCTCCTCGGCGCGGCCGTCGACCTCCTCGCGATGTCTTCTCTTCGAATCCTCTCCTCCACGCTTCAAGTGGTCGGGTATGTACAGGCCTCCGGGCTTCTTGCCACTGCGCCGAGACTTTGACTCCACGACGTTCTCCGTATCGCGAAGTGCCATGGCCTGCGCTCGAGTCTCCTCTGCTATTCGGCGCTTCTCATCCATAGTAGCCCGAAAAAGCCGTTGAAGGAGATCGCCATCGATCGGCTTTACTCGAGTCGTGCTGCGTGGTGTTGAGACGTCCTCCTGCCGATTGCTGGAGGTGCCTTTTGCTGGTATCTGCGACTGATCCATTTCCTGTGCTGAGCCTCGCCATACTGTCGGACAGCCATCGTCGATATATGAGGTGGTGTCACTCGAAATATCCCACCTTCCATCTCGTGGTCCAAGACGGTCGGTGGCGACCATGCCAGATATGAGATGCTCGCCTTGTTATAACGTGGTGGTTAGTGGATATTTGTGTGATCCGAAGATCTGCCTGGGATCGTGATGGCTATGTCGCTGTCCAAGAATCGAGGATGTCGTTGTTGCCGCCACTCGAAAGCCGTTGTCGCCGGATCGGATGTTTTGGCGGATCCCAGTGAGGATCAACAGCAAAAGCGTTCAGCAAAAGACGAAGCCTGCTGTATCAGTGTGGTTGTAAGTGAAGCAGAAGATGTTGTGAGGGTTAGATACTTCCGAGGATTTCAGTTGCGCTCATGGCGTGTTTGCATTCACTCATAGCGGTACGGAGGAGCATACATCGCGGAGCTGACCAGAAAAAGCAGTCTTGCTATTTGTTACTTACTGAGGGTATCCTTCGTCGTTATACAATGCTGTAGCGAGCGCTTTGCTCTTTCATATCTTCATCACTTCATAGCTTCGCCTTCTCCCGCAGCTTCTCTTGTTCCCACTGCCTCTTGATCCACCAGCTTCGCACGTACGACCAGCCACCACTCATCGCTGCCAATGGCGGACACAGCAGTAGCAGCCACGCCCACCACTGCGGACTACCAGCCTTCACCTGCGACATGACCTGGTCGATCTGCTTCTTCAGATCATCCTTGTCACCATCGTTCCAGACCACGACGCCTGCCTTGTCTCCTCTTCTCAAACATCGCTCTGCCTTGTCTCTTACATCCCACTGTGCAGCGACTCTGTTCTTCGCATCCTCCTCTGTCAGATGCTCGTCTCGTGCCCGCAAGCGCCGCATCTGGATCTTCGCGTCTCGCACTGCAACCACCAAGATTGTGCCGCAGAGTGGCTCCCAGCCGGACTCGAACAGCAATGGTACATCGAGAACGACGGCCCAGCTGCCTCTGAGGTATGCAAATAGCATTTGCCGATACATCTCTGCCCTGACAGCTGGATGCACGATCTTGTTCAACGCTTTACGATCCTCATCCTTCCCCTCTCCAAACACTCTCCTACCCAACGCCGGTCGGTTCAGCGGCCGACCCTTGCCAGTGTGCCCATTCTTGCCGCCGTTCTCAGGTGTTGCTTCGACCAACAGGTCCGGTGTTGATGGGCCGAAAGTGTTCACAATCTTCTTGTATCCCGAGGTTCCTGGCTCCACCACTTGCCGCGCGATCTTGTCGGCGTCGACTACGGGTAAATTGTACGGCGGTGATGACAGAATCGACGACACCGTCGATTTGCCCGTGGCTATGCTTCCAGTGAGGCCGAGGAGCAGCATATCGGAAACGCTACCCGATGTGATGCTGTGACGTCGGCGGAGGAGAGAAGGAAGAGTGGAGGTGGATCGCAGCGGGCGGCTGCAGGCGCTCGCTCACCTCAACGAGTGCTTGAGAGTAGTTTGTGGCATCGAACACAACCCAAAGACGACCTTCCAACCATCCACCTCGGCAGCATCGTCATTGCACGTGCAGTTGTTGTGCTGAACCATTGCATTGGAACGAAGCACGAAACCCTGCCCTCGCACGAACCACACGCGTTCCGTACCAACCTTCCCAAATAGGCCACAACTTCCTGACCGCTCTATCCCGAGACGACGACGATGACGGAGACACTTACTAGGCAAGACAGTCCGGTCACCACGTCGGACGGCGGCTGCGAGTACGTCTCGCGCGTCTACAATTCCAAGACGTCGAAAGACTTGCAAGATATCTACGACAAGTGGGCCGAGCGGTTCAACGATGATATCGCGAAGCAAGACTATGTCGCGCCGCAATATGTTGCTCAAGCTATCTTGGACAACTTGGGCAAGATCGATGGAGACATCTTGGATGCCGGCTGCGGTACCGGATTATCGGGCATTGCACTAGCACAAGTCGGTGCAAAGCACATTGATGGTGTAGATCTGTCTACGGGGATGCTGAAGGTCGCTGCGAAGACGGGTCTGTACAAGAGTCTGGCGCCGGCGGACCTGACGAAACCGATTGAGAAGGAGAATGATACGTATGATGTCGTGACTTGTGTCGGGACTTTGACACATGGGCATGTTGATCCAAAGCCAGCTCTTGAGGAATTCATCAGGATAACGAAGCCTGGAGGGCTCATCGTTGCGACTGTTATCGACGATATCTGGGCGACGCATGGGTATGAAGCTGAGGTGAAGCGGTTACAAGATACTGGTCTTGCGGAAGTGCTCAGCACCGAGAGTAAGGCGTATCGACAGAATGCGGGCGTGTATGCCAAGATTTTGGTCTTGCGGAAGAGTACCTCAAGCTGAGACGCATGAGCAATTGCGGGTCCGGCGTGAGGGAATCATCATGGCGGCCTCAACGCCTCGTAGTGTGATGAAGATGGTGCTGATGCAGATGATGTGCGGGAAACGCATCTTCAACAAGCGACACCCGTTTGGCTGTATGAAACATGACCAAGAGATGTGACTTAGACAGAGAGCAACCTCGTTGGCATAGCAGCCAACAAGCAAGCGACCTCTACCTCAACACCTTGCACCGTCTCGACCGTGTACCGTGTACCGTGTACCGTGTACCATGTACCGTGTACCTTGTAACTTGTGCCCCGACTCGCCCAAAGCGGCGAGCTTCTTCTGCGAGCAGTGCTGTCGACTGTGCGCATTTCCAAAGCTCCATGGTTATGCTGACTAAGTTCAATGTGGACTGCCTTTTGCAGTGTTGCGAAAGACTTCTACCCTCCGCAATGCTTATTCTTGCTCGAGCCAGCCACAGCTCCCGGATTGAGACGGCTCGTGCCTTGCCGCGAGCTAGTCTCAAGAAAGCAGCGATCTGCAGCTCCAGGTCAGAGGCATCGCCGTCTCCAACAGCTTTCGCGAGCTTTGAAGAACACTCGCGTGTAGCCCTGCAAACCACCACATAGCCTGTACTGCACCACTTCACTGTGCCGTGCTACCACGAAACCAGGACATACAGTTCCATCCACTAACTCAAGTGCATCAGTACAACTGCAGTAATCCACGCGAAAATTGCGGCACGCGCCTACACGACGTCTCGCGGAAACGAGCCTCACGACTGCACGAATTCTTGCGCCGTTTGCCTAACCACGATTGCTCCACGACTTCGACACCTGACCTTCTCAATACGCTCGCGACCCTCGAACTCCTCACAGCTGAATGGTAGACCGGCTATGACACAACCTCCAGCAGGTTGAAGAGGACACATCGAGGCCGCCAGGCCATCCACTGCCCACCATGACCGAACGACAGATGGATGTCTTCGAGTCGAAGCTACAGGACGCGGCACTTGATATCAAGACCAGAGGTACGTTGCTTACTGAGCTGCGCGACCAACTCGAAGTGCTGTGCCAGCCGCCAACATACAGCACCTTTCTGGCCAAATTCGTGCCCATCTTCTTGGCCATCCTGAGCGGGCCCCCGGTATTTACATCCACGTCACCGGAGCAGAGAGTGCGACAATGTATCCTCGAGATCATACATCGCATGCCACTGTCCACGGACAGCGCGGCCATGGAGCCATACGCAGAGAAGATTGTGGACAAGTGCTTGGAATTAGTCAGGACGGAGAACGAGGATAACTCTGTGCTGTGTCTGAAGATAATTATGGACTTCTGCAGATATCACACCAAGACTCAGGCCGTCGCAGAGAAGGCTCAACCCTTTCTCGACTTGATTGTGGACATCTTTCGCAGCATGCCGAACACAGTGACGGAAACCTTCGAATCTACAACTCCAGTCAACGCTGCACCGGGTGCAGCACCAGGTACTCCGAACAACACTGGGACACCCGGGTCGCCCGTAGCTTCAGCTTCTCAATCGATGGTCGCAGATCCCGGCGCAGAGCAGCAGACCACACGAACACTCCAAAAGGGCATGCACAGCTTCAAGGTTGTGGCTGAGTGTCCCATCATCGTTGTCTCAGTCTTCCAGGCTCATCGTGCTTTGGCACCCAAGAACGTTCGGAACTTCACTCCGCTCATTAGGGACACTCTGCTGCTTCAGGCTGGACCGCAGCGGAAAGCGCACGAGGAAGCTGTTCAGAACAACACTGTTTTCACTGGAGTTGCCCGCGAGATCCGGCAGAAGGGCCAGAGTGCAGCATTCGGCGACATGATTACCGCTCAGGTCAAGACAATGTCATTTTTGGCATATCTGTTGCGTGCGTACAAGGAGTCGCTTAACGAGTTTCTGCCATTGTTACCGGACCTGACTGTGCGATTACTTCGGGACGTTCCTAGAAGTCATACAGCCACCCGCAAGGAGCTTTTGGTCGCTATCCGGCACATCATCAATTTCAACTTCAGGACAGTCTTCTTGCCAGTGATTCTGCCACTGCTGGATCCACGCACGCTCGTCGGCGACTCACTCACGGCCGATGCAACTCTTCGCCCACTTGCATACACCATGCTGGCTGATCTGATTCACCACGTACGAGAACAGCTTACTCCTGAACAGATCGCACGAGTTGTGCAAGTGTACGTACGCAACATGACTGGAGATGATGGAGTTGATGTGCCGGGCACTAGCTATCAGACTATGAGTGCGAAGCTGCTCCTCAACATGGCGGAGTGCATGTCTAAGCTCGAAGATAAGAGAAATGCTCGATTCCTTATGATGAGCGTGCTCAACGGCATTGCGGACAAGTTCGCTGCTATGAATCGCGCCTATCCAAATGCCGTGAAGCTATATCGTCAGCAACAGAGCACCTCTGGCACAGATGCGCAAGCTCCCGAACAGTACCTTGCAGATAAGGAGTCCAAGCCAGACTGGGACGAAACCGACATTTTCAGCGCAATGCCGATCAAGGCAGTCAGTCCAAAGGACAGAGCGATGGACCCAGTTTCAGAGAACAAATTCCTGTTCAAGAACCTGTTGCAGGGGCTTAAGCAGTTCTTCTACCAGCTACGGAACAGCAACCCGCCGAAGATCAAAGAGGAGGTCGATGTGGCTAGTGCACCACCTCACTGGGGTGAACTATCTTCAGGCTTTGAGGCGGAAGAAGTCGAGGTGCTGATCAAGCTGTTCCGTGAGGGCGCGAAATGCTTCCAATACTACGCCCCACTGGACTCAACAGATGGAAACGCTGCCCCGGCGGAGCCAAGCTCGAGCCTGTCTACCACGGCCAACTCCAAAGAAGAGAAGGATTTGTTGGAGACTTTTGCTACCATCTTCCACCATCTGGACCCCGCGACCTTCCATGAGATCTTTACCTCTGGCCAGCCATCAGGTATTGAGTTTCTGTATGGGCAGAGCTTCAAGCACTCTGCTCTACTTCACATCCCGCAGTTTCTGCTTGCGAGCGAGGCTACCAGCCCGGCGTTCTGTGGAATGCTGCTGAAGTTCTTGATGAGCAAGCTCGGAGAAGTGGGCGAGAAAGACTCTGCCAAGACCTCAGTCTTGCTTCGACTATTCAAACTGAGCTTCATGGCAGTGACGCTGTTCTCACAGCATAATGAGGGTGTGCTACTACCGCATGTTCGTGAGCTCATCACGCGGTCAATCGAGCTCTCGGTTACAGCAGAGGAACCCACGAACTTTTTTCTGCTTCTGAGGTCTCTCTTCCGCAGCATAGGAGGCGGGCGGTTTGAGCATCTCTACAAGGAAATTCTCCCTCTACTCGAGATGCTGCTTGAAGTGCTCAACACGCAACTCGCGGCAGCCCCAGATGGCACAACGAGAGATCTTTTCGTTGAGCTTTCTTTGACGATTCCGGCACGCCTCAGTCATTTGCTGCCTCATCTGTCATACCTCATGCGACCACTTACTGTAGCATTGCGCTCTGGTGATGGGACTTCACTACCGAGCCACCGAGCATACTCTAATGACCGCTCGTCTAATGATGCGAGAGGTCCTGGCTCGAGCGAGCTCACTGCACAGGGTCTGCGTACTCTCGAACTCTGCGTTGATAACTTGACCGCGGATTACCTCGACCCGATAATGCAGCCCTGGATGGAGGAGATCATGGGAAGCTTGTGGCGCATGCTCAAGCCTGCAAGTCTGACGAGCACCAGCGTCAACAACAACGGTGGGCAGATAGCAGTTGGCACCGGCCACCATGGAGCACACACCGCAGTTCGGATTCTAGGCAAACTCGGCGGCCGCAATAGGCGTTTTCTCACTAACCCGCCAGAGCTCGATTGGAGATCGTACGCTGACGACGAAGCCAGCTTTGATGTCCGTTTCATCGGTGCTCTAAGCAACGGCGGCGAGCGGGCGATGCCAGCTCGGTTGGGCATTGACACAGCAATCGACAAGCTATGGGAGTCACCAAAGACTGCCGTGCAGAAGAAGTCGGACGACTTTCACAAGCGGCAATCCTTCAAGTTTATTACCTCTCATGTCAAGCTTTTGGTTGGAGCAGACAATCTGCCGGACGATAGGGCGCGGCTGGTACGACTGCAAGCCGAAGACCTCTCGACGAAGAATTTCGACTTCGGCTCGGATCTCTTCTCGCTGTCAGAGCGCGTCAAATCATCCGCAAAGAGAGATGCACAACAACATACTTTTTTGAAACTCCTCAAAGCTCTTCTTTTCGCCACCAGCATCGATTCACTTCGAGAGGATGCCGAGAAGTTTCTCCAGGGCATCTATCGCCACTTCATGCTCGTCGAACTCGCCACCGCCGTTGCCAGACAGAAACACAACAAGAGAGCATTCGACGTGCGAGCTGGAGAGGGTCCCGTGTTTATAGAGGCCTCGATCCTTGCGGATGCTATCTGTGAAAGCTTAGCATCGGACAGAAAGCTGGTGAGGGAGTCTGCAGAGGCCGCCATGAAAGTGTGTTTCAAGACCGCTGTCACCATCTTTGGGTCCGAGGAGAAGGCTGAGATACTTCCTTTCTTCACAAGACTGGCCGACAGTCTGAACCATGCCTGCTACGAAGACGAGTGGTTCACAAAGTCGTCAGGCGCGCTTGGCATCACCATCATGGTCGACAAAGAGAGGATGGCGTTCTCTGATTTGTGGATCATGGATCGAATCACACCAATGCTGCAGGCTCTCCTGTACGTCATAAAGGATATGCCACAGGATCTACCCGCCAGCATTCGCGTGCAAGCGAAGGATACCGTCGTGGACTTGATCAAGCGATATGGCGCGAGTGGACTTGAGAAGAAGGCCGACCTCGACAGCAAGGAGAGCAAACTCTACCGCATGGCCAGCGCTCTGGTGGCTGAAGTAAGCCACATGAATCGGCATGTTCGTGAAGCTGCACAGGTCGCTCTGCGAACCCTTGCTTCTGTCTTCGACATGGCCATGCATGAGCTTCTCACTCCTGTCAAGGACACTCTCACATTAGTCATCTTCGTCAAGCCGTTACGTGCGCTTCCATTTGCTGCTCAGATCGGGTACATAGAGGCTATTAATTTTCTGTTGGACGTCCCACAGGACAAGGAAATATTGCCATTCGACGACAACCTGAACCGTCTCTTGACTGAAGCACTAGTTCTAGTCGATGCAGACGACGAGAACCTGGCGCCGAAGCCGTACGAGTACCGCACTGCAGAGTCAATCGTGCGACTGCGAGTTGCTGGGCTCAAGTTGCTCACCACTGCGATCAAGCTTCCTGGGTTCAGTCCTAATATCCCCTCTGCCCAGCAGCAAGGCCAAGGACAGCAGCAACAAGGCGGTCAGCATCGAGCCAGAGTCATCAGCATATTCTTCAAATCACTTTACAGCAAGAACAAAGAAGTCGCCGGCGCTGCGAACGCCGGCCTCAAGATCGTGCTCCAGTCGACCTCGAAGCTACCCAAGGACCTCTTACAGAATGGCCTCCGACCGATACTGATGAACGTCCAAGACCCACGTAAGCTTTCAGTCGAAGGTCTCGAGGGACTTCGAACACTGCTGCAACTGCTGCACAACTACTTCAAAGTCGAGATCGGCACCAGGCTGCTTGACCACATGAAACACATTGCGGACCCGGCCACCTTGCAGAAGGTGTCTTTCTCTTTGGTGGAAGCACAACCAAAGATGAAGATTGTGACCGCCATCTTCAGCGTGTTCCACTTACTCCCGAGCCAAGCAGCACAGTTCTTACAAGATCTCGTCGATCGCGTTCTGTCACTCGAGGATACTCTGAGAAGAACCCGCAGCAGCCCGTTCCGAGAACCTCTCATCAAATACCTCAATCACTACCCGAACGAGTCTTGGACGTACTTCTCTGAGAAGCTGAAGGACGAGCGACGCGGTCGCTTCTTCGCGCAGATCCTCGCTGACGCGGAGAGTGGTCCTCTGCGCGAGAAGGTCATCAAAGAGGTCGACGGGCTGATAGAGACGTTCCAAGGATCTGGCACCGACAACGAGAAGTCGCAATCTGCAGTGAACGCCATCGCTGTGGTTCACGCTATGTGCCAACACACCGAGCACGGGAAGCAGCTGTTGGAGAATGACAAGGCACGAAAGGCAATCTTGGACGCCGCCAAGTCGCTCCAAATGCAACAAAAGCAGAACACATTGCCCAGCAATTTGCGGTTGGCCGTCATGCAGAGTGCAGAGCAGATCATCGACATCATGACCATATACATGAAGCGAGAGCAGAACGATCTTGCCACGATGTTCGAAATCTTCTATGCGTGCACTGAGGGCGAGCTGATTGCTTGTCCATCACTCTTCTCCTACCTCTACAGCCACGTCATCAAGAACGAATCTGTGGACTATCATCGGTCACTCCTGAACCGCTGCATCGAAGTCTACACAAGCAAAGACACGACTCAGAAGCTGAAGTGGTTCGTCTTTCATAACTTGTTGAACCCAATCTTGGCCAACGATGTCATGCGCAATTGGGACATCTTGTTCCAGCCGAATCAAAAGGGCACAGCCCTCCTGGACAAGGCAATGACCGAGGAGATACACAACAAGCTCTGGCGGCCGCAATCTATTGCCGACATGACTGATGACAACACACAAGGCATCGACCACAGCCGTATGGAGCTTTTGCAAACCTCTGCTTTCCTCATCAAGTATCATCACAACATGCTGCAGGATACCAGAAAGGATCTCATCAAGTTTGGATGGAACTACATTCGTTTGGAAGACCACATCAACAAGTTTGCATCCTACTGCCTGATAGCGTATTTTATTCACCACTATGAGACACCACCGAAGATTGCGATGCAAGTGTACAACACTCTCTTGCGAGCATCCCAGACTGAAGGTCGCAATTCAGTCATGCAGTCTCTAGAGGTACTCGAGCCGGTACTCAAGAAGCGACTTAGTGGCCAGGAAGGGCGGCAGAGCGCGTGGGCTAAATTGCCACGGAAAATACTGGCCGAGGAAGTGGGTAACACTCAGCAATTGACGCACATCTACCAGTTCGTCGGTCGACACCCAGACCTCTTCTACGAAGCGAGAGACCAGTTCGCAGCGATCATCATTCCTTCAATTGGCAAGGTTGTGGCGCTGCCACAGGCGAGCTTAGAGAGCAGGAAGCTTGCGCTGAACTTGTTTACCCTCATGCTGCAGTGGGAAGAGCGTACCGTGAAGGAGCATGGTTCGCTTGCCGGCAGCGACTCACCGTCTGATGAGACCAATGCCAATCCGAAGAAGGGCGCCGTTGCAAGTCCATCGCTGAGACTGATCCTCGTTAAGTACATGGTGCAGTTCATCGCGACATTGCAGACGACCTTCCCTGGGTCGCCGCCACGAAAAGAGGCAAGCAACAGCAAGGTTCAGCTTGCCCTGGAGCAGGAACTGCCGATCAAGGCACTCGACCTTTTGTACAAGATCCTCTCACGGCCGTATTGGGATGATCTTGACGTGGACGCCATGTTTCCCAAAGTGACTGAACAAATTCTATGCCAAGATCACAAGCAGGATGCCAAGGGCAGCGCAGACACTTGGACAACTCGTGTCGTCAACACCATCCAGGTTCTAAAAGTCTTGATCAATGCTAGACCTGATGACTGGGTGCTCGATCGCCTGCCGCAACTACAAAAGCTACTGGCCAAGTCACTGCGCAACGAGAATCCTCTAGTACAAGATGCACTCTACAATACTGAGTTGGCGGATCACGTGGTTCCCAAACTTCCGCCTCTACTACAACGGGCGCTTCAGCCCATCCCTGTGCAAGCAGCGGATGAAGAGCTCCCTGACGCTGACAGCCCAACAGAAGAGTTCATTACGTTCCTGACCACCACAGCAGGCGAGCTACTGAACAATGGCAGCAACGTCGCGGCCATCAATATCCTATGGGTTATGGCGCAGCGCAAGCCTGAAGATGTCGACCCTCACATCCCGGCACTCCTGAAAGCCCTCCAGATCAAGCTGGCCAAGGACCACCTGAGCACGCAAATGCCGCCTCAGGCGGCAATGGCACAAGGCATTCCGCCGAACTCTGCAAGCTCTCAAGAGATCGAAACCACGACGGATCTCATCATCAAAGTCATCGACATGCTTTCATCGCGCATCAGCACACTGGGTGAATCACGTAGACCTTATCTTAGTGTGCTAGCCTCACTCGTAGAACGCTCTACGAACAATGAGCTGTGCGAGAAGATCCTGGCCCAGGTAGAGCAGTGGGTCTTCAACCCTACCGAGCCTGTGCCAACGCTCAAAGAGAAGACTGCGGTCCTGCAGAAGATGCTTCTGTTTGAAGGTCGTCCAGATCAGACCATGTACCAGAAGTTCATGAACCTCGTCATCAAGATCTACGAAGACCAGAAGATAACTCGCTCGGAGCTGGCTGTGCGTATGGAGCATGCATTTCTCATTGGTCTTCGCAGTCAGGATGTGGACATGCGAATGCGATTCCAGACCATCTATGACAAAGCGCTCAGCCGCTCTACGAGCAATCGCTTCTTCAAGCTCATCAGCGAACAGCAGTGGGATTTCTTGTGCGACTCATTCTGGCTGAGCCAAGTCATCCAGCTCATGTTTGGCTCTTTCGATCAGAATGCCATGTTGCATCTGCACCACGAGGACTTCAAGTGTCTGCCAGCGTCTAAGGCGTTGAGCACTTACGCAAGCGATGCACGACTCGCCGATGTCATGGTTGATGACAGTCTGGAAGACATGCTTGTCCAGGAAAAACACTTCATGAACGAGATCAATGCTGTACGGGCTCGTGACGTCCTCGGACCCATGGCTGATTTGCAGCACACCGACTGGCAACTTGCTCACGAAATTTGGGTCGCCTACTTCCCAATGTGCTGGTCTACGCTCACCAAGGACGATCGCGAGGACATTGAACAAGGTCTCGTAGCACTTCTTACCAAGGACTTCCACCAGAGACAGATTGATCGTCGACCAAATTGCGTCTCATCACTGCTGGAAGGCATCGCACAAGCTAAGCCTAGGGTGAAGTTCCCGCCACATGTCATGAAGTATCTGGCGAAATCTTATGACGCATGGTACGTCGCGGCGACCTTCATGGAAGACCTCGCGATGAAGCCCGTTGTGGACACTGCTGCTGTACGGGAGAGCAACCTCGATGCTTTGGTGGAGACATACGCTAGCCTGGAAGAAGGCGATCTCTTCTACGGCACATGGCGTCGCAGAGCAGCCTACGTCGAGACCAATGCCGCTTTGAGCTATGATCAGAACGGCATTTGGGACAAGGCACAGACAATGTACGAACAAGCTCAGGTCAAGGCACGTACGGGCACTCTGCCATACTCAGCTGGAGAGTACATGTTGTGGGAAGACCAATGGGTTCTCTGTGCACAAAAGCTGCAACAGTGGGACATCCTGGGAGAGTTCGCCAAACACGAAAACCTCAACGACCTCTACCTCGAGGCGATGTGGCGCAACTACGACACCTGGACGAACAACGAGCACAGAGATCATCTTGAGACTGTCATCAAGGGCGTCTCTGATGCTCCAACACCTAGGCGGATGTTCTTCCAGGCATTTACATCGCTTCTTAAGCTGCACAACAAGACCGAGAATCCTCCCGACTTTGCGCGTGTCTGCGATGAGAACATCCAACTCTCTATCAAGAACTGGCACAAGCTCCCACGTCGCATCACCAACGCACATCTTGGTCTGCTTCAGAACTTCCAGCAGCTCGTCGAACTTCACGATGCTAGCGTCATCTGCCAGAGCTTGGCTCAGACCAACGCTGCGAACCTCGACGTGAAGTCGCAAGAGCTCAAGGTCCTGCTTAGCACCTGGCGTGATCGCCTTCCGAATCTCTGGGACGACATCAATGCGTGGCAGGACCTGGTCACTTGGCGCCAACACATCTTCCAGCTCATCAACGGAACGTACCTCAATCTGCTTCCCAACAATGGTGGGAATGCTACTGGCAACAGCTATGCTTATCGTGGGTATCATGAGACAGCGTGGATCATCAATCGATTCGCACATGTGGCACGAAAGCACCAAATGCCGGATGTCTGCATTACGCAGCTCAGCAAGATCTACACTCTGCCTAACATTGAAATCCAGGAAGCTTTTCTGAAATTGCGCGAGCAAGCCAAGTGTCACTACCAAAATCGCAGCGAGCTGACAAATGGACTCGACGTCATCAACAACACCAATCTTAATTATTTTGGTCAGCAGCAGAAGGCAGAGTTCTACACCCTCAAGGGTATGTTCTTGAGCAAGCTCAACCAGAAGGATGAAGCCAGCGATGCGTTTGGCACGGCGTTATTCTTTGACATTAAGCTTCCGAAGGCGTGGGCCGAGTGGGGTCGATACAGTGATCAACTCTTCAAGGAGGACCCGCAGGACATGGAAAAGGGCTCGAATGCTTTGAGCTGCTACTTGGAGGCTGCCGGTCAGTACAAGAGTGCCAAGTCTAGGAAGCTGCTCAGCCGAATCTTGTGGTTGTTGAGTTTAGATGATGCGGGAGGTCAACTCTCTCAGAAGTTTCACGACTATCATGGTGATCATCCTTGGTGGTACTGGGTCACTTTCATCCCGCAACTGCTCAACAACTTGTCCAGGACCGAGAGCGAGGCCAACATCGCACATTACATCCTCACGAATCTGGCGAAGACGTACCCACAGGCGCTGCACTTCCAGCTCAGAACGTCGCACGAGGATATGCAAGTCATCAGAAAGTCTCAACTTCTGCGCGAACAAAAGGAGAAGGCCATGAAGGCAAAGCAGCAAGCTGGTGAAGCAGTCAAGCAAGAGTCGCCAGCGAGACCAGAGAGCGGCACGCCAAGTGGCCAGTCACGACCAGGGACTGCTGCTGGTGATGACCACAGCCAAGCCAACGGGACTGCTTCCGAAGAGACTAAGGCTAAGAAGGAGCTCGGGCAAGAAGAGAAGAAGGGAGATGAGCAAACGAAGCCGAAGAAGCCATGGGAGCATACTGAAGCCTTGGTGATCACTCTACGCACCGCCTTTCCATTGCTTTATGCATCAATGGAGGCTATGGTAGAGCAGGTCCAGCGCCACTTCAAGTGTCCTCCAGATGAAGATGCATATCGCCTGATCGTGGCTCTGCTCAACGATGCACTCAGTTACGTGGGACGCTCGCCTCACTCCTTTACACAGGAGAACAAGCTTCCTCCGCAAACCGAGGCAAACATCACACGCTTCGCCGAGAGCATCCTGCCGCCGCACATAAGAAAGGCGTTCGAGCAGGACTTCGTCACGAAGAAGCCCACGATGTACGAGTACATTATCAAATTGAGGAGGTGGCGCGACAAGCTGGCTGAACGACTAGACCGTCGCCCGAACACAATGCATCTTGCCGAAAACACTCATCTCAGCAGCTTTAAATTCGTATGGTTTGATGAGGTCGAGATTCCTGGTCAATATCTTCAACACAAGGATAAGAACCAGGACTTTGTGCGCATCGAGCGCTTCTTGCCGATCGTGGACCTGGTACGCGGTGTCGCCAGCTGTCACCGTCGCCTCAAGATCCGTGGTCATGATGGTAGTGTGCATCCATTTGCTATTCAGCATCCCGCACCGAGACACAGCAGGCGCGAGGAGCGTATTTTGCAGCTCTTCAGAATCTTCAACAGCACTTTATCAAAGAAGAAGGAGAGCAGACGCCGCAATCTGCAATTCCATCTGCCGGTTATGGTACCGCTCAGTCCGCAGATCCGCATGATTCAAGACGATCCGTCATATGTCACGCTTCAGGCTGTCTACGAAGACTTCTGCCGCCGCAATGAGCTCGACAAGGATGATCCGATCATGTTCACCATGGACAAGATGCGCGGTGTCACTCCTCAAAAGCAGGAGGCCTGGCTTAATATGCGCATGGAGGCTTTGAACCACGTGCAGGAGAAGATGGTGCCGAAGGAGGTCGCACGGGAGTACTTTGCTGCGACTTACCCATCTTACGATTCCTTCTGGCTGTTCCGCCGACAATTCTCATACCAGCTGGCGGCATTGACGTACATCACCTTTACGATGTTCATGACTGTGCGGTATCCGAACAAGATGCATATCTCGCGTGGCAACGGCAACATCTGGGGCTCCGAATTGCTTCCGTTCACTATGGCGAACCGACCAATCTTCCACCAGCCGGAGCCAGTGCCATTCCGTCTCACGCCGAACTTGCAAGTCCTGATGGGACCAATCCACACCGAGGGCATTTTTACCTGCGCGCTGATGGCTATCGCTCGCTGCCTGACATCCGACAGCTCTTCATCGACGACATCGCAGACACCTGCTGCGAACGGAGCAAGTGCAGCAGCCGCGCCAACTGACAGCACGAATTGCGAACTCGAGCACCACCTCTCGATTTTCATCCGAGACGAGATCCAGTTCTGGTTCACATCAACACATCGCGCGAACATCAAAGAGAATGAGATGCGTGAGCACGTCTTGAGGAACGCCGAGGCAATCGTCAACAAGGCGGTCGCCATTGCGAAGGAGCCTAGTGGCAACAACTTGCCTGCGAGTCAGAGCGTTTTGGATCTGGTCGCGAAGGCTACCAACCCGGAGAAGTTGAGTCAGACGGATCTGTTGTGGATGCCGTGGTTGTAAGGGAGAAGGACCGGGGACAGAATGCTTGGGTTTAGCATGGCGTTGGGAGGCAATGAGGGCTTGGCTGGGAGCCGAGTATGGTCGGTATAGATACCCAGGACAGTATTGTGGTCAGTTAGCGTGGCGTTGGGGCATATAAAGGTAGTATGAGACGAGATGTGTCATGAGATGGCCCAACAAGTGTTTTGTTGCAATGTCTGTAATAAAGACGTAAAAGAGCGTCCCGTCGTTCGTGTTCAAGCATGCCCGCGACTGTGAGATTGGTAGCGACGTGACGTTGACGCGACCAGATGACCATGGTATTGCTTCCACCTTCCGGGCAGTCGACCGGGCGCTGCCATGTTGGTATGTGTGTACGGCCCTTTCTTCTCCAGCATCCAGCACATGCGCTGGATGTCCGATGAAAAAGTGGTTGGTTGGGGAGAGGCCGTGACTTGATAAACAATACGGACGTTTCCACACGGTGGAACGATGTGGTGAGCATCTCTTGTCAATGTGTGGTTGTCCTCGACGACTGTCGCTGTTCACAGTCGGTCAGCATGTTGGGACGAAAGGCAGGAGGCAGGACTCTGGACCTACGGTGCCAGAAATAGTTCAGCCTGCATTTTCTGAGCTGATCTGCCGCTTCCCGCTTCCGCTACTCACTAGCCGCCACGGCTAAGGGGTTGCGGAGTGAATGCCAGTGGATTTCCCCTTTCGCCACTTCGCAAACAGCTTGCGATCGGGAGTTCCGCCTAATCTGCCAGTCCTGATGAGCAGAGCCGCGTTACATTTTTATCCGCGGCTGCGACTCTGAGGAGAAAGACCTCGCCAAGAAATGGCCTTATGGTAAGAAGACAGCAGGGGAACATTTCAAGCATGTCTTGGCGAATCTCGCAGCAGCCATCAAGGATGCCAAGCCGGTCGAATCGAACATCCCGGAGGCATGGCTGGACGATGCTGATGAGGCGGGGCACCGAAACCAACGCACGATACGTCCTCCACGCAAAGAATACCCCTCAACCCTCCTGTCCGCCCTCCATACACCCAAGTCTCTCCCTCAACTGCGTAACCTCCCTCACCTCCCGCAACGTATCAAACCCAATCCCCATCTTCCCCATCCCCGTCACCACAACCCCAAGCGCCTTCAAGTCCCTCCTCTCAATCCCCGCAAGTTCAGCCGCTGCGAGCTGCTGCCGAAGTTCTAGGATTGACATCTTGGCCTCACATGCGGCTGCCACTGCTGCACGCAGGTGCTGGAGGTAGACCTGGTAATGGCCTGATTTGCCGTGCTTCTGGGCGTATGATTCGAGGGCGAGTTTGGCGTATTGGAATGGGCGCAGGTCTGCTGGTTGGGGCTGGGGAGGCATTGAGGGTCGTGTTTGGCCGATCGCAATGTGATCAGTAAGGGTCTGGCGGGATGAGGATGTATGTGGTGCAGTTGAACTCGGGGTTGATGTGCGGTCTGTTTGCGAAGTTTGGAGTCTTCAGTATGTCTTGCGAGGCATGTTTGGCCAACTAATCGCAGCAAACAGCTTCGTTTAGGACGAGGATCGTGGTTTGGCGGATCATGAGGAAGGCACCAGCTGGCTCCAGGTCACAAGGGCACGAGCATACGGAGAGCGATGTCGGGTTACTGCCATCATAGTGCTATTCTATAGTCGTCCATTCGTTGTAAGATCTGTGCTGGAGTACATCCCATTCTGCCCCAGCTCACTGGCAATCATCCAAGAAGCTGCGGCCCGTCTCCATTCTGAGTGCTGATCATACACCCACTGCGAGGGTTCCGTAACTATGTCTTCCTGTACCATGTGATCGCCCATCCAAATAAGCGGTAGACGACGATGATGCCGATCATGATGCCGACCCACTTGCCCTGTCTCCCAGTCGAGTAGCCGAGCTGGTCCAGGACCGCGATGCCCTCGATCTTGCATTCGCTGTGAAGTGCACTCTGATACATGCAAAAGCAGTTGCCGTCGACGAGATCGCAGTTGTAGTTGCGGTGACCGAACTCGTTGACCATCATGCCCTGAAAGACGTAGGCTTGATAATCGATGTAGTGGAAGACGTACTTCCAGAAGACGTCGAGGACGGGAAGCGAGACCAGGAAGCCGCCAACGCTCATCCAGAGGCCGTTCGCGAATGCGACGAGTGCCAGTGCGACCACAAAGTTCGGGAATAGTGAAGCGACCAGGACGACAAGCGATTCTGCAGCGATCAGGTCCAGGAAAAGCCACATGACCCAAACGAAGAATGCGCCGCCCGTCGGTCGGAGGTTGATCATCCAGTATGAGAAGATCGAGAAGAGGATCGAGATCAGAACTGGTGGCTCCGGTCAGCAGACGTCTTTCGCTAAGAAAGAGGGCATATCAAACTTACAGAGGTATGGCAGTGCGATCAAAAAATTGGAGACCAGGAAGGCGGTCGGCCCGTAGAGACCGTTCGCACGCTCCTTCACGAACATCGAGCGGTCTTCCAAGAAAGCAGGTACGTAAGCTACTGCCATGAAGGACATGAAAGCAGAGCCGAAGAACTAGCGTCCTTGTTAGCATACATCATGCTATCGCAGAGCATACGACGTACGATCGCGTTGATGAATGGCTGAATATGGTCTTGGTGAGGGCTCAAGCGCAGCCACACCGTGCCCATCATGATCGACAGGCCCATGTACATGACAACTCTGATCCAGTATGCGACCAGATCTCGGTAGCTCTTGATGAAGGCTCTGTGAAGAAGGGTGATAACCTGAGATGCGAACGCAGCGTGCGGCATGAGAGCAGTCTTGACGTCGTCACCGAGAAGCTCCGCAAGTTGGTTGTCCAGTTCCTGGGCACGCTGTGACTGCTTCCAGCGGGTGAAGATGGCATCGAGACGAGCCCCGTCGACATCGTTGCCAAAATCGGCGTTGGTGATATCGAGCATGTGCTCGGCCGGATTCGTCAAAGGAGGGATCGGCATGCCATTCTCGTCGAAGTAGCCGTCAATATCGGAAGTATAGCCAAAGTAACAAGGCTTGCCCTTCGATAGTAGCATGACCTTGGAGAAGAGTTCGAGTGTCTTGGCAGACGGTTGGTGTATGCTTGCGATGACAATGAGCTAGAGGAGATTTAGTAAGTATCTGATACCAGTCCAGGGTTGTTGGAGCACTCACATTATTTGCAAGTGCCATCCTGCTGATGAATGACATGACCTCGTAGCTGGCTGTCGAATCCAGACCACTTGTTGGTTCGTCCAGGTACAGTACTGATGGTCCAGTGATGAGCTGTGTAGCCACACTGACTCGGCGCTTCTGGCCGCCAGAAATGCCCTTCCGCAGCGGCGAGCCAATTAATGTTCGTGTCTGATGGCGAAGTCCAAAGGAAACTATGAGCTTGGAGACGCGATCTCGTATCTCAGCTGTGCTGACAGACCTGAAAGGAAGCATCAGTATGGGTGTACAATCTGTCGGCAAAGATATACCGACCCGGGCAAGGCAAGCTTCGCAGCGAACTTGAGAGTCTCTTCCACTGTCAAAGATCCGAGAAGAGTATCTTCCTGCTCCACGAAAGAGCTGATGGCTTGATGAGTACACAGGGGATACTGCTTGCCGTTGATCAACACCTGCCCGGAGTTGGAGGCGGTTCTACGAGCCAGGGTATTGAGCAGAGTCGTCTTTCCAGATCCAGACGGGCCCAGGAGTGCCAGCATCTCTCCAGCCTTCACGACACCAGAAGCTCCATGGAGGATATCGCGATCCTGGCCGGTAGTCCGGTCCCTGACAGTGACGGTGAGATTCTGCCATGCGATGCTTCTGACAGTATTGTTGCAGAAGTAGGACTCCCCCCCGCCACTCGGATGCTTTTCAACATCGTGCGTCTCAACGTCGCTGCTGAAATTGTTGGGGTGCTCGGGCGACCTCACGAGCATCTCTATGTCTGACCGGTAGGACGCGCGGTTCATCAGCGATGGTCCAGCAAAGGTGGAAGTGTGTCTTCACTTCCACGGCCGTTGATTGCTGTAGGGTCTCATGATGCGTCCGAGAGCAGGCCGGATCGGATCCTTTTGCTGATTGAGAGGGCGAGGCGACCTGCGCGATTGTTTGCGGCGGCAGTCAGGGACCATGCATGGGTCACGAGGTCGCGCCAGACAAGTCCCGGTCAGACGGGCTCCCCGGCGCTTGGTTGCAGTAGTAGCGTTTGGCTGATGCTCGGTTTGCTGCTCGGTTTGCACGAGCATCGTCACGTTGATTCGCCGCTAGGACCAGGAGGCGTCTGGCCAAATCGCCGACGTGCTGCCTTTACAAACAGAGGTACAGTGCTGTCTTTTGAGGTGACTTGAGCCGTGCGCCGGCGTTAGCCGCACGGCACGTGCCGGTATTGACGGGATTACGCGTGATATCACTTTCTTGAAACAGCTGCAAGCTAAGCCTGGCGAAGGCATACCATGGTCACTGTGTTTGACAACGAGGGGTTACCAACTAGATATCAGCTAAGATTGGTTTAGCTCAATGCGCGCCGTAGTCGCCCGCATTAGCGCAATGCACGGCTCAAACAACAGCACTGTACCTACCAGACCAGATTGTCGGGAGTGAAGTGTAGCCGACATCCTTGCAAACCCGGCCGCCCTCCACATAATCCACCGCGGGGCGGTCAAAGACTCGGATCTTGCCATGAACGAGATCTCCAGCGCCACTTTCTTGTCACTCCGAGGGGATGAAGTGGGTGGGAGCGGTGATTGAGGAGGAACCATACAGAAAACACACGGGATGGTGATGCAGCATCGGCGCAACGGTTGGGCTGTCCTTCTTGGTCAGCGCTGAAAACACCTTGTTCCCGGACGGTGGCCAAGCCGTTAGTTCTACCAACACAATCTCTTTCAGCTGCAGCTGCACCATCCGCAGCGGTATTCAGCTGGAACGCAATGCGTCTACCTACCACCGGCTAAGTCCCTCTTGCGCTCTTTCAAACCACCACCACCCCTTCTCCCAGCTCGGTGAGTAGCCGTTTCTATCTTGATCGCGAAGCACGATGGTTGGCGTCTTCAGCTTCGCCACCTCCACTCTCCGAGTTGCAGTCACTCTCTTGCCGCCAATCGGACTGACAGCAGACAGGAAATCAAGATGCAGATGCTTCCCAGGAGACGACTGCTGGCCAACTGAGGCGGCATCGAGCACGTTCTATGACACTCTTGGCGACAATCTGGTCGCGACCATAACATTGGCAGCCCGGTGCCCATGACCGTGAGTTCGGCGACACGAATCGCCGTGAGCTTCACGAAATTTAGTGCGTCGTTCGGCAATACGCTGCTGGTAGTGACAAGTGCTAATGACCCTCAGCTATTTAACAGCTCGTCCTCAGTGATTCTTTTCCCATCAAAGTTGTGACCCCTTTACTAGTCGATCATCACAATGTATCGTCGGGACTTATGTTAGCTATGCAGTAAAAGTCCGCTGCGCTGAAGACGTGAAGCAGCACAATGTCTGGATAGTCATAAGAAACACCGGCCATGATTACAATGGGAAATCAAATGCAGCTGCAGCAGGCGGCCTCAATCTCTGGATGCATAACCTCAAGGACATCCGGATAGTCGATTGCAGGGACGCCTATTATCAGTGTAAGGCATTGCGAATTCTACTGTTGGACTCGCCTGTGGCTACACACAAGATGGAGGTCACTCTGCTCTGAGTTCGAGGTATGGTCTGGCAGCCGACCAAGTCTTAAAGTGGAAAGTGGTTGATGGTCAAGGCGACCACATCATCACAACACGCGATCAACATCTGCCTTCCCGTCGGCTTTAGGCGGCGGAGGCGGCGGCACGTACGGTGTGGTGCTCTCGAGGACCGCGAAAGCACATCCTGACATGTGGTTCTCAGGTGGTAACCTCACCTTCACGAGCGACGGCGTCTCACAGGACACTTATTGGGAAGCTATCAGTGCTTAACACGAACCCCTTCCTGCCATTGTCGACGAAGGCATCATGAGTACCTTAGCGTTCAATAACACCTCCTTCGCTATCGCTCCAATGACAGGACCGGGTATGACAGCTGACCGCGTGTGGAAGAACTACGCAAACCACGGACCCACCACACTGGACAATCTGAACATCATCTACACCAAAGTCATTTACCAGTCTCTAAGCTACTATTATGAATCCAATGCGATGTCCGCGCCCATTCAGGTCGGCATCGCGCACGACGGCAGAAGGTAACGTACCGCAGCATGACAATCTAGCATCACGCAGTGTTTCACAAAAACGTCAAATAATGCACAAGGTTCTTGTGACAAGCGGTGCCACAGATAGATACCACGTTCCGTAGTCCAGCACCACAGCACCGCCCTCACTTATGCGTACCGCCACATTGCCTCAAACGGCGGCTCTTTCTTCATCGTTGGCCTCCATGCCTCCCTCGCTGTGGCAAGCGATGTCTACAATTCTGTCAACCCAGCTTGGCGCACCACCTGCTCGACACTTTCATCACGAGCCCGGGAAACTTCACGGCTACGTGGGAGAATATGGAGGCGAATGCAGATGAGATGACAGATCAATCCATCTCGTCGCCGAAGCATTTGACGCTGGGCGGAGTAACTTATGTTAATGAGGCCGATTTCCAGGATCCAGAATATATAGAGAACTATTATGGCGTAGACTATGACCGGCGTTTGGTGGTCAAGGAGAAGTTTGACCCTGAGCATATCTTCTACGCGTTGCTGGCAGTGAGTAGTGATTGCTGGGTTCCGCAGAAGGATGAGAGGATGTGTAGAGCTGATTGTGATCGACAGGGGCCTTTTTGAGGAGTCCTCGAAGCACTTCATGGTATAATGAGACCACCACAGTGGGTTCGACGCTACGACCAGCAACATATCATTCTGGCCATTATTACGACCATAGACTGTGGGGAAGCTCATCACGTCGATGCCATCCGCAACTACGACCCTTTGGTTTCGGCCCAAGCCAAGAACCGTGGTCGGCATGCCGGAACCTAGACCATACCCTCGAGGTCAACGGGTCTCCAGCAGCAACCCATAGGTCCTGAATCCGACACTGACAATCTTCCACGTGTCTGTCGCAACCGCACGCGACCATCCATGACCTTCATATAGACCCTAACCCGCACGGCCCATAGCGGACCGCAACTCAACCACGCTCTTGGGCCCAACCTCACCAACACCACGACCTCATCCCCATGGTCCTCAATCCTGTCCTCAACAGCGTCCTCAAACCCCACCCATGACTCAACGCACCAAACCCGTGCGTCCTCTCCCTCTCATTTAAAAGACCTTTCTCTCCCCTTCCCCTTCTTCTTCCCTTTCCTCACCAACACACACGACGACAACGCACGACACCCACACGCCAAAGCTAACTCCGTCCCTACAACATAGACGTTAAACTGTGAAGCCAAGACCTTCAGAACGGGGCCGTCTCTCCTACACGACGCTAAAACTGTGCAGACAAGACCCGAGAGGTAGGGCCGTCATGAGCATAGCGATCTTTTTTTTTGCTCCGTCTTTGAGCGACGATCCAAATGCACTCCGGTGATGGCCGTGATGATGCAGAGGCAGGGGTTTTAGGAGAAAGAGGAGGCCCATCAGGTTCTCTGGTGCCTAAGGGCCCGGGACTGGAGGGCTGAGGAGTTTCTTCGTCTTCGTCTTCGTCTTCGTCGCTGTTGTATTGAAAGTTGTTGTTGCTTGGTCTTGTTTGCGTCCTCACCTTGCTGTCGCTGTCTCGTCGTTGCTCTGTCGTCGTGCGGTACTGTCTTGTCTCTGTTATCTGATCGACGTCAAGTTGTTACCGTCCTTTCCAACCCGCCTTAACTTGTCGCTCCTGCTGATGCCTCCCATCTTGTTGTCGTGTGCAATGCTGCCTTCGCGGCCCTCGTTTCTTCTAATCGCTCTCCGCTCCAACAGTATCCGACACACGTCGCTCACCCCGCATCGTAAGGCTGCGACAATTGTTGCTGTGCGCACACATTGTCCGCCCTCCGTCCCGCTGCTGCATCCACTCCGCTTACTGACTACCTCTGTTGGCTTACTTCCGCCCTATGCTCGCTGCCATCTCCACTCTTACTTCCTGCTCACTAGTAGCTCCCAACTGTTATCCCCGCGCTCCGATCTCTTTCCCTTCGCATATTCTCAAGCGTCGCTTGATGTCGCAATAGCGCATAATACTTACCCGCCCCTATTGCGTCTGTCACTGCCTGTGACACTCCATTCTTCGCTCCTTTGGGATGCTTGCGTCGCCAACGCGATGTTCCTATGCCATCAACAAGCGGTCTCATCCGTCGTGACAGTGATTGTGATGTCTGCTCCAGTCGTCTTCTTGTGAGGCGACAGAGCTGTTTGTTCACCGACTCTCTCCCTCTTCCCCTCTCTTCCTGCTTTCAACGCGCCTGCCATGCTGCACCCGGGCTCTCGGTCTCTCGTTCAGAAGCGGCGCTGCTTCGATAGCACCCGCCAGCCGCTTCGCGCCTACCACAGCAGAGACTCAGCGATTATCCATCTCATGCTACCATGAGCGCCTCAAGGCCAACAGCCAGCATACAGCAAACACGGAAGACGATTGCTTGAGAAACCAACAGATGCGTGCTACACACACCTCATTATGGAACCATGAACGCATAGCATACAGCATACAAGCATATACCACCAGTGCTGAAGGCTACGTACGTACCTGGAAGCACACAGAAGCCCACTCCCAATACTGATCTCTCCATGTATAGTGTAAGCACACGGAACGCTGGACCACTACCACAACGCCGCGCTAATCAACAAAGAAAGCCTCAAGCTTCCACCGCCTCTGTGGAACATGTTCTCCTGGGTAACTTTCATCTGTAAGAATGGCTGAGGACTCCATGCCTCCCCCGTGTAACATGCTCTGGCGCTCTGAGTTGTCATCAAAATCTTAACTGGACTGGCCTCGACGGTAGCTCGATATCCATCATCATCATCATCATCATCTCATCGACCCGCTCGTGCTTCTCGTGTTCCTCGGATTCATTGTCGGTATCCTCTTGGATATTCGTCTGCGAATCTTCGGGCTGGCTCTGATTCTCTCCGTCATTACGCTTCTTGGGATCTTCATCGCTACTCGGCTAGAGCTTCGGCTCCAACTCCTCGAACTCGGAGATATCCGCAACTGGAATGGGTGCCGCGGTGAGTGCCATGCTTGCGCGGAAGGCCTTGATATCTTTGATCAAGATGCTGTCCTTCTTCTTGGGCTTCTCCACGTGTCCGTTGCCGTTCGCATGCCCGTTAGCACCGCCATTGCTCTGTGGCGCTGGTGCCTTGATGCCCAGTGTAGGCAAGAGGCTCGGGAGGAAAGTCTGAGCCTGTGAGACGATGACCTTGGCTTCCTCCGCGGCCATACCGGCTACCTCCTCGAGATAGCTGCCAACAGAGGTGACGATTGATTCAACGGGGTCTGGTGCAGCCAAGTCGATCTTGTCGAAGTAGTCGGCGAGCTTGTCTGCATCGGCAGGCAGTTGCAGCTGGGCGAGCATGCTGGAGATGGCCTTGCTAAGGTTCTCACGCTGCTCAGATTCGCTTGTGTTGGCTGCGATGTCCTCGCTCGAAGCTTGAGCGATGTTGTAGACAGAGAGCTTAGCGCGCTGTGCTGAGCTCGGGTTGAAGTAGACGTTGAAGAAGTCGAGAATGTCAGCTTGTTCGAGCTGCTCGAGCTGCTCGACGTCGCGAGTTACTATGGTGTATGTCAGTATTATCCAATTCGAACATCAGAATGTGACTCACCGAGCTCGAAATCGAAGACGTCCGAGGTGATGTGGTACCAAAGACGTCCACTCTCCTGGTTGAGGTTCTTCAACTTCTCCATGCGCTTGTTGATAACGCCGATTCTGTGCTCGTCGAATGTCTTCTTCGGCATGTCTTTGATAGTCTGGTCAAAGGTGCTCAAAAGGCTTTCGATCCGCTCTTCCAAGTATGGGCAGGGTCTCTCACTTTGAACCAAGATACGGTACTGAAGACGACCTGAAGCGACAATAGGACTTCCTCCCACGATATATCCCAGCTGCTCCTTGGTGCGTAATGTGTCGAATACGGGCTCCTCGAGCATTTGCGAAAGTAGCAGAAGCTTGGCACGCAGAACACGATCTTGAGCATCGCCAATATGGACAGAGAAGTCAATACAATGATTGACATTCTCCTTGTTGGCGAGAGTATGCTCGTAGGTATAGTCCGAACCAGGTGGGAAGATGATAGAGCGATCCTCAGGCCACTGTGCTCGGGGCAATGGCAGAGGTTTGAGTGTCTTCTCAACAAGATCGCCAATCTTCAGGGCGTCCTCTTTGTAGAAGTTGCCATGGACTAGTATCTCCACATGCATCTGTCGCAAGAATTGTGGGTGCAGTCTCTTCACATCATCGACAGTAATGAATGGCAGAGCCTCGAGACACTCCCTAGGTAGATACGCACGCGGCTTGTTCACCCAGTTCCTGTAGTTGCTAACCTGGCGGAAAGGCTCAATGTATTCAGAGTTGCGATGTCCACGAATAAGCCTGTCCATGACAATGGCGAACCGATCCTGCTTGATCTCCAGATCACGCATCGACACAAGAACCTTCTCGAGCAAGACGTGCATCTTGTCGTTGTATCCGCTGACCGAGATCTCAAAGGCATCGCCGTGAAGAGAGATGCCATACTCAAGACCGGCAAGCTCGGCGTCATATGCGTAAGTAGAGAGGCTGTCGTCAACGAGCTCCTTGAAGATACGAGCACTCTCTACAACAAACGCAGATGAGTTGATGAACGGGGTCCGCAGATAGATGTACACATTGCCCTTCGGCACCCAAAACTGGTCGTCCTTCTTGTGCCAGACCCGAATATTGCTCTCGTTGCGGACGAGCTTGGGTGTCAAAGCTGGTGTAGCAACCTCCTTCTTCTCGACATCAAGACGCGTTGGAATGAACTCGTTCTTGTGTGGCAGGTGAAGCTCTGCAGGGCGATCGGTGCTGCTTGAACTGTACGCCTTTTCGATCTCGCGCAGAAAATCTGCAGGAATCTTCGTCGACTTGTACTCCGTACCATACCAACGCTCTCGCGATGGGAAGTCGGTTGGGAAGTCCTGGCTGACGAGTGTGAAGCGGAAGGTGTCTGGTCGCAGAGCATTGAGACCACGCTTGATACCTTCAGGGTTGAACTTGGTGAGCAATGCCTCTCCACTGAGAAGCTTGTCTCGTGGAAGCGGCTTCTGCATGACACCAGAGATCCGGCTCACGGTCCGCGAAGCAGGGATCTTCTGCATGAATCTGAACTGCACTTCTGCCAGCTGAGCCGATTCCTCGTGTATCCACTCGATTGGATCCGTCTCCTTGATCATGGCAATGTACTGGAAGACAATCTTGATGATCTCCTGGTATTGTTTCTGGCCCTCTGTCGTCAATCGCAGCATTATTGTGAAGAACGCAGTTCCTGGACAGACTGGCTGAGCGCCTGCACTCAAGTCGTTCGCCCAACCCTTCTCCTTCAGTAGAGCAAGAACACTGCCGGGACCCTCGTGACCGATTAAGTGGCTAATGTAGCGTCCCGGCTGGGACTCGTGCTCTTCTTCCTCGTCCGGGTAAGGGAAGGAAATGTCCAGTAAGCGTGTGTCCATCACTGGCTTGACGAAGATCTGAGTCGCCAGCTCCTTCTCAGTCAGTGCCGGCATGTCCCATCTCTGCTTGGGCAGATCCTGGTTAGGAACGGCTGTGAAGAGCTCCTCAACCCATGCCTGTAGTGTGTCTAAGTCCTCTTGGCCCAGCACAGCTAGCTTCATGCGGTTCGCGGAGTACTGTGTGCGATAGAACTTGATAAACTCATCTCGGATCTGAACGCCTCTTGCAATGGGCTGATCGTGCAGAAGATCGTAGTTGCCAGTCGCGAAGAGGTGGTATGGATGTTGTGGGCTCGACAAGCTCTTGTTCAATTGCATCAACCGCCAGTTGTCGCTCTGCAAGTTCTTCTTGTTCTCCGAGTCCACCGCCTTCAACTCCCGGTCTAAAGTGTTCGCATCGAAGATGGGCTCGATGAAGAATTGTGCGAAGCGATCCAGACCGCCATAGAGTGGTGCCTCCTCCTTGGAGACTGTGCTGAGCAGACTGGCCTGGCTGGTTCTAGCAGACGAGGTTGGGCTGTTGGATTTGGAGGATGCGGACAGCTCGAAGTAGTAGTTGGTCGAGGTCGGCGCCGTGAAAGCGTTCGAGTTACCGCCGTACTTGGTCAGATACGAGTTGTAGTCGTTCTCGCCCGGGTACTAGGTGAGCACGTGCCTGTCAGTTGTGCTTCTTCCCTCTGCTGCAGCTCTTCGGACGCAATCTCACCTTCTTGGTACCCATGAACAGGGCGTGCTCCACCGCATGTGCAATTCCCTGCATGTCCTCGGGGTCCGTCAAGCTGCCCACATTGACGTCCATGGCCGCTGCGGCCTTGTCTGTATCTGGATCATGGATGAGCAGTGCTTGGAGCTTATTGGGCAGCTCGATGACTCGATATGTTCGGTTGTCCAGCAATGGCTTTTCGAGTGCGTCTGCCAGGCGCTGAGTGCCGCCCTGAGGCCGGCTGTGCAGGCGATCGGTCATGGTTACGGTGATGCGAGTCGTTGTGATAGCTCGATGTTCAGAGGGACGTGGAAGGCGAAGATGGCTAGATGCACAGCAGTCTTAGACAGCAAGCGCTTGGTCGAGGGTTGGTAGGACAATGCACGTTGCAGAGTTGATGGCGTGCTTGCGTTGGTGTTTGAATGTTCGTGCTCGTGGCAACCAGCACGAATCGATAGAACTGTTCTACCGGAGTGCAGGCGTTGATGACGCTGATTCACTGCGCACAAATCTAGCTCGTGCTCTGGCTGCAGCCAACAAACAATCGACCTTCACCGTCGACAACGTGGGTCAGGCAGGCGCTGGTGGCATTCCAGTGAGCAGAAGGCGCGCATTAGATGAAAGAAGTCGGAACAATCCTAAGAACTCAATCTCCGCCTTCCCGGTCGTCTTGGGTCGCACCTGCACACCGAACCGTCATCAAGGTGCTTCGGTCTGCAAGCGGCATTGCAGTGCAGTGCAATGCTTGTGAAAGGCGTGGATATGTGGGCGCCGTCATGCACGGCAGGGCAGGGGGAGTGAAAGCAGCCATGCCACTGCTGTGTGCATTGCTCCGACGGCGAATCACGACACCAAACAGGATTCGGCATGCAGCCTTACGCACCGCCTGCAAGGATCTCGCTGTCATACAGCTACGAAGGAAGTCTCATTAGTTACTGTGAGACGAAACAAGATCTCCAGGGGCACATGCGTTGTTTCTGTTGAAAACTCGTGTGCTTTCGAAACACGACAGCTTTGACACAACACCACAGTACACAGTACGACAAGTAACAGAATCCTCTGCTTACCGCTAGGTCTTGGCCGTTGATAAAGTTTCTGACATTGATGGCCGCGGCGCTGTGTCCGGCAGCCGGTACAGTATTTGACTAGAGCTTACTAGCTTAGAAATCATTTCCGGCCAAGCCAATGTCGCTGATGACAGACCCCAGATATCATCTTCTCCCTGTGAGCCATGTTAAACTTTGGGCCAGACGGTCACAAGGTTCGTTGTCGTTGTGCGCAACCCATCGATTCTGTGGAGCTGTACGACTCTGTTCATATTTGTCTGTCGTGCTAATCTCTGCCACTGTTGCAACCTGCAAAATAATGCTCTAAATCGCTCGCACAAATCTCAAATGGGGGGGGGGGTATCAAGTCAATCAGTCGCGCCCGCAATGCCAAAGTCCTTCCCGAATGCACATGCGGAACCGTGTGCTGCCATAGTCTGCGATCGTACAAGTCGTCTCTCCTTCAATCGTCGTCTCCCTCGTCTCCATCCTCGTCGTCCGAATTCTGCGACTCGTCAACGTCTTCGTCCTCAACTTTCTTTTTGTGGTACTACACACGTATTAGCCATCCTTGTACACAACATGGGATTGCCCTTTCCACTTACATCGAAAATATGCGCATTCCGCATGACGTTGCCCAAGTTCTGGAGCATGTCCCCGAATCTCGTCCAAACACTGGCCGTTGGAGGGTGTTCGCTCGCGCCATCAAGGCCTTGTCCAGGCTCCAGATCGCCTTCGGATGCTCCCAGCGCTGGCGTTGTCTCTCCTGGTATCTTATATGGGAGTGGCGGGACTCGATGCGCCTTTCCAATCTTGATGTTAGTCGCCTGTTCATTCTCGACACGAATGAGGATCCAAAGGCCTCTTCTGATGACTTCAGAGAAAGCCACCAAGAAGGAGCAAATCGAGCTGTGCTGGACATCTTCAGTATAGACAGCATAAGCGATCCAATTGAATCGCAACACTACATCGAGGAACATGATGATGTAGTATATCCAGACTGCGTTGCTGTACACCAGCACGTTGCGCAGTCCCCGGTGCTTAGCCTTGAGGTCGCCTAGTGAGAAGTCCATGTAGATGTCCCAGACAATGCAATACAAACTGTTGATCGTGGAGACCACGCAGAAGGCGACCAGCCAATCCCGAGACAGCGTAATCCGGTAGAAAGACAGACACATGTACATCATCGTGCCGAAGTAATACTTCCCAAGGTTGACAATATGTGGCCACCATTGGTGAGTCGTGCCGAAACGCCGGATGCATTGCAGGCCTCTGATGATGCTAGGGAGAGCGGCCAGAAATCCCATCAATCGGCTGTGCGAAGAGTTGCATTGAGCCGGTTGATCGCACTTCCTCACGTACAAACAGAAAAACAGCTCAATGTTACCGACCGCGTACGTGAGAGAGCAGAGCATGTCGCCTAGGAAGAAGTCTCGGAATTCGACGGTATAGACCGCACCAGAGCTGACCAAGCGCCAAAGGCTGTATGCCAGCCACAATCGTGTATGGTGATAGAACATTTTGAATGGCCAGACCAGCATTAGCAGGGTGAAGCCAACCAGTACGACTGGCCAGTACACGAACATAGTGTAACCGCCGGCCATAACGTCGAAGTTGAGGTACATCGTGATTCCAAAGAACAACCAGACCCAAGACGGTATTTCGACCATCTGTTTCCAATCCAGAGCTGTTCGTTTCTCGAGGTCGCAGATGTTCTGAAAATTGACTCTGTATTTCCTGAACATTGCGCAGCATAGGACGAAGCACATTGCAAGAAGCCACATCAGAAAGTACCCGGCGTAAAGTTGGAGGAGATATGCCGTTTGAACTTTCATAATGTCATCTTCGATGAACAATCGTTGCGCGCCTTGAGTGAGACCTTGAATGGCAAGGACAGTGCCTACACCCAGAAGAGCACCACTCCTCGATATTGCACCTGTATAATGACCTTCTTTGTACGACTTTGCGCGCAGCTTGTTCACAGCAACCTTGTGGTGCCCGTGTTCGAAGTGTAGAGCGTAGAGGTCCTCGGTAATCTTCATAATGTGATCGACTTCATCGGACGCCACGAAGTACGACTTGTTCACCTTCTCGTCCATGTACTTCGTCGATTTGAGCTTCTCCTTGACGGTTTTGTTGTACTTTTTGCAAAGCTTTCGGAAAGCCTCCTGGTTCGTTGTTGCATAAGATTTCAGCAGCTCCAGGCCCCGGTAGTATTCGATCAACGCAGCCTTCATTTTCTTCTTCGCAGCGTGGTATGGAGGTATCTTCGACGTAGGCAAGACATAATCTCGCCGGTGGTCTTCTTGTGTTCCACCATTCACTACGCCGGTCGCTTCTGCGCGCGGGTCGTGCTCTTTCTGACGCAATGCACGCATCACACTCAATTGCTTCCGTAGGAGATTTAGTCGCTCCTTTGCCTCTTCTTCCTTGTCCCAATAGAAGTGATTGACCTTCTCTAGCTCGCTGTCCATAAATTTGAAAAAGTCGGCCTGCGTGGTGTTGAGAACTTCGCGTGCTTCCCTTGGTGACGACATCTCTCCCTGCAGAGTAGCGCCATCGGTGGCATGGCTGCTGACAGAGTGCGCGGGTGATGAAACGCCCTTGAGGTGATCTGGAGCTTGTGTCCCAGGCTGGGGCGCACCTTCTGCTTCTTCCTGCCCGTTCGTCCCAATGGCCGCATTATCGCTTCGCACCTGCTTGAGAGATGCCACGCGCTCAAGTGCAGGCTCCGGTAGTTCGAGGGCATCTGGGGCAGATCGACTGTACAGGGCAGAGCCATAGTCTGGTGTGGCCGTGCCCTGTTGTATATCGAGGGGACCACTCCGACGCGCCTGAAGTGGGCTGTGTTCGTTGATCACACGCGAAGTGGTTGTCGACGTTCGTCCCTTCCGTTTCAAATAGCTGAATGTCTCTCGCAGTGAAGGCCGCAAACTTGGTGTCTCCTTCTCCACTCCTTCCTCCTTCGGCAATGCCCTGATAGCCCTGGCGATGGCCTTGAGATGTTTCTTGCCCTGTTTGTAATTGAGGTAGTTGTTCCTCCATTCGGGGATTGCCGTGTCGCGCAGCTGTTTGGCGTACTTCATTGCGTCTCATCCTTGGCGAGGTAGGCGGGGAAGTGAATGTCGATGTAGGAAACAGCACTGCATTGAGCGCGAATGGGAAAAGTTTCATGTGGCGCCGTGTGGCTGAAAGGGTCGTGCTGTGCAAAACTTTTACCCTCGTCCCGGCGTCACGAGGAGCGCGGTCGCGATATAGTGGTTCCATGCTACACTGATATCGTCTACGATACGGTACTCCTGATCTCGCTCACTACAAGAGATCTACCTCCAAGACGTCGTCACCATACAGCTGTAACGCCCGGGACCGATCTGGAAGACCTTTGGTCATGGACAGCTTCCGTGAAGTTGGCACGCCAATGCTGGGCACCGCGTTGTAATTGGCCTCGCTGTACCGTTGAGCAGTGTCGGTTACACTAGGCGACCAAAGAACTCAGCAGATGGCAATAATAAGGACAGAACATCTCCCGCTCACGCTCACACCATCCGCTATGCATTGGTGTCCATTCGTAACTCATGCCGCATCCTCGCCACCGCCACCCTTGCTACCTTTACAATAAATCATCCCAAAGAGCACCCGGCTCCAAGAACCCATGATGAATCACACTAACGAGCCAGTAATCCTTCCTGATCCGCTCAAGCAACCTGCTCGTCTCCGAGCCCGGCCTATACATTCGCTGCCACTCCCGCCAAATGCCAAACGCCTCTTCCGACCACGCTCTGAACGACACCGCCTCAATGATCGTTGGTGTGATAATCTCCTTGCCAGTGAAAGTGCCCCATGTCACAGGGTTGACCGAGTCCTCGTCAGAGCTCACGAAGTCACAATTAGCGTTCGCGGCAAAGTATGTGATCTGGGGATGTTGGTCAAGCTTCCCCTTGAGAGTCTCCCATTCCGTAGACGGAACGAAGAACTCGACGAAGGGCTTCTGGAAGACGAACCCATTCTTTGGTCCCCAGCCGAAGATGGGATCTGTGGAGCGCACGCCATTCACGGCAGGCTGTGACGCCACCGTCCACCAGCCTTTGTTGATCAGGGCCAGCAGCTGATTCTTGATCGTGAGGGTCTCTGGCTGCAAAGCTTCCTCAGACCAGGGCATCGAGTTGATCTCGCCTTCAAGGTGTCTTCTGAAGCTCTTCGAGATGTCTTCGATGCACTTAGGCTCGCCCCAAAGTCGTTTGGCCTCTGGCACGCTTAGATGTAAGCTCACACCATAGCCATCAATCTCACCGAACGCTGGCGAGCGAGCGTCACCCCATCGTCCATTGGGAAAGTCATCCCATGTGGCTTCACGCCCAAGAGCGCCCTCACCTTCCGAAATGGCCAGTGTGTTGGCACGGCTGTTGATCTTCTCCTTTGGCACGCCGGCATCCTGTTCCGAGGCTTCGTATGCCTGGGATGTGCGATTGCTGCTCGTGCTTGAAGCACGTATGTGGGAAATGATGACACGATTTCGAGGTTGCGAATTCGCCATGGAAGACTTCCGGCGATTCGGCTTCTTCCTGGCGGGATCTACCAACACGAAATCGTCTGAATCGACATCCGCAATGGCCGAATCCTGGCTATTTATTTCTTGGTCCGGTGTGGAGGGATGTATGAGCTGGCTTCGCTCAAGTATCTGGGCCACAACTTTCTCGAGGTTGAGAGTGTAGAAATGGAAGCCTCGTGGGCCGTCCTCACTCTTGCTCTTCATGCTATCGACGATCTCACATAGTATGTCGACACCCACACTTTTCACTGCTTCATCATCTCCCTTCACAGTCTCTAGTCTCTTCAGAATGTCCGGTGGCAAGGCAGCATGACTGAGCTTCGTGGTTCGTCGGAGGATCTGGTAGCTCTGAATCGGCATGAGGCCGGGGATGATAGGGATCGTCTTGAAGACGCCAGACTCATGGTCGCGAAGACGTTTTTCGTACTGATCGTAAGCGTCGACATCGTAGAACAGTTGCGTCATGACAAAGTCCGCTCCTGCCTTTGTCTTCTCCACGAGATAAGGCAGGTCATGCTCGACTGATTGATGCTCTGGGTGTGATTGATCAGAATGTCCTTCCGGATATCCTGCTACACCTACACAGAAGTAGTCCCCATATTGCTTGCGAATATATCGCACTAGATCCACCGCCCAAGTGAAATCCTTGTTCGAGTCATCTTCTTCTGCATTCGGAAGGCTATCGTCTCGATACTCGTCGCTTCGTGGTGGGTCGCCTCGTAAAGCCAGAATGTTTCTCACGCCTAGCACTTTCGCCTGCTCCAATGCTTCGTCGATGAGCTTCCGAGACATATTCGTACAAGTCAAATGGAGACATGTCGTCAACCCCAACTCCCGCTGCGTGAGCTCAGCCAGAGCAAGCGACTTAACGCTCGTACTCCCTCCCGCACCCCATGTGACATTAACAAAGAGTGGACGCAGACTATGCGCCATCCGCGAGAGTCGGGCATTGAGATTCGCGAAACCTTGCTGCGTCTTCGGCGGGAAGAACTCCAGCGAGAAGTAATTTGCATCTGGCGGCAATGCTGCAATCTTGTCGGTGAGTTTATCCATGGTCGTCGTGGTGATGCAGCAGAGAGTTCCTGCTGCTGAAAGTGGTGGACTGAGAGTCTGACATGTCGTGGTGCAACAATAATGAGATGGATGTCTTAGAGCGTGACCACAGTCGTGCCCGCTGGATTGCCCGGTCACGGCAGTTGCAGCCGAGTGGGGATCGACACCGCACCTTGACGATCGTTTCACAAGACAAAAACAACCACACCAACAAGCCTTCATGGTCGACATCAGCCCCAGTTTAGCGGTGCCATAGGTTATCATGACACAGATCGAGACCCATCTTGAAGCTCGGCCTTTCGCTATATATGAAGCACGAAACGTTCTGCTCGGAAATCATTCACTCTTGATTGCACGGAGGTATGATATGGTGAGAAGGACATCTACATCTCCATCTCGTTGTGAGGAAGGCAGCACACTCCATCCTACTGCCTTCCTGAGCCCCCATACAATCTCCTATCCCTTTCCAACCCCTCATGATATCTCTTCATATCACTCACTTCACTCCCCATCTTCACCTCCACATCTTCAAAATACACCTCCACCCTCTCAAAATCTTCCACCCACTCACAAACTTCCAAACCCTTCAGCCTCAACGCCAGAATCGCATGAGACTCCCTCAGGGCCTTCATCGGATCCAAAGACCTTCCCACAAGACTGGAGAGGGTCCCCGCAGCGTTCAAGCGCGAGGCAGTGGGGTATCGAACAGGGTTTGACGACATGATCTCAAAGACTTGGCGCGTGAGGGCAATTTGTGTGGTGATGAGGTTGAGGATGGAGGGACGGGACCAGTGGTGAATGGAGGGGATACGGGTGTCTTGGAGGTTCGGGTGAGGGTTCTCGTTTGGATCGTAGGGGATCCAGACCTGTGTTGTTAAGGACCGAATCAGTATTTCAACGAATAGGGAGAGGGGAAGAGGTGCGGAAGGATTGCACACCCTCATAACTTTCTCCTCTACCGACTCTTGGCGGAAATAGTCTGGTTGAAATTCTGAGTTTGCGACTTCGCTATACGGCTGGTCAGTACAACACATGTTAGTCAATAAGGACAAACCCATGAACAACTCGCGATGATACGTACTCGGCATCTGCCTGGGCTTGTGTATTGGCGCGGGGCATGTCGGTGGCTTTGCCTTCGGCGAGCTTGCCTAGTTCTGCGAGGTGAGGGCAAGTCTGCGCGCGTGCAAAGTTGCTGCGAAGTTCTTGTTTGGCTTCGCAAGCAATGTAGAAGAGGAGCTTGATGATAATGGCGGCCTTTTCCCTAGGTGCGGCGGAGTTGCTAGATTCGCTAGAGGGTGGACTTGGTCTAGGTGCAGGAGTGCGTTTCCGCTTCTTGGAAGTGGTTCTTGTGCCGGTAGGCTCAACAACTTCAAGGCCGTCGTCTTCGAGCATGAGGGCGGGAGGTACCGAGGTCCTGTTGCTGCTCATGTTAGTCATATGCTGCTGGTGAATGACTCTCTTCTGTGGTCAAGTGGCCATTGAACGTGGTGTGTCGAATGCGGCGATGTTTACTGCGGCGCGCATTATAAAGGTGAGGTGTGGCCCGTGCTTGGGTGAATGGGAGCTTATGTCTCGCTTCACGTGGTTTTCGGGTCAGTCACAATGCTTGTACAGGTCAGCCTCAAGTAAGCGTACAAACACACAGCGCTCCTCCATGAAGTTCCCCCTCGGTTTGGTCCGTGCACAATCACGAGCAGCGGGCGAGTGCACGGAGCGGTCCACCTCTAAACCGCTGGACCAGTCGTATAGGCTCGTGACTGCATGTCTATGGAATCGAACATTGAAGAGATGTCCGTATGTTCAATAACCGCATTCTTGTACACTCGAGCGAAAGGCATGTTCCAGGCTCGAGTGTGAACGGCACGTCGCCGATGGTCAATGGCATCATAAGGATCAGCTAAGAGCATGTACGGCGTAAGTAAGCAGCCCCAGGCATCTGAAATGTCGGAGTGATGAGTGCAATGCGGACTGGTTCCGTGCGGATGTTATTGACGAGGCTGATTGCCGCTTACACACTATCGGATTGCTCTCGATGGTCTCCTAAAGGCTGACCTCTGGCGATATAAGGAGGTGAAGTAGCGCATCATACGCTTCCGGTATGACGCTTTGCGCCAGGCATTGCGTTAGTGCGTTGGTCGTTCGAAGCAGTAGCTTTCGTAGTGAACAGGACGAAGCGCTCGGCGGCAACGGAATTTCTCAGCAGATCTGCACATGTGTGAGCAATGCTCGTTTTGCGTGACACATTGAGACCGGTATATACATTTGATGTGTCCTTGGTCCTTTTTAGCACGATCACCCGTACCTTAAATGTGTCTCCGATGTTATTCCTGCGACTCCCTTCTTCCCGACCTTCCTTCATACCTTGCAATCGCTCAGTGATCCCACGGGTGCTTCCAGCCGAGGAGTACGGGTAAATCGGTGCGCGCTCTGTAGAACAACTGCCGCAGAAGTCAGTGCTGCGTTGTCACGTCTGCCATGTAGTGCCATACAAAGAACCACATTGACGCTCCAAGACCGACTGCGGCGAATCTGTAGAGTGGTCGGACTGGGTGAACGTGGATTGGGTGTCCGCCGTGACCTCCTGCGGGGCCGTGGCCACCTGCCATTCTTCGTAGTGTTGGGTTCCTATGATATTGTGAGCTGGAGACTATGCCATGGCTCCATCGTAGCTTACATTGTAGCAGATGATGCGACCGCGTGTATTGTGATGAGGTCGCTGGTGTATGCTCTCAATGTGAGGTCGGAGCCCAATCGCGGATGGCGGACCAAGCTTTTATGCGAGCACACTAAACTAGTGAGACGCAGATCGCGGAAGCCACGCCTACCAGGATCCATCCATCGAAAGTGAATGTCGCAATCTGGCGACCAACATTCTTTGCTTGCGGCCACGGACCTGGACGACATATGACCACGTCACGTTATTATTGCTCACCAACAACGTATCCTTTCCGACCACGCGACGAATGCGCGACCCCAGCGGACACCACGCTGACGTCCGCGACGACGAGCTCCAATGCGCAACACCACCACCCATGAACAAGCGACACTACGGCAGAGCCTGATGACATAGGGCGCAGCCACAGTTCATGCGGCACGCGTGATACACGACTGGAGACCGACCGCCAACATGTCCGGCGCGACTCCGCCAGCGGTGGGCGATGGCATCACGGATCCGACACAGAGACGCTTTCGAGGCAGTGCAAAGATCTCGGAATATGAGGTGATGAAGGAGAAGCTCGGCGAGGGCACGTTCGGTGTGGTTTCCAAGGCGAGGTCAAAGCGGACAGGCAACACGGTCGCGCTCAAGAAGATCCTCATGCACAACGAGAAGGAGGGCTTCCCCATCACAGCACTACGGGAGGTCAAGCTACTGAAGATGCTGAGCCACCCGAACATCTTGACGCTGGAGGAGATGGCAGTGGAGCGGCAGTCACGTACGCAAGCCAGTCTGCGGAAGCGGGCGTTGGTCATGAACTTCTATGGTGATACTAACGATGGAGCAGTTGACGACAAGGGCAAGAGCGGCAAGAAGCGCGCTACCCTGTACATGGTCACGCCATACATGGAGCACGATCTGAGCGGCATGTTGACCAACCCCGACATCCAATTCACCGATGCGCAGGTCAAGTGCTACATGCTCCAGTTGCTGGAGGGTTTACGATATCTGCATGATGTAAGTGTTTGGAGCAGGTGGATGGCAACCTGCTAATCATACGCGCAGTCCAGGATCCTGCATCGTGACATGAAAGCAGCAAACATCCTCATCTCGAATAAGGGCATCCTCCAGATTGCTGACTTTGGTCTGGCACGGCATTACGATGGAGAGACGCCAGTGCCCGGACAAGGCAACGGAAAGGTATGTCGACTGCTGTCATAAGGGAATCACTAGGCTTGTTGCTTGGGCCTGTCGCAAGTGCTAATATCTTGCAGGCCATCCGAGACTACACCAGCTTAGTCGTGACCAGATGGTATCGACCTCCCGAGCTGTTGCTCACCTTGAAGCGGTACACCCCTGCAATCGACATGTGGGGAGTTGGTTGCGTCTTCGGCGAGATGTTCGAGCGAAAGCCCATCCTCGAAGGTCGCTCAGATGTCGACCAGTGTGTTAGAATCTTTAAGCTTGTCGGAAACCCAACAGAGGAAAGCATGCCGGGCTGGTCAGAACTGCCTGGCTGCGAAGGTCACCGAGACTGGGAGCGATCACGCGGCAACATCGATGACCGGTTCAAGCAGGTTGGCAAAGAAGGTCTGCACCTACTCAAACAACTGCTGTGCCTTGACTGGCGGAAGCGAATCAATGCGTTCGACGCGTTACAGCACCCGTACTTCAAGGTCGAACCGCTACCTGCCAAGCCAGAATTGCTACCGCGGTACGAAGACAGCCACGAGCTCGATGCTCGACGGCGTGGCAACCAACAAAAGGAGCGAGCGGTGCTTCCTCCTGCACCTGCAGGCGGCACTGTTGGCTTGGGGCCGAACGAGGACAGATTCTCCAACTCTTACCAGAACGGCTACGGCTATGACGAGAGAGGCCCGCGTGGAGGATATGGACGAGATCGAGGGCCGCCTGGCGTACAAAATGGGCTACCACGATACGATGACAGGAGACCGCCACCCACTGCTGCTGGGCGAGAGCCAGTGTATCGACAAGCCGACCGCGCATTACCACGTCCACCACCACAGAATGGTCATCAACTTCCACCACGACCTGACAATCTACCGGGCCGGCCGTCCGAAGTCCCATCACGAGGACCCCTACCACCCGATCGAGGACCTCTGAGAGGCGGACCGAACGTCGACACTTACATACCTTCATACCAGAGTGGCGAGAGACCGCGATACGACGATCGAGGCCCACTTGTACTACGAGATGATCGACGGGACCCATACGATCGACCTCGCCGAGACAGTCGAGAAGGCTATCGAGATCCTTACCGCGACCCGGATGCACCTCCGCCACGGCAGTACCGTGAGGATGGTCCAGCTCGAGCACCAGGCTCTCGAGGCGATCCTTATCGAGATCGCGGGTACCCACCACCACGTGACGAGGTCCGACGCACGAGGAGTCGGAGCCCTGATCGTTTACGTCGGGAGAGACTTCAGGATAGGGAACGGGATCTTTACAGGCGTTAGGAGTTAACCCGAAAGTGGTGCGATATCACCCATGGCTAGATGTGATGTAAGATTGCCCCATTCCGCGTGACGCGTGACGAGCGACTTCAGATATTCTGTACAAACGGTTCCACGAAGGCAATTGAGCTCAACGAAGCCGCGGTTTCTGAAGGACTCGCCATAAACATCATGACTGGCTTTGGCATTGGCCGCGCCGGAGCATATTACTGTAAGGTCTCTCTCAGCCCAAGATCGGATTCTGTGCCGGTATCTGAGACGTCCCAGGGCAGCCTGCGGGACAATGATCCTGCAGCGATGGGCGAATTTCGACTCGAAAGTACACAAGTGAATGCAAGCCACGGCGGAGCGAGATTCGCCATTTGCAGGCGCACCTTCACAATGTGATCCGAACATACATAACGCAAGACCTTTCGCGCCACCCACTTCGCAATACTACAACTACCGCCGCCATGGCGAAAGCATTTGAGGTACGCCTTACCGCCGTCAAAGGATATGGCATCTTCGCGACAAGGAACATCGAGGCTGGTACAGTCATCTTGACTGACACGAGGATCATGTGCATCGAAGGAGAATGGTGGAAGACCGAGAGCGAGACTGAACATGATTCCATCTTGCAGGCTTTTCTCAAATCCACTCCAGACGAACAAGCTCGATATCCAGAGCTGTATGCTTGTCCCGACCGGAGCGATGGACAGCGCACTATTCACCAGATCTACGACACCAATTGCTTCGGGACATTCAGCCTCATCTCGATGCTGCTCATGGTGACTAATCCTATTCTAGGTCATGATGATACAAGTTACATATGCCTCACCATTTCACGCATCAACCATGCATGCACGCCAAATGCCATGTGTAAGCGAGACGACGATGCAAAGGAGTTTGTCCACGCCATCATCCCCATCATGGCGGGAGAAGAACTAAGCATTAGCTACAAGGCGGACATAGGCTGGCTCCTAAATCGAGCACAGCGCCAGGTCTTGCTTGATGTAAGATATTAATTATGAAACTCCGCCGAGTCCCTGACCTGATTGTGACATGACAGACTTGGGGCTTCGCTTGCCAATGCAGCACCTGCGAGCGCACGAATCATGAGATTGAGCTGAGCGATGCACGTCGCAAGATGATCTGGCCCTTGCATCAGGGAGACGCCTTGGAATCAAAGCCATGTTTGAGCACAACAAACATATCGCAAGAGTGAATGCGTGTCTCAGCACGTGAACAGTCTCTTCCTCGTCAGCGAGGAGGGGTGCAAGAGATTTGTGCGGAAGCAGTGTCTGCAGCCGGAGATCCGGAGAAGGCCAGGAGTGAACTTCGACCGTTCGTAAAGGAGTGGCGGAAGCTTCTGCAAGGTGGTCAGCAGAGTATGGTCGTTGGGGTCAAGCGTGGGAGTCATGATAGTGCAGTGGAGTTGAAGGCACGTGGGAGTAAGAGAAGGATAGGTTGCTGGACACATGTGTGGTTGTAATATGCTGTTGCCCTCCAACGAAGGTCGTCTTCAATCTGTGCTTTTGAACTCGATAACACGAAAGACTTCCTCAGGCCATGTTCAAACTTCAAAAAGACGCCACTTCCGTCCCATGCTCTCAGGTCATCCTTCTCGGCTTGAACAGCAAGTTCCTCTTCACAGCCGCAGGAGTCTCATTGCAACTCGGCACAAACACACCCACGTCATACAACCAAGCGCCACTGTTGAACTCCGAGTACACAGTGTCAATCAGATACGGCTCCTCCCCACCAGAGTACGACGTCTCCATCACCGCGATTCCCACGACCTGCTCCTCTGGTTGCGCAGTACCCGGGCTAGTTGACCTCCACCTCATCGTGACAGTATCGCAGTTGTGCCAGACGTTCAGGATCTCGAATGGAATGTTTGGTTGCGAGCTTTGGCCGGCCTGGAACTCGTCGAGTGATGAGAAAGTAGCGGAGCCGAGAGGTTGAGGACCGTGGGGACAGCCGTTGTTGACGAGCTCGTTGACGCTATCCGAGTAGTCTGTAAAGTCGGTGCAGAGGACACGGGCTGCCGTGGCGTTGCTGTAGTCGGTGATCAGGGTCCGGAAGTTGTTTGCCACGCGGTTGGCGTCGTCGTCGGTCATGCAGGCTCTCTTGGCAGGTGTAGCCAGTGCGCCGATGGCGAGGCCAATGATAGCGAAGATGCTGGAACGCATGTTGACTGTTTAGGCAGAGTGATGGTCCCCAAGTGGATCAGGAAGCTGTGTTTTGCTGGGGCAACAGACAGCTGCGCAAAGGCTTGACAGCAGATTTTATGTATCATGATGCTACTGTTGGACGCACGGGTCGGCATCTCAGCACTCAAGGATAAGAATGTGGTTCCTCAGGAACCACAGTCCTTTGCTATTTCCCGGAAAGTATGGCTGACTGCTAACTGCGGCTTGCTGCATGAATGGCGACAATGCCTATCGACTTGTGGTGCTCAGCCGTGGCACAACGTTCAAGTGGCTGCAAGCAATGCCGGGCTATCTATCGACGAGATGCAGTTCCTTGAGCAGGCATGCCCATAGCGATATGTGCGTTGCCGATGCCGCTCGGGCCGTCCTGATATATTATGTTTCCCGGGAACCTCTACGCAAAAGTCTCGCAACGACTACCTACTTCTTTCAAAATCTTGGCTGGTGCTACTGTGGTGGTTACCATGTCATTTCGAGACATGAAGGCCCATGTGTTTGAGGCGCGTGGTGAGGGCAACGCTGCCATTCGACCACCACAACAATGGTGGCGTTGTTACACGACAGGCATCACCAGCCGCCAGGTAGATCTATCTGGTCGTCGGTAATTTGTCGTTGCACGGGAGGATACACTTGACGTTTCGGATCATGGAGTTTCTTCGTTGTCAAGGAGGGTGCAGGTCGTTGGCCGGCATCGGTCGGTACGCGCCGAGCAGCGTCCCGGTGTCGGCATGTCGTCGGTTTCCTGTCGACATGCCTAACCTTACAAAACATAATCCCGTTACGCTTCACATCGACATCACTTCACAGCTTGCCTGCCCCTTTCGAGCAGCGTGCGCCGATTGGTTTCGAGACAGCCTCATTGTCACAGCCTTCCGCAGCGACAATCTCAGTGGAACCTATCTCCTATCTCCGTCCCTCATACACAATGTCTCCATCTGTGAGATTTGATCCTGCTACGCAGCTACAGCTTACTCATGATACGTCCGTAACATCTGCTGGCATCTTCGGCTGAGCATGATTCCACATCACACTCCAGAGAGCTAACGACATCAGGCGTTTGCGGTGAAGCGCTTGTCTCTGTTATGGACGTCGGTGTTGATGGGCCAATGTTGTGACCGAGAGCATGGCACTCCATTCTCGCGATCCTGGAAGTGACAATGGCTAAGCAGCCTTCGGAAGATACATATAAGACCTCAGCAGGTAGGAACTTCAAGCAGCAGACCTTGCAATTTACCCAACAATCACAGCAACAAGCCTTCAGCCACAGCACTCACATTGATTCATCCAGCATGTCGCCAATCACTTTCTGCCTGCTCAAGCTCAAGGCCGGTCAGCACAATGAGTTCCAGTCCGCCTTGAAATCCCTTCCGCAAAGACCGACCTGGCTAGGACAATGCCACCACTGGATCCATCCGCCCAAGCTATCCACTGCGAGCCTCACAGGAACTGCATCGAAACAGCTCTCGTGGGACTTTCTCCTTGTCATGAGTCCCACGGATGCCGATGAAATCTGGCCAGCCTTGGGCAACGTCGTCGAAAAGACATGGTCTCTCTCTTCCGAGCCTCCGGCAGAGCTACTCGCCGCATTGGCAGCACAAGGAGAGCACGCTGTAGAAGACACACCTCCACTTCCCCAAGGCTGGTCGCCAGACGATCACTCCGGGATCGATGCTGCACTAGCACCTCCTGATCTGGAAGCGTCCCTCGCTCTTTCATCATACAATTTGGGATCCGATACCATCACCACTCGACCAATCATTCTCCAAGACTTTATTCGCACCTGGGGCTCAGAGAACCCTGGCCCGGTCGCCATGTTCAATCTTCTCTCTTATTTTCCCGACCAGCGTGGACAGTACTTCAAGTACGTCGACGCCTTCAACAAGTCAGTCGGGTCCAAGTACGGCGGCAAGCCTCTCTTCCTCGGGTTCAACGTCACCGAATGGAGCTCCCGTGAAGCCGAGCAGAAGGCTGGCCAGTTCGGCGGGTGGGAAGACAGTGCTCTGATCGGATATCCGAGCATCTGGCACTTTGGCAAAATGCTAGATGACGAGGACTACGCCGCGGTTGACAGGAAGTACAAACAGGGCGTTCTCAGAGACAATCCGTTAATGTGCTGCACCGAGATCAAGCTAGATTAGAGAGCAGGTAGCGTCGTGATACTTCGTCTCCTTTGCACCTAATCATGATATACCGTGACTTTCGCACTCCCCCTCAGATTCCATACCTCATGGTAAAACAATGCTTTCGCAAACGACTTGCCGAACATTTCGATTGCCTCTCGCCCTGTCGCCTCGGAGCACATCCTCCCAATCCACTTCCCGTCGGCCTCGATTGAGAACACCAGCTGCGGATCCCATTCCATGCCGCCGTACATATCTGGAATCCTGAAGCCCGCCTGGCTTCTGTCAGCGCAAAAGTATCGAACACAAGTCGAGCTCACCATCACAGTAGACCCTTGCCTGGTGATCAGCATATCCCGGATCGGAGCCCGCGGCGCGTCGTAATGGATCTCGAATTGTTCCCTGGACATGTCGAAGAATTTGTACAATTGGACGCGATCCCAGTTCCAGAGGAAAGTCGCCACGCCATCTGCGACTGTCAGGCTGCTAGTGTCTGACCCTTCGTCGAAGTCGCGGGTGATGACAATGTGAGGGAAGCCCGGTCCTCGGTCTGCGGGAAGGGCTGGACAGTCGTTGGAGAAGCGGAGTGGTCGTGACACTGGCTCGCTCCAGTCGTCTTCGGCCTCTTGCTCACGCTCATCGAGACTGGAGTGGGAAGCGTCGCTAGAAGAATCTGCTTCTGCTTCTGCTTCTGCTTCGGCCATGGCTTGTTGGCGGATGTGGAGGCTCATGTCGTGATTCCCGGCTCGAAGCTTGTATTAGTCGTTGTTAGGCCAAGAAAGAAACTGCCATGCATCTCACAGAATTGATACGGCGAAAATGAAAGAGAAGAACGCGGCCAGAGGTGGTGTCGGAAATGAGTTCAATCATTTCATGCAGCATCCCGGTCCCTTGTCTGGGTATCCTTGCTATCAATTCAGGTCGACATTATCTAGCAGCCGCCGCCGCCGCCGCCGCCTCCTCCTCCTCCTCCACCTCCACATCCTGATGCTCCTCCTCCACCACCACCTCCCCCGTCGCCTCCGCCGACGAATCCTCCCCCGTGGTGTCCGCCGTGATGATGTCCTGACGAGACGCCGCCTCCACTTGATGCGAATATGCCTTTCTCACAAGGTCAGAATCGATTCTTCAACTGTATGACAGGGGGATATCTCACCAGCACTAGCAGATTCAGAGTGCCCGTACCCATGCCTCATCGGTCTGCTGCGATAGTTGCTACCGCCGCCGTATGATGGCTTTGATCCGCCGCAGCCCATGAATGTGGTGTGATGTGGGCAAGTTGCGAGAAGTCCGATCGATCGTGAAAGTTGTTGGTATGTCAAAATGTGTTCGAGACTCGTTGCACTGACGATGAGATGTCCTCGCAATTCAGAGATGATATTCATGGAATAGTGTCAAAGGAAGTCGGCATACTTAACCACCATCAATCACAATTGCACACCCCAGATAACAGCTGCAAGTCACGCCTAGCACTGTGCCACGGGATCGTCACGCGAGCAAGGCTTGGACGTCAGGGCCGTTGGTGTTGTAGTGTGGAAGGAAGTTGAATGGCTGCCTGTGTTGGAGGAAGTGCGGCTGACCAGTTCCAAGAAGGTTCGCTCGGCACTGCCACATTCCCGAAGGATTCGCTGACGTACGTCGGCCTCAGGCAACAACGACTGTGCCAGAGACGATACACGTACCATTGCTGCGAATACGATAGGAAGGATCCGACTTGAGCCTGAAACTTGTCCTGGCTGTGCGATATGCGATGTCCCAGCCTGCGCCGGATCTTTGCAAATTCAGGCTCAACATTTCGCTGGATAGGCCTTTCTCGATGGCCAGGATAGTCAAGACTGTCGCCAGTACTATTGTCATTGAATCAGCTCGCCACCGTGCCCTTGTACCCAGCAAAGCCTCCATTCTCCTCCTTCAAGATCTGAGAGAGCTCATCTTCAACATAGCTCGCCCTCCAATCCTTCTCCTTTGGCTTCCACCCCAATTCCCTCAGCCTAACAGTACGACTTCTGCTGTTCAGTCCAATGACCGGTCCTGCTGTAGACTCTCTGAACAGATCTCCCCACAACTCCTCCTTCAACCCCCGAGGCTTCGGATCCTTGATCTTTCCAGCTTTGTGTGATTCCTCCCCGATAAGCTCAGCGACGTCTTTCCAGCTCGGCTCCTGGTCCCGAGTAGCTTCGCAAAAGTAGTAAGGATTCTCTAGAACTTTGGCGGGGGGTGATGACTCCATGTAGTGCAGAACACCAATGTATGCGCGAGCGAGGTCTTTGACATGGATATTGCTCTCGACACCCTCGCCTTTGCCCACGTGCGTGGCGAAACCATGCTTCAACGCAAAGCGAGTCGAGGTTGACTTGATGGGTGATGCATGTGTGTCTTGATTGTTGTGTCTACAAAGGAAGAAAGGTAGCTATATATATCTAGCTTGTGAACGGGCACGGACCTATAACCCATTCACTTCAAGTGGTTGGAATCTGGATGCCAAGCCGTCCGTGATCAGAATGGAAACCGTAGATCAAGGCAGGGATCATGAGAGCGATCTTGGCCTTTCTCGCCTAGCTCGTTCTGCGCATTGACGATTGCTAGGTCGATCCCATGATGAGACGCATCGTCCGGGAGGCAGTCGACTTCCTGACGATCGTAGTCGTGGTAGATGTCGCGGGACTTCTGGTTGTTCTTGACCATGGGGAAGTCGGTCAAGAGGGATGTGCCAGAGTTATGGGTGAAGATTGTGCCTTTTCCGGATGATGCACGTTGTTTGAAGCTTTCGAGGACTGCTTCAGCTGACCAGATGGTCCGCCGTTGCTGACTTCGTTTTAGCAAAAGTCCTATTCCATCGCGACGGGCGACGAACCAGTATGGAATGTGACATCATGTTGCACGACCTGCTCTGCGATGGCCTTCTCATCGTTCAAGTCGCCATGTACAACTTGCGCACCGGACTTCTTGATCTGTTCGCCATGCTCTTTCCTTCTGACAAAGCCGGTGACAGAATATCCTTCGGCAAGTCAAGCACATTCCAGCCGGTGAGGCCGGGACCGACGATGAACATGTTTGTTGGGATCAACGTGCGGCTGAAGATTAGTGGCAACCCTGTGTAGCCATATTCCGTGCTTTGTAATGCACGCTATTTTTTGGTGGAAAGGGAGGGGGGTCCAACATCATAGAGAGGGCCCAAACCTGACCTGCATGAGCTCTCGAGCTTGTTATAGTTTGTGGCCAAGTGGTGGGGAATACAGCGCTCAATGCGTGACTGCACAGGCATGGAGGAAGCAGTGGTGGTTAAGAGGAACTGATGAGTGCGCTATTGGCTAACATCTCAAACAGCGCTGGTGCCGATGCGGGCGTATCTCCAAGCCGCAGTACCCATGTGAACAGTCGTCAATCGCCAGTGCCATTACTTTGTTCCTCCGCCAAGTGCGTCGTCTCCCAATGAATGCACGCGTCATTGCTCGAACATGCTGCCGCGTAGCTGAGTAGCCCACAGGGTGGCAATCCATGCGAGGGGACTGCGTCGAGCTATGCCTCCTTAACAAGATAATGGTCCGCAGTTCCTCTCTTGAGACAGCGCTTCTCAGTAACATCCCATTCTTCGTCGTAATCTTGGTCGAATCCAAAAAAAGGAATCAAGCTTCAAGCGTTCCAACATCGTCCCGTCCTCCTCGACCTCTTCGCCGTCATCATATACCGTTCTCGTGGTTTCCATCAGCCAGATGAGCTCCTCGATCAGCGCCTTGCGCATGGGCGTCCCAAGTCGTGTCTTGAGCAGTCCTTCCTGCAACACGTCCTCGCTCAAAAATTGTTCGTCAATTTCGTCGAAGAAGTGGCGCATGATAGCATTCTGCATGGCAGGAAACCCTTTTTCCTCAGCAAACAGCCAAGCCTTGATAAGGAGGATCTGATACTGCTCGTGTTGTTCATACTCGGTCGTGTCGGACGGTGTAAAATCGGCGAGGTTGGTTAGATGGAACCCAAACTCCCAGCCACCTTTTGTCCAACCCATGCTGGGCGCATTGACTCCTTGTTATCGAGCCGGTATTGTTACATGGATGGTGGGGTGCCCAAGCTCGAGTTCGGGAGTTGTGGTTGATCCCGCGGCACCACCGTTTGCTAGCCCATCTCGCTTCGTCCGAATGCTCTGTCGAGCGCATCACCTAGATCGCTCACATCCTTGTCACCCCGCCGCGCCGCACCATCAACCTCAGCTGTTGCAGGTTCATCCATAAGGTTCTTGCTAGCCACATCCCCAATCTCAGCCTTCGGTCTTTCTGGCTGCAGCAAGGCAATACCAGTGTCTAGATATCCCGGTGCCTTCCTCCGTCTCTCCGCAAGCTCTCGATCTCTGATACTCTGCTCCCATTCCTGCACCTGCTTCTGAGCGTCCTTGCGCTGCTTCTCAATCTGCTCAAGTAGTGACTTGTTCTGTGCGACGATAGTCCTGGGATGTGCTGCGAAGCCTGACGATGAAGTCACGTATGCCGGCAGCTCTGGATTCGAGGGCGCTGGAGCTGAGTTCAGTGCCGAAGGCGGTAGCGTAGAGGGTAGCGAGGCATAGTTATGCGGGAGCGTTGGCGCTTTGGGCAGATCGATGAACGGATTGACGCTCAAGGCAGTCTGCTGAAGGAGTGGGTGTGATCCTGTAGTGCGTCAGTACCTATGCGTTCTAAGCCTCGGTTAGACACTTACTGTCACCGCTCATATTGTGCTGGACACCGGTGTCGTCGCTGGCGATGTTGGCATCGCTCCGCGAAGTGATATCCGCGAAAGTGGAGGTGAGCAGGAAGGTGCTGCGCCACAGGTGCAAGGATCTCGATGCAAGCGTGCCTGAGGCAGACATATGCTGTTGTTCACAAGGCGATACTGTTGGTCATAGGACGATGACCAGTATGAGCAGCAGGATGAGCACGAAGATCAATGCAGCAATGCAGCAGCTCGAGTACTTGTCTGCAACGTAATCAGTCCGGGTGCCCTATATCCAGCGACGCAACGAGTTGATAGCTTACCCTCGTTCTTCTCGATCACGTATCGAATCTTCTTCATTCCATTTTCCAGCTTCCCAGTGACGCGGTCGGTAATATTCTCCGTATCTTCCAGTAGTTCAGCCTGCTCTTCAAGCTCTCTGCCCATAGTATCTGCTTGCATCCTGAGATTGCCTACGGTCTGAAACACGCCATCAAGTGCCTCATCTTGCTCGTGCATAATCTCCATCTGTCTCTGCTCTTCCCACTCGCCATACTCATCGCCCATATCTTCCGCGTCCACTGCAAAGTTGTCTGGGTGCGCTAGTTGAGCATCCGCCTGTGCTGCGGTCGCATTGAGCTGTTGATGCATGTCTTTGACCTCTTTCGCAACGTCTTGCACCAGTTTCCTGCGACGACCGACCTCTGCAACGTCCAGGCCATAGCGGTAGGGATCGCCTTCGACCGCTTTCACGCTGTCTACAAGATCTTGAAGGTCTGCGGAAAGATCTGTGAGGGTCGATTCCAGTTCTTGCCTTGCCTCGACCAGTTCTGGTGAAGCAGAGCTTGTTGACCGTATGCGAAGGTACGACTTGAGCTGTGATCGAGTCTGGTCCAGTAGCAACAAGACATCAGCCTGGGCTGCGAGGAAGGGGTCGTCCGACATGGCTGTATGGGTGTCTTGTAGTGGAAACGCCGGCTGTTCTACTTGAAGACTTTGCTCTGTGTCACTGGCTCTGATTCCTCCTCATCTGCTCGAAGGACTAACCACGATAGAAGTGCAATGGCTTGTGTCCGTGTAGAGTATCTGAGACCTCAAAAGATCAACGTGCAGGGGTAAGCGCGATGACTGCGCCACACTTCCGATCTGTGATCACGCTAGAGACGCGCTCGGTATGAGTTCCTGACTCTTTGTTGTCATCCATACTTTAATGAACAGTTTCTTGTTATAAACCAGGTCTGACGACCAGGACTTGCGTAGAAGAGAACCACGCTGGGAAGAAGATACGAAGACCATCCCTGAACATGGCTGAAGCAGCCTCGATCACGCCTCAAGAAAAGATTGGTCCAGAAAATCCATTGCCACATACCGATGTCTTCTCCAGCGCAGAACAGTATGTCGACTCACTGCTAGAGTTCGTTGGTACCAACGATATGCTGCGGAATCTGTGTGGTGGCGTACATATCCTCGACTTCTTCACCAGCACCCCAAGCCTCTATTCTCGAATATTGCCAGAGGACTGGAGGGCCTTTTTCACAGCGCATGATGTGATGGATATTCTGGATCTGCTCATGCGTGAGGATCTGTCGCTGTTGGATGCGCTACAGGACGAGCAGCTCCTGACGTGGAGAAACGGACCACTGCCGCCAAAGACTTTACTGGTCTACATTCGAACAGTGCGAAAGCATCTGCTCAATAGAAAGCCGGGAGGCACGCAATGCTTCCGCAATAGAGCGATGAAGCCTACCCAGAAGCTGGCGCGGCATGTAGCTGTTGGTATGAATGTGAAGAAAGTACACGAGGTGGGTCTATTCGCATGGTACCTCAACAAATTGATGGGTGATATCGCGCAGCACAAGGACGAATCTTTAACGCACCTGGTGGACTTTGGCTCAGGTCAGAACTACCTTGGTCGAGCATTAGCGAGCGAGCCGTACAATCAGAACATCATTGCAGTCGAGAGCAAGCAAGAAAATGCCGAGCGAGCAAAGGAACTCGACGTCTTCGCTAAGCTCACGGAGAAGCAGAAAATCATGAGGAACAAGAAAGCATTTAGAGAGGGACGTGAAGGGGCGAAGTCTGAGCCAGAGCCAAAGCCAGTTGCGCCTGTCAGTCTACCCACGCCTGCAGATTCAAGTGCAGATGAGGCCGCATCCACGCCGACAGTCGAGATGCCTACCGCCGGCACCGGCAAAATCCAGTACGTCGAGCATCGTATACAAGACGGCGACCTGTCGGGAGTCATTGCAAGCATTCCTGCCGCAAAGAAGAACCTCATGGTTATGTCTCTACATTCCTGTGGAAATCTGGTCCATCACGGTCTCCGTTCTCTGCTACTCAACGATGAAGTCAAAGCGGTGGCAATGGTCGGCTGCTGTTACAATCTTGTGACCGAACGTCTAGGTCCGGCCACCTATAAGCTACCGGAGCTGCGGCCCACCACACATGAACATCCTCGCCTTGCGAAACTTGGTGAAGCGTGCGATCCCCATGGCTTTCCAATGTCCTCACGACTATGCAACTACTACAACGGAGATAACGTACAGAGTACTGACAAGGGTGTGCGACTCAACATCACCTCACGCATGATGGCGGTTCAAGCACCTGGCAACTGGGGTCACAAGGACAGCGAATCATTCTTCACCCGTCACTTCTATCGTGCTCTACTGCAGAGGATCTTCTTGGACCGCGGTATCGTGGGCCCGCCCACACTAGAATGTGTAGGAGGCAGCAGTCCAGCTGGTCACAGCAGCGGAGGGACTCCAATTGTGATCGGCAGTTTACGGAAGTCGTGTTACGACAGCTTCACCACCTACGTGCGTGGGGCGCTGGAAAAGCTCATGAATGACACCGAGAAAGGAGACCTATTCAAGCAGAAGATGGGTGATATAACGGACCTTGAAATTGAGAACTATGACAAGCAGTACCAAAGCGGCAAGAAAGATCTGAGTGTCATCTGGAGTTTGATGGCGTTCTCGGCAGGAGTGATCGAAGCTACCATCGTTGTTGATCGATGGCTGTGGCTGAAAGAGCAGAACGAAGTGCAGGAGGCTTGGGTCGAGCCAGTGTTCGACTACAAGTTGAGTCCGAGGAATTTGGTGATTGTTGGCATCAAGGAGTGAATGGTCAGGGCACTGCGGCGGCTCTCAACAAAAGAATCGGCCGCCTGTACATGGACGCAATTACCTCTCAATCGCCACGATAGCCTCACCGCGGCGCAGAGACTGCTCCCTAGAGGGAAGCGTTGACGCGGGCCTGGCTTCGAGTACAATTGCCGTGTCGCAGCTGCTCAGAGCTTTTCACACAGCTCAAAATATCCGTACTGTTTGGACAGGCGCTGGACATATCTTTTGCCATGGGCTCTCGCTGACCCCAGGGTACCAAGCTCGAACAGACTCGGTGTCTAGCGACGCCTACGTCCCCAGCCAGCGGCCAAACCCATGTGTCGTCCATCAAGGCCCGGAGGCTGGAACGCCAGATTCCCAGCTCGTTGACCCAGAAATCCCGGGTGATATGGATGAAAGCCATCTCCAGGCTGATTCCCGAAGGCGCCACCACGATCTTGGCCAGGATGGCGCCCAGTGTTTAGACCCATCATGAGTGCACCAGCGTTCGGAACCCGCTCAAACAAGCCTCCAGACCGCTCAGCGTCAGCGACAGCAGTGACACGGGTCATCCTGGGATCTAGGAGGTTCTCGGCGATCCATTGAGTCCACAGTCGCGGCGTGCGAGCGATTTGTAAGGCTCGCTGCCACCCATTATCCTGGATGGTCAGCTTGTGAAGAGCTTCATATTGTGTCTTTGCCCAGTCATACTCCGCTTGATGATGGTCGGCCCCTCTCTGGGCGTTTACTCGATGGGTTCGTACGCCGACATGGAGTTGGCGTGCCTTGGCCAGGAAATCATCATTGGGATCATCGCATTCGAACTCCGTCATTGCCAATACTCTGCTAGAAATGATCGCTAGGCGACTCATGACATCAGTCAGCCGTTTCTCCAACGATATTGCACCACCTGCCGCCGCTCTTCCTTGTCTCTGGCCGCCGCCCTGGTCCTGCAGCGGTCCCTCAAAAGGCAAAAGGGCCAGACGATCTCCACCTTCCTGGTTACCTTCGTCCGGTTCTCCCGCTTCGAGAGCAGGAAAATGATTTCGAGGTTCAGCTTGCCGAGCATTGTCTCGCCATGGAGCAAGACCCTGCCCAAAATGACGACCCGCACCTCTCAGCAGCTCTTCTTGCTGCTGTCGCAGATCCGCTCCGGCGTTGCCTCCCGGTTCAAAGGCGCCTTGAAGATCAGCCATCAGACCTGGATTGAACACAGGGGGCCGAGCCTGTTGTCCCCCAGGGTTGTTGATCCTCGGCCACAGCGCACACCTCCCATCATTATCCCTCTGCTGAAAGTGAGAGTACGAGGCATCACATTCGGCGCCGCAAAGAAAACAGAACCACGTGTTGCACGGATGTGTACACTGCATATGGTGACATCCAGCAGCAAGCATAAGCTTCTGGCCGCATCGTGGACACTGCTGATAATCCCTGCCCCTTTCGAGGCTCTCAAAGGCCCTCGCAAGATCCTGGCGTTCAATGTTTGGGTCGCAGTAATGGTTCGCATTGCGCCCCACTGGAATGAGCTCACGACAGTGCTTGCACGTCCATCTCTGGCATTTGGCACATTGCGCTAGTAGTCTCGCCCCTGCTCGCCCACCCAGGAAGTTCCCACAATCGGCTGCTGCGCCTTGGAGACGTGCATTGCAGTATACGCGGTCCAGCGCAGCATGAGACCACTCTCCCTCCCGCTGAGCGTAACGCTGCATATAATCTGCACTGAGGACGTCGCGGTATCGCTCCGGATCAAGGACTGTCTCACCCCATTTCGGAGGGAAGTTGGCTTCGTGCTGGACCGCTTCATCGAAGATGTGGACGAGACAGTCGCCGCAGACCTTGTCGTGGATGATAGTGTTGAGACCGTCGATGGTAGTGGGGCGGGGGACGGTACTGGGGCGGCCGAACAGAGATTCGGTGCAGCTTATGCATTCGTAATTCTCCATGGGAGGTACCGATCCTGTGCTGCTAGGGGCATCAAGAGGTAGGTTGGTCAGGGGTTGATTTCAGAGCATGCGGGTCGTTATTCGAGCACTCGATGAACTTCTACTCTTCACAAGAGTACACTCCGTCAGGGGCGAGTCAATATACGAGCCGTGAATACTGTGAGCGAGACAGGCAACGGAGCTGTAGCGAGGACAATTGCTTGCTATAAACGTCACAAATCTGAGCGATCACCAGCATGAAACAATCACCATGAGATTTGCCGACGAAATCACCGCTGCCGGTTGAACCATCGCCTGGAGTTTCGATCGATTGCACAAAGATCTATTGCCATCATTCGATCTCTTTACGATCTCTTACCCACCGGCGTGGGCAGAGTTTGGTGTTCCGAAATCACGACTTGCGATAGAGCTGCCATATCGCCATAGAGCAGCGTGCCGTGCTATCAGCCTGAGACAATGTGAATTTGCAAATTTCCACGAGCTCGCTCCATCACTTCGCTATATAGCTACAGCGATACACCATATCACGCGCGAACCCCGAAGTCTGACTTTGGCGATGCTCGAGCCTCTCAGTGGTTATGGCAGCTGAAGCGCCGACTCACGTCTACTTCTGCACCCAGATGCCTGCCCGCTGATACTGTATATCTCGTTAAGAGCGGCTACAAGCGCCAGATGAGCACGAGGACAGACAGCGATCGCGAATGCACGACAGATCAAGAACTGCCTCTCGAGCTCGCACATACTTGCGAAAAATTTCACCATTTAGCCGGCCATCGCCTCCATCGCTCACGACGATCACGAGGACGCATACGCATTGAATGCGCGCTAGGCAACCGACGTATTGGATGCTCGTGACTTGTAGGGATTGACGGACTATCTTCTATATTTTATGGAACTCTCCCTCCTGACGCTGTCAAAATCTCCACATCATCATGTGCTCGCTATACATCGCGACAAGAGAACACCGCGCAAGCCGATACTGCTAGGGTTCAACACATGGCTCTAAACACAATGGACCCCTCCACTGCCGCCGCTCAAGTCCTCGGGTTGCCAGAGCTCCTCGAGCACATCCGTTGACGATGGCGATGACGAAGGCACTAGCAGCGGCGCCTGGTGCTTCCTTGGTGATGGCATTGAGGACCCGTGGATCTTGCGAGGAGACACACATTCCGACTAAGGAAATTCGCCAGGACGTGAAAGATATAAGATCCGCCAGAAGACTCGTCGAACAGCTTTGGGAATCTTGTAGCGCGGAGTCTCGCTCTCACCAGCGGCAATTGCGCACATTGCACTGCCTCCGCACGCGACAGCGGCTTGGATGAAGACTTTCCAGAAAGCGAGGAAAAGACCCAGAGCTCTGGGACTAAGATAGGAGTTAATAGGTCCAGGATCGACCCAAGATCGAAAACCTGTGCGATCGCCGCTGGGTGCACCTCCAGGTCCATGATCGGCATAAGTAAGATCAGACCCATGATCGGAGTCAGCTTGATGGCACCGAAGATAAAGTCCGCTTCGCCATAGGAGTTTACCAGTAGGCAATTGACAACAATCATCGGTCTCGTGAGGATCATGATCTATACACAGGTAGACACACTACCGGGCCAGAAGTCAATGAGGATAGCAGAAACAGTCGTCTCAATTGGTACACCCATAGCGAGCTGGTACCAGTAGTTCCAGCCGAGCACAAAACTTAGCGCCAGGTCCACTAAGCGTGCGGCATAGATGGTCACTGCGCCGGGAAGTGGGGGCTACATTGCCATCTCGCGAGGGAGTTGATCACGCAGTATAGGTTGACACCAGTGAAGAGGGAGGCGAGGAATGTTGACAATGGGCCTGCTAGTGACAGGATCTGACCACTTCCCACGAATGATCGAGTGCCAATTGCGCCTGACAGGGCCAGGAATTGGATATGTCGTGACTTGAGTCTTCGTTCAAGGGAGCCAAAGTTGCGGCACTCTTCTTCGTGCTTTGCAGTCTCGAGGTCATGGTCGTTGTGGGTTTCTGTGGCGATGATGTCTTATATTTTCTCCATGGGGAAGCATGATCTGTACGCTGGAGGAGGTTAGGAGCAGCAGAGATACCGAGTGCGAGCATGATTACAGCCAAGGGTCTGGGTGCGACTTCTACTTTGGTGCAACGCTGGCCGGTTGAGGTAGCGACCTGATGCTCGCAAAGGGGGTATATTTTTACAACGCACTAAGCGAAACATGCTTCGACTAGAAGTAGGTCGTGTGAGATGCGCTGTGGAAGTGAAGTCGGATTCTGTCCGGCTGGGATGCGCCAGCCGAACACGCCACGGTGATACCAGAACCATGGTGTCGGTAGGCTGTTTGCATGTCATCAAGCAAGACCTACTGCCTTCCTCACATTCTGTATAGTCTCTGCTGCACTGATCTGGGCTTTGAAGGCTCCCGCAGCCGCTGCTTCTGTCAGCCACGCATCGTCGTTGATCAGCTCTGCGTATCTCTCTCGAATGGGCTTCACGATGCTCTCGACGGCTTCGGTCGCTCTTTCCTTGATGACCCGCAGGCTCATACCTCCCATGTCCTTTGCAAGTGCGGTTTGACCAACGCCGTCAGTAGCATCACTATGTGGAGCTTCGGTCGAAGTAGCGTGGTAGATGATGTCCAATAGATTGCTGACTCCTGGTCGATTCTGAGGGTCGTATGTGATGCCTTCAATCGAGTCTGTGACGGCAGCCTTCAGTTTCGCTTTGATCACATCCTCGCTGTCTGTCAATAAGATTCTCGATTTCGGATTGGGGTGCGATTTCGACATCTTGGAACCAGGATCCGTCAAGGACATGACTCGCTTCGCTGGGCTGATGAGAGTTTCTGGTGCCACGAGGATGCCACCGCCATATAGATGGTTGAAGCCATTGGCTAGCTCTCGTGCAAACTCCAGGTGTTGCGCCTGATCGTGTCCGACTGGTACGTGAGTGGTTTGATGCACCAGAACATCCGCGGCTTGCAGAACAGGGTACGAGAACAAGCCAAGCTTGAGCCTTTCGGTGCCTCCTTTCTCGTTCGAGGTCTTGTCCTTCCACTGTGTCATACGACCAAGATAACCTGTGCTGGCTTGGCACGATAGGATCCACATGAGCTCAGCATGTGCGGGCACGTCGCTTTGGTGGAAGATGATGCTCCGGACAGGATCCAGGCCTATGGCTAGAAGCATCGCCAGTGACTCCTTCTTCCATTGTCGTAGTTGAGCTGGGTCTTGGCGGATGGTGATGGCATGTAGGTCGACCAGGGAGTAGATGAGCCGAGTAGACTTGTCGGTGTCATTTTGTAGCTTGACCCATTGTCGGAGTGCTCCCAGGTAGTTACCGAGATGTGGCACTCCTGTTGGCTGTATGCCGGAAAAGATGATCTTTTTGGGCGGCGATGGTTGGCCGCTCAAGGCTCGGGTCTGATACGTGAAGGCGCCATTGTGACCTATCGAGAGCTTCACGTGCGAAGTCCGTAATGACTGTAGGCTATCGCGCCTCAGCGACGAGGCGCATGATAGCATCAATGTGGATGTTGACGGCTAGGAGAGCATCCCTCCTGACGTGGGCGTGCGGCGGCCGGAGGTTTCAAAAACGTCAACATGGATCGGTCAGACATCAACACAGCCCAGACTTATGAGCGCATAGCTACCAGTACTGTCGCATCAAAGATGAGGGAGATACACTCGTCTATCCGGCCCAACACATTTCTCTTTCTGCGTCTCCCGACCGAGACACTGCGACTGATTGAGATCAAGCTGAATACGTACGTAGGTGACGCGCGGGTGTCTTGTCCACGAGCGCACATCCAACACATGCGATGCAGTCCTGCGAGCCACGCCACGAGGTACACGACGATACTGAGAATGGCACAGGATCATCGACGTTGGCAAGATTGGCTCGTTCCCTTCAAATCTCCTCGTCGGTCGTCCCTATCACCACACATATGAGCTGCTTGAGAAGCGGGAAGGCGAGCAGTATGCGCGTCTGAGGATTGTGCCTCAAGCGGAACTCAACGCGGAAGCAGGACTTGACGATGCAGACGCACCCAGCGAATCGAGAGCCGAGCCAGCGACGCCGACAGCCACCCAGGCACTGCCCGAGAGTTATGATTTGCTGGCCGACGATGGCAGTGTGCTGATGAAGAACAACCGACTGACGATCGACGATGCCACGAGACAGAAGCTGACACACCAGGAGATTGAGGATCTGAAGAAGTCGGCAGGTGCGAAAGAGGTCATCGAGAGCATCTTGGCAAATCATGCCGGACTGGAAGAGAAGACGGCCTTCTCCAAGGCCAAGTACACACTGCGGAAGCACAAAAAGTACTTGAAGCGATTCGTCGCCGTGCCAATGGACATTCAGAGCTTGATCGAATACGTCCTGGAGAAGGAGGCAGCACGCATCATGGAGATCAGAGAAGAGTCGTTGGCCCTGGTCGGCTCGTGGAGCAATGCACACTACAGCGGCACAGATGGGCTGAACGCGGGCGATGGTAGCAAAGAGATTGGTGGTCGATGGCTTGTCTGCGATGATACTGGTGGGCTGCTCACCGCAGCGCTAGCCGAGCGCATGAACCTGCTACATCCTCCGGCGAAACAGGAACCGCAGGAGCCAGCAGTAGACGTCTCCATGACCGAGGCACCTCAGGCCAACGGAGACGCAAAGACAGCAAGACCAGTGCACAAGGACTTTCCAATACCCCCACCAACGAACACCATCACAGTCCTTCATCCGGCAGTACAACCCAACCTCTCGCTGTTGAAGTACTTCGGATACGATACTAGCAATCCGAATTCGATGCAAGAATCTGATCACCCTCTACATACCCACCTCAAACCACTTTCGTGGCTGCAGCTTCTGCATCCGGCCGAGGACCCGACATACACTGAGCCGGAAATTGTCCCTGAACAGACTCTTGCGACTTGGAAGTCAGGCAAGCGTGGAGCGTACTACAAGAAGCGCCGGCGATGGGAGCGATGCAAGACGATCGTTGACGAGACTCGCGAGGGAGGATTTGAAGGTGTGGTGATCGCATCACATATGGACACCGTCACCATTCTTGAGCATGCCATACCTCTTGTGCGAGGCGGTGGCCACGTTGTCATCTACAGCCCGACTATCGAACCTCTTGTCAAGATCATCGACCTCTTCTCGAAAGAGAGGCGTTCGGCATACAACGCACACACAAGCAAAGGCGAGACGCCAACAAAGGATGACTTCCCACTAGATCCGAGACTGTTGCTTGCGCCGAGTGTGCAGACCAGCAGAGTGCGAGAGTGGCAAGTGCTGCCCGGTAGAACGCATCCGCTAATGACGAGTCGAGGCGGCGCTGAAGGCTTCGTCTTCACCGCGAGGAGGGTCATCCCACTTGAAGGTGGTGTCGAAGCTCGTGGCTACTTTGGATCCAAGAAGCGGAAGATCGAAAAGCAAGCCATGGATGTGGACGACAAGGTGGCTCAAGCAAGTCCAGCGCCTGTCAATGCGTTGTTTGATACAGCGAAGGAGGCCGCGAAAACATAGCTTATCCAGTATCATACCCTGGGCAGCGTCATGCCGCGGTTCCGGACGTGGAGACGTGGGCCAATATCGACGTCGACTTCGGTCAATTCCTCGTGGTATCTACTGCCATCATCTTTCCCGTCTCCTCGTCAAAACGAGCACCGCCGCGCGTCAAATAAGGCATTGATCATCGATGCTCTCCCCGCACTGAATAGCTCAACCGTGAGGCTCAACCGCGTGAACGGATCGAACTTGGTGACATATGGAACATTACCCTGACATCAAATGTTATCGATTTCTTGAGGCCATCATGTCGACGCCGGAGCGCTGTATACGCCGCGATATACTGGATCCATTTCGGTCGTCTGTGGAAGCATTCACGTCCGGGCTTGCCACCCCTTCCGAATATTAATTGCGAGCTTACTACTTGTCCAATCTGTCCACATTTCTCAGATCTCCATCGCTGTGCGATCAGCAGTCTCGCTATTCATGCACTGTTACGCAAGATGTCGTCCCGCGTGTGCCATTCTTGTGGCTGCAGCTCTCCCACGACGCGGGGTCAACACCAAGAGACGCGTGCTCATCTTGGTCAAAAGCAGTATGTTTCGACCGGGATACGTAGCGTAGGACCACATGTGAGGGGTCAGCTCCGGCAGATCGTCATCGTAGGCATTGCTTCAGTTGGGTTATATATTGGTTGGTGCAACGTGAGCTGTGATGTTCTTGCTTGATCAAGGAGGAGAAGCAGGAAGTGCTTCTGAGATCCATTGTCAGCTGTCGGCACAATGCCAATCCATACCAGGCTCCCCGAGGATCTCAAGGAGGTCGATGTAATTGTAAGTTGCACTGATTCGCTTTGAACCATTCGATACTAACGACCATCAGATAGCAGGAGGTATGCAACAACTCTCAATCCCCCTAAGCAATCACTCCCAAAATCTTACAATCCAACAGGTGGTCTTGCCGGCTGCGTCGTAGCTGGACGTCTTGCGGAAGCAGACAAGAACTTGGTGATCCTGGTCATTGAGCAAGGTCCCAATAACTATGGCATGAAAGAAGTTGTACACCCGGCGCTTTATCCGCGCAACCTGTTTCCGCAGAGTAGGGTTACACTGTTTTGGCAGACGAAGAAGTCGAAGCAGTTGGCGGATAGGAGTCCGATTGTGCCTTCTGGAGGGACTTTGGGGGGTGGGAGTGCTATGAATTGGATGGTATTGTGCCCATACTAAAGCCCCATGAGACAGAGAGAGTGGTTCTAATCGTCGTTCGAACAGGTCTACACTCGTGCACAGAGATCGGATTTCGACTCATGGAAGACGCCAGGCTGGACTGCTGATGAGATCCTCCCGTTTTTGAACAAGGTACATTCCGGAGATGACTTATCTCATACTCGATGCGCTGACATTCATACAGTTCGAAACCTACCACGGCAAAGGCGACAAGGACCGCCACGGCTTCGAAGGCCCAGTCAATGTGTCAAAGGGCACTCACACCTGCACGCGAGCGGAGAACGCCTTCGTCGAAGCCGCTGCAAAACTCGGATACCCCGAATCGAACGATCTCCAGAACCTCGACAACAACAACGCCATCGAGCGGTACTACAAGTACATAGGTCCCAATGGTCGTCGTCAAGATGCAGCCCATCGCTTCTTGCACCCCAAGATCCAAAGCGGCGAATACCCAAACCTTCACGTCCTGGTCGAGAAGCAAGTCGTCAAAGTCCACTTCGATGGCAAGAGGGCTACTGGCGTTGAGTATCAGACGAACCCAAAGTATCTCGCTAATCCAGAATTTTTGTCCACGGCATATACCGCTCGCCGCTCCGTCAATGCACGAAAGCTCGTGGTTGTATCTGCAGGTGCCAACGGCACGCCAGGCGTCCTCGAGCGCTCTGGTGTCGGCGACGCGAAGCTCTTGGAAAAACTTGGCATCCCCGTCGTCGAAGACCTTCCCGGTGTAGGAGAAGATTATCAAGACCATCACCTCTCCCTGTGGGCCTACCGCACCAATCTCAAGCCAAGGGAGTGCATAAATGGCTTCATGGACGGCCGCTGGGACATCGACGAGGCCATCCGAAACGGCGATGAACTCCTCGGTACAAACGGTATGGACGCGCAAGGAAAGTTCCGCCCGACTGAGGAAGAAGTCGATGCTCTAGGACCAAAGTTCAGAGAAGCCTGGGATCGCGCTTTCAAGCCTTTCCCAGACAAGCCACTGATGATTCTGGCACTATACACGTGCTACTACGGCGATCACTCCGTTCTGCCCGATGACGCTGAGTATGTCTCCATGGCGAACTGGACTGGCTACCCCTTCTCCAGGGGATCGGTCCACATCAGTGGTGCGGACATGCATGCCCCTGTGGACTTTGATACGGGCTGGCTCACCGACCCCGACGACAACGACGTCAAGAAGCATATTTGGGCTTACAAGATCACGCGTGAGATGTGGCGCCGCATGCCTATCTTCCGTGGGGAACTTAAGGGGAACCATCCAAACTTCCCTGAAGGCTCGGAAGCTGCTGTTGTCGAGAAGGCGGATGGGCCGATGTACACGGACGATAAGGCGAGGATCAAGTATACCAAAGAGGACGATGCGGCTATTGAACAAAGGGTTCGGGAGATTATTAGTACGACGTGGCATTCGCTTGGTAAGTACAAGAATCATATCTCTGCAGTTCGGTCGCGTACACAACTGACATGACTCGTCCGTAGGAACGTGCAAGATGGCGCCAAGGGACCAGAAGGGGGTAGTCGATGGTAATCTCAGCGTGCATGGTCTCGAAGGGCTGAAGTTGGCGGATCTCAGTATCCCTCCGGAAAATGTGGGAGCGAATACAGGCAATACGGCTTTCGTGATTGGAGAGAAGGCGGCGGATATCTTCATTAAGGGGCTGGGGATTCAGAAGGTGGATTCGCCGCAGATGTAGGTATTGCAAAAGGGGGAGTGGGATATGATATGTATTACTTCGAGCTCCGGAAGCACGAACGCCTACAATCTGTGAACACAATCGATGGTAATCGAAGGCCAGCATACCGCGAAGCAAACTAGACCAGAATAGCGATCATCTACCAAGCTTGCCACTACCCTGCGCTTCCCACTACATCATCTGTTCCCACACGACAATTTCAACCCCCACAAATCTCGGCAAAAACTTATTCATATACCTCACCACCACCTCCAATCCTCCAACCTCAACCTTCACCCCCTTCACCCCCTTCACCACCTCCTCCCCCTCTCCCCTGTCGCCTCCGCAGCCACAACCCTCTACTCTACCCCCGCATCCAGCCGCGGCAGCCCATAACACGCCTCCCAATCGCTCATAACGACATCGTTATGCTTGACCAACACCTCATCGGCGCAGCCTTCAAAAGCCAGATCTGGGAGGGAGATAGAGGTGATCTTTCCCTTGCGCTCAATTATTTTCGGCTTGGAGTTGTCGAAACCCCAGGCTGGACGGATCTTGCCGGTGCGGAGGTCGATGGTGTTTTTGTCGTGAAGAATTTGGTGCTGCGTTGGATGCCTTTTCTGAAGAATTCGGCGCGGAGGGATGAGGGGGAGGGGATGGGGATGGGGATGGGAACGGAATGGCTGGGTCGTGGGTGAGGCACGTGTTGGAGGTTGTTCTCTGTCTCCAAAGATGTACTCAAACCCAGCACCCCCATTCCGTTTGACCTCCTCGCTAGCCTGGTTGCTGCGTCCGTACATGATCTCAGCAAGTCGTCCTCGCATGATTTCGATGTCAGCCGTTGGTCCTTGTGTCTTGCCACTTCTATCTGCAGCGAAAGACGCCCAGACTTGGTTTCGTGCATCGACCCATTGCACTCCTTCCTCTCCTGTTGTTGTCAGTGACAATGTTTGATATTCCTTTGGTGCCGATACACGGTCGTCATTGGCTCGGGTCTCGGGTCTTCTTCCTCTGCAGTGTGGATGTACGAGTGGCATTCGCCCTCAGTATCACCAGCTGCTCGCGCCGCCGTGGACGGCCACTGCTGTATGACGGTAGACCAGAATGGGAATGGATATGCAGACTAGAAATCGAGCAATTCGGCGACGGTTTCATATTTTGCACCCTTTGCATCTGGCAATGGCATGATCGACTACGGCGAGGTGTGTATTACCTCTTCACGATCGAGGCTCGTGTACCTGTCTGTTGTGGCGTGGCAGAGCTCGTTGGGTGACACAGTTGCTGCACAAATGAGTATCAGAGTCAGTACCAGGCATCTGCTCAGGCTCGAGCGCATGATTCTCCTTGGACGAGATCATGGTCCCGTAGGTCGTCGCTTCGTCAAAAGTCGACAGCCTGTGAGGCTGATAAGGACGTTATTGCTGTTTTGGTAGAAAGCTCAGATGAAGTGACGCGGATGAACGATCGATCAGCACGAGCTTTTTGCAGGGATCAGGCGGGGGGGAGTCACGAAAACATATGAGTTGCGACTCTTCCTGCAATTAGTTATACCATTGTAGTACACCTCTTCTTACGGGTAAATCAAAACATGACAGACGCACAAGTACAAGAGTGGCAAGACCGCGCCGAGGCGCTCAAGCCATTGAACCTCAAGCAGATCGAAGGCCCACTCGGCGAGCTCAACGACCACCTCACCCTCCGCAGCTACATCGTGGGCTACTCCCTCACCGACGCCGACACGACAGTATGGAAGACGCTGCGCAGCAATCGAGTCGCACACGCGTACATCAAGCAGAACTTGATGGTCAACCTGTCGAGATGGTTCAGCTTCATCGAGGAAACAGCCAGCCCCACGATTGACCTGCCCACGCGACCAAAGGAGGCAGCAGACGAGGGCGCCAACTACGACATTGGCCTGCCCGATGTCGAGAAGGGGGTTGTCACGAGGTTTCCACCAGAGCCATCCGGCTATCTGCATATCGGACACGCCAAGGCCGCTCTCCTCAACGACTACTTCGCCCACAAGAAGTACAACGGCAAGATGATCGTCCGATTCGATGACACCAACCCGTCCAAGGAGAACCAAGAATTCGAAGACTCCATACTGAAGGACTGCGAGCTCCTCGGTGTCAAGCCAGATCAAGTCACCTACACCAGCGACTACTTCGAAGACTTGTACAAGCAGGCCGTGGAGATGATCAAGGCGGGCAACGCCTACGCCGACAACACCCCGCAAGAGCAGTTGAGAGAGGAGCGCATGCAGAAGATCGAGAGCTCACATCGCAATGACTCCATCGAGGACAACTTGGCACACTTTGAGGAGATGAAGAAGGGCACCGAAGAAGGCACCAAGTGGTACATTCGCGCCAAGATCGACATGAGCAGCAACAACGGTGCTATGCGAGACCCAGTCATCTACCGCTGCAACCCAGATTCACACCACCGCACAGGCACAACATGGAAGATCTACCCAACCTACGACTTCGCATGCCCGGTTGTCGATTCCGTAGAGGGCATCACCCACGCGCTCAGAACCACCGAGTACAACGACCGCGACCCGCAGTACCAATGGTTCCTGAAGACTCTCAACCTCCGCCACGTCTACAACTGGAACTTCTCCCGCATGAACTTCATCAAGACCTTCCTGTCCAAGCGCAAGCTCAACAAGGTTGTCAGCGAGGGTAAGGTCTGGGGCTGGGACGATCCTCGCATGCCAACAGTGCGTGGTATCCGTCGCCGTGGTATGACTATTCCTGCTCTGCAAGAGTTCATCGTCAAGCAAGGTCCAAGCAAGAACATCAATCTCATGGACTGGACCAACTTCTGGGCTACCAACAAGAAGTACATTGATAACACTGCCAAGCGCTACACCGCTGTCACCACCAAGGATAAGGTGACCTGCACAGTCGCTGGGGCACCAGAGGCTGCCCGCACAGAAGAGAAGCCCGTCCACGCCAAGAATGCAGAGCTCGGAAACAAGAAAGTCGTATTCAGCAAGACCATCATCGTTGACCAGGAGGACGCTCGCTCGTTTGAGGAGGGCGAGGAGATTACCCTCATGAACTGGGGTAACGCTATTGTCCGCAAGAAGAAGCACGGCTTGAACCCACTGAACCTCGTCAAGTCTGAGGAAGATAAGTCAGTCACTGAGCTCGAGCTGGAACTGCACCTGCAAGGAGATGTGAAGAAGACCAGCAAGAAGGTGACATGGCTGTCGACCGATCAGGAGCTCGTGCCAATCACTTTGTACGACTTCGACTACCTGATCACCAAGGACAAGCTTGAAGAGGAGGATAGCTTGGAGGCTGCCTTGAATCCAAATACCGAATTCAAGACAGAGTCTCTCGCAGACTGCAACGTGGCTGAGCTGAAGGAGGACGATATCATCCAGTTCGATCGCAAGGGCTTCTTCAGGATCGACAAGCCGTTCAAGCATGGCGAGAGCGCTGTTGCATTCCAGATCCCTACTGGCAAGAAGATGTAGGCCGTCTTCGAGCCACGAGAGGCCGAAGTGAGGGAGGCTTTGGCATGCGACATTATGCGCGAAGGTGAACGAAAGACGACAGAATAGATGTGGACGCGCAACACGAGAAAACGCAATACACGATAATGGTCACGTGCTGCTGGCCTCGATAGGTCTTTAGACTTTTTGCAAAAGCAGATCTGGACCCAACGGCCGAACGCCACAACAACTCACATCATCCTTCGCTCGGCCCAGATCCTCCATGGCTCACCTGAGAACGCAGATCTATATCACCTGCCTATGCCATTTTGAGCAAAATTCTGCGCAGTCTGGAGACACTACTGCACTTCTGGACATCGGAGAATTCGTCCTGCATGAATTTGCTATCACACGTGTATGGATTCTCTCCTTGATAGAACCATGGTTGCAGTGTCTCTGCCCCACTGGGCGACACGAGGCGACCGTCGGCCGATGGCCGTTGACAGCACGACTGAGATCAGCCAGCCACAGAGTCTTGGTGCAACGACTGGACCCACGTAGTTTGACTTCTCAAGGCTTCTTGCGGCAAAGATCACCCATCTTCACTCCTCAGATCCCATAGCCTGAGTAAGTCAGTGCATACGGCAGAGCTTTATAGTGACGAGACTCTCCCTCGCACGTTCCGTTCCTCTCTTCGCGCATCGCATCTGTACCTTCCAACCATGAAACTCCTCTCCCTAACCTCAGCGCTGGCCCTCGCCACACTCGCCTTCGCGCTCCCAGCAGAAGAAAACGCCCTATCCAAGCGCGATGCCTACAACCCACCCCGCAACCAAATCTACGTCCAGACCTTCCGCACCCCCTCTGGCTCAGGCCAATTCTCTATGCTCCCCATGATCCAAAACCCAACTCAACTCACCCACGTCCACCTCGCATCCCTCCACATCAACTCCGACCCCAAAGCCATCACCCTCAACGACAATAACCCCAACGACACAATCTGGGACAACGTGTGGAATGAAACAGCCCAGCTCCAGCGCACAGGAGTAAAAGTCCTGATGTTGATCGGCGGTGCCGCCGCAGGCTCTTACCCGAGACTTTGCTCTGGCAGGAATGGAGGTATTAACGAGACGTATTATATGCCATTGTACTACACTCTCAAATTCCATAAGCTCGATGGAGTTAATCTCGACATCGAGGAGAGAGTCAGCTACACCTGCCCCCTTGCCCTCCTCCAACGCTTCAACCGCGATTTCGGAACAAATTTCCTCCTCACCATGGCCCCCGTAGCCTCCGAGTTACAAGCCTCTGGCTACGGCCTAGGCGGTTTCTCGTACAAGACTCTCGACCGCTACGCGACGAACTCCAACAGACCGAATGGGAAATTGGTCAACTGGTACAACCCCCAATTCTACAACGGATGGGGCGACGCCAGTACGCCAAATGGATACATGAGCATTATCAAGAATGGTTGGGCTGCGAGTCGCGTCTCACTGGGAGTCCTTGACAACCCCAACGACGGCGGAAGCGGCTGGTTCAACCTCACGAAATATCAAAGCACTATCAAGTCTCTCCGTTCCTCGTACGGGAACTCTTTTGGAGGCGTGATAGGCTGGGAGTATTGGGATGCTGGCCTGAAGGATAATCTTCCGCAGCCGTATCAGTGGGTTGCGCCCATGGGGGCTAGTGCTTTTGGGACGGCGAAGAAGAGGGATGAGGGTGAGGTTGAGAGCGAGTTGGAGGAGAGACAGAGTGTTGGGTTGGATCCGGTTAGTTATGGTCCTGCGCCGTATCCCGAGTTGATGAGTAAACTTGAGGGCTTGGGGGCGTTGCATATTGCCGCTGTGAGGGCGTTGAACATCAGTCGGGGAGACCTTGGGGGCGCGTTGCAGATTCTGGGGTTGAATCTTCTGGGAGGCCTGGGGCAGAAAGAGTAGTAGTAATACTTCTGTACAATCCATGATACAACTTCTTCACAAAGTTTCCTTGCGAAAGCAAAACGGTATCCTCCTGCCCAAATCCTGTGAGTAAGCTGCCTCTTACTACCACCGTCAGCATCCATAATCCATATATTCCCATACGGCCGCTCCGCCACATCATACGTGACTTCCTCGTTCGTCTAGCCGTTTGCGCCATTGCACCAGAAGATACGGCCGTCACTCGTCCAGCTAATCATGATCATTAGCCAAAGCCTTTTTTTTCTATACAAAAAGACTACAAACTTACGTAGCATGCCCATCATTCGCGCGACTCGTCGTCAGAACCCTTAAAACACTCCCATCAGTCCTAACAGTACCAATATTTAAATTCATCGCATTCATCCTCCTCGCCCACACAATCTTCTCCCCATCAAGGGAGAGACTAGGAATGTCATCGTTCAGCGTGTGATCCGTCAGGCGACCACTGCGGCTTGAAATGCCGTGACCCCGTCCCGTCTGAATTGGTTAAGCAGGTCTTCTCGCTATGTAGAAGCTAGATCCATGACCCATATGTTGCCTTTGCAATCCTGGCCTGGACCCGCAGCAGTCCTGACATAGCCGTGCACGCAAGCATACTGCTATCGGAGGACAGTACTCCTTGCTCTTCGACGGATTAAGGGCCCAGAAGTCGTTCCAGATCGCTACCATCTGGCCGGACGCGAAAGATATCCGAGTTCCCGATGCCATTGCGCTATGGTGTGAAGATAACGAATTGGCCATCGTGTGAGAAATTGGGATGACAGTCGAATCGGCTCTGATTGCCTAAAACCAATCGTGCGTTTGTGCTATCGCTGTTCGCAATTTCCGTTTTCGCCTGTCGTGCCGCGAGTTAGGATATGGCCGGCACGTTTTCGTCTAGGCGAAGCTGTGCCTGGACTGTGGTCAAGCTCGCTCAGATGAAGGCTGGACCTCGCATTATTTGCGCTGTTAAAAGCACGCGACTCGCCTAAGAAAGGTACTGGTCTACAGAATAGGTGTTTCTAATACAACAAGATGCATTGGCGACCAATGAAGAGCAAGGGAAGGAAGGCGCGAGAGTTTCGTAGATATACTCTATTCGGTACTGACATGGTTCTTGACCAGTCCATCCTCGAGCAAAGGCGAAGGCCTTCGAGGCTTGATACTGGGACTTTGGCGACTTTGCTTAGTGCTCGCAGGGTAGTTTCTATCTGGATCTGATACACCAATGAACATGCCTGCAGCATGTGAACACGAGCCTCGTAGGAAGATAAGTGTAGTAATCCACACCGTGGAGCCACTGCTCTCATAGCGACGCCACAAGCCGCGTGACGCTGCATGATGGTGACAAACGATGGCCAACCAGGTTCGCAACAGTGCGATCACCGAAGTCGAGATAGACTCGAGACGGGCGTCGTTTCATCATGGAGGAGGGCTTGCACTACGCCGAGCGGCCTCTGGTCTCGTTGCGCGTATGCCACTATTCGGCCGTATAACCTCGCAGGCCCAGGTATGCTTGCTGATTGTAAGTCTTATAACAAGCTTTCGGTAAGAGGCCGGCATGTGTCGTGCGCTTCTCTACACTCCGAGGTTACGATTTACTTCGAGGCCCGCGCCCCAGCGAGTTTCTGCTGCCAGTAGGGCGCCCTTAGTCGAACTTGAAAGAGTTCAATAACTAAGAAGACGGCGTCAAGGCATGTGCTCATTCACGGAGGCTTCGTCATGTCGCTTAGGGCGTACAGCGCCGCCTAGTAAGAAGGACCATTGCCGTCGCTGATCGACTAGTGTGCCCATCGGGGAAGAGCTTGATGCTGGGCTAAATCCAAGCTGTGACTCTGTTAAGTCGCGTCGTAGGGACAATGTCGCGATGGGGAGGTTTCCTAGTGAGTCGCAATAGGCCGATAGCTGTCAAAGCTGAGTAGTATGACAAGTTTTCGCCACAGTCATATGGCCTTGATGGATCGCGTATCGACGCTAAGGCCGTGGTAACATCTTCGACTCTATGCAGCATCAGAGTCAGCATCCCAACGCCAAGACACCCACGCTAATGGATCGTAACCTTCACGCCCCGACCAAGAGTCATGACATTCGTTGCCGTTTTGCGCCATGGCCGCGCTCATCGGCCATTCGCTTGCGCTCCATTTCTTCCTTCATGATGCGCTCGGCATTACTCATCTTCTTCTCGGGCTCAGGCGCAGCGAAGGCTTTGGGCTTTGCGAATGGGTTCTTCTTCGCCAGCGGATTGCCACCACTTGCCTTTTTCAGTCCAGCAAGTGACAGCTTCGCAGGCGCTTCGGCCTTGGTTGGAGTGCTCTTGTTCTCGTCCTCATCCTTAACCTCCAGATCCTGTTTGGCCGGTATGCGCTCATCTGCCTTATCAGCAGGCGAGAATGTATCTATTGCGATAGCTTCACCCTCTTGCTTTGCCTCCGGTGCAGGGTTCACCTTCACTGGAGCCTTCGCCTTCAGGCTGAAGCCAGACACCTTTACAGGTTCGGTAGGTGTACCTTCGACAGCGTCAGCTTCTGCCGGTATTGGACGTGGTTGTAGCTGCTCTTCCGCTTTCCGCTTCTTGGCTGCCTCTTCCTGTGCTCGCTTGACCTGCTGCTCCAGCAACCTCGACTCGATGTCTTCGTCTCCTTTTGCTAGACGATCCTTCTTCTTGATGTCCTCCCTCCGGCTGATTGCCGCAGCGCTATCGTCGATCCACGAAATCTCGAGGCCGCGGTCGCCCTCTTCGACTCTGCAGATGCCTTCTCGTCCCAGATGCTTCGCGAATTCGGTCAGACTCGGCCACTTGGTCGCGTTCATGTGCACGTGCTCCTTGTCTCGGATGTACTCCTGGTAGAAGTTGTTCATGTGCACCTTCTTCTCGCCGTGCGCCGTTCTGAGCAGCTGGAGGAAGTCGCGCTGGAACTGTCGTGAATAGTCGTTGATGAACTTTTTCGGGTCTTCGCCGACCAGCACCATGGCGCGCACGTGGCCTTCGGACATGGTGTGCTGCTTGAAGCCGTTCTCGTCGCGACATTGCTTCTCGCAGATCTGGCAGTACCACCGCAGCCGCTGCAGGCCCTTGGCCTTCATCTTGTTGGCCACATATTTCGTGCTGCCCACTTCTGCTTTGCCCATGATTGCAGGGTAGTCGTGTCTGCAAGACCTTCGCGACCGTGATGCAGGGAGAAAGTCCTCGAGGAATGGTCGCTGATGTGCTGTACGTGTAGACAACAAGAAGCAAAGAGCAGGAACGTGAGTACCGCACCGAAAGTTGGTTAGTCATCAGCCGAGAATTTGCCACTGCCCTGTCCTATTGCTTGAACAAAACGACCACAACCACGCTCTTCACTTCATGATTTACCGACCTATTCGCAGGCGACATCATCGAAGCTGCTCGTCCTAATGATGCCATCAACACAATGACTGTCGCTCATGGCTCATCAAGGATCACACGTTCGCAGCATCCACATGCGTACAAACTCTACTGACAGCAACATGGCGAAGATGGAATATCTGCTTCACAATCAGGGCAGGCTCTTGGTGCAACATAGCACTGCCCTCGCTATCTATCTATCTAGTGAATCCGCCGCATCCTGTGACATTTATGCCTGGGTAGAAAATGTGATCGAAGTTGATGCCAAGGACGCCGATGGCCAGCTGGGAATTGTTGCCTGAAAAACAAGATGGTCAGCATCCATGTCCACCATAGCCATAGGGCACATGTCATCACTTACAGTCCTCTGGCTCCTGGCCGTAGCAGCGGAAAGTCGTGGAAGGACCATCAGCTCCCTTCTGGAGCCAGTACTCAGTCCTGGAGTGGCGATACCCAATCTCCTGTCGCAGCACTTGAGGCACGCCATCTGTTCGAACGTCAGCAAAATTGAACGCATCATCCCGAGCAGAGCTACTCACCAGCGGCGTGTGTGACCCGATGGTAAGGCCCCTGGTTGTCATCCGTGTTGCCGCTCAATGCATCAACAAAGTCCGCAAAAGCCTGGTTGCCTGTCCTGAACTCGCCATACGAATACGCAGCAGCGACATCATATCCTTGGGCAGCGAAGCTCGCATACGCCATCTTGCACATCATTCCACCAAGACTGTGGCCTGCGATCTTGAACTTATAGCTGGGGTACGCTGCGATGGCCTGGTCTAACACTCTCTTTGACTCCGGCTGGATTGCATTCCAGGCTTTGAGGCCACCCATGTGCACTTGGCAGGTCAAGCATGTGACTCCTGGAGTCACATACGGCACGAGTGTCGCACTGATGTCGGTGAGAAGATCTTCCAGACCAGCTGTACCTGGGAAGGCCATGACCAGTTCTCGATCGCCATCGTGACGGAACAGTGTCATCTCCGTAGCCGGGTCTGCATTGGCGAAGCCCTGAACCACTGTGCCTTGTGGCGGTATCTGGCACGGTGCTTTCGGATATGTTGGCGCGTATTTGCCATAGTAGATCAGCTCATTGTACAGGCTCTGGTCGACTATCGATTATCAGCCTCTGGAGTTGAAACCGAGACATGCCGCATACCATTAGTTCTCGGCTTCTGGGTGCTAGGCTTGCCAATGACGGCTGCTTGGACGGTCAAAATTGTCAGGCAACTCGCGAGAGTGGTTTCGAACTTCATGGTGGCCGCTTTGTTCAGCACTCCATGCTGGCCAGTATCCTATTTCTTACATACAAATACTGCAAGCCTCGGTATCTGGTAGCTTTGGCACTATGCCGTCCACCACTCGATGGTGGGAAGATCTACTGCAGATCAATTTTGCCAACTACTTCTTACGGACTAGCGCACCTGCAGATTACCGAGGATGATACGAGGTGAAGAATTGCAGTGAATGTGATGTGGCACGAGTCCATACGTCCTCTCAAGGTAACGAAGTGATGGGGAAAAACACAAGAATGACCATGTCCTCGCTTCAATGGTTGTCATCTCGGCCAACAGGCAGCATCTACACCTTGACAATCCCGAAGGACGATTTCGCTCTCATCGTGCAGAGTTGAGCGACTGCTGAAGGCCTGCCACGAGTGTCAATACCGAAGTTTCCCGCAAGCAGTAGAAGTCCCGTGGAAATCTGAGAGGCTACCAAAGCCTTCCTCGTGTATCATTCAATGCCGCCCGGTCGGCTTCACGTGCCATCGCAGCTTCCACGCCCTGGGCACACGAGGCCTAACAGGCGGATGAGATGGAAGGAAGGCCCTGCACATGGAGCAGATGGACGTTGCTCATCACTACAGCTTCCGTGATCATGAACTGCTGTTCCGTCGACCAGATTGTTGTTGCCACCATCGATATCGCAGTTCCCTCTCCAGACGACACCATATGTTGACATTCTCGGCTGGCTCACGATTGTCTTCACACATACTTAAAACATCAACGCAAACGTCAATATCGGATCCGAAGCACTTTCTATCGCGGGATCGGTATCGACAGACCTCGACAAGCACAATATAGACTCCATCACCACAACAATACAGCAACATAACCCCTAAATCACGTCCTCGACGCCACAAGCATGTCGAGGAGACTTCGAGACTCAACTCCCCTCGAAAGCATCGACGAAGATGCCATAACACCCGCGCCACCTCTCAACACATACATGCCCCTATATCGAGACGAACCTCCTCTCGGCAACGTCGACGGTCAAGCTGAGGAATCCATCCGGATTGCATCGCCACCTGCATCGCCGCAGCAAGATGATACAGAGGCGAACAACGGACCCGCAGTCGCCCAGCGACGCAGGGAACCAGTAAGTTGCTTCCCACTGCACGACCCTAAGCACTTTCCACACTTCGACATTGAGTGGCCCGACTGGTGCGTCTATCGTAAGCGTCTCGTACTTGGGTGCGCGATCTTTGTTGCCGCGCTTGCGGCTTTTACCTATGGCCTCGTCTACGAGTATCATCTCAAGCCGAAGGAGCAGGAGAAGAATCGTGATGGGTTGCCCAACAACGGAACTTTGTACCTTTGAGGAGGGACCGATTGACTGTACCGTCGACACAACGCTTTGTGACACCTTCTCCGAGAATTCTATCTGACAGTGGCAGGTCCGCGTTTGTGGTATGACGGGTTCGACGATTCTCATCCTCATGGGCTTGACGGCTATACCGACGGTATTTCTTCTCTGGTTGGGGATCCAGGAGTATATCAAATATACAAAGGAGCAGCGTGATGGTGGTGACGATTCCAATAATGGGGCTCTGTACTTTTGAAGGGGGACCTATCGACTGCAGCACACGCACAACGTGGTGTGCCACCTTGTGTGAGATATAAGTGTGATTCTCTTCAGCTGTCGCATCGTCTGAGCTGACTCCTTCAGTGTTTCCCACGCTCTTGTCCTGGACGCTGTCTTTTCGGAAATGGCATTTGATGGTTGATCATTGGACGCATCGATCGCAGAGAGCTTCATCGTATGAGGCATTGAGCGCACAACTGAGACGAGAAAGGGTGTTTTTTTGAATCTTTAATCATGAGCCGTTCGGACAGTGTTTGGTCCACCATAGCTATAATGTAGATTACCCGCCTCGTCTTGGGGAAGTATGGTATGCTTGAACTGAGAGCTCAATTCCATCATTGAAGCACGACAACAGTCACTTATCCTTATTGAAACAACCAAAACTACACAAATCGATCACTCGTTACATATCACCTGACGTAGCTGCCCCAAGAAGCCAACCAGTTGCCATCCTTGTCACCCACGCCAGCGATATGGCAACAAGAATGCAACATCGTCACAAGGTCACCACATCTCGACTCGAGCGCGCGACCTTCAATGGAGCAAAAGGAGAAGACTGAAGTCCACAGTACTTCAGCAGAAGAGGGAGTTGAACTACACCGTGTGTTACAGGGGTCGAAAGACCAGTGCGAGACCTCGATGGGGAATCCGAGGCTCTGCGCGCACCTCACAGCGTGCCACGGAGCCTCATCGAGTGGCTTTGGCGATGCCTCTTTCTTCTGCGCATCCACTATGGCCTCCATATCCTTGCTGCGAACGTAATGCATGTACCGACGCGTCTTGAATTCCGATGACGTGGGCAGAAGCACCCTAGCATGACGCAAGGTCGCCTCAGTCTTATTAGCGAACGAAGGTCGAAGAGAAGGTAGCGAAGACGGGCAAATCGATATAGTCAGCTCTGGGAGGATTATGATCACTGATGGGAATACCAGCAGGCCGCCAAGTAAGGCGTGGAATTGATGATGGCCGGGGTCAAGGTTACACTCAATCCCATCCCTTCGTAGATGGATCCATTGGCCAGGTGTCCGTAGATATGAGGTCTTCGCGCGTCAGTCTCGCGTAGCGAAGCCGTTTCAGGGTCTGCATGTGAAGCCGTTTGCTCACTTCATTTCATCGCCAATCTCTTGCATTCTGCACCCGCCCACTCTCAACCGCAACAACCGGCGACGACAATGAAGATCGCGAAGATTCTGGAGTCATTGGACCTTCTCGAGTCCTTGACATTGTTCAGGCTCCTGGTGCACGACTGTGTCCGTATCTACACGGACCTCAATGCGACACCGCAGTCATCACTTCATCCTCGTACCGACACGCCACCCGCCACAAAGATACCTCCGATCGAAGAGATGCCGCAATGGATGCGAGACCTGGCACGATCACCTTGGAGCCCGATACTGTCCCCAACGCTCTTGTACGCCATCTTCATGCACGGCTTCCGTGACGGCCTTCTTGTCCTCTTGATTTGGTACAGCACGGTTTTCATCACCATCGCACATTTCAGCCTCTACCACGACATCATCAAGGCACTGTCCGACAATCTTCCCGTGTACTGTCCAGAGAGTCGCGAGATATCTCAAGCTTATTTCGACGTACGTGCGTGGTCCTTCAAGTCGCCGGTAAGCTGACCGTGCGCGCAGAAGGGACAAAGCGACATGTACGTTCTAGCTGTATTCGCCGCGGACAAGTGCATGGTCTTGACGCTGTGCCTCATGTGGCAAGGCGAGTTCCTGTACGCAATGTCTTTCCGCAAGTGCCTCTATGGAAGTGCGGCCTTCAACATAGTTCATGAGCTCGTGGCTTCAGGCTTCTTGATACGGCGCAGTCTCCACGTCAACTTGGGCTTCTGGCGCGACTATTGGACCATGGTGAAGAAACAGGAGGAAGCAGTCAAAGCGGACGACCTGACGGCGAGGTGCGAATATCCCCAGCACATCTTCGAGCGATCGCTTTTGCAGACTGCGCACTGCAATTCTTCTTCTCGTGGAGTATGCTAACGCTCTGTCAACAGTCCAGCTCAATTGAAGGCAAGGAGATGGCGAGGCAGTAAGCAGAAGACGAAACCAATACACGAGCTTCCTGCACATCTTGGGCTGGCACAGCATCCATATCTCGGAGGTAGTCCAGCCAACAAGCCGCCAGTGAAAGAACAGTCATTGACCGATCAGCCGAAGCCGAAGAGAAGTGCACGAAAGAAGGCACGGCCGGAGGTTTGTGTCGGAGGAGGGAAGACAGAGGTCGGCTGGGACTTTCTGCGACACTGAGATCGTCCGAACTCAACCACTGGACACGATGGCTTCTTGGAAAGGATTGCCTGGATCAAAGGCTTCACGACACGATGTTGCTGCGAAGGTGTCATGGCGTTCTTACAACGCTTGCCTGTGTATAGCCAGCTGGAAGCATCGCGAGGTTTCGTCTCGAGAAGACAACGCTCACTGCAATTGTTCACAATGTTGTCCTCTCCAAGACATGGCCACCACTCTTCAATGCGTTGTTGTATCCTTCACTCGACCGGTGACGGACTCGAGCTCGTCGCGATCATGCGCCCACCCGCCTCTCCAACGACAGTTCCAGGCGGTCAGCCCGATGGTCGACCTCGTCCATCGATAGAATGAGAAGGTAGCCAGGTTCTCCCAGCAATGTTTCCATGTGGAACGATGTCTACAGAAGGGTTGTGTGACGTGCTGTGCAGCCTGAGAACTGGTGGTGTCCAAGGACGGCACTCGACGTGAAACATGGGAGCGCGTCTCGCTTCGTATCGCTCCAGCCTCCCATTTTAGCAAGTGCGTGGCCGGGAACCAGCCCTGCGCAAGCAGTGCGGGCCACCCTCTTTTCAATCAGATACAATGAGGGACTTCCATTGCTCATCTTCATTCTCGATCGTTTTTGGCATTGCCACTGGCATTGCCACACCACGTTTCGTGTGCTACTTACTATTCATTCACAGTTGCAACAGTCAGGCCCTGCGTACGAAGCATCTAACGCTTGCGGGCCGACGCTGTCTCATCCCGAGGGTGGAGAAAGCCGCCGAGGCGAGCTCCGTCTGTGCAGCTGCAGTCCGCGACTCAGCGACACGATCCACGATCCGTCCTTAGCAGCACCATCTTGGACAGCTTGCAGCCTCGTACCGCAATAATAAGAAGACTTCGCCGGTGCCCTGGAGAATTCAATTGCAAAGTTGCGCGACACAAAGGCTTGCCCCAATATATCTGGCCTGGCTGTAACAAACTTCAAGACGGCCAGGTCTCCATAACATCCCAGCTGACCGCCATGGGAGACCTCCGGGGCGCCACACGCTATCAGCAACAAGCTAACTCCTTTTACGCGACTTCTCAGCGCACAACAATAACCACTGATCTCGATTCTACTGCTTACCACGGTGCCAATATCGACGCTCCCGGGAATGCATCGCCAGCCATTCGAATAGATGAAAACGGCTTCCAAGATATTCAGCTACGCGAAGAATCTCGAATCATTCGCGAACGCAGAGTGACAACCTCGCCTCCGACACGTGAAGGTCTAGGCAATAGGCTGCTCTCTACCTTACAGCAACAATCGGGGTCTCCGACTGCCACTGCATTAGCTAGATCTGGAGCCGCATTCCACAATCGAGCCAGATCGTGGGCTGCTTACGTACCGAAGCTCAACACGAACAACAACCAGTCAAGTCCTGCTAAAGGTCAACCTCGGCCAGCCAACGAACGACCGCCGAACAAGTGGTTTGGTGATCTCTTCCACGGAGAGTCTGCGCCTGTCCACCTGGGAGTGCCAACATCGCCCACGAAGGAGCTCGACGAGAGTGAGCTCGTGATGGAGTACCGTTCCGGCTTGACCGAGCGGCCGAGTGCACGACACAATCGAAGAGAAAGCACCATGTCTGTTACTTCGATGAAGGGTCCTGCTAAGACCTCGTGGTTTAGCCGCAAGACCAGTATGCCTGCACCAGCTACAGCGAGGCCCAAAGTGAACGCTGTTGAGGATGAGATGCTCAGTCTCAACATCCACAACAGCCTTTTCCCACATGGACCAGGCGATCCACTCTCACCGCAGTCGTACAACGATTTGTTACTGAACGCGACGAATCTTCTCCAACGGATGCAGGCCTCTTACAAGGAGAAGGTCGAGTACATAGCGAGCATTCAGCCCGAAATCGACGCACAGAGAGAGGAAGTTGAGGAGACAGAAATACGATCGGCACACTTGAAGAGACAGCTGCAGGATCTTGGCAAGCAGGCGGAAGAGCAGAAGCAGGTCAACCAGGAATTGATGATCAAGCTGTCCGAGGCGAAGATGAAGCTATCAGAAGAACGGGAAAAGTTCCCAACAATCAAATTTGTGGGTCATGATACAGAGAGCGGTGCAAGCGACGAAGACTCGGATAGACGAATGAAGCGGAGGTCGGCTGAAAACGCCTCAGATTCTGGCTTCGAATCGGATGTTGACTCTCCCTCTGTATTCTCTTCCGGACTGGAGACGCCTTCATCGCATCGGCCACATTCCACGTTGACTGCCGACTACGATGCTACTCAAAGCAGACGAGCACTTTCACCACGTGACAGTGTGGTATCATCATATGCCTGGTCTGGCAGCACGAAGCACTCTCTCGGCGAGACTGCACCGTGGAGCACTGTTGAGCAGCTACGGGTTGAGAATCACCAGCTGCGCGTGCAGATGGAGGATATGCAGAGAACCGTGCAAGGATGTATAGACATGGTTGGCGGTTTGGCGGGCGGGTTGTCTATTGGAAGTAAAATTGAGCCTTACAACGATGACTGAGTGGCAACTGAGATAGATTTGTATCTTTATGGCACGGAGCCAAATTTTGCAGCCGCTTTCTCGGAGCCTTCGCATACGGTATGAATGGCTCAGGAGCAGAACCGAGGGCGCTGGCAAGTCTGGCTCACTGCGACTGATGAGTACAAAGCTTCATGTGTAACAGAGCAGGGACAACGAGTGGCTGGACACATCGACTGCGAACCTGCATGCGCTAGGCGAGCACAAATAGCAAGCTGCCGTGCTGCATTCATGCATAGCTAGACACAAACGACAGCATTCAACTGGTCGTCGTTTGCCATGTATGGGCTTTCGGGCTGGCTCAAAGCGCTTAATGCGATACACTGCCGAGCTCATGCGCTCGTATGAACCGAACATTGGCACAGCACGCTGAGACGTGGCAGTGCAACCATGATCGGACGACGAAAGATTGCCTACTTATAGCTCTCTGCAGCTGGTGGACCAGCATCAGAATCAGGAAATCCGGTAGACACGCCGGTAGCAACGACAGAGGATTCGAAAGCATTTTCGTAGCCACACCTGTCTCGACCGAAGAAGCAGGCAACTGAATGTCGAAGTATTCCGGGTGATCATGGGTGACGTTGCTCGCGATAACAACATATCCAAGAGAGCTCTCAAAGATTTGCCCGCAGCATTAAGGCGAGTGAAAAGTCATGGCTTAGAGGAGAGAAGCTCGTACTTTATGGCTACGATAAGGATTCGCCGACATTACTAGCCTTCTTCTCGCCGCATGTGGGACCACTCGCAGTGACTCGGAGAGTGATACTAGCTAACACGAGCCTAAGGCCTTGCATGTTCAGCATGCTTCAATCCAGAGATCTCTGCTTACCCTTCTCAAAGACATTAATGCTGTCAAACACTACCAAGGGCACGAACAGTACAGATATGGGGACAAGCGAACCCGGTTCCGCGCGCTTCAGCTGCTCATACAAGACTACGACCTCACCTACCGGGGCAAAGATCGCGCCCTTCACCCAGTGACAGACAAGTACCTCTACTCTGCTTTACAGGGTTATTTTTCCTATGTGCACGACAAGAGGCCTATGCGCTTCAGCTCGGACTATGTCTGGCGGACTTGTACACACCATTTCCGCAAAAGTGGTTGAGCACGGCTGAGATTTACGCCGCCCACTCTGCGAACGAGCAGCATGTCTCAAGACCTCGATCACTTCCTCCGGTCGCTCGCAAGGATGAGATTGAAGGAAAACTTGCCGAGTTGTCGGCCAGTGGCAGAGGCAGAAATGCCATCGATGAGACCATGGTTGGGCCAACTCCTTCCAAGAAAGGCAAGAGCCGCCCTCCTCCCTGCGACAATGATATTGATGCACAGGGCAATAGCAGTCCAGTGGCCGAGCCGCTATGAGAGGCAGGACGCCGCAGAGTGGTACCGCTCTCCTACCTTGGGTCTGTTCGCGAAGACAGCGATGATGAAGAGATTGAAGTGACAGTTGAGCCCACTGATCGCCCCAATCACACGTCGCAGTTACCACATTCGGCTGGAGATGCTCTAGCAGCCTTGGGCTGTTCTTTCCATATCGTCCTACAAGATGTTAGCCACGCGCTCACACAGCGCGACGAACCCGACTACAAGTTCGGTGCTCGAGCAAATCGTTTACAAGCATTGTCAGCGCACGGGTGGAGTAGGCCCATTGGTCTGTAATTGACATTCCCGCATGCATTTCGTGTCAGCTTCGTGTTGTCTCCTTCGACAACATCACCACGGCACAGGCATGATGCCTTGGAGCCTCTGCAATACGTTGACCTTTAAGCACGCGGGTATGGGTGACCGACGACAAATACTAAAGCAGATCATCAGACTTTGTCATGAAGACCTGTAAGATTACGATAAGAGCTGGGCTTGTCGAACGCTGCGTTGAACAGTCCGTATCTAGGCCGCCTTTCTCGAAGCTCCCTGGACGAGTGCTTGCATATGACGATGTACGCTTGAGGAGCGTCTCAGACTGGGCGGGGATGGAGATAAGTATCACTAGGAAGTGGCGACTTTTGCAGAAAAGACGGAGCTTTCCGAAGTTGTATCGGAACCTCATAGCAACAGCTGGAGTCGAGACATGCACTACTCTGAAGAATCAGTCCCATCATTGCCGCTAAGGAGTCCTTGCGCCGTTCGCTTTCTTCAATTCCTGTCGCTAACCATTTCCGTAGGCAGCCATGCCTTCAGAGTACTAAGACTACGGCAAAAATGCCCCTGATTAGCAGATCGAGAGAGGTCAACCCGATCCTTTGAAGCATGACGATCCTCTTCGACTTGCCAGGAAGTCTCGTACGCCTACATCGCAGAACAGGCCAACATCAATCGGACTGGCAGCGTCATTAGTGAGGAGTCACTCCCCGGTCGTCTGACTACTGCCACCCAGTATTGTCGAACGTGATGGCCGAGGCATACGCGACGGCAGACTGGAACTCGGACTTGCACGACAGTTCAATGGTCTGGTCACTCGGCGAAGGAGTAGCAACAATGCTGTGAGACACGAGCATGATAGTACGTCCATTGCATTGCAATCCGCGGGAACATCAAAGCCGGTAGGAGGAATACGAGTAAATGCTGAACACGAGTTCGAGAGGTGCAGAAGACCGTGGTCGGTCACTCGCCAGCACAGAGAATGCATCGAATGCCTCGACTTCGCAACACAAAGCGTTGTGTCAGAACGACGCCGCCACAGAGGAGAATTATGATGGGGAACGCAGAAAAAACGGGTCGTCATCCATGGTCACCACTGTGAACGAACAAAAACGTCCAGCCCATGAATTCCACAGCATAGGGCCTCCACTCGATACCTGCAGCGTGAAAGGCACATTGACGCGCCAAGAGGCAACGACGCTTCCCGAGGTCGACGTGAGTGAAGTTCAAGATATTATGAAGATGACACTTCTGCTCGGTCAGCGAATCTCGAGCGCTATACCACTGCATTGCGGTCTTTCATCAAGACAGCAGTCTCCTTTCGCACCTAGCGAATTCCGCCCGACATTCATCGCTCCTCTGCTCGAAAACTTTCTCGGTCAAGCGTGGGAAAGCACAGGGCCCAAAGTTCCGAAGCTCTGAGGGTTTGCGGATCACAGACCTGATGTCTGACCCGAGCTAGTCTTTCGTGCTGCGGAACGTTCTGAAGATCGATCACGACATTCACTCGCCAAAATCAGTGATTTGTCCGACCGCGAACCACGACGGGTTGAATGCGGATGAAGTTGCTGGGTTGGTTGACTCCGTGGTTGACATGTTGGACCCTCCACAGGAAGGAAGGATCGAATTAGTTTCCAAGTATTTCACGTCAAAGGTCGATGAGCTATGGTATACACCACTCTACGACTCACTCCAGCAGCTGATCAGAAGCGCAATACATTTGAAGAGGGTACACACACACACGTAAGCGGCTGCAATTTCGACTTCGTCTGGCCCTCGTGGGGACAACCCTTCCGGCCTGCCTGGGAGGATAAAGCTACAGGTCCCGAGGCTGTGGTGATGAAAGCGTTGTCGGAGTGAAAGATGCCGCTAGCTTCTGCCCTTATGTATCTGCTGGCAGGTTTGTATGAGTGGCGTGAGGGGACTGATGGGGTCTTGAGAAATGGCGACGGGATCCTCGTTGACCAGGATCGGCGGGCATGTACGTATAGCAGTCGAGACTGCTGAGCACCGATGCTACTTGTCTTAAGATGTTTGTACTTGTTCCTCAGCAAGCATCATAGCGCTCAGCATGCGTGAGCTGCGTGTCAACGGACAAATGAGCGCAAGTGCCACATGACCCACCTGAGGCATTCCGCGATCACCTACTAGAGTGACTGCCGCGTCGAGAGGCGCAGGGATTACCGTCGCTGCGTCACGGCTCCGTCTCGCAGTGACATCTCGTACAGGGGCAAGTTTCATTTGTGCTTGGAAGAGGGCAGATACTATTCGCCAGGCGGTAGATTGCTATTTACCAGGCGATCTCATATCGACAGCAATACTGGTTAGCCTGCCGCTCCTAAATAACCCTTGCATACTCACTAAAACAAGTGCTCTTAGCGGGAGCACCTTACTTATCCGTACAACGCGTCTTAAACCTTATCCTACTGCCATACTGCTTGGTTATGTCGAAATCCCAGGTGTTGTTAGCGCCGCTACAATTGCTTGTTTATTATGTCTCTTAAACTTACTGCTGCCTCGCAAATAACGCCCTTATAGGCTGTTAATGCCTTCGAATTCACTTAATCTATGCTACCTCTTAACGCGCCTATTGTAGCCTCGTAAGTCGCGTACGATACTAGTTTTCTAGACGATCCAATAGGCGGCGATTTCTTTTAAGACACGTAGCTTAATGCGGACAATAAGGACGATACGGAGGTTAATAAGGGTAATACTGCTTTGGAGGGGGATTCGGAGGTAGATTCGGAGGTAGATTCGCATACCGCGGTAGAGGGTAAGGTCGATAAACAGGCGCCTACAATACAACTAGATTAGTAGAAACTTAGTTAACTTACCGTAGCCGCGGCTCGTAAGGATGTCGACGACGATAATGTTTATCTAGGCGATCTATTAGCTATACCGTTCGATCGAACCTTCGCGTTATTTAAGAAGGTGTACGCGTTTACTTAATACGAAGCTACGCGTCGTAGCTTCGCCTAGATAACGTAGAGCCTACGCCGTAATAAGAGCGGTAAGGTAATATCGAAGTAGATCGTATGTTCGTAAGGAGGCGATCCGGATAATCGTAAGAGGAAGTTAATAGGCGTAAGGCCGGCTACTACGTTAATAAAGTGTTACTATCTAGTTAGTATCGCTATTAGGCTCGTCGACACGAAGAATCCTTACGGCAGGTGTTAAGGGGATGTCGCAATGTATAGCACGCCCACGACCTGCCAGTCGTAGATGAACTAATTCTTGCCTTTTGTTCAAGACGCATCGCGCGTCGCAAGGTGTACTCATGCGTGTCACGTGCGGCTTGGCAGCCGGTCGCGACCGCATGTCACATGCAAGGCCACATGTAGGGGTTAGCCACTGGGCTGCCCCTTACAATTGCCTCCCCTCCCGTGCGAGCTGTCCTCAGCTCGCTAGTTGCTACGTAGAGGCTCCTATGTACTTCCAGAACCATAGTTGCTATGCGGCCCACATGCGGGTTGCGTGCGTGTCGTCATGTAGGTGTAGGTGAGTGAGGCTTCTTGGTTGCCATGCCGATGCAGCTGGTTAGGGGCATAAAACTCCAGCCCAACCCAGCCCTTTCTCAGCACGCTCCCCAGCTCATCACCTTCGCCACACCACCACCACGCACCCGCACCGCACCATCGTCGCAAGCGCCTCGCCAGCATCATCATCATCATCATGTCTGCCGTGCCCTCCTCGCCGCCATTCTCTGGCCGCTCCGCCTCCTCCAGTAGCACCAGCAGCGACAGCACCACCAGCGCCGCAGAAGACGAGCGCCGCTAGGCGGCTCTGGTGCGCGACGCACCCAGAACGCCTGGTGGTCGCAAGCGACCAGCATCACCCTCGCAGCCACCAACGCCCTCGCCAGCCACCAAGCTCTCGCAGAGAATCAACATGTGCATGCGGTGCCTCCCGTACTTCGTCAGGGGTAAGTCTCCACGCGCGTCGCCTGCGATTCGCATGCTAACCACTTGCTAGACGAGGCCGATGACTGTGATAGTGTCACCACCGGCGAGCTCCTGAAGAAGTGTGGCCGCTGCAGGCGCAGCAAACACAGCTGCGTGCCCAACACCAGCCACGCCATCGCCTCGCTGGTGAGCCGCCTGCGCGCCGCGCGGTCCCAGCGCGACTTCCTCACGGCCATGATGGGCCAGGCGCCCACAGACCTCCAGCAGCAGGAGCTGGTGGAGCAGATCCGCCTGTGTGCCCAGCTGGGCAACGACATCAAGGAGGTAAGTCGCTGCTTCGCTCGTGCGAGTCGACTGCTACTCGCGGGGGAGGGCTCTAGTGCGTCCCCTGTGCTTCGGCTGACCCTTCCTATAGGCCATCAGGCAGTTCAATGCCTACAAGCACAAGCGTGCCGGGGAGACCCGCATGCGTGCCTCCGCCGCCGCCGCCACCACTGCCGACCAGGCATTCTTGCCTGAGTCACTGCGTGACGACAACTGAGGCGCTCGCCTCACACGCTGCTCGCGGGCTCCTCGCCTGCTACCACTCTGCGTGGCCCCTGGTGGGCGCGCCACTCTTCAGCTTTTGTTTTGTTTATAGTTGAGAAAGGTTTTGTTTGTGCTCCAGTGCCAGTCTCATTTGCTTCTCCTTGACGCCTCATAGCCGGCTACCATGCGATCCGCATTCGCGAGGCCCTCCGCCGGTTCCCAGCTGTTGTACTCCTCTGGCCAGTCCTTCCACTGGACTAGATACTGCAGCTTGCCCTTGCGCTTACGCCTATCCAGCACTGCCTCTACCTCATACTCTCCGTCCTCATTAGCTAGAGGGGGTACGGGTCCATCCTCATCGCTACCGATATACGGCTCGAGGAGAGAGACATGGAAGACGTTGTGGAGCCTTGAGTCGGCTGGTAGCGCTAGGCGGTACGCCTGCGAACCGACAGCGTCCGTAATGCGGTATGGGCCGATGAACTTCGGACCCATCTTCTTCTTTGGCACTGCCAACTTGAGGTTCTTCGTTGACAACAGGACTAAGTCACCTACGCGGTAGGTCTTGGCTTGGTGGGTCTTGTTGTAGTAGCGAGCCTGGCTTTCTGCTGCAGCCTTCCATCGCTCCTCGAGTGTAGCGCGTAGTTTTCGCATGCGACTCGCAGCTGTTACCGCTGCTGGTACTTCCCCCCCCTGGGTCTCGTCTCGAGATCCAGTTGGTGCAGGGGCAATCTCAGGTCGCCAACCGTGCGCTATTTCGAACGGACTCATCCGCAGTGTTGGGTGGATGCTGTTATTAGCTGCGAATTCAGCAACTGCAAGCCACTCAGCCCACTCAGTTTGATTGTCACTGCAGTAACAACGAAGGTATTGTTCGAGGGTTTGGTTTGCCCTCTCAGTTTGGCCGTCAGTCTGAGGGTGAAAGGCCGTGGATAGCTTGCGCTTCACACGCGCCTCGAAGCAGAAGTCACTCCAAAACTGACTAGTGAAGACCGGACCTCGGTCGCTCACTATGCCTGACGGGACACCATAGTGTCGCACGACTTCGTCTCGCAGGAGCCTCGCAAGCTCCACGGCTGTGCAAGTCTTCGTCGTCGGGATGTACAAGCTCATTTTTGAGTAGCGATCGACTATCACTAGGATCGCATCATACACGCAACCGGCTCGCGTGCTTGGAGGTAGGTCCGTAATGAAATCCATGGTGATTTCCTGCCACGGTCGCTCCGGTCTAGGAAGCGGTTGCAGCTCGCCGTAGGGTCGATGGCGCCTCGCCTTCGAACCCTGGCAGGTTCTGCAGGCTTGGACGTATTGTTTCACGTCCGTGCTAAGTGAGTCCCACCAATAATTACGTCGCAACAGCTCTTCAGTCTTGGTCCTTCCAAAGTGACCCGCGAGGACGTCGTCGTGGTGCATGCGAATCAGATGCGACCTGATTGCGTGATCCCTGGGTACCACGATCGCGTCTCCGCAGTACACAAGGTCATCCTTCACATGCCATCCCTTGGCGTCCCTCGCGCTTGGCGCCTGCGCCAAGCATGCGACACACTGGTCGTCTTGCTGCTGCGCGATCTTCATCAAGAGTGGGATCAACTCACCCGTCGAGCTGTAAGCTTGACCCTGTATCACTGCAGCGCACACTGCTGCTGGTAAAGACGGCTTGTCTTGATGGGGAAGGTCACCTCTCCGCATTGCCATCGCCGCGCCTATGTCGCCCTGCATCGCCTCGCAGGTGGCAAGCACGCGCTTCACCGTCGGCTCGCTTGTCCCTTCCAGAGACTCCTTCCAGAAAGACAGCTTACTTTGCAAGGTAGGCAGCAAGTTCGAAGTTTGTTGCGTTATGGCTGCGTAGTCACTGCGTCTCGAAGGCGCGTCGGCTGGGTTAGTCTTACCCGGCCGATGCTCCACTACAAAATCAAAAGACTGCAGGAACGTAGCCCATCGAGCTTGCCGCCCATTCAGCTGCTTTACTGTCATGAAGCCCTGTAGGTTAGCGTGGTCGACTAGCACTCGCACCGCATGCGTAGCGCCCTCCAAGTATGGCCTCCAATGCTTGAAAGCCTCAACCACTGCAAGTAGCTCCTGATCGTGCGTCTCGTAGTTGCACTCAGCTGGTATCATCTTGCGTGAATAGAACGCGATGGGATGCCACTCAGCACCAAACAATTGGGATATGATACCTGCGATCGCGAAACCTGAGGCATCCGTCTCGACTCGCGTGCGCAGCGCAGGATCGAAGTGCCTAAGTATTGGTGCACCTAAGAATCCGGCCTTAAGCTGTCGAAACGCCTGCTCTTCGCTTAAGGTCCACGTGAGAGGGCCGTGCTTCTTGCCGTCCTTGGATCCCTTTAGCAGGTCCGTTAGGGGCTTGCAGACCCTTGAGTATCCTTCTATAAAACGCCGGTAGAAGTTGCAAAACCCAAGGAAGGACTGGACCTCATGAAAGGTCGTAGGTGTAGGCCATTCCTCGATAGCGGCTACCCTGCTCCTGTCCATCGACACGCCTGCGGCGCTCACGACAAACCCAAGGAACTCTGCACTCTCCTGGAAGAAGTGACACTTCTTAGGGTTTGCGAACAGGGCAAACTTTCGTAGCCTCTCCAGCACCGCGCGTACGGCTCGCACGTGTGCCTCACGCGTCTCGCTGTAGATGAGGATATCATCTAGGTAGACCACGCAAATGTCATCAACTAAGCCGGTCAGCGCCTTGTTGATATACCCTTGAAAGGTTGCCGGTGCGTTGGTTAACCCGAACGGCATCACCAGGTACTCGTAGTGTCCGTATCGCGTGCGAAACGCAGTCTTCCACTCATCGCCTCGCTTAATAGGGATACGATGGTAAGCGTCCTTCAAATCGATTGTAGTGAAGAACCTGGAACCTGATAGCCTATCTAGCGTCTCGCTGATTAGGGGCAGGGGGTATCGGTTCTTCACTGTAATCTCATTCAGGCCTCTGTAATCAACACAGAGCCTAAGAGTGCCATTCTTCTTTGGCACGAACAGGATAGGCGCACCCGCCTCGCTTGCGGACCGCCTAATCCACCCCTTCTCCATTGCTTGCGCAAGGTACTCCTTCAAGGCCTCCAACTCAGTCAAGGACTGGTGGTACAGCGGCTTGAAAGGGGGTTTCTTTCCTTCAACGAGATCAATCGCATGCTCAACCCCGTCGGGCATCTTGCGCTTCGCCTGCTCATTAGGTGCGTATACATCTCGGAAGTCTGCAAATTCTTCAGGCCACGAGGGGCCCTCTCCTTCAGGTACTGCTGCAGCAATAGCCCGAACACTCATCGCATAAACCTGCTTTGAGCTCTCGAGATCCTCAAGGAACTCGCGTGCGTCACGCTGCTGAACCGCAGGCGTCTCTGCACCGTAGTACCACTGGTCATCCTTATCGGCCTTCACTATCCGATTACGATGCCGCCAGGGTCTACCCAAAATCACTGATGGCCTACCCATAGGCACCGCGTAGCAGATGGCGTCACTCACGCGCTCTACTCCCGCGTCATCAGCGAGTCGCAGCCGAACCGCAAAGGCGCCGTAGCAATACCCTGGGTCATGCGCATACGACTCTAACTTCGGCAGCCTTGCCCCATCAATGGGTTGCATTTGATGTCGGAGTACATACTCATACGACACTAGGCTGAGATCCGCACAGTCATCCAGGAGAAACGTGGCCTCGCGAAAGCCCTCACGAGTCTCGACTGCGCCTCGCAAGTGACGCGCTGGACACGCATCCACTCGCCTCAAGGGGTCGACTTCAGGAAAACTCGGACTCAGGAGCGACCCACTTCTGGTCCTCTGCCTTTTCCCTGGTCGCTGCGATGGACACACATCCACTCGCCTCAAGGGGTCGACTTCAGGAAAACTCGGACTCAGGAGCGACCCACTTCTGGTCCTCTGCCTTTTCCCTGGTCGCTGCCCTTCTCAGTCAGAGCCTTCGCAGCGTCTACCCTGCGAACCGCTTGCGCGCCACGGTCCTTCCACAGGTGCCTGTTCGGGCAATCCGTCTTAATGTGACCCTTCTTATGGCATCCATAGCACTCCGCTTTGGTCCTATCAAAGGTCACAGACGATCCGCCGGCGTCCCGCTGGTAACTCGCACCCGGGTCGCGCGACGCCTGACTATGCTTCTGCTGCTTCGAGCCACGATCGCTTCGCCCTTGGTCGCCCTCAGTCTCTCGCCTGCGGCGACCATGCTGCCCGCGGTCGTGCCCTCCGCTGCCACGCTCCGTGCTTTCAATGCGCGAAGCCAGGATCACCAGTTCCTCTCTGGTTGTTGGGATGTCATGAAACTTGACGATTGCGGACCGCAGGCCAGGCGCAAGCTTAGCGAGCATATGTCGCACGCGTTGCGCCTCCGTATAGTCCCCCAACTGATCCTCCATGACATCCAGCTTCAGTCGCAAACTGACGCACTGTCTGGTTGTCCTTCTGTTTCACCGCCTCATACTCCAACATCACGTTGAGCACGCGGTTCACAGGATCACCGCATGCGTCTCGACAGAACTCCTCAAAGTCCTGGTATGTATACCCTTTAAGGTCAAGGACGCTATGGTTGGCGTGCCATCGCTCACTTGCCTCTCCGCTTAGGTACATAACCCCATACAGGACCTTTGACTCGTTCGTCACATACGTGCCGCCTGAGAGGGCAAAGACAAGAGAGAGCTCCCTTAGGAATACCCGTGCTTTCTTGATCGAGTCCCCTCTAAAAGGCGTAGGTTCTTTGAGACGCAAACGTGTCGCATGCGATGCGACCGCGCCTCGAGCTGCGATATCATCGTCAGTTACTACAGATGGAGGAGGGGGAGGGGGAGTAGGGGATAGTTCTCCGCCGGATTCGCCCTAAGGGTCCGCCGGCGGCACGCTTGCGTCCCGCAAGATCTCCAACTGTTCAATCTCCCTCTGTATCTCCTTCTCCTCAACCTCTGCCCGAAGGGCATCCCTCCTTGCGACTAAGGCTGCACGCCTCGCTTGTTGCTGGGCCCTAGGGCTCAGGGGAGCCGCAAGCGTAGCGCTGCTGTCGTCGCGTTCGGACTCCATGGCGTGTATGGATTGCAACGAAGAGAAGAATTAGAACTGTTAAGGGGATGTCGCAATGTATAGCACGCCCACGACCTGCCAGTCGTAGATGAACTAATTCTTGCCTTTTGTTCAAGACGCATCGCGCGTCGCAAGGTGTACTCATGCGTGTCACGTGCGGCTTGGCAGCCGGTCGCGACCGCATGTCACATGCAAGGCCACATGTAGGGGTTAGCCACTGGGCTGCCCCTTACAGCAGGTAGAAGATTCGTACGAATAATAGCTATTAACACAACTATAGGGCGCGGCCGGCTAGCGATTTCGCGACTTACCGTCGTCGGTAGCGTTCTAAGCGGATAAAGTAGATAGTTGTTAATAATATAAAGCGTAATTATAGTGTCTTGTCGACGTACTTAGAGTTACTTAAGAAGAAAGATTATAAGTAACGTTAGCCGGCGGCAGTAAGGTAGCTCTATTAATAACGACTCCCGCTGTACCCGTAACCTCTTATTAAGCATAATATCTCTTCTAATAACGTGTTTTCTATAGGTATATAGATCCTTAAGGACCTCTAAAACATTAGGACGAATGCTAAGAAGGTAGCATAAGGCAATATAACTGCTGCTAAAGCGCTTATTAAGGAACTAGTTCGCCTTAGATTCTACTAAGAGATAGATAAGAATAAAGCCGGAGAGATTAATAAACTGCTAGTTATTCACCCTTAACTAGCTAAGCAAATCTACTAGCATTACCCTAAGTATCTAATCGTTAACAATACCTATAAGACGAACAAGTATAAGAGGCTAGTCTTAAACATCGTTAGAGGCATAGGAGCTAACGAAACTATGCCTCTTAGCTATGCTATTATAGGCAATAAAGACAAACTAGTATTTACATAGGTACTGCAATTAGTAAAGCGAATCTTCGAGCGTCGTAGTAGCTAGGGTACGAACAAGTCCGGTATTGCAAAACCTCCTACTCTATTACTATTATCTTAACTATAGGTAATAGATAGAGATCGTAGTTTCATTAACGCGTTAGACCGAGTATTTCTAACTACTCCGAAGATTATATGTTAGTAGTATACTATAAAGAACGTATAGGCCTAGGCACGTAAGAAGTAGCTATAGAAACTAGTGCTTAACGATAACTGTAAAGGGATGTCGTAATGTATAGTACGCCTACGACCTACTAGTCGTAGATGAACTAATTCTTACCTTTTGTTTAAGCCGCATCGCGCGTCGTAAGGTGTACGTATACGTGTTACGTGCGGCTTAGTAGCCGGTCGCGACCGTATATTACATATAAGGCTATATATAAGGGTTAGCTACTAGGCTGCCCCTTATAATTGCCTCCCCTCCCGTGCGAGCTATCCTTAGCTCGATAGTTACTACGTAGAGGTTCCTACGTACTTCTAGAATTATAGTTACTATATAGCCTATATACGGGTTACGTACGTGTCGTTATATAGGTATAGGTAAGTAAGGCTTAGTTACTATGCCGACGTAGCTAGTTAGGGGTATAAAACTCTAGCCTAACCTAGCCCTATTCTCCTAGCACGTTCCCTAGCGTACTACCTTCGTTACACTACTACTACGTACCCGTACCGCACCCGTACCGTAAGTGCCTCGCTAGTATTATTATTATTATGTCTAACGGACCCTCCTCGCCTCCGTTCTCTAGCCGCTCCGCCTCCTCTAGTAGTATTAGTAGCGACAGCACTACTAGTACTAGCACCTTAGAAGACGAGCGCCGCTAGGCGGCTCTAGTACGCAACGTACCTAGAACGCCTAGTAGTCGTAAGCGACTAGTATCCCCCTCGTAGCTACTAACGCCCTGGCCCGCTACTAAGCTCTCGTAGAGGATTAATATATACATACGGTGCCTCCTATACTTCGTTAAGGGTAAGTCTCTACGCGCGCCGCCTACGATTCGTATACTAACTACTTACTAGACGAAGCCGATAACTATAATAGTGTTACTACCGGCGAGCTCCTAAGGAAGTGCGGCCGCTATAGGCGTGATAGACATAAGTACGTGCCTAACACTAGCTACGCTATCGCCTCGCTAGTAAGCCGCCTACGCGCCGCGCGCTCCTAGCGCGACTTCCTTACGGCTATAATAGGCTAGGCGCCTATAGACCTCTAGTAGTAGGAGCTAGTAGAGTAGATCCGCCTATATGCCTAGCTAGGTAACGACATTACGGAGGTAAGTCGCTACTTCGCTCCTACGAGTCGACTACTACTCGCGGGGGGGCTCTAGTACGTCTCCTATACTTCGGCTAACCCTTTCTATAGGCTATTAGGTAGTTCAATGCCTATAAGCATAAGCGTGCCGGGGAAACCCGTATGCGTACCCCCGCGGCCGCTACTACTACCGCCGCCCCCGCCGCCGTAGCCCTCGCGCTCTAGTAGGAGTAGAACCGCGCCCTTAATAGGCTGTTCGAACTCGGCCGCGCCGTAAGTCGTATATTCCTCGTATACGTGTATACTACTAACCGTAGTCCTAGTTCCTATAGGCGTAGAATATCGATACTACCGCCGCCGACTAGGTATTCCTACCTAAGTTACTACGCGACGATAACTAAGGCGCTTGCCTTACACGCTACTCGCGGGCTCCTCGCCTACTACTACTCTACGTAGCCCCTAGTAGGCGCGCTACTCTTTAGCTTTTATTTTGTTTATAGTTAAGAAAAGTTTTATTTATGCTCTAGTACTAGTCTCATTTACTTCTCCTTAACGCCTTATAGTCGGCTACTATGCGATCCGCATTCGCGAGGCCCTCCGCCGGTTCCTAGCTATTGTACTCCTCTAGCTAGCCCTTCTACTAGACTAGATACTGTAGCTTACCCTTACGCTTACGCTGTTACGGATCGGTCTGGGGAAGCCCGTAGCTAACCAATCGATGCCAGCAGACCAGCGGATGCACCCGATATGCAGAGTGCTCTCAGTGCTCTCGGGTGCTCTCGAGAGAGAGCAGAGAGAGCAGAGAGAGCAGGAAAGATCACGCCAAGACACGGCACTATATAGACGACGCTCTTTTGCAAGTAGATAGGAGCCTCGTGCTCAACTCATTTTAAGTATACACTATATACTGTTTGGAACCACTACCTTCATAACTGATTGAGACATCCCTGCAAAGATCCAAGCCCGAGTTGTGATAACGTACAGCGGTTCCTAACATACGCCTATCTAGTACTACCTCTACCTTATACTCTCCGTCCTTATTAGCTAGAGGGGGTACGGGTCCATCCCTATCGCTACCGATATACGGCTCGAGGAGAGAGATATAGAAGACGTTATAGAGCCTTAAGTCGGCTAGTAGCGCTAGGCGGTACGCCTACGAACCGATAGCGTCCGTAATACGGTATAGGCCGATAAACTTCGGACCTATCTTCTTCTTTAGTACTACTAACTTAAGGTTCTTCGTTAATAATAGGACTAAGTTACCTACGCGGTAGGTCTTAGCTTAGTAGGTCTTATTATAGTAGCGAGCCTAGCTTTCTACTGTAGCCTTCTATCGCTCCTCGAGTGTAGCGCGTAGTTTTCGTATACGACTCGTAGCTATTACCGCTACTAGTACTTCCCCCCCCTAGGTCTCGTCTCGAGATCTAGTTAGTATAGGGGTAATCTTAGGTTACTAACCGTACGCTATCTCGAATAGACTTATCCGTAGTATTACGTAGATGCTATTGTTAGCTACGAATTTAGTAACTACAAGCCACTTAGCCTACTTAGTTTAATTGTTACTATAGTAATAACGAAGATATTGTTCGAGGGTTTAGTTTACCCTCTTAGTTTAGCCGTTAGTCTAAGGGTAAAAGGCCGTAGATAGCTTACGCTTTATACGCGCCTCGAAGTAGAAGTTACTCTAAAATTAACTAGTAAAGACCGGACCTCGGTCGCTTACTATACCTAACGGGACACTATAGTATCGCACGACTTCGTCTCGTAGGAGCCTCGTAAGCTCTACGGCTATGTAAGTCTTCGTCGTCGGGATGTATAAGCTTATTTTTAAGTAGCGATCGACTATTACTAGGATCGCATTATACACGTAACCGGTTCGCGTACTTAGAGGTAGGTCCGTAATAAAATCTATAGTGATTTCCTACTACGGTCGCTCCGGTCTAGGAAGCGGTTATAGCCTACTATAGGGTCGATAGCGTTTAGTCTTCGAACCCTAGTAGGTTCTATAGGCTTAAACATATTACTTTACGTCCGTACTAAGTAAGTCCTACTAATAATTACGTCGTAATAGCTCTTTAGTCTTAGTCCTTCTAAAGTAACCCGCAAGGACGTCGTCGTAGTGTATACGAATTAGATACGACCTAATTACGTAATCCCTAGGTACTACGATCGCGTCTCCGTAGTACATAAGGTTATCCTTTATATACTATCCCTTAGCGTCCCTCGCGCTTAGCGCCTACGCTAAGTATACGATATACTAGTTGTCTTACTACTACGCGATCTTTATTAAGAGTAGGATTAACTTACCCGTCGAGCTATAAGCTTAACCCTATATTACTGTAGCGTATACTGCTACTAGTAACGACGGCTTGTCTTAATAGGGAAGGTTACCTCTCCGCACTACTATTACCGCGCCTATATCGCCCTATATGGCCTCGTAGGTAGTAAGCACGCGCTTTACCGTCGGCTCGCTTATCCCTCCTAGAGACTCCTTCTAGAAAGATAGCTTACTTTATAAGGTAGGTAGTAAGTTCGAAGTTTATTACGTTATAGCTACGTAGTTACTACGTCTCGAAGGTGCGTCGGCTAGGTTAGTCTTACCCGGCCGATGCTCTACTATAAAATTAAAAGACTATAGGAACGTAGCCTATCGAGCTTACCGCCCATTTAGCTACTTTACTATTATAAAGCCCTATAGGTTAGCGTAGTCGACTAGTACTCGCACCATATACGTAGGACCCTCTAAGTATAGCCTCTAATACTTAAAAGCCTTAACTACTGTAAGTAGCTCCTAATCGTACATCTCGTAGTTATACTCGGCTAGTATTATCTTACGTAAATAGAACGCAATAGGATGCTACTTAGCACTAAACAATTAGGATATAATACCTACGATCGCGAAACCTAACGCGTCGGTTTCGACTCGCGTACGTAGCGTAGGATTAAAGTGCCTAAGTATTAGTGCACCTAAGAATCCGGCCTTAAGCTATCGAAACGCCTACTCTTCGCTTAAGGTCTACGTAAGAGGGCCCTACTTCTTACCGTCCTTAGATCCCTTTAGTAGGTCCGTTAGGGGCTTGTAGACCCTTAAGTATCCTTCTATAAAACGCCGGTAGAAGTTGCAAAACCTAAGGAAGAACTAGACCTTATAAAAGGTCGTAGGTATAGGCTATTCCTCGATAGCGGCTACCCTACTCCTATCTATCGGCACGCCTACGGCGCTTACGATAAACCTAAGGAACTCTACACTCTCCTAGAAGAAGTAGCACTTCTTAGGGTTTGCGAATAGAGTAAACTTCCGTAGCCTCGTAAGCACTTCGCGTACGGCTCGTACGTATACCTTACGCGTCTCGCTATAGATAAGGATATCATCTAGGTAGACTACGTAAATGTTATTAACTAAGCCGGTTAGCGCCTTATTAATATACCCTTAAAAGGTTACTAGTGCGTTAGTTAACCCGAACGGCATTACTAGGTACTCGTAGTGTCCGTATCGCGTACGAAACGTAGTCTTCCACTTATCGCCTCGCTTAATAGGAATACGATAGTAGGCGTCCTTTAAATCGATTATAGTAAAGAACCTAGAACCTAATAGCCTATCTAGCGTCTCGCTAATTAGGGGTAGGGGGTATCGGTTCTTTACTATAATCTTATTTAAGCCTCTATAGTCTACATAGAGCCTAAGAGTGCTATTCTTCTTTAGCACGAATAGAATAGGCGCACCCGCCTCGCTTACGGATCGCCTAATCCACCCCTTCTCTATTACTTACGTAAGGTACTCCTTTAAGGCCTCTAGCTTAGTTAAGGACTAGTAGTATAGCGGCTTAAAAGGGGGTTTCTTTCCTTTAACGAGATTAATCGCATACTTAACCCCGTCGGGCATCTTACGCTTCGCCTACTTATTAGGTACGTATATATCTCGGAAGTCTATAAATTCTTTAGGCTACGAGGGACCCTCTCCTTTGGGTACTACTATAGTAATAGCCCGAACACTTATCGCATAAACCTGCTTTAAGCTCTCGAGATCCTTAAGGAACTCTCGTACGTTACGCTACTAAATCGTAGGCGTCTCTACACCGTAGTACTACTAGTCCTTATAATCGCTCTTTACGATCCGATTACGGTACCTCTAGGGTCTACCTAAAATTACTAATAGCCTACCTATAGGTACCGCGTAGTAGATAGCGTTACTTACGCGCTCTACTCCCGTGTTATTAGCGAGTCGTAGCCGAACCGTAAAGGCGCCGTAGTAATACCCTAGGTTATGCGTATACGACTCTAACTTCGGTAGCCTTACCCTATTAATAGGTTACATTTAATGTCGGAGTATATACTTATACGATACTAGGCTAAGATCCGTATAGTTATCTAGGAGAAACGTAGCCTCGCGAAAGCCCTTACGAGTCTCGACTACGCCTCGTAAGTAACGCGCTAGACACGTATCTACTCGCCTTAAAGGGTCGACTTTAGGAAAACTCGGACTTAGGAGCGACCTACTTCTAGTCCTCTACCTTTTCCCTAGTCGCTACGCTAGACACACATCTACTCGCCTTAAAGGGTCGACTTTAGGAAAACTCGGACTTAGGAGCGACCTACTTCTAGTCCTCTACCTTTTCCCTAGTCGCTACCCTTCTTAGTTAGAGCCTTCGTAGCTGTTACGGTTCTGATCTGGGGCTGAAGGAAGCTAACCAATCAGACCTCCACAATTGGTGGGCGCTTCCGCCCGAGAAGTGCTCTCTCACCCGCAGGAATAAAACCAAGGAACCGAGAGAGCAACTGAAGTGATCTCCTTGATCTCGTTAATCTCGGTGATCTCGAGAGAGCATGGAGAGCATGGAGAGCACGGAGAGCAAACGCTCTATCTCCTTTGTATTTAGGAACGCTAGAAACCCTTATGGTTCTGATGCGTTCAACTCATGTTACTATCTCACTGATTGGAATACAACTCTTATTCCTATCATTTATCTTCGCTCAGCTTGCTTCAGCCTCTCCAAAGAATAATACCGCCACGTGACTTGACTTATCTCTCTTTTGAGACTAGCCCTGGAACGAGACAATAACAGTAGCGTCTACCCTACGAACCGCTTACGCGTTACGGTCCTTCTATAGGTGCCTATTCGGGTAATCCGTCTTAATGTGACCCTTCTTATAGCATCTATAGCACTCCGCTTTAGTCCTATCGAAGGTTATAGACGATCCGCCGGCGTCCCGCTAGTAACTCGTACCCGGGTCGCGCGACGCCTAACTATACTTCTACTACTTCGAGCTACGATCGCTTCGCCCTTAGTCGCCCTTAGTCTCTCGCCTACGGCGACTATACTACCCGCGGTCGTGCCCTCCGCTACTACGCTCCGTACTTTCAATACGCGAAGCTAGGATTACTAGTTCCTCTCTAATTGTTAGGATGTTATAAAACTTAACGATTGCGGACCGTAGGCTAGGCGTAAGCTTAGCGAGCATATGTTGCACGCGTTACACCTCCGTATAGTCCCCTAACTAATCCTCTATAACATCTAGCTTAGTCGTAAACTAACGTACTATCTAGTTATCCTTCTGTTTTACCGCCTTATACTCTAATATTACGTTAAGCACGCGGTTTATAGGGTTACCGTATACGTCTCGATAGAACTCCTTAAAGTCCTAGTATATATACCCTTTAAGGTTAAGGACGCTATAGTTAGCGTACTATCGCTTACTTATCTCTCCGCTTAGGTACATAACCCTATATAGAACCTTTAACTCGTTCGTCGTATACGTGCCGCCTAAGAGGGTAAAGATAAGAGAGAGCTCCCTTAGGAATACCCGTACTTTCTTAATCGAGTCCCCTCTAAAAGGCGTAGGTTCTTTAAGACGTAAACGTGTCGTATACGATACGACCGCGCCTCGAGCTACGATATTATCGTTAGTTACTATAGATAGAGGAGGGGGAGTAGGGGATAGTTCTCCGCCGGATTCGCCCTAAGGGTCCGCCGGCGGCACGCTTACGTCCCGTAAGATCTCTAACCGCTCGATCTCCTACTATATCTCTTACTCTTTAATCTTAGCCCGTAAGGCCTCTCTTCTCGTAACTAAGGCTACACGACGCGCCTACTACTATGCTCTAGGGCTTAGGGGCGGCGTAGGCGACTCGCCGTCGTATGCGTCGCGATCGGGCTCTATAGCGTATATAGATTATAACGAAAAGAAGAATTAGAACTGTTAAGGGATGTCGTAATGTATAGCACGCCTACGACCTACTAGTCGTAGATGAACTAATTCTTACCTTTTATTTAAGACGTATCGCGCGTCGTAAGGTGTAGGTATACGTGTTACGTACGGCTTAGTAGCCGGTCGCGACCGTATGTTACATATAAGGCTACATGTAAGGGTTAGCTACTAGGCTACCCCTTATAATACGGTAAGATTACGTACTACGAAGACGCCCCTAAAGCTATCGCTTTCTTAGAGACCTTTCGTAAGGTAGTATAGGCGAAGACAGTCGATAAGTAGTAAGCGATTAACGATAGTATAAAGAACTATAGTAATAAGAAGGTACGAGACCTCTAGGCTTATCTAGTACGTAAATACTAGTACTATAAGGAGAGCTTACTACACTACTAGATTAATAAGTTCCCCTAGTACGGACAGTATATAACATCTCGAGCGGAGGCTACGTACTTAACTATAAAGAAATAGCTCGTTAGTAAGCGTTACAATATCCTTACTTTATTCTAAAAGCTTATGCCATAGTAGTAGCTAAGACTACGAGAGATACTACATAAACATAGTTAAGAGTAGGCTCGAATCCCTATAGCGTTTCGTAAGCCCGAGTATTAATAATGTAATAGTTATATTTACCGTAAGGCTATATAAAAAGCTATTAAACAACGACAGCTTAGACATAAGGAGTTATAGGAGATTCGAGACGGTAAACGTACTACGAAGTCTTATTATAGCGGCTAATTCACTTACTCTTAGGGCATTAAGTGTAAGCACTAGTTTATAACGTAAGAGGAGTATATTAGTTACCTTAAACTAAAGCCTAAGCAGTTTATAAGGCACTAGTATATTAACAAGTCTACTACGCCGCTTATAACGATTATTAAGGTTATACTACGAACATAGGATCTATCTACGATACTAGACAATAGGCGTAAGTAGAGAGGTAGACCGAGGCAATATAGTCGAGCTAATGCACAAGAACCAAGTGCTTATAAGTACGTAGATCGTAATACTACTATTAATCGATTAGTTATAAGCACAGCTCCGGTAGTAGTACTACCTTATAGTAGCTACCGTATTTACTTCGTGTCGGTAGAGCGAGGTTTACGTAAATTGTAGTAGGTACCGTAGCGACTATAAGTAACGAATCTATTGACAATACTACAGTTATAGTAGGTTCTAATAAACTAGTATAGATAGTAGTAGTAGATACTAACGCTATAGAGTGTTATGTCTCGTTCTAGGGCTAATCTTAAAAGAGAGATAAGTCAAGTCACGTGGCGGTATTCTTCAGAGAGGCTAAAGCAAACTGAGCGAAGATGAATAATTAGAGTAAGAGTATATTCCTGTCACGGTTTACCTTTGCACAGACGCACTTCGGTGTCACGTGACCTCGGGCCCGATCTTATCACGCGCTTCTCGCGACTTCTTACTTCTCTTCTTCGTAGAACTTACTCGATACTAAGGCTAATACACGTTTGCGCCCTGTTGCTGTCTTGTCCGTGTCATTAAGTTCTACCGCGCTCGATCGCCGCAAGCGATCACCCCGACCACGTGTGCACAGAAACGCGCGTGCGACACCGAGTCCGAATGGCCGCAAACCAGACGACACTCGGAGCAGACGAATCCTAATTCATTCCCAACCTGAACCTTAACCTACTCACGAAGAAGTTCCTCCGCGACGCGCGCCAACGACAGAACGGCACACTAACCGAAGGACAACGTGAGGTGGAAGACGAGTCAGAGTGGAATCCGGATTTCGACGACACCCAGGGTGTAGAACGACTGCGCAAGATGGCGCAAGAGACACAAGACGAGACTCAGGGCCGAGATGGTGCTGAGCAGGCTCGTCAGCAAGAGGAGCACCGGCGGAGCGCAGATACAACTTGAGGCAAGCTGAGGCTTGATATACAGTTGGTGGACACAAGGCACACTGCGGTGTGATACTGTCTTCGCTTGAGGCTTGTATTTTTCGAGAGAGAGAGTCTTAGTTTCTCTCCGTCGTAACGAAGATACTGTCTTCGCAGATACAACTTGAGGCAAGCTGAGGCTTGATATACAGTTGGTGGACACAAGGCACACTGCGGTGTGATACTGTCTTCGCTTGAGGCTTGTATTTTTCGAGAGAGAGAGTCTTAGTTTCTCTCCGTCGTAACGAAGATACTGTCTTCGCAGATACAACTTGAGGCAAGCTGAGGCTTGATATACAGTTGGTGGACACAAGGCACACTGCGGTGTGATACTGTCTTCGCAGATACAACTTGAGGCAAGCTGAGGCTTGATATACAGTTGGTGGACACAAGGCACACTGCGGTGTGATACTGTCTTCGCAGATACAACTTGAGGCAAGCTGAGGCTTGATATACAGTTGGTGGACACAAGGCACACTGCGGTGTGATACTGTCTTCGCAGATACAACTTGAGGCAAGCTGAGGCTTGATATACAGTTGGTGGACACAAGGCACACTGCGGTGTGATACTGTCTTCGCTTAAGGCTTGCTGCGGCAAGATATACATTGGATTGGATTGAATTGGGTAATGGCGATGGATATACCCCATTGCGATTGTTCACGCGTACGAGGGCGTACGGCGGTTTGAGAGGGGGGGTGGTGTCACGGTTTACCTTTGCACAGACGCACTTCGGTGTCACGTGACCTCGGGCCCGATCTTATCACGCGCTTCTCGCGACTTCTTACTTCTCTTCTTCGTAGAACTTACTCGATACTAAGGCTAATACACGTTTGCGCCCTGTTGCTGTCTTGTCCGTGTCAATTCCAATTAGTGAGATCGTAACATAAGTTAAACGCATTAAAACTATAAGGGTTTCTTAGCGTTCCTAAATACATACGTTTCTCCTTAGGTACTCTCCTATGCTCTCTTATGCCCTCTACTACCTTTCCTAATAGGTAAGAGGTCCATAGAGAGCACTAGGGAGCTCGCTCGTCGCGCTCTCGCGTACTCTCTCGCGTTCTTCGCTATCTTAGCCGAAATCTTAGAGAGCCGTAGAGAGCACTTCGGGAGCGCTTCTACGGGAGCGCCCGCTAGCTACAAGACCGGATTAGTTAGCTATACCCTTCCTATCGGTCATTCCGTAACACCATTCCCCTTCTAGTCTAGCTCGTCCCGAGCTTATAAAATAAGGGTTTACCCGTTATCTTCGAGGTTTATAACGGTTCGTCGTCCTTTTCTTTATTATGCCTAAGAAGTTAAGTACTATCCGTCGCGCCGAGCAATCCTAACGAATCGAGTTATTTAGAACCACTATAGTATAGGCGTGTTCCAACTATTAAGAGTCGAAGACGATCTATCGCGTGCTCGTAAGCTCCGGGAGATGCGGTGCCTACACTAAGGGGAATAAGAAGGATTGTAATATTCGGGTTATAAAGGCGGAGTAGTCGAGTGTTAGGAACCGCTGTACGTTATCCCAACTGGGCTTGGATCTTTGCAGTGATGTCTCTGACTCGTTGAGAAGGTAGTGGTCCCAAACAGTATATGGTGTATACTTAAAATGAGTTGAGCACGAGGCTCCTATCTACTTGCAAAAGAGCGTCGTCTATATAGTGCCGTGTCTTGGCGTGATCTTTCCTGCTCTCTCTGCTCTCTCTGCTCTCTCGAGAGAGCACCCGAGAGCACTGAGAGCACTCTGCATATCGGGTGCATCCGCTGGTCTGCTGGCATCGATTGGTTGGCTACGGGCTTCCCCAGACCGATCCGTAACACCATCCCCCTTCTAGCCTAGCTTCGTCCCGAAGCTTACAAGATGTCATTCCTTTCCAACTTTGTCATCCAACGATGTCTTCTTCTTCCCTTTCCCTTCCCGTCACCAAAACCAGTACGCATCGTCGCAAGAAGCTTGCCAAGTTCATTCGAGAGAACGGGATTACTATGGTCAAGTCGTGCTCTTTCTGCACTCGTGAGAAAAAGGTGTGCCGTGTCCACATCAAATCGGGCCGCTGTTCGGAGTGCAACGAACACAACATCAAGGGTTGTGACGTGCGAGTCACTCCTGCTGAGTGGAAGTCCCTTCAGTCCGTACGGGACAAGCTCACCCGTGAGCTTGAAGCGGTCCGTCATGATCTCGTTCGCAAGAGTGAAGAGATCGCGGCAGCCTATGCGAAGGAGGCGCGTCTTCGTCGTCAGCTTGAGCTGCACGAAAAGCGCGAGGGCGAGGCGATCGCTGTCGAGGAGGCGAGCATCCAAGTGTTAGAACAAGGGGAGCTCGAGGCCGCTCCGCCTTCCATCCCGGAAGACTGGTGGTTTCCTGCCTCCGATCCTTCGGTCTTCGACCCTAGCTTGTCCTTGGATGGGAATCTCCTCCTTCCTGAATCCTTCTCGGAGTTGGTCTCGTCGTAAGTTCGTCCTTTATCTGTTTTCCGTGTCGTAGTGTTGACTTCTGTGTCCTAGGTCATCAAATCAAGAAGCCGCTGTTTGATGCCTTTATCGTCAGGTCGTTTCTGCTAGGCAGATTTCGAGAGAAAGCTCTCGCATTCCTGGTATGCATTCTCTTCGCGAATCATTGCGTTGAACTCGCGGCTAACCATGTTCTTTTTCTTGCAGTTCCTTGCAAAATGGCCTCGCTCGCCACATACGTAGCAGGTGGAACCTTTGCTCTTCAGCCCCCTTCCTGTCCTACGTTCCGTTACGTCCAATTCCATTGGGTCTCCGTAACCATTAGGGTCCTGACTTCTGGCCTTGAAGCCCCCTCTTCCGCCCGCGGCGGGTCTCTGGTATCCAGGCTGTACGTGTCGGTCGTACCTCAACTCCTGGAGCCTTTCGTCGATCTCCTTTGCTGCCTTGATCATCGCCCCTAGCGTAACGACGCTGGCGTTTCGGGATAGTTCGGCTTTGACGTTGTCTTTCAGCCCGAGGTAGAACTGCGATCGCAAAGCTGCGTCGTTCCATTCCAGGTCGGCGGCATATCCTTGGAATTCTGAGGCGTACAGCGCTACAGAAGTAGTCTGTCGAAGTTGTCGGATATGTCGGTCGGCGTATACCTCCTCATTTGGTATCCCGTATAGATCATCGAGTTTCGTCTCAAACTCGTCGTAGTCGTGGAAAATTTTTCGAGTTTCCGTTTTCGGTGTTTCTCCCTCGCCCTGGTTGTGTAGCCAGTCCTTGAGGTATGGTCGGAATCCTCTAGCTGCTTTTCCTCGTAGGAAGGATGCGGCGTACAAGACTTTAGAAGCCTCGCCTTGAAACTGGTGTGCGTTGAAGTGAAGGTACAACTGAACCTGCAGTTGAAAAGCCTCCAGTTTGTCCTTGGTCCCGTCGAACGTCTCCGGCGTAGACACCTTAGGTGCACGGTGGTGGTCCAATGGGTTCAGCATACCCATAGGAGTGTTGTTGTTCTTGCTGCTTCCTGTAATCGACATTTCGCTCATTCGTTCCGTGATGCCAGTTGACTGTGGCTGTTGTCGTGACGGACTCCGGGTAGCGTCTCTCCCAGACATATGCAAAGGGCCCTGGTGGTGGTGCTCAAAGTTGTTAGGAACCGCTGTACGTTATCCCAACTGGGCTTGGATCTTTGCAGTGATGTCTCTGACTCGTTGAGAAGGTAGTGGTCCCAAACAGTATATGGTGTATACTTAAAATGAGTTGAGCACGAGGCTCCTATCTACTTGCAAAAGAGCGTCGTCTATATAGTGCCGTGTCTTGGCGTGATCTTTCCTGCTCTCTCTGCTCTCTCTGCTCTCTCGAGAGAGCACCCGAGAGCACTGAGAGCACTCTGCATATCGGGTGCATCCGCTGGTCTGCTGGCATCGATTGGTTGGCTACGGGCTTCCCCAGACCGATCCGTAACATCGAGATTAGAGAAGTAGCATAAACTGCTTCGGGAGCGCAAGGTACGGAATCGCGAAAAGACACGCGATCTCCGAGAGAGGGCGCTAGCCCTTTAAAAGGAGATTTAGCACCTATACGAGGAGGAGAGTCGAGCCTAGGGGGAGGACCTCCGGATTTAGAAGGAGATAGACCTTCTCGATCGTCGTGTAGAGGAGGCGATAGCCGTTAAGGAGGCCGACATCTAGCGCCTAGAGGAAGGCGAGCAATCTGCTACTAATCTTTTAGAGGGCTAGTAGTTCCCTAGCGAGGATCCTCCGTAGTTAGACTCCGGTTCTAGCGCCGCCTTCTTGTAGTCTTCTCTCGCCGAGTTAACTACTAGTTTTGATAGAACTGTCGTAGGGCCTACGAGCAGTTTATAAGGTTGTCGGTTAGTTCCTAAGTGTTTTCTGAGTTATCGTATCCTTTCTACTTAACAAGGTATCGCTAACCTCTTTTATCTAGGATCCTTTCAACTTCGAACTCTATTTCTTCTTCTAGTTAGTAGTGGAATGTTTCTTAGTATAGCGTCTTAGGGTCTACGGGTTCTAACATAGAGATATGAAATACTAGATAGATTTTAGCGTCCTTTAGTAGTCGTAGTCGGTAGTTAAGTAATCCTCGTAGTTCTTTAACGAGAAATAGCCCGACTTTTACATAATCTAGTTTTTTAGTCTTTCTCCTTGTCTTAAGGTTTTTCGTAAGAAGATAGACCTTATCCCCCTTCTTTAGCTAAGGTGCTATTTGTCGTTTTTGCCGAGATTTAACGAGCCGTTACTATAAATCCCTAATCCGTTCATTAACGGAATCGTGTATCTTTTTTAGGTCCTCTATTATAGCAATTGCCTTATCTGCCTATAGGTAACTTCTCTTTTTACTAAATAGTATAGGGTGTTTTCCGAAGTTTACGAAGAAAGGTGTCTCGCCTATTGTTTCCGATTTATGATTGTTTAGTGCAAGTTGTGCTATAGGTAGGAGTAATACCTAATTGTCTTATACGTAGTTAACGTAGTGTCGTAGGTATTGTTCTAAGGTTTAATTTGCTCTCTTAGTTTATCCGTCCGTTTATGGGTGATATACCGTAGACAGTTTATGTTATATACTAACTTCCGCTATAAGAGTCTTCTAGTAGTTAGATGTAAACAGCTTGTCTCGGTCTATAATAAAGACCTTTAGGAATCCGTAGTATCGTACTAGGTTATCGAGAACGAGATATCCGAGTTGTTCTACTATATATGTCTCGCTAGTAGGTATAAAGTGTGCATATTTCGTTAGGCGATCGACTATAACTAGTATTATGTCGTATTCCGTGCCTATCGCCTTGTCCGTGGATATAGGAAGTTTCGTAATAAAGTCTATTATAACTTCGTCCTATAGTTGTATCGGCGGTGTCCTAAACTATATTTGTCTATATCTCTCGTGTCGTATAGCCTTATTTTGTTAATAGTAAACACATTGCTTAATGTAGTTTAATACCTTCTATCTTATTTATAGAAATGAGAAGCTACGTTATATAATCTCGAGAGTTTTTATAGTTCTAGGATGTCCGTACATTAGGTTATCGTAATGTTATCGTATACATTCTTCTTCTCGTTCTTTCGGTACTTAGTATCTTCCTTATGCTAGTAGGAACTGTTCTTCTATGTCCTAAAGAACGCGCACTATGTTATTAAACTCCTTTATGTTAGCGCTTAGACTTCTATTTAGATTAGTCTTAAGTACTTATTGTCGCACTAGTTCCTTTCCTTCTATGTAGTCGCTTCTTCGGCTTAGTGCGTCGGCCCTACCGTTGTCTTTTCCTACGGTATAGCGGATTTTAAACTTATACTATCTAAGCAGTTCCGACTAGCGGGCCTGTCTTCGGGTTAGTACTTTTGTTATAGTAAAGTAAGTGAGATTCTTATGATTAGAAAGAATCGTTAGCTTAGGTGCTCCTTCCGCGTATACTCTCTAGTACTGCATTATAGCGACAATAGCGAGAAGTTTCTTATTATAGATGTCGTAGTTTTGTTCCGCGAGTGTTATTTTCCTTAAGTAATAGGCCACTGGGTGTCTTTTCCTATCGTGTTCTTATGTAAGGCATGCGCCTATAGCTATGTCCAATGCGTCCGTTTCGATTTAGACTTCCTTTATTCCGTCGAACAGTCGAAGCGTTAGTGCTAAGGCGTACTGTCTTTTAAGTGTTTCGAAAGCTTATCGTTCTTTATTGCCCTAGGTCTATTTAGTGTCTTTTCTAGTAAGTGCAGTTATAGCTATAGCCGTCTTAGAGTAATTCTTAATAAACTTGCGGTTGTAGTTCGCGAGTCTAAGGAATAATTATACGTCCTTAACGTTAGCTAGTGTCGGCCATTCTTCGATAGACTGTATCTTTACTAGGTCGATCTAGATTCCTATTATGCTTATAATGAATCCGAGGAATTTAACTTGTTTCTTATAGAACTCGCATTTTTCTAGTGCCGTCTTGAATCCTACTCGTGTAAGGCGCTCGAAGACGTCCTAGACTTGTCTAACGTAGTTCTATAGTAATCCCTTAGTGTAGACGAGGATGTCGTCTATATAGGTAATAACGCACACGTCGAGAAGTTCTCTTAGCGTCTTATTAACTAGGTCTTAATAGGATGCGGGTGCGTTAGTTAGTTCTATTAGTATAACTAAGAATTCGTAGAGTCCGTATCGTGTTCTAAATGCGGTTTTCTATTCCTCTCCTTCCGCCATTCGGATAGCGTAGAAGGCATCTCGTAGATCGATCTTCGTGTACTAGTCGGATCCGGTAAGTCGGTCCTATGCTTCTTCGATATTCGGTAGTAGATATCGGTTCTTTATCGTAATCTCGTTCAACTTTCGGTAGTCTTATACGAGTTGTAGTTTCCCGTTCGGTTTTAGAATAAACATATATAGAGTTCCCGTACTTAAGGTAGATCTTCTTATTTATCCTTTATCGAGTTTCTCCTTTAGCTATTCTCGTAGGGTTTTAAGCTCTTTCTCGGACATTTAATATAGGGGTCCCTATAGAGGCTCCTTCCCTAGCTAAATGTTTATCTTATAGTCCTATAGTTAGTGTCTAGGTAAGGCGTCTCTACCCCTTTCCTCTTTAAAGAGCCTTTTCTACTTAAGGTACTCCTTAGGAATACTTGGCTCCAATCTACTAGCATCCTTCGATAGTGCGTTACTTCTATCCGTTCTAGTAATTTCGTAATCCGGCGGCCCCACGCTAGTATCTATCCCGGTCGAAGGTGGTTCTAAGTTCCTTCTATTCGGCGTAAGCTCGAATACGTTAAGCTGTTTCCTTACCTCATCTACTATCGTCCGCTGTCGATGCGTAGGTTTAATGCTAATAACGTAGTTACATTACCTAAATGTAAGTACTCCTCTTTTCTAGTCGATAACTGGATTGTACTTTCTTAACTAAGGCATACCTAATACTATGTCATGACTAGCTATATTAGTAACATCTAAGGTAATATTCTCGTAGTACTATTAGATAGCCAGTAGTAATGGTGTCGTCTCCTATTCTACGCTAGGTAACGATGATCCGTCTACCGCGATTGACTCGTAACCCCATTTCTTCTTTAGGGTAGCTGTTACGGTTCGGATGAAGGACGGTGCAGGACGTGGCATGGGGAGGAAGAATCAGAAGACACGAACCAATCGCTAGGATGAGAAAGGGACCCCACGTCCGGGTCACGTGCACGACCGCGCGCTTAGTGCATGGTCGAACACGACCGCAGAAGTAGCGTATGGACGTACACGACCACACGACCAGACGACCGGTCGAGTGGACAGACGGACATCTAACACCGGATGGCATACGAACCTCCTTTGTATTTAGGAACGCTAGAAACCCTTATGGTTCTGATGCGTTCAACTCATGTTACTATCTCACTGATTGGAATACAACTCTTATTCCTATCATTCATCTTCGCTCAGCTTGCTTCAGCCTCTCCAAAGAATAATACCGCCACGTGACTTGACTTATCTCTCTTTTGAGACTAGCCCTGGAACGAGACAATAACACTTTGAACGCCCTCAGGATGAGCGCTACTCAAGCAGCTGGTAGGGGAACACCCGCCCCCAGCGAAGCAGGAAGCATCCGCCGTGCGCCACCACAACAGACTACCACCACGAAGGACGATGAGTCTGATGACGATGACGAGCCTACCCCAAGGAAGAACGACGTTAAGGCTGCTAAGCCAGACCTCTTCCACGGAGACAGAGCCAAGTTCGACGACTGGATCAATCAGATGGATATGTACCTCATGTTCAACCCAGTCGATGCCGATAAAAGGACTATCTTCGCCATCACGTACCTTCGCGGAAGTGCGCAGAACTGGATCAAACCTTACCTTAAGGAATACCTTGAAGGTATGGGACGATTAGACCCCACTGGAATGTTCAGGAGCTACACCCTTTTCAAAGAGAAGATGAAGTCAATCTTTGGAACCTCGAACGAAGTCCAACAGGCCATACGAATTATTCAACACCTAAAGCAGAAGACGTCTACTTCAGAGTATGCCGCCAAATTCGAAGAATACGGACAAATCACCGGATGGGACCAGACGGCGTTGATGACTATGTTCCGACGTGGACTTAAGGACTCCGTCAAGGACGAGTTGATAAGACACGGGGGACGGATCACCAACCTCGAAGAGCTAATGAAGGCGTCGATCAATATCGATGACCAGCTCTGGGAACGACACCAGGAGAAGAAATACGACTCCAAAGTAGGAGGAATAGCAGGATACGCTCCGGATCGCAGACCCTTAGGAGGATACGTTGCGAAGGGAGAATTCTCACGACAAAGCCAACCCTACTATGGACCACAGCCAATGGAACTGGACGTTACCCAACGAGGACGGAGGATCGTTAAGAGTAGGGGCCACGGAAAGCCCTTTAAAGGAAAAGGAAAACTCACATGCTATGCCTGTGGCAAGGAAGGCCACATGGCGCGAGATTGCCGCGGTAAAAATATGGTGCGCCGCGAGCAGTTCAATATGATGCAACCCCGAACTAGTAAATCTGAGAGCAGCGTTGGATCTCGGGGAGATACCGACTATACTCGGAGAGTGGGGGAGAGAGCTAGCAACAGAAGCACGACGCCTCTCCTGGACCCCTCAGAAGGACGAGGAGGATACCATGGGCAGCAAATGGTGGTCATTCCATTTGATGCGAAGAACCAACCACGACAGTTCAACATGATGACACGAAGAGTCGACTACGAGACCGAACCTGAGTCTCGAAATGGTCATGGAAGCCTTCATTGGCGATTCTGTTACCAAGACTCGTGTCAAATCCACTACGCCGCGAAATCAGGCGCAGGGTATTGGCCTCAGCAACCACGAGGAACCCTAGGAGCGACGCATAGGCAAAACGCCACGCTCAGAGAAGTGGACATCGATGAATCCTACTTCAACGAAGATGGAAGCGATAAAGAAAATCAGGACCCAGGATGGAACGGATCATGGTCACCAGAACCACAGGAAGAAAGTCAAGAAACCACCGGGCTAGATACCATCGAGGAAGAACAGGATCCGGAAGAATCAAGCGAAGAAGATTCCTCCGAAGGAGAAGAGAGCGACACTGACGACGACAATGAACAACTTACCTTCACGGTAGATGCACCCAAGAAACTGTACGACATGATCATCTACCTACAAAGAAGGCACGAGGAATTCCTACCTAAGATAGGTGGACGAAGGAGGCTACATTCCATTGAGTTTGACAAGACACTCGACACCCTACGAGGCATGGCCTGGGGATACCCACTCATGGAAACAACCGAAAACCTAGCAACCGCCATTACAGAACGACCACCTATAGGAAGCCGAATAACAGGTACCGGGTACCAAACACCGTCAGGAACATTCGTATCGAATGAATTACGCAACATAGTGCAACACGCACGCGCACTCTACTCAGAAACGCAGAAGATCCAGGAACGCAACAGACTACAGGTGTGGACACAGGGCAACGGGCTACAGGTTCTAGCCGAAGCCTCTAGGTACGAAGCACAGCGAACCACATACCATTCGGGAAAAGGATCAGCTCCCTAGGAATGAGCGACCGGAGGGAGTTATGCAATACTCAGGCTCACGCATCGACATTAAACACAGTTTTCCAGACACAAGCGATCGTCAACGGACACAAGACCAGTGTCATGATCGACTCAGGAGCAGCGGGGAATTTTATCTCTGAGTCTTTCACAAGAAGAAACGGGTTAGCTACCCTGAAGAAGAAATGGGGTTACGAGTTGATCGCGGTAAACGGATCATCGTTACCTAGCGTGGAATGGGAGACGACACCATTGCCACTGGCTATCCAACAGCACCACGAGAATATTACCTTGGATGTCACTGATATGGCCAGTCATGACATAGTATTAGGTATGCCTTGGTTGAGAAAGCACAATCCAGTAATCGACTGGAGAAGAGGAGTACTCACATTTAGGGAATGCGATTGCGTTGTCGACATTCAGCCTGCGCAGTGGCAGCGTTCACTGGCAGATGAGGCCAGGAAACAGCTAAACGAGATACAGCTTGCGCCGAACAGAAGGACAGAAGAACCACCTTCGACCGGGACAGACACTGGCGTGGGGCCGCCGGGTCACGAAGTCACTGGAAGTGATGGAAGTAACGCACCATCGAAGAATACTAACATCTCAGAGTTGAGTATTCCCAAGGAGTATCGCAAGTGGTCGCGACTCTTTGAAGAGGAGAGAGGCAAAACCGCCTTACCTAAGCACCGCCCATGGGATCATAAGATCAACATTCAGCCAGGGAAAGAGCCTCCATGGGGACCCCTATATCAAATGTCTGAGAAAGAGCTACAGACCCTACGAGAATGGCTGAAGGAGAAGCTAGCCAAAGGATGGATAAGAAGATCCACCTCAAGTGCAGGAACTCCATGCATGTTCGTTCCAAAAGCAAACGGGAAGTTACGACTCGTACAAGACTACAGGAAGTTAAACGAGATCACGATCAAGAACCGATACCCGCTACCCAACATCGAAGAAGCACAAGACAGATTAACCGGATCAGACTGGTACACGAAGATTGACCTACGAGATGCCTTCTACGCTATACGAATGGCGGAAGGAGAAGAATGGAAGACCGCTTTCAGGACAAGATACGGACTCTACGAATTCTTAGTTATGCCAATGGGATTAACCAACGCACCCGCATCCTGCCAGGACCTTGTCAACGAAACACTTAGAGACCTACTCGACGTATGCGTTATCGCCTACATGGACGACATACTAGTCTACACGAAAGGATCCCTACAGGAACACATAAGACAAGTCCAGGACGTCTTCGAACGACTCACGCAATCAGGATTTAAGACGGCACCCGAGAAATGCGAATTCCATAAGAAAGAAGTCAAATTCTTAGGCTTCATCATCAGCACTACAGGGATAACGATCGACCCTGCGAAGACACAGTCAATTAGAGAGTGGCCAGAACCAAAAACAGTCAAGGACGTACAATCATTCCTTGGACTAGCGAACTACAACCGGAAATTCATCAAGGATTACGCAAAAATAGCAGCACCAATGACGATGCTTACAAGAAAGGACGTCACTTGGAAATGGGGAAAGGAACAGATTGAGGCATTTAAGAAACTCAAGGAACAATGCGCTTCAGCCCCTACGCTTCGACTATTCGATGGTAGCAAGGAAGTCCACATCGAGACCGATGCGTCTGATATGGCAATAGGCGCATGTCTAACACAGACACACGATGGGCAGAGACACCCAGTAGCCTATTACTCCCGGAAAATGACCACAGCGGAACAGAACTACGACATCCATGATAAAGAGCTTCTAGCCATTGTTGCTGCTATGCAACATTGGAGAGTATATGTCGAGGGCCCACCGAAGTTAACGATTCTTTCTGACCACAAGAATCTTACGTACTTTACGACGACGAAAGAACTTACTCGAAGGCAAGCCCGCTGGTCGGAGCTGCTGGGACAGTATAAGTTCGAAATTAAATATACTCCAGGACGAGAGAATGGCCGCGCCGACGCGCTGAGCCGAAGAAGCGACTACATGGAAGGAAAAGAACCAGTGCAACATAAGATATTAAAGACAAACTCCGACGGAAGTCTTAGTGCCAACACAAGAGAATTCAATAACATCGTACGGATACTAGGCGACAGGGACGAACAATTCCCTATATCGCAAGGAAAATACCAAGTACCTAAGGATCGAGAAGAAGAATGCATACGACAACATCACGACGGACCAAATTACGGACACCCCGGAACTTCAAAAACAATGGACCTAATACAACGCAGTTTCTCATTCCCACAGATGAGACTTAAGGTGTCACGCTATATTAAACAATGCGTACACTGCCAACGAAACAAGACTGCGAGACATGCAAAATACGGTCACCTACAGTTCAGGACACCACCGACAAAACCATGGGACGAAGTCACAATGGACTTTATTACGAAACTCCCACCGTCAAAGGATCAAGTTACGAAACAACCATACGACATGATACTAGTCATGGTTGATAGACTTACGAAATACGCACACTTCATTCCTGCATCGGAAACGTACAATGCAGAGCAGCTCGGATACCTTGTACTGGACAGACTTATCCGATACCACGGATTCCCCCAAGTATTTATAACGGACAGAGACAAGCTATTCACATCAAACTACTGGAAGACGCTTATGGGAACGATCGGAATTAAACACAAGCTGTCAACAGCATATCATCCGGAGACAGACGGACAAACCGAAAGGATGAATCAAACGCTGGAACAATACCTACGACACTACATCAACTATGCACAAGACAACTGGGTTTCATTACTGCCAATGGCGCAGATTGCACTGAACAACCACAAATCGGAGACAACTTCAACGACGCCATTTTATGCGAACTTTGGTAAAGATCCTAACCTATTTGGAACACCTGGATCCCATCCACAAGCCGAGAGAGCAATCGTGACGACGGATACTCTTAAGGAAGTGCACAAAGAAACACGCAAGGCGATCGAAGATGCACAACGAAAACTGTCTCAACAACGGCAGGACACGAGAAAAATGGCACCTCTGCTAAAAGAGGGGGATAAGGTCTATCTCCTCACAAAAAACTTGAGAACAAGAAGACAGACCAAGAAACTGGATCACGTCAAGGTCGGACCATTTTTAATCGACAAAGTCGTAGGACCAGTTAACTATCGACTACGACTACCACCTGACGCAAAAATCCACCCAGTCTTCCATATCTCCAAGTTGGAACCCGCAGACGCCCAAACACCCTGCCAGGAGAGCTTCCATTTCGAACCGGAAGCAGAAAACGAATTCGAAGTCGAAAGAATCCTAGATAAGAAAGGTCAGCGATACCTTGTCAAATGGAAAGGATACGACGAATCAGAAAATACCTGGGAACCAAAACAAAACCTACGAAACTGTCAGCAAAAGATCCAGGAATACTACAAGACCAAAAAACGGCCAGCCTACTAGTCACCGATTGGCGACCAGTCGGCTGGAAGCAGCCAGAGTAGTAATCGAACCTACGACCTCAAGAGTGTAGACAGCTTGCGCTCTACCACTAAGCTACATGACCAGGTTTAATAAGGGAAACGGAGAACTTACACGAACATATCTCCTATGAGAAACCAAACACCTATCCACCAGAAGGACCAGCGCTCGAAGAAGCTGCTGCGGCGTCCTCAAGGGTCGGATATGACCAGAGGGCATCATCCGGAATCATCGAAAGGTCCTCCCAGGAAGGAATCGACATCTGGAAAACCCCCTCTAGCTCTTCGGGGCTACCTTCAGGAACGAGAAGACAGGACGAAGGCGCGGAAAAGGCATCGACACCCACGCTCGGCAAACTGCGAAGATCCTCGAAATCCTTCGCTATCGCCTTTTCCTCCCTGTCCTCAGCAACGCGCAGTTGTTTCCTAAGACGATGCACCTTTGACATCGCCTCTGTCACCTTCTCTTCAGCCTCATCAAGCTCTCGCTTCAGCTTTCGACGCTGGTTGCGAAGCCGCTCCCACTCAGTCCACGTGACAGTCACGTCACATTTGACACCCTTGCGAACGCACTCCGAACAACACCCAAAGCGCACATCCACCACACAACGAGGACTCTTCTTTCCTTCAGGCACTCTGGCCTTTCAACAACCAGAACATGGGGATGGCATCTCGCGGCCCTCGGCTTCGATGCCTAGTGCTTGACGTTCGCGGCGCTCCTGACGTGTTAGCCGCTCGCCGCTCATGGTAAAAGATGGGAACTCACAGGAGAAGAAAGAAAACTCGAGGACGAGTTTCAGCAGGAAGGGGGATGGTGTTACGGTTCGGATGAAGGACGGTGCAGGACGTGGCATGGGGAGGAAGAATCAGAAGACACGAACCAATCGCTAGGATGAGAAAGGGACCCCACGTCCGGGTCACGTGCACGACCGCGCGCTTAGTGCATGGTCGAACACGACCGCAGAAGTAGCGTATGGACGTACACGACCACACGACCAGACGACCGGTCGAGTGGACAGACGGACATCTAACACCGGATGGCATACGAACCTCCTTTGTATTTAGGAACGCTAGAAACCCTTATGGTTCTGATGCGTTCAACTCATGTTACTATCTCACTGATTGGAATACAACTCTTATTCCTATCATTCATCTTCGCTCAGCTTGCTTCAGCCTCTCCAAAGAATAATACCGCCACGTGACTTGACTTATCTCTCTTTTGAGACTAGCCCTGGAACGAGACAATAACAGTAGCTAACCCGTTTCTTGTTATGAAAGACTCGGAGATAAAGTTCCCCGCTACTCCTAAGTCGATTATAACACTAGTCTTATGTCCGTTAACGATTGCTTATGTCTAGAAAACTGTGTTTAATGTCAATGCGTGAGCCTAAGTATTGCATAACTCCCTTTAGTCGCTTATTCCTAGGGAGCTAATCCTTTTCCCGAATGGTATGTAGTTCGCTGTACTTCGTGCCTAGAGGCTTCGGCTAGAACCTGTAGCCCGTTGCCCTGTGTCCACACTTGTAGTCTATTACGTTCCTAGATCTTCTACGTTTCTAAGTAGAGTGCGCGTACGTGTTGCACTATGTTACGTAATTTATTCAATATAAATGTTCCTAACGGTATAAGATATCCGGTTCCTATTATTCGGCTTTCTATCGGTAGTCGTTCTATAACGGCGGTTACTAGATTCTCGGTTGTTTCTATAAGTAGGTATCCCTAGGCCATGCCTCGTAGGGTGTCGAGTGTCTTATTAAACTTAATAGAGTATAGCCTCCTTTATCTACCTATCTTAGGTAGGAATTCCTCGTACCTTCTTTATAGGTAGATAATCATATCGTACAGTTTCTTAGGTGTATCTACCGTGAAGGTAAGTTGTTCGTTATCGTCGTTAGTATCGCTCTCTTCTCCTTCGGAGGAATCTTCTTCGCTTAATTCTTCCGGATCCTATTCTTCCTTAATGGTATTTAGCCCGGTAGTTTCTTAACTTTCTTCCTATAGTTCTAGTGACTATGATCCGTTCTATCCTAGGTCCTGATTTTCTTTATCGCTTCTATCTTCGTTAAAGTAGGATTTATCGATGTCTACTTCTCGGAGCGTAGCGTCTTGCCTATACGTCGCTCCTAGGGCTCCTTGTAGTTACTAAGGCTAATACCCTGCGCCTAACTTCGCGGCGTAGTGGATTTAACACGAGTCTTAGTAATAGAATCGCTAATGAAGGCTTCTATAACTATTTCGAGACTCGGATTCGATCTCGTAGTCGACTCTTCGTGTTATTATGTTAAACTGTCGTAGTTGGTTCTTCGCATGAAATGGAATGACTACTATTTACTGCCTATAGTATCCTCCTCGTCCTTCTAAGGGGTCTAGGAGAGGCATTGTACTTCTATTACTAGCTCTCTCCCCTACTCTCCGAGTATAGTCGGTATCTCCTCGAGATCTAACGCTACTCTTAGATTTACTAGTTCGGGGTTGCATTATATTAAACTGCTCGCGGCGCACTATATTTTTACCGCGGCAATCCCGCGCTATGTAGTCTTCCTTACTATAGGCATAGTATGTAAGTTTTCCTTTTCCTTTAAAGGGCTTTCCGTAGTCCCTACTCTTTCCGATCTTCCGTCCTCGTTAGGTAACGTCCAGTTCTATTGGCTGTAGTCTATAGTAGGGCTGGCTTTATCGTAAGAATTCTCCCTTCGTAACGTATCCTCCTAAGGGTCTACGATCCGGAGTGTATCCCGCTATACCTCCTACCTTAGAGTCGTATTTCTTTTCCTAGTATCGTTCCTAGAGCTAGTTATCGATGTTAATCGACGCCTTCATTAGCTCTTCGAGGTTAGTAATCCGTCCCCCGTATCTTATTAACTCGTCCTTAGCGGAGTCTTTAAGTCTACGTCGGAACATAGTTATTAACGCCGTCTAGTCCTATCCGGTAATTTGTCCGTATTCTTCGAATTTGGCTGCATACTCTAAAGTAGACGTCTTCTACTTTAGGTGTTAAATAATTCGTATAGCCTGTGTGACGGCCCATGGCCGCACAGCGAGTGAACGTGGCGAGTTACGTGACCGGGCCCGGGCCGACCCGCGTGCCTCGGCTTGTATATTAACTTCTCGCGCCTCGCGCACTTCTTAGATAGCTTGTCTAACAACTTCGTACTACCTAAGCAGGTGCCCTTACAGCCTGTTAGACTTCGTTCGAGGTTCTAAAGATTAATTTTATCTTTTCTTTAAAAAGGGTGTAGCTCCTAAACATACCGGTAGGGTCTAATCGTCCTATACCTTCGAGGTATTCCTTAAGGTAAGGTTTAATCTAGTTCTACGCATTCCCGCGAAGGTACGTAATAGCGAAGATAGTTCTTTTATCGGCATCGACTAGGTTAAACATAAGATATATATCCATCTAGTTAATCCAGTCGTCGAACTTGGCTCTATCTCTATAGAAGAGGTCTAGCTTAGTAGCCTTAACGTTATTCTTCCTTAGAGTAGGCTCGTCATCGTTATTAGACTCATCGTCCTTCGTAGTGGTCTATTATAGTAGCGTACGGCGGATGCTTCCTACTTCGCTAGGGCGGGTGTTCCCCTACTAGCTGCTTAAGTAGCGCTCATCCTAAGGGCGTTTAAAGTGTTATATCTCGTTCTAGGGCTAATCTTAAAAGAGAGATAAGTTAAGTCACGTAGCGGTATTCTTTAGAGAGGCTAAAGCAAACTAAGCGAAGATAAATAATTGGAGTAAGAGTGTATTCCAATTAGTGAGATCGTAACATAAGTTAAACGTATTAAAACTATAAGGGTTTCTTAGCGTTCCTAAATACATGCGTTTCTCCTTAGGTACTCTTCTATACTCTCTTATACCCTCCACCACCTTTCCTAATAGGTAAGAGGTCTATAGAGAGCACTAGGGAGCTCGCTCGTTACGCTCTCGCGTGCTCTCTCGCGTTCTTCGCTGTCTTAGCCGAAATCTTAGAGAGCCGTAGAGAGCACTTCGGGAGCGCTTCTACGGGAGCGCCCGCTAGCTATAAGACCGGATTAGTTAGCTATGCCCTTCCTATCGGTTATTCCGTAACATAGAGCTTCGGCATGTCGTTTTAATAGGCGAGTAATATACTCTAGAGCATGCCGAATACGAGTGCTCCGCCGTACGAGGAGCTACGATTACATCTAAGGCAATATTAGTAGTTAGGGTACGGTAACCAGTTCTAAAGATGTAGACTATTAGGTGTTTCTAACGCTCTTATTAGCCGACATATTTAAGGCTAGTTTTAAGCAATTTAGAAGTGTATTAGGGGTTTTACAAGGGGTGTTAAGTGTCTATTTACGCTAGGGATACGGAGTTCTCGGGTATTAATAAGCGGAGGTTTAGATTTTTCCTTAGGGCATTAACATCGACCCTAACTACTACATGTATCGCTTAATAATGTATAATAGAGTTATAGAGCGTATTAAACTGTCTTAGCTCGCATTAAGAATAGTATTAATATATTAAGAATTAGGTAAGATATAGTGCCGCAAAGTTTCGAGATTTTTATAAAGTTAAGGCGTTTAGAGACAGCCGGCTAGTGAGCTTAAGGCCTTAATCCACTTTAGAGCTAAGCTTATAAGCTTAAACTCGAAGGCTTAGCGCTCGTAAGGCCTCAATTTAATTTAGAAGTGAGATTTAGGTAAGCAATTGCTTCTAAAACACTTAGGCAGGTAAGTCCTCTATAGGTAATAACACCTCTACATAAATTAACGCGTAGAACGTAGAATTCGAGTAGTATTTTTTAGAACGGAGGAGTTTACGTCCTTACGGCTTTAGAATTGATCTTAAGAGCCTTCTTTTCCTATAGATCTCGCATTTTAATAATTAACATATAATCGTTGGCGGACACGGCTAAGGCTCCGACACCGCGCGGGTTCTTCCGCACTTCGCTATTAACTCTATTAACATAAACATAAAATTATTCTCTATTACGAAACAACATTACTACATTACGTATCGCGATATATTATTTAAGAAACAGTTTCGCAACATTATCACGAGCATTCTAAAAGAAGAAATACCATAAACGGACAACGCTACCATTTTCTACAATTGCGACAGTAAGGTGCGTTACTACGCACCTAGAGTTAATAAGGAAACACCCTAGCAACGATAAGATTATCACATAAAAACACCTTCTCAAATCAACTCAGGGTAATATCGTGAATTACCTCACCGCCTGGTAAATAGCAATCTACCGCCTGGCGAATAGTATCTGCCTTGGAAGAGAAGGAAGGTGTGGCTGTTCTCGCTTCGCCGTGGCCAGAAAGGCAAAGTTTCAGACCCTGCCACAGTGCTGCCACGCCGGTAGTTCTACTTAGCCGAGGCCGTGCGTTCGAGATCGTTGCAGCCTTGACCCATGTCGTACTGCAGCTACAACAGTACAGTATGAGCATCGCGTATTATTGCCCAAGAAGTACGCACCTTTCTCCTACATCAGATGACACCACGCACAGATCGAAGCATCTGCCATCACCGAGACTACAGTACAGTACAAACCGGAAACGCGAGGTGCATACAGCCGCTGCGAGCTAGCCGCCGCGGGCAGGGGCAGGCACGCGATCTAACTGCAGGCTCCAGATGGAGAGAAAGCTTATTTGGCATCGCGGACCTTACAATTTCACCTGACCGCTTCCAGTTGTTCGCGCAAACTCTCTTCCACGCCCGCGTCGCACTTGCCAATTGACCACTTCTCGCGCCTTTGACCGTCGGCGATTCTCTTTCCGACGATAGCATTGCTCGACGCGCTCAATCAGGACGCCGGTCCTTGGATTCGAAGTCTGGCGCTACGGACAGGATCCTGGCATATGCAAACACCATTTGGCCATTCACCAACAATACATACAGGCCAGCACGCGACATTGCAGCGTACAGTATTACAGTACAGCGTCAATATGCAACATGAGCGATCCGACGTCTCTCCAGCCGCCCTCGCGCTATAAGTCGCAGCGGCGCAAGCAGCCGCCAGGGGACGAAACAGCACAGCCCCTCCCCAGCACCACCGGCGATGTAATCGTTGGCAGGAGCAGGTCCAGGTACCACCGCAAGCCTACGAACTCTACAGGTCCGCCAGACAATGCTCGTCTAGCCTCCCAGGAGCAGCGGAACGATGTTCCATCCAGGTACCATTCGCAGCACCGAGAATCGCCCATGAAGTCCATGTACCAGGAGCAGGTGGTCGAGACACCGGGGCAGCATTGTAGGACCGGCGAGAACACTGGAGAACGGTACGAACCGCCAGCAGAATCGGGTGCAGCAGACCTCCGAAGCTTCAGCGGCAACGACATAAGGTACGAGACCGGCAACGCCAGCAGGCAGCGCTTGCATGAAAGTAGCAGTGGGAACAGACTCGTCAACCCAATTGCGAACCTCTCTTCGTCACCGCAGCGACCGCCATTCCATTCCATGCCCTCCGGCGAGCTGTTTCCACCGCCGAAACACGTTACGCCGCCGAAGATCGATGGACCACCACAATCCAGCGACATCCGCGCCACAAAGAGCGTGGACAACCTCCCCAGGTATGGAGAGGCAGGAGAAGAGGCAGGATGCTTCTCAGGCATGTTCAAGCGAAGGAAGGGAGACGTCACGTCTCCTACCGCTGAGAAGGCGCCCACTGCACGACCGAGAACCGCAAAAGATTATCGAGCCATCAAGGCAGGTGGAGGCGGAATCGTGCCCGGTACAGACGCACCAGTGTCGGCGATCAATGCAGGCGACAGACAGGTGCTCATTGAATGCAACAGATCCCAAAGATCATTCCTATTCACGCCAGAAACAACAGTGCTCGACCTGATAAAAAGTGCGGCTACATATATGTCTGAGCGTATAGATGTCAACTCGGCAATACTGCTAGAGAGCTTTGGGACTGTGGGAGTGGAACGACCGCTCCGCAGATATGAGCGCATTCGCGACGTGATGAATAGCTGGGATCACGATCGGCAGAACAGCTTAGTCTTGATCGATCCTGGCACTGGTAGCGTGGAACCAGAGTTAACGATCGATGGTGTGCCAAAGCAGGAGCCCAGTGAACAAACCTGGTACCTAAAATACTCACAGAAGCCTGGCAAGTGGGAGAATCGCTATGTTACCCTTCGTGGAGATGGGCAGATGGTGCAATCGAAAGACCCTGATCCTCAGCCGAAGGACCTCACCAATTTTTGTCACCTCAGCGACTTTGACATCTACACGCCTGCTAAGGACAAGGCGAAGAAGAAGTTTAAGCCGCCGAAGTCACATTGTTACGCAATCAAGAGTCAACAGAAGACTAGTCTATTCGAGTCGACACAGGATTACGTGCATCTGTTCTCGACCGGCGACGCACAGATTGCCGACAGCTTTCACGACGCCGTGCAGGCATGGCGGAGCTGGTATCTCGTGAACGTCATGGGCGAAGGCAAGAAGGGAGATATGAAAGCAAAGCCATCTCCTAGCGGAAACCGTGTGGTGAGCAACGAACAGGTCAAAACGCATCGCGCAAAAGGCTCGACGGGGTCGCACTACCAGCTTGGTTCATGCAAACCATTGATGGGTGATTTCTCATTCGATCGACCTGAGGAAGGCAATGGCTTCGTGAAGTCATCTAATCAGTTTGATATCAATGTGTCGCCAGAGCGCAGAACATCGACAGCTAAGCGTCAACATCCGCCAGTCGCGCTGAGCAAGAAAACGCTGCTTGCGGAAGACGAGCCTGTTGGCAACCTCACGAGGCACGGATCTGTGAACAGACGGCGCTCATCGTTGGACCAAAGGCGCACGGAGAGCTCCGATTTCGACCCCGGGGGCTTGCTCGGAAAGGAGTATACGCAGCGACGCAAGGAGAATGACGCGCGAGAAGCACAACACCAGCAGCCATTCACTGGAGGCTTAGTCGGCGGTAATGGTGGCATGCCAAGGCAAACCTCCGTCCGCAAGCCGACCACCAGCGCTGGTGAGGTGAAGCGAACAAGCAGTACTCGCAACAACGGACGAAATGGTGGTCACGTTCGAGGTGGTAGTGTCGACCTTCAAAGATCAGGGTCCAGGCGAGAGCCGTCAGGACCACTGGTGGACCTGACGCCGCAGTTCAATGAGCCACCACAGCACTCGAAGAAGGGCAAAGGATACAAACCGGCAACAATTGGTGCAGGCGGCCTTATCGAAAGCGCAACGTCACCGGAAGATCCCCTCAACATCCCCAGCCATACCATTTTCCGCAACACTAGTGGTCAGTATGGAGCGCAGAGCGGTTCTGGTCTGGTCGACCTCACACCGCAGCACCGTGAGCCAATCCATCACTCCAGGAAGGGTAAAGGCTACCAAGCAGAGCCTGGTACCACTGGGTTGGTGGGACACGCCACAACTCCAGACAACCCGCTTGGTCTGCCGCAGAACAACATCTTCCGCAGCACCAACGCAATGCCAGAGGGCCGACCCCCTGCAGGCTCAACACAGCCAGCACAGTCAATACAGCGTCAGTTGTCCACCAGTCGCCCGAAAGACGGATTCATTAGCGGCGGTCTGCTCAGCCAGGAGGAGAACAGACAAGGACAGGGTACCTCGTCCAAGGGTCGCGGCGTTATCGATGGCAGCCACGCTGGTGGCAAACCACTGATCGACTTGCAAGCCGAAAGCACCTTCGTCAAAGGCAGTCTCCTTAAGCAGGTGGAACGGGCTCAGGGAGGACCGGTGCCGGCACCGGTCATTGATCGAGAGAAGAGGGATGAGAGGACAGTAAAGTCTGGTGAAAGATATTGATACCCCAGGAAAACTTCATTTGTGACGGCAGGACGGCTCAGCAGCGCCTTGTGTATGAGTAACGGCAGAACCGCAGCATCAGCATTACTAGCAGAAGCAGAAGTGATAGCAGAGTATGCCTTAGATTGCTATGGAAAGAGTTGTAATGTTTTAAACAGCGGTGCCTCCAATAGATGCGGTGGCCCGTGTCAGATTGAGTCATGCGACTCGTATCCTTTGCCATGAGACTCATCAAGCCAGCCTTCTGGGGCGTCACAAAGTTTTGCATGGTCACCACAGGACCGTGCCATTACCAGGCGGTGTCCTCATTCGCGGTTCGTGATATCAGACTAAGCAATGTGCTGCCGGCGTCTCATCCCGCAACAATTCTCAGACGATATACAGGCGCGGGTTGCAGGCTCCCACCGCGTGAGCTCCGTTAGTCAGCCGCCCAGAAAGGTACATGACCCTGTACATTTCTTGCGAACACAGCTTGCAGCCACAAAAGCCATGCTGCCTTCTAGATGCTGTCCCTCGGCACTGTGGGCGAGCACACGCTTGGTGGACTGATGGCACAATAGCAGGAGAGACGTGCGAAAGAGCCTCGCGACTCTGATCTTGAGGTACTTCCTCCTGCACGCGACCTCTCAGCATCTCACCTGCTGTACCACTTCAAAGAAAGGTACAATCCGTAGGTTCCGCTGATCATTGATAAACTTGGCACTTTCCGTCTTCTGCTTCATCACCGCCGCGGACCATCCTTTGTCATTCCGATTCCACCCTCATTACCAACCATTAACCCACGATACATTCCTGCTTCCTGTCCGAGTTGGGAATACTGCCTCTTCAGGAAGCGCGGCCAGCACCGCGTTGCGTCTACAGCAGTCGACAGAAAGAATACATATTGCTAGTGGTGGCAAGCGTGACGAGATGGCACACTTCTTCTACTTCCCGCCACCCGTACCTCCAGGCTACTTTGAAAAGAAACGAACCCAGCCAATGCCGCTGCCACAACCTCCTCAGACCTTGATCGACGTATCAGATAGTGACAACACCACGGATTCCAAAGACCGCAACGATAGCTTCTCCAGCAACGCTCAAACACAGGCAGACCACGACCCAGCAAGACGAAATAGCGCCTTAGCTGCACACCGAAATCCAAAGATCTTCAACGCATCAGCAAATATCAGGACCCGCAGCATAGGCGGTTTCGGCAACTCAGGTGTAGTCTTCGAACGAGACGCACCACCCACAGACGACGATGTCATAATTGTCACAGTCCGCCTCAGCAACAAATTCCGCAAATCTTCCATCGACGGCGCTTCAGATCTGCCTAGCCGGTACCTCGTTTCCTTCCCTTCCCTTCCCTTCCCTTCCCTTGCCTTCTCCACATATTCTTACTTCCTCCTAGGCCCCCTCCCAGGTCCTTCTTCCGCCGTCTCTCAACCCGCATGAGCGACCACTGGGACACGGCGGCTGAGAAGGAGCAAAGGTATAAGGCTATCAAGATGCCCCGTGGCGAGTACAAGAGGCATTTTGCGAGAGATCGGGAGGGAAATTATGCAGGCACCGAGCCTGAACGGGACTGGGATGAACAGGATTTAGTTAGGGCGTATGGGGCTTATCAGGATGTCCCTTTGCATACGATTCTGTGTTGACATTAAGTCCGTTGCAGGAGTGTGGAGCGGAGGCAGAGGAGGAGGCTAATGTAGGATGAGGCGGCGGGAGGATGGGGGGCATGGCGGAGATGATCATGAAGCCAAATTGAAGTGTGGTGGAAGCGAGTTGGAGCTGGCGAGTGATGGTATGTGCAAGCAGCTGCGGTTTTGTGGGATAGATGCCGGTAGTGGTGAAGCTTGACATCGTCATTTGGTTACCAATGGCTACGATTTTACATGGACATTCTGCGGGTGCACATGTTGATCCAGTTGGGCGGCAAGGCAGAGTCGTGAGAATATGGCAGAGCGTCTCCAACAAGCTGTGTGTGTCAAGTTCATAGCGCCATGCTGTTGGACAATCTTTCGTTTTTGCTGGCGATGGCTCTATTCATCTTTGGAGGAGGCCTGCCTCGACCTCTCATAGTCTTCTTCATACATGCGCCAAATATGGGCATCCCTCTCTCCCTTCTTCCTGATCCGCATGAGCTTCTCGTGGGCGATCAAGCGTCTGTCGGCTTCAACGATCGAACCAAAAGTCATGCCACTCATCTGGAGGAATCTGGATCAAAAAGCTTAGCACATCGCATGCCAAGCCAAGCAAGGTGACCGACCCGACCTACACTTTCATCTGGACCGTGAGGCCTCTATAGACCGGACTGAACATGTAGCCGCAACCGGCGGCGACTAACGAAAACAGACCCCACTGTCGCACAGCGTCAGCCATGCTCTGCGACAAGCAGTGCTGTTTGCCACGTGCCCGCCACACCGCCGTTGGACATATCCGTGTCGGCAAGACGGAGGACTCACTTTACAGGCTCCGACGGCCGCGCCCCTCGCCGCTACCCAAGATGCCTCATTGATCTCTGCGTCGTGGGTCAGGCTGCCATGCTTGCGCATTCTCGTCGTGTCTCATCGAATATTGATGAGGATATTGGGGTCGACAGCGTGGTGTTGTGAATTCTTGCCGTAATGGCACTATTAGAACTGACCAATCGATGACGGTGTAATATGCGTGCCGAGACTCCGCTAGAACTGAAAGCTTATTGAGCAGGGCGAAAGGTGAAGGCACTATACACCGTGGAAGGCGCGTCTGCATGTCCGCCAGGTAGAAGTACAGACATAGGAGTTTGTCTGTTTCTCTTTTCTCTCTTCTTTGTCCTCGCATCATCCTCGTCTCTTTCCAAACGACGCCGACCCTCCCATCTGCATCGCCCCTCACCGCTGTCTTCCTCTCCCGGAACAGAGGAAGCTCGGTCGATCCTGCCCGCTCGATGTCAATGAGCACACAGCAGATCGTCTTTGGCCATCACCTCAGCGAGCTCGGCAGCAATTTTCCGACCTATCTGTCAGCGAGCAACGACGTTGCGCAGCCGCTATGCGGTAACAGCGAGGGATGGGGACCGCTCAGTCCCATCAGATATGACTTTACGCCGTGTTTCCTGGACATCTGGATCGTCGCGGTGGGAGCATGGGGCATTGTTGCAGGAGCAGGCGCATTATGGTGGCTATACAAGAAAAACACACCGCTCCCCGTGGCGCAGAATTGGCACTTCTACACTAAGCTCGCCGTTGTGGGTATAATTGCAGCGTTGACTGCGGCACAGGCTGGACTGCAGGTCTATCTGCTTGGTAGCAATATCTGGTTTCAGGACTTCCGGTTCTGGACTACCGTCATACAGCTCATCAGTTTGGTAGTTGTGGGATGGGCACAATATGCAGAGCACTGGCGGCTGAGGTATCCACACGCCGTAGTGCTGGTGTACTGGCTGCTGTATGTGCTTGCACATGCAGTCAAGCTACGGTCTCTGGTCTCGCAGCAAAACCACAAGCTGCACTTGGCATACTTTGTGGTGTTCACCGTGAACATGGCTTTGGCCGTGGCAGAGTTCGTTCTGGAATGGCTAGTGCAGAAGAAGGTTTCAGCGTACGAGGCGTTGGGCGATGAGGATGAATGCCCGCTGGAATATGCAGACATCTTCTCTGAGCTCACGTTCTCGTGGATGACACCAATCATGAAGTACGGCTACAAGGAGTACCTCACCCAGGACGACCTGTGGAATCTACGTAAGCGCGACACTACTCGCGCCACCACTGGTGACTTTGAGGAGGCCTGGGAGCAGCAGTTGGAGAAGAAGAACCCAAGTCTTTGGATCGCAATGTTCAGCGCGTTTGGAGGTCCTTACCTGTCGGGCGCTATCATCAAGACTCTTGCGGATTGTCTGGCGTTTGTACAGCCGCAGCTTCTACGATTTCTGATATCCTTCGTGGACTCATACAGGCCTGGAAACGAGCCGGAACCGCCCATCAAGGGTGCAGCTATTGCACTGGCTATGTTTGTAACATCGGTCGCTCAGACTGCCTGCTTACACCAGTACTTCCAGCGGGCTTTTGAAACGGGCATGAGGATCAAGAGCGCGTTGACCGCGACCATCTATGCAAAGTCTATGAGACTGAGTAACGAGGGACGCGCAGCGAAGAGCACGGGAGACATCGTCAACTACATGGCGGTGGATACTCAACGTCTCCAAGATCTTGCACAATACGGACAACAAGTTTGGTCGGCGCCACTGCAGATCACGCTATGTCTCCTGTCACTATATCAGCTTGTAGGACCCAGCATGTTTGCCGGACTTGGCGTCATGCTGCTCATGATACCCATCAACGGCGCTATTGCGAAGATATCGAAGACTCTTCAGAAACGCCAGATGAAGAACAAGGATGCCAGAACTCGCCTCATGACTGAGATCTTGAACAACATGAAGTCTATCAAGCTTTATGCATGGACCAAGGCGTTCATGGACAAGCTCAATGCCATCCGAAACGATCAGGAATTGCACACCTTACGCAAGATCGGTGGCGTCACAGCAATCGCCAATTTCACTTGGAACACCACTCCCTTCTTGGTCTCCTGTTCCACATTTGCAGTATTTGTTGCCACCACTGACAAACCACTATCTACCGATATTGTGTTCCCGGCTCTGACTTTGTTCAACTTGCTTGGTTTCCCGCTTGCTGTTCTTCCTATGGTTATTACCGCCATCATCGAGGCCTCGGTGGCTGTTAACCGTCTTACCAGCTATTTCGTCGCACCGGAGCTTCAGCCCGATGCAGTACTGCGTGGTGACCCTGTCGACAGTGGAGAAGAATCTGTTCGCATTCGCGATGCGACTTTCACTTGGAACAAAGACGAGAATCGGGATGTCCTTCACGACATCAACTTCACAGCACACAAAGGAGAACTTTCTTGCATTGTGGGTCGAGTCGGCGCTGGCAAGTCAAGTCTTTTGCAGACCATGCTTGGTGACCTCTACAAGCTAAGAGGTGAAGTCGTCATGCGTGGTAGCGTGGCATATGTCGCTCAAAGCCCTTGGGTCATGAACGCGAGTGTGCGTGAGAACATTGTGTTTGGTCATCGCTGGGATCCTCAATTCTATGAACGTACAATCACTGCTTGTGCTCTCAAAGATGACTTCGCCAGTCTCCCAGATGGCGACCAGACAGAAGTTGGCGAGCGAGGCATCTCATTATCTGGGGGACAGAAAGCGCGATTGACATTGGCGCGTGCGGTATATGCACGATCAGACATTTATCTGTTGGACGACGTTCTCAGCGCCGTTGATCAGCATGTTGGAAGACATCTCATCGACAACGTTCTTGGTCCTAAGGGTTTACTGGCCGGCAAGACACGGATTCTGGCCACCAACTCTATTCCAGTGCTGATGGAGGCACACTTCATAGCTCTTCTCCGTGAAGGAAGGATCATTGAACGTGGCACTTACGAACAGCTCATTGCCATGAAAGGGGAGATCGCACAGTTGATCAAGACTTCGAGTAATGAAGACCAGACTGAGGAGACAAGCGACGTCACTAGTCCATCATCACAGAGCACTGTCTACGTTCCAGAGAATCCCGCAGATCCTGAAGAAATGGATGAAGCTGAGGATGGCTTGACGCAGCTTGCACCCATCAAGCCGAATGGTGGCGCTCCGGCCAGAAAGGACAGCAACCTGACTCTTCGACGCGCCTCGACAGTCTCGTTCCGCGGGCCACGCGGCAAGGTGAACGACGAAGAGGAGAACAAGGGTAACATGAAGTCGAAGCAGAGCAAGGAGTTCTCCGAGCAGGGTAAAGTCAAGTGGGACGTCTACAAGGAGTACGCGAAGACGAGCAACGTATGGGCAGTTGCCATATATCTCTTTACCCTGATTGCCGCCAAAACTGGAGAGATAGGTAAGTCTTTGCCGGAGATTATGTATCTTGCATGCGACCCTCAGCAGACCGCGGCATCGGACATGCTCGGTCGATGAGATGCTATCCTGTTTTGAATCTGCTAACGCATGCGCGCACAGGGGGCAGCGTTTGGCTCAAAGAATGGTCAGAAGCCAATGATGTCGCCGGTGGAAATCCGGACGTCGTTAAGTACATTCTGGTCTACTTCGCGTTCGGCATTGGAAGTGCAGCACTCGTTGTGATGCAGACTCTGATTCTGTGGATTTTCTGCTCGATCGAGGTCAGTCTTATCCAGGGAACTCCCGACTGCATCGGCACAACATCCCGGCTCCTACGCGCATGGATGCTTTGGCGATGCGGACCGAAGCATGCTAATGCAAGGACAGGCTTCACGAAAACTCCATGAGAGAATGGCGTACGCGGTACGTATGGACGTTGAGACTCGATTGCTCCTGCCGTGTTTTGATGGCTGCTTACGCTCCTGCAGATCTTCCGCTCGCCTATGAGCTTCTTCGAGACGACGCCCAGCGGAAGAATTCTCAATCGATTCTCAAGGTGAGTGACTCTCCGAGGACCTGTCGTCGAGGTCCAGGCTTTCTGCGCTGACCAGGACCTCTCGATGGAACTATCCTTGCTGACACTCTTGCTAGCGACATATATCGCATCGACGAAGTACTCGCGTACGTGCATCCGGTCTTAGTACCGTGTTTAGTCACTGCTAATTGACAACCGATCTAGGCGCACTTTTAACATGCTGTTTACTAACGCAGCTAGAGGTACGTACAAAGCGTGGGAGTCGTCGGGTCGTCGGGGTTCTTGAGGTCGCGTACTGACAGTGCCACAGCGGTGTTTACGCTCGTGGTCATCTCTGCATCAACCCCGGTCTTCATTGCACTCATCATCCCTCTTGGCGCACTGTATCTCTGGATTCAGAAGTACTATCTGCGAACGTCGCGTGAGCTGAAACGTCTCGACAGTATCAGCCGCAGCCCTATCTATGCTCACTTTCAGGAGTCGCTTAGCGGAATCAGCACGATACGAGCTTATCGTCAAACTAAGCGCTTCTCCCTTGAGAATGAGTGGCGCGTCGACGCCAACCTCCGGGCCTACTTCCCCTCCATCAGCGCCAACAGATGGCTTGCAGTTCGGCTGGAGTTCCTCGGCTCAGTCATCATTCTTGCGGCGGCTGGCTTTGCGATCGCGTCGGTAACGACTGGCAGCGGACTCTCTGCGGGCTTGATCGGTTTAGCAATGAGCTATGCATTGCAGATCACGCAGTCGCTCAACTGGATCGTGAGGCAGACTGTCGAGGTTGAGACCAACATCGTGTCCGTGGAACGTGTCTTGGAGTATGCTAGGCTTCCTAACGAGGCGCCTGAGGTGATCTCGAAGAACCGTCCGCCGAACAGCTGGCCATCGAAGGGCGCCCTGTCTTTCAACAACTACAGCACGAGATATCGACCAGGCCTCGACTCGGTGCTCAAGAACGTCAGCCTTAGCATCAAATCGCACGAAAAGATCGGTGTAGTTGGTCGAACCGGCGCCGGCAAGTCTTCATTAACGTTGGCGCTGTTTCGGATCATTGAGCCGACCGAGGGAGACGTCACTATCGACGGCCTCAACACCAGCTCGATCGGCTTGCTGGATCTCAGGAGTCGGTTGGCTATCATTCCTCAAGATGCTGCCCTGTTCGAAGGTACCGTCAGAGACAACTTGGATCCAGGCCACATCCACGACGACACTGAATTGTGGAGTGTTCTCGATCATGCCCGGCTCCGAGATCACGTCGCCTCGATGACAGGAGGACTCGACGCCACCATTCACGAAGGAGGCTCTAACTTGTCACAAGGTCAAAGACAGCTAGTGTCACTAGCCCGGGCTTTACTGACACCCAGCAATATCCTCGTGCTGGACGAAGCTACCGCTGCGGTTGACGTTGAGACAGATGCGATGCTGCAGACGACTCTCCGTAGCAACATGTTCAAGGATCGCACTATCATAACGAGTAAGTCGGTGCATAATGGAGGGTCGCGAGAGCAACGCCGGCTAACAGTATATGCAGTTGCGCATCGCATCAATACGATCCTTGACAGCGATCGGATAGTGGTGTTGGATCATGGTACAGTGAAGGAGTTCGACACACCATCGAATCTGGTCCAGAGCAGAGGCTTATTTTACGAGCTTGTGAGGGAGTCAGGCCTTCTTGGCCAGTTCGAAACACCACCAGGCAGCGCACGGTAGATATGAACCAAAGTTCAAAAGCCATGTTCTTGTAAAATCCCACGCCACATGCCATGTTCTTCTCAGAGGTTCGCATGAAGCCGCTCTTCCCCGAAGGATTATACGCACTTAACTGCACATGCCGACCCGTTTGTGGCTGTTCCCGGTGCGAAATACGCACGTCCACTGATGTCGTGAACGATGTAAGACATGCTGCCCCTTGCGAGTTCCAGAGTACGAATCTACGAGAATGCCGCTTATACGATGGTACCGATCAAGCAAGCTCTACGCGGATCGAAGCGCGCAAAGCACCACTTGCTTCAACCCAGAGATTTAACGCGAACAAGGTCGCAGCAGAATTCAAGTTGGTGCAAATTGTGTGCGGAGGCTCGCTCTATCGATTCGCTGAATCAGATTTCGATTCACCTCAAGCATACCGTTGCTGTCGCCCAAAAGATACCAAACCCCACAGGTTGTTCGGAAGCCTTCGAGACGTGTGGGGCGTGTCAGGGCTTTGGCCGGATGAAGCGGCTAATGTCCTGGTGTGTGATCTATATGCTCTGTGCACGATGTGGTCCTCCACTTGCTCGATCAAGGAACAGCGGGCTTCGCTTCACCGGTAGTGTGCAGAAGGGGAAGCTATACTGTTTGTGGTAGTCGCATATCCCTGGACGTCTGACGACACTTGCTGGGCTGACGGCCACTCCGCTGGGTCTACAGTACCTTGCAGGACACGATGTCTCCATTATCTACGAAAAATGCGAAGATGCCACGCCCAGAGCAGGTAGTCCACGTCTCGGCGGAAGGCGCGCTCGCGAGGAATGAAGAATTTGGTCGACTATGTAGGAAGCCGCAGCATTGAGGTCCACGAAGTCGGTCGTGGTTGTTCAACGTCTGCGCATCGAGCGGTTCGCCTTGCAGGCACTGCAGGCAAGGCCGACTTCAACAAGGTGGTAGAGGGCTGGCAAGCTCGTTGACGCCGCTCCGGCGCCTGTTGCGGCAAGGATTTCTGATTGATGATGAGAGAAACACCTTTCGTACCCTGTCTATCTAGCTACATAGCCGTGCTACGCGGCCGTGTCCCTCGCATGGGAAGGCAAGATGTGGCCAAGCTAGCTGCGATTCTCCGTACAGTACTGCGGCGCGGTGATCATCTGATTGCTGTGGCCGCGTTGTACCAGGGCTGCACAGCATATGTCCGGCTGATCGCGCTGCAATGCCGGAACTAATCTCTCCACGACCCTTGCCTTGCAGATTTGCTAGGCAATCCATGTCTCTTGAAATCTCGCCTAGACGCATGTAGATCCCGAACCGCACTGCCCCGGATTGAGTTTGACCGCTCACTGGACGGATCATGCGTTTTGCGACTGTGTTCCTGGTCTAGCTTGCCATCCTATCGGGACTACATGGCAAGCAGTTGTGCGCACAGTGCAAGACCTGGATCCATGTCTGTTCGTGAAAATCGGCGACGGTGTAGCGTTGAGGCACAGCGGTCCCTGCGACCTGGTGATGTCCTCCCGATTTTGTGCACTCATAGCAGGACCGCGTTGTGCATGAGGTCAGTCACGCCTCATATGAGTGCATCGATCGAGCTGGCAGCATGACCAGCCTCTGAGAGTTGCCGCAGCCAGCTAGTAGAGCGCTATCCAGGGTTGTGATCTGGCCATGTCTCGGCGGTTATGTGCTCTATCCCCCAAATTGCTAGATTTGATAATGGGTTGAGGGATACTGATCGCTCCACGTCGTGGGTCGCTCTCTCATAGCAGGGGTGGCAAGTCTCCACTGCTTGACAGATGTCAAAGATTCGTGGCGCCCACGCTTAGGGCCATCATATTTGCCAGATCGTTTCGATCCGCTCTACATATTGCGTTCAGCCCTCCGTGCCCTCGAAGCCAGAGCATCGTTCTCTCAGAGTTCGACACCACCAAACCTAATAATCGTTCGGCTCTCACACAACTCGACTTCACGTTACGGTCATTACAGTTGTGACCAACCAACCAGCACTGCATTGACCAATCGTCTTGACGCTTTCCCCTTCTCCAGGTCGCATCCAAGCAACAACTCAGTCGCTCACACCTACGCCGTCAAAGCTTAGGTTTCGACGATCCCGGTCGAGACAGGCGTATCCGAGTCACCGGGCTACGTGAGAATGCCACATTCCAGTCGGGCGACTCTAAGCTGACCTCGACGACAGTGTGTCGCCCTCTATCTCGACCAGTGCACAATCCCCAGTCGCCATCTCGCAGCACATGGAATCGTAGTCCTCAGGTGCATTTCAACACTCGACACGGCTTCCGGTCCGTTATTTAGATCGACCAAGCCAGATCCCAAGTCATCCCAATCATGGTCCGAATCCCTCGACGCAACATGAAAGGCCAGGTGACGAGAGAACGAATGGAGAGCGCAGACAGACAAAAGGTACCGTCTGACTTCGTCAGCATTGACACTTGACAGCCACTGACGATCATACCAGCAAATGGAGTCGATTCGACACACCATGGAGTCCACCATCAAGAATGCTCTTGCCCGCAAGAGCATCAACGGTCAACCATTCGCCCTCTTCGTGGACGGCGAGGGCAATGTCCAGGTTCAGTCCTCCACACAGACCACGAGTACTCGGGCCGCTGGATCGTCAGTGCACAGTCACCCCACAGCCATGGATCAAGCAGAGGATTTTGCCGATGACGAGCTCTTTGGCCAGCCCATGATCAGAGCTAAGGGCAAGCGAATAAGCCGAGCAACCAGATGCCGTGGTCGTTCAACTGTTCGCCGTGATACCGCAAGCAAGCCAGCCTACCCATATTCGCAGCCCACCGCGGTATCAACATCAGACTCTGATGACGAACCACCCATCCCGCAACGAAAGCAGCAGCGAACTCTCTTGATCCAGGACGAGCATGCTGTCAAGGAGTTTCTGCTCAGTCGTCTCAAGGGCATGCAGCAGCTTGCTGACAAAAAGATTGCTAAGGCTTGGATCAAGAGCATCTGCCCAAAGAAGCAAGCCAACTTCCCGTACCAAAACAAGAAGGCTGGAGGTGATGGAGAGAAACGTGAGCAGCCGTCAAGGGTCCCAGGCTGGTGGCCGGACCTTGATGTTTGTCGCTTCATTGAACCTGACCACATCAAGAGAAAGGGTGAGTCCAGTGTTCTCTGCCGTATCATTTCTAGGTCACTGACACTGCTTTCAGAGCGAATGGAGTTGTGTCTTCATCTACTCCGCCTGCGACCGAGTACAGAGCAGCTGAAGCTGTGGAACGACGATAAGACAGAGCCGAATGCTACTCACAAATATGACGGATGGACTGCCTTCCTCAGGGAGTCTGCTGGTGAGGAAATCTTCGACGAGCTGCCAAAGGAGGACAAGACTCGCACAGAACAGAGGAAGAACTTGATGCGCCAGATGTATGAAGTCGCTCAGCTTGAGCAAGACTACCTGGAAGGCGCGTGTGGTGAGGGCTCGCCACTTCTGACGTAGCAAACAGCTCGATACTGATTTTCTTGACAGACGGCACTCAACAGTATTCCTGGGAAGAGGATCAAGAGGAGAAGAAACAAGCTCCATCGAAACGAGCTCGCTCGATTTCTGTAGATTCTTGCATCGACAGAGAGTCCAGGCAGTCATCAGTATCTGTCAGCTGCACGCGAGCAAAGCGTGTGCGACAAATTACGCCCTCAGATGCATCCAGCGTGGTCCCAATGCAAGCGAGGACACAGAAAGTCGAGTCGAGAGTGCCAGAGCCGCAACCACAGGAGCATTTCCGGGTTGGAGAGCAACCTGACGAAGGCCGTTTCGACTTCTCGCAAGCGGACAACGGATACGACTCGGCATTGGCGGACAACCTCTGCACCAGTGAGGCAGAAGGTCGACCGAGGCGCAGTGACCCCTTCATCGGCCGTTATGAAGTCGTTGACCTGAAGCGCGAACCCAGTCTTGAGCGTCATCACAACTTCTGCCCGCAGCCACGACAGCAGCAGCAGCAGCAGCAGCAATGGATGAAGTACGAACACGACCCAATGCAGTGGACGCCACAGACACAGCCCACAGACTTATTCATCGCTGATCAGAGCAACCACGTGCCGGTATCAGAGCCTTACCATCACCACCCTCAACTTGCGTCCTCGAGCTTTCCAGGTCGCGATGACTTCGCCTTTGCACCATATCCAGCACCAGGAATCATCCAAGTCCAGCAGGTCAATCAGATACCAGAGCCGCAGTTTCACGCTGTGCCGAACACACCAAGGTACTCTCCACAGAGCGCAGCTCCAATGCCATTGAACAGTCACGTTCAGCATGACGGACACTTGCTGCAAGAGCAGGCATACACCACCACAATGGCACCTAATCAGTTCTTCATGCCAGCGTTCGAGCCTGGTGTCGCCGAATTCCACCCACCGAGGACAACAGCTCCGCAACAGATCTACCAGGAGCCTGCACCGAGCCACCCACGATATCATCACCATCAGCAGCCACAACAGGGCTTGGCCCAGCGCCACATTGCTCCCATACACTACCACGGCTGGCCATACACCCAGCCCACTGGATGGCCATAATCGCAATGAGGTCCATGATCTCGCAGAAGGGTAGTCACCCGCCGGTCGTCCTTGGAGTTCTGCCATGCTTCGGTCCAGTTTTGATGAGCGTTTGAAGCGAGCGAGGCGACCGTCTTTCGTTTACACAGTCTTTGGGCTGCTGTCTGCATTGATTTCGAACATTGTACAGTATTGATACCCGATCCTGGCTAGGATTCCGTTTCGGCACGAAATATAAGCCATGAGAGCACGAGGCCAATGATTCATTGAAAAGGTGCCTTCGATAGGCGATGTATGGTGGTGTTAGGTTAAATTAGGATAGATGGCATTATGGCACGGCATTGACACAGAGTTTCACAAGCGACGACGATGTAACGATTATGAAGGTGAATAATGTTGGTGAAGGTGTTGTTCGCTCTTACCGTATTCTCTTATATAGAAGCCCGTGCACCTCGCTTAGATCTCGACGTGCGGACAAAGAAACACGCGTGCAGGACGACAAAGGCCTACACCTCGACAATGCGCGCACAGTCCCAAACCGGAAGTCCTCGATAAAATCAACGACACATGACGGACGCTGCGAGTCTGTCTCTCATCGGCGACCATGTCGACCTCGAGAGACGGAGGAACACGCGGCGGACGCGGTCGCGGCACGCCATTCAACAGCGGCGCGCCACGATCACGAGGACGAGGTAGAGGTGACTTCACGAGCTCTCCTGGACGCGGCGGCAGCAATGCGACCCGAACGCCGGCCGGCGGCGGTCCATTTCGAGGCAACGGGCCACCATCAACACGAGGTCGAGGACGAGGACAGGCGTCTCCCGTCACAGCAATGGGTAGAGGGGCGCGAGGGCTACGAGTGGCGCCGACGACGGGGAGCTGGCAAGAGCGACAAGAGAAGGTGAGCGATTCCGCCCCATGATACTACTAACGGAGAATAGACGATGACTCCGTATTGCATAGCTCAAAGCGCATCGCGAACAAGAGAGGAAAGATGCTATTGCCCGAGGCCTTATGACGGATCCGGACAAGGCTGTAGCTCTTGCGGATGCGATCACACTTGTTGGAACATGTCAAGGCATGTGCTCAGAGTATGAGATGGTCTTGAGAGTGAACAGAAACGAGGTCTTCCCCGAAGAGAAGGTTAGTCGGATATGGTACCTTGAAGACTGGAGGGGACTGTTCTGATATATGTTCAGGTCAATGGAGACCCGAACGGCGAACCAGACGAGAGTCGATTCGTCAAGACATTCAAGAGATCTGAAGCTGGTGCAGAAGCGCAACTACCTTCAGATCTGCGACCTCCGGCTTCTCTCAAGCGAACTTGCGACTATCTATTCAACGAGATCGTTGGAAACGCAGCCACTCTGGGCAAGGTCCACCATTTCGTCTGGGACCGGACACGAGCGATTCGAAACGACTTCTCGATCCAGCAGCTGACCAAGCTTGATGACCTCCGGATCGCGATTGAATGCTACGAGCGCATTGCACGGTTCCATATTGTGTCGTTGCATCAATTAGCACTGGCCAAGAAGCCCTACGACAAGTACGATTCTCAGCAAGAACGAGAGCAGCTGGATCGGACCCTTCTCTCGCTAATGCAGTACTACGATGACACCCGCGGCCGATTAGAGAACACCAACGAGGCCGAATTCCGCGCATACTGTGTGATGTTTGCGATCACGAACCCGGTTCCCGATCTCGAAGACCGTGTGCAGACCTGGCCAAGGCATATCACCAAGGACATGCGTGTGCAGACTGCCTTGGAGGTCTACGCTGCAGCCTGCCAGACCACCTATGGACAAGGACCTATGCCTCCAAAAGCGAAGCCTGTCATCGCACAGCAGGATTGGCAGAAGTTCTGGAATCTGGTTCAGTCTCGAAAGATGTCCTACCTGGCAGCTTGCGTTTGCGAGATCTTCTTCAACTATATTCGAGAGATAGCGCTGAAGAGTCTCATCCGGTCGCTACGCACTTCGCGAAGAGCTTCGGATGGAACGTCCCCGATCAACTCCGAGCTCAGTCTCGACCATGTGGCAGAGGCTCTTCAATACGATGATTTAGACGATCTTTACAGCTTTGTTGCAAGATGGGGTCTGGAGTTCCAGCCTGCTGGTGATGAGACCATGTATCTCGACATTCGAAATATTGCCGGTACCGTTCTGCCAGAACCCAAGGCCGGAGCGACGCAGCAGAAATCTTTCCTCGTGGAAAGCAAAAGATTCGGCCGGACTTTGCCGGCTGTCATTGATGGTCTGACCGTGCGTCAAGCGGCAGACAAGGGTATGATAGTCGAAGAGGAGCACGAGGAGGAAATGGACGATTCTGAAAAGTTGGAAGAAGAAGAAGAAGAAGAAGAAGCCGAGGATGGAGATGAGGAGATCGAGGACGAAGGCGACGGTCTCTTCGTGGGACTTTCAAAGCACGATCAGGAGCAGAGCCAGCAGTCTCCCTTCAATCATGAGACGCTTGACAGGATGTCGCCAAGCAATGCCCCACCGGCTGGCTTTGGTGCCCCTAGCACGGCGTTTGGCGCACCGCGCTTTGGTGTACAGTCAACTACTGTCAATGGTGCAAGCAAGCCGTTTGCGTCTTCAGGTTTCGGCCAGCCTTCCAATGCATTCAATGCGTCCAAGCCCACTGAAGCTTCTCATAAGACGGACGGCGCCAAAGAGGCACTGAAGTCTGCCCTTGGCGGCGGGGACAACCCATTTGGCAAGGCTGCTGTGGCGAGCAATCCATGGGCGTCACCCTTTGCTGCACCCACTACCGGAGCACCCAAAGCGAATCCATTTGCGCCATCGACTACGCTAGGCCTGGCCGCCAAATCCGATGCTGCTGAGCCTCAGGCGAGTCCGTTCGCTCCATCGGCCACCTTGAGCTTGAGTACCGACAACCAAGACGCGGCACTCAAGTCGCGGTTCCACGCTGGCACTGCATTTGGTGCACCGTCAACCACCACACCGCCAGTAGCCAGCGCGCCGGAGCCTGCGAAACCTAAGAGTCCCAGCGGCGTCAAGAAGGCACCTTTCGAGGAAGATTCCTCGCCTACGAACAGCCCCAAGAAGCAGGACTTCCCACAAGCCGAAGAGGCCTCGAAGCTGCAGACCATTGACGGCCCTGCAGCGCCAAGCCTCTCTGCGCGATCTGAAACAAAGCTTAAAACCGCGCCGGCACAACAATCACCGCCACAAACAGCTGCGGCAAGCGCGACCTCGTCACAGCCACCGACGACAAGTCAGCCACTGCCACCGGGCGCGCAGTCGCCCACCAAACGGCGCTCGTCTGGTTGGGAGGACACCAAGCCGAAGAGGCCGAGTCCGCTGCAAAATTCACACACGCCCACCGCCGACAGCACGACACGTGCGACACAGCAGCCAGACATTCACTCGGTGCGCCCCTCGTCAGCTGCACCTGCAAACCCCCTACCTCCGCCTGAGAAGACAACTGATGAACTGCTCAGCGAGGTTGCCCAGATCGTGACATTCGATCCGGCCTGGGGTATCTGGAAGCAGTTTGTAGACTTTCAAGTCAGCCAGATCATCGCCACAACACAGAAGAGAGTCCAAGACGAGATCTGGCTCGAGCGGTACAACGCGTTACTGTTCAGGAGACGCGCCACGCGCTTACTCCATGCCTTGAGGGAGCTTGTGCGAAGAAGACGAGTGAGCGCTGAGGCAAAGGTGCGGAGAGAGCGTACGCGCCGAAGACTACAGGAATCAATTTTGAGCAACGGCTCAAGTGCTGCAACAATGGGGAACAGTACTTCAAGCTTCGGTGCAAGCGGGCCCACTTCGCAGTCACAGGCGAATGGTGTCAATCGAGGACACGTGGACGTACTGCTGCGGTCTCTTGCGCGTGGTCGACGATCACATCTTCAAGGCCAGACTCAAGCAGGCAGCAAGCGGTCGGCTTCAGCTTACGGCTCTGAGGTGGCGGCATCCACAAGCTCACCAATGCACAAGCGTCAGAAGAGCATGAGCCACGTGGACGACCAAGGCAAGATCACGAAGCCTATGCCACCCAGCAATCCAGATCATGATATCCTGAAACGTTCGTCATTCCTTGGCTTCTCCAGTCGCGATGCTCAGCAACGCGCCAACACGACCAAGTCGACGTACTTCCGCATGAAGGCTCTAGGACTGCAGGGTCGCACAGGTGGCGTTGACCCGATTGCTTCTCGTGGCACGAAGCGATTACGCTCAGAATCACTGGATGCCATATCGATGCCACCTCCAGCTCGGCTGAACGCGCGAACGGTCGCCGCTTCGAGTCCAGAAGCACCCAGCGTCGCCTCTGCAAGATCTGTCCGATCGAAGGCGGACGAGGAGGACGAGGCCTTGTTTGCTCGTCTCAAGGCAGCCAGGGAGGCTTTACGCGACAGCGAGAAGATTATGCGAGAAGAAGTCGCAAAGGAAGAGCTACGTCGGAGCATGAATGATTCGCAATCGTCCAACGAATCACCTTCACTAGCAAGAGTACGAGCCGAGGTGCGCCTTCGAGCGTCCAGAAGGAACTCAGAAAGTCGCGAGCGAGACGTGCCGGCGTACAGACTGCGCGAGAGCAGATTCGTGCCTCGCGAAGAATACCAGCTTGCCGAAGAACGCGCGCGCCAGATGCGTGCCTCAAGAGCGAATAGCAGAGCAGGTTCACGCGAGAGCTCAAGGCCTCCTGAGGTGGCCAAGGGTGTCGTCGACACAGTGAACGAGAAGAACACCGCTTCTATGCTATTCGACTCGCCACCAAAGCCTGTGCAGCCATCAAAGCAGTCATCAGGGTTCGGTGCGCCAGCTCAAACGGCTATGGCGCCTTCATGTGGGTTCGGGGCTCCAATGCAGGCGCCTAAAGTACAGCCAGCAGTCCCTGACTTTTCGGCGCGCAACCCGTTCTCTCAATCATCTTCATCTGCACCCCCGAGTAATGGTCAGAATCCATTTTTGCAGACATTCGGAGCGACCAACGCGACATCGTTCGATGACGTCCCGGAAGACAACACTCTGGCACCGTCGCAGATTAATGGTACATTGGCACTATCCCTCGGCCAGCCGTCTCAGGGTGCACCGAGTGCTTTCGCCCGAGCTGGTCAGAACAGTCCTACGCCTCCCAAGACGAACTCCTATATGCCATCACAAGCTGCTTCAGAGGCTCTCTCACTACTTTCAGATGATGAGGAAGAGACTCAGCAAAGTCATCAAGAGCAGCAAAGTGGTGAGATATCCTACGGCCAGCAAGCATCTCTGAACGCCAGCACGGACAATGATATCAATGCTCCTTTCGCCGAACGTAGCGCGGCTGTCTCCTTCGACCACCAGGTAGCTGCTAGTCAATCTCTACTGCAAGGTGCTTATGACTACTCAAACAATTCGTTCGCTGCTCTTGCGGACGGCATTTCCGACGACGAGCAATTTGAAGAGGTGGACCACGATCAGCAGTCCGAAGAGGCATATGAGGACGATGATCAGCGAGATACCGCACCTCAGCCCGACAGCTATCAATCCTCTGATGATGAAGAGGGTGACTATGAAGGCGAAGGCACGCCAGTCGACGAATATTCAGATGACGATGTTGTGCCCAACGGCTACATCGACTCTGAAGCTGAGGAGGATGGCCACATCGAGGACGAGGATGGTGATCTTGGAGAGGAGCGTCCTCACGATTGGGATAGCGAAGCTGACGGTCATTGGGAATTTGGCGGCGAAGACGATGACGAAGAGGAAGAACCTCGCGGCTTCGCGTTACTGAACCACGCGTACAACACACGCGTCATGCAGACCGCGCCAAAGATAGATCCGGCTCTGCAGATGGTGGGCCGTACGGAGGAAGAAGCCATCGAGCTTAGTGACTGATATGGCGTCTTCGCTGGGCGGAGATACCCTGTGTAGAAACAATATGGAACATCAGACTCAAAGACGAGAGCAAGGAAGATGTCTGAGACTTCCCACGCGGTGGGGGACTTGAAGACTTCCGCCAGGTAGCGGGGGGTCACTAATGAGCGTAGCAAGGCTGACACATAGATCGCTCGGGATGTGGAATTGAGGAATGCCAGCAGCGCACGATGATGAAAAGGCTTCGAAAGTCTCGATCACACATGTTGTCTGTCTCACGTTTCACCTTATGCCTAGAACGACCACAGACAGCTCCGAAGAAAGTGCAAGCGCTTCATGTGACAGTAATTCTACCTGGACCGCAAAATGACACAGCGGGCAACAAGGGCCGTCTGCTACAGGGAGGAAAGAAGTCCCTTCCGTTTGAACTTGTGTCTACATCATGTACAAAGTCATTCGAATCGAAGCAAGCAGAGCAGCCACCCGAGCAGGAGCAATGACAGAACGCTTGACTCCTCTGCCACCCAATTCTGCCGTTTAGAGCAAAAGCAGATCCCGAACGCCATGTGGGAACAAGCAAGAATGTTGCCAGCCAGCCAGTCTTGTACGCGAGAGGAACACGAACCTCAACAGACGCTGACTAGACCTCCCATTGTCCCACTGTTGATCGCGAAGATAGAGCTTGCGCTCTGAATGCCTTCCCATCGCCATCGCTGCCGCTGAGCGAGCAAAAGAGATACCTCTACTTCCTCGCATCGTGAGCCTTTTTAGCATCCCGCTGCAGAATCTCGAAGTCGCCCGTCATCTCGCACATGCCGCGGAAGATGCCGCCGTTGGTGTTGAGTAAGTCGAAGGGATCGCCGTACTCTTTTACCTCACCCTGGTCGAGGACGAGAACTTTGTCGTAGTCGATGATGGTCTGTAGTCTGTGTGCGATGGTGATAGTTGTGTTCTTGATCTCGCGAATTGTTTCCTGGATCTTGGAATCGGTGGCGTAGTCGATCGACGCTGTGGCTTCGTCCATCAGGAGCACCTTGGGTGCTTTGAGCATTGCTCGCGCTAGACACAGAAGTTGACGCTGTCCCTGAGACAGGTTCGAGCCGTGCTCGGCGACTGGTGAGTTGAGGTTGCGGAAGAGGTTCTTGTTTTCGAGAGCGGTCGGACTTGTTGGGCTTGCTGGCACCGACGTGGTCTTCGTGGTTGGGCATTGTTTCTTCATGTCAAGGACTGGTGAGCCTCTTCTTGACTTGATGTCCTCGACAGGTGTTTCTGGTCGCGATGGTGCAGCTGATGGCACGGTCGAGTTAGCAGCTCCAACGAGCTGTACTCCACGCAGGGCAGTGAAGATCTCCTCATCTGTGAAGAGACCGAAGGGATCCAGGTTGCTTCGAACCGTGCCCGTGAACAGTGTAGGATCTTGAGGCACCATGACGATGTTCTCACGAAGGTCTTGTAGACCGATGAGACCAATGTCGACGCCGTCAATCAGGATCTTGCCCTCTTCAGCCTCAAGAGCTCGGAATAGTGCAAGTGCGAGCGAACTCTTTCCTGCACCAGTTCTGCCGACGATTCCAACCTTCTCGCCAGGCAAGATCTTGAAGGTAAGCTGCTTGAGCACGAAGTCAAAGTCACTTCGATACCTCGTGCTGTAGCCGATGAACTCGACCGAACCTTGGCTTGGCCAGTTCGCCTCTGGTCTGTTCTCGGGAATGATTGGCGCAGCTTCCTGCTCGACATCAAGATACTCCTTCACACGCTCAACAGCGTTCATGTTCTGCTCGTTGCTCGCATAAAGTCGAACGAACCACAACACGTTTTCTGTGAACGTGACAGCGTAGGTCATGGCGAGACCAGCTGCACCAGCGTCGATGCGACCAACACTGAGGATGACGAACACACCAGTAAAGAACGACACCAAAGCGCCGACGACATCAACGCGCAGTGCGAGCCATCTATTGGCTGCCCAGAGGTAGATGAACGGCCGGGAGTGAGTGTTCACCTTTTGCAGATTTTCGCGGATGAAGCGGCGCTCGTCGCCGTATGCTCGGATCGTTGTCATGCCGGAAAGTGTTTCTCCAAACTGCTGATAGAGCGGGCTGCGCTGGATTGACTCCAGGCGCTTCAAGTCTCGAGATGAGCTGATGTACACCTTGCCGATGATGAAATATAGTATGCTGATGAACACGCCTGCGATCAGGAAAGCAGGAGTGATTACGGATATCAGTATCACGATGGTCAAGATCGAGAACAGGCAGTGGACGACACCGACAGCCACGGGTGCAATCTCCTGGTCGACGGCCTCGACATCCTTGGAAAAGCGGTTCATGATCTGACCAAGCGGCGTGGAATCGAAGAAGCGGAACCTTGCGTGGGTGACACGCTCCATGAGCTGCCTGTGAATTCTCCTTGATGCTGCGAGGGAGCCGCCGAACAGAACACCTTCGCGGAACAAGGTCACCGCCATGTAAGCGATGCCGATGACCGCGTAGACTCCAAGGTAGTAGCCGACATCCACCTCAGAGTTCATGACCTTGAAGGATGTGAAGTCCTTGACTTGCTGACTCCATAGACCGCTCCAGACGCAAGATCCGCTCCTCATGCAGTTGGCCGAGCTGGTGATGCCATGTACGTGGGTTACTTGGGACCCATGACGAGCTACATCTGCGGCCTGGTACTCTGTTCTGGTGTAAGCATTGGCCCATTGTCGGATCCAGACGTTGGTGGCGACCTGTGACAGCTGCTGCAGGGCGAAGCACAACGCAGCCAGAAGCCAGTAGAACATGCCGCCCATGTTGCCAAGGTACATCTTGATGATCGATAGCTTAATAGCTCCAGTTGCCTTCTTCTCATCGTAGGCAGCGGTTTCATCGACGGCCTTGTTCATGCCTGGGATGTCCTTCGATATGGCCTTGGATAGGGGCTCACCGGCAGGTACACCATTCGTCTCGGTCTCGCGACGAGTCAAGGCGCCATTAGCGTTGCCGTTGGATAGGTGATCGCCCATGGGCTCATCGAGGCCGACATCAGAAGGCACACGCGAAGGTAATACGGAGGTCGGCCTTGACGGCGGTAGCTCGAATTTCGAAACATCCTCAGCAAGCTTGCCTGAGCGGATGACTTCCGATGCAGTACCTTGTGCAGTGACTCTGCCGTTCTCGAGAACCACTGCGAACTCGGCACGAGGTAGACAGAGAGCTGCATTGTGAGTGACCAGTATGCAAGTTCTGTTGAACATAAGTGGTCCCATGAGCGCCTTGTCGAAGATCCACTTAGCAGTGTGAGAGTCCACAGCGCTGAGCACGTCGTCCAGTAGGATGTGACGAGCATCGCAGTAAAGCGCTCTCGCCAGGCTTATACGCTGCTTCTGACCGCCAGAGAGTGTGACGCCCTTCTCGCCTACTAGCGTCTGGTCGCCTGCATCCAAGATCTCCAGATCGCGCTGCAAGGAGCAAGCCACGATCACGTTCTTGTATCTCTTGGCGTCGTACCTGCTCGCGAATACAATGTTCTCTTTGATGGTGCCGTTGACAAGCCAAGCCTGCTGCGCGCAGTATGCAACTGACTCTGTCAAACCGGTTTCTGAATCTCGCTTGACTTGTTCTCTGCTACGGCCACCCGGCAGATAGACAGAGCCGTCCAGCAAGGTCATCTCACCCAGGAGAGCCATCAGCAGAGAAGTCTTGCCGCTCCCAGTAGGGCCAATGATCACATTGAGCTGGCCGACCTTGAAGTACATATCAAGATCCATCATCTTGAAGTCATCGCTGTCTTGGCTGCCCCAGCTGAATGTGCCATTCTCGAAGCCGATAAGTGGGTCACCATCCGCGTTGACCTCGTCACATCGCAATTGCTTGTACTTGTCAGTCTCAGGTTCGTTGAGGTACTCTTCGACACGGTCCACAGAGACCTTCGATTCTTGCACGTGAGCGACCATGTCTGCCAGCTGATCCAGCGGAATTCGCAGCAGACTAAACAACGATAGCGCTGTGAATGCAACCGATGGCACAAGGTCCTTCTTCTCGACGAGTGTGTAGACCAGGAACGTGAGGAACGTAATGACGATCGGGGCACCGGACCAGATGGTAGCTGCTGCGGCCCAGATGATGTATCGGTACCTCAGATGCCTGAGTTCCGTCACTCGCTTCTCCTCGACTAGGCCGAGAAAGCGCTGTTCCCAGGCGAAGTATTTGATGATGCGTACGTTGGTCAAGACTTCGTTGGTAGTGTGGATTCGTGCGTCGGTCGCGGCCAGAATCTTCTTCTGTACAGAAGTAAACTGCTTGGCAATGTACATGTTGACCGGGAGCAGCAGGCCCATCATGGCAATACCAACAATACTGCTGTTGCCAAGGAAAAGGTACAGCAGCACGATCGCAAGGACGAATTGCACCGGTGTCTCAGCCCACAAAAAATGCAGGTAGGCGCTAATTTCCGATACTTTGAATGAGTCGACAGCCATGAGGTTGATGATGGCGCCCGATGTGACTTGCGAATCGTCGACCGGCGTTGCATTGTTGCTACCAGCAGGAGTGCCGTTCTCGCCAGCTTTGTCCTTCTTCCTCTTGCCAATGCCAGTGATGCGCTTGATTAGATTTTGCTTCGGCTCGCCTTGCACCGAATTCTTCTCTTCCTGACCAAGCACTTTGTCCGCCGCCGCAGCCGCACGTCGACGCAGCGCCTTGGCGTAGATCTCGCCAATGATGATTGCACGAAGGCGAATGCAGACCTTGCGGCCAATCCATAGAGCCTGTCCACTGGATATGGCATTGACCACACCTGATACGAAGAGCAGAATCACGTATAACCAGGCAGCATTTCGAGGTGTTTGTGTTGGTTCCTCAACGTACTCCAGGATAACTTTCAGTAAAAGTGTCGGCACGAATGTGACCACACCGGAGATGCCAGCCCACAATGCCTGTGTAATCAACTCTTTCTTGAAGTACTTTAGCAGGTGCCAGGCCAAGATGTTGGTCTTCTTCAGCTGCCTGTAATCCGCTAGGATCGCTGCAGCTTTGTCCTTCGGCACGAGATTCCAGACATCCTTCATCTCAAACGCGTTCCTGTATCCATGCCAGACGATCTCATCGCACCAGCCGAAAGTGATGAGCGAGAGGACGCTAGCCAGTGGCTCCTTCGATGGCTGGATGTCACCCTCGTACTCCAGCTCCACCGCCTTGTTGCCCTTCCTCGACGTCAGAGCAATGATGGCCAGAAGTGTAGTCAGGGCGAAGTGGGTGCTCATCAGAGCTTCCGAAAGCTTTGATCGGGGATGGATGATCTCTGATCGGAAGAGCATCACCACGAACAGCCATTGGAAACAGTAGAGGAATGCAGTGTGATACCACAGCTTTGGAAATGACCATCTCGAGTGCGCTGCGAACAGCAATCTTGACGATGTCAAAGCCGCGATGTATGCCCAGACAGCAATGTTCGCAAGTGCTGCGACCTGGCCTTTCTTGCCCCAAGCATGTAGAAGGTATGCCGCCACCTGCACGCCCAGCTCTGCCAGTACAGCTAGCTCTTCAATCACAGGTATCACTACTTCTCCCCTTGGTCGATCCAGCGTCAGGACTGAATGATCGGTAGCCGTCGTCTTGGTCAACTGCAGCGCCAGGTCCTGGTTGCGCTGCATCTCATCCTCGCTCGAGTCCTCGGCCTCATCATGGGGCTGCTGTGTTGCGCCATAGCTGTGCGCCCCGTTCCAGCCATTCTGCTTCAGTCTACTGTACTCGGCGTTCGTTTCTCGTGATCGTCGTTGGGCGCCTCGTATTAGTTGGTATGCTAGATAGAGCGCTGATATTATGCATGCTATTACGGGCAGCAGCTCTTGAAGGTATTCTCGTTGGAAGCATCGCGAGAGGTCATCCGAGTGCCAGACCGGCTTGTTGCATGCGCTCATCGCCGGTGGCTGCAGCTATGTTTCGGATCGGGAATGTCGTTCAGTCCCGCAGCGTCTCAGTCCACTCGTTATCTCATCATTGAGTGGGCAAGAAAGCGTGCCGCAGACAGATTATGGACGGTGGAGAAGGGTCAGGTTGGGCGAAACACTCGGGGGCAAACATGCATGCGGTTTCCCTGCACATTAGAGAGAAAGGTGCAGTCCGTTTAATAAAGTGGCGGCAAGCAGCAGAAGAGACACAAGATGATGCTAGACACTAGGGATCGGACCGTAGGCACGAGCTGCCGAACAGGATATGACGAGACTTTGGAGGGAACTTAATTTCGACCATCACGCTACTCATCAATGATCCGAGTCTCAATAACGTTGCGATACCAGGTCCCAACCACGGTTTCGTAAATTGCATGCGATGCCCGCAAGTGAGATATGAGCTCAACATCCGCCCGCCTCAACAGTGAGATCGTGCTTGCGTGCCAGGATGAAGCTCTACACCGAATTCGGCAGGTCGGTGTCCGTCTGCAAGCTCCGCATTGATACAGTAGACATGCTCGCTCCGTCCACGTGCAAATGCGGAACTAATCTCTGCTCGGCTCGTGCCACATCCCTTGTAAGCTGCTGCATTGCACTGCATATGCATGTTATATACACCATCACTCTCATGCTCGAAACAGCGCAGATAAACGCAAGCCAAGTGTCAGAAACACCCGTTCAGGTTCTTCGCTCCTCGAACGCCATCGACTTTGTTTCTCCTCATATTGGTTGATCTGGTGATGGCCTAGTACCCGAGACCTGTAATTCTTCATACCGCGCTCTGCTCAATCATCTCGGAGCTGCAACTGGTGTCCAGGGCGCATACTTGTTCTTGGTACTACACAGACACCGTTAGCAGAAGCCACTACCCAGAGAAGATGGCGGGAATGCTGACGTGTTGAAAGGCTTGTATGCACTCTGCGAGGCCGTCATGACCGGCACATGCTCCTTTGGCTCCCAAGGACGGATTCCACGCTGTAGGAGCTTGTCTTCTGAAGGTGCTTTGTCGACCATGTAGGACATCCAGGCGTGCCTGTCAATGTCAGTACCTCCCAGGCCGATTCTCTTCCGCTTGCTGCGACGCACCAGCCTGGCTCTATTTGCGACCTGTCCTCTGATCAGTACGCTGTGCAAATATTTAGCGGTTATGTGCCGCACTCACGGGTCATATTCGTGATCCTTGTAGTCCACCCATCGCGTTCGCACTGCAGCATTACTTAGCAACCTGCCCAAAGTTTCATCTGCCAGAGCACGTACATGGCAGCTCCTCCTCTATGTTCTCAAAGTACTTGTTGCCGTATCTGTCAATGCCAACGAGCGCACCGCGCTTGGTGTCACCTGTATCGTCTCAGTGCCCGTCACAGCTTTTGTTGCAGCGTCTTCGGTGTACCTTGGTACTATTCGTAAGGTCAGTCTCGTGGTCTGCGAAAGTCATCGATCGATTAGGCGAAGGAGGTTCATATGCGTACATGAAGTTGGTGGCCGTATTCCTGTCTGCGATTAGCGCAGTCCACTCAAGTCGCGTACAGTCTCCTATACCTTCAAGCCGATACTCCGAAGGTTACGGAGCGTTCTGAGAATCGTCGACATGGTTGCTGTATGTGTCCTGCGACTCAATGACGAAGACGAAGGGCGACTTGATTACGCCGAGTCGAGGTCGTGACGATTGGTCGGAGCCGGTCGGCAGCACCCGGCACCAATGCTTCCTCCCCGTCGAAACACTTCACGTAACACCACCGAGGCTTTCACTCACAATGTACTCCAGATGATCCAAAGATGCGCCTCAACATGTTTGAGGCTAGAGAGAAGTGTCAGGTATCCGGCAAAGACAGGCAGATATGCCAGCTTCCAGATGCGACGTGTCAGTACGGCTTCGGCTGCTCCTTACACAACACCACAGTCTGCAACATCACAGCTTGGGATGATCACGAACGAGCTTGACAAGCTTTCACCACGTTTCGACATCTCCGCAGAGTCCATAGAGATACTACGATCGCCTAGCGACTTTTATGAGACGTTGAAGGTAACTGCACCGTTTCGATTGGCCACCCCACAGCTGACCAGAGCATAGTAGGCGAAAATCAGAAATGCCAAACGTCGTATATATCTGTCTACGCTGTACATTGGTTCGAAAGAGCATGAGCTTGTATGTCCCATGCTAAATGCCTTGTACGACTCTACTGATTAACGACCAAGATCGACACCATACGAGAAGCGCTTAGAGCAAATCCTGATCTGAAAGTATCATTGCTCACAGACTACCTCAGAGGCACTCGAGAGGCGCCAAAGCCGTCATGTGCCAGTCTGCTTGCTTCTTTAGTCGAAGACTTCGGTCCAGAGCGAGTCGACGTACGGTTGTACCACACGCCCAATCTGACAGGTATTCGAAAGTCAATTATCCCGAAACGCATCAATGAGGGTTGGGGTCTGCAGCACATGAAGTTGTATGGAGTTGATGACGAGATCATCATGTCTGGAGCCAATCTGTCGAACGACTACTTCACGAATCGCCAGGATCGATACCATGTCTTCAAGTCAAAGGCGATCACTGATTGGTTTGGCAAGCTTTATGGCTCGATGACCAGTTTGAGCTATTGCGTCTTGCCTTCGGACAAGGAGGAGAGTGGCTTTACTGCGCTCTGGCCAGAGACGAATATACAGCCTTCCCCGCTTGAGGATCCCAAACGATTCATCGAGGCTGCTACAAAGACCCTGAATCAGTACACCGAGCTGCCGCCGGTATCCGCGTCGTCTCAAGGTTGCGATACTCAAGTCTACCCGCTCGTGCAGTTGACACCGCTGCTGAAACCAGACAGTTCCACGGAGCTTCCAGCACTGACTGGCGTACTCCGCAAGCTTGGCACGCCGGACTTCGCAGGCTCGAAGTGGACGTTCACCGCAGGGTACTTCAACATGACTCCAGAAGTACGCCAACTTCTGCTACAGTCGAATCCATCTTCAGCCACCGTAGTCGCAGCATCGCCATGGGCAAATGGATTCTACGGCAGCAAAGGCGTCAGCGGCATGCTTCCTGCTGCATACACTTACCTAGCCCGACGCTTCCTAGATTCTGTCGCCCGGGAAGGGCTCAACAGGCAGATCTCCATCAAGGAGTGGCGAAGGGGCACTGTCAATGAGCCCGGAGGCTGGACCTACCACGCTAAGGGTATCTGGGTAACTTTACCAGGCCAGGAGCACCCCAGCATAAGCTTAATCGGTAGCTCGAATTACACCAAGCGCAGCTACTCCTTGGATGTCGAAGCCAACACTCTGATCGTCACAAAGAACCCAAACCTACAACGACGTCTTGGCGAAGAGGAGAACTGGCTACAAGAACACGCAACGCCCATGACTCGTGACGACTATGCCAAGACGGAGCGTCGTGTGGGCTTGCATGTAAGACTGGCGATGTGGATTGTGACTTTAGTGGGAGGAGCTTTGTGATAGTCTGCAGCATCTTGCTGGTCAACGTACAGTAAGCTCTTCGCTCTCGTCTCGTACACTCAGTCTCGTGAAATTCGCGGATTCGGGACATGTGGTCCCAGCATCCAATGCCCGAACCTTACCGCATGATCTCGCTCCAAAACTGCAGCCCTTTCTGACGTCCAAGCTTGCCTTCAACTATCATGTCCTGACTAATCGGTGAGAGCACGAAAGTTCCCGCGCACGATAATAACGGCACCTCACCGCTGCAGCATCCTGAAGCTCAAGCACCATCTCCTCGGATTCCCTCCGCTTCATGACAAGACTTTTCGTATGAACGTCGTCCGCGCGTACCGCCAGGCCGCCTCAAGCACCATCGTTGAATCCCGGCAGCCCATTGAATACACTTGGCTGTCGAGCCGGTCCCGTCATTCTCGGCCCTCCATAGGCTCCTTCCGGCACCGGCTCACCATCTCCCTCAAGATCATCGACGCGCACGTGCAGCTCTTCTACGTTCGCGTTCACGTCGCTGACTGCTTTCTGTGTCTTGCTGGCTCGATCTGTGAAATAGTCGTCGACGTGCTGGCGTAGGGTGGTGAGCTCGTTCTTGAGGTTCTGATTCTCAGTCTTTAGTGTCTTGTTCTCGGATCGCGCTTGTCTGACTTCGTCCTTGACGGTGTTTAGTTCTTTTGCCATGTCGTTCATTGGGCGTATGATGAGGGAGTCGAGGTTGTTGAGGATGTGTTCGGCTTGCGATAGAGCAGTTGTTAAGCCTGCTGCTGGGCAACTTTAGTAGTGTATGGAGTGGGTTTGATTGGGAGGGCTTACCTTGTGAGTCGAGACTGGGTGGTGGAGGTTGCAGTGCAGCTTGAATACCGTTGCGCTGACTTCTGGCTTGTTTACTAAACATGCCATGTGGCGCTGGAGGAGCTCGGACTGGTGTGCAGTCTGGTGTGATCGGCCGGTAGAGTGCGTTGGCGTCAGTGTCCTTGTACGTTGGAAAGGGGCTGTTGGAGGGCCATTGTGGCCGCGCATCGCTGGAGAGAGTGTTGGTGGCGGAGTTGATGCGGCGCTTCTTGCCAGGGGTGGCTTCTGGAGAGTATGCCATGCTCGTTGTTTCTCCAGCGGTATGTTTACCGAAGTCGCCCTGGTTCGGAGATGTTGACTTGCTGCTTCGCGGCCGTTGCTGTGCGAACGGGCTAGTTGCTGGGCGACTTTTCCGCTCCCGGGTTTCGCCCTTGGACCTGATTGGGATATCCTCTTCCTCGCTTGTCCACGGCAACGCCTTCTCTTGAGCGATGATATCATTTAGTGATTGCGGCGTTGGAAAGCCAGATGGTGAGGCGTATGTAACAGGGTTCAACGGCTTCTTGAAGCTTGAATTGACACCATTACACCGGTAGACGGGCTCGTAGCTGTCATTCTGTTGCTCGTCGGAGAGGTCAATGGTCTCAATATCGTCAGTCATGGCTGTAATATATGGTGGTTGACAGTTGACCTGGGTGGTATGCTGTGTTGTTGATGATCCGAACTCAGCTTGACGAGGGTCGAGGCTCTGAAGCACCGGCAGAAAGGTCAGGCGACGCCATCTTAAATTCTACGACGACTGTCCTTGTTCACTCATTTGATTACTGGATCTTGGTTGGTGCATTGGCTGCCTGAGATAGCAGTATCGATATCACAGTCAAAACTTCTACACAACCTAATACTGGCGAACCCCTGACAGCGTACATGTACAACAGCACACGATTCGAGCCATTTGGCATGAGCATTTGGCAATGAATATGTATCAATGATCTGACAACGTGATACGAGCAAGATTAAGGACTGAACTTCGCCGACCCTGTTCTCAACATTCACACATATGAAAATCTTGGCGCCGCTTTCCGCCGCTGTTCACGAACACGGGCGTCACCTTAAAGCGCACAGAAGTACACGACGAGGAAATTTTCTTTTCCGGCCATCTCGACAGACACTTCCATGCTTCTTACTCAACACACATACACTCGCTGTATCAAGTCGCCCTTTTGATTTTCCGCCTCCACTGTCATTACAACCCAGCGATCCGCACAACACACTCCTTCACCACATTAGCATCAACTTCGCAAAATGACTCCGATCACCGAGCTACTCGCTCTCGTAGCTTTTGCTGTGGGCGCCGTCGCTCAAATAGAGGTCTCTGAGCCCGAGGTAAGTACAGTCGCACCTTCCTCGTCGATAGTATCAGCTAACAAATATGGCAGGCGGGTTACGTCACCATCACCGGCCCGAAATCCAACGGCGAAGGCAATCTCACGGCCGTTCTCTCTGACCCAGAGGTATCCAATGCCCTCCCTCTCTTGCAACATGAGCTAACAAAGGCATCAGGATGGCGGTCACAGCAGAGTCGCTCTCGTGGACTCGGAGAACAAGATCAGCTGCCACACCGAGCATGGCTGGAAGGAGGACATCCAAGGCGAACTGGACCACTTCATCGCTGACTTCGCCGCCAGTTATGATGATGTGAGTACCATCTGCCGACTCCATATCAACATTGCGCTGACATGATTTGCAGACTCTACTCGCTCGCGGCGCTGAGTCTGCCGAGTGGTACACTGCCTCGAACTCGGGCAAGTTCTACATCTCCGTCACCAACCGCGCCTGCGACAACGTCAAGATTGAGAATGCTGCCGATGTCCTCTCTAGCACCGTCCAGAGCTGCCAGGTCGATGGTAGTGAGCAGTTCTCCGGCGGCGCTCTGAACTACAACGTGACGTCCGACTTCCCAACGGGCTGCGGCCACTACGTATGTTCGCCGCGACACACTCTCTTAAGGTCAGGTACTAACATAACTCCAGCTGGTCTTCTACGCCAGCCCTGACTCCGTCGGTGCCGTCGTTCGTCCCTCTAGACGCGACACCAACTGCGGCACTTGTTCCCAGGCCTGCCTCAACCGCTTCTCCACCTGCAATCCACCCGAGTGGTCCCACTGCTCCCAGCAAGAGAAGGACTGTATCCTCGGCCAGGCAGATAGCTTCTACAGCTGCCTGATCGCTGGCAATTGCGCGCGAGACGTATCCAAGTTGAAGCGAGACCCGATCCCATGTCAGCGCTGCAACCAGTCTTGCCTTCAGCAGAGCTCGACTTGCAACCCGCCGGTCTGGACTACGTGCACACCAGTTGAGCAGCAGTGCCTGAAGGATTCTGCTTCAAATCAGTACGGGTGCCTACTGGCGGGAAACTGTGTCTAAACGACTTGTCCAGATGGCAGTCCAATGCTTGTGCATGAGCGGGCTGTGCAAGAGAGTCTGGTCGGATGCAACCACTGTTATGATACGCTTGGCTGAAGTCGAAGACAGTCTGCCGTCACGTTGAAGGATACACGCTGTCGTCGACTACTTCTGCGAAACCTTTGTTCGAAGGTCAGAATGGAGCTCTGGTAGTACGCCTGAATTAAATCACGCTTGCTCAAAAATCTTTCTCATCCTTCTCATCTCAGACCTGTGAGACACTGTTGACTCTGTCGCATCATGCTTTCAGTATTGGGTTGAGTATCTTTGCAGAGAAGGAACATCGGGATCATCAATTGTCGTTGCCGTCGCCATTCTCTGTGCACTCGACTCTCGCAATTGCTGCTCCATATTCGTCCAGGTGACATGTCGTCGCTTGCGTCCTTCTTGTCCTTGCTCAAGATCGAAAGTGGGTACTGGGTGTGATGCGACAATCTCGATCGCCTTCGCGAGAAACTCCACATCCTCTGTCGTCAATCCAGTGCGATCGGCGACCCCAGTAGCAGTGTCCTCACGAGCAATGGGTGTAGGTACATGAAGGTAGTGCCTAACGATCTCGGCCAATAGCTCAACGCTTTCCAACCGCATGCCTCGCACGTCTCTAGCAAACGGGTAAGTGCCTGTCGTCACTTCCCACATGCCTTCCGACATTGGCAGAACAAAGCGATCATTCCACTCCAACTTGAGAAACGATGTTGACTTCACTGATGACTTGAAGGTCAGTCTCTTTGGCTTCCGCTGGTCCACTCTCACATAGAAGCCGACATGACCTTGTCCGCGCATAGGCAAAGGAATCTGCCAGTGTCGACTGATCTGGAGAGAGCCTACGCGTGAGATTGATTCAGACCCCAGGGCTGCGAGCCAGGTTGATATGCGGCTGTTCCAATATTTGGAGGGACCATCAATGTCGATCAGGAAGCTGCTGTTGGAGGCGAAGATGGGAATAGTCTCACACCGAAGGGTCTGGCTCACTTGACATATTGGTGGAGTCAATTTAGAGCGTGATGAGATGATCTCATCTCGACGCTGCAGGTCTGGTAGGTAGTCGTAGATGCGAAGGCGAAGTTCTGCTGGTATGGAGAGCAAGGACATCCCGTCAGGTCAATCAGGATCCGGAACGATGGGTCGCAAGGTCGTTGCGTTGAGTTCCGGTGTGGTCTACTTCGGACTTCGATACCAAGACTTCCCCGCGGGATACGTCGCTCGAATAGGCCAACAGAATTGTTGTAACAGCTGTATAGACCGATACAAGAGGGTCTGAAGTCGTCGTATCTAGACAGCCTCGTCGTCGACCTCGTCGTCGCGAGGTGGATGCCTGAGGTTAGGGCTAATGTTGGGGTTAATCGTGATCACGCACGCGTATTCGTCAGTATGGGAGTCACGATGCGTGAAAGATGGTTGACGTGAATGAGGCCTGCCAGAATTGATACAAACGTTCTTGACACAGAGAAAGCCCGTGGCGGCAGTGTTTGAATGGAGAAGAGAGCTGCGTTCGACTGTGGTGTTGGAGTGAAAGTGGTCGTTTCGTGCACGTGATGGTGATCCACTAGATTAAGCTTCGGCTATCTCCTCCCGTTCTCACCCTTGGCTAATGTCGCGACTGCTTGACGAACTGCACAGAACACGTCCCGACAGCAGAGACCCCCGCGGCGACGAGAACGTCTCGCCTGCCGAACACCAGAAAGCCAACACAGACACGCGCGCTGGATGTATCGCTAACACTGCGCGATTCCACGCCGCTACTGTCTTTATCGCGGAATTGCGCCCTTTCCTCTCGGCCTCCCCAACTCGCGCCTGCCACACAGCAGCCCATCACCACGACGCCCATCCGCAAGCGAGCTTGATCGGCCTCAGTCGCAACGGGTCGCATCCACCCATCACGACCACGCCGCCGCCGCCGCCGCCGTGCACGAGCGCGTCTCGATGATCGCCACCCAAACCTGATCGCTGTCTGGACGATCTTGGCACTAGAGCACGCGCGACTTCAGTGAAAGCGTGCGCTCGGTGGAGGCATTGAGTGAAGCGCATATCGCTACCAGCACCCGCAAACATGGCGGCCGTGCAGCAACCCGGCATGCAGCAGTCGGCCAACAGCCAAGGCAACACCACTGCTGCCGCTGCCATGGCCAACAGCATACTGCCCAATGGCATGACTAAAGAGTCAGTGCAGGCGCTTTACAAGGTATGGACATGAACATGTACGTGTTGGATGTGCTGATGGGGATACTCACACGACACAGCGATATCAAACCATGAAGGCCGCAGGTACCCCGGATACCGACCCAGAGATGCAGAAGGCACGCAACATCCTGCACACGATACAGCAGCGGACTGAGCAGCTCAAGAAAATGCAGCAGATGAAGCAACAGCAGATGAGGATGCAGATGCAACAGCAGCAAACGGCTGGCCAGCAGAACGGAGCTCCCCAGCAGCCTCAGATGAACGGCGCTTCTGTCGCAACATCACAACCTGACTCGCAGATGCCGCCTCAATCTACGACGGGTGCGGCAAACGGTGTCTCCCAAGCATCGGCCCAGTCGGCGTCCCTGACCTCTGCCCCAGCTCTAGCCGGCCAGGTAGACAGCAGTAGCGGACAAGCCTTCAGCAAAGACCAGGTCGCGACTCTACGGGCTCAGATGCAGGCCTTCTCACATCTCCAGAAGAACTTGCCGGTGCCGCAGTCCATTGCAGAGCACATCTTTCCTTCGAGACAGGATCAGAAGGCTGCGACTCCTGCTGAGGGCGTGGCAGCAGCTGGCAAGCTCTTGGACGATGCGGCGAGAGACCCGAGCGCTACGGCTGCAGAAGAGAATGGAAAGGCACGACACAAGTTCGAAACCTTCACGGACCCTCACGAGCTTATGCTCAAGCGCATCAGCTACTCTGACCACACGCATCGTCAGTACCGCACCATGATCCCCAGCATCATGCCGCTCGGAGTAGACCCAGAACGAGTTCGAGAAGAGCGGGAAAACATCGTTTTCAATCGCATCAACACACGAAAGGCTGAACTCGGGCAGCTGTCTGCCAACATTGGCGGCTGGGACATGAGCAAGTCAGACACGCCAGAGGACAACGCTGACCTGAAACGGCGAGCTCTCCTCGAGTACAAGATGCTCTCACTTCTGCCAAAGCAGCGCGAGATGCGACAGAAGATCGGCAAAGAGATGATGCTTTCAGATAGCCTGTCCATGACTGCGAATCGTAGTATGTATCGTCGTGTAAAGAAGCAGTCCCTCCGGGAAGCAAGGGTCACAGAGAAGCTGGAGAAGCAACAACGCGATGCAGCGGAGAACAAGGAGAAGAAGAAGCACAACGAATACATCCGGTCGATTGTGCAGCACTCCGAGGACATTCGCAATGGCGCTCAACTTCACAAGCAACGCGTGCAGAAGCTCGGTCGCTTGATGATCGCCACTCACTCCAACATAGAAAAGGAGGAACAGAAGCGCATCGAGCGAACCGCCAAGCAACGTCTGCAGGCTCTGAAGGCCAACGATGAAGAGACCTACCTCAAGCTGCTTGGACAGGCAAAGGATTCTCGTATCTCGCACTTGCTCAAGCAGACCGATGGTTTCTTGAACGAGCTAGCAGCATCTGTCAAGGCACAACAGCGAACAGCGCTGGGAAACAGCGCTTCTCCAGAACCAGAACCGGACGAGAACGCCGAGCCCGACAGCGAAGACGAAAGCAAGCCCAAGATCGACTACTACGAAGTCGCCCATCGCATCAAGGAACCTGTCGTGGCTCAGGCCTCGAACTTGGTCGGAGGTACTTTGAAGGAGTACCAGATCAAGGGTCTGCAATGGATGATCTCGCTGTACAACAACAACCTGAATGGAATCTTGGCCGACGAGATGGGTCTCGGGAAGACTATCCAGACCATCTCTCTCATCACATACCTCATCGAGAAGAAGCGACAGCACGGGCCGTACCTCGTCATTGTACCACTCAGCACGCTCACCAACTGGAACAGTGAATTCGAGCGCTGGGCTCCAAGTGTCAATCGCATCGTCTATAAAGGTCCACCAGCTCAGCGAAAGAACCACCAGCAACAGATAAGATATGGCAACTTTCAGGTTCTACTCACCACATATGAGTTCATCATCAAGGATCGACCCATCCTCAGCAAAGTTCGCTGGCTGCACATGATCATCGACGAAGGACATCGTATGAAGAACGCTCAATCCAAGCTTAGCAACACCATCTCGCAGTACTATCACACACGCTACCGCTTGATTTTGACCGGAACTCCATTGCAGAACAACCTCACGGAGCTGTGGTCAATGTTGAACTTCGTGCTGCCGAGCATTTTCAAGTCGGCGAAGTCCTTCGATGAGTGGTTCAACACACCTTTTGCCAACACTGGTGGCCAGGACAAGATGGAGCTCACCGAAGAAGAACAGCTGCTCGTTATTCGTCGTCTTCATAAGGTCCTTCGGCCCTTCCTGCTGCGTCGTCTCAAGAAAGATGTCGAGAAGGATCTTCCTGACAAGCAAGAACGTGTCATCAAGTGTTCCCTATCTGCGCTTCAAGCCAAGCTCTACAAGCAACTCATGCAACACAACCGCATCGACGTCGTGGGCGCAGATGGCAAGAAGACTGGCCTGCGTGGTCTCAGCAACATGCTTATGCAGCTGCGCAAGCTTTGTAACCATCCCTTCGTCTTCGAGGAAGTCGAGGACCAGATGAACCCCAACAGGCTGACCAACGACCTTATCTGGCGAACAGCCGGAAAATTCGAGCTTCTTGACCGAGTGCTGCCGAAGTTCGAGGCAACGGGTCACCGAGTGCTCATGTTCTTCCAGATGACTCAAATCATGAATATCATGGAGGACTTCCTACGATACAGGGGCACAAAATACCTAAGGTTGGACGGAAGCACTAAGGCTGATGATCGATCTGAACTGCTCAAGTTGTTCAACGCCCCAGGCTCTGAGTACCAAATCTTCTTGCTCTCCACTCGTGCCGGTGGTCTTGGTCTGAACTTGCAGACTGCCGACACTGTCATCATTTACGACTCGGATTGGAATCCTCACCAAGATTTGCAAGCCCAGGATCGTGCCCATCGCATTGGTCAGAAGAACGAAGTTCGCATTCTACGTCTCATCACGTCAAACTCTGTCGAGGAAAAGATCTTGGAGCGTGCCCAATACAAGCTTGACATGGACGGCAAAGTCATCCAAGCTGGAAAGTTCGACAACAAGTCCACAAACGAAGAACGTGACGAAATGTTGCGTGTCATGTTGGAGTCTGCAGAAGCAGTGGAAAACATGGAGTCCGAGGAGATGGACGATGACGACCTCAACCTTATCATGATGCGTAACGATGCCGAGCTTGTCAAGTTCCAGGAGATGGATCGCGAACGACAACGGACAGAGAAGTACGGTCCTGACAAGAAGACTCCCCGCCTGCTTGGCGAGAGCGAGCTGCCAGATATCTACCTGCAAGACGATAACCCAGTCGTCGAAGAGATTGAGTTCAACTACGGTCGCGGAGCAAGAGAGCGGACCAAGGTCAAGTACGACGACGGCTTGACCGAGGAGCAATGGCTCGACGCTGTTGATGCCGACGATGATTCCATTGAGGACGCCATCGCTCGCAAACAGGCACGGATAGCAAGACGTAGCGAGAAGAAAGAGTCACGGCTTCGGGATGGTACGGGCGTGGATACGCCACCACCAGATGTCGACAGCGAAGAAGAGACCCCGCAACCCAAGAAGCGTGGTCGCAAGCCACCCAGAGACTCGGGCAAGCGCAAGCAGGAGGAAGTGGCTCTCGACAGCGCTCCCGAACCACCGAAGAAGCGCGGCCGCAACCCGAAGACGGTCGAGACGCTGTCCACGGACGACCGTGCTACACTGCAAGGCATTCTGGACAGCGTACACGACTCGCTGCAAGACCTTGAAGAAGAGTCGACAGATCCTGCACTGGCGAACCGTGGTATCATCGATCCATTCTTGGAGCTGCCACCTAAGCAGTACTACCCAGATTACTACGATCTGATCAAGAAGCCCATCTGCATGAAGAACATCGAGACCAAGATCAACAAGAAGCAGTACCAGAGTCTCAAGGAGTTCCGCTCGGACATTGCTCTGCTTTGCAGCAATTGCCGACAATACAACGAAGATGGCAGCGTGCTGTTCGCGGACGCAAACACCATCGAGGTGAGTCATTACCATCGTTCCATACTGCACTCTATTATACTGACCTTCTAAATAGCGTGCATGCGACGAAAAGCTGCGGGAGCAAATTGCAGAACATCCCCGATGGCAGCGAGATCTTGACGACGATAGCTCCGTGGCCGATGGGATTTCTACAAGACCCATGTCATCCGTTGGCACGCCACAGCCTGCAGCAAAGCCTAGCATCAAGTTGAAGCTAAACGGCGCCAGAGCAAATGGCAACACCTCCAGAGGCGGTACTGAAAGCGCAGCTCAAAGCGACGATGAGTAGAGCTGCAGGAGTGCGTGTTCACCACGTAGATCACGGAGAAAGATAGACAGACGGACCACGAAGCACAACTCTTGCCACGACGGAGGCAGGGTTGAATCACGCACAAGGAGCTGCCCTTGACCTGGAATTGGACATCACCTTCTGGCACGCCGAGCAAGGCCGCGTGGCATTTATCATTATGAGTAGGCTCGAGTGATCTGCGTCGAAGATCTTGTAATGAACCAAGGAGTTTTGAGAGCGACGGCGCGCGTACTGCATTGATACATGGCTGGGACGAGCGGACATGTGCATGATTACGAAGCACGAAGGAAAGGATGTCTCAACAAGGCAAGAAGGGCGAATGGCGTTCTATGCGTATGGTCTGTTGCTTTTCGACGCACCACAAACCATTGACCGCTGCCTGTAGATGGCAGCAGAATGCCGATAAAGATACTGTAACTTACAATGAGGCGACGAAGGCCTTCACTTCTCCTGGAGACCTGATGCAGTTTCAGCTGTGTACTGCATCACCAACTACACTGCATCACCAACTACACTGCATCACCAACTACACTGCATCACCAACTACACTGCATCACCAACTACAGTTTGATACTCCCTCCGGGTGGGGCCGTATTGACGTCGATCACATGCGAATGTCCTAATGCAGCAACTCACTTTCCGACCGCTTGGCAGCCAAGAGCGGCTAATAGGCACAGAAGAGGAGGCTTTTACGACTGTGTCTCCCGTGCGTCGCACCATCGTCATTACATTCCAGCTACGAGCGATCCGTTCTCGATCATCTGAACCCGGCTCATGTCACTCCAGCTCAGAATCCCAGCGGCTCGTGTAGAAGAAGCATTTCTTGATCACAGCCACCATTCGCCTCTAGGTGTAGTTAGTTCCTGCTTAAAGTGTCCTTCTCCATGAGCAGTGTCGTGTTCTCGCTTTCCACACAAGAGACCTCTTTGACTAATGCGGGACTTGACGAAGCTGTCGCGGCTGGCAGAGGTTGAGGTCGAATTGCTCGAGATCGAGGTGGCGAATTGACGAGCGCGTAGCCAGACTTTGTCCATGTCTTGAGCCGCTCCCATTGCCGCGTTCTCAGACTCTGCTTCGGTTATTTTTGGCTGCTGGTGATAGTGCTTGAGACGCAGCTCTTCATGGCTCTCGTCCCGGTAGTCTGCATTTGCAGTGATGGTCTGGTAAGCTTCCGTTTGACCGGTGCCTACGTTGTGGTTACGGTATGCCGATATACTCCGGCAAAGGCGAAAGCAACTTGGGCGAGAGAAACTGGCGGACTTTGGACACCGGTGACTATCCGGTCAGCACGCCGTGGACCCGGTTGTCAAAGCTGGCCGGTGCCCTGTCGACAAATGGTTTATGATCGGTGTCATCCAGCTTCCATGAGTCTTGAAATTGCTTGTTGTGATGGCTTCGCGGACCGACTGGGATTTGACCCCCCATCGTCGGACGTGACAGTTGACCTTGGGGTCCTAGTGAGTTCCTGGTACTGTGTCTTTTCATAACCGCACCTTCCACAAGTCCCATCGCATCGACTCGACTCTCGATAGTATCTGGAGTCCTCCTGCTGCCACCGCCAGCCCGCGACCCTCTTCAACTAATCCCCAGCCCTACCCAACAGCGCAACAAGCGCCACCAGGACGAGAACTATGCCACAGCCAACCACGCTGGCAGCTAGCATGCCCAAAATTCCACTCCCAAAATCGCATCCGGTCGCGGCCGAACAGCGGCTCGTACAAGAATTTCCCGCCGAACGGCGTGACTATTGCCAACCACGATCTTGACCTGTCCAATGGATTTCCGATTCCATTCCAGCTTGCTCTGTCACAAACCCGGCTTGACATAGCAGAAGCGGTCCGCAAGGCGCGGAAAGTTCATTCAGAAGGACGCATTGCACGCCTTGCAGGTAGGAGCGGGTGGCGACGTTGAGGGCGAAGAGGCAAACGTCAAAGGGTGAGGATGTTTGCAGTGTGTAATCGTATCTCCAGGGCTCTGGGATGCTGGGACCGCTGTCGTTCTCCCCGGCGCGCGCGCGACGTAATGCAAGCGGCTTGATGTTATGCGCCGCCATGCTGGAGTTGTGAGTAATGTGTGTGGCGACGAGTCTGGCTTCAGCGAAGGTCGCAGAGCAAAAGGAGTCGTTGCAGGGGTTTAAAGTTGAAGGCGCGCTAAGACATGCGTCATCACATGCAGAACCAGAAAGTCACATCTCGGTGGAAGAAAGATTCACTCACGGAGGCGCATGATCCATGACTTTCATTAACTCTCATTTATCTGCTCCTATTCATGCGCCATCGCGCGCGTAAACGACCTCGACACCCCATCGCGTAAGTCAATTATCTCATAGTATCATATCCTTGCACTCATCAGAACGTCAGCCAGCGAATGTCCATGCTGTTCATCCGCTTTTCAAGTTTCTCAGCTTTTCAAAAAACGCTCACAGTCTAGTGGTATCTTTCTCGTTCATCCCAAGCGATCGCAGTCCTGGCGTGTCCAGAACAGTGGTATAGCAATAATGTCCAATCGTGGCGGCGAATGTTGCCGGAGGCATTTCCCATGCGTCCGGTGCTCGAGATTCAGTCGTCTCCATTCGATCTGGCGCTCTCCCATCCGCTTGAGCTCCTCTTTAGTCATCCGCCGGCCGCCGTGGACGAAAAGATAGGACCAGGTCCGACACTCGTCTGCACATAAGGGTGACTTTGCATTCCACCCTAGTCTGCTGCCTTCAGATGGGGGTCCTAATTTTTCTTCCCACCATTTTGCGGAGAATGGCCCGAACTTGTGCGGTCCCTTGTGTGTCGCATCTTCTAGTGTCCGCCTCCCTTGCGGAACCTCAGAAGCTCGCTCAGGCTTTGGAGTGAACACCCGTGCTGCAAGAATTCGTGCCGGCCAAGCTCCTCGGCTGTTGCTCGGCTCTTAACGTCTACGCATAGGCAGACACTGAGGAAGGCCTTGAGCTCCTTGGAAAGCTTCTCTGGCTTCTTGAGTCTGGGCGTGCCATTCGTTGCAATGAGGTAGAGAGCCTTGAGTGGCTCTTCGTTGAGGTAGGGAGGTTCTGACTCGATCATTTCAATTGCCATGATTCCGAGAGACCAAATGTCGACCTTGGACCCATACTCCTTTTGCTTGACAACTTCAGGGGCCATCCAGTATGGTGTACCGACCATCGTTGCTCGCTTAGAGCGCTGTTCCGTGAGCTTGGCACAGAAGCCGAAATCGGTAATCTTGACTGCTCCTCGAGATGAGAGCAGGACATTGTCGGACTTGATATCTCGGTGGATGATATTTTGAGCGTGTAGATGAATGAGACCCTTGCACGTCTACCTTTACGTCAGCAGGAAGCTTGGATCCAGACACGTAGCACACTTACCTCGAAGCATATCGTCGCAATCTGCTCTTCCGTGATGGAAGCATTGTTGTCAATGACATCTGTCAGTGCACCGCCCTCCATGAACTCCATCACTACCCAGAGCTCAAACGTCTCTTCCTGCAAGAACGCGTCCAGGAAGTTCACAATGTTGTCATGCCGGCTTTCTTTCATGACGATAATTTCGTTGACAATCAATTCCTTTCTAGGCTGTGACCGAAGGTCCATCTGCTTGATTGCAACTTGTGCTCTGGGACCGTACTGTGCCATGAGGTCCTTCGCTGTCTTGCTTGGAGCACTCTCGCGAATGCGCGCCACATACACGGATCCCGATGCACCTTGACCGATTTTCTTCTGCTTGTTATAGCTCTCAAGAGGGTTGGACAGGGTCACAACAGAACGCAGACGGTCCATGACCTGGGCGTCGGACATGGCGCTCATGCGAACGTCCTTCTGTGGTTTCTCGGCTGGATCTTTCTTCGTCAGTGCCATCTCAGCTTGCTTGACCGCATCCTTAGGCTGGCCACTTGGCTGTTTGGTGGCAACGTTGAGAGGCTGGACTTGCTGCGAGGGCTGTTTCTGGTGGTTGCCCGAGCCTGATGGCTTGCGCGTGAGTGGCTGATCTTTCTTCGTTTCTGAAGGAGGAGACACTTGTTTGGCTGTGTAAGGAGAGGAACCATTAGAAGTGGGCTGCTTTGCATCAGAAGGGCCTTTCGAACCATTTTGTGACCCAGGAGGAGCTGGTGCAGGTCGCTGCGCTTGCAAGTTCCGCAGTGGCAGTTGACTGCCGGGCTGCCCACTCTTACTGTTTGCAGGTGCTGGCGGCGCAGGCCGTGTCGCATTGTATCTGCTTTGTCCATTACCTGGACTCGCATCTCGCGATGTGTCGGAGCTGTAGCCACCGATTTCCTGTTTCGCGAGAGGGATCTTGGTCTTAGGCAGCGAATCGTTGTATTCTCGATCCTCCTGCTCCTTGCGCCTCCGCTCTTGTTCTTCCTCATTTCTTCTTCGCTCGGACTCGGCACGTCTTCGTTGCTCCTCTTGCCTTTTTCGGCGCTCTTCGTCGGTAGGGGTGCTGCTGTCAGCCGTATCCGTCCGCTTGAGCGCACCGTATCGATCAGCTGCATCTCGTGAGCTCAGGTGTCGTCCTTGCAAATTAGTCGCACTGCTCATACCCGTTTGATAGCTTTCCTGTCTATTCATGCCTGGCGGCTGCGGTCTTGGTGGTGCAACGCTGTTACCAGTCGAATAACCTAGCTGCTTCTCGCGATTGTCTCCAGCGCTTGGCGTTGGCGTGAGTGAGGCGTATCTTGCGGGATCGTCGCTTCGAACTTGAAGCTTGTCCGTGTAGAACTGCAGGGCTTCCATGACTGCCTGAGGATTCTTCTGCATGTCGTCCTTGGTCAATGCCGAGCCCTTCAGTAGCCTTTCCCACTCTACTGGCAAACCAACGAATCCACCAGTGACCGGATCGAATCCAACGTGTACGCGATGCGAGAAGCCAGTCGGGTGCGATACGCCTCCCATCTGAGGGCATCTGTCGTACACGCTGTCCATCCAATTGTACACGTCCGTGTCATTCTCGAACTTTAGAATCCATGTTTTGTTACCCTCCTTGGTCAGCTCCACGCTGAAGGGATAATTGTCTGAGCGTGTAACGTGTGAAACGTCCCGCAACATGATCGTGTTGGAGACCTTGCCATGCTTATCAGACTTGAGAAAGTCGAGCTGTTTCTCTCGTAGCACCAGAAATCGTTCGTTCCAGAAAGCCTTCATAAAACCTCCGCCTTCCTCCTTCACCTTCGCCCAGCCGTCCCTGATGACCGTCATATCGCCGTTGCTCGTTTCGGAACGACCAAGGGATGTCTGTGAGGGCGATGCTAGCGAGTTGCTGGAGCCATTGTTCAGGTGGGCGAGGTTTGGGTTTCCAGGCGTGTTGAAGACATTTGGCGTGAGGGTCACCTTTGGACGCTCTGAGGGTGGCTTCGGCGCAGGGCCGGGGTTCATGAACTGGTCGGGCCTGTATAGCCTGCGGTGCTGTCAGTACATGTCTGGCATTGCTTCGACCCCTCCTCCCTCGCGCCCGATCGAGCTTGCCGTGTGCTACCAAGGGCCGGCACGCCTCCAGCTGTCTTTTGAGCGCACGTCGCACCACGTGCAGGCACATGATGAGCGTGAAGAGTGAGGAGAGGTTGAGACTCACGTATTGGGTTGTCCGTTCGCCATTGCTGCGGCGTCCGCGCGATCGCTGGCCACCGAGTGCGCCGACCAGAGGGTGGTGGTGCCTTGGCTGTCCCCGCCGTCTGTGCCGCGGTGCCGCTGCGCAACGTCGTGTCGGGGGGTCGATGTCAATGTTTTCGTGGGTGCGAGGCTATGTAGATAGCAGTCTACTCGGCGCCTAGAAAAGCGCTCACAGGCTATGGGGGTGTCAAGTGGTGCCCAAGGTTTCCTCGCAACAGGGATGGCGGCGGCGCGGTATTGAGTTCGAGGGCGAGCCGGCGGATGACGATGGCTCTTCTATATCAATGCTGTTTGACAATAGTTGGCGGCAACAATAATAAGGGATACGTCGACGAACAGCGGGCTTCGCAGCTCGTCGACGGAGACGCAGTGTTCACGCTGGCAGTGGCAGCTTTCAGGCGCGAGACAGGAGCCGGGTAGTCAGTGGTGTAGTGCAAGCTGGATGTTTCGAATGCCCTTCACGTTTCACACGTCTGTCTTAGCGCCTTCCTTTTCGACTGCGGTATTCCCGATGGGGGTTCGAGTGGTGGGGATGTCTGATCCCTATCGACAGCGCCTACAGTACGTGCTCCTGGAATTGATACTGTACCTGCTGCTGTTGGGCTCCAGCGAGTCTTCTTTCATCCAAGACAAATCCCCCGCCACTGAGCACGCAAAGGGGCGCGCCTGACTCGCGAACCGACTTCGGTTTCTTGAACAGCTCGCTACCGCACTACCACCGCGGGGTCCTGCGAAAATGCTCCGATACAGGGGTGGCTGAGTGATCTCATCGAGCATTATGTTTCATGTGCACCTCCAGTCGTACGTACAGTATCTCTAATCCACCGTTTCCCCCAACACCTTTCTCAAAGTCCGTTGCACTGTTCGCAGCCTAGCGTTGCCCTTAAGGTTGCGTTTAGCAAGGACACCGGAGAGCTTATCTTCTTCCCCGAACGGAGGTCTGTCTATATGCATTTGTGGAAGTCCGTTGGTCCTTTTTTAGTAACTATGTTATCTGAGGAGGTGCTGAAACGGTGGAATGCACCTCATCGACCGTCAAGCGGCGCCAGTCCTGGCGAACGTGTCATGACTGCAGCAAGCATAACAATCGTCACTGTCACTCGCGTCGACCACACAGGATGACTCCTCCGCTCGGGGAGACATCCGCAAGGAGCAACGTGCAGTGTGGTTGGCCGAGCTCTCTCCCACAGACTTTGATCACTTGGCAACATGCAAGCAATTGGCTTACCAACTTGACATCTTTTATACGAGGCCGAGCCGGAGCTACCGATATACCATCGGCATGCCGACTCCACTCGGCAACATTATAATGCGGCGATTGAGACCTCGCAGCTACGTGAAGAGAGGCATGATGAGAGCAGCAGCATGCTTCGCCGTAGAAGCTGAGGCAACCCGCATGTGCGCTCAGCTTCGCCTCGCACTAGTTCTACATCATCTCAGCCGCCTCATCCCTCTCCACACCACAAAACACTCTCTCCCTCTCGAAGCAAATCTCTCCCATCCCAATCTAAAGCTCCCCCTCACTCTTCCCCTTCTCCTCCGTCTTCACCTTCTTCGACGGAACACCCTCCTCATCTTCCTCCTCACCTCCCTTCTTCACCTTGCGCTTGCCGCCAGCACTACCCTTCTCGCCCGCAGCCTTCTTTGCAGGATTCTTCTTCACAGGAGTCTTCGCACCTCCCTCAACGTCGCCATCAAGCTTGCCGAGCTTCTCCTCGGCTTCTTTCTTGAGTTTCTTGGTGTAGCGCTGTCTAAAAGGTCATGTGAGTGGTGTCAACACAAGAGTTGGGGTTTTGATACGTACTGGACGGAAGAGGGGCTGAACTCCGAGCCCATCAAGGCGGCGACTTTCTTGTAGTCGAGTCCGGCGGGTGCGGCGACGTGGATGATTGTGAGAAGGAGGCGTCTGTCGAGGGCGTCGTCCCAGTTGACCATGGTTACAGAGGTAGTCGGTGGTAGAGATGGGTGGTGTGGTCTATGTTGGTGGGTTTGAAAGCTGGTTTGGTCGGAGTGGAGTGCTCGTGTGTGATGCTTTGGAGAAGCAGGAGAGAAGAGGAGAACCAGAAGTGGTGGGCTTAAGTAGGAGTCGTATGTGAGGTTGTGATCTTGAGACCCAAGTGAGCTTGAAGATTGGCAGGCAGCTACCATCGTCAGCTGCTTCCAGATTGCATTCAACTGTGAGCCGTAGCATTGATCCACGAGATACCAACAGAGGATGTCACGGGAGGTGGCAGCGGTAGTGAGTACTGGTACAGGCTGGTGTCGTTCTTTACGAAACGCTACAAACCGCTCATCATGCAATCGTGGTATCATTCAATCATCCTCCTCCGAGTCGACGCCCAGAGCCTCTGCTAGTCCAGCTCGATCCGCTCGCCCATCCACCTCCGCTTCCAGTCTGGTTCTGTGTAGCAGTCTGACCAGGACCTCCAGCTCTACCTGTAAAGGCAGTACCGTATGTTCGTCCTTGACCTACGCCGGTAGGCGCGGCGAATTGCTTCTGAATCCACTGCGGTACCTGAATGAGCTTCGATCCGCCGCCAAATTGTGGCCAGATGCGGTCGAGGAAGTCGTAGAGATGAGCAGCCAAGATACCAGTCGCCTGAACCAAGGTGGCGAACTGGCCAGCCATGATGTAGGTCATGGCGAGTGACGCATATGGTAAGTACTTTGCCGGCATCTGCACGACGAAGAACTGGACGACTCTGTTGGGGTCATCTTGTGCGAAAGTGTAGATGAGCGCCATGCTCAATGGGTTGAGTAGCGTAATGCCGCCGAGGTAGAATCCTCCAGTGAGCTGTAAAACAGATCGATGTCAGCTATGCTCGAGAAATACGTGGCAGTGTCTCAGATAGCGTCGTCAATGGGGAGCGAGGCGCGTCGTGCAACGCACGTCTCGAACGATCCACCACTCTCTAATCCAACACTGATGCCTGAGCCTAACATGAAGCTTCGCAAAAAGGATATGTAGGGTCCAATAACCACCGGCATCCATATAATTCGGGAAGACAGCTCTCTCAATACGGTTTCCCACCATACCCACACTCCGCGAACGCTCTTTATATTTTGCGAATGATGAACGCCGCACAGTGCAGGGGTGATCTCCCTCGATTCCAGGAACCGTCAAAAGCTATGGCAACTTTGCGGGCAGATATATCGAGGTTGGATTGTGTGGGGGGGGGAGAAAGGAGAAAGCGGCAGCAGAAGAGATGAGAAAAGCCCGGGTCTGGCTTACCACGATGACAGTCGACACGAACAAAATGTAGAAGGCGTAGGATCCTGGCGCGCTGAATCGTGGCGAGCCAGTCTCAAGCTGGCTGCTGTAGTGATATAGGAAGAACGGATCCATAATCAAGCCCAGATTCGGTCCAGTAACGAAGAAGCTGGTCACGAGACGCCATATCTGTGGCAGCTGTCTGGTGGTGAGAATGTAGTCCGAGAGGAAGACGACCCACATGAGGCTATAGAGCCCCATATGGCCAGGTACTGAGATCAGAACGGTCGCGGCTGTGAGGGTTCTACTTAGCATCAGAAGCTGCGCGTGAGGCACATGGACGCGTCTGCTTACCTCGAGATCGGCGGCGCCGCCCAGAAGGTTTCCTGGAAAGACATGGTGAGTGTGCGGATGAGTGTGTATCAGTTCTGGTAATGTTGAGACGCAGCAGAAGACGTGCGCTCGTGAGGGAAGAAAGAAAGAGGCCAAGTTTGCTCTTTCGAGGCGTCGGCGGTCGGAGGCAGGCACGATGCACGTGACGATTTTCGCTCTTGCCTTGCGCCAAGGCCACACTCGGAATCTCAAAGTTGGGGCTTTGCTTTTCGAGACGACTTCATTGAACACAGGCACGCCGCCAACAGCACCACATCTCTTTTTCCTTTCATCTACGACCGCAATCATGGCTGTCGGAAAGAACAAGAGATTGTCCAAGGGCAAGAAGGGCCTGAAGAAGCGTACCGACCCATTCGCCAGGAAGGACTGGTTCTCCGTCAAGGCACCATCGACCTTTGCCATTCGCGAGTACGCCTCCCCAGAACACCATCCATCCTGCACGAGATCGCGAGAGATATTGAGAATGCGCAGTGGGAAATGCGATCAGCATGGTATACTAATGCATGACACAGTGTCGGCAAGACCCTCGTGAACCGCACCACCGGTCTCAAGAACGCCAACGACGCACTCAAGGGCCGCATCTTCGAGGTCTCGCTCGCCGATCTACAGAAGGACGAGGACCACGCCTTCCGTAAGGTCAAGCTGCGCGTCGACGAGGTCCAGGGCAAGAACTGCCTGACCAACTTCCACGGCCTCGACTTTACCTCCGACAAGCTGCGCTCTCTCGTCCGCAAGTGGCAGACCCTCATCGAGGCCAACGTCGTGGTCAAGACTACCGACGACTACCTCCTCCGTCTTTTCTGCATCGCCTTCACCAAGAGGCGGCCGAACCAGATCAAGAAGACCACATATGCACGATCGTCGCAAATCCGAGCAATCCGCAAGAAGATGACCGATATCATGCAGCGTGAGGCACAGAGCTGCACCCTCAGCCAGCTCACCACCAAGTTGATCCCAGAGGTCATCGGCCGTGAGATCGAGAAGAGCACCCAGGGCATCTATCCACTCCAGAATGTACGTGGAAACATCCATGAGAAATAGCTTGGCATCATGGGCATACACTAACATGAACTCCAGGTCCACGTCCGAAAGGTCAAGCTCCTCAAGGCACCCAAGTTCGACCTCGGCAACCTCCTCTCGCTCCACGGCGAGTCCTCCACCGACGACTCTGGCCAGAAGGTCGAGGGTAACCGTGAATTCAAGGAGACAGTCCTCGAGAACGTGTAAGCAGTTGGCGCACTGTTGCATGGGCTGGTATTTGGTGAGACGATTGTCTTTCTGCGACGTAGAGGCGTTTTGAGAACAGGGCAATGAGGATCCATAGCGCATGATAGCCAGCGCGGTAGGCCATTGTGCAGATTCAGTGAAACGCTTCAAAACTGCATGACGCTTCTCATGATACACATCTCAAGACCCTATGCCATGCCAATAGGAAGGTCGAGAGGAGAAGATGAGCTTGGACCATGAGGAACATGAACATAAAAGCAGAGAGGATGCATGTATCATTGGGAAATGATGTGTTGTATTACTCTCCAATTGTATCCCTCTCCCATCAGCTCCAGGCTATCAAAGCAGCCATACCCCTTCCCCACCCTCATCTTCTTCACCTCCTCAGGCTTAGTCTTTTGAACGTCCACCCCGCCATCTCATTCGAAAACACCTTCACGCCCTCCTTCCGCCTCTCTCACAAACACATCCCAAGCACACCCAATTCACTAAAAACAGTACCCCGATAAATCCCATCGACCATCAAAAGCACACCCTCTTCATTCGGCGCCTGTATCTTCTCCAGCAGAATGTACCTCTGCCACTCCTCGTCCCGCACACTATTCAAAATATCACGGAGATCCTCGCCGTACACATTATTCCCACCGCCTTGGAGGTTTCGCTTCAGGATTTATTTCCTTCACCTGCTTCCTGTCCGCCAATGTCGCCCTGGCCTCGAGACTTGCGGAGGATGTATCGAGGGTCTGCATGGGCGTGGAAGTCGAAAGGACTTGTTTGGATTTCTCGGTGGAGAGGAACCGCTCTACAGCACCTGGCCGAGTGAGAGCTTGTTGGACTGTTTGGAAGGTTGTGAGGTGAGTTAGGATGTCTGGACATTTTATGGCAAGGGATAGTTCGAGGCGTAGACGGGCTTTCTTGCCGCGAGCGTTGTATCGCTGGCTTGGTAGCCTGCGCGGTAATAGACTACGCTTACTTCGAGGAGCGGCCTTTTGTAAGTCCTCTGGAAGTTGAGAGTGCCATGTTTGTCAAGAGTGGTGAGTGCGAGGATGTCCTGCGACTCCTGCCGTCCGCATCTGTGCCATGGGATGTCTTGATCCATAGATTGCCCTCGATAGGTCTCTTGTCAGCGGTGTTGAAATTCTTCGGTTGCACGATTATGAGGATGCATATCTCTTTGGTGGTGGTCTCTGAACTGCGATAAACTTGATGTGCTTCACGCAGTAGCTACGCGAGGAAGCGAGTGATCCCATTCTGCACTAACCGGCCTTCAGGGCAGAAATTCTGCTTCGGGTCAGTTCTTGTGCTCGCATGTGACGACGGACAGGCCAAAGAGGTCAGATAAGCGGCAGCAAGTACCTACCTCGTCCGCAAGACGGACACGCCGCAGATGCTGGTGCATTTGAGCAACTCGTTCAGCATGGCAAGCACCAGCCACGGAGAATTCTGTTCATCTCCATCTGCTTCAGCCCCATGCAGTGTGGAACGATATGCACCATGTAGTCGGAGCGAAATGTCCCACAGACGACCGGCTGCAACATACCAGCTTTCTTGACCTCAACATGAATGTTCCAGAGCGCCGTGAAGAAGGTATCGTGTTCCAGGAGAGAATCTAGCGTCTTGAATAGCCACTTCTCTTCGTTGGCGACTCTCATGTACAGCTCAATGAAGACTGGCTGAAGACCCCTAGCCTTGTCGAAGGCTGTGGCGAGTAACGGCGTCGGCACCAAACTCACGTTCACTGGCCTGGCAGGAACTGTCAACTCAGTCTCGTAGCCGGCCATTTGGAGGAGAGAGCCATGGGTGATCTGATAGTCCTTGACTCCCGTAGCGAGGAGCTCGTGCTTATGCACTAGTGGTGCGATCTTGGAGTAGCATGCTCCCGACACTGCGTTCTTGGCAGCGGGAAGCGTTGCCTCGAAGGTGACGCTGAACATCTTGAAGGGCGTTATTGGGGATTGTTGGATTGCTGTTGATGCTTCTGAGTAACCTTGCCCTGAGATCACGATGGCCTTTTGTACAGCGCAGACCAGATTCCACATCATCGTCGTGAGAGTATCGTGCTCGCCTTCATTTCCTGTAAAGTCGGGCACGCTACACAAAGGGCAAGAGCGGGATTCCATACTGTGCTGTGGATCCGTGTCAGTAGAGTCCTGTTTGATTTATGGTCACAACCAGCTTCCGTATGTTCGGTTGGCCATTCACCAGCCGATGGTAGGAAAGTCATGGTACTCTCAGCAACCAGGCAGGATCCGCCAAGCAAGAGCTGAAAGACGGCGACTATGACGGTTCGAATTCGCGAAAGTGGCATTGCGCTAGATGGAATCACTGTCCAAAGGTCGTGAACAGCTCCCATAACGATAAATTGACATCTGCGTAGCTGTTGGCAGCTCCTGCGTAATCCTCATGGGCGTTCGGCGGCTGACATGACGTTGTCTATGAGTTCGCCATTGCTGTTCGATGGTATCCTCGTGGCACACGAAAGTCTCGAAAGCCTGTGATTGAGCCGGACCGCGTTGATGCCGTGTCTCTTCTGGGAGCGTGCTTGTTTGAACACCATGTCGGCACTAAGAGTGGGTGGTACGAGATGCTGCAAGAGATAGCGATATTAAGTTAATTGCATTGCCACGCGCCGCATTCATGATAAAGCTGCGCGCAGATCATGATGATGATGATGGTTGTTGGGGGACGTGAAGTCGCTGATGAAGCTTCTCAATCTTGAACTTCAGGCCAACAAATCTCTCACACAAACGGCAAGGACGACCACCATCAGCCACCAAAAGCTACTTTCGAACCACTTTTGTCCGTCTGATATCACCTTAATACCGTCGACATGGCGCCGAAAGAACTCAAGTTCATCACGGGCAACGCAAACAAACTGGCCGAAGTGCAAGCCATCCTCTCAGCCACACCGGTCAAGCTGCAAAGCCAAAACATCGATCTTCCAGAACTTCAGGGCACAATCGAGGAGATTTCAACAGACAAGGCGAAACGTGCAGCAGAAGTTGTAGGTATCACAGATAAGGGGACGCAAGTTCGATCTCACAATTAACAAAACAATAGGTCAAAGGACCAGTACTAGTAGAGGATACATGTCTCTGCTTCAATGCTTTCAATGAGCTGCCTGGACCTTATGTGTATGCCACAATATCATGTTCCATGGACTTCATAACACTAGCTGATGTGATTCTTCCCAGCAAGTGGTTCCTAATGGCTCTCGGCGTACAGCAGTTCCACAAGCTGCTTGACGGCTTCGAGGACAAGTCGGCGCAGGCTGTCTGTACGTTTGCGTATTGCGAGGGTCCTGGACACGAGCCGATTGCGTTCCAGGGTCGGACGAACGTGAGCAGCTCCGAGTACTGTCGGCTCAGAGATTGCTGACATTGAGTGCAGGGCAAGATTGTGCCATGTAGAGGACCGACTGATTTCGGTAAGTTGAGCTTCCTGGTCGAACGACTCTGGTGCTTGATGCTGACTTTGTATCAGGTTGGGATGCTTGCTTCGAGTATGAAGGCCAGACGTATGCAGAGATGCCCAAGGCCGAGAAAAACAAAATCTCGCATCGAGGGAAGGCGCTGGAGAAGTTGACTGAGTGGTTGAAGCAGGAGGTGTAAACGTCGAGCAACATGCAACGTGCGGGAGGCTTCATTGAGGTTCAATCGTTAGACGTCGTACAGCCATCTGCAGACAGCCTCAACAGCATGACCTTGCAACCAGAAGAGACAACAGAGCGCAAATCGTGGTTCGCGATTCCAGTCTCCACTCAACCATGCAAAAACATCGGATCGTCCTCATCTTTCTTTCCTTCGCCCTCCGCCTTCACCTCGCCCTCCTTCCCATGATCTTTCCTCCATTGCTCAATCCACTTCTCGATCCTATCAACATTGCTCTCGACATCACCGGCATTTTCACTCTTTAACTCCACCACAATCTGCTCATCATATGCATCCCTCGCCTCCTGCAGCAGGACCTGCATGATCTCACAATCCATATTCTCCTGCAACTTCTTCTCTCCGTAGCCTCGCGCCTTCATTCTGTCGTACAGTTTCGCCGTATCCTCACATCGCACAACGCAGACCAGGTCGATAAGCGAAGGTGGGAAGAGATCGCAAGCGTGCCAGTCGATTATTTGGCCTCCCTCCTCGAGATCGTTTTCGATGCAGTCCAGTAGGCGATCTTCGTCGACAACTTTGACCTGTGGATCTTCAGGATCGTTGGAGGTCTCGCCAATGTTGTGTTTCTTCACTACGTCGTTGATGGAGAGGTGGTGCAGGCCCGTCTTGCGCGCGAGTTCTTCGCAGTGGGTGCTCTTGCCGACGGCGGGGCTGCCGGTGATGACAATGTTGGGGCTGGTTCGCAGCATTTTGGACATTGCGGCGAGGCGTCGGAGGTGTGCTGGGTGACAGCGTGGATAGTGTAGGAGAGGCGCGACGAGTCTTGTGCAAGATCTGGGAAACATGGAAGTGACGTAGAATCTGCACCGCAAGCTTGAACTTGAGAGCTTCGACTTCTTCAGCCCTACGGAACTTTGTCACATGGAACTGTCTCCTGACCAATCTCGTGTTTCGGTAGCATAGTGCATACAGGATGCTCGCACGACGGGCACTGCCACGGCTACAGCAGTCATTCAGGCAGTATGCTAACAACAGGCTGTTCTCCACTACGGAGCTCAGCAATGGCATCAAGATGGCATACGAGCTCTGGGAGCCAGAGAAGGGACAAGAACCTCAAGGTGCGCCAATAGTCTTCGTACACGGCCTGTTCGGCTCGAAGAGGAACCATCGCGCCATCAGTAAGTATGGGCTTTCGTATCCTCTCCACTCGTCAACACATCTCTAATGCTTAGCAGAGCTCTTGTGCGCAATCTGAAACGACCCATCTACGCAGTCGATACACGAAACCACGGCGACTCCTCCCACGAGCCGAGACACGACTACGAAGCATTGGCGGAAGATCTGGAACTCTTCATTGATAGCAACAAGATCGAAGACAGTACGTTGATCGGCCACTCCATGGGCGCAAAGGCAGTCATGACAGTCGCACTGCGAAAGCGTGTACCAATTGGCAACCTGATACCAGTGGACAATGCGCCTGTCGATGCAGCATTGAAGTCAGACTTCGGCAAATACTGCATAGGCATGCGCAAGATCGAGGAAGTAGGCGTGAAGTCGCTCAAGGACGCCGACAAGATTCTTGCGGACTACGAGGAGAGTCTGCCCATCAGGCAGTTCCTGCTCACGAATCTGATGCGAGCAGAGGATGGCACGCAGAAGTTCAAGGTACCGCTGAAGTACTTGACGGATTCGTTGAACAAGCTCGGCGACTTCCCCTTCAAGGATCCGGACCAGGCCAGATGGGAGGGCCCGACTCTGTTCATTAGAGGCACCAAGAGCCATTACATCGCAGATGATATGCTTCCAGTCTGTGGGAGGTTCTTTCCGAACTTTGAGCTGGCCGATGTCGATTCAGGTCACTGGGTTATCAGTGAGAAGCCGGATGAGTTCAGGCAAGGTGAGGAGTATGTTCCATGCACAACGTCCGTCAGTGCTAATACATTCGTTATAGCTGTGGTCGATTTTCTGTCAAAGAAAGATTGACGAGGAGCTGACCCCGGCATCTAGACATGCAGCATTGCTACGGAAATGCCCACTATTCGGACCTGTCTGGACTACCCCAGATCTTTAGCTCGGCTGCATGATACGAAGTGCATTCGAGCTGAAGTTCCTTTCTCCTCGTGCGTGCGACCTGGTACTCGAGCAACTCTTCGCTGGTGTTCGTTTGTGCACAGTCGGTTGCTGTGGCCCCTGTCTCCGGGCATTGATAAGTACAGTGCTATGGCTGCAACGCAAACAAAACTACGGCCATCACCGCTGTGTCTGCTGATCACATCTGGAGGCTCGCGATACTGCCCATGAACCGGTGGAACCGCGTGAACCGCGGAAAAGGAAAATCCGAGCGACCTTGGCGCTCGCTGTCTGCATGCTTTATTGGCGCTAGCGGGCTTTACTCCCGCTTCGGCAGTGATAGCCGGACGGCTTACCGAACAAGCTCTTACAAGCAGCGCCGTGCGCTCGACCAAAGCGCTGTCAATGGTCGGGTGTCATGGTTCATGCCGCATGGCTAGTGGTGTCGCATCGGAGCTGGGCAGGCACAGGATTTGCATGCTGCCCGTGCTGTCCCAACCGCGGGTTACCTACCTACGATGTGGAGACCTCTAATAACAGCACTGAGCAGTGCATGGTAAGCCAAGGTGCAGTGTAGGCGACAGGCGAGGTAGGAGATCTCCATCAATGGCATATACTGCTGCGCTGAATCCGTTTCCCGCTTCCTCCTCTCCCGGCCGTTCGAACCGAAAATCGACAATACAACAATGTGGACCGTTGCAGCACTTGCCTTGGCGGTCGTCGCGCCGTCGGTGGCAGCACAAAACACCGAGACAATCCTCGGTGTCTACATGGTGTGTTCTGATGATACTCCATCGAGCGGAATGGCCGCAACTGACGCTGTATCAAGTTCCACCGCCATGGCGACAGGACAGCAAAGTCCACGCCTCCGGCAAATTTGACCGATTTAGGATATCTTCAAGTCTACACATCCGGACAGTACTATCGGAACCGCTACATTGCTTCCAATGCAACCTTACAGATCAATGGCATCAACTCCGACATCGTCAAGCAGAGCCAAATCGCGGTCAGTGCGCCAGATGATGCCGTTCTGCAGAACTCCGCTACGGGCTTCTTGCAAGGTCTTTACCCTCCAGTCGGCGACACCTTAGGAACAACGACTCTGGCGGATGGCACCAACGTGACTAGCCCAATGAACGGTTATCAGCTTATCCCAGTTGATCAGGTCAGCACCGGCAGTGGCAGCGAAGACAGCGGCTGGCTTCAAAGCACTTCCAACTGCGCCAAGGCAACCATCAGCTCGAACGACTATTTCACCAGCGCGGAGTACCTGAACGATCTCAACCGTACGCATCACTTTTATCAAAGTCTCCTCCCAGTTATCAACGCAACATTCACCGCCGACCAGGACACTTTCAAGAATGCTTACACCAGTAAGTATCCTGCCCTAACAAACCCGCATAGGCAGCTCCTAACCACTCTCCACCACAGTCTACGATCTCATTAACGTAGCCACAATCCACAACCGCAGCATTCCTTCCGACGACTTGCTCACAACAGACACTCTCCACCAGCTGCGAACCCTCGCCGACACCCACGAATGGGGTCTTGCCTACAACGCCAGCGATGATATGCGCGCCATCGCCGGCAAGACACTCGCCGCTCAGATCGTCCAGTTCCTGAACGGGACAGTCACTGGCAAGGGGAAGCAAAAGATCGGCATCCAATTTGGCGCATACGCGACCTTCGCATCTTTCTTCGGTCTTGCCGATCTCCCCGCCGCCAACCCCGACTTCTACGGCGTCTCGGACTATGCTAGTGCCATGACGTTTGAGCTGTTTACGAACACCACTGCGGCAATCAGCTCCGCGAGCTTCCCCAGCGCCGACGAGCTCTACGTCCGCTTCCTGTTCCACAACGGTACGACGAACAGCACCAGCGAGCCGGTTGCGTACGCTCTCTTCGGGTCGCAGCAGGATACTGTCAGCTGGAATGATTTCACGAGCGAGATGGGCAAGTTCGCGATTGGCGATACGAAAGACTGGTGTAATGCTTGTGGAAACTTCACTGGAACTTGTGCGGCCTATGCGCCTGAGGGATCTGGTTCTGCTTCCGCACAGGGGCAGAAAGGATCCAGTGGAAGTGGGAATGGGTTGAGCCCAGCTGTCAACGGCGTAATTGGCGCGATGGTCACTCTGGCGGTTGTGCTGGGTCTGGAGGCGTTGGTGCTTGCCCTTGGAGGGTTCAGAGTTGTGTCGAAGAAGAAGAGGGCGCAGAGTCCAGCGACGTCGTTGTCTGAGAATGCGTCCGGCAAGGCATAATGTGACGATGAGGTTGGGAGAGTGAGGTGATGTCGCGCTAAGCAATGCTGACGAGGCTGGTCAGATTGTGAGGCCACGCCATTGCCAAGCATGGTTGCGCCATCGCAGGGGCCCACTCTTATCGAGCGTGTCTTATAATCGATAGCAAGAGCTACACATTTGGCACTTTATAAACAAGCTTTCCATCTCTTGATTGCAGCAAAAGGCCAATGCCTGGAATCAATACATACCCGACCCTCCGAGTGGCCATTGTTGGAGGTGGTCCGGGAGGCTTGGCCACAGCGATCGCATTGAGCAAGATACATAACGTGCAAGTGACCATATACGAGCAAGCAAAGGTCCTCCGTGAAGTCGGCGCTGGCATATCGATCGGCCAGAACACCTGGAATGTCCTAGAGCTGCTTGGAGTCGCAGATAGTTTGACGACTGGGCACCCAACCTTGACCATTCTCAACTTGTACCCCACTCCGGCCCCTTTCTAACGATAGTTTCAACATGGCTAACAACTGCCCCAGAAACGGCAAAACCGGCAAAGAACTCTCGCGATCCTCAAAGCAACCTCCCACCAAACACCTCCCAATCCGCACACAGCGCACAGAACTCCAAAAGGCCCTCCTGTCCCACGTGCCCCCTGGAACCATCCAGCTCTCCAAAAAGCTGACCGGCCTCACCAACCTCGGCTCCCAGGGCATCACCCTCCACTTCGCCGACGGATCCAGCACGAGCGCAGATCTCGTCGTAGGCGCCGACGGAATCCGCTCCGTCGTGCGGGACTCCGCTTGGACAGACTACCAGCTCAAATTCACTGGAACGACCATCTGGCGGACCCTGATACCATGGGACACCGTCAAGGATCTGGATCCGAGGTTCGGGACGACAGCGTGGTGGCATAGTCCCACGACGCACGTGTACTTCTCGCCCGTCGGGGAGGGATTATTTGAGATTGCGGCGAGGGCGTATCAGGATCCCGAGGTGCATGGGGCGAGGAAGTCTAGCTGGGGCGTGGAGGTGGAGAATGAGGTTGTCGAGGGACATTTCGTGGAATACCTGCCTCAGATTCGGGAAGTCTTGCGAAGGGTCCCTAAGGGTGCGTGGCGGGAGTTTGCGGCGTTTGCAGGGCCGGAGCTGGATAGTCTTACCAACTGGGGTGATAAGATTGTGCTCGTGGGCGATGCATCTCATGCTCTGTCTGGTGCTTTTGGGTCTGGAGCTGGCTTTGCGATGGAGGATGGGTGGTGTTTGGCTAAAGCGTTGGAGCTCACTCGCAATGATTTGAGTCAAGCGTTGCCGTTGTTCAATAAGATTAGGTTGCCGTACTATGCGAGGATGTATCAGCATCTTGATGAGACGGCGAAGCGGAGAGTGTCTGAACTCAGTAAGATTGAGAGTCCTGGCTTTGATAATCGTGTGAGGAACAAGATTATCAAGCCTGGAGGGCAGGATATGCAGTGGATTTATGGAAATGATATTGGGAGGGTGTGGGAGGAGTTGATTGGGGGGTCAGCTGCTGCCGCAGCAGTAGGATGAGGTATTGCGAAGAGTGAGAGATGGAAGAAGTATTAGTGGGACAGACGATCCCTAACAAGCCACTGGCCTCACTGCCTCGTTTCCACTATACGTTGCTACTCGGCGCAGAAGTCACAGTTCCTCGCAGCATAGGCACAAGCTTGCTCTGTCGGTAGAATGCATGTACCTGACACGATACCTCTGCTCAGCATAACAAGAGCGCAGCACGACAAAAAAGCAGTCATTGCACTAGGCCTCTTGGAGTAGCCAATGGCGATAATTTCGCGGCACGGCTTGAGACAACACCAATAGGCCACGGGAAGTGTTACCGTGTTGATCAAAGAATGTCCACGAGAAAAGGAACCCTGCGGAGCGTATAGAGAAGACAAAGATTTCTTCTGCTTTCACGTAGGGTGTTGCTCCGAACGTACTGATTCCGCGCGCTAGCAAGCTCGAGCAACCGCACTTGTGGCGAACCAAAAGAGCCGCTCGATATTGACGAGCTTCCTCAAGAGGACTTTGGTGGTCAGCTCATGTCGTCGCTCCTGATGTCAAGCTAATCTCTAACTTACTAACAGATAATGTCTTGTCGAAGGAAGGGGAAGAAAATCCTGGGTCGTTAGTAGCAAGCGGCATGGATGGTGGAAGCACGTCTTCGTTCCAACCAATTCCATGCACAGTCACTGTCGAAATCCTCCCTTGTTTCACCAGCCAGCAAACCACGGCAACTCCCTCATATAGCCTCCTGCCAGAAAGCAGCAGTATCACGCCACCAAGTTGACTATCTTCATCATGTCAGCAGAGCAACCTCCGTCAGAGAAGACACCCTCAGGGTTATCCTCAGCAGAACCCTCCCCCACCACCACCGCCACCTCACCCTACAGCCAAGACTCCGCCTTCCTCAGACTCGCCCTCCTCCTACTCAACACAAAATGCGCTCGCCTCCGCAAAGGATTGTACCTCCCTTGCCCACGTTCCGCCAACAACGAAGGTGATGCCCCCATGTGCAACGTCATATACAATCCTTCCCAGTCCTGGACTATGCTCGAGGTCTGGCGTTTCAACGCAGGGGGCGAGATGCCAAAGGTAATCACCGAAGCAGGGACCGCTGAAAGTATTTGGCTTCTTCCGTGGGCGTGCTCGATGGATCAATTTCCAGTAATGGATCTGGATGATCTTCCTGATTCGGAGAATCAGCGTGGCTTTGTCTATCTTGCAAGAGGAGAGAGGGAGGTCAAGGCATTCGGAGGAGTGGAGAAGATTATTGGGGTTGGGATGGGGAGGTTGAAGTTGGTTGAGATTGGGGGCGGACAGGGGAGGTTGGAGTTCAAGGAGAAGGGGACGAAGCTCGATGGATTTGGGAATCTTGCTCAGGTTGAGTAGTTCAAGCTTGCCGTGCCGAAGTTGACGTTGCGATGCATTGCTGAAAGCTGCAGTTCTCAAGGTCTATTACTGCGATGGTGGCACCCGACCAACGATCAAGACCGCTTTCTCCAGCTGTGGCTTCTTAACTCCATCATAGACTTCGGCATAAGCCTTGGCGAAAGCAGGCTTGAGCTTGGTCACCTGCTCTTCACTGAAATCCTGAAGTAACAATTTGATGGTCGGATTGCCCATGTTGAAGAACTCTTCAACAGCAGCATCGACACTCTCCTTCTGACCGTGTGGGCAATCGAACACTTTGACTTGAATTTCATTCAGACCTGTACTTTCATACAGTTGTTGCACGTCGTTGGGCTTCGTGGTAGCAGGATGGAAAACCTCGGGCACGGTCCATTTCGGATCTATGCTCTCGCGAACGGCCATCTGCAGGGGCTTGGTCCAGCTGGGTGTGTCTTCGTGCCACGTAGCGAGGGCAACAACACCACCGGGCTTGGTAACACGCGCCATCTCTCTGACCACCTTGTCTGGATCTGGCACAAAGGGCAGGAAGAAGGTACCCATGGAATGCGAGAAGCTCTGATCTTTGAGGCCAGCACTTCGTAAATCCGTTGCGTCGGCCACCAGAGCGGTCACTGTCGGCCATTTGTTCTTCTTCAAAGTGTCGATCATGCCAGAGGAGATATCGGCTGCAGTGATGTGAGTGTCCGGGTATTCCTCCAGGACCAGCGAAGTTTGCATGCCGGATCCAGCGCCGTTGTCAAAGACTGCGGATGTCTTGATTATGGGCAGCAAGGAAGTGGTCATTGCCAGCAGCTCTTTGCAGGGTGCTCGTGTGATGACTTGAACTGAGGAGGCCCACTTGTCGGAGTGATTATCCCACGCCTCAGAGGAGTGATTGTGTGCCATGTTGGAGTTCGTATACTTGACAGTGAAGTGTTGCTGTCGTAACAGGAGAGGGAAGGGGTGTGTTGCTGGACGTCTTGAATGCGTAGACCACTGGCCACTCAAGACTCGATCAAGTCATTCCATCTCAATCAACGTCATATCTGCGACTACCGTCGAAGTGCTTTATGGTATGAACCCAAATCAGCTTGGAGCTCGTTGCCGTGTAGCACAGACAGATACCACCAGACATGGTAGTAGTCTGTCTGTCTGTGGGAAGTCGCTTCTGTTGTTGATGGACTTTCTCACGTCTCGACCATGTATATAGCAAATGTAGGTCAGTGAGTGAGTGTGGCTCTCACCTTAAGTCGCAATAGTTCAACAAAATTGCAAGTTGCCGGCAGTTGCCTCTGCCAAGCCGCCATCTGCGGCTGCAACGGCTGTTGCCGAACTAGTGGCAGCGTATGCTCAGATGCTGCTTCGGCGGAGATGTGATCTAGAAGTACGAAGGGGCGACCGAGCTGTGGTTCTGCAGTAATTGTGTGAGTCTTTCCACCTTCCGGCTCTACATTGTGCGAGTCGGCTGCATGAACGGCTGTCTTAAGAGTCCACATGGCAACTTTCACTGCATTTGGCAGCTGACTGCATAATACGAGTACGCTGGACTTCTTGGTACTACTGTCCTGCACGCGGTGTTGCCTATAGGCTCGGCCTTGAGGTTCATGGCCTGGTATTACGGAACCATCCTGCTTACTTCGTCATTTTGGTACTCGGGCTTACATTGCCGCCTCGAGACGATGCCGGCTCGGTGCATGACTAGAATATCCCCCGCATGAGCTGAATTTATCCTTTTTCCGGGCACCAATCGGAGCAGTGGTGAAATCAACTGTGGAACCCTTGGAAATCACGAAATTGTGTGTAGAAAGTCTCACCTCTCACCTCTCACCTCTCACCGTCTGTCTTCATCAATCGACCTAGCCACGTAGCCACGTCGTCGATCTTCTCCGCCTCACCACATTCAAGGTCAGCGTTCAGGTACAGCCTGCGTCTTTGTGTGCGACAAACCGGCGTGCCGAAAGCTGGGCAGAGTGAAGAAGCTTCGATCGTCTTTCGGGCAGCAGGAAGTCACAGTGACAAAGTCAGGCACGCGACTCTCCGCAACGCTCCGTGCACTGTGCATGTGCAGTATACAGTACTGTACACTACCGCGAGCAGGTACACGTACTCAGCAAGGATCACGCCACCGACGTCCGGGAGAAGTCGCGTCTTACAATCATCCATCTTCTACATTGCTCTCCGACCTTCCTAAAGAGACCCTCTCCCTCTACCACACCACACCGCAACCTCTCACACGAGCTTTTGAGCAAAGTCACCACGACCCACATCACATCAAATCACCACGCGACAATACCTCCAAGTCCCGACACCATGTTCCCCGTCGACTCCCTCCCCGCGACTTACTACGAGGAGCGCGAGGCGGCAGAGGTAGCCAAGAGGCTTGCGACACTGCAACAACAGCAAGCCAAGGCGCAGGCAAAGACATGCGCATCGTCTTCGACGACTTCCGACAAGCCACAGCCAGGTCTACAGCGACTGCACATGTCGCGCCCACCGTCAAGCGGCGTCCTGGGCAACATCTTCCAGGGCTTCGTCAGATCACGAAACAACAGCCCCCCTCCGGCGCATGGAAAGGACAAGTCATCCAGCAGCGGCACATGCACTCCAACGAGCACACCTCCGGCGAAAATCATGACGAAAGCGCAAATCGCAGAGATGCTGGCGGAGAAAAAGCGGGATGAAGACATCGTCGGCTTCCGAGCATGGTGATGACGAGCAAGCGACGGTGGGTGCTCTCGGAGATATGTATACATTACTATGAGCCACGAGCACACGACTGGGCTATTGCAATTTAGCGTGGCGTTCACGGCGTTACTATCGGGGTCAGAGGGATTTCTGGGCATGGCGTAGGAACCGGCATAGCACTCCCTATCTTGATACCCGGTCGGAAGTATGTCTCTGACGGCTGTTCTTGAATCTGCTATCAATAGACCGATGGCGTAATCAGTAACGAGCAGTCGGGAGTGGCTGCTTCTGGAACAATGCAATGGAATTTGTCTCTGCATTCCTCGATGTTCGAGGTCCCACCATAATAACGTTCATTGTAGTGTCTATGTGCGGAATGGCTGCATTTGGCAACAGCGACCGTCTAGCCCATGCGCACGCTAACAGTCTTACAGCCATCATGTCCTGCTCCCTCGAAGAAGAATTACATCTCGCCTTTTGCGCGCACACCGAGATTGGAGCAAGGTCTTGTCAAGAAGGATGAGTACATACTTTGCAGATCCGTCGCCACCAGGCGTACCATCGTCGGATCGTACACCAACGGTGGGACCACAGCCTCTGGCGCAGATGCCAAGACCGCCGTTGCAGGAGAACAACCACTTTACCTCTGCTCCAACGTCACCACCTCCTCCGACGCCTGTGCCTGCTCAACCAGGACACCAACGCCAGCCAACGATTGCTTCGTACCAGTCCAGCTCCTCTGCCGCGCCAACATCTGGCCAAGAGCCACTGAACATCATCATTCTTGGTGCTTCATTTGGTGGTCTTTCCTGCGCCCACCATTTCCTGGACTACACCATCGATCGTCTCAGCACGTCCACAGCCATCCCGCCGTACCGCTTAATCATCGTCAGTCCATCGACCCACATCTACTGGAACATTGGCGCTCCCCGCGCTCTCGTCAAAAGCGGCCTGATCAAGCACGAAGACACTTTCATCCCCATCGAACCGGGTCTCGCGCGTCATCGCGGCCACGACTGGACCATCGTCCAAGGCAAAGCTATTGACCTCGACGCCGACTCTCGCCGCGTCAAAATCGAATGCCTCAACCTCGAAGCCCAAAAGCGCTGCTCCTCGCTCCTTCCGAAGCGCGGCAGCAAAGCTATCGACGCCAAAGCCCCGGCCTCTTCTCTCTCAGTAGTCCAAATTCTCCCCTACCACGCCCTCATAATCACGACCGGCACCTCAGCCCACAGCGACCTCCTCTCCCTTCACGGGCCCCATCTCGAGACCGCTGATGCTCTGAACAAGTTCCACCGCAGAGTCGCCGCGGCCAAGTCCATCGTCGTCTGCGGTGGCGGTACTTCTGGAGTAGAAGTCGCGGGCCAATTAGCGACTTTCCTGAATTACAAATCCCACTTCGGACCCATCAAGACGAAAGTCCCAAACCCAAAACGCATCACCCTTATCACCGGCTCAGACCGCTGTCTGCCCGGTGTCCCAAGCCCCAAAGTCGGCATCATCGCCGAGAAGTCCCTCCTCAAACTCGGCGTCGAAATCCGCCACAACGTCCGCGTCACAGAGGCGAAAGAATGGTTCGATCAAACCGGCGCTACTCGCATCGACCTCTCCGACAACACCCAGCTGATCGCGGACGTCTACATCGCCTGCACGGGCGTGGGACCCAACTCGGCTTTCGTCCCTTCGTACCTCAAAGACGACAAAGGCTACATCCAAATGAACCACAAAACCATGCGCGTCGACGCCGCCGGCGACCGCGTCTACGCTATCGGCGACGTGGCGAGTTACTCCTACAACTACGTCCCCGACGTCTACGCCGCAGTCCCCGTCGTGATGCATAACCTCCTCAACGACCTGGTCGCGCACGAACTGAGCGTCAGCAATCCGTACGGTGGCAACAACGATTACATCGAACAACTCGTCGACGCAGAATACGTTCAGCGCCCGAACGATAGTCAGCTCTGTCCGATCAGTAGGTATGGAGGCGCCGGGATGTTGTTGGGGAATGTGCTGCCGAAATTTATGGTGTATGTGTTGAAGGGGCATGATTACAGGGTCTGTAAGGCGAAGGGGGTCGTGGTCGATGGGGGGAACCCTTATGCGACGCCGATTCCGGGGAATAAGTATTCGAGTGAGCGTATGATGATCAGGGGTGTAAGAAGAGGAAGATCGGGAGGGGAAAGTTGAGGGGGTAGAGGAGGGTGGTGGTGGTGGTAGTAATGGGTGAGGGCCGTTGGACAGAGTTGTGATGGATGTCGTTTTTAATCGCTGTAACGTCGTCTTCTACTTGCGCTCTAGGTTTGCTGGTCCCCACATCGCACGTGTCACCAATGTGAGGAACCTGCATCCAACTTTGTCGATTTCACGACGTCCGTGTCACCAGCGGAATAGCACCTGGACCAGCAGCCCCGACCTCTCCAGAGCCACAACAACATCTTTGCTCTCTCCATAAAACCCCTTTCACTTCTTCTCCAACATCTCCTTAAACTCTCCCCTCCCACACCACGCCATCACAGCCTTCGCAAGCATCCCCACCTTCCACTCCTCCAAATTCCGATCCCACCAAATCCACGACCTAGTCAAGTAGCGCTCCCACGTCCTGCATCTGCCTGAAACCAACCAACCAACCCCATACAACATCTCTTGGTCCTCGATCCACACAGCTTACTGGCGACGATCGCATTCCTAGATGCCTCCATTTGCTCCTCGCCCATTCCACTGCATTGAAAAAAGATTCCCAACCTTCGCTCGGTCTTTCTGTTGATGGTGCAGCCCCCGAGGTTTCCGATGGGGACCTGAGCACAACACTCTGCGGCAGTTAAAAGACTCAGGCCTCAGGGATGGGGGGGGAGCAGTGTGCTGAGCTGAGTAGCTGGATCGAGCGAGCCGGTTGTACGGCGGCGTGTGATGAGGGTTAGCGGGCATGGGCACGACGGCGGCGAGGAGGACCGCAAGCAGGCCCGTAAAGGGAATCGCAGAGCGCTTCTGTCAGTGCGCCCATTGAGGTCGTGGCAGAGCCATATGAGTGTGACCACGAGGCGTGGCTGGTCAGGAAGGCGAAGTGTTGGAAGCTTCGAGATGCATGCGAAGGCGACGTGACGTGACTTGAGCGCTGGATTGTGGCGTTGGATTTAGAGGTGAGGCGCTTCGGGACGAAGAGTTGGAAGACTGGTTGCTCCATCTCCTCGTACTGGTTGTGAGCCTGTGGCGCCGGCCAGCCGGCCGGCTTGGGTGTGGCGGGCTGCAGCATTTGAAGGAATGGCTTTTCTTTGGCTTCGGTAGGTGGCTCAGGTTGTTATAGAGTAGCTCAGGGATGTGGAAGACTTGAGCGCATGCGTACGAACTCCTTCTCCTTGATGTCGGCCATTGACGCTCGTGGCCTAGGGTGTTTTTGTGTGGTACAGTGAGGTGGTGGTGCACCGTCCTGATGATCCGGAAATGCTTCGACTGAGCGAATTCTGTGTCCAGAGTAATGTTGCTGTGCTTTGGCTGGGTAAGTGGGTGCCATTCTGGCAGGGATTCTGCGCGCAACTTGGCGATCACATGTAGCGAGGGACGACGACCTACGTCACAGCTCTTCATCCGTGAAGCTGGCCGAGGTATTAATTGCTGAAAGTGGCGCGCGAGTCGAGATCAGCGCACAATCACTTGATGAGATCTAGTTCGTTCTGAGGTGAGATTGAAGTCGAGATCCATGAGCTTGGCGACAGACAATGGATCGCCCGATGGTCGATTTGAAGATGAAGTTGACGCGCTTCAGAGTGAAGAGCTGTTAGATTGCTTGCTCGGCCTCGTCGTGGATATGTGCGATGCCACTAGGAATGGTCTTAATAGGCTGTCGTGACTTTAAGCTGCGGGATCAGGAAAAGTCCCTGCAGCTTGGCGCGCACGTGTGAACTCGACGAGAGGAATCGAGCATTCACATATTCACTTCCAAATCTCGTTTTCATCATCTCGTAATGCCGGTCTGATGTAGAGAGAGTATTCTAGACTTTCGACACGATAATGACGCCTAGGCTGTACTTTCTCGCCAACAAGCGACTCTCTCCGGCGTAGCGTGGGTATCAAGTCTGCAAGCTAACCTGCAGATCACTTGGCACCACGAGAGACTGCATGGCATGGTGATTTGCTGCTGGTGATGACATGTCTAGCCATACTGCCGTGCACGACTGTTGAGAATATGGCGAGCATGTAATTGCACCATGGCCTTGTTCTTCTGAAGGTTGCATTGCCAAAATGCGGATCTAACACTCAGTGGCATCGCTGTGGCCTTATGAAGGCAGATGAGCTTTTATGACAAAAGTCCCTCCATCTTCTACGCCCACATCGTCGGACAATGAGCTCAGTGGTAGAGCGTCAGCGGTTAACGCGCGAGTGGGGGTGAGAACGGCATGATCTGAAGGGCGGTTGTCTGGAGCCCGATGTGGCGACTCATGACCGTGGTTTCGACTCGTCCAAGATCTATCTTTTGGCATATTTTTACTGACTTCTATGAGACGCGATCAATCGCCAGTGGCCTCCCACGGTAAAGACCGGGTCAAGCTTGCCAGCTTGTACCGTGCATGCTTCCTACCTCTTCTAACACTTCGATAGCAAAAGATTCCAACATCAGCTCACCAAACCCTCTGCGCAGACACAGGCCAACCATTCGACACTAATACGTCCCCGGAATCTGCCCAATCCGTCCACCATCAATAACGTTGACACATCCATTCAGATAAGCCCCAGCAGGGCTCGCCATATACAATACCGTCCCAGCCAAATCACTCGTCGCTCCCAACCTCTCCGCGGGGATGAAGCTTTTCTCAAAGGCACCCTCGACGCATGGATCACCAGTACTTTTCGCCCGGGCAATGATCCCTGCGCTGAGATCTGAGGGGAAGAGACCAGGTGCGATGCCATTCACTCTAATAGAGTAGGGCACGAGAGTGCCGGATAGGCATTTGACGAGATGCGTGGTGGCCGCCTTCGTGATAGGATATGCGGAGAATGCGAGAGGGTTGCGGAGATAGCCTGCGATTGATGTGGTGACTAGGACTTGGGATTTCATGCCGGGCATGTTTTGCTTTTTGTTGCCGGCGTCGAGGAGTTTGAGGAAGGCGAAGGTTGTGAAGGCGACGGCTGTAGTGTTTGTAGCGAAGCCGGCTGTGCTCGTTATGTCAGCAGGATGGTCAAGAGGTCGGTAATTGGTCATGAGGTACTGTTCCAATCCTCCATATTCTGCTCCATGCACGCATCCGCGTATTCCTCCAACGTCGCTCCCGTTGGCTTGGCGGTGATTGGTGGCGGGTACCATCCGCTATTCGCGCAGACGAGGTTGACGTAGCCGGTCTCATTCTTGATCTGTTCGGCGACTTGGCGTAGGGTCTCCTTTGAGGTCACGTCGGCGACGATTGGAATTATGTTCCCATGTGGTGAAGCCTCTCTTGCAGCTGCTTCGAGTTTCTCTTTTCGTCGGCCTACGATGTAGACTTTTGCCGCCCCGTTGTTGGCAAAGGCTTTGGTCATCATAAGGCCGATGCCTGCGAATGGTGTTAACGTGGGCGGTGATGAGGTGTGTTTGGGACGGACCTATGCCGCCGCCAGTGATGACAATGACCATGTCTTTTACGCTAAAGAGCTTGGCGGGGTCTACTGTGTTGGGGTCCATGATGGCGTTTTTACTCGGAGAGGTGAATTTTAATACCTCTCTCCCACGAGGTGAAGTGCTGTGGGACGGATACGAGTGGGGCCTGGCTTCGGAGCTTGATGAGCTTGGAGCGTCCTGTGAGATTGTCAGATGCGAATCGGAACCCGAAAGTATGGCCTTTGACGAAACTGATTGTCGTTGCCAAAGACCGCAAACTTCGAATTCACTAACGTGTAGCTATTTGGAGGCCGGCACGCTGCTTCTATGCCTTCAGACAATGGCTCCAGCCTGAAGATACAACGCGATTTTCACTTCTTTCGTCCAGCTCTTGGCTTGGGGAAGTCCAAAGGTAGTCTGAGTCTAGCAAACTTGGTGACAGCCTTTTCTGCCTTCTTGAGATTGTACCTATTGGCCTCAGTCTCGGTGGGAGTGCCGACCTTGCAGCCAAGTTCGTGGAAGTATTGAGATATGACTAAACCAGGTCAGTATTGTGTCAAGGGGGAGTCTTCAGGCCGCATGTGAATTGGCACCTCAGATACCACGAGCGAGTTCGAGAGCATCCTGTGCACGACGCGCTCTGAGTACGTACCTCTCTGCTCCATCTTCAGATCGTCCTTCAGGTTGATGGTATTTGTCGTCCACCCATCAACAAACAAGCTCAACGCACACATATGAGTATAGAGGTTGTCTTGCTGCCACTTGCCAAGCGCCTGACCCGTCTCATCAGCAAAGCGCCTACGCACAGCATCCACAAGCTGCGACGGCCACGCAGAGAACCTCTTCGCCAGTATCTCCTTCCTTGGCACCTTCTTCACCGACTTTCCGGCGTTAGCCAGCGCGTCGTGGAACTCCAACAGTAACGTGAGATAGCGTAGCGCCGTGAGCTTCTGATGATCGTCAGACTTAGCAGCTGCTGCGACGCGGAAGGCTGGAAAGCGATGCGAGAACCTGATCTCCTCGTCGTTGCGGGCTTTGTCTTGCCAATCTTTGATGGGTACGAGCCGTGCATCGGAGGGCGGTATCAGCGTGTGGAAGGGGTAGACGTCTTCCACGTTCTCGGCGGTGAGATTCGGTCGAGGGATGGGTTTCGCGGAGAGCAGTGCTTCTGCTTCTTCGTCCTCATTCTTCGCTGCAGCTCCGGCTGTCACGTGTCCGACTGATTCGAGAATGGCACTATCAAATGTTAGCGTACGTTCGTGAAGCGCAGGAGCCTGCCAGCCGCATAGCAGCAAGCAGACTGCTCGAAGCCATGGCGCGCTACACATACGTTTGTGAATCCGTGATCTTCTCTTTACCCTTGGTGTTATGTGTAATGGCGTTGAGGGTCTTGCCGTCGATCGCCTTCTTTGCCTTCTTCGTACCGAATTCCCTACCCAGCGCTTCACGCTGCTTCGCTATGGTGAGCCTTTCTTCAGCCTCCTCTTGCGCGTCCGGTCGCAGGGTGCTTCTCAGACGGAGATGATGTGCCGGTGTAACGCGGAGCTCTTTCGTCTCTGGATCATAGACGGCGACGTAGTGTGAGAGCTGCTGTGCGCCGTCGAGCGTGTGTTTCGTGGCGGTGTAATCGAGACGAGGGTGCTGTGAGGAATGGAGGAGCAATTCGTGCGTCGAGGGCTTGATCGCATCGCTGTGCTTCGAAGACACGGCCTTGGACCACGCCTTGAATGGCACTTTTGGCGCCGTCACTCCTGGAGCGAACAGCAGGACTGGACATGTCTCTTCTGAGTATCTGACCTTCATCTTGTCTCCAGAACTGATCGCGACTTTCTTGCTGGGCGTGTCCCCCCCATTGGACTGCCGTTTTCGCTGCTTGCTGCTCTCTTTCTCGGCCATTGTGGTCACTCGGTAGCTCAGAGGGAAACAGTGAGCTAGAGTCGCATGTATAGCACCAAGCGCTTCATCAACATGATCTTGACCTTATTCTTCACATGCCACGCGAGAAATGAAATTGGAACGTCTGCAGCAACCCCCCCCCCCCCATGCGCGCCCATCAAATTGCGATTAGAAAGAACTAGCTACGTCATGTCATCTGCCAGATGTTTTGGTGGGACACGACCAGAATCAGGTTTACATGTCTGTCTCCCTCCTTTCTGCTATCTTTCTCTCGATATTTGCAGCGTTCTCGTTCTGTACAGCTTTCTAGTTAGCACTCTTCCGCCTTCAGGGCCTACCAAAACGTCGTCCCCTTTCGAGACCAGATCGCGCAGTCCTCGCAAGCTCGAGGTGCGGCAAGCGCCACATCCAAACAGAAAAGACGCATTACGAGAAACAGCACGTCCCAACATGGCTGACCACGTCAAAAATGCCTCTTCAAACGTTCAGGAGAAGGCACAAGATACTACAAAAGGTTCCGCCTTGGAGGGAGCGCAGGCGAAGGTCAAGACGGCGACAGACAGTATCCTTGGCGGCCTCGAGAGCTATGGCAGCAAGATCAGCAATAAGGTGAAAGGCATGGTCGACTATATCTTCCCTCCGGACAAGAGAGCATCGTTTCTTTCGAAGCTACAAGCCTTCATGCTCGCGAATCCGAAGCTATCGGTACGCACATTCTCATGGTCGTTATAGCCTCGCTGACGATCCGAACCTAGGCCTTCCTCGGTATGAACCTTGCACTAACGGGTATACCACTGGGTCTATTCGTGCTCTTCAGCTTGACAGTCTTTATTTTCGCCTTGGTCGTTGCTCTGGTAGTTGCCCTTCTAGCCGCAGTCCTCTTCACGCTTTTCGCTGTTGGAACTGCCCTACTATTCGTCTTCCCAGCCGTCCTCTTCACTACAGGGACAGCCTGCTTTCTCTTCCTGTGGGGCCTTGGAGGCTACTATATCCTCCGCTGGGCCAATGGTGACAAGGAAGAAGCTCCAAAGCAGGCACCAGAGGGCCAATCCATCGGTGACTCGCTCAATCGCTTCACCGGTGGTAGGCTGGACGGCTTCATGCAGAACGCACGGTCACAGAACGCGAAAAACAATGAGACGGGCAAAAACGACAGACCAGCGAAGGAGCAACAGAACTCCCAGACCCAGGAATACAGTACACCGGAGAAGCAGGATGGGCTCGCGGCTGGCAATCACGCGAAGAATGCAACAAACGAGACTTCCAAGCATGTGGGTACCGCCTCGGACCAGGCGACGGACGCAGTCTCTGATGCCACCAAACCTGTTGCTAACGCCTCGAATACAGCAGGCACCATCAAAGGCGGCTTGAGTGGTGCTTCGGGAATTGGAGTATAGAATTAGTGCGCTACTATACGGTCAGGTCGCACAGAAACAATGTACCACCCACGCGTAAGCACACACAAGCTGGAAGCTTTCTATGCTCATAAAGTGCCGTCTCTGCCTTTCGTAGTGCAGATTCTTGCGATGAGCTGCCTTGACATCTAAGACGTCTATCACATCCATACATCCCTCACGACAACAGCACATGGCAACCTCAACCTCACCTCCAGCGATCCTGAAGCTCCCAGCTGAGCTGCGGAACATCATATGGCAGATCACTCTGGCGGAAGTCGAGACTTTGAACATCAGACCGATGTTCAGCTCCCAACGAGGGCCACCAAGAGAGGTTCTCTCTCAGATACACCCGATTGAGCCGAGTTTGCTCTGGACGTCCAAGCAGATGCGAAGCGAAGCACTGCTTCTATACTATGCCTGCAACCGCTTTACATTCTTGGACAGCAGCCCCATACTGGAGATCTCTGAGCATGAATTGAACCTCTCCAAATGGCTGTACAGGCTGGGAAAGGCTCGAGCCTGGGATCCGTGAGATAAGCTTCGATACTGGTATGAGTATGGCCACTCTAGGGTGAGATTTCGGACGGAGCAGGTAGGGAGAGACCACGGCCATGATGCAAGAAGGGAGGAGACCCTGGCACTGAGCTCCTTTCATGCGGGTTTGCAACACCAGGTGAGTTCCTGCGCCCTTTACATCACTTGCCTCTCGGGTATTCAATCTCGAAATGAATTTTTCCGTTGGCACAGTTCTTCACTATCCATGGATGCATCTCAAGTTGTTCAAATGACAGCTGTGTATTTGGATCGACCACAAGCAACTTCAACGAACATTAGACGATGTCACAACTATAGCCCAACAGATCAGACTTACCAACCTCTTGACCAAATCCGTAGCCTCCGTGCTAACGGAACCCGGCACCTTCATCTTCGCCCTCGCACTCCGCCTCGTCGTCATAATCGCCGTGTCCTCAAACAGTCCTTTACCCACAAGAAACCGATCCGCCAACACGCCCAGGGCCCCCAGATCACCTTTCTCATCACATGCATTCTCCGCACTTCTTGAAATCATCATCATCTTCGGCGGGAGCTACTCCAGCGTCCCAAAATCCGTACTTCTACCATTCCCCGGCCGAACGGTACGCTCCAGCCAAAAAATCGGAACTCTTCACCTCGTTACGAAGTCCTACCAAGATCTTCTCCGACTTGATGTTGCGATGGAGAATGTGCTTCGCGTGCAAGTGTCGTAGCACACGCGCCATTTGCGCCATGGACCTCGACTCGGAGGAGCGGGTGGTTTTGCCTAAGGGCTTGTGTACTCTACAGCTCTCGCCTTCGCTAGCGTACTCCAGGGTCAGCAGGATTCATTTGGTGTTGTGGAGGTGGCCGTGGAGCTCAGCTGCAGGATGTTTTGGATGGCGTGGGCTGCGTGATTTCTTCACGGCGGATTTCTTTTCTTTTTTTTTCGATGCCGAGGAGGTAGGTTTAGTTCAGGCTTGTGCATGACTTTTTAGGGCGGAGGTGAAAGTTGTGCGGAACGCTCTTTTGCTACGTCTACGTGGCGGAATTTCCCTTGGAGAAAGGGGATGCCGATTTCGAAGATTCCCAGATGGAAGTTTTTGGCGACGGGTAGTTCTTTGTTAGGCGTGTGGGTTCTCTGGTCTATGTGATCCATCTCGGTTACGTCTCGCGCGGTAGGGAAGAGGGTTTTCGGGAAGGAGCTGGTAGCGTTTCGGGTCGTGCGGGTTGAGCAGTGCTCTTTCTTGGTGGATGTAACATGATGACTAGCACACTCCTCTGTGACGCCTTTGGTAGGATCGTAGTGAGCGCAACAGGTCTAGTATGCATGGCTGATATGATCAGCGTCGCGAGGACCCTGGGAACATTGGGCCTGTAGTTTCGCTTTATGATCGTCTCCAATCGTTATCCGACTGGAGTAAGCCTCGAGTTTTCCGCTGACTGTGGCTTCGTCTGTGATGACGGTCTGTACGAGTTGTAATGGCAGTCGTGGAGAGATAGTCGTCGAGCTCGAGTTGCGAAAAATAGCCTTGAGGTCAATTCACTTTGTTGTCGTTAAGCGTCGCTAGCGTCGTCTGAGGACACGGCTTTCGACTCATATCGTGAAGAATCTTGCCACGTGAATCATGGAGGATCATTGTTGCGAGTCCGTGCATATCATATTCGTATGCGACGTGGGCTTTGTTAGTCGAGGACAATGATGTGGCCTTAAGACTAGCATGGCACACCCTGTGATGGACAGTTGCACGTAGAGCAGCAGGCAAGAAGTGGGTGTGCTACGCGGCCCTTGTACCTGTATCCTTCATAGAAGATCAATAGGTTAGCGGAGAGAGCCAGAGGGTAGATCATGTCTTCAACGCGAAAATTCAGAAGCGCGGAGTGCTTCCAGTGCGCCAATTCGCGCTTCTTCTCGATGGCTCCCTGGTCGATTGCATCGAATAAGTCAGAACGGCATGATCGATCGTCAGTGCATGTGCAAGCGAGGTGACGAAGCGCGACATGACACGGATTGGTCTGATATCCTGTGCACCACGAGCGGGCTTCGTAGAACCTAAAGCGTCCGTCGTTCGAGTCCAGGTGACACACGTTCAGCGATGTGCAGTCGTATATGCAGCCTTACTCGTCCATTGGGACAGCTCTACACTGTACTTCGTAACATAGGTACCATTAGCACTCCCATCAACGAGATACTGATATGGCAAACAATACTACTCCTTTCTCCAATCCTGGACCTTTCTCGCCACGACTGGCATACCTTCTCTCGGCTTCGCTGCGCCCAGAAGAATCTGGTACCTAAACAGAAAGGCGTTAGCCATACTCCCTTCTCAGCGACTGCTACCGAGAGAAGGATACGCCGAGCGCAGGTCTCAGATAGACGATGCTTTCTGCCTTTTGGAGATACATACAGCTCTTCGCCCTGCACGTTCTGAACTCCCGCTTGGAACTTGCTATTGCGAGCATAGAAGCTGCCGTCGTTCTTGAGCTCATTAAGACGATCTAGCGCGAGATCGAATTGGAATTGACGACAGGTCAAGGCGAGGATGATACGTGACTCTAGTAATGCAAGGTTCTGGCCAAGGCAACTGTGATGTCGTCAGCAGCTATGATGTTGGGGGCGGGCAATGCAGGCTTACTTTCTTTGGCCCATCTCAAATGGTCTCCAAGCACCATCCGGTATCTTGCTCGAGTTCTCGGACAGGAAGCGATCCGGGACGAATTCGTTCGCTGTCTCGCCCCAAACATTTTCATCACGGTGGAGACCGAAGTGAAGCAGCCAAACCATGTGACCCTCTGTTGACATAGTCTCACCTGTCTTCGGATCACGAATCATCAGGCCAGGTTCTCCCATGCGTGGTGCTGAAGCGGCCGGAAATAGCCTCAGAGTCTCCTTGATGACACAAAGGGTATACTCGAGACTGTTGAGCAAGTGAGGCTCGTTTTTGACGGCCTCCGCTGCGCCGTCTATAGGTCCGAGTACTCTCTCATGTTCTTCGCAGATTTTGAGGTGCACTTCGGGGTGCTTCCTGAGGAGGTAGAAGACGTAGCAGATGGTAGAGCTTGTTGTATCGTGGCCGGCAAAGAGGAAGGTTCTAATTTGTGTTATCGCTCCTTTGCGGAACTCTGCATCCATCGATGGTAGTTGGCCGGTCATTTCGTCGAGATCTGTTTCTCCCGAGGCGTAGCTGTTCAAAGCCAGGTCTATAATGCTGCGCTTCTTCTGTGCTTTTGCAGCCTTAGGCTCTGCTTTGGCATAGCGTTCGTCCAAGACCTTGCCGATATAGTCAACCATCACTCTCTGGTTCTTCCATCGTCGATATATCCCGACAGGATGCCACATCTCGAACGGATTGGTCAGACCTTCGTTTGGTAGCAGATTAACTTGTTCTCGTAACGCGACGATGCACGGATTGTCTGTTCTTTGCATGTTGAAGCGCAAGTCAAGAGTGACCTTGCCGATCACATCGACAGTCAGACGAGTCGTGTCTTCCTCTAGGCGGAACACCTGCTTCTTATTGGCATACTCGCTGAGCTTCTCCACGTAGATGAGAACATCGTCGACCATGCCGGGAACCAAGGACATCAAGTGCTGCGACGAGAAGCCGGGATTGAACATCTTCCTCCATTTGCTCCAGCCCTGACCATTGGCGGATACCATATCGTCTTCGCCAACGAGCGGAGTCAAGAAGTTCTTCATAGAAGGATGCTTCAGAGTGTTGTATTCCACTGACATCTGCTGGCAGACATCCGGGTCCATGATCGCGATCATGGGGTCTTGAATGGGCCAAGTATCCAGCACAAAGTATGAAGGTAAGTTGTACTTCTTCCGGAGCTGTGCTGGATACACTGTGAAAGATCAGTCGAGTCGTAATTAGCGCTGTCACGCATCTCTTACCATGTGGGTGGACTCTGCTTGGGTTCTCCGCTGCCACTTCCCCCATCACTTTGAGGTGACCCCAAAGCATAGAATGGGGAGGTCCCGGCTACAGACTGTCAGCCAAATGATGGTGATGTGGGATGAGATTTTCCCACCATCTTGTGAGCTCTTGCCCGGATGGCATAGCCTCTGGCAACCCATTGGGACACATACACAACAAAGACAATAAGACCAGAAACAAACAGCAGACGAGACTGCAGGATTTCGAGCATCTTTGCTGCTTGACCGGATGTTGTTATCCCAGGTTGACATTGATGGTGTTGTGGCCAGCTGAAGCTATCAGTTGCAGAGTCTCTGATGTCGAGTGCCTGCCAGGAGCCAGCTGAGTCGCTCGATAGGGCATCCAGCTGCTCGGCTGCAGGAGGCTGAATCCTTCGAGGTCTACAATGGAGCCATCAACAATCATGAGTGATAGGTAAGCGACCAGCAGATCTACGAGAGTAGTCTACTAGCATGTGAGTTGGCTCGCATCCCTTGGATCCCTACAGTATACCCTGCCAAAGGGGTGTAAGTTTGAACGGGACTTGATGTCCCGGTAGCAAGGATCGTGGTACACGGTTTCACATGGCTGTGGGCCCCTCATTGGAGTGATGTGAAATCATTAGGCCTGGAAGTCTGGAACTAGGGTATTAAGTCTAGATATTAGGGTATAAACCTACAGCTTTTACAAGTATCGGCACCTAGGGAGTGCTTATATAAGGCTTCTTTACTATAAATAACCCTTAATCTTTATATATAGGTGCCTGACTAATCTCCTAAAGCAAGTAATCACACCTCTTAATCCGGTTATATCACCTTTAAAACCGGTTGCCTATGCATCATCCTGGCGCTTTACAAGTCATTTATGGGCGCATTGCATCAAGGTACTGTATTTCGTGTTACACATCCAAGGTCTTGGGATGGTATAGCAAGTCCAGAAGAGGGTTTTCCTCTCAGCATTGTAATGGGCGGCGATGGGCTGAAAATAATCGCAGCCCTTGTCGATGTTGAACACGACAAGAAGCCATGGCCTTCATACTCTGAAACGGCTTGTATGTCCATCGTTGCTTGGTTCCAACAACAAATGGAATGGGATGGGACAGGAGAGGGAGGATGTATGTAAAAAAGAATAGGAATTATATACGAAATCACAATGAAACACCCCTGCTCTCAGCTTTGCGACGATGACTGCAGACCAGAAACAACATCTCATAGTCTATCTCGATCGACTTCGTCTCTCCCTCACTGTGCTGCGTGGGAATGCAGACTCAGTTCACCCAATGAGCTTGCCATAATATTGCTTCCAGCGCGTCAATAAGTCGCCGGCAACGCACGGAAGATTCTCTATACGAGATCACGCGACAGCGACGCGTCAGCCATCGCCCGGAAAAGTCGGATATAAGAATCATCATGAGGGTAGCACATAAGTACATGAGTCTGTGGTACACTCCGCCAGCTCCTGTGCTGATCGCGTCATAAACACATCTGGGTATCCGCTTCTATTGACAATCCAAGTCGTGTGGTATCTTCCCACTGAAACCAGATCTCAAGCTCTTGATTAACCATGCTCCCGCTCATGCTTCTCATTACTGTACGCCCACCATAATGCATGCAACTGAAACCGATGACCATCTAGAAGACCGAGCCCTTGCGCTCGACATCCGCGGTGATCTCGCCGTCGAGCTTCTCGCCACCGGCCATACCCATCTCGGATGCGAAGGTAGTCGATGGCTTCCACTTGGCAGAAGTACGTGGAGTGGTCTCCTCCATCATCTTGTCCTGCGTGGGTGTTAGCAGATGACTCTGGAGATTGCCGATGGCAGGATGAACTTACAACTTGCTCGAGGGACAGACCCTTGGTCTCTGGCACGAAGAGATATGCGTAGACGAAAGCAGCGGTGCAGAGACCGCCCCAGATGAAGAAGACACTGGACTTGAGGTTGCCCTCGTCCTCACCGACCATGTATGGGGTGATGACAGCAATGATGGTGTTCCAGAGCCAGTTGGATGCGGTCGAGAGACCGACACCGCGGGAACGGATTGGCAGTGGGAAGATCTCGCCAATGAGAATCCAAGCGCCGGGACCCCAAGTGCTGGCGAAGAAGAAGATGAAGATGGCGATGAACGCAATCTGGGCGTTGACGGCGGCGATGTTGTTGGCAACCTGCACGGCATCTACACCGGTGCCGACGGTAGTGGTCTTGTTAAATCCGACAGTAACACCAATGATGGCGACGAGGAACTGGCAGATCAACATGCCGAAAGCACCCCAGACGAGGAGTGGACGACGGCCGAGCTTCTCGACGGTGTAGAAGGAGATTGGAGTCGAGCACACGTTGACCAGGGTGAAGATCAAGGAGATCAAGAAGACGTTGTCGATGGCGCCGGTGGATTGCAGGAATGGAGTCGAGTAGTAGAAGATGAAATTGACACCAGTCCACTGCTGCATCATCTGAAGGGAGGTGCCGAGAATAGTCTTGCGCAGGTTGGAGTTCGACTTGAAGACGGAGCCGCTGAAGCAGTTGGCCCAGCCTTGGATCCAACCACCAGATGGGATGATTGAGCGCTCATACTCCTCATTGGCGACGATCTCGGCAAGCTCAGACTCGATGTACTCGCTGTCTTGTGGCTGACCACGCAGGCGAGCGAGAGCGTTGCGGGCACGTTCGACACGGCCGCGCTTGACGAAGTATCGTGGTGAGTCTGGCAGGAAGAAGAGACCACCACCAAGAATGAGACCCCAGGCGAATTGAATAGCGATGGGGATGCGGTAGGATCCGGTGTCGGTGCGGTCCTGGACTGCATAGTTGACACAGGCTGCGATGAGCAGACCGATGGTGATGCAGAATTGGTAGCCGGCGACGAGGGCACCACGGACCTTGCGAGGACAGATCTCAGACATGTACAGAATGACCACGGCCGACTCGAAACCGACACCGACACCGGCAATCAGACGACCAGCCACGATCAAACCGAGACCTGAAGATGCGACCTGGAGAATGACACCTGTGGAAGTTAGCATGTGTTACGCACGCTTGTGGTTTCAGCGTTGCCCAAACTCACCGACAATGTAGATGGCACAGCCAGCAATGACGGTCCACTTGCGACCGATCATATCAGCCACATCACCAGCGATGATGGCACCGAAGAAAGTTCCAGCGGAGAGGATAGAGACGATGAGCGATTGGTAGGATCCACGGAGCGCATCCTTGCCAGGGCCCTCGATGAGACGAATGAAGACGGGCGAGCCGGTGACACCGTTGATGTAGCCAGAATCATACCCGAAGAAGATGCCACCAAATGACGCGAACGCGCAAATGAGGTAGGCCTTCCATGTGACAGGCGCCTCGATGCGATTGACATCGGCAGTGGCAGCGAGGCCTCCTGCCATGTCGGCGGTGCTGGGGCTGTTGTCGTTGGGTTGTTGGAGTGGTTGTAAGTGATGGCGGATGTCGCAAGGACAACGAAGGCGGTTGGTGGTTGTCTGTTGGTAGGAGACTGGAGGAGGTGGTAGAAACAATGCGACCCCAAGCTTTAAAAAGCATCTGGCGAAAGCGGTGCTAGCTCGCGGGGAGCCACGAGCTCGGGCCTTTCTGCATGCGACTCCCTGCACAGACTCGACCAGTCCATTGACTCCATTCACCCAACGGTCAAAGGCTCCGTCACGTGGAACCGATCTGGATCTCGTTAGCAGCGCCCCGCAACCCCGGCTGGGCGTAAGTGGAGGCTGCACGTGTGCGACCAATGACGAGGATCGCACGCACCAATAGTGCCAAACCAGCGGCTCAAATGAGCTGCGATGTTCAGCTGATAGCGAGCCGGTGAGCGTTCACACGCGCAAAAGAGCGCTGTTTCTCGTTGCATTGCGTGCACCGTTACCAAGTCAATACGTGCGTCACACCACGACTCAGTTCACATTGCTCGGACACAGTTCTGGAATGTCGCATCAGCTGCTTCCGTGTAGGACTCGACAGTCTGCATTCCATTGGTTGACCTGACATCAGCTGCACCTGCGCCGCGGTTCGGCTACAGTACCGCGTTTGGACGGTGGCTTTGTCGGTGGGTTGCATTCGCTTTGTGGAGGACAAAGCTCAATCTGGAATCAATGGATTTTGTTCGCTGGCATGGTCATCAGTCACGGCTGGTGTGCGTACCGCATGATCAAGATTATGGTGTGATGGCCTAGTGAAATCGCTGGCTAAATCCGACGTCTTGCCACCGAGCAATCGACTCATGAGCTACGTGTGGAAGCTTATGAGACACTTAGACGGTCCCTTGAGAAACCCTGTCGCAAGTTCTGCTACACAACCTCATCTTGAACGTTTCGAGATCTTTGGATCGCAGTTGTCCTGTAGCTGTCCGTGCTGTGCCTCGTAACGGGCATATCAAACGTCAACTCTCTGCGTCGCGACAGTGTCGCCGGGACTTGACCCAAAAGCCCTCGACGCCGCGAAGGATCTCCCCACTTCGTATTTAATGCTACCTCTTGGCCTGTGTTGGCGCAGCAAATTTCGCATCGGAGGTAGCACACATGAGGCGTCGGCACCAGATTGGGACAACGGTCATTCTGCGTTCATGCACGCATTTGCCTCGTGCAACTCCCGTCTAGCTGGTTCTCGTGAAGTCGCGCACCATGTGGCAGGAAGCCGCATGGGCGGCTAGTAGTAGTGGCGATGTGGATCTTCGCTGAGCGCCCCTTTTGGTGCGAGGAAACAGACTTTTGCTTCCAGAACTCTTCCATGACACATGGCCTGACGAAGAAGGCTGATCGATGAACGCGAAGTAGGACGCAATCATCACGGTCGAACAACAACAGCCGCCCATGTGGAGCGCCCATCGTGACCTTGCTGCCGATGCCGTTCGCCCAGACGGCTGGAAGCGAACCTTTTTCCGTTCAAGCTGAGTGCGGGACTCTGTGCGAGTTTTCCACCTCCACATCGTCTCCGCGGCTGGCGTCCAGATGGCTCTGTGGCTTGTGGGAGCTCCAATCCTTCTGGAGAATTCGGGCCGTCTCTGCGATACCTTCAGACGACAGCTCATCGCCACAGTGTCTGGATTTGTACGAGGTCAGGTACGAAGTGAGAATTGTAAGTTGTGCATGTAAGTAGTATACTATATCGTCAGCATCGGCACCGTAGTCACGACATCGCGCCTATGTTGTACCACACTCCAAAGTGCGAAGAACCAAATACGACAGCAACTCTCCTCGTGTGCCGACAGAAGGGTAGGTTGGGCGGCAGCTGCCGGTTCCACGATTCCCTACCTGGCCAAGTTCCAGATCGCTGCTAGAGCGCCCCCCGAAAGTGTAGATGCACTGCTTGAGGTATAGAGAAGTCTGCTTCGTAATACTACATGGAGAGTCGCTCTATTCCTGGTTAGACGATGGCTGCCCAATTCCTGTTATTCTGCAAAGCTTTGCTAAGCATTCTGCTGTGCCAGCCTCTAGGTGCTGCCATGCGAGCAGTGGTGGGACTGGGGAGTTCAACGTGGCAGCCATAGCGCCAGACTTGTGCACGACAGTCCATGCCATCCTGGAATTGTCGAGAGAACAAGTACGATGCTCCTTCCGGTAAGGATCAGAATAGCCAGTTCATGTACACATCATGCTAGCTCACCGACCTTCGCGATGAGAATTCCATTTGCAGCATTCTTCGAAAGTTATGGTCTTGCCGCCGAAGATGTCCAATGCGCTGCCGATCGTCAGGTCGACTCGACCGCTGCTCAAGCGCTCTACCAGCTCCAGATCCTGAACATTGCGTCCACCGCCTGCATAAGTCACAGGTAGAGTGCAGATCTCGGACAGATAGCTGACCAGTTTTTCGTCGATTCCGGCTTGCAAACCTTCGGCATCGGCTGCATGAATCAGGAACTCGCTACAGTACGGCTCCAGCATGGCTATGTTATCTGCCGAAAGTTAGGTATGACCCTGTTTGTTCTCGGACATTTGTTGAAGCAGTACCTTTATTGATGTCGAAGTTCGTGATGGTCTGCCATTTGTCCATGGCCACTCTCCAGCCATCTCCGACATGGCGACAACTCAGATCAATGACAAGCTTCTGTCTATCGCCCCCCAAAGCATCGAGCACAGATGAAAGCCGGTCGAGAGAAAATGTGCCAGAAGGAAACAGGAACGAAGTAATGATGACCTACTGTGCAGCGTCAGCGCATGCGCACTTTACGATGCTGAACAGCTCGGCGTACCCTTTCAGCACCGGCATCAATCCATTCCTTCGCGTTCGTATCTTTGATCCCGCCACCGACCTGCAGACCGCCTGGCCATGCAGCAAGCGCTTCCTGAGCAGCTTCGCTATTGCCAGGACCTAGCATAATCACATGTCCTCCTCTGAGATCATTCTTCCGGTATAGCTCGGCAAAATACGCAGCGGGATGCTCGGACGTGTAGTTAGTCTTCAATCCAGCGTTATCCGTGGACAAAGTGCCCCCGACAATTTGCTTGACAGACCCGGCATGCAAGTCAATGCACGGCCTGAATCGTGTCATGGTTTGTGTGTTGTTCGTGTGAAAAAGCGGATTCTGCATTCCCAAGAATTTTGTTCCATGACTTTATGGCTGACTCAGATTCTTCGGATCCGCTCTTTCTTGCTTACTTTTCGACCGTGAGATCAGATCAACGCACAAATGGCAATGGCACTTGGGAAGCGCAAACGGTGCACAATTACCGAACCAGAACCACCATCACATCACAGCGATTCTGAGGATGAGGATAATGCAAGGGCGTTGTTCCAACGTGCATTCGAAGCAAAATTTAAGCCGCTCGAGAAACCCACAAAACCGATAGCGGAAGAAAAGTCCGAAGAATCAGAAGAAGACGTGTCTGAGCAGGACGACTGGAGTGGAATATCTGAAAATGAACCAGAAGACGATATCGAAACAATCGAGTATGCACAACCCAGCATCGACGACATCTTCGATGGTGGCAAGAAGAAATTCATGTCATCCAAACCACCAACCCTAGGAGACGAAGCCAAAGCACAAAAGAAAATTCCGAAAGCGCCAGACGAGGAAGATGGCGCAGAAAGTACCAACCTCAAGAACGACCTCGCCCTGCAACGTCTTCTCAAAGAATCCCACATCCTCGACCCATCAACTTTCCAGGCATCCTCAGCGCTCGAAGGCAAAAGCCGTCTCAAAGCTCTAGATTCGCGCTTCAAGGATTTAGGCTCCAAGACCTCTTTCCTCGAACAAGAGAAAATGCCCCTTTCACACAGGAAAGGTATCTCAGCGAAGAGGACTGCTCGCGAAGCGACTCGAAGGAAGGAAGCCGCGGAGAACGGTGTCATTCTCGAAAGGGTCAATTTCAAGGCATCAGGAGAAAAGCGCCGAGAGAGGAGTGTGGGAGGGCCCGGGATTGGCAAATTCAGAGGCGGGACGTTGAAGTTGAGCGCAAGGGACATTAGCAGCATACAGAATTCTGGGCCAAAGAAGAGCGGGAAACAGAAAGGTGGGGAGCGACGTTGAGAATGTATCTGGTTGTTTCATTCATCTGCCTACCGCGAATCAGTCCGCCACCACTCGGCCCACTCTCTACTCGCACCAGTTGGTAGTGTCCTGTGGGTTCTGAGCTGTGCATGCTTGGATTAGGAGAGGCTCATTGATATCGATGAGGATTTCACACTGCATCGATTCCCATCGGCCACGTGATCAGCAGCACTGGCAATAGTGTTCTTACTGCAGTGTAACCACCAGAATCCTTCTTTACGGTGCCATATGTCAGACACACGACCTCAATGGCTGGAGGGTCGGCTGTCTTGTCAACCTTTGTAGAGCAGCCGCAGCGTTGTTGATGGCCTGTCTGGTCAGTGCGAAATGAAGCTGATGAGAATGAGCAGATTTTGACTGCTGTTTCTGCAGCAGCGTCAAGTGAGCTTCCAAGAGCACCTTGACGGCATGAAGCTTATGCGCTGCTCAGGCACTATTCACAGACGCATGCGGAGCTTTGCCATCCACGCGATCTTCGATGATACTGTCAGTACCACTCCCAGCTCTACCTACTACCGGGCCTGCAATTTCTTCCAACGTCTTTCCTCGTGTCTCCATGAGGCCAAACCAAGCGTAGGCAGCGATGACGACGTCGAAGAGACCCCATAGGAGGAACGTTCCCCAGCCCATATTGTCGATCATGTATGGTGTTGTAAGGGAGAAGACAACTGTAAGGGATCAATAGGTAGGCTCATGATCTGCCGGCTCGTGTGCGACTTACAATTGAACAGCCACTGGAACGCCACGCCAGTTCCAATACCCGGCTCACGCACTCTTGTGGGGAAGATCTCGGCTACGTATGGCCATGGTAGCGGTCCCCATGAGAAGTTGTAGGCCATGACGAAAAGGTAGATTAGGGCGATGGTGGCAATGCCGGCTGATGTGACATCGGCATTCTTTGGTGGCGGATGTGTCTTTAGAACAGCAGCAGTCGAGATCTGACATGCGGCCATGAAAAGTGCGCCACCGGTCAAGACTGTGCGGCGATTGACGTTGTCTGCTACGAAGAGGACGAAGGTGCCACAGGCAGCGACTTTCACGGCGCCGAAGATTGCGGTCAGGAGGAGGTCAGTGTTGCCTTTGCTGCCCACGAGCAGTTTGAAGTATCTGATCGGCATGGTCAGTACACGCTGTAAGATGGAGGGTGTATGGTATACAAACTGTGGCCCATAGTATGCAAACGCGGTGGCTCCGGTCGCCTGCTGTGCCGTGAAGACAGCAGCAGCTGTAGCTGTTCGTTTGAAATTGTGCTTGTCCACCATTTCTATCATTCGTCAGCATCCAGACCTATCCCTATTGCAAAGAACTAACCTATGATCCTGAAGCCTTCTTTGGCATGCATCTCGTACTCAACACCAGCCAGAATTTCTTCCATCTCGACTCGTGTCTCCTCGCTGTCACTGGCACGAATCCATTTTAGCGAATCCCAAGCTTCGACATGTCTACCTCGTGCCGTGAGCCATCTGGTCGACTCCTTCAGTGTAAGCATGCCAATTCCTAACAGGGCGGCCGGCACCAGCTGCAGGCCTATGGGTATCTGCCACTGCCTGGTCTCGGTCTTCGAGATGTCTTGCGCCACTCCATAGTCGATCCAGTAACTGGTGAATATGCCTAAGGTGTACATGAGCTGATAGAAGCTGCCGATCTGCCCACGAAGCTGCTTGGGTGTCATCTCGGAACTGAACATGGGCACAACGACGGAGCTGCCGCCAAGTCCAAGTCCAGCGATCACGCGAGCCACGTAGAACGCGGACCTGGAATGTGTGTTGATCGTCTGAATCAAGGCGCCGATGCAGAAGACTAGTGAGCAGATGCTTATCGCCCACTTTCGTCCATATCGATGGGTGATCGGCCAGATTGCAAAGCACGCAACGAATGCACCGAGCTGCTGGAGCGCGACGGCAAGCGAGGTCACGAAGGTCTTCCTATCCTTGTCGTAGCGATAGTCGTTCTGGAAGGATGCCAACGTTAGGACGCCGCCGATAATGCCGCTATCGTAGCCAACTGCGCGCGACGTGAGTAGATGGTCCTCATGGATCTGTAGCGGTATGGCACGCACACAAGAAGCCTCCAATGCAGCACACCGCGCCCAGGTAGTATGCCCTCAAGGTGCCTAGCTTCGTCATAGTGGACTGTTCTGTCCTGGTGCAAGTTTGTGCCGAATGTTGATCATGTACAAGAGGCGTTTCAGAATTAGGAGAGTCGCCGTTCGTCCTCGACGCATTGCGACATGACGATCCAGCCATATGTCGGACCTCACGTGCGAATCAAAATCTAGCAAGTGACTGGCGATTGGGTGAGTTATAGAGTTTGGAGGGTGGTCAGGCTTCGAAGACTGCGATGATCCAGGTTCAAGAGCACATGTTGATAGCAGTACCCTGGCACCACGCGACGTGTCGACGGTTGGTTCATCTTCGGCGTGAGCACTCGTAGTTTCGTTGATGCCATTTCTGATCCTCACATTTTACTCACGGCTGCAAACATACAAACAGGGCTCTATCCGCTCTCCGGTGGATAGAATCACGATCTCTCGGTGTCGTTGCCAAGAAGGAGTAGCGTGTGATCCGCGTCAAGCATGTGTCACGCTTTCCGTCGATCTCCCGCTAAACAGCTCCACCTCGGCCCGAGACACTTCTCTATCACATCAGCCAGAACAGTCACGATGCTCTCCAAAAGATTGGTCCATCACAGTGCTGCATTCCGCGGATTCGGTGGCAGAACGCGCTTCGAACTTGAACTACAGTAACATCGTGACGAGAAACACCGTACGAATGAACGATGTCGCGATACAGCAGGACCCATGTTGGCGGGGTACGGTACATACAGTACTGTATATGCAAGGTACAAGGACGGGACGAAACCATTGAAATGATCGCGTGCTGCATTGTTTACTCCCGACCTTGCACACTGACAATCACGACTCTCTTCCTCTTTCCTCACATCGCTAACACCCCTCCTACATCCTCAGGCGCATTTGATGCTTATCGGAACCAAACATGAGCGAATCAAAGGCTTCAAACGGAACCGCTGGCGCGAAAGACAAGAGACCGAACTTCCTTGTCATTGTTGCGGATGATCTAGGCTGGAGCGATCTAAGCTGCTTTGGCGGCGAGATCAGAACACCCAACTTGGATAAACTCGCCAGCAATGGCTTACGATTTACCGACTTCCATGCTGCGGCAGCATGTTCGCCCAGCAGGGCAATGATCATGACAGGTACAGATCACCATATCGCCGGTCTGGGTAACCTCATCGAATGGACAAATCGATCAGATCAGAATGCACCCTCCGAGGGTGAAATCAAGTATTGGTCAACAGCACCGCAGCGTGGTATGCCTGGATACGAGGGCTACCTGAACGAGCGAGTTGTCACGCTGCCCGAGATACTGCGTGATGCTGGGTACCTTACCATGATGGCTGGGAAGTGGCATTTGGGCCTGACACCAGAGCGTTTCCCATCCCAGCGAGGCTTTGAGCGCAGCTTTGCCCATCTGCCTGCATGTTCGAACCACTATGCGTACGAGCCGCAGCTTGAGGGCACGGACAAGATTCCAGAGTTCATGACCATGTCTTTCATCGCTCTGCATGCCGAGGATGATGAGTATGTAAGGAAACTGCCGGAAGGGTGGTACAGCAGCGATGGGTACGGCAACAAGATGCTACAGTACCTGAAGGATCGCACAGAGTCGAAAGACGAGCGCCCATTTTTCGCATACTACCCTTTCACAGCTCCGCACTGGCCACTCCAAGCGCCCGACGAGTACATCGAGCACTACGAGGGCGTTTACAATGATGGTCCGGATGTACTTCGCGAGAAGCGTCTACAGAGGATGAAAGAGATGGGCTTGTGCGCGGAAGATGTTGTGCCGCATCCAGTTGTGGCAGATGAGGTGAAAGAATGGAAAGATCTGACACCAGAGCAGAAGGAGAAATCTTGCAAGTCTATGGAGGTTTTCGCTGCGATGGTTGAGTGCATCGATGACAATGTTGGCAAGGTCGTCAAATACTTGGAAGAGACTGGCGAGCTGGACAACACTTTCGTGTGCTTCATGTCGGACAACGGCGCAGAGGGTGCTGCTTATGAAGCGTACCCGATCGTGCAGAGTACGATGTTGGGACATTTGGAGAAGTACTACAATAACTCGCTTGAGAACCTCGGTCGTGGCAATAGCTTTATCTGGTACGGACCAAGGTGGGCACAAGCCGCTACTGCCCCGAGCAGGCTGTACAAGGCCTTCACGACCGAAGGCGGTGTGCGCGTGCCTTTCTTGGCCAAGTTTCCTACTGGCATGAACGTTCGCGCCGATGGTGAAGCTATGACCTCTGGCCCGATTGAGGTGAAAGACTCTGAAGCGCATGTCAGCAATGAGAAAGCCAGCATCACCAGCACTTTCAGCACCGTCATGGACCTCGCTCCCACGATCCTAGAAATGGCCGGCGTTAAGCATCCTGCTCCACACTATCAAGGCCGCAAAGTCGTTTCCATGCGCGGCAAGAGCATGGTCCCCTACGTCAACGGCACAGCACCCTCAGTGCATCCCACAGACTTCATCAACGGCTGGGAAACCTGCGGCCGCGCCGCCGTCCGCTGCGGTGATTGGAAGATCGTCTTCATTCCTAAGCCGAAAGGTCCAGAGAAGTGGCAGATGTATAATCTCGCGAAGGATCCTGGTGAGGTCAACGATTTGGCAGAGCAGGATCCGAAACGTCTGGAGAAGATGATCAAGATGTGGGATCAGTATGTCCTGGAGTGTGGAGTTATTCCGTTGGCGCCAGCATTGGGACAGTGGATTGCTGCTATGGAGGAGCAGATGCCGGAGGATGCGTGGATGGAGTATGAGTACTGGAAGGAGGGGGCGAGGGATGAGCCGGAGAAGTTTAGGAAGCAGATTCCAAGGTTTACGAGGGAGGTCAAGGCGATGTGAGATGGACGCAATCTAGACCTGGAATACATACAGTCTGTGATAAAGAGTTTCCGCTCAACCACCTTGAAGGAGCCATCTCTCAACGCAGTTCACGAGGGGACGAGGATCGTGTTCCCTCGAAGCGCATGAGCTCCAGCGACTTCAGCAACCACTACCCCTGCGGAGAAGCCTCCTTTCATTTGCGGTCCATGTCGCTGTAGCCCAAGGGTATAAGTCAACTACCCGGACAGTTGTGTGCTTGTCGTGGTGCCCCGGACAGAAGCACGAAGTCAGGCTGTTGGATCTTAGTTGATCTGGCAGACGCGGCAAGCCTTAACAAGCCTCAGCATGTCGCAGCATCTGGTGTCAGGCCGCAGTCTCGTACGCTGTCATCTAGGCCCAAGCCTAAGTCGTGCTAATCAACGTCTCCAGCGGTTGCGCAAGTGATGATACCACAGAGCACCACATGTAAACGATGTGTCGCCACGCTTGCAGAGGTGGCACGCAATATTTGCTGGCTGAGGCTGATCGGCGGCAATGGAGGAGATGAGCGCTGACATCGGATGGTGCTTTGTTTCGCTGGTGCTTCAGGAGACAGGCATTTTAGACCCTGCGTGCTCCTCTTTCAAAGCGAGGGGAACGTGAATAGTGCACTGCCGCTCAAGCCAATACACCACCCAGCAACACCTCCTATACCGACCCCAATCCCCTCCCACACCACCCGCCAGCTGGACACGCTCACACGCTCCCAAGATGGGCTTATTAAAGCACTTCCGCTCCAGGTCGCGCCTGAAGGAACAGAGCCCACAGCCCCCTGCCCACTTGGGTTCGTACTCACCGCCAAGGATCCAATACCGCAGCGGACCCGACTACTCGAAACGACTCCCAGACAAAGTACTTGCCAACATCTTCTCCTACGTCTGCCCGCATTCACTCGACTTCACATACGAAGCATGCGAGGCTTCACAGCTCGGCGATGGCTGCATGCTCTGCGATCTACGAGACATATCGAAATGTGCTCAAACATGTCGGAAGTGGTATGCAGTTGCACAAGGACTGCTGTATGGCAGCGTGCGCATAGACGCGGTTCACTACTGTGCGCTAGAAGAGATCCTAGCTGAGAGAAGGAAGAAGGCTAAGGGACATTTCCGGAACAAGAGCGCGATCGAGCCGGTGGACGTGCCAACCATCAGGTTGCAGCTGCTATGCAGGACTGTGCGAGAGCAGCCGAATCTGGCCTCACAGACAATGTTCTTGAAGCTTTCATATATGACGCGAGAGACTGCCAAGGGAGACCTGGCGCGGACAGTGTCGGCATTGCCCAATCTGAGATACGTCGATCTGCCGGATGGTTTCTACTCGGGAGATCCAAGCTGTCTGGCCTTGAGGCATGAGCTGCAGGCACGGTGTCCGGATATCAGGAAGATGAGCTATCGAGCAGGCGCAGAGGATGCACTAGAGCTGCTGGCACACAGGCATTGGCAGGCCATTCAAATGCTGGATCTTACCAACCTCTCGGTCGAGCCTGCTACCCTGCGAATCGTTCTTGCGAGCTTACCGACGCTGCATGAGCTTACGCTGTCGGGCATGGAGTGGATCGATGATACCATCTTTCAGCCAGTACCTGCCCAACTCCCGGACTTCCCTCCCTTGCAACTGCTGAAGCTGCGGAATATCCCCAATATCACTGCACAAGGAATAGATGGATGGCTGCAGGCGCCGCACGTCAGGGAGATGCTCTTCTCACTGACATTGGAAGGTACTGGGGTCACTGTGCAGGATCTACATCAAGTCTTGTGGGCCGCGAGCTCGCTAGGACACCTGGCTATCATCGAGACAGTGTCAAAGCCACTGTCCCTGACAGCGCAGCAACTCCCTCCGCTCACATCGATTTCTCTCAAGACCCTCCACTTCGAAATCACAAGCAGCGATGAAGTACATGGCTTGCAACGACCAGCAGAATCGTACTACTCCTACCTCGCCTCATCCCTCCACCAGAATGCTCTCCGAGGTCTTAAAACCCTCTACGTGCGCGACACGAACTTCCCCGATTTACTTCTCCTCCCTCCACTTCCTTTTGCCGGCGGCGGCAGCTTTTCTCGCGACTCTCTCCGAGCGAGCAACGCCACGGGATCGCAAAAGCCACCTAACCCATTTGGCGCCTCACTCAATGGCGGCGGCTTCAATCAGACCCTAGAAGTCTTCAGCAAAGGCATTGACGAACTCGAATGGGTCTTCACCTCCATCGCTTCTCCCGCACCTGGCCGTGACAGGAGTGGCAGCCTGACAGGTGGTCGACCCTTATCCGCCTACTCAGCAGGCCGTGGTCTAGGACCACAATGGGCACAAGGTGGCTTTGGCGGCGAGGCACGCAAGTCAGTCATAGTCGGCAACGGCTTTGGCGGCTTCCTGGCTGTGCCGCAAGAAGAGGTTCCGCGGCCCATGACCTCCGATGGTGCTGCTCCACGTGGTCACCAACGCTGGGGCAGCACCGCGAGTGAGCGCGAAGCTTGGGGAGGCGGCTGGCTAAAGCCTCCAAATGCTCTGGGTGGAAGCTCGACCCATGAGAGGAGAGGCAGCAAACATAATCTTTGGCGATAGAGTCGTCCGGTAAGGTTTGCTCATGCGAGAGTGCGGTTTATGCACTGGCAGAGTCAGATGGATTTGTGGAGATGATGGAGTGGAGCGAGGTGTGAGATATGAGCTATGTCAAGAGCTTGCGATGGAGATGAGCACGACCACGACGGCTGGCAAACAAAGCTGGACCTTGAATGCCTAGCGGGCGATAGAAGATGATGCTGCATTGCATGGGATATGGAGTTCAGGAAGCGGGATTGGGAAGTGTTACTACTGCTTGTATTATGCTGGGCGAGGACTGGGCACGTGCATCATGAATGAGCTTTTGTCTTTTGTTCTGGTGGTGGGCGTGCACGATACGATACCCGAAAACCAAGAAATCATCCTTGTTGAGAACCCAGACGAATGGTCAGTATCAGTGCGTCGGACTTGAACCTGACTGACATCGACAGATGCACAACTGTCCGGGAGGTAAGTCTGGACTTGTTATATTGCGAATGGATGTTGTTGCAGCCAAAAATGTCGATCCTGACACGACCTGAACTATTGGTCTCCCCGACGGATCGGACATTGTTTCGAGCGCCAGTGCAATCACACCGCCTAATCGTGAGCGGGTCTATGTCAGTGAAGATGATGTTGCCATCTTCCTAGTGGTATACTTCGCAGCAACCCAAGCACTGGATGATGCCTGAAACTTTGGTGCTCGGCGTGATTTTGAGACGCGACGTCCGGGACGACTTCACATTATTCCACGCACATTGCACTCATGCGCAACTGGAGATTTCCATCCTTTACAGATGGTATATAGCAGCTGTCGAGAGCCGAGCTCGAATCGCTGGACAAAGCTCTCAACTCGGAGCAGCATATAGGTAGCTCATCCTTAAGACATCCCATCCCACAGATTATCCGAATTAGTAGCAAGTCAGCAGCATGCAAAGCTCCAGGCGCTTTCCACTTGCCAATTGGATCCTCTGGTCACGCCAAATTGGCGATCAGCTAGAGTCGCGTGTGGACTTGTACCTATCCGCGTGAAGCCTTGCTAGCAGTATTCACGGATGCCAGAGTGGATGCTGACAATTTTCGCCCTATGCGTCTTCTCAAGGATTGCTTGCTTCAACGACATGGCAAGCATCATTGAATTAGCCCTCACCAGCAAGATTTCGACAGTCCACAGTCATGGTCAAACAGGAAGTTGAACTACATAAACAGCTTGAAGAGCCCCAGACTGCGCTCGATCAGTTCTGGAGCAGCTTCAATTCGCAGAAACTAGGTTTCATTCCACGTATATTCAACCCGGGGGATAAGATGCCGGGAGCCACGCAGCTGCCAGACGCGCCTGTACACAAAGGGTTTTAGACATCGTGCAAGATTCAAAGCTGAACAACCAAAAGTTCACTGACCTGGACTTCGACGTCATGTGAGACCTGGCATCTGCATGGTGGACTGGTGGAGAGGATAGGATCAAATATGTCTGAGTGGCTTAGTAGTGCCCGATCCTGAAAACCCCATCATAAGCTTCGTCGAGCGAAGATGAATCAACGAAGCAGACTCACGTTAGACGCTCATATCATGGATCACCAGCCAGGCGAGGTCGATTGAAGAAATCACATAGCTCAGACGACGGTTCTTCGTGTCAGAATCGATATGACCACCCAAGCACGGCTCGCAGGCTGACCGACGTCGTGAAGAGTCCTTCCTTTGCGTTGCACGCAACAAAAAGTAACCTGCCACAAGTCCAGCGCGAGCTTGCTGCCAGCGATAAGGTCCGGCATCGCTTTCAAGCATGGATGAGAGCCTAGATTGTTACTATCAGCTGCTATTTCAGCTTTGCTGCATTTGGGGCTGTTCTGGCATGGCTTGGTGGTCTGCTTTGTCGAAAACTATCAACATTTTGTGTGGCAGCCTACCTTGGAAAGCTCCTTTTGGTAAGACTCGAGAGCAGTCTGACCGAACACTATGTTTTTCCGGACTTCAGTTCGTCTGAAATAGATCAGGGCAATCTTGGTGACTGCTGGTGGATCGCCGCAATTGGCATTCTGAGTAGTCGAAATAATCAACTAAGCAAGATCTGCGTTGCTTGGGATCAAGATGTAGGTGGGTACGGCTTCGTCTTCTATCGCGATGGGGCGTGAATGTACATGGTCGTGGACGACCATCTATACCTCTCGGCAAGAGAATACACAAAGAGCAGGGCATACAAACATGACGGCGGCAGATACACACCAGCAGCGGAGGCGTGTGACAAGGCCCACTTGACACGAACTGGGGCATTTTACTTCGGAGAAATCCACAGGAACTAATTACACCTGGTTGTCACTTCTCAGAAAGCTTACGCGAAGCTGCATGGCGTCTCCTCGGCTATCAAAGGTGGCTGGAGTTTCGAGGGTCTGGAAGACATGACCGGCGGCGTAGGCACTGTGCTGCATACCTTCAGTCTCAAGGACAACGATGCTTTCTGGTAACGGCTACATCGCGGAAATGGCGAGTACCACTACGGGATCGATACACCTAGCGAAGGCATGGCGCACAATCGGAAAGGGCTAACGACAAACCATGCTTATACTATAGACGGCATTTTCGAATATTATTACTTTAAACACTGGCGGACGAGAAAAACACGATTGCTTCAAATACGGCAAGTGCGGCGCAGTAGCCCGAATTATCTTTGACTGACAACAAACAGACAGCCTTGGGGAGAAATAGCTCAGACCATCGAAACGTGGCGCAGGCAGCGACCTCCGATGCCCACGGGCTTGCATTCGGGTGTTGGAACTCCATCAAAACTCCCGTGTAGCTGCAGCCGGGATTCTACGAAGTCCTGGTGAAAGTTTCGGCACAGGTCCGCAAGCCATGGGTAGAGGAAGATGGGGATGAGCAACACCACGGTTGGAGCGTGGAGGATGTGGTCAGGAATCCGTCCCATCAGCCGAGGCTGCTGAAGCTTGCCAAGAACTACGGCGAAGCTCATGCAAAGTTGCAGATCATGGACCCGGCAATAAGCAAGAAGGTCGCTGAAGCCAAAACGAAGACCACGACCTCGAAGGAAAAGGAAAAGGATGACGACAACGAAGACGAAGACGAAAGGAAGGAAGAGGACAAAGACGGCAAAGGGCAAGGAAAGGCAAAGGGAAAGTACATCATGTACTCATCTCCGAACGAAGTGACATGGACCGCCGCGTGTGGCGCGGGTTTGCGACTGTTCTCTAAGGATCCCGGCATGCGACTTGAGCTGCATCATCGGGACGAGAATTCCGCTGAGGCCAGGGGCAGGGACCACAAGAAACCTGCTGGGCCCGAGAGTAAGGACAAGAAGAAGCCTGACGAGACCAAGAGCAAGGACACGTCAGAGCCTACGAAGGAAGTGACAGCGGCCTCGTCCGAGTCGGCAGATGCTGACACGAGCATGGCGAGCGACACTTGTGCCACATACATGGACGAGGTTGTAAGATCTGTTCTGCAAAAGTAGGCTTTGTGATCGGCTGGATGACGGTCAATGGCCTTCTGTCAACTTGAAAGTAGGCCTGAAGATGAGTACTCATGAAGCTGGAGCCTTGTTTTGCATATCACTTGCGGGCTATTGCCAAGCGTACTCTCGTTCATGCTCTTTCTCTCCGTCTGCACTGTACAGGCGATTTATACATACAATCTTCTTCCAGCCTTCCTCAGCCTCTCTCCGCCTGATCACCTCTCATGCCGGCAGCGCCAACTCCCTCGCCTCAACGCTATCCGCCCCTCTAAAATCTCCACTCAGACTCATCCCCGGTCCATTCGTACTGCTCAACACCACCTCATGTATATCCTTACTAATCCGATCCTGCAACGCCACGATATCCCTCCTCAACCCCTCCACAAAAGCTCTAATATTCCTCTGCATCTCCTCCGGCGTGAATCCCAACTGTCCCACCGCCATCCTCACAACTCCCGCTCTCTCTCGGTACTCACTCCCACCCACCATATCTTTGACCGAGTCTCCGACATTTTTGACGACCGTCCCCGTCTTCGCCGAAGGCATCAACCCCCTTGGCCCCAAGATCCGCGCTACACCGGCCTTGGCGAGTTTGGGGAGGGAATCGACGTGGCAGATGCAGCGGTCGAAATTTATTTGGCCGTCTTTGATTGCGGCGAAAATCTCGTCTTCGCCTACTAAGGAGGCGCCTGCGTCGCGGGCGGCTTTGCCCTCTTTGCTGTCGGGAGGGGCTATTACGCAGATTCGCAGATCTGTCTTCACGGGGTGGGGGAGTCGTAGGCGGTTGCGGACTACGGCGCCGTTCTTGGGGGTCTTGAGGCGCACGTGGAGTTCGTATTTGGAGGAGGTGGGAGGGCGGCCTACTTCGGCGGCGCGGAGGTATCTATCATGATGTTAGATGGGGGTGGTAATGGGTTCTGAAGGTGGATGGAGGCTTACCGCATTGCGTCTAATAGGCTAAATTGGATTGCGTCCTTCAAGTCGGGTGTGTCGTATGTGCTTTTTGCTTTCCTTCGGCGTTGAGCTGCGGGCTGGTCTTTTCGTTTATATTTTGCTGCGTTGGCGGATTGGACTGCCGTGCGGACTTGGTGGAAGGGGAGGAGGAAGGAGGGCGTTTGGGGTGTTGAGGTTCGGGCTTGGGAGATGGCTGTTCGCGAGATGGAGGAGAGACATGACGGGCAGTGTCGCGCGGTCGCCATTGTGATGTGTGTTGCTGCGTGTCGAAGCAATGCTATGGTCGATGTTGGAGACGTTCATGCGCTGCTGCGGGAGGAGTTCGGGGGTGTCTGGTAGTGGTCATCAAATATTGATCGATGTCCAATTAAAGCTCCAGTGAGTCGCAATTCACGATATTGATCTCACTTCGACAGGTACCCTCATTCTCGCCCCACCTCATGCCTCTTGCATAGTGTTTTAGCAAGATGAGCGGCTCCGAGCTCTCCTCGGCCTCCCTCTCACCCAACTCTACCCCAGCCGCAGCTCCATCACCAGACCAAGACCCCTCCGACTCCGACGATGACCTCGACACGCTCCCTTACCCCGGCGAACTCCCTCGCAACGACTTTCTGGCCGCCGACTTCGACCCACAAACCTATCTCGCAACTCTCGGAAACCGCCATCAAACTCTCGAAGACTTGCGCTCAGACCTCAGGCAACGAAGTCAACTGCTCAAGAAAGAGCTGCTGGACCTTGTGAATGGCAATTACGAAGAGTTTCTCAGTCTTGGTGGTGACTTGAAAGGTGGCGAGGAGAAGGTAGAGGGTGTGAGGGTGGGCTTGTTGGGCTTCAAGAGGGAAGTCGAGGGAATTCGCGAGGGAGTAAGGCAGAGGGCTACGAAGGTGAAGGGTTTGGTTGATGAGAGGAAGGAGCTGAGGAGGGATGTGGTGTTGGGCAGAAGCTTGCTGGAGGTTGGCGAGAGGCTTGAGGAGTTGGAGCAGAGTCTCGGTATGATAGAGGGCGACGACGAAGAAGTGGACGATTTCGATGAGGAAGACGATGAGGAAGTTGAAACGGGAGTGAGGCTGTCTATACCACTGAGGAAGCTACAACAGCATGCGCAGGACTATGTGCTGATTACGAGGATGATGGATAGGATTGGCGCGAGCCATCCCTTCCTTGTGGCGCAAGCGAGCAGATTGGAGGAAATCAGTAAAACGATTCTGCTGGACCTTGCTGCTGCTCTACGGCAGGCGAAGATCGCGAAAAGTTCTGAGACGATACTGGCTATTACGAAGATCTACGGCGATCTTGGCGCGGAAGACGAAGGCGTGAAAGCGTTGAAGGCTGGCTGAGGAAGGCGCATCGACGACACTGCTTCCACACTACGTCCACCACAGACCCAGCTCCGGATTTCCTACACCATCATTATCTGCCATTGATTCCAAATCCACTGCAATTCGCACGAGGAGCGGTAGGCTTTCCCCTAGCGTGTATATTGCAGCCGTTGTACTCGACGTTGCAAGGAGACTCCTGTGTCAAGATATTAGTACCCCGAGCTATTGCAAGCACCCAAGCCGACGAGCACGAACCGGAGCGTACAACTGCGACTTCATGCCAGCCGCGTACTCCGCTTCATTGGCTTGACAGTTCCACCTCCACCATCGTTGAATCTGCAGCGCTATTGACCAGCGTCAGAATTTCGCGGTCGAAAATACGGAATGACAGGTGATTCTGATGACTTGCGTAACCCCACGCCATAATAGAGAAGATCAGGACCGAGAGGACGGTGAACTTCAAGGTGATGCTTTGCGAGTCGAACGGTGGCTTGCGTGTGACGAGGCTATATTCCGACTACGACAGGCGTCTTACATGCGCTTCAGCATATACCTGTACAGTTCTCGCATGCTCACGTTCAGGCCCAAACGCATCCGACACAAAATGATCTCGCCCTCAATTCCGAGGACAGGACGAAGCTTTTACACTGCTGCGGATCCCAAGCAATCCTGCCAAGACGCGCTATGCGCACCGATACGCAGGCGTGTATATCAGTACTATACAGCGAGTGCTTTGCAGGTCCAATCACAGGCCGACGCAACTTAATAGACCGGGATCTAGGTCTGGCTTTCTCCCGAACAAAAACTTGCGTTAGAACTGTCAGAAGCCACCTGCCATACCCGATCGCTCACTTGAACTCCTGGTGGCGCCATCTCAGTCTCGGGAGCATTGCCTCTTTAGGGACCAGTCACATTCGGCTGAACCACTCTGCCAAGTATTTTACCATAAGGCCATGCGCCAAGTTAGTGACGAGTACAGCGCCCAAGATAGGGATCCTATCAATGTGGCAAGGCTTAGATTCGGATACATCTTTCGAGGCTTGGCGTCGTACAGATCTTTCGATGAGGCGATGTTACTGTGGGAGAATCGCCGCGGGACGAAGTCTGGCGAGCGTCACGGATATGCCGATCCGGAATGTGAAGATTGAAGAGGCATGAGCGTGGACCTGAGAAGGCTCATTGAGAGCGCAAAGTCTCTTCGTTGTGTGTAAACGTGGTATTGAGGCCACGAGATAAGGTCTTGGTGAAGTCAAGCTTTGCATGAAGAAGTGTCGAAGTCTTCTGGCTTGATGCCACCTTTTGTTCTGTACGAATCAATGTCGTATGCAGAAAGCCAAGCTCGACGGCTTAGCTGAAGTTGAGAGATGGTCTCATGTAGTGTCGTAAGCGCAAGAAAGCAGCAACTTCAAATCACGTCGAGCTTCTCGGCGCGTGCTCTACCTTACCCACTGGTCGTAGTCCCGGCTAGGAAGCCACGCTCCGATGTGTTCAAGCAGAATCGGTTATCTCAATCATGGGCGAAGCGCTCGGCGGCAATGAAGTCAGTTGCCAGCTCTTGGCCTCCTCGAAAGATCTGGTGTCACACATTCCAGCATCTTTGTTCCCACCTGTTACGCGTGTCAGGGTCCATTTTCGCGTCATCATCTCTCGCTCTAAAGACGCTATCCCAAGTGGCTTCTCACAAACCTGATATCCTGTTCTTTGGTATTCGCCTCGAATATCAGCGGCGACATCGACGAATCCCCCAACGTGTGAGGCCAGACAGCCAATCTCCCATGAGTGATATCATGGTGAAAGAGCGGCTTCGTCGCGTTCGACTCCCTCTGCACATCAAGCGACTCCCGTAAATGTCCAACGAACCACATCTTATCCCACCAAGTAATGCGGCGCTCCTTTCTCTTCATTTATCCAAGCATTGTGATGCAGAACTGCTGGTATCGATGTAGTCCAAAGGTCAGCGTACAATGGTACTCGGTCCTAACTCTTGTGATATCTCGCGGAAGGGTACTCTCTGGCACATCATTGCAGTGCATATTGGATGTGCGACCCCGTGGCGCCACACAACCCTTCTTCGCGGCAGCGACGATGCTCTGTAATACAAGGCCATGATCTTCCAGACCGTACCGCGCACCTAGCCGTTTGTTCGCTCGCTCATTGCTGCCGTAATATCGTGGAATGAGAGGAGTACTGAGCGGCAGCTGCATCCAGATGTCAATGTGCATCGAGCATGAGCACCAGATCGTTGTCCGCTAATCTTTCAGCCTCGGTGACCTCTTCACCAGTAGCCCAGCGAAGATCCTCGAGCACGCCGGTGAACTTCCGCGATTGCGACGGCCCAACTCCATCTAGGTCCTGATGGTACTCTGTGTTCCAGTGAACGAGGACCGATGCTGGATCGGCCAGCGCGACAGCACTTGCAATGAGCACACAAAGGCTAGTACTCGGCCCATTCACTAGCATAATTATGACAAGTCTTTGCTGCTCGCGAATAATGCTGTCGCCGGTGTCATGAGTGTCAGGGGATGTTCCCACAGTGTTATGATAGCCGCGACGGAGAGCCGTGGCTGGGATCGTGCTCAGCCCAAGTTCTGGTACAGCTGTATAGAGGGCAGGGCGTTTTACCAGAAGACAAAAGGTGTACGTCCCAGCGACAAGAGCCAGGAACATCATTTCGATTCCCTTCAACCGCCATGTTGAATGCACGGAACGTGATCTTTTGCGCGAGGCGCCAGTCGATCGTGAGAGCATGCTGAGCGCATAGGCGAAGTAGGAAAGTAAGAGTCCAGATTGCCGGGATATCTATGTGGCTCCATATACGGTGAGATGACAAAGTCCATTAGGTCGCAGAAATTTTCAGAAAGGTAGCGATACTTGCGTTCGGGCTCCTGTTCTTCGGGCTCTATTCGCATAGCCTGCGTATTACTAGGCTCTGCGAAGACTGCGCCATGTGACCTCCTATCCCAAGTGGTCCGAATGTGGGAGCCTGGTGGATGTAGTGCCGAAAGGATTGTACAGAAAGACCGTGCACACCGGCTCATTCCTCGAGTGCCGCATCAGTGGGAGTGAAACGATTCCATTGAGACTGCATGTCTGCAGCGTCCTCACAGCGCTTCATGAGACATCGCTCTATAGTCTGCACCAATGCTCGGCGGCAGATCTTCCTCCCTAGTCCCCCACTTGCTCTCCTCCCTCCCAAGAGTGAGCTCCAGAACACCGCCCTGCAGGAAGAACTCATGCCCTGTCCAGCTTCGATTGTGCTCCACCCCATCCAGCGTCGCCTTCTGAATGTATATCGCCTCATACGTCGAATCAAACCCAACATTCCTGATCGTGGCGACCTTCCCTGTCTGCGGATGCGTATAGCTCACACTCTGAAAGAACGGCGGCGGAATCAGGTACGCATTCTGTCCTGCGACTGGAAACAATCCAGACATTGCGAACGCGATGAACGAGCCTTGTGCGCCGGAATCGTCGTTGCCAGGAAGGCCATTTATGCTAGCATTGAAGCGGGACGGGATATATGTGTGCAGGCGGTATGCTGAGCGGCCTGGACGCCCTGCGTAGTGGTATTGGAGCGCTGTGAGTTCACTTGGTTCGTTTCCGATATCAAGGAGGCCGGACTCGTGGAGAAAGTCCAGGCGTCGGATGAATTCAGTGGGACCACCGAGGAGAGCGATCAAGGTGGCTTGGTCTTGGGGTACATAGTATTGGTACTCCCAAATTGCCGATTCGAAAGTTTCTGTTGCGCTGTTGGACAGTTGTATCTCGGGACTTGGTTTCAGTTTCACTTACCACGAGGGTTCGAGCTGTAGCTACAGAACTTGTCGTCAAGGGGCGAGCACTCAAAGGGATTCTGGTAGCCCCAAGTGCCGTTTGAATAACGTGGTTGGAAAAAGCCTGTGAAGTTTCCGATCGTCGTGCCATTTGGCCAGGTCGAGCTTTGATTCGCCTTGTAGAGATTCTGCCAGTTCGCGCCTCGCTCGAGATACTTCTCGTAGTCGCTGTCGTGTCCGAGTCCACGGGCCATGCTCGCGACGCAGAAGTCGTTGTACGCATATTCTAGACTTCTGCTCACACTGTGGAAGTTCGGCCCAAAGCCTAGATAGTCGTAGTCGTTGAATGGAATGTACCCCAAGCGCTTCCAGTTCTGGAGCCCGCCACGGCCGTTTACACCCCAATCGAAGGGCTCGATTTCGGCATCGTTGACAACGGCTTCATATGCATGATGCCAGTCGACGCCGGTCAGGTTCTTTGCGTACGCATCGGCGAGCACGACATCAGCATTTGAGCCACCTTTCGAGTAGCCTTTTGAGAACTGCATGCGACAATCTGGCAGCCATCCTTCGTGCGCATACGTATCGATAAGACTGCGAATCATCTCAGATAGCGCTTCTGGCTGTGTGATAGTCAGGAATGGAAATGCGGTCCGAAAAGAGTCCCACATGCAGTAGAAGCTGTCAAAATACGGCTCACTGCTCCGCCAAAGCGGGTTCTCTAGTGTATAATTCTGAGGTGAGATCATGGTCCGATAGATGCCTGTGAAGAAGGCTATTTGCAAGTCCTCAGATGCGCCTCCTGGGTTGATAGAGACACCTCCAAGCTTCTGCTTCCAGGCATCGTTGGCGTTGCTTGCCACATCATCAAAGTTCCAGCTGCCGCCATCTGAGCCACCTGAGATCTCGTGCTCCGCATTGTCGCAGGCCTGCTCAGTACCGATGAAGCTGATACCCATACGAGCCTGTATCTTTGCGCCTTCCGGCTTCTCGAACCTCACAAAGCCTCCCGCCTGTATGTAGAACAAGCTGTAACCACGATTGACGAAGAGCTCCTTCGGCTCGGTGCCAGCTCGCCCATTAACCCAAACACCATTATCTCGCATCGAGACACCACGAAAGTCCGCGCAAAAGTAAGCCTGATACGATCCTACACCAAAGCTGGGAAGAAAAGTGCCATTCCCACTCATGCGACCAGTCACTGGGTCGACTGAGACGGAAGCATTTTGTCTGCTGTCTTGCAGGTCTGTCAAGTCTAGGAGGATCACTGGACTAGAACTGTTCGCTGGCATGGTGAACTCGTACAGCGCTGTGTGCTGAGTGGTTGTCACGCGTGCTTTGACACCATTTTCGAGCTCCAGCGAGAAGAGGCCAGGCTTTGACACGACGCTTCCGTTGATGTAGTTGGATGCTCGCCCATACTTTGAGCCAAAAACGCAGCCATCGATGGATTCGCCAGCACAAGATGGCTGGACCGTAATTGGAAAGTTTCCCATTTATGGTTGACCTCCAGTACCAGAGTCGTGTAGAGCAGAGAAGCCGGTCACATTCGAGAGGTCGTAGCTGAAGCCTGCAGTGTTCTGGCCTGAGACGTCTGCGACCGCCTTTGCCTGTTCGGACGGTATGGTCAATTCGCTCTGCTGAAAGGCTTCGCCAGTGCTATGCTTACCATCCCAAATGGCAAGGTGGCTCCGGTGAACACATTGCCGCCATTATATGAGCCAATTAGCGGATCTATAAGGTCTAGACTGTGCTTCAAATCAACAGTCTGCGCCACGCATGGATGCAGCAAGCCAACCAAGGTTAGTGCTGCAGCCATCTTGCGCATCATTGTGGACAATGGACTGCCTGCCAGGCGGCTTGTATTCTACTGCTCTGATGTGAAGAAGGGAGGGATACGAGTTATGCTCCACGCTGGTGGGAGGAGGAGGTTTCAAGGTTGATCTCGATGAGGGGTAGTTCTACCATCCTGATGAGGCGACATCTGAAGTAGACGGTCTTCCAATATATCGCGACCTGGACGCCTTCTCCACAGCTCCCAACGCTGAAGGTCATGCTAGCCGAGGTCGGTAATGGCATGCTGATGGCGCAGCAGACAGAAAAGAAGAGTGAGGTGGTGCTGGCATGAAATCTTAAATAGAACACGCCTCCAACACGCTAAGACTAGTTCTAGCGGCGCGTCACCTACCGTAACGTAAATCACGTTGCGATGAAAAGTCTCGGCGGTGTGGACATAGAACATAGCTCAAGGTGATAACTCTGTTGGGTGAACGAACATCCCTCGCGGAATATCGATAGCGCCCGACGATGCCACCACAGAGCAGAGGAATGCCTCCCAAGTCGTCGTCTGTTCCACCTGGTTTCCAGTCCAAGTCGACGCCGAATCTGCCTACGCTGCCACGCTTGACCACGGGCGACAAGGAAGCACCCCATGCCTATGCCAATGCCAATGCCAATGCCAACGCGGCACCAGGAACGCTGCATCCCGACCATGCGATACATCTAGCCAACACCAGCAGTACCCTATCGCCAGATATCTCCGGAGACAACATCACATCTCCCTCAGAGCCAGCCTCAATCGACGACTTCTCCCTCGATTCCACCCACGAGCCTCCATCGCTGTCGCCAGGCTCATCAGACGAAGACTTGGGCGAAGAGGAAGACGGGCACGTACCCAATCTTCCGCCGAGACCCCTATATCACCATCATTCGCGCAGTCATACATACCTCGGTCCCTCTGCCTTTGCGCCGCCCTTCTACAACCGACCGCCAACGCCACTCCCTCCCTCCCCATCCTTGACATCGCTGCTTCGACCAACGTTCAGCTCGCACAACAGCAGACCCACCACCCCGGACCCCTCCAGCGACGAAGGTACGGGCTACGCGCACGGCGCCGCACCGGGAATACAGACCCCCAATTCAGCAGCAGCTTCCACATTGACCAGTACCTTCCGATCCGCAAAGCCCATACCAAGAGCTAGTCCAAAAGTGCCGACATACGAATACTATGGTTTCACACTCTACTTGACTAGCAGTCTAGCCTTCATCGTCTTCCTGCTATGGGCCTACCTCCCCTCACCATTCTTGCACCAGCTTGGGATACACTACTTTCCCGATCGATGGTGGGCACTCGCAATACCGGCGTGGACTGTCGTGCTGATCTTGTACATATACGTCGCACTGGCCTCTTACAATATCGGCTACCTCACCCTTCCTCTCAAGAGCGTGGAGTGCTTGGTGGATGAAGCAGCGAACGTGGCAGTGGTGGATAGCACGGGAAAGATTATACGTGATGAGCAGGCAAGTTGGGGCCACAAAGAGACACAGAACAAGCAAAATGGGAGTTTGGGGCGGAAAGGTGGTGGGAAGGGCAAGCACAGCAGGCAGCCCAGCTTGACGAAAGTGCAGACGAACCCCGATCTGGATTGGAGAAAATTGTGGAACGAGGGCACAGATGCGGTTATGGACATACCAATTGGAGGTGTCTGTGAGATTCTCTATGGCGGTGATGATTTTGATGATGATCACCTGTACGATGACGACTGACGAAGAACGACCACCCGTGGCGGATCAAGGTCAACCACCTGAGCCCTGAATTCCATTCCGATATAACATTTGCCTGCTCCTGCCACCAGCATCGATGATGTTGATGATGGTAATCATGACAAAGAGAAGGACTCGGAAGGAAGTCGAAATGGTCCTTGGGAGAGAAGTAGCAGTAGCTGCAGCAATCTATTGCCGTGTCGCCTGACGGAGTATGCTTCAATACGTACTGTAACAGCCGAGCTGGCGCTACGACCAAAATCGGAAGTCGCAGAAACGCTTCTACGCCGAGCTAGCAAGGGTCGCCAATCGACAATGTTCATGTACAATCTAATCGGTAGCTACAGTAGCACTTGACATGACCCCGCGAATCGACCATAGCTTCCTTCCTATGCGATTGTGTGAAGGTATCGAGCTGTCAAGATCCTGGGAACACATGGCGACTGGGGTCGCTTGTGTCGTGAAATCCTCCGGTACCCCCCGTACATGACAGTATTGCATCTATCGAGCTGGCAGTCGTGAATCACGAGGTTGAGCCACCTCAGATAGTTCTAAGCGAGCTCGTGCTGCTGATCATATACGGAACACGCCCCCGAATCTGGCTTTGAAGCACAGAATACAACAACAGTAAGGCTACCAGATCTCACAACTCAATCATGGACATCAAGTCGGCCAGACTCCTGCTCAGACCAGTGACAGTGGACGACCTCGTGGGATTCCACAAGCTGCAGTCGAATGTAGAAGTCACGAAATGGACGTAGGTACACCATTGACTTCCTCCAAGCCCAAAGACTGACTCCTGCCGAGCAAACACGGTCCGAACAAGACCCTCGAATGCTCCCGAGAAATGTTAGACGACCTCCTCGTGCTCGTGGACATGATGAAATCCTACGACTGCCGAGGCCAGCCAGTTCTCATCCACGCTATCACAATTTCTCCCTCAAACCACCTCGTCGGCCTCATCGGTACCTTACGACCCCGAGAGATCGGCTTCTCACTCCATCCCAGCTTCTGGGGTCAAGGCTATGCCCAGGAGGCGACGAAGGCATTCTGTGCCTGGTACTTGCGCGAACATCCCGGCCAATGTCTCTTCGCCACGGTCAACGCCAAGAATGATGCCGGTGTCCGGTGCCTCAGGAGATGCGGCTTCACTCCTGCGACTGAGAAGGAGTTGAAGGCTGATGAGGCTTATGGGAAGGACCGAGAGTGGGAGACGTGGCTATTGAGATCTCGGCCTTGATGCTGCTATTGACAGGACTTGTTCAATGATTGATGAGCTACCACCACCATTTTGCCGCGCTACGGCGGCACATGATGCTAGATTGCGCCATCTCATCTGGCTTGGCTTCACTTTGTGGCTCGTCAGTTCAAGCATGTGCAGACGCGGGTTAGCGTGGTTGCCTGAACTTCAATACGGCGGCACATAAGCACTGCCCTTCCACCTTCCAGCAGCTGAAAACTTCGTGATACCGCAACCGAACTACATACACACACCGCGACACAGCCTCCATACCACAAACTACATACCATCACAAGGCGTCATGTCACAACGGCCTCGCCTTGACGGCCCTCTCTGGCCTCAAGAGCCCCAAGAGATTGTGATGTCTCGATCCACCCATAAGGGGGGTGGTCTATTTGTCACTCCAGAGCCCACCTATTCTGGACCGCACATTCCCTACCTTCACACAACTGGAATCATGGATACACCACTCTCTCCGCCAGCGACCACAACCAGCTACGACCGCATCCTAGGATCTGAGACATCCTCAGATCCTTCTGTGATGTCGACTCCATGCCCAGCTTCTCGTCCGGTTCCGCGCACGTGGTCACAGCGGCAAGAAGTGTATGGGGGCGAAGGATTCGAGGAAGGTCGAGACAATGCCATTAATATGGACGATAGTGACGAGGATTTGAGCGAGGATGAGAACGAGCGCGAGAGCCGGTATGCTCAAGCGCAGGAGCCTTTCCCACAACATCCAGCTTTCGACCCAGAGTTGCTGATCATGGCGGCGAAATCATCACAGCAAGCAGCTGAGATAGAGAGCACTCTGAAGCAATACACAAAGAACAGCGACGATATCAAGAACATGGTCATGAAAGCGATCGACACTCTTCGAATGCCTGTCGCGAAGAAACCGCGAATCATGCTACTCGGTATCACGGGGGCTGGCAAGAGTTCTACAACAAATTCCTTCGTTGATGAGCTCTACGCCAGCAGAGCCGCCTCGACGGGAAAGAGTTGCACATGTGTGCCCACATTGCTCACCTCACAATTGCCAGGCCAGACCTTGCCCTATGCTGGCCAGGTCCATTTCATGGGTCGACCTGATCGGAGGGCTCTCTTCCAACAGCAGATGGATAACTACATCAGGTTCGAGTTCGATCCCAACCCAGATTGGGATGATAACCTTCAGCTTCAGTATCAACTTCTCGCAGCCTCAGCTAAAAAGATCTTCCTGGCACTATTCTGCAACGAGCCGGGTCTCGATTCCGAAGGAGCCATACGGGAGACTCTCAAGGACTGCTACCAACGTAATAAGGTCTCGGACATGGTCAACTGGTTGGTGAAGCGGTCCGAGTCGCTTCTTTCTGACCGATACACCGTACACGATGGTCGCTACACGATCTTTACAGAAGCACGTTCAGTTCAGGAGCTCAACGATGCCATCGACCCGCACATTTTCCAGACCTCGGAACTGGACGACGACGCGGTTTTGTGGCCACTCGTGGAGAACGTCGTCAAAGGCTTCAAGAACAACCGGATCTTGCAGTATGTCGACGTTGTTGACCTTCCGGGTACGTCAGACGTGGATGTAGTACGCGGCAATATTGCCGCTCGCTTTATCAAGTCGTGCGACGCTCTTTGGGCAGTCTCGACGATAGAACGCTGTATTTCAAAGGACGACTTGGACCAGATGCTGAAACTATACGGCAAGCGCTTTGGTAACAACATAGCAATCATCGCGACATGCTCTGATGCGCAAATAAACGATGCCCTTGCCGATGCTCTGCGCCAGGATGGTCAGTCCGTTCGTGAGTACGCCGAGCTGGATGGGCACATTGCGAACATCCAGCGAGAGCTGTCGCACACCGAGAAGAAATTGAAGAAGTGCAAAACAAACAAGAGACACTGTACCGCGCTCAACACTGATGAAGTAGAGAGCAAGGTAATCAGTCTGAAAGAACAGCTGCAAAGCATGGGAAACCAACAATTCGAGTCTCTGGTCCATGTTCGCAACACCTTCGTGGAACGCGAGCTGAAGAAGACCAAATCACAGTACCTCAGTCCAGGAGCGAAGCTCAAGGTCTTCTGCATCTCAAACACCCACTACCAAGCTCATAAGGGTGCCAAACTACAAGATCGCTGCCAGATGAGCGTCGAATGTACCGGAATCCCGCAGCTCCGCGCTCACGCTCTCGAGTTGGCAGCGCCGACAGAGTTCCTGAATGCTGTCGATTACATCACGAAGACGATCGTGCTACTGAAAGGATTGTCTTTGTGGGTAGACACAACACCCGCCAGGCGTCACGAAGGTCTGATGAAAGTGATCAAACAGCCGGCAATCACCTTCAACGCAGACATGAGGCAGTTCCAGAACCAATATGCTACGTCTCGTCTGCAAGGGGAACAGGGATCCATGTTCGTCGAGATCTTGAACCCGTTACTAGAAAAAAAGAAGCACTTCCATTCGGCCGCAGTCGAAATCGTGCAGGAGCTCCACAACGGCTGGCATCCTGCTTCAATCTCATCGTTCATCGCAAGGGACGGCAAGCATTGTACGTCAACCAGAGGCCACGAAGTCTGGAACGAGCGCTTCGCAGAAGAGCAGACATCAAGTATTGAGCACGGCTGGGAGCATATGCTGCGCTACTATACGCAGCAGATAAAAGGCTTCGCCCAGAGAACTATCGCACAAATGAGCGGGATCCCAGAACAGCTCAAGAAACACCCATCAGCTGTTCCGGTGCCAATCGACAAGTTCAAGAGCATTCTCGAAGACTACGCCACGCGTATTGATACTTCTGGCAAGACGCAAGTGAAAGCACTGGATACAGAGCTCAGCAACATCAAGCTCGATGCGACGAAAGATATCCCAACCGCCTATTTCACTCAAGCCATGCGCCCAATGTACGCGGAGGCCAAAGGCATTCATGGCAAAGGATGCACCGCGGAGAAGATGCACGTCTTGCAGAGAGGCCTCAGCGACCTGGGTGATCACAAGCCGTTCACTGCAGTGTACTCCGGCCTGAACCAAGATCTCCGAGCCACTGTGAATGGTGCGGCGAGGAACTTGCATCATGCCATCGACGATATCCTCAAGGACATGGACCAGACGTTCGAAGGAGTTTTGCGGAAGGAGGCTGGAAAGAGCTGCGAGCATAAAGCTCGTGTCGACCTGAAGCCGTTCCTGGCGAGAGCTATGCCTCAGGTCTGGGAGATGGAGAGAGTATTGACGAGGCTCAATGCACTAGCAATGCTTTAGGTCAGTACGCGCTTTGCGTACAGGTGGACTGTACGCATGGTGGACCCGAAATGCTGCTGTGTGTGTGTGTGTGGCACGAGTACATCCATATGACGGTGGAGCAGCGGTCCAGATACGTAGCACAACTCATGCAAGTACGATATCTGATGTCTCTACAGACATCGCGTAGAATGATCTGATTTCGTATTACTCCCTTCTCTCTGATCAAACCGGCGGATCAGTGAGCAAACATCCTGTATCCAGATCCACTCGCTCTTTCAACATTTTCTCTCGTGCACAATCCGGCGTACGATGAAATTTGCGCCATGATAAGTGCGCGAAGGATTCCTGAACATGCTCATTGCCGCTGACATGCCGTGCTACACAGTTGTGAAGTAGACTGTCAGCTTCAATGTCGCAGCTCCAATCCCAATTCCATAAGAGCCGCCATAACAGCACTTGGTGCTATTTACTGCCAGGAAGGCATAAACGCCATACAAATTCTCATACATCATCCTCGTGCATGAACAACTTGGCTTGTCCTCGCTGCTGATCGTGAGCATACGATGGCGGAAATGACGGTCTGCTCACACAGTGAGCGCCAGAAAATCCTGATATGCCCAGGCTTCCTCAATGTATTCCAAGAAACCGGCAGTCCACTTCTGCGGTCTGACCATCGAACTCGAAGCAGGTAGGACAATTGATGCGCTCTCAGATCCCACTTAGAAGCAAGATTTTAGTTTTCAGGAATCAAGGACTGCGAGAGCGAGGCGCTCGAAGTTTGCATATTCCGTGCCACATTGATGTATCCCACAAGGATCTTCGTGAAGCGCGAGCCGCTCGGTGTCCGGTCCTTTGATGATGTCGCATGCATATGCAAGATGAGCTTGGCGCTAATACTAATGAGGTAATATATGGAGGCTATCACCACCATGTCTCGGTCAACAAAGGATGATAACGAATGCACATTGACGGAACTGTCCCTGGACGCGTGAAGGCCGAGCACGTCTGCTTGTAGTTATCGCCGAGCGTCCGGAAGAAAAATCGATCTCTGTTGTAAAAGATAGGTGCATTTCTCTCACCACTCTTCACCTCCGAATCGACCTCTCGACACATTCTTGTCTTTGACAGCACAGGAGTCAGGGGACCGTTGAAACTGACAAGCAATACTTTCGATTTTCCAGAAGTCGGCAGTATCCGCACTCCGGAGGTCACAGCAAGATGGCAATAGCCAGCAAAACAGTCCTGATTACAGGCTGCTCAGAGAACGGCATCGGCGCGGCATTAGCAGCGGAATACCAGAAGCGAGGATATCACGTCTTCGCAACAGCCAGAAATACCGAGAAGATCCCCAACTCAATCACCTCGCAAACGAATGTGACGACTCTGCCTCTTGATGTGACGAGCGAGGAGTCGATCAAGAATGCAGCATCCGAAGTTTCGAAAGCGACGGGAGGCAAGCTTGACATCCTGATCAACAACAGCGGCGCTGCATTCTCCGGACCAGCACTTGACACAGATCTTGACATCGCAAGGAATCTGCTAGAGGTCAATGTCGTCGGCGTGCTCGCTGTGTGCCAAGGGTTCCAGCATCTTCTCGCCAGCACCAAGGGTGCCACTCTCGTGAACAATAGCTCGATCAACGGAGACTGCAACATGCCGTTCTCCGGTAGGCCAAAGCTTCGACCACATTGTGAACATCTGCTGACTCAATCCCAGGTGTATACGGCGCCACCAAAGCCGCCACCACAATTCTCAGCGAATCTATGCGTCTCGAACTCACACCACTCGACATCCGGACGGTCACTCTCATCACCGGCATCATCGAGTCGAACCTTCATGCCAACGAGCAGGAGCACCACCTCCCAGAAAATTCGTACTACAAGGTCACCGAGGACTGGCTGAACGAGAGGAAGAAGGGTACCAACAGACCTCCGGGCATGCCAGCCGAAGATTATGCCAAGCAGTTCGTGGACAAGATTGAGCGCGGTGCCAGCGGGAAGACGTATATCGGACCAATTACGCCCATGTTCGTATACGTGAAGTGGTGGTTGCCGCAGTTCCTTTGGGTGAGTCCTCCTTCCGTTGCGTTCCGGTAAGTACTGACTGGCTAACATTTGAGGTAGGACTTCGTCATGTACAAGGCTGGCCCTCCGAACCTGATGGAGTGTGCCGGCGCTGTCAAGAACAAGTCGCAGTGATGTGTAGGATAGCAAGGAGTCTCGGCGTGATGGCGAGGCTAGTCTGTCCGCTCGACGACTGGCTCTGAGGAAGTCCTCTGCTAACGGGCTGGTGGTCGTACATATGGAACACTATTCTCGATGTTCTTAGCACGACCTCTTGCCACTGCGTCACGTCCAACGAGTTTCAGTGTGTCACCGAATTGGCGTTTATTGTCGGATGCTCTTGCCAGATCTGATGCTTCCAGCGCTGCGGGGGAAAGATGTGGTGTGTGAGCATCCATCACAAGTGGAGACTGCTCTGATAGTGCATAAAAAGACAAGCTCGTCAAACTACGACAGCGTGCCCGTACGTGCCCGAGAACTTTCAGCCAGGAATTCGCTTATGCGCCGTGAAGACATACGGCCGCAAAATGCAATGACTTCAATTGCCGAGTGGCTACCACCCAGGAGTCCGAGGAGACAGTCAGGCTAACACTCCATTCCTTCCGGAGCCAAGCTTTCGAGCTGCATAGCAACATCGCCAGGAAGGCTGAACTGCAGGAGGCGCATAACTTCTGCAGATCTGCGATGTTATTGTCCGATGCAATTATATTTCCTGCCTGTCAAGGGCATGCATGGCCCGAAGCCATAGAGCTTTCAACGACGTTACCCCACGTGTATTGCCCAGCATCGGCCAGTGAGAACGTGTAGCAAAAGGCTCGCGGCCATAGGCATTGAGTGAGTATTCATTCGATATCACTTTGCTTTAAACAGCAAAGGATGAAAGGGGCAATTCCTGCTTCAATGAGTCCAGTTTCATCTTCAGCTGTTTCACGCCTCGACGTTCTTTCCAGACATATACCGCATGCTCATCGTGCAATGAGGGCGTGGACTAGGCATATCACATCTTCACGAGCACTGGGGATGCTGAGAGAAGAATTCTAGAAGCTAAGGACACAGGATCAGCAATATTGACTAGGAAGCCGAGTCTGGTGATACGATATCAATGGTGGCATCATGGCAAGATGCCTGTGCAAGTACAATAAGTCGACATAGGGATGAAAGTTGGCGTTGAGATCAGACATGTACGCCTTGATAGCCGTCGTAGGCGGTCTTGAACGATGTTTGGCCGTGGGATGTCGGATCATCGGGACACGATTGAGTTCCGTCGGAGTCGATGTCCATGTCGTTCAGGCCGCCGCCATTGCGATGGAGGAAGATGGCTTTGTAGCCGCCGCCGAGATCGGCGCAGTAGCGGTAGTAGTGCTCGTCTCGTGGCGGTTCTTCACCTTACGAGTCGTCTTGGAAGAGATTTTCTTCGGTGCATGTGCTGCCTTTGAGGATGATCAGTATGGATCTCCGCGAGAATCTGGTTGGCTTGTAAAAGGACTGTTTTGTTGTGTTTGTCGTAAACCGCCTTCAGCGTGGGATACGATGAGAGAGAAGAGGCATTGGCGAGCGATGCTGCCACGAGCAAGCTGCCTAGTGTGTTTGAGACCATTATCTGGGACTGTTGTTGCGTGGCTTTCTCGCTATGCTTTTACATTCCACTATCCAAGGAACTCAAGGCACACTTATACCGCCATCATATCTGAATCTGGGGCACTCTTCAGCTTTGAGTCCTCTCGTTTGGTCGAGAAATATCGCCTTGAGGAGTTTACATCGACGCCGAGCCCGCCAGCATCAATGCACCTCAACAAGCTACGATCAAGATACCACAGCAGAGGTAGTCTAAGGATACCTGTTCTTCAGGTCTGTACGATCGCCACAGAGTGCCAAGGCGGAGTTGAAAAGCGGCAATGCTCGGTCACGTAATCTTCGAACGATTGTGCAGTGTACACAGGTGTGGAATATGCGGCCGGACTTCATCTTAACTGTTGGCTCAGTTGTTTGTCAGGCGTGAAATATTCTCTAGGTGGGCTTGATGTGGTGCCTGAGTAATTGAGTCTGCATTAGTCTCGGTAAACCGAAGCAAGGCGTTTGAATAGAATGGAACATGCAGCTGGCGCAATGTTCGTTGTCCAGAGACATGGCAGTATCTCTGCTTGCTCGTCGGCAAGAATATGGCAGCAGATTTTTGAGAATACTTGGCGACATGAGCCGAAAAGGGACTTCTGCGCTTCATGGAACGTCTTCTGCCTCAATAGGTAACGGAACTCAGACGACGAAGGGCGAGACGATGGGGAGCAGAGCTCAACCGGTGCGGGCGAAGGGACCATACGCTGAGTTCGAGATAAGTGGAAGATCATACTCGATGAAAGTGAACAAATCTGCGTTGAGGAGATCGAGGTCACTCGTAGTGCAACTGCTGACTTTCGAGCGTCACCGTACTCGTGTCTCGTCAGAGGCTATTGATGCACAAGGCCGCCAACGTCGAATGGAGGGACCGTCGGCTGACTGGTTCTGTGCTTGGCTTTCCCCTTCCTTCGCCCATAAGTTGGTTCTAAATTCTCCAACATACAAACTTTGCATTATTCAAACAGTCTGCTTCTTCATAAGCATGACTTCTACAAGCGATGATTCGGTCTCAGGCCCGCGGGACTCAGGTATCACGCTCATGTCTACAACAGTGTTCTCAACACTGCCACTACGTAGCGAGCAGGACTCCTCGAGCTCCCTGCCGAAATATGGAGCAAGATCGGCAAGCAGGTCATCGACAACTTGCAGCCTCTCACTACTCATCGCATAGCTAGAGATGCGAAAGTAAGCACGACCATTCCGAAGACAGGTTGCGTCCCATCTATCCATCTCGCAGCGATGTAAGCTGTCGTCAATTTTCACATGCCATCTTTTGAAAGCGCGCTAATCCTAAAGCGATAGCCTGGTCCGTGCTTGCCTTACAGCAAACTTTCCATCCTGCCAAAACAAATCCTTCTGGACATCTCACGACGGAGATGGGAGAGACTAGAGCAGAGTCACATCGTGAACCGTCATCATTGAGATTATAGCGCATTCGCTCAAGCGCCCTGCAGGGTCTTTGGAGAAATGGCTGTATGTGTCAGTGGTGCAGCTTCAAGTCGGAGCATAGCAGGGGCGGAATGCCAATATGGTCGCTGTGGTTTAAGGAAGAGATATCTCCTTCGGGTATCTTGTGTATGAACAGCTGATGCGATAGGCGACCGCGTGGGTCTGCCGATAAGGATCACCTTTGGCCTATTAGCGAGTACTAGCACACGCGAAGGTGGCATTCACTAGCATTGCACCATTCCCTTCCTCACATGAACGACGTCCGTGCGCGCCGCATCGAGCATTAAGGCGTCAATGTTTCCACCTTCTCTCAACATCCGCTCCTCTGAACCTGATACTCCAGAAAAATCCGAAGATCACCTCGGCTGGGCTGTTGGCCTGTACAAGGAATGCTTTATACATGGGTATCATAATATGTGTGGGCCTCAAGCGCTCTATCTTCTCAAACATGCAGCTGTCCTGGCTACTGTTTCTTACAGATCCCCACCTTCAATGCCACCTCTTATGACCGCTTTAGCACATCCAAAATCCAATCAACACTCTCCCTCCCCTCTCGGAACCCAAAGCTGAACACCAGCGGAAACACATGTATCTGCTTATCCCAGTCCAACCACTCTCCCTGCACACCCGCCTCATTACACTTTTCCCTGAACAATATGCCATCCGGACAGAGAATATCGTACCTTCCAGTAACACCATGTACCTTGACACCCCTCTTCGCCAGTGGACCCAGATCCGCCAGCAACGGCGAAACTCTGGGGTCACTCCTCTCCCACGCCTGAAACTCTTTGCTCGTCTCGCCGCACCATGCTGCCGCCGTACCATTGGCGAAAGAGATGCGAAGGAGCGGGTCATTCTTCTCGAACTCTTTCATATCGGGGTTGCAGCGGCGGAGGTCGGTGGATGGGGAGATGGCGAGGATGGCAGTAGGGTGGGGTGGACATGTTGCTGAGGCGGCGTCCTCTGTCAGAGCGTTGACTACGAGTGATAGGGCGATGTTGCCACCTGCTGAGTCGCCGGCTAGGATGACTTCTTCGTTGGCTGCGGAGGCGTCTTGCATCAGGGTGCGGTAGAGGTTCATGAGCATTGGATATGCGATTGGTGCGGGGCTGTGCGGTGCTAGCGGATAGCTGACGAGGGTGACGGCGGTGGAGGGAAGTTGGAGGGCGAGTTCGGTGAGGAAGGACCAGTGTTCGCTGCTTGCCGGCATCTGCCAGCCTCCACCGGCGAAGTAGTATAGCCGTCGCGTGGTGGTTGCCTTCTCGTTCTGGGGCGTGTGCTTTGGCGAGAGGTCGTATAGGTAGATGTCGTCCACCTTGCGCTCTGATATGTTGAGCTTCTTCTTGGCTTTCCTGTGAGGTTGGATCTGTGGTGAGCCGGCGGGATACTCTTTCGAGGAGCTGACCAGCCGCTGGTTGAAGGGCCGGATGAAGGTCTGCAGGAGCAGCATCATGAATGATCGATCGGATCGTTTCGTGACTTTGATCGTGGACTGCGGCGTCGCTTCGTGGATCATACTCTTGTCGGCCATGGCTGCAGCGGTCATTCCTTCAATGCTGCTGTCAAAGTGTTTCTAGCGAGGAGAGAGGCGTGATAGTCATGTATACCTACAACGCACACGCTTACTAGTACTACATCCTCAGGCTCGGCCTAGACGGCTCCTGATTGATCATGTCTGCCATGTTGATCGTGTCTGCCATGTTGATCGTGTCTGCCATGTTGATCGTGTCTGCCATGTCGATCTCTCATCAATGCCACAGATGCCCACGTGCACGTATCTCGGCGGCGATCGACGGGATTCTGTCGCGATGATCCCTGCCCAGATGGCGACCAGGGGCGTTTCTTTCACACTTCACGTCAACTTCATCTTAAACATTGTCGTCGTCATGTTGTATTTGCATCGATTGTCTAGGACTAGCAATGACTCTGAGCACCGGCAACGATACACGTCGACACATTGGCGAGCCCTTTCCAACCACCATCTCAGCGCCCCGTGCTGTACAGTGCGCGACGAAGCACCTATCTGCTCCGATGATGGGTACTGCACCAGACGGCCAAATTGATCATGAACAGACTTTGCAGAAATCCGACCAAAATCGCTGGCTCAGGAGCTCTACACACTCGCTTGCACGCTTCTCGTAGAATCATCATCTCTCGCTCTCGATACTCCACCATCCCGGCGGCGCACGCACCTTCCCGCGGAGCAGTCGCGCTGCACTGCTTCTTTCGTCAAGCAAATCCGAACATGGCGGCTGGGGAGGCAAAAATCCATCATCATTCCGCTGTGCATCGATGATCGCGCGGGGCATATATATATGGATATCTACGTTGCTGCTGACCTTGCGTAGACTTTCGTCCTTCGCCGGCCCAACAACCGTGTCCCACTGCCAGCTGTGCGAATTAAGCTTCGGTTTTCCACAACAGTATCTCATCAACTGGCTGGCTATGTTCCCAATACACCCTGTTGAATACATCCAACCCACCTCTTTGGCGCTTCTTCTCAGTGTATGCCCTATACTTCCACGCTGTCCGATCCTGCCGTGGTTTTGGCAATGTCAATCGCAGATCGGATCCGTTTGGCATCCCAATGAAGACAGTCTGGCGGGCCGAGAGTCGAGAAAGCGACCGGTCATCACTTCTACATGGTACCGCGAAGCGTACGCTTCGCGTTCAGACCCCTTTTGACCTTTTCACCCCGCAGTTCGCGACATTGGCCACATTTTTGGGGAACATCTCTCCTCGTCCAGGAGGATGTTAGCGGCTGGACATCTGGGTGGTATCTTGGACCCTTGGTCATGCTTGGAATATGCTCAGGTATGGCTCAGCCCCAGTGCTATTGCCCGTGGTTCATTCACCTCAACACCTGCTCGCCTTGCGGACCCTTATTGCTACTCTCTCTTCGTGTGCTCAAGGGATGGTACCCTCTTCCTGACATGGCCCACCAACTGCTAAGGATAGGTCGAATTTCGTGGCTGCCAATAACGATTACACTAATCCGTCTCAACCACCCACCGGGACGATACTCTCGGTCGGGGTCAATGCCTCGAGCTGAAACTACTTTTGAGGGTCGACATTTCCGTCTTATGGCCTTTACCACACCTCTGCCTCTCGTTTCTCATATTTGCTACACTACATACTTGGCTCCTTGACCTCACCAACAAGAGTTCAGCTATGGTCCGGCTCACCGAGGCAGCCATTGCTGGCCTCGCCATCTTCGGAAACTCTGCAAATGCTCTGCCTTCGCTTGAACGACGCCAGTCCGGTGGCCTGCTTGGATCTGGCAGTGGCAGTAGCACTGTCGACCAAGGTGACTGCTACCTGTTTGGCGGCTTCTTTTTCGGCGGCTGCAATACCGGCAGCAGCACTACTTCGACGACAACGACTACCACATCGTCAACAAATTCTGCTGCCGGTGTCGCGAAGTCTGTACGTGACCCTCCAGTATAACCAGGACAGGGAGAGGGAGATGGCTCCACTAACGTGTACAAACAGACCACGACCGTCAATGGAGGTATCTTGACCGCTACCAGGTCCGCACTTCCCAAGGTATCATCGACCAGCATCGCACCAGTCATTCCGGCTTCCTCTGCTCCAGCCGTAAAGTCCACTCTGCAAGTCATCCCGGCACTTTCATCCGCACTGGCGAATTCGAATCTGCTTGCGGCGTCGTCTCTGGCTGGTATAATCAACTCTGTGGCACCAGCAATTACAGCTCCTGGGCAAACAACAAATCTTCAGTCCGTTGCCGGTGCGTTGACATCCGCTATCAAGGCCAGCAATCTCCCTCAAGCTGCGAGTCTGGCTGGTGCTCTGAATTCCGCTTTGCCACAGTCAAGCCCCCTTGCTCTGACCAGTGCTCTGCCAACGAGTGGTCTACCCACGTCGCTCCCGGCTTCTGTTGCTTCGCAACTGTCCGGAGGATTGGCGAGTCAGAGAGTTCCTTCCGGCGTGATCTCTTCGATTGTGGCCCAGCAACCTAGTGCTATCCCTACGGCGATCTCTTCACTTGGCCTGCCCAGCCAAGTCGCAAGCTCTCTTGCTGGCCTCGCCACTTCAGCAGCTCGGCCCTTGACGAGTGGCACTCCAACATCAGCGACTGAGATCTTCGCCACGACCGTCCCGACGTCGTTGCCCGCATCGGTTGCCTCACAGCTCTCCGGCGCACTGGCAAGTCAGAGTGTGCCCACCGGCGTCATCTCCTCGATCGTTGCTCAGCAGCCCACTGCCATTCCTTCCGCGATTCAATCTCTCGGTCTCCCCAGTGGAGTCGCATCGTCGATCGCTGGCCTCGCAACATCGAGCGCGCTTCAGGGAGTACCTTCCAGTGCTGTGCCGTCCTCGCTCGCTGCACCGATCGCGTCGCAATTGTCTGGAGTTCTAGCTTCGCAGAATGTGCCCACAGCTGCAATCTCCTCCATTGCTGCACTGCCTCCAACCGCGGTTCCAACGGCTCTTTCGTCGCTCGGACTTCCTAGCGGCGTTGCCTCTTCGCTCGCTGGCCTTGCCACTTCCCTCGTGGCTCAACCCACGTCAAGGACTGCTCTGCCGAGTTCTGTTGCCTCGCAACTCTCCGGTGCTCTTGCTTCGCAAAGTGTTCCAATCACGGCTATCTCATCAATTGCGGCGTTGCCCCAGAGTGCCATCCCCACGGCGATCCAATCTCTGGGCCTACCAAGCGGAGCCGCATCGTCTATCGCTGGTATCGCCACATCTTCGGATTCAATGCGGTCGCTGGCTACATCTCTTCCATCGTCGCTGGCCGCTCCGGCTGCATCTGCCATCTCGAGTGTTCTTGCTTCTCAGAGCATCCCTTTCACAGCTATCTCTTCGATTGCGGCTCTCCCACCAAGCGCAATTCCAAGTGCCGTTTCATCATTGGGTCTGCCATCTGGTCTGGCCTCGTCTTTGGGTCACATCGCCACATCTGCTGCTGCTGCTGCCCCATCCTCGTCTGCGCTCAGTGGACTTCCAACAAGCTTGGCCAGTTCCGCAGCATCACAACTCTCGGGCGCACTGGCATCGCAAAATGTTCCAGTGACGGCGATTTCATCGATCGCTGCCCTCCCTCCAAGCGCCATTCCGACTGCAATCCAGTCGCTAGGCTTGCCTTCCAGTGTTGCCTCATCCTTGGGTAACATTGCTACGTCTGCTGCAGCTTCAGCGACTAGCCAGCCATTGTTCACTGTGCCTGTTTCGGAACTGCCAGGGCATGTCGCTGAATCGCTTGCGACGCATTACTCATCAACGATACTGGCTGGAACTTTTCCTGCAGTCATTATTCCTGGAACCACTTCGTCTGCTGATGCCCTCACTGTTCCAACGTCGGCTCTACCAGCAGGGTTGGCGTCGTCGCTCGGCGACTTGGTTTCTAGTGCTACGCTGGGCAATGGTGCGCCGGGTGTTGTCATTCCCACAAGTGCTATCCCATCGACCCTGGTGTCTTCATTGGCCGCTGCTGCCTCATCCGCGAGACCTGTCAGTAGCGTCCCGGCTCTGACGTTGCCATCGTCAGCTGTACCTTCTGGATTTCTCTCTTCCATTGCCAGTGTTGTCTCGCAAGCGACGATCTCTAGCAGCATTCCAGCCGTGGTTATCCCAACTTCTGCTATTCCTTCGAGCCTCGCATCCTCGCTTGCTGGTATCGCTTCTTCGGCGAGCTCACTGAGCAGCAGTGCTCCGGCGCTTACCTTTTCCGCATCTGCGGTGCCATCTGGACTGCTGTCTTCCCCCGGAAGTGTCGCGTCATCAGCGACGTTGGCGAGCAGTGTTCCTGCTGTAGTCATTCCGGCCTCAGCTCTTCCAAGCAGTTTGGCATCGTCGCTTGGTGGCCTCGCTTCTTCAGAGGCTTCGTTAGCGAGCAGCGCTCCGGCCCTGACTTTGCCTGCGTCCGCGGTGCCATCCGGGCTCTTGTCGTCGCTAGGAAGCATTGCTTCCCAGGCAACCATGTCATCGAGGCCTGTCGTAATCATTCCAACCTCGGCGATTCCGAGCAGCTTGGCCTCGTCTTTAGGTGGCATCGCTTCGTCGGCCAGTCTCGCAACAAGTGCGCCAGCTCAGACCCTACCGACGTCCGCGATCCCAACAGGCCTTCTTTCGTCGCTGGGAAGCATTGCGTCACAGGCGACTGTGTCTAGCTCCATTCCTGCTTCGGTCATCCCGACCTCAGCGATTCCGAGCAGCCTAGCTTCGTCTCAAGTATCAGCCTCCGCCACGAGCTCAGCTCCCTTGACTAGCCAGACTTGCACTGCCAATGGTGTCACATATGTAAGCGGACAACAGACCAACGGCTACACAATTCACTGCAGCCAGGACAACAGCCAGCCAGGGGCTGCAGTCTTCCCAGTGCAGAGTGGCGGTTTCAGCAGGTGCCCTGCTGCTTGTGATGCACAGGCTGGCTGTGTTGGATGGACCTATGCCGGCGACGACAGTGGCAACTGCTATTTGAAGACCGCTGAGGGCACGTACACGAGTGCGCCATCCACTATCGTCTCGGGCTCCAAGCCGGCATCGAGCAGCAGCAGTATAGTGTCCTCGTCCCCTGCAAGTTCCTCTGCATCTCTGCCGCTGACAAGCGCTCTGTCGATTGCGCCTTCGAGTGCAGCATCGTCGGTGGTACCTTCGGCTACTGTCGTCACTCTGCCAAGCGAGCAGGTCGCAACCCTCCCCACGGGACAAAGCTCCTCTGCACGAAGCGTCAGTCTCCCGTTGACAGCGTCGTCGTCCACGCCTTCTGCGCCGGCGTCATCAACATCTGCCTCCTGTGATCAGCTCGGTACCGGCAGCCAGTACAATGGCTACACTCTCGCTTGCAACACTGATGCCCCTGGCAATGACATTGGGTCAGCTCCTGGTTCCTCTTTCGCCGATTGTACCAACAAGTGCTCTGCATTCTCTGGCTGTTCGGCGTTCTCGTTTGTCGGCAACCAAGGCCCAGGTACCTGCTACTTCAAAAGCAAGTATGTCCCTTCGACCTCCAACCCGAACAACGCAAACTCTGGCTTCGTCTCGGATCCAAGCCAGGCGAGCAAGTCTTCCTCGTCGGTCATAACCATCGCACCAGCTAGCTCCTCGATTGGTGCTCCTTCGACTGTCATTACATTGACTATGTCGAGTGGATCCATCTTGACTGCATCGAGCGCCGAAACCAGCTCACCTACTGGTGCACAGCAGACTGTCATTACTCTGCAAAACGGCCAAGTCGTCACTGGCATTGCCATGACTCTTCCTGCTACGTCTGCAGTTCCAAGTAGTTTATCTACCGGTGTACCACAGGGTGTCGTAGTGACCTTGCCGATCGGTCAGGTTGCCACTCTGCCCGGTTCCAGCAGCACACCGTCGTCAAGCACCTCTGCACCTGTCGTCACTGTGACAACGGTGAGCAGCAACGTCGTGACTCTGGCCCCAGGAACCTCGACGCCCGTACCTTCGCAGTCCAGCCTCATTGGCACGAGCGTCATCAGCTCAGGACCTCGCCCTGCATCCAGCTCCGGCTCCAGCACAGACTGTGAAGCTCTTACTGGCAACCAAGGCATAGGCCAATACGCCGATGGGCTAGGCAATACCTACGACGTCACCTGCAAGCACGACATTGCAGGTGGCGACATCGCCGCCGCTAGCTCACCTACGTTCGCGGGCTGTTTCGAGAAGTGTAGCCAGCAGGTCGGCTGCGTTGGTTTCTCATGGCTTCGCGACGATGGTCCAGGCACATGCTACCTCAAGGGCTCTCAAGGTAACACGCTCTCGACATCTGTCGCCGACGTTGCTGTCAGACTGAGCCCGGTCGGTGTGCAGAGCGCTGCTTCCGTCAATAGCCCAGCAAGCTCGCTGATCAGCTCGGCCACAAGCAGTATTGCACCCACCAGCATTTTGTCGATCCGCCCAGCATCATCGTTCATCAGCTCCGTCGCAAGCAGCGTTGCGCCCACCAGTGTCTTTTCGACCGCCCCAGCATCTTCAGCTCTTGCTCCTGCTGTGCCTACAGGCGCCACAGGATCGTGCCAGCAGCTCGGAAGCGGCAACAAGATTGGTCAATACACCACTCGCTGCGGCACTGACGCCTTTGGCGGTGACTTCATGAACGCTCAGTCCAGCTCGTTCGCTGGCTGTATCCCACTCTGCGATGCTCAACCGCAGTGTATCGGCTTTGCGTACGTTGGCGGCAGCGGTCCAGGAATTTGCTACCTCAAGAGTCAGCACGCTCCAGATACGTCAAACAGTAATGTTGACATCGCCTTCAAGTCAAGTGCTAATGGCGCTCTTCCAACCAATGCTGCATCTTCAACTTTGAGCATCCGCCTCGCAAGTAGCATCACTACTACGCGAACGCTCGGCAGTGTCATTCCTTCAGACGTCATTCCAGGAGCGACTCAAGATGTGCCTTTCACTATGATCACATCTGGTCAGGCTACCCCATCTGGAGCTGTGCCTATCATGAGTCAGTCTGGAATCCAAGTTGTGGCTCCAACTAGCGCTCTCCCAAGCTCGTTCCTTACCAAGCTTCAAAGTTCTGCTATTCCAGCATTGCCGATTGGACCTGCTCAGATTTCTTCTGTTCCAGCCTTGACTATTGTACCCAACTTCCGAACTGTCGGGCCTGCTTCATCGACTTCACCAACTTCGAACGGCGAATCTCAACTCTTGGCAGCTCTGAGCTCGGTCGCTGCTCAGATGAACAGTATCGCACCAACGGCTACCGCAGCCATTTCATCCGCTCAGGCCGCCGTTAGCTCTATCGCAGCCGCAGCTTCTACTTTCCGCAATCTAGGACAGATGGGCAATCTCGGCCCAGCACTCTTTTCAGCCAGCCAGACGCTCGGCTCCTTAACTGGTGCTGCCTCCACCGCTGCACTGCAGTCTGCGATCCCGACAGCCATGGTGACCTCGTTTGTCACATTGCAGCCAGTCCCGACCACTTCCTTCTTTCAGCCTTCGAGTGTAATTGGTAATCCAGTCACTGTCACCGGAGACTCAATGTAAGTGATTGCCTCCGCTCGTTCAGAGCTCCACGCTAACATGATTCCAGTCTCGCAACTGTCACAGCAGCTTTAAGCAGTGTGACTTCCGGCCCAGGCGAGATCATCAACCCTGTGCAGCCAGGAGCCGGCATGGAAGTCACCCAGTGTGACCTCTTCAAAGCGCGTCGCCTACACCACTACTACCTTCGATCCAGCGTCAAACATGGCAACTTGGCCCTCGACGGCCTCTTCGTCGCCGCACCTACTCTCGCCGGCCACGAAGTCACCAAGATGACCAATGACCAGCGCAAGGCCGGCCTCGCTGTCTACGACCATCATACCCGTTCTTACTTCCTGCGCAATCGACCAGAAGAATCATGTGGCTATCACGGCCTCGCGCTGGTCACACATCGCGGCCAGGAACCTGGTCCTGTTGGCTTGATCCCAGCAACTGGAACGAGTGGAGCACAGCAGCACTCGGATGGTGCTGTTGGCTACACCAGTCAGGCTGGCCGTCACAGTGCTTTCAGCTTCGGGTCTTGGTACGTATGTCAGGATGACTTCACCCTGAAGTACCTCCCCAAGGACTGGCAGAGGGATACTGTACAGAACATCGACTTCACGAACTGTGCTGCTATTAGCTTGCACAGCTCTGATAAGTAGATTTTGGCTTAGTAGCCATTTCGAGCGTACGTGTAAGGAGGAGTTGAAGGCGTTGGATGTAAAGAGAATGGACGGAAGGTGTTGAAGGGGTAAAAAAGTCGTAATGGATCTGTTGATCTGTTACTTGGAGAAAGGGGAATCACTGTATTAGAGCACATAGACCGTATATGTGCAATGAAGGCATTACATACACCGTCCACGTGCTCCTTCAAGAGCTCGTTCAGGCGCTGTCCCTGACTATTGTCCGGGACCCAGAACTACGATGTTGGCTCGCCGTTGACTAGTGCGCTTTCGCCGTCAATAGTAAGAAGACGATCACGTATCGCATAATACGGCGATAGCTGCTAACCGAATCCATGGCAGCCGAGCGCTTCGTCTCATCATAAAACAGATCGCCCTTGCTCGAATGTGCCACGGTGTACTCTGATAGTTGAGAAGGTGGCAATCTCCTCAAGGGGCCGCGTTCACCATGCTTAGGTACGTAAATAGTGCCCCGTCTCTAGGCGTGGATACCTCGTTCAGCACCTTGACTAGAAGACACTAGCAGGAAGAAATCCTGCCACCTGCCCTCAGTGGCCAAGGAGGAACGACGGAGTCGTGGTAAGTCGATTTTTTCCTCCACCAATATACGGATCGGACCCGGCGATTTAGAGGTGTAAAGCCGAGCTATCGTACCGCCGAGTTGGTTAAGATGTTGTTTTTGTATAGGTGTGCGCAGGTCATGTCTATGACAAGGACTCTGGTCTGGGTCAAGTGTGGACATGCAGACCAGTGAAGGCATAAAATTTCTAGCACAGTACGTGATACGAGCAGAATCTGTCACACGATGGTACAGATTAAGGTATAGATAACAATAAGAATATGCTCCGATTCGACAGTCGCTGTCGGTCGAGTGGCAAGACAGAGGCCAAAGTGGAGGAGCGTTGCTGAACTGGTCCACGCTGGGCACCGATGTTGAGGCCGTGCTTCTATCGTAGCGAATGGGATCAAGTTGAGCTTTGTAGCAGCATCTTCCAAGGACATCGCAGCCGATAAGGGGTGAATGAGAGTCGTGGCTCCAAGCCAGGAAAGCGTCGAGAGTGCTGACCACATGTGCGCGCGCTATCTGAAACTCCCCAGCGATACTCCTCGCAACACCATGCGCTGCAGTAAGACGCTGCCAGTGGCGAAGATCTTGCGGTGCTTCAGACTTGGCGATTGTCCTGATTTGTCAAAGTCAGTTTGAACGACTTCTAGACAGTAGTCGTGATGTTGCAGCGAGAATGAGTGCTTGATCATCGCGGGCAGACACTGGTCTGTCTCTACTATGCACGCGTGTACCGAGGTATGCATTGCGAATTCAGTGTACGGTGATGCAAGTGTAGCACGACGCGGCCACCTCGAGTTGGTTATATCCATCAGCTTGGGAGATCGACTTTGGGAGTATATGTACTCAGATCGTTGATGGGTATATGTTGCGTAGAAGAAAAAGCTGCGGTGCAACGCGGTCGGCCTCCTTTTCGCCATTCGTGGAGGCCAGTGAAGCAGTCCCAGCAGATCGCTTGTGATTTTGATGACAATGCGAGCGTCTGCGATGATCGGTCATTGTGTTTCCTCGTAGACGTGTGGTGAAGTGAAGTGAAGTGGCAAGTGGTAGTGTACCCTGACTACGGCATACCACAGCGTCGTCCCTGCAATATATCCCGGATCCTAACCTACGACTCTGCAACATCAACAACGATGTTCAGCACGTTCCGGCAAGGCTTGTCCGCACGCCGGAGCCTTCCACATCGTCGATTCTCCAAACAAATCAGATCATCCTCCACCGAAACAGCCCAGTCCGCCTCCCGCATCGACCGCATCTCCGCCCGCCTTCCCCGTTTCCTCCGCCGCTATATCACCCCTCTTCGAACCGCACCTCTCTCCCACATAACCGCCTTCCTCATTCTTCACGAAATCACCGCGATCGTTCCGCTCTTCGGTCTCGCCGGCGCGTTCCACTACTATTCATGGCTCCCACCCTACATCAGCGAGGGAAAATGGGTCAGTGACGGGACTGAGAAGTTTGGGAAGTGGTTGAGGAAGAAGGGCTGGATCAGCGATGAGGAGAGGAGTGGAAGGTATTTCGGAAAGGGAGAATCTGGGACGAGGTTAGTGGTGGAATTGGCCACGGCTTATGCGATCACGAAGATGTTGTTGCCCGTGAGGTTGGTGGGCAGTGTGTGGGCTACTCCGTGGTTTGCGAGGTGGACTGTTTTGCCGTTGACGAGGAGAATTGGATCAATGTCTCGGAGGAAGAAGGCAGTGGCAGTGCAAGGAGGCACGGCTGCGGGTTCGGGTGCTGTTGGAGGTGGGGTTGTGCCGAAGGGGAAGTGAATGATATCGCTAGGGGCGTGAGACTTGAGTGCTTCACCCGTAGCTCGCGGTCAAATATCAGACTGGAAAAAACGGGACTCTCTCGAGCGCAGCATCTACCAAAACACCTCTTCCACTCGACACATAGTTTCACTTCGACGGACCGCATGTTAACAAGCAAAGCTTTCAAGGAATGTGTTGGCCGAGAGCGCACGAGGTTGATCCGATAGCGCGAGAAGCTTCGGAAGGTGCCGAACGTTCAGTCATTTGGGAAAACGGAGCTTCATCCCCCGTACCAGCCTCCCCGCACACAATACCACACGAACTACCGCACACAAAAGCATGAATCTCTACGTTGAAGGCGAGATGGACACTATCGCAAAAGGAGGCGACGCCGCCCTAAGCTAAGTTAGAGTGGCAATATAATATATATACCTCCAACAGACACGAGTGTGCCAAGTGAGGACACTCATCTCAAGCCATAGCAGATCACAACTCTATCCACCTCCCACCCCTCATTCGCACCCTGCCAACCGATTCGAAATGAAGGACTCGACCTGCTTTACTCGACACACGCATTCAATTTGAGGTAAAGTGCCTCCTGGAGCTTTGTTGAGTTCTTGCAATGGTCATATAGGTAAAGAACAGGGATGTGATATTGATGGCAACACGAAGATGTCGCGAAACAGACGCGGTGGCGTCATACGTGGATATGGTATTGAACGCCAACTCATTCTCCAATTTGCGAGACATTGACCTTTTTGGCATCGATATTGATGTTGAGGACTTACGCACAGTCCTACACAACTGCAGAAAGACATTGAAAGTAGCCAGGCTCGAGTATCTGCTGTTGGCAGGAGACTCCGGCGCGTGGGCACGGATCCTCAGCGTACTGCTCAATCAATGCTGCAATCTGGACTGGCTTAAGCTGAATATGCTCTCCGAAGAAGCTGAGCTTGTGGTAGATGCCATACCGCACGTATCATTCGCGAAGCTCTATCAGACTGCCGAAACAAGTGACGACACGGCGGAAGTAACTTGGGACGGCCGCGAGAGAGTGATTGAAGGCTTGCGTCGCAACATTGAGCGCGGCATCACTTTCTTCAAGAACTGACACAACAACGCCGCTAGAAAAGGCCCTCGACCAAGGAGCTGCCTTTACATGGACACAACTGCCTCTGGATCGCCACGATCGCTACACCGCAGCGCAGAGACAGCTTGTCGAAGGGAAGAGGTAATGTGCGCCTCGCTTCAACTGAACCGAATGCGTCGCGGGTGCTGGGAGCACTTCATCCTTTTACAATACCGCTGTTTGGCGCGGTGCTGGCACCTCTTTTGTCATGAGCCCTTGCTCCTCTGCGGGGACACAGAGCGGGATTGTGACATCCTTCCGGAGTTTTGTCTGTTTCCCTCACTGCCGTCTCGGATTGTCACTGCACGCCGCAGCTCGGACTATGCATTCCAATGAAGTCGTCACCCCGGCTTACTATCAGCTTTCTCCTCCGGCCTCCGCATGAGAGCGCATTGTCGAAACCTTGCAAGCTGTTCGATGTCTTCTCTTGCCTTATTATCGGCCCGGGCAGAAGTCCGGTAAAATTTTCCTCATGCACAAACTTCGTGGACATTGAGCTGGTCTCTTTGAACCCGGAAGAATTGCTCCCCGGTGAAGATCAGTGGCAGGCTAGCCTTCCATCGGGACTCTTTGGCTGAGTTCTCCTACGACTCAAGATCAGAATACGACTGCGCAGAGCAATGATCTGGCCACACACCATGACAGTCGGGGTGAAAGTGCCTATGCCGCGCATTGCCACTTTGCACTTGTCTCCCACATTCGAATCCTTGCCATAGTTTCCGGAAACAGGCTCAACCTTTGTGAAGCGCTTCTGCCAGTCGCTGATGTGTGCGGAATCCAGGAACTGAACCGGTTGGGATTTGCTTGGTCGGACATGATTGGTTGAACCCACTACTCCTCGCACATGTTCTGCTAGTTCTGCTATCTCAATCTGGGATCTCACTGTTACCACCATGTTGCCTGGCGTTGTTCGGTTTGGATTGGTCCATCTGGTGTGCTGCTGTGGGTGCTGTCGCTGAGAGCCAGAAGGATGAGTTACCGTGATTCTCCATCTCGATGCCGGCACATCGATGTTATATAACAACATTGCGTGGTGGCTTTACGTGCTTTGTGATAGACCTACTGCCAATACATAGCGATTTTTCTCGCACCAAACAGATCACACTCGATGGTCCCAGCTTCAACGTTACTGAGAATCTGCGAAAAGCTCTCAGCTACATCTGGGCTTACCACAGCCGTGATGACTCCTCCCTGTGGGTGGACGGTATATGCATCAACCAAGAAAACATACAAGAGCTCAATGACCAGGTGCGACAGATGTGATGAATCTTTTCAGGTGCCTCCAAAGTTCTAGCCTTGACAGGACTGCCGGAGGACACCACTGAAGTGTTTTGCGCTGCCTTTTCGGCCGCGTCAACGAGCTGTCCGCACTCCACATCGCACGTCCTATATCACGGCATCTGTGGCTACTGTCAGCAACAGTTCGGTCTCCCTATCTTTAGGAAAGATGGTCAAACCACGCCGAGTGTCAAGCAAGCACAGAGAATGCTAAGGGAGCGTTCGTACTTTGGCCGCACATGGATCGCCACAGAAATCGCCAAAGCCACGTCGCTCAATATCATCTGCGGCGAGTACGCTGGCTCATTGGAAGTTCTGGCTCATTCCGAGTACGCCACGCCATCTGCGGCGTAGGAAGCGACTCACGCATAGGTCGCCATTCTCTCACTCTCACGGGGAAGCCCAGAGACGGTGGTGGCTTGCTTCAAATGTTGAAGTTACTTGCCAGTAGTGAGTGCTCGGATCCCCGAGATCGAATCTTCACCATGCTTGAACAACCAGTATACTGTGCGAAAGCTTGACCCGGACATGTTGATGAAGCCGCACTACAGCATTAGTAGAGGGGACTTGGGTCGTTGTAACCTTGGCCTGGCTTGAGCAACTTGATGCACCCCCGAAACGACGGTATGGGTCCTGCGAGTTTCGCGAACCATGGGCATGTTTCGAAGGATCTCCTGAAAGACCTATCAAAGATTCTCTCTCCTGCCCCATTGTTCCTCGAGTGGTGGGAAACGTCCGTAGCGAAGGCGCCTGGAGCATAACCTCGTCCTTGTCCGAAGGCCAAGTCTAAGGGGTAATACCGGACCACAGCACAGCGTCGATTGCAGTAGTGCTTATCTGTCAGTACTCATTCCTCTCAAACTCGCCGACGAACCGAAACAATCCACATTTGGGACGTATCCAATCGAGCCTTTTGGAGCCCTCCGACTCGTGAGATGGAGTATCCTATCGCGCAAGCTAGTCCACGTAAGAGAAGATGATCCTTCTGAATAGCCAGCTCCGCCTTGGCCACTACGAGAGCATCGCCGTAGCGCAGCGATTACTCTCCCATCCCCGCAACGCAACGCGGCACACCACCACCTCGCCGTGGAGGTGGCCGGCGAGTTTTCGAGCCTGATGATGACTTCGTCCGACAGCGCCGCCGCCCCAATGGGTGGTGATGCTGCGAGGCGGCGGCGTACATACGCTGCATTCCATCTCCATCTTTCGCAGGTGACAGAGTCGGCCGCTATCTATTCGAAGACGAGTTCTTGCCTTTGAAGAAAATTCCAATCGACCGTTGCGAGGCCAACAAGCTCCGGGTTCTCGCGGTATTAGGGTGATTATCTGCACTTGAGCTATCAGCAAGCAAGTCCGATTTCATCGGAGACTGGAACGATGTGATGAAATCGATGGTAAGAAGCCACTGCTGTCTGCTGAACTTGTCCGCGGTGATGCTATCAACAAATCCCAAGAGAAATCTTTTTGAAACGCATTACAACAACCATACCCATAACCATAACCATAATCAGAACCCTCGTCATCATCATCATAAGCATCGTGACGACTCCCACAGGCACCCAAGCGCCAAGCATCAACGCTACTCCCTTCGCTCAAATGCGTCCAAACACCACCAAACCGCAATCAAACTCCCCTACCATCCTTCCTTTCCCAAACTCCAACCGTCCTCGGGCTTAAATCCTCTGCTTATAAACCTTATCACTAATCGTCGCCAGCAACATATGTTCCCTCTCCACATCCCCCGGACCAGCACTCTTCTTCCTCCTCCCGCGGTGAGGGTCCGTCTCAAATTGTTCGGCGATGTTGTGTAACGCGCCAGTATTATGCGCCAGCTCCGGTGGGTCCAGAACTTTCCAGAGGGAGCTGAGGCTGCGCTTGAAGCTCGGTCTCTTTCTGTGTTCGGGCTTGGGAGATTTGGTTGCAGTTCTGGTGAGTTCTGCTTGGGATTGGGAGCGTTCGCCGGCTGGTGTGCTCATGGCTGTGCTCGTAGCTGAGGCGCCAGGTGATTGGACTGGGGGAGTTGCGTCCATGTGCATGAAAGAGGCCGATTTGGGAGTAAGTTGAGGTGATCGTTGAACGACTTGGATATCGTCGTCGCTGAGGGTGTTGGAGGCCATGTACATTGTGTTCGTGCTGCTGGCACTGTCGTTGCGAACGAACTGGTGGGTGGTGTTAATGATTACTGTCGATGGTAGTGACAGGTGATGAAGGCTTACTTTCTTCTGCTGAGCGCGTGCAGATGCTGGGGAGTTTGGAGGCATTATATCTGTCCTTGCCCTGTTCTCGACGGTTCTGTTGGGCTGTTGGGTTCGATAAGGTGGCTGGCGACACAATTCTCGTGGCTGAGGAGACAGAGCTTATCGCTGGGGAGGGCCTTTGGGCAACGCTCAATAGAGGAATTACTGCACCGGGAAGGCTAGACTCGTGAGAGGCTGGCGACGTGTTTAGGCTCTGGAATAGAGCCCAGTTGCCGTGGTGACTGACGGCCCAAAGCCAGCACTGCCTTTTCTGGTAAGTAAATGCTGTCGTAGCTGACGACTGATGGTGATTGTGTTTGCTTTGTTCTGCCAGTGGACTTGTTCGCGTTGCCGGGTGAGTCGTTCGAGCTGGGGACAAGCTCTTAACTTATAATGGTGCCTATCGTTGTGAGGAGCGACGACTGCTTCAATCTTGCTTGGTGTGCTGGTTGCCTCATTTTGGATCCAACTTCGGGCACCTAGGAAGTTCTGCGACAGGGATCATCCCAACACGTGACCTGCAGAAGATCTGCACGGCCAGCGAGAGAAAAGACGTCGGGCCTTACCGACCGCTTGGGCTCTGGTAGCCATCTCAGATCATCTCAATGATAGCTGACGTGTTCGTGGTAGCATAGCAACATTGATCGTTCGCGTGATTTCCTCGCTGTTTGTGCTTCATGCGATGGAGACGGTAGAAGTTTTGTTGTCACCGCAATCACGGGCAAATCCCCGTGAGAAGCTGGTGCGACAACAATGAGGCTTACAATAGTCTTGATGACTGCGAACCGACAGTGGCCCGAGCATGCCATGGCTCATATGGGTCGCGAGACCAAGGCGAGCTACCGATCTGACTGGAAAAGGGCATGGACACCGTCGCCAGTGGTTGACTTTGGGCGTTTCGCTGGTCTGGGAAGCAAGATTCCTATGGTTCGAGCTGCCAATGGATGCATATCTGCTGTTGGAAGCGGAGCCCGAAATGACTCGAATACAGTCGTCTCCTTCAGAGTTGGTTGGGTCTGCGTTCCTGTTCTTTGCATTACTCTCGCTCCACTCGCCAGATCTTGCGTCGTGCTAGGCAGCCATGGGCAAAGAGGACAAACTCTCCAAGGTATCCTCGTAGCTGTTCAGTCTGGTTCATAGCCGTTAGCCAGAGTTTCGCAAGAGCTTACATTCTACCGCAACGAATGCGCTGGCTCATGAGGTCAAGTCATCACCTCCGCGCAATGTTGCAATTGCCATGCTCAGATACAGCAACGAATAGGGTTGACGAAGACACGCGCTGGCGAGGTCTTGAAGTGCGCTGAAGACTGATGTAGGATGCGAACACGAGCACAACCGGCCAAAGGCAGAACAATAAGTAATGTATGTTGAGAGGCTGCAATGGTCAGGAGTCAGATGTGTCCTCGCACTCACCCACTACACTCTGTGGATCTATTCTGCTGCTCAAAAGGTGTTGCGACTGGGCAGATGAAGCCATTAGAGAACAGCCTTGCACGTACGAGGTGGCTCCTTGACAAGTTGGGGTTTCACGTCATCGTAAGCTCTCGGTGCCATGGTGTGGTAAGTATTCATCGATGCTTGATGCTGCAGTGCCATCAATAGTCATATGTTCGTGCCTGAGGCGCGCAGCTATGCCACAAGCATATCCTGGCAAGGCAGTGGTACCATGTCACTCACTCAAGATCAGATCGACGATGTGATCCGGCTGAGATCCGGCTATGGATTTCTTCTTGGCTGCAATCGAACGAGGCGTGTATCCTCCTGCGGAAAGTAGCAGACAAATTTGATCGAAGCGCGAGTCCACGGCGCACCGGCGGATGCGTGGACGGTTGACCTTGGTGTTGATGATAGCGAACGGCTTGACGACAATGGATGCCTCCAGCGAATATCCTGATATAGATGCATTGCGTGGAAATTTCGTTCCCGAGATCGTGTCTGAGTGCAAGTCCGATCACATGGCATCTACGGTGATTAACTACAGCAGAACACAAGCGGTCCAGTGTGCGATGCCGTGTCCTGGCGGTGACTGCATGTGCTACCAGCTCACTCGGAGCCTGCCGGACAGGTGCGCTGGCAGGCAGTTCAGTCCGGTAGTGGGTCCAGGGATGACGGGCGAGGTCGCGGGCTCTGTTATATACCGAGTGTGGATGTCTCATCTCAGCGATGGAGCTGCCAATGGCATATGTCGAGCAGAGTCGTCTCTCCGCGGCGACTATTGGTATACCTTGTAGCACTACGCACAAAGGAAGGCGTGGTGATCGGTATGGAAGTGAGATCGGGAAGCAAAAGAGGCGGACACAGCAGCGGGCCGGCTCGCCCACGCTCTGACGCAAGTACGGTGCTTGATCGAGGTGCGCATGTTTGAAGAGATTCGAACATGGTCCGACGCCCGCCCGTGTGATTGCATACATATACTGACCGTCGTCGATCTCGCAGCGGAAGGACAGGACCCCCACGTACGCCCCGACTCGAGTGCCAGACTGCGCGTCCAGGTATCGCTTGTGTATGTGTGTGTGTGTGTGTGTGTGTGGTGGTGGTGCATAGAATTTGCTGTCTCGCATACGACAAAGCAGACTGCGGGACCAGGAAGCTTGTCCGCGGCGTGCAGGGCGACGAGAGGCCACGACAAGGGCGGACAAGAGAAGCGGACAAGGGCGGACAAGAGAAGCGGACAAGTGTGCGAGAGACAGAGACAGCGGCGTCTCCTGCTTGAGGCACACACGACCACACGCACTCCATTGTAGCTTTGTGCGCGCACACAATGAGAGAAGAGTAGAGAAGCGGCGCTCTTGGTTGATGGATCATGCTGCCTTGCGACCCAAGACCCAATGAGACACCCGCCGCCGCCGCCTATTACTTAGTCCACCCACTCACTGACCACTACCCGACCGCTCCCACCGCCGACATGCAGCAGCAGTCCGTGCCCACGCGCAAACGCCAGCCCGCAGGCGCATCGCCAGTGGTGCAGCAGCCCGTCACGTCCGCACCGCAGTATCCATACCCACACCACGTCTCCGACACGCCCGACTTCAATCCCGCCTTCGACTTCAACACCTTCCCGGCAGACCAGTCGTACGTCGACTCCGTGCTAGACACCAACGACTACTCCACCGCCCTCAACACCCAGCAGCCGCAGACGTACGGCAGCAACCGCACCCCCGCGCCTTCCACAGAGCTCGTGAGGCGGAATCGGAATCACCAGCTGGCGGCACCACCCAACGTGCAGCAGCAGCAAGAGCAATGGAACGGCGACTTTGGCAACATGGCTGCGCAAGACGAGAGTGAACAGGAACTGGAGGCCAAGGTGGCCAGGGCCAAGATGGGAGACGCGCACGGCAAGCGCAAGCAGATCCCGCCGTTTGTGCAGAAGTTGAGCAGGTGAGCGACACATGTTCTGCCACGTGATTGCTTGTGCTAACATCCCGGACAGCTTTCTCGACAAATCGCACGAGGAGCTCATCAGATGGTCAGATGATGGACGAGCCTTCATCGTTTTGGATGAGGACGAGTTCGCGCGGAGACTGATCCCGGAGCTGTTCAAGCACAACAACTATGCTTCCTTCGTCCGCCAACTGAACATGTACGGCTTTCACAAGACCGTCAATATCCACGACGGCTCGCTGCGACAGTCGGAACAGGCTCGCAAAGGCGCGAAGCCGCCCAGCATGTACTCACATCCATACTTTCGGCGGAATCGTCCCGATCTCTTATGGCTCATTCAGAAGCCTGCCAGCAAATCGAGCGCCAAGCGCAAGCGAGATGGTAACATGAAGGATGGCTTCGATAGCGACGACGAGCGCCAAGGGTCCCCATTCCCAGATCGGCCACAAGAGCTCGGCGCTCCCGGTGGCAACCACGATGTCGCGCCTTTACCGAGAAACGAACTCAGCGCTTTACGACAGGAGCTCAAGAAGCTCCAGCAACAGCAGAGCATGATCTCGAGAATGATATCACAACTCAAAGAACAGAACGACCAATTCTACCGGCAAGCGAGCGCGTTTCAGACGCTGCACGACCGACATGAAAACTCCATCAACGCTATACTGACATTTCTTGCGACCTTCTACAATCGCAGTGTGGAAGGTAACGGTGGTCAAAACCTGGTCAACATGTTTGGGAATCAGAACAATCAGAATGGTCAGCAGCGCAGTGGCGTCGTCCAGGATCTTGATGACAGTACACCCGCACAAGGTCAACAAGTCCAGCAATATCGGCAGAAGCCACAACTTTTACTCACCCATGGTGGCGAAGATCAAGTAACGTCGCAGTATCTGCAGCCTGAATCTGCGGTGACCGCGCCCAACTCCGCACGAACGTCAATTAGTCCACCCGAGAGTAACACTCCTCTACCGCTGAAGAGGACCAGCACTGCGGGCGCGGCACCAAGCGAAGCGGGAACTGTTGGTCGCGCGACTGCCAGTCCTGTCATCAAAAATGATGCGCCGACGCCGGATTACCTGAACACAGTCCCGGAGAACAACGAGGTCATGAGCTACATACATAATGCCAACGCCAACGACGAGACCGAGAAGTCTGCCAAACTATCTCTTCCAGCTGGTCTGGAGCAGCTCCAGAACGCTGTCGGCAACGCAGCACTCACACCACAGCAGAGAAACGACATGATGTCCATGATGCAGAATCGTCACGGCAACGAACCGTCCAGCAACAATGCTCTGATCTCGCCCCAACCTGCTGCTGACCCTTCACACTACATGGAGGCCATAAGACAGAACAACATCAGCCTCAACGACCTCGAAAGCCAGCAGCAGTCCATGGGCCGGCGGCTTAGTGATCTGCAGGAACGCTTGGCTCCGCTGTCGCCGGGTGGCATACCTGGCATGAACCCCGACTACGGCTTCGGTGAACCCAGCACTTTCAACCTCAACCCGGATCCTTACGACATGAGCGACTTTGTCAACCTCGAAGGCATTGGCGACTATGCCGCCATGAATGGTAACAACAATGCAGATATCGACTTCCTGAACAATGACCAGAACTGGAACTGGGACACGAACGGGAACAGCGTGGATGTGGGAGCAGATATCTTCACGAACACGGATGCTGTCAATGGCGGAAATGGCGATCTTGGAACAGCACAAGGCACTGTAGAGAGCTTGAGCAGTGAGGCTACCAGTCCTGCTGCGACTAATCAGTTTGCTGAGGCGGAAGATGACGCCGCGTTGATGGAACCTGGAACTCCCAACAAGAGACAGCGGAAGTCTTAGAAGGACGTACTTGACTATTGCAGCTTCACGAATTCACGGCTCTTTATGCTGGCGCCCATCGCGCCGCCTTGTTCATCTGGCTTTTCTATCTTGCCTCTCTCGATGTGAATAGACTGTCAGACGGAGTGATGTGCCAAGCGCTGGTACACGGCAGAAAGATCGGAGGACAGGTGCAGGTTACCACTGCTATCGCTACCTCGTACGTACGTATGGAGCGATGGGGCATTGTTTGCTTTCGACCCCTTTCCACCTCAATTTCACATTCTTCATTGCGTCTGTGCTAAGTTTCTCAGATCCCGTTGCTTAAGATAATTAGTTCCGACTTCAGTTCTAGACGTAGCTAGGAGATGCGGTAATTGCGACCGTGCCATTGATATTGGTATGTTCTGCTTCAGAGTTTTCGTCACGGTCTTGTACTGATGGGAGGATGTTGTTAGATAGTCCGAGGTCCAGTCCTCTTCTGCTGATGTGCTGAGTTCCCGGCATGAGCAGATCGGAACACTCTCCCTGCTTCGATGACTCTCGCCCTTGAACGACCTGTGATACAAGACCCGAATTCAGGACCTTCCCTCGCAACACCAAAACCAGCAACTTGACAAGCACACCTTGCCGACACTGTCTGCTTAGCCCACCACTTCCCAACCACTCCGACCATTCCCTTCACCCTAGCGGCAACGACATGTCCATAACGAACGATAGCATCCCTCACCACCCAGAGCCCTCCATCCCCTACCCATCCCACACCCTTCCTCTCCATCACAACTTCCTCCGAATCCCTCGTCATGATCGCCGATGAGTAGATAGATATGTTCGCAACCCTTGGGGTACCGGTCCTTCCCATGAGGTTTGTCATACATCAGTTTCCCATGCGCCGCTGTTTCGAGGATTTGAATGGGGCGCGGGAAGCAGGTGTGGTGGCGGTGGCGGACAAGGCTCCATGGTGTGCTGTCGCGCGAGGGCTGGGTGTGGCGTTGTTTTTGGGGAAGATTTTTTCTGGCTTTCTGCGGCTTCTTGTTCTTCCGGGGGGGGGGTAGCCGTATGTGAGCTAGCAGGGGCCGAGCGTGGTGGCTTGGGTGAGGGTTCGGAGGAAGTGGGTAAAGGGAGGGAGGGAGGAATGATTGTGGTTGTTAGCCATTATGGTCAGGAATGCCATCATCGGCAGATACTTCACGAGAATCGCCTTCAGAACGGCTTCCAGACCAACCACATCGTGCACCTTTTCACGACCACAAGACCAGTAAGGTCGCCACCAAGGAGTGCCAAGACGTACATGTGGTCAAGCCCGGCCGGTACTCTTCTCAACTTTTGCAACTCGGATACAGCGAAGATGTGCGCTGCTGTGTAGAATAGCTGGGTCGCTTGTGGGAACCCCTCATGGCGGGCGCGGTGGAGGTAAATCCAGGGTGGTCCGACCGCGACGAAGATGCACTGCCGGGCTCGCTTGCAGCGGGAGCATTTCTGGAAGGGACTGAGTACTACCTTACTGTCGCGGACGGCACAGGTGATGCGATGCAGAATGGTACATGTATGAACATGAGTCAAGGTTTCCAGGACGGAGCTAAACGTCACGCAGCTGCTTCCACGCCAGACGGCTCGTCCACTGCGAGTGCCACGAACGGCTGCCTTTCCAAGACGGCAAAAGTTTACCTACTCCTTTCTGCCCACTCTGGCGAACTCCTGGCCATCGTGATCATCGCGGTCGGTATCGTTCGCACTGATATCGTGGGTGGCGGGGATGTACAGCTGTATAGGTCGACAGTGGAGCAACGCAGATCGTGGTGCAGTCTCTGGCGAAATACAACGTGTCATGGTAAAGGAGCGACCTCCTCAAAAGCAACGCCGAGCAAGATCTCTGTGAGAAAAGATCCTTGCACAGATATATCCTTTGCTGCGCGTTCACGCCCGTACCGAAGATGGCGGAGCACGTCAGACTTGTGAAGCAGCATTGGTGATGGTTGATGATGTCGTGGAGGATAGGGTGAAGGAGCACAACATTGATAACTTCGAGATCGTGGACAGTGGTTGAGACATCGGGAAGAAATATGGAGTGGGGTGAAGAGGCTCGCACGTGCACGTCGTTCTTGATTGAAGCTCGAGTTGGCTTTCACGGCTTGTTTTAGATTTCATTGGTGTTATGAATGGTTTCTTTATTCTTGCAAGCAATTGTTGGCCTTAATGGCAGAGCACACTCCGATTGATGTAGCATGGTCTGCATGCGGTATTGTGGTGTTATGTGATGATGAGATATGTGGCGCTGTCAGGGGCCCTGGCGAGTGGCGCGGCTACACCGAAGTCGTTGTGACTGGCTCCAAGTTTGCAGAAGTGGAATCGCAGTGGTGTTCAGAACGTGCTCGGTGACGCACGTAGCTGACTGTCAACGGGCTTCTGTACGCGGCCTCCGGCTGGTAATTCTTGGTACAGTCGATGTATCGTGCTTCGAGCTTTTAAGAGAAAGCGTGCCAGGTTCTGTTGTCTGCCAAAACGGCGCGAATCACTCGTCAGGATCGGATTGCGCATCCTCGTACGTCGGTGCAGCAGTTTCGTCCTCGCATGCGTTCGCGAACGAAGAGCAATAGCCACCACAGGCCTGTGCGCACTGCTCATCGCCAGCAGTCGACGGCACGCAGGTGACCTCATAGCATTCGAATTGGTAAGGTTCTGCTCGCTATATTGAGCATCAGTTGCACTGCAAAGCCGATCGGTATGGCATTCTACTCACAAGCAGAACAGCCGGTGATACTGCCGTGCTCAACGAGATCATAGCAATCAGGCTTGCGATCAAGCATGTGGCCTTCATGCTGTATTCTTGTGCCGTACTGTAGCCCACCTAGTCGAATGATTCCTAGACGAGCAAAATCTAGTTGGGGCGGTGGAATTATATACGAACGATTACTGGACAGCCACGCCTAGTTTCAAGAAATATAAGGACAGGAGGCCCAAGAGGCTAGATCCATGTGGTCGTAAAGTATCATCAAGATAAGCACTTGTTATACCTGTTCCTGCGTGCTCGACAGGGCAAACCCATGGATTAGCACGTGCGACGCGTAACTCTCTACAGAGCGAGAGCTCCCGTTAGGGCTAGTCGTTTCAGATTAAATACAATAAGCTCAAGATGAGGCATGGGCTGCCCTGGCTGAACGAAGTTCGAGATGAATTGGAGCGCACCACAGCGCCAGCAACTTCTCCGCACCCCGGCACTCACCACCCCCCGGGACCGTTTTCACTCCACATGAATATTGACGTAGGTCTGCGGTCCGCTCGCGCGTTCGCTTCTTGCACAAAAAAAGGTAGCTCTGGGGGTAGGTCTGGGGGAGTCAATTGAATCCAGAGGACTTAGGCTATGTGAGTGAAAGTGGAACCGGCTACGCCGAGCGTGTGACAAGGACTAGAACTACAGTACTCCCTAGCAAACTTCTATGCAATTTGCCGTCGCCTGCCGCATATTAGCGCTCGGTAGCGCTATAGTAGCATCAACTCAATTACCGAGCAACGAGGGCATGTCGTCTAGGTGGGAGTGGTATCTCGGGGCATGTTGAAGAAGAAGTGAAGATGTTGGACGTGAAGGGCTAGGAGCATGTACTGCATATACTTTGCTTGGCTGACGGCGTTGACCGGGGCACGCGGTGGTTGACGGAATTGGCATTGGCACGTCAGGAGACCTCATCTTATTGACGACAGCGTTGTTGTAGCGTTGCAGATGAAAACATCAATATAGCCACGGTGTGTTCTGCCCTGGATGTGTCGGATGAGCAGAAATGTCCGCAAGAAGCGATCTCTTCCACTGGACTACTCTGCCAGTACCACACGAAGCAGTATCATGCCCTGTACAGGAATTACAAGATCAGACCCGCTACAGTTGATACTCTCGATACTAATCCGCCTGCTGAGCTGTCTGGTCAGAGTGCCATTAAAGACGTCGACTTCAAATGCATCAATCATGAAGAGACTCTCGAGAGGTTGCACGACTACCTATTCAACAGATATGCTCTCCTGGATCGTGCTATCCAGGGAAGAAAGCTTCATCACAGCCGCTTCTTCTCCTTCAGTCTGGTCTACAAGCACAAGCCCTACCTCGACAAGCTTACGAATAAGCGCTTTGTGATCTACGCACCCATTGGCCAGACGCACAACGCAAGTACTCTCCATGCGGGAGAAATGGTTCAAGTGAGTCTCGTAGCAGCAAGAGGACGAAGAGGCCGCTCGCGAGAGCGAGGCGAAGCAGATCAATGGTGAAGCCGATCTGTTCAAGATGCATTGGCTCGAGATCCATGCGATGCTCCTACGCAAGAGGAGGGTTGAGGATAGGGAGAGACAAGAGGCGTTCTTACAGCTAGCATACAAGGACACGTTGATAAGTCAGTGAGGACTACGATGGATCGGACTAGGATCCTGTCAAGAATGAGTTCGAAGAAGATCGGAGCAAGTTTATCGACACGCTGCGGCATCTGCTGTGGCTGAGCCGGTCTTCGGGAGCGAATCTGCCCATAGAACGACCTTAGACATCGGTCTTTTCGATCCACGTTAAAATGCAAAGAATCGAAGGGACGAATGTCCTGCGAAGACCGTGAATTGCAGACCAAAGAAGCGGGCCAACGAACAAGCGAAGGATTCAGTAGTACCGCAAGCTCAGAAAGCTAATGGTGCTGCAGCTAAAGACTCCTCGACACCACGCGTCGAAGTCAATAAGACACGAGAGCAGGTCAAGGAGCGTCTGCTGAAAGGCGAAAATTTCGATTGGCGGACGACTTCTGCCTTCCTTTAGATAGCAGGTACCGTCGACAGACCTGTAGAGACACGAGGCAAGATACTGGGTCTACCGGAGGACGAACTCTTCACCTTAGTCGAGAAGATCGGTGAGATCAAGCAGCTTCGGCTTTGCCGGTTGTTACTATCACAAGCAGCACTTCTACCAGCAGCTTTGCGAGCGGAGCACTTGCAATACTTCTTCAAAGATCCGGAGGGCACTGCGCCCGAGCTTCGAGACCTTTACCTACGCCTCGAGCAACCAAGTTTTCACCAGATCAGAGACGCCTGCGCTGACTTTGCACGCTACAACAACGAAGACGATGACAACGTGATGAACAGCCGACCTTTGACGAGCAAGGACCTCATGACAGCGCCCTAGACAAGAAGCAGAGGAAATGCAGCTATCTGTCACGATATGCAGACATGCCCGATTACTAGAAGCCCAAGCACGAGCTCAAGCTAGAGGGACATCAGGGAGGGAATCATGGAGTCTTGGAACGCGAGGGCGATGCTCAGATCGACTTCGGTGATGTGGATGAGTCTGGCGAGTTTACCAACAAATCCATCAAGGTCAAGGTTTGCGGCAAAATCATCTGGAACTACCCATCAGAAAAGCCAACGGCTCAGGGCGGCTTGTTTCACTTCTGCATCATTGCTGGAGGGACCAAATTCGGAGACGCCACTCAGCTGTTCGCAACTGGAACAAATTCTAGCAACTCAACATCCCGACAGTATACGGTCGTTTTCCATCATCGCCCTAAGCGGAGTGGCCTAAAGACAGAGGTCGTTCCCAGTTCCTGCAGCTTGGTTCCATAACCAGGTAGCAGTCCAAGTCTACGGCACCAGTCCAATGGGCGAGGCATGGATCCTAAGGCGCATGACATCCTTGAGTTCCGCGACGTTTGGTGTGCGCGCATCAAGCGCGCTGATCCAGTCTCTAGAAGGTTCGTCCAGTACCTGCAGCTCTTGGCCAACGAGCTCTGTCTGCTCGTGCGCGATGCAAAGACTGGTCGGATCATGGTGCGGCCACCTAAAGAAGAGTGGTGGCTAGCAAGAGAGAAGACTGGCCTTGGCCGAGCAACGAGGCACGAATGGAAGATCAAGGGCGAGGTTGGTGAGCATATTTTCGAATAGCTGTCCGAATGAGTTTACAGCGACTTCCGTTTCAGCATTACGACGACATCATCTGGGACCTTGGGGCTGGACAGCCATACAAGATACTTGAGTACAAGATACGTGGCGCACTGTTGAAGGCCAATCGCTTCATGGGAAGCATGGACTGCTACAGAAAAGAAAAGCGGAGTCCATTCTGTGTACTATATATACATCGGGAGAAAGAGACTATGAGGTGCCGGGACGTAAGGCCGGGCGAGGAATCTGTGTGGTAAGTGTCTTCTGATTCACGATACTCCTGAGATTCACATGATCCCATCAACGTGATGCATCGCGCCAATGCTGTCATCAAGCAATCAAGTCACTTAACTAACGCAAAATGCGATACTTAGATAAATGACTAGTTACTTGCTTGACTAATGTTAAGGGCCTATACTTAACTAACTTGACTTGCTTGACTATGTAAAAAGTGAGATTTTCGCGGGTAGGTCGTTTTCCTTATATCTTCTACGATTAAGTACGAGATAGTATATATAATCTACGATTATATAGGAGGTATAGATCCGGTATTGTCTATACGTATTATTAAGATTACTAAATTCTCGGGGCTACGGGTTACAGGGTCCCGGGGTCCCGGGGCTATAGAGTTACGCTACGGGGTTATAGGGCTGCGGGATCGCGGGCTATAGCGGCTTAGTTTGTAGCTAAGCTATAGATTCGGGCCCTTTATATATGGTTATACCCCTTATGCGTACTTGCTTACTTGCTTGACTTAACTACTAATATCGCATGTTACTTAACTAGGTGTTATACAACCTTGCTTAATTGACTTGAAGGGAAAATTTGGTAAGCACGCAGTTAAAACAGATCCAGTTGATTGATTGATGCCACCACTGCACCGCGCGACCACGCGACCACGCGACCACTGCTCTCTCTAGGTTACGTACAAGCAATGCTGGCATCGCCATAATTTAGGGACGACATGCTCCACCCAGGTTCATACAGCATCGACAAGTTCATCTCTGAGGATGGCGAAGTTCAATTCAAGACATGACAGTCGAGGAAAGAGTCCACCGCTACTACAATGACATCGATGCAGTGCTTTTCTCAGAGGAACAAGAAGGGTCAATTGTCACAGCTATTGGCAGTCACGCCAATGCCATCACTCGTGAGGCTGGAATATGCTAGCCCAAGACTGACACGCTTCGTGCACGGGCTGCATTCTGACGATGATTCAGACGACCATGAGGACTGGAACTCACGACAAGATGTTCGAAGGAAGAAGAAGCAGCTGCAGGTCGAGAAGAAGAAGATGAAGTCTGCTGTGAAGACGAAGGCAATCACACGCATGCAGAAGAATGCAGTTTTCGGCAGCAAGAATGCTGGCTTGTCCTACGAATCGGGTAACAGCATGGTCGCTGGCCTAGAGGAGGCACGAAAGCGAGAATACCGTTGGGATACCAAGTTGACGCTTGCCCGAACGATTATGCCTCAGGCTGCGGATGTTCCGCTTGTGACGAGGCAGAATTTTTGGAGTTGGAGCGCAAACCCAGATCGTGAGAACAGGACGTGGCGCGACGAGTCACGATGAAGAGGAGGCTGATCGGAAAGACGATGAGGGCCCCTCGTCAGTCGATCACAAAAGCGAATATGGTATCGCCGATCTGGACCTAGCAGCTGTAGAGCCAGATGCAAGCAAGCTAAAGAAATCGATGCATTTTGTCTTATCAGACAGTCGACTAAGAGAAGATGCGGACAGAGCTTTCGCCTTGCACGTCGATATGGAGCGGGCTGAGGTCTTCAAACCGCAATAGCATGCAGCAGACTTCGAGCCAGTCGCGTTCGAGCGATATGCGGAACTGCAGACCTTGATGGAGCAGTCCAGGAAACTGAATAGCATGTCAGGCTATATGCGCGGCCGCGAAATGCAGGTGCTGTTCTGGCTAAATTGCTGTCTCAGCGAGCACCGGCTGGTGGGTTGCCATATCGACGATACCTTTGCTTTCGTGTCGTGGGGCTGTTCTTCCTTCCTGGTCTCCGGAACGTTGAGATTCGACGAGTGGCGCCAGTCGTTCAGCCAGCAGACTAAATTGGGTGACGACGATTCCAAGGCGTTTCAGGATCCATACTACGAGGAGTGGCGCGACGCAGCGGATCTACCCAAGGACCTGTGGCCACCGATAGGACGTGCTCACCACAGCCACAAACCTCCTGGGCTATCCACTTCTCCTCATACCCCCCATCCCCCCTCGCATTCAGCCTCGGATTCACGCTTTTCGCCACAACACCATTACGACACACCCACATAGTATTTTTTATTTTCCCATCGTTATCGCCGGACCCTGCTTACATGTGCTGCATATACATATCGCGTAAAAACATGTTGTGCTGCTGTTAACAGGTAAGTGTTGACCTAGTAACATGGTGTTTTGGTGTCCGCCCTACTAAAACTTCATGCGACCGCGTCGAATGCGACGCGTTTCTTCCCAATCACGACCTCACTATATACGATATCACGCTATGGAGACCTAATTGCTGCCCATACTCTTAGACGTGATGGGAGCGTGATCTCATACAAGAAGATAATACTTCTGCACCTACTGAAGATGCGACAATACCTATTGCGATGCTCCGAGAAACCTCCGTCATCTCCGAAACATCCGGAAAATTCATCCACCCATAACAAAGTCATCAACAACGCAACAACGCAGCGACGTGTTATTATGAAACATGATTATTCTAATATTGCTATGCACGTGCGATTAAAATGAGCCTATATACGTGTCAAATGAGCGTGTGGTGCATTTGATATGCAGGTGCGACATGTTGCGTCCCAAATCCGAGCTGTGTGGGGTTGTATGCGGCGAATGCGAGGGTGGAAAAGGCGTTTGGGGGGATGAGGAGAAGTGGTCAGCACCTCCTAGCGATGACATATCCAGAGAGTGGAATGAGATCAGTCGCCCTCAAGTGACGCGTCTCTATAGGCTGGCGTCATTGCTCCTTACCACCACCCCTATGCAGCGGGTAGTCTCATTGTTGCTGATGAACCAATGACTTAGAAACGGACCATGTTCATGGACTATCGCCACGGACGTCCCACTCATTTTACCACCTATCATCACCGACTGGACTAAATTTGAGATGCTGCAGATCGCACAGACGTACAAGAGAGCGAACCCAGGCGCACGCTTCGCGCTCCTTCGTGTCTGGAGCCACTCTCACTTCTGGCCACTGTTAGTTGGCATAGAGTCTAGGACCGTGGTTTTTCCGAGACTGCAAAGGACGCAGCTGACAATGGAAATCTTAATCAAAGGAACGATATGGTGGTACATACAACATGCAGGCGACCGTCGACAATCGCCTCAACAGGTGGGAGCTTCAGCATGGGAAGACGGTGCGCGTGAGACAAGACATTGTGCTTGTGACGGGTAAAGATCGCAGGGAACTCGAGGACGAGATGATGCTGGGAACTGTTTTCCTGCTACAAACGAAGCAGTGGCGTCTTGAAGTGGACTTATGGAAGAGTTTTGTCGCTGTTGACGTTGACTTTTTAACGAATTTTGATCGGCGATGGCTCGAATGAAGCCAGGGACGTTTACGAACAAGATGGACTTCCAGTTGGAGCTTGAGCGCTGTTCGTAGGGTTGGTTTGGCCACAGCCATCTGCGACGCCCAGAGCAGTGTCGTCCACTGCCGCTTTGTACGCTGCACCACAGTTGGCATCGCTGCACGCAGATATTAGCATTTGCTGCAATCATTTCGGAGACGGAAGATTCACCTGGCGCCGCCACTGGCATTCTCGAAGTACGAGCAGATATCGTGCGAGAAGCAGTCTTGCGTGTATGCATTGCCGACCGATGTCCCCGAGCAACCCGCACCACAACGACCATTGCAACTATAACTATTGTTGAAGTCAGCATGGGGCCCATCTGCTCGAATGGCAGCCACTCACTCTCCTCCAGCAGAATTGGTACCGTAGTTACTGCCCACAACGCCTTTGAAAGTACATTTCTGGCCTTCGGCGTTCGTCCAACTTGCCGTCGCTGTCGCCCCCACCTTCAGACAGGTAACGGATCTCTTCTCAAGCGGATCCGCAAACGCGACGGAAGATAGCAAAGCGACTGGAAGCAGAAAAGGGAACAGCATGATGATCTCGTCCAATCGTGAATTTGACGGCCTTCAATGGCCGACGACGTCTACTTATAGTCGCCATAAAACCCCGCTGGACCCAGATTCTCCGACATGACTATCTCGGCAACAGCGGTTGACCATCTGTATAGCCATTCTAGGGCGTCGTCGTTCTACATCGAGGTATTCTCCGGTCTTGGAAACGATGCCTAGGCTCAGGAAGTGTCTTAATCCCACCAGTTTTGCATGGCCCTATGACCTCCGAGGAGCGTCCGCATATCAAGCGGCCAGTCGCGCGCTTTCGCCATCGACCCTGGTCTTGCACACCATACAGCGCTTCGCACTGCGGGTCGAGCCGGTACATGCAGGTTTGCATATATTGTGGGCTGGGTTTTATGCAAGACATGATTCTCCCCTGCCGTGAAGGCATACTGGGTCTTCGATATGTGGCGATGCAAATCTTTCCAGGAGATATTTTGATGTCGCGGGCCACGAGGCAATCTTCTGAATGTGCAGCGGTCAGCCGAGACAGTACCTCATCATAACCCGCATTTGATCTCAGACGCTTTGCCGACGAACGACATCTCACCGAAGCGTCTAAGCTTGCTGAGGTAAGAGTGGAATTCAAGTCCCTCGTCGTCTCACCACGGCATCAATTGTTCCTTCTACCCAGTGTGACGAGCGTGTCGCAACGTGACATGGGAAACGATCAACATCGAACTGAGAGGCGCCAAATTAGACACAAAGAACCCTCATCGCTGACCAACGATATCTGTGACGAGATTCGCGCATCACGAATGGTATCACAAACGCTGTACCTGCTTGTGTGATGGCCGAATACTTTGACATTACGTGCCGCATTTGCATGGCGACAGCAATCGCGGTCGTTGCCAGATTACACTACGATTAGAAGTCTTCCCCACCTGACGCACGGTCCCACCTCGTGCACAGCTGAAGGTGTTTCTAGCTGCAACATTGCGACCGTGTTATTCAACGAGGTGTTGTTGGATTGAGCTAATATTAAGACGAATGAGTATTGTGATTACGCTCTATCGAATAGTGTTACTCTTATGTGCATATAGGTAGCTTTACTATTATAGACTGTCGTTGTTTTGTTTTAGCTAAAACTCTCCCCTTCTTAATTAGAGTAATACTATGTACCTGTTCTTTAGGCTGTTCGAACACAACACGCCTTAGAGGGTTCTTAGGCTTCCTTATACTGTCTTAGAGGGTGTTGTTAAGTTGTTTCGAGGCTGTAGCGACCTCTCTAAGTATTACCCTATTATAGGCCTCCTTAGTAAGCCTTGCCTTCTTTTCCTTTACCTTAAGCTGCTTGTGTATAGCCTCTAACTACTTCAAAGTTATATTGTGTTGCTTCTTAAGTTGTCGCTATAGCTGTTCGTCTTACTTCTTAGTAGTAGTAGTAACCTTAGCCTACTCTTTCTTCTTAAGTAGGACCTTAGCTCGCTATAGCTTAGATAGGGAATAAAAGGTAGTAGTAGAGCCGTCTTTAGCTCGTAGATCTTCGAATAGCTTCTTGCTACGCTTGCGGCGCTTCTGCTCGTCGAATAGGGCCTATCGAAGGCTATTCACTTACGTTGTAAGAAGGGTGTTTTATAACTTTAGGGTGTCGACCTTGTTCCGCAAGTATAGGACTCTAGAGTAGTCCTTCTTATCGATAGCGTCTTTAATTAGCCTCCCTATCTTTCTCTATTTAGGTGCGGTTATACTACTATTAGTAGAAGACTTAGAAGCAGGCCGAGAGCCTAATCTTGCAGAGCCTAACTTCTTCGGAGGTAGGAGCTTAGCTAACACTATCTATAGATCGAATAGATAAATACCTGTCTTTTTAAAGGCTAACTTAATGTTTCGATTAGTTACTGCTAGTTGCTAGGCTTACTAGAAGATAATAAAGAACGCCCTTGTTAGGAACCGCTGTACGTTATCCCAACTGGGCTTGGATCTTTGCAGTGATGTCTCTGACTCGTTGAGAAGGTAGTGGTCCCAAACAGTATATGGTGTATACTTAAAATGAGTTGAGCACGAGGCTCCTATCTACTTGCAAAAGAGCGTCGTCTATATAGTGCCATGTCTTGGCGACTGGTTGGTCGAGCACGACCTGGTCGGTCGACCAGTCGGTCGATCCGGGTGAGTCACTGGTCGACCCGAGTAGCTCGATCACGACTGCTCGACTGCTGCCTATCCGACTGCCAGGATACGCTATAGTCCGTCCAGTAAGACTCCTCCACGTTGTCTTGTCCGAACCGTAACACCATCCCCCTCCTAAGATCGATGTCCCAGCGATCACGTGTCATTAGTCATAAAGAGCGGTGTTCGTCCAAATTCCCTCCGCAATTGCAACTTCGCCATGTCATCTACGAGCACTTCATCCCGCAATCGTCGTCTCGCACGTATCTTTGCGAATCCTCTCTTCCCGCCATATCCCTGCGAGAACTGCGCCAAAACCAACTCCTGTTGTGTTGTCATCGCCGACTTCTCCATCATGTCCTGCGCCAAATGCACGCGCAACGGCAATTCCTGCGTTTCGACCTCTCTTGTTCGGTTGGACCGTGTCGTCGATGAGTTGTCCGAGAAGATCGTGAGGGACGAGAAGGACGCGGAAAGGATAACCGCGCAGGCCCTTGCCCTCCTTCGTAGAGTAGACGAAATCCGTCATCGCATCGAACGAAACAGGAAGGTTCGCGACGAAAACAACAAGAAGGTAGAGGAACAGGTGCGCCACTTGGCGGCCAACACCGAGTTCGACCCCAACGATCCTGAGTTGTCGGACTTCCCTGGTTTAGAGAACGATCTTCTTGAAGCCGGCGTTGCTTCTCCGTTTTCATGGCCGGATGGCCATCCCTCGTAAGTTGTGGTATCCAATGGTCATTCGTCCGTTTGCGTTGTTGACTTCTGTGTCCTAGGTCATCAAATCAAGAAGCCGCTGTTTGATGCCTTGCTGTCCTCAGGTTGTTTCTGCTAGGCAGATTTCGAGAAGAAGTTCTCGCATTCCTGGTATGTATTCTCTTCGCGAATCATTGCGTTGAACTCGCGGCTAACCATGTTCTTCTTCTTGCAGTTTCTTGCAAAGTGGCCTTGCTCGCCACATACGTAGCAGGTGGAACCTTTGCTCTTCAGCCCCCTTCCTGTCCTACGTTCCGTTACGTCCAATTCCATTGGGTCTCCGTAACCATTAGGGTCCTGACTTCTGGCCTTGAAGCCCCCTCTTCCGCCCGCGGCGGGTCTCTGGTATCCAGGCTGTACGAATCGGTCGTACCTCAAATCCTGGAGCCTTTCGTCGATCTCCTTTGCTGCCTTGATCATCGCCCCTAGCGTAACGACGCTGGCGTTTCGGGATAGTTCGGCTTTGACGTTGTCTTTCAGCCCGAGGTAGAACTGCGATCGCAAAGCTGCGTCGTTCCATTCCAGGTCGGCGGCATATCCTTGGAATTCTGAGGCGTACAGCGCTACAGAAGTAGTCTGTCGAAGTTGTCGGATATGTCGGTCGGCGTATACCTCCTCATTTGGTATCCCGTATAGATCATCGAGTTTCGTCTCAAACTCGTCGTAGTCGTGGAAAATTTTTCGAGTTTCCGTTTTCGGTGTTTCTCCCTCGCCCTGGTTGTGTAGCCAGTCCTTGAGGTATGGTCGGAATCCTCTAGCTGCTTTTCCTCGTAGGAAGGATGCGGCGTACAAGACTTTAGAAGCCTCGCCTTGAAACTGGTGTGCGTTGAAGTGAAGGTACAACTGAACCTGCAGTTGAAAAGCCTCCAGTTTGTCCTTGGTCCCGTCGAACGTCTCCGGCGTAGACACCTTAGGTGCACGGTGGTGGTCCAATGGGTTCAGCATACCCATAGGAGTGTTGTTGTTCTTGCTGCTTCCTGTAATCGACATTTCGCTCATTCGTTCCGTGATGCCAGTTGACTGTGGCTGTTGTCGTGACGGACTCCGGGTAGCGTCTCTCCCAGACATATGCAAAGTGCCCTGGTGGTGGTGCTCAAAGTTGTTAGGAACCGCTGTACGTTATCCCAACTGGGCTTGGATCTTTGCAGTGATGTCTCTGACTCGTTGAGAAGGTAGTGGTCCCAAACAGTATATGGTGTATACTTAAAATGAGTTGAGCACGAGGCTCCTATCTACTTGCAAAAGAGCGTCGTCTATATAGTGCCATGTCTTGGCGACTGGTTGGTCGAGCACGACCTGGTCGGTCGACCAGTCGGTCGATCCGGGTGAGTCACTGGTCGACCCGAGTAGCTCGATCACGACTGCTCGACTGCTGCCTATCCGACTGCCAGGATACGCTATAGTCCGTCCAGTAAGACTCCTCCACGTTGTCTTGTCCGAACCGTAACAGCCCTCTTCGTAATACCTTAGATAGCGCTAGAGCGGTGTAGCTAGTTATTCAAGGCTGTCGAATATTAAGACGTAAGGGCAGCAAATACGCTTATATCTAGTGGCTATAGCCTATATGTCGAATAAGGTAGATACACACCTACTATTATCTTGTACTTTAGAGCCTAATCGATAAATTTTATAGTAAGGTATAAGCTATAGCTATTAACTATTAGGAGCCTCTAGTTACGGCTATTACGAGCCTTCTTTTTAGTATGTCTGTTATATACCTTTATAAGCTACTAATAACCTAGCTCATTATTAGTCTAGCTAGAAGGTAAGCTCGTAAAGAAGGCTGTATGTTGCTTAGGATCTATATTATTAACCTAGGTGTCTTGTAGATTGCTAGATATAGCCTTGTAGATAAGGTAAGGTAGTAGGCTTGTCTTATTAGCTATTCTAGCTACTATACAAGTAACCTACTCTCTGTTACCGTCTTAAAGGTGTCCTATTAGCTTGCCTTACTTAGCTACGTTCTTAGTAAATATCCTCTTAGCCTTAGATAATACCCTAATTATAAAGCCCTTCTTATCTATGTTAGTAATTGTCACGAGGCTACAGTGCGAGAGTGCAGGGGTGTAGTATTAACAAAGTCGATAGCTAAAGAGAGAAGTAGGTTCTAAGGTCGAGGCCTATACTTAAGGGCCGAGGTGTCGCGGGTCGGCTTCGGGCCGGGCTGAGTCATCCTGGTCACGTGCTCTGAGGTCACGTGATCCATCCCAAATCCTTCACTTGCGGAGCGGCCGTGACACCACCCCCCCCTCAAAACACCTTCGTCTCGAAGCGTGTGACCTTGAATCTTCCTTAGTGCATATGCGAAGGCTTCATCATCCTCCATACCATCCGTTTCATCAAGCAGCTCCATCTGAGCGGCCTCGATTGCTTCGTCCGTCGACGTTGTATCCGTCGTTGCATTAGAAGCAGGCACCGAAACCCCTTCGCTATTGCCCACAGCAACATTAGAAGGCGTGTGGTCACCAACAGGAAGAGCCACAGCACCGGTGCCGACAGAGGGCGGTCGTGCTACTGTGGTTACCTGAGGTGCCAGATCCATAATGTGTACATCTGCTTCAGGTCTCATATCGCGCAACGTTTCATTTGGGATCCAACCAGGTGGCGGATGAAAGTTGACCGGTATGGACTTGGTTGGGTTGTTATGCTTGAAGTCTGCGACTGCCTTCGGTGCATCTTTGCACACTACGCTCGCGGGCTCCCAAGTAGACTCACTGTCCAAGTAACCTTTCCATTTCACTAGCATGGTAATGCCTCTGCCCTTCGGTTTGGAGTCCAGGATACGCTCAACCTCCCAGGTCTTGAACGTGTTGCCGGTCTCGTCCGTGACTTCGATCGGTGGCGGCCTCGCATCATCTTCCGGATCTGCGAGTCTGAGGAGATTTGAGTGGAAAGAGTTGTGTACGCGGATCTTATCTGGAAGGGCAACACTGTAAGCATTCTCACCGAGTGCGGTAGTGACAGTCACTGGTCCAAACCACTTGACGTCGAGCTTCTTCGCTGGGCGTGATGACTTCCAGTTCTTGGTGTTGATGTAGACATGGTCGCCTGGCTCGTATCGTGGCGGCACCGTGCGGTGCATGTTGGCATTATCAGCTTGCAGGGCTTGGTCGTAACGCAAGCATTCATGGAGATGTGCGTGGAGGTCCTTCATTTGCTGGGCGAACCGCTCTGCTCCCTCAGCGCTCAGACGTTGCTTGGTCGGCATGAGGCGCTTAGGCAGTGTATCGCCGTTAAAGTTACCTGTGCGAGGATTGCGGCCTCGCTCAGCGAAGAAAGGCGACACACCAGTGGCTTCAGTAGCGTGGTTGTTCTTCGCAAACTCCGCAAGGGGTAGCCACTGCACCCAATCTCCTTGTGCGTAGTCGATAAAGACGCGGAGATACTTCTCCATTTCCTTGTTAGTGTTCTCAGACTGCCCATCCGTCTCAGGGTGGAAGGCTGTAGACAGCTTGTGGTCTATGCCGACTAGTTCGCAGAAGCGCTGCCAGAAAGCTGACAGCCACTGGCTCCCTCGATCGGTGACAATGGATAGCGGCGCACCATGCAGGCGGTAGTAGTCTCGCACGAAGACTTCGGCGATGTACTCAGCCGTCATCTCCTTGACGGGGATCATGTGACAACCTTTGCCTGTGCGATCCGTGATTGTGAGAGCGTTAGTGTATGTGACGCCATTGCAGTCGGTGCTCTCTGGCAGTCCCACTACGAAGTCCATAGCAATCTCGTCCCATAACTCAAAAGGAATAGGCAGGGGCTTCAGCAGGCCTGGGTATTGGGTCTGCGAAGGCTTGGACGAGCGGCATTCGTGGCACTTAAAGACCTTGTTGCGGACGTACTGCGAGAGGCCGGGCCAGATGAAATCGCGCGTAATCAGTTCGAAGGTCTTTGCTCGACCTGGATGCCCTGCAGAAGGGGTGCTGTGATAGGCCTTGAACACCTCGAAGCGCAGATCCGGAGCATCAGGCACGAACACGTTGTATCCGCCGTACCTATTCTTCATGTAGATCAGGCCGCCTATAGCGACTGCGTCGCTGTCGTCCATACGGTGACGACGTAGCAGTCCACAAGGTTCTCCGGCATCCAGCTCTCGTAGGGCCTGTTGCATTTCTGGTGCACCATAAGCAGTGCGAATTTCTGTCATAAGGTCATTGCCTTCGGGGCGGATCTTCATAGGTGAAATGTTGAGAAACCTGTGCTCGGGCAGCAGGGTTTGCTCTTGATGTTGTCGGCGCGGGTCCTCATCGCTGGCAGGCACATCTTGCGGTCGACGAGTCAGCGTGTCAGGCTTGATGTTGGTCTTGCCAGGGATGTAGACGATCTTGAAGTAGAACTGTGACAAGAACTCGGACCAGCGGGCCTGTCTGCGGTTGAGCACTTTCGTGCTTGTGAACCATTCGAGATTCTTGTGATCTGAATACACGAGAATAGGCTTGCCACTCTCATCAGTGAGGTTCTCGAAGTCGGTATCCTCGCTATCCCCGTCGATGTCCCCTGAAATTAGCTCAGGCTTCCATTCTTCAAAGGCTTTGACAATGGCAAGGAGCTCCTTGTCGTAGATGTCGTAGTTGCACTCCTGGGGTGACATCTTCTTAGACATGAATGCGACAGGACGCCATACGCCATCCTCACCCTTCTGTGACAGGACTGCTGCAGTGACGAAATCTGAGGCATCAGTTTCGAGCTTAGTTTCGCGTCCTGGCACGAAGTGAGCGAGCACTATGTCCTCTTCAGCAAACGCCTGCTTCATGCAGTCGAAGGCTGTTTGGCAGGTGTCATCCCACAGCCATGGCACATCTTTCTTTGTCAACTGTGTCATGGGATAAGCGATGCCTGAATAGTTGCGAATGAACCTGCGGTAGAAGTTGCAGAAGCCTAGGAATGACAGGATATCGGTTGGGTTGCGTGGCGTCTCCCACTCTTGGATGGCTACAATCTTCTCCTTGTCCATCTTAATACCCTCGGCTCCAATGACCAGTCCGAGGTATTTGGTCTCCTGAACGTGGAACTCGCACTTGTCGATATCGAGCTGGAGACCAGCTGCCTGAAGCTTGGCCATCACCTTGTCCACGTGCACGATGTGTTCTTCCAGAGTATCGCTGAAGATCAGGGCATCGTCGAGGTACGCCGAGGTAAAGTCGTCAAGGTATTCTCGAAGGGCGTCGTTGATGTATGACTGAAAGGTCCCAGGGGCGTTGCAGAGTCCAAACGGCATTACTAAGCATTCAAACTGGCCATATCGCGTTGTGAAGGCAGTTTTCCATTCATCCCCTTCAGCGATGCGTAGTCGATTGAACGCCGCGATGACATCCAGTTTTGTGAAGTACTTCTTGCCACTGATCCGATTGAGGGTATCTTGGATGAGTGGAATGGGGTACCTGGACTTGACTGTGATCGCGTTCAGAGCGCGATAATCAATGCACACGCGCAGGCCGCCTCCTGGCTTCCTCACGATGATGACTGGTGACGCTGCTGGTGAGTTGCTGCGCTGGATGTTGCCTTTCTCAAGCTGGTCATCCACCCACGCTTTCACCACTTCAGACTCCCTGTTGGAGATAGGGTACGGCCTCTTGAAAGGTGGCCTAGCGTCCTTCTTCAGCTTGATCTCATGGTCTAGGCCAGGCCTGTGCGGAGGCAGTTTGCTGGATTCTTTCTTGGAGAAGAGGTCCTTTCTGTGCTGATAGTGTGCTGGCAACTTTGTTATATCAGCCTCCTTCTCCTTGCGATGCAGTTTCTCCATGAAGACATCATAATCTGCTGCGCTCATGGCGTAGACTTCCGCTTGGTGTTCCTGCCGGCGGCGTAGCGTCCTGCGGTAGTCGTCTTCGACATACATAGCGCATGCAAAGGCGGCATTGCCGCCCATGACTTTCCGTGCTGTCATAGCATGCAGACCCAATGCCTGAGCGGTGACTGGATCTGCTGCGCTCTTCGACGCGTGCGTTTCGCGTGGGTTGACCCACATGGTGTGCACTTCCGCGCCTCTTGTGCGGCACAGCTTTTGCAACTCGTAGAGGCTGGTTTGCTCAATGTCAACTGGGTCGTGCTTGCGTCCGCGCTCGACTCGTTCGGCGCCGACTTCGACAGGTGAGGAGGCCGATATGTCACTGATGTCTGGCCGCTCAAGGCTGTCGTAGTCGGGGTCCGGCGTCGGAGGTGGTTCGGAGGCAGGGAGCACGACTGGCAGGTTGACGTTCTTGTAAAGTGAATGCCCTTGGCATCCGTCGTCGCTGAAGGTGAGCACGCTTCGTTTCCAGTCCTTGTGTGGGCTGTGCTTTGCATGCCACCCAAGGCCAAGGACGATGTCGTAGCAGGTGTCGGTTACCAAGCATTTGACGACTTCGATATGGCCTTGGAGGTTCAACTCGATATTCGTGGCTTTGGTGATGATAGTAGGTGCTTGAGAGCCATCACCCAGGCCTAGTGTGAAGGGTTCGATATCATACAAGGGAAATTTGTGTTTGTGCGCGTAGGAAGTGTTCACGAGTTCAGAATTGGCACCATCATCAAGAAAAGTATATGCATGTATTCCATTTGCCCTACCCTCCACCACAAAGTGATGTGAGACTTCGGGTCCTTTATCTACTTCTATGGAGGAGGGCGTGTTCGTTCGGGCTTGCAAGGAAAATGCCTGTACTGTTCTCATTTCGTGATGTTCATGTTCGTGTGGGGGATGGTGTTCGTGCTGATGTGACACTTCCTGTGTCGGACCATCATCTGTTGCGCTCAGAAGATGGCCTAGGCGTTTTCCGCCGGTGGTGCTGCAGCAGCAGTCATGCCGTTGTTAGCAGTTTTGCGCTTGGGTCGCTCGTACGGGTCGAGTGGACAGCCGGCAGCTCCAGACGCGTGTCCGGTGCCGCGGCAGCGTAGGCAACCACCACTCGCGATGATCTGGGTACGCTGATCCTGAGTGAGTGGTGCGAGGTTCTTGTATTGCTCAGGTCGGTCCTTCCATGGAAGCAACGCCTGGTTGGTGTGTGGGGAGCGACCGAGTGGTGCATTCACATCAGCAGGGATTGCTGGCGGTGTCACCTGGCCGACAGTTGGCGGAGTTGCACCTGGTGCGGCGCCCGAGGGCTTGCCAGGTGGCTTCTTGTTGTCCTTGTTGTCGTTGACCTTTCGTGGCAGGTCGATATCAAGCTGAGCCATCTCACTCTCCAGTCGGTAGCACTGTGCCGCCAGACTCTCGGCGGTCTTAAACTCTGGCAGTCCTACCAGGCGGTTGCGGTATTTGAAGCTAAGCTTCTTCTTGAGTTCCTGTGCCTCTTGCTTACGGCTCGTAGCAGGTGGTAGGCGCGCGCGCTCCTTCTGATACTTCGCGTAGAATACGGAGAACTTGTCTGAGTCGTTCATCTTGAGTGCGTCCATGTTGTTGCGAGCCGTTCCTTCTGGGTCGTAGTCGCCGAAGTTCTTGTTGAGGAATTTGAGTGCTTTGCGTACAGACGTGAACTGCTTGCTAGTGGTCTGTCTGCCGAAGACGATCTTCTGAGGGATGTGGTTTCGCAACATCTGCTGTGCTAGACCAGTGGTGCACTCCTGCAGGAAGCGCAAGGCGGACGGAACGTCCTTGAAGACGGATACAGAGAACTTGTTACCCACCTGGATTGTCCATTCATCCAGGCTTGGTGAGTCCTTGCCGTAGTTTTCTCCTGAGAACTTGGGCTTAGGCATGTCGACACGGCTATTTGTCTTGAAGTCTTCTGTCATGGTGGGATCGTAACGCACGACATCGACTGAGTCGAGGGGAATGACTTCGAAGTCCTCGTCTTCACCCTTCTTCTTGCTCTTGCCCTTGCTCTTGCTCTTGCGCTGAGGGCGTGCGTCGTAGTCGGATTCTGAGTCGGAGTCGGAGTCGGAGGAAGATGAATCGGATGAGTCGGAGTCGTAAGGATTGCTGCGCTCCTTGCGCTCCTTGCTAGGTGCAGACTCCTTTTCAGCCTCCTCAGTAGGCTTCTCAGGATTGTCGGCAGACTTGTCGCCGCGGCGACGTCGAGACAAAGAGAGTTCACGGGCGGAGCGTTCCTTGGGCTTCTCAGCAGGACGACCGCGCTTGGCGTCCTCAAGGTCCTGCTTGAGTTTCTGAATGGTTTGTTGAAGACCTGCTATATCGGTAGCGGTAGGTGCGGTGTCGTCAGGAACTAGAGAGTCTAGTTCCTTGACTTTGTCCTTAAGCGCGTCGACCTCTTTCTCAGCAGCCTTAGTGTTGTTATACCAGGTGTCGGCTTCCTGCCTCAACTCGTGTTCAGATTTCGCAGTGTGCTGAAGTTCTGTGAAGACCTCCTCGAACTTCTTCTTGTTCAGCTCATTGGCATCGAACAGCGCCGCCCCATCCAGGATGGCTTGGCGGTGATCGGCCTCGAGCTTACGAAGTGCGTACGAGATGGCTTGTGGTTGGCTCTTGACGTGTTCGTGAAGCTGGGTCGCATCGAGTGACTGCAGCTGTTCGAGTGGGATGCGGTAGGTGCCCGAGCGACCTTGTGTGTCTGTCCAATCAACGGCAAAGTCCTTTCGTGAGGTATCCTTCGTGCCGTCGTCGTTCATGTGGCTATCAACATCACTCTCGTGTATCAATGCTGCGAGGTTGAATGTGTCTGGGATTTGTGATGCCTCTTCCTCCTCATCCTCGGGAAGTTCATCGAGAATCGCTCGTTCCTGTTCGGCGTATTTGGTGTAGGGATCTATCGCAACGGAGTCATCGGACTGGGTGTGCTGATCGGATCGCGTGAAGAGTTCTGAGTTTCGAGTCAGTCGCGAACGGCGCTCGACACGTTGAGTATCGGCGCCGCCGCCAGGTTGATTTAGTCTGGCCATGCTGGCCGACGTGCGCCTTTCTGGCGACTCGGGGAAAGAGAGAGCACTGCGCTATCTTTGCGCTAGTGCGAGTCGGGGATTTCGAGGAGTCGCGATGTCGCGATTTTTGAGCTGAGCGGCGCTGAATGTGGCAGCGTCCTTGTTGGCGAGCTATCGAAGTGTCACGAGGCTACAGTGCGAGAGTGCAGGGGTGTAGTATTAACAAAGTCGATAGCTAAAGAGAGAAGTAGGTTCTAAGGTCGAGGCCTATACTTAAGGGCCGAGGTGTCGCGGGTCGGCTTCGGGCCGGGCTGAGTCATCCTGGTCACGTGCTCTGAGGTCACGTGATCCATCCCAAATCCTTCACTTGCGGAGCGGCCGTGACAGTAATGTTCTTAGGCTAAATATTATACTTCCTTACTATCCCTTTAAGTAGTAAATAGTACTAGGCGTAGGAGACGTACCTATCAGCCTTTTTCCGGGCCTTATCTAATGCTCTAAGATAGGCTACATCTAAGGTATAAGACTACCTATTTCTAAACCTAGCAACCTAGTTCTTGCTAGGCTTAGTACCGTAGAGCTCGCGTACGAAGTTACGTGTTATTATTAGCGTAGGTAGTAGAGCTAGCTCTATAAGGGTATTAATGTATCTATATAGCTCCTCCTCTTGTGTATAGCTTAATAATCGCTGTTCTTTATATTGCTGCTACTTCGTTCCTTACTTGTTGTTCTAGAGCTTACTAAGTTTAGTACGCTTAACCCTAAAGGACCTAGCTGTTTGTGTAATATTCGGCTTCTCCTACGCTCTTAAATAAGCTATTACGAGCTTATATTGGTCGTCTGTAGCCATAGTGGTGTGTTGCGAAAGATTGCGACTGAAATGAGCTAGAATGCATTGGGAGGTGTGCAGCAGGGGGGACCGTGCGGCAGATGGGGAAGACTTCTACTGAACAATCCCCATTCGGCAATTGTCAACTCACGGCCGCGAAATCTTGCTGTTAGCCACGAAGCATAATCACCTCTTGCACCGAACGATCTGCATTGCGACATGCCCTCGGTGCCTGAGTCTGACTGTTACTATACCTCAATATACATTGGCAACCACAGAAGGATCCATGTTACAACCTTGTCGTCCAGCGTGTAAGCCCTGCATTTCTCTGAAATCTCGACCCTGTGCGTGGTTCTCGTACTTACTCGCGTATGTCAAAATGCGCTGGGGCTGTATATGCTCTCTGCGAGCACGGATCGCGGCAAAACAGGATTAGCCAACGCGCAATGGCATAGCGCGTTAGATCATTCAAGTTTCGGCAGTCTGCCGTCGCCGTTGCAAGGTGTTAGAAGCAAAGAGAGTGCAAGCACTTTTGTCGACCCCACTGTCGATCTTGTGAGTGGACCCTGCGACCGGTTCAGCGTCGTGGAGATGGTCCTCTACTGTTCCTGCTTCACAGATTTGCTGATGTAAATTCGGAGACATTCTACGTACATGTCCCTGAATTTGCTAAACCGTACATTGTCGTAACTCCGACCTCACGTGGCTTTCCTCCCAGCGATATTCCTGACAATAATGACGAAGTATATCAGCTATCGAAGGTGGTGGCAGACCTTTGTCACCGTCATCAAGCACTTCGGGACCCGCAAAGTTCTCATCGGCTGCCATGACTTCGCACGAGCGGCAGGTACAGCTTCTCGCACTCTCTATGCCAGACATGGTCAAGGGAATGATTCTGATGAATGCTCCGGCTCCAATATCCCTTAAACTTCGAACCCGAGCAACAGAAGGCATCTGAGTATACACTCCACCTTATGCAGTACAAGGTTAGCTAGCAACGACAAAGAAGTGGAAGAGAAAGACGGCGTCCATTAGGGACCCCACCCGTCGCAAGGAGGGCCAAGGCCACCTCACGGCTTCCCAATAAATGTGATGATGGCATAATACAAGCAACACTACCCAGTTCCTCCTTATGAACGCCCCTCCCTTTTCAGAACATCACTTTACCAGTGCTGACGCTGATATTGTGGGATGTGGCAGACGACTACTTCGTTCCGAAGTTCCTTGATGGCATCCCGAGCATATTCCCGAATCCGACGAGGTTGGTGACGCTGCCGCATGGGGGCATGGGGCTTTCCAGGATGAACCCAAGAAAGTCAATCGAGAGATCTTGTCCTGGCTAGAGGAATCGATATATGCTGGAAATTAATGATAATTCAAACTACAATATTGCTCTTCCGCACACAGAAATAGGCGATGTATTCCTTCGATATTACGCTATGCAATATTCCGCGCCATGCTGGGCCGCATAGCCGCGGTATCACCGTCCTGCCAAGCCCCATAGTATCTTGCTGTAGAACCCGGGAATCCAGTACTTTATCATCGCTATATCGTCGTGTCGTCGTTATATCGTTACTGTCGCCAGTCCCAGGTGTTGTTGGCGTTATCTATGCCTGCTAGGTTGCCGCAATGGCAGCAGAACGAGATCCAACGACTATTCGCAGATACTGCGCACAGTAACCAATATATTGCAGAGCTTATGAATATCGCTAGACGCAGTATCGACAAGCACCGTAACAACTACCTCCTCTTCGGTCATATCTACCTCGATAAAACGCTCAATGGTGGTGCCGGTCGCCCTCGCTCGCTCTTGCCGATCTTCGAGGAACGCATATTCGAATACCTCGCGGACAAGCCGACTGCGTATCAGGATGAAATAGCGTGGTATCTATACGACGAGTTCGGAGTGGTTGTGAGCCAGAGTACTATCTCGCGTTGTCTCAAGCGGCATAAGTGGTCGAAGAAGGTCGCGTGTCGCCTGGCGAAGGAGCGCAATAAGGAGGTACGCGATTGGTTTGAGCGTGAGCAGGAGATGATGCCGATGAGTCGTGTCTGCTGTGTGGATGAGAGCGCTTCGAATGAACGTACCGGTTGGCGCAAGACTGGTTGGACACCTATAGGCGCACCTTGTTTTGAAGAAGGCTCTTGTAAAAGAGAGGTGCGGTGGTCAGTACTGCCAGCTATAACGCAGGCTGGATATCTACCGGGGACGCTCGTGTTCCAAGGCAGTATCACTGCTGAGATATTCGAAGCGTGGCTCGAGCACACGGTGTTGCCGCAGTTGGAGAGAGGCTCTTTTCTGGTGATGGATAATGCGTCGATTCACCGCAGTGAGACGGTCGCACGGCTCTGCGCAGAGGCTGGTGTGTACCTGCAATATCTCCCACCATATTCGCCAGACTTCAATCCGATCGAGCTGTCATTCGGGGTGCTGAAGGCGTGGATCAAGAAGAACATCGCGGCGGCGGATGGGTACGATCGCTTTGGCGACTTCGTGAAGGATGCTGTGAAGCGTTTCGAGCAGGTGGATGCGAGCGCGTGGTTCTGGAAGTGTGGTTATAGGTAGGTGTGTGTCGATGGAGCGAAGAATAAGGAAGTGAGGAAATGCCAGGCATCATTAGCCCGCAGAGCGCTGTCATCGATATGTCGGAAACAGGGTCCGGACATTAGCCGAGAGGACGATCGAAGAGCTTCACACGACATTGTTCCACAACAACGCAACACCTTCTGCACTTCTTTACATATCTTTGTAGTTCTGTATGGGCGCTATATCACAAAAAAAATCGCGTGCGAATCGGATGCGTGGTTGTGAATCGCATGTGTGCAACTTATTTTCCGGACCCTTGGATCACATGTTCCCGCCGAGCATCCCGGCATACCCGCAAAAGTCCTGGGATTTCCTCCCGACCCAATCGGATGACTCGGCTTCGGACGACATAGAGCTAGCATAGATTCGGAGCTTCGAGACGGCGACGGTGAGGTGCAACACAACACGATATATGATATATGGAAAGCACAGATCAATAGCTACACCTTGTCGCAACAACCTCGTCCAACAACCATTCAAAAATATGCACGGAGTGTTGAGGAAACGCAGCCCAAACTTTTTGATAATCTCCCTCCTACTCACTTCGATCATTCTGCCGGTACGCCGAAGAATGACGGTATTTCTGAATCCCCTGCCGTAGCTTCGAATATTGTCCCTCCTTCAGGCTGTATGTGTCCACCCATACCGCCTGCTTAATGTTATAGATCTGTTGAAGATCGAAGTCCTTCTCGTTCACAAGAAGATCGTATATGCTGTCAAGATCGGTCTGTCTGTTGAGCCAGTAGGTACTACTACGTACAAGCCAGTCGAAGCAGGTTCGGACAGTAACGCTTGGCTCTTCTGTAGCAGGTTGAGAGCTGAACAACACCGGCGGTGATCGTGAAGGTGAGCGTCCACGTGGACTCGAAGACTGGTGGTTACGAGAGCCAAAGTACTGCTTGATTACAGTAGCACCGACAACACCTTGCTTGGAAGTTGTAGCTGCGTATGGGTTGGTCTTATTCCTCTCCTTCTCTTTCCATAACTTAGCTGTCAACGTAGAGCCTGGATCCATTAGTGTGCAATGCGGCTTGCTCTTATCCAGCTCATACGCGCGAGCTGCTTTCCACCATCGACGCGTTATCTCTGGATACATCTTGCAGTGGTCTTGAGGGTTATCCGGACCAGTCCACCAGCAAGTGTTGCCGTAGTTCTTGCAGTACTTGTTGCCGCAGCGCCACTGCTTATTGAGCGAGTTGAGGAAGTCGTCCGAGCCTGTTACTTGAGGCACTATTCGGCCGTCTTCATCCACCTCAATGCCGGTGCGGCGGAGCGGTGATTCTTGCCTCACAAACAATCCATCATCATCATCAACATCTTCTGCACCACGCTGAGTACCATACGTGCCGGACCGGATCTGTGCCAGCTGCTGATCGGTAGCAGTCCTCTGTGCGGCGCGTCGCTGACTTCCAGGTGTACGAGCAGGTGCGGCAGTGCGCTCGATCACGGTCGCCACAATATCAATATTGAGGCCCTGCTTCGACATCTCGTACCACATCTTCAGTTGTTGTTTGGCGCGTCTCACATCCCCCTCTGCTTCAGGTACGTCGTTCGACATCTCATTGACGAGAGAGCGAAGTCCGGAGCGCTCGTAGCTGGCGGTGATACGCATGTTGATAACCTTATAGATATCCTCTGAGAGACGACCGCTATTGTCGATGGACTTGAACCACCGGCTCAAGAACTCACTCCAATTGTCCACCACGAGATAGTCAGTGCTATCGCTCTTCACTACCGGCCACGACTTGACAGCGAGCATCTGTTTACCAAAAACAACGCGAAAGGCGACACCGAAGGAGAACACCTCAGTCTCGGCGGTGTTATCAGCATCGTCTTCAGCCTCTTCGACCTCCTGTTCTTCGTCGTTATCCGCATCCTCATCTTCAGCACCTCCACCTGCGCCCATCGACTGGTTTAGGGCGTCGTCGTGAAGACGCGCTTCTTCATCATCATCCTCCTCATTCTCCGGCACGGGCGTGAGAGCTCGTCCTTTGCCTTTCCGCGACTTCGAGGGCTTCGATCGAGATTGCGACTGCGACTGCTCAAGAGCTTGGAGTGTGTTATCATAAGGCTTTGGACGAGGTGGCTGTCGAACGCGTTTGGCTGGTCTCGAAGATGGCCCAGCAGTGCTGCTACGACGCTTGGAGCCTGCCGCCATGTGAGGCAAACAACACCTGGGACTGGCGACGACGAGGTTATATCAACGACACGATAATATTCATGAGATTGGGACAGAATATCGCTATTCCCAGGTTCTACGCGTGTTTACTATGAGGAACGCGGGACGGCTAATCCACGGACCCACCCCCGGCAGCATGGCGCGGAATATTGCATAGCATAGTATCTATTTCAAGGAGTGCACAGCTTCCGATCTCATGAGGTGGACTGCATGCCGTCTCACAATCATAGTGCATCTTGCCTCAGGCAATCTGTATCTTGGGACCAAATAGACTCTGTGTCCCTGGCCCGACCACGCGCGTACCTTGTCGACCTTCTCGGACATGCGGTATTCTACTTCATCACCGTTCTGCTGCAGTGACGTTGAGAAACTGCCTGCCTCTCGGCTTCCAGTACAGATTCATCTAAGCCAGGCACTACCGTTGAGCCAAGTCCAATATTGCACGTGTTCCACAGCTATCTCTCTAAGTGCTCTTGCAAACCCGCCATTGGCCACTCATGCTACTTGCTCGCACCATTTGTCTGCCCCGCCCGCATCGCAGGCACAGCTGCCATCAAGTCAGCAAAACCCTTCAAGACGCTCTTTGGCTGGCCGTGGTAGTTGTTCCTTTTCATCCATTCCCGCAAGGACTTGATTCTCCGGGGGATGGATCTTGTCAAGAAAAGCGATACCTCCCTTCTCAGGTCGACCTTCGCTCTAGTACAGCCACCACGCAGTAAATTCTCACGCCAGGTCATGGTCGGCCCGTCCTTCGCAGCACCTGGTCCTGCAGCCCAGTTCGTCATTGCGTTGGGGAACGGCTCAGCCAAGGGTAGATGTGTTTCGAGGTCCCAGTATTGGTTAGGAGGCCTTCTTGCCAGTCACTTCGGTGAAATTTCTGGCGATGTCCTCAAAGCCGACTTCTGTTGGATTTAGCCGTCGCCACCCAAAGGCAGCAACATAATACGTAGGATTCATCTACGTAATAAGGTTTGCTAGTACGTTCTATAGCATTCACTCACAGTCCACGTGATTCGATGCTTACGCGTACATCTTGTCGCAAAGGGTATAGAAGGGCACGCTCATTCACGTGTAGATAGGACAATGACAAGGACAAGTACAATCACGAGCACGCTCGTCATTCACTTACATCTGCTGCATAACTAGCCAATAACTTCGTCTGTTGCGACTTTCAAGAGGAGGCCTGCGGAGTCTGCAGGGCTGTCGAACATCCAAAGCGAGTATGGTCCGGAGTCTTCGGGGGCGATCAGTGGGATCTTTCCATCTTCTGGGAAGTTAAGACGTCGTTAGTCAAAGTAGTGGGTATAGAATCGATTGTCAAGAAGGATCACACCCGCTGGCTGGATTGATCCCAACAAATGAGCCGTCGTTCTGCTCTCTCGGGATGAAGACGCCATCATACAGCATGTCCATGTACGGACCACAGCACCCGACGCGCCAAGCTATGTAAGACCAGGCAGGTGAGAACAACAGTGCGAAGCACAGGACGACAAGATTTTGGACCGATGAGTCTCGGAGAATTTGCTTCTTGTTCTCGGGCACAACTCCGTCCTTCTTCAAGGCAGCCCTAGGCGTGAGTGAGGGCTCGCTCCGTCTTTAGTATTTGCCTTGCGTAGATATCTGTCGCGAGATACCCTGTCTTCTGTCGCCGCACTGGCTGACGGTGACACTTAGTAGAAAGACTAACATAGGGAAAGACGCTAGGTGACGTCGTTGGTGAGAGGAAATAGCTGGGACTAGATCGCTAGTGTCTTAGAGGCTGTGGGTTGGAGAAAATTCTTCTTCGGTCTCTTTTATCTAGAAAAACACCGGAACTGTATTAACATTAGTTACGCTTCCGTCTGCTGGCCTCTAAGTTAGCTCGTAGATTTGATCTTACTTGTACTAGAGACTTGAAGGCAGAACTGTATATTGCCCTAAACGTGTCTCTTACGTCTTAAGCACAGTATAGTGTTCCCTTATACATACTAAGCTCTTCGATTTTCTCACCGCAATCACTACTCCCATTCTTGTTTACAGTTGGGACAGTGACATTTCTCCAGATCGGGTGTTGTGCGTCTGGGGTGTTTTGGCACTGCAAAATATAGGTGTAAGTAATACTCTAGTAGAGAGGCGCTGTCTCTGTTTCCCCTACAATCGACTTACGCAATATGTGTGCAGGCCATTGTTCTCGCATCCTTGATCGCCGCCAGAGCCCCAATCGCAGTATAAGCCTTTCGCTGCGGAGTGTGCCACGTATAGTAGAAGCGCGAGGATTTCCATAGTTTTTATTTACGTCGAATTCTGTCTTGTTGCCGGTGGTAAACTGTCTACTCACAAGGCGCGGCGAGCTGTTCTTAGATATCTAGTACATATACCCTTTGGAGAAGTACTGTATTTAGTCTTTGCGATCTAAGACATAAGCGAAGAACCTCGTACGTACCGCGAAACGCACCTGGGTCGGTATTTAATTGGTCTTCTTATGCGAAACGCATTTGCTCTTTTAATATTATGCTGTAGCTCTCTGATAATAGCAGACAACCTCTCTCTTCCCTATCCCCTCTGCCCCACGTCCCCCTAGCGTTGGCCGTAGACACGTAATATTCGCGAGGATGTCGTATGCTTAGCGTCACCATCTCGATGCTACTGCCACTAATATCACCGTCGTTACAAAGGGATCGAGAACGAGCGCACCGGCGCGCCTCGTTGATGAGAGGTATTTCTAGCAGGACGCGCACTACCTACGGCGGCGGTGGACTGGCGAGAGTAAGGGCCGTATACGGTTGGTAAGATGCTAGCAACACCATCTTATAGTCGTCCATATTGGTGGTGGGTAGATTAAGAAACTAAGAATAGTCGAAAAAATTACGGGAGAGCGGGCACTGGGGAGCGTAGACGTGGCGCTTGACACCTTCATGTCTGGCAATCTCATAGGCGCGAATGCCATAGAAGAGTTCGTTCTTCTCGCCTAGAGTGAGGCCGTCGAGCTCCGTAGACTGCTTTGAATGCTCAGTGGAGGTCCTGGCTGTCTTGTTGGACTTCGATCAAAGTGACATTGGGTAGTGTCGCGAGGTGCTGAGCTCACTCAGATTTGGCATTTCGAGTGCGGGATCGAACGGAGTATCGACCGCTATCTGAGAGGGCTACGAGGGGTCAATTAGCATGATGTATATCTTCGAGGGAATTTCGGCTGTGTGGTGTCATACACTTGGTAGTCCCTGAGCAGATTCCGCCGAACACCAGGACTTCTGTCATGGGAAGGCTGTCTATCGAATAGATCCTGGCCGTAGCTGATCACAGACGAGCATACGGTTTTGAAGGCCGTGTTTTGCAATTATTCTGTCTTGAACACAAGTAGCGCCGGGAGAACATTCCACACATTACCAACAGTAGCCTCGCCGTGGTGCCTGGCACTGTCGATCTGTTCACCAATTCTCACCATATCGTGATGTCTCGTTACAAGGGGCTGATAAACGCTGCACTCTTGATGAGTAGCATGTGCATACCCGTGTATTCGTTTATGATCCTCTTTTGTGCGTTGCACCAAGGTGCACGTCCTTTCCAGATCGCTGAGCGTCCTCTTTGATCAAGGCTCTCCAACAAACCTAGATTGGTGATGCACCTGTAAAAGCCCCAGTGACTTCGATTAGTAACATATCAAGCAACTTGAAGGCGTAAACGCATATGCCTCGCTGGTCGCTCTACGTTTCGAGTTTGGCCTCTCTCACGTTGATAGCGTTCACCAAGACACATAGCAGATCTCCCGCGATGTTCCTGGAAGCGCGTGGAGTCTACCAGATCGATTGAATGGCTGGACTCAGAACAATTATGTCGTTGTCAAGGTACCCTATCTGCCCGCATTTAAGAACCACTCCATTCACCTCCTCTTCAACGCACGGTCCATGCACCAGCCAAATTGACTTTTCCCTTGAGGGCAGGCTTGGAGAATATATGACACGTGATATTTTCACGTGTCCGCTCGTCGCTCCATCCTCGCGGCTCAGCGCCGGTAATAGCTGAGAAGGGGGTCCTGAGTCCACAATGTCATCAGCCCTGGCGGGGTAGGGTCTAAAGCTCTGTTTGCTATGACGTGGTGTGGCCCGTGGTAGTGGAACCAGACAATGTTCATGAGCACCATTTCTTCCAGATCTTGCCCATCAAGGATTGTTCTCATACCAAATACATTTTCTACGCCGCCAAAATGTCGTCCCCAAAGCTTCTCTCGGGAACTTTCTCCCACATTATCAACGGCAAGAGCTATGACACCAAAGGCGCAAAGACGCTGGACGTGATCAACCCAGCAACCGAGCAGGCGGTTGCTCAGGTGCCCATTGCGACCCGCGAAGTCCTTGACGAAGCCGTCGAACATGCACAGAAGGCGTTCGAGTCATGGTCGAAGACCTCCTGGGCAGAGCGTGCCAAGGCCATTGAGGCTATTGGCAAGGAATACAAGACCATGAGCAAGGACATCGCCGACCTGCTCGTACTTGAGCAAGGCAAGGCTAAGTCTTTCGCACAGGGTGAGGTAGACGTCGTCAACGAGTGGTTCGACCGTATGCCATCGATGGAAATTAAAGAGAAGGTTGTGTGGGAGAGTGATGAAACCAAGGCCATTGAGCAGTATGTCCCGCTGGGTGTTACTGCCGGCATTGTGCCATGGAACTTCCCAGTGCTCCTCATGATCTGGAAGATTATCCCAGCCATCCTTACCGGCAACACAATCATCATCAAGCCTTCGCCTTTCACACCATTGTGCGATGTCCGATGCGTGGAGCTCTTCAACAGGTACCTGCCTCCCGGCGTTGTACAGATCGTGTTGGGTGACGATAGCCTGGGACCTTGGGTTACAGAGCACCCAAAGATCCGCAAGATATCTTTCACTGGCAGCACAGCAACAGGTCGACTGGTAGCCAAGAGCTGTTCTGCGACCCTGAAGCGTGTAACATTAGAGCTGGGCGGCAATGATGCTTGCATCGTTCTCCCAGATGTCGATGTCGAGAAGGTCGCACCGACCGTTCTTCTCAGCGCGTTCTACAACTCTGGTCAAGTATGCCACGCCAGCAAGCGCATCTACGTCCACGAGGATGTGTACGACAAGCTATCGAAGGCACTGGTAGAGGCAGCCAAGCAGGCAGGCGTTGGACCCGGTCAAGACGAAGGTGTCTCGTATGGCCCACTGAACAACCGATTGGTCTACGAGAAAGTCAGTGAATTCTTCGCCGAATCTCGGAAGGCAGGCCACGACTTCTTGACAGGCGGCAAGATCCCCGAGGGTCCCGGATTCTTTGCACCGCTGACTCTCGTCAACAACCCACCTGAAACCAGTCGTCTCGTCCAAGAAGAGCCTTTTGGACCCATCGTCCCACTGCTGAAGTGGAACAACGACGACGATGTGATCAAGCGCGTCAACGACTCTTCTTGGGGTCTGGGTGCCACGATCTACGGCAAAGATTTGGCTCGCGTCGAGAGATTGGCCCGCCAAGTCGAGGCTGGTGTTGTCTGGACGAACACGATTATGCAGCAGCATCCGGAGGTGCCATTCGGTGGTTTCAAGGGAAGTGGTGTAGGTTGTGAGAACGGCGAGGCAGGCCTCAAGGGCTGGTGCCAAGTGCGCAGTATTTATCTGGCAAAGGCATAAGTTGTGCTACTGGTATTCCACTGGCCTGCGGCCATCTCGGCTGAACAGAACAAAGATATGTCAATGCATATATCGATCAGTATCCTTCAATGGCGTCAGCGACATTGATCATGAGTTGAGCTGCGCAATCTCGGGTTTTCAAGACAGTACGCCATGTCCACTCTTCGTCGACGCCGAACTGATGGCGTGAAGACCGCATTATCCGATTAGTCTACGTTCAAGGCTCACAAGCAAAAAGAGGTCCTGGCGCCATACTCCCACCGCCATAGACGCGGAGGTGGCATGTCTGTCCGAGGTCCGTGGTATCGCATCGACCAGAGGCGCGTGGAACTATTATGCAGGTACCTGCTCAATTTGTCCCAAAGTGGAAGGCGTGTGTTGGTGATCCACTTGGTGTCGTATAACCCATATACTGATGTACCGCTTAGTGCCGCCAAGCGGAAGCGAAGTGGGTGCTCGTGCCGACTTCCAACAAACACGCCATGCTGCTCGATGCTACCGTACCGTGCATACCGGGCATTGGGCGCCATGTGTAGATTGATGGCCGCGTCACGTGGCTCGGCTCGTTCCTTCAGGATCTGAGAGTCGTTGAAAGCGGCCTAGGTGATGCAAAGCCTCAACCCGTGAGCTGATAGACGAGGCCGCGTTGCGACCGAGCCCCATATTGAGGCCGGTAGGCACGTTCGTTTACGCAACGTGATGCGAGGAAGCAGGAAGCCGACGATGTCCGCTAGAGCAAAAGCTCTTGGCTTTGCCGGGTGTGATTGAGCTGTGGATATTATGTAGCGAAGGCTGAATGTCGAGGAGGTTATAAAGCGTAGGGTTCGGCGTCCAAGCATGCGAGGCATCAGTAGTCAGTATTTCCACCGTTTTTCAACATGCTCAGTCCATCTGCCATCTTCCTCGCCGTCACGGCTGCTCACATTGCCAGTGCACAATATGCCAGCACGACTACATTCACCTTTTCGGGCAACACATTACCAACTGGACTTGCCAGCTACGTGAGCTTCGTACCTGGCGGTGAGAACACCCAATACGAGGGCCATGAGTTCCAGCCGGAGTTGTCGTACGTTGAGGGTGGCTACCTGAACCTACTCGTGCCTGGTGGACAACAGAATGAAGCTGTGATTTGGTCCGCCGAGGTCCAGACGGAATTCACCGTTTCAGCGGCCAAAGTCGACACATATGCTATCCTGACGGATACTGCTGGCGTTGTCAATGGTGAGTCGCCTTGAAGCCAAGGAATGGACCATCTTAAGATCTCGCAGCTGACACTTTGTTTCCAGGGATGTTCTCTTACGATGGTGACCTTTCGATCTCAGGCGGCGTGCATGAGTCTGACATCGAGTGGCTCAGCGATGCGACTTCGCGAACCTTGACAGACCAAGGTCTTTCCCGAGCCCTTCTGTACACAAACCAGAACACCACAGTCGTCGGTGGCCAGAGCACCACTGGGCCTGGTGTCGTTCCTGCGGACGCCACGACGAACGTGCACAAATACTCGATTGATTGGAGCAATGGCCAAACGTCCTTCTTCTTGGATGACGTGGCGCAATATCAGTTCACAACGAATGTGCCAACCACGACCAAAGCCAGCTGGGTCTGGAACTGCTGGTCGTAAGTTCCAATGGTTTTGACGTCTGCTCGATGAATGCTGATGGGTTGATGTAGCAACGGAGATCCGTACTTTTCTGTCGGACCACCGGCCACGGACGCTGTATTCAAGATCCAGAAGATTGTCATGGCCTATAACCCGGGTACCGCATAGTCGAATTACTTGGTCGCGTCGGTCTGCAGTAAGAAGGTAGTCGATGTTGCGGTGTAGAGAAGAAAGGAAGCAGGAAGCTGGAGGAACCGAACTCTTCTGACCCCACGACCTGGATGTATACCACCACATACACGTCTCTCATCTAGCACCCATATACCTTCTGCAGTTATATAAAACAAAATCATGAGCTGTTGTGCACTACTGCTGTGTTCAGTCAGCCCCTCGGCAATCGATCGCAGTGCCGATGCCGATCAAAGGACACAGTGCACAATCTCAACCAGCACTATCACGATGCATCCGATTTAGATATAATCTCAGTGCCTGAAGGACAACCTCGCGCTCCTTTGGCATTGATGCTCTACCAGATAGCAACGACACGGCCCTGATTGTGCAGGTCTTCGGATAGCACAGCAAGATAGGCCAATGAGTATGCCGGCCGAGTGATAGCCGTCTCCGCACGAAGGAACAACGATATATATATTATAGAAATCTTCCCTCGGCGAGCATGTTGGACGAGACAACAAAGCAACAATCAAGATGGTCTTCCTCCACAAACTCCGCGTCGCCATCTGGGGCGAACCGCCATCAACCAAAGCAGAGTCCCACCTCCTGCTCAAGGTTGATTTCTTCGTCCTCACCTATGTCTGTCTCATGTACTGGGTGAACTATCTCGACAGAGCCAACCTCAACAACGCATATGTCAGCGGAGCACGCGAGGACCTCGGGTTCAAAGGCACCCAACTCAACCAGATCAACACAATCTTTTACGGTGGCTACCTTCTGGGCCAGATCCCCAACAATTTGATCATGCAGAAGATTCCACCCAGGATATGGCTCCCCACGACATGCCTTTGCTGGGGGTTCCTGACGTTGGGAACTGGTTTCACACATCATCCATGGCAGATCATGGTCATTCGCTTCTTTCAAGGATTCTTCGAGGCCAGCTGCTTCGTCGGCGTTCAGTGGCTTCTGGGCTCGTGGTACAAGCCTGAAGAGATTGGAAAGCGGACTGCAATCTTCACGAGCTCTGGCCTGGCCGGGACGCTCTTTTCCGGTATCATGCAAGGCTCCATCTACACGAATCTGGATGGCAAAGCCGGTCTGGCGGGATGGAGGTGGCTATTCGTGATCGACTTCTTGATCACTTTTCCCGTGGCCATGTACGGATTCTTGTGCTTCCCCGACACACCGACGAGCACTAAAGCCCGGTACCTCACGAGCGATGAGAAGATGCTGGCCGTGGAACGTCTTCCCGAGGTCAGCAAGCAACGAGGTGTCCTAGGCTGGAGTCTCATACGTCGGGTGGTCTTCTCCTGGCAGTGGTGGGCATTCGTCTGGCTTTGGATTGCTGGCGGCAATACCGAAATGTGGTCAAGCAATGCTATTATGCAGCTCTGGCTGAAGAGCACTGGTGACTATACGACCCAGCAGGTCAACTACATTCCGTCCACAGTCAGCGGCTTTGGTATCATCGCCACACTTCTTCTCGGTTGGTATAGCGATTACAACACCCGCAATCGCTGGCATGCGTTCATCTTGCTCTCCTTCACGGCCATCATATCGGGCGCTCTGATGTTATCGCCACCCAGTCGGGCTGCAAAGTTTGTGGCGCTCATCACGAACGGTGCTCAGTATGCTGGACAGACTATCGCATTTGCATGGGCCAACGACTTGACTCGTCGAGATGATGCGAAGCGAGCCGTAGTCATTTCGAGCATGAACATGTTCAGCGTGGCGGTGTACCTGTTCTGGAGCATCCTGTTCTACAATGCCACGCAAGCGCCTGACTGGTACGACGGCAGCATCGCAATGATTGCTATGGGCTGTTTCCTGTTCGTGGTCACACTCGCGTGCTATACACTGCAGAGACGGCAGGAAAAACAGGAACCCGAGACTGTCAGGTGGGTTGTGCCTGTGGAGAAAGTTGATACGAACGATAGCACTTTGGCATGAGTCTGAGTGCTATCGACTGCTTGAAGATGTTGCATCTTATGGCAAACCATCCAATTCAATCACCGAGCTCCAGTCGCCATGCCAAGCATAGCATAGCAGTCCTTTGGCCCGTGGCAAGCGGGTCTCGTGCACGAACCCTTCAGCGGCGGCGAGGACATGCGCATACCTGAAGAGCGAGCAGTATCCGGAAATGAATCTGTCTCAATTGTCATAGAGTGTAGGTCATCAGCTCGATGTGGCAATCTGGTATGATGAGGTCCCAATAGTCGTTTTCGTTGAGGTTGAGTGGCAGCTCATTGGTAGAAGTCTAGCGCAGGACTCCTTGCATAAAGCCATGAAACTCTCTTCCTCCACCAAAAGGCGAAGAGGAAGCCAAGATGCCTGAGGCACCCACTCCCGATGTATGTTGTTGTATGTGTTCAACGTGCTGATGTCTTCTTGCTCACAAACGAGCCAGACATCACCTCTCGTAGCAGCAGTCATGCGTGAACGATAGTGGCTTCGTAGTGGCTTCGCAGTGGGCAGGAAATCTACAGAACTGCCTTCGATATGGCTCAGGAGACCAATGCGTCCGCTGAACGCGACAATGCCAGGCTGTTGGGAGGCGCCGGGGACGACGATGACTTCGAGCTTGACGAGTTCGACGAAGAGGAAGCGGTGAAGCAAGAGCAGCAGACGCGGCCAAGATGGCAGACACATCAAACCACAAGCTGGCATGCGATCACAGCCAAGCTGAGCAAGAGAATGGTGGTGATGGCTTTTGTTTGTGTCGTGCTCGTCGCCGCTCTCGTCTGGGTGCATCTTCCCAGTAGAGTATCAATCGATCCTGCCATAATGTCCCATGCGATTGATGCTCTGATCAAAGATGCCAACGCCACCTTCACAGCCGTTCTGGCCGAGGGCAGTCCAGCAACAGTCGCCGAAGCAGCGAAGGCGTATCGAGCACGACGTGGGCGGCATCCCCCTCCATACTTCGACAAGTGGTTCGCATGGGCACACGAGCATGACTGCACACATATTGAATCCATGTTCGACCAGGTCTACGAAGACATCGAGCCATTTTGGGGTGTGGATGGTGCAAAAGTCCGTGCAGACGCTGCTTCATGGCCACTGATACTGTCTGTTCGTAACGGCGAGATAGAGCGTAGGCGCGTTCTGCCTCCCGTGTGGGGTTCCAGAGATCTTGCCTGGGCAGACATGCTCAAGCAGATACCTTTTGATGCAATACCAGACGTCGATATGCCACTAAACACCGACGATAAAGCACATATCTTTGTTCCGTGGGAGGACATGAGTACGTTCATGGAAGCTGCAGCGAAGACTCGCAAGCTACGTCCAGCCGTCGACATGTCCCAGGAGTACTCATCCTACCCTGCACCCGATGAACCGAGTTTCGATGTCTTCCCGGATTATCCTTCTGAGGAGAACATGTGGCGGCTTGTACGTGACACATGCCATCCGAACAGTCTGGCGAGAACGCTTGAGCAAGATTCGGACTTTACCACCCCGGCCCAGACCCCCAAACACGGCGGTAACCACATGCTGTCTGGCTTTGTAGCAAACTGGACGGCGTCGAAATCTGCCTGCGAGGTTCCCGACGTACGGAACGTCCATGGCTTCTTCATCAACAGCTTTCCAGGCTCACACATGCACTGGAAGCGACCGGAGTCCGAGGATCGACTACTCACACGACACTTCTTCCCACTGTTCTCCTCTGGCAAACTCCACGGCTCAAATAACGACATCACCATCCCGCCCGCCACTTCCTGGGGCGAGGCCTACTTCAGCGAAGACGAGACGTCTTGGGAGAAGAAAGATGACAAAGTCTTCTGGCGAGGGAGCGCCACCGGCGGGAAGAACAATCGTACCAACTGGACACGCTTTCATCGCCATCGTCTTATCAGCATGACGAATGGCACACAGATCACCATGAACCAGCAGAACCCGATTCCACCAGCTCACGTTCCGGGCGGTGAACCGGCTTTGCCATATAACATTCCTCTTCCTGACCCGCAGCTGTACCCGATCGCTGCCACCGGCGTAGAGAGCGCAGACGCGCTCGGCAATTGGGTCTCGAGCTGGGCCACAACGGCTTTCGTCGATTTATTCTGTGATGAACAGGTCGAGGACGTGACCACGCAGACCTGGTCCAAGGTCTGTCCTTACAATAGCGAGTGGTACTCATCCGTCAATCGTACTCCAATGAAGTACATGTATCAGCACAAGTACCTCCCAGACGTGGATGGACATGGCTATTCCGGCCGCTTCAGATCGTTGCTGGACTCGGACTCTGTCCCTGTCAAGGCGACGATATGGGCCGAATGGTCAACTTCGAGGCTCTATGCCTGGAAGCACTTCGTCCCTATGGATAACACGTTCATGGACCTGTATGGGCTTGTTGAGTACTTCATCGGATATCGTCCTGGGCAGAGCGGGAAGGCGGGCGCCGTGAGGGAGGGCCATGACCAGGAGGCGAGGGCTATTGCTGATGCGGGACGGGAGTGGGCTTCAAAGGTGTTGAGGAAGGAGGATATGGTGCTGTACCTTTGGAGGGTGGTGCTGGAGTATGCCAGGGCTGTGGATGATAGGAGGGAGGAGTTGGGGTATGTACAGGATTTACTTGGCGACAGTGCTGTGTAGAGAAACGGTATGCCATGTTTGGTACGGGGCTTCTATGCCTCGTGTCCTTCTTGTCATCGTCGGATGTGTACCAGGCTGTTCTTGTATTTGCGGTCGTTTTACGGAAAGTGATGCTTCGCCACATGTCAGGAACGACTATGCTCAGCGTTGCAATGGACCGTTGAAACTCGACATTATGATTCTTCTGACATGTCTAAAACACCGAACCTGTTTTCACAAAATCCTTCAGATGTATATTGATCACGGCAACTGTCGTCTACTCCAATTGAACATCGGAGGCTTCCTTCCGACCATCGGAGCTATGCCGCGACATGCCAACGACCGGAAGCGTGCCCTCCGGATGTTGTTCCAACCGATGTTGTTCCAACCAGTCTTACGATGAAGGGTGAAGTCGTCGGCGATTGAAGTGGTCTATCCTGACGACATGTCCGCAAAGTGCAAAGGTAACAGCATATTCAGTGGTCAGTAGCCACTGGTCGGTCGCATTCAACCGTCAGTATATGGAGAGGACGGCATTTGAGCAAGAGGATAGCATGATCTGGGCCGCACAATGGAGCACTATATAGGTGCCACCAAGTTGTCGTTTGGTCGGCCTCGTGCCTCTCAACTTGGTCGAGTGTTGCACAATCGACAGTACGATAATCGAGCAATATGGCCGCGTCTCCAGACACGAACAGCATCTCACAGCGAGAACAACACGCCATCGAGAACGCCAACGGCATGATACCAGCATATCTCAAACCGGACCTACACAGCTTGATATCGGTACGCGACTTTGAATACGTGGCTCGCCAGGTGTTCACGCCGAAGTGCTTCGCCTTTTACTCATCGGCGGCCACGGATCTAGTCTCCCACAGAGCGAACCTGGAGATCAACAAGAAGCTGCTCCTGCGGCCACACGTCCTACGCAATGTCAAGGAAGTGCAGACGAAGCGGCGGATCTTGGGATGCGAATCGAGCGTACCTTTCTTCTTCAGTCCGGCAGCAATGGCGAAACTAGCACATCCGGATGGAGAGTTGGCTGTAGCAAGAGCTTGTGGTGAGCAAGGTGTCATACAGACGGTAGGCATACCGAGAGATTCTTGTTCGATTCACGACTGACGACTACAGATTTCCAGCAATGCATCATACCCTCTAGCAGACATAGTCTCAGCAGGACAACCTGACCAACCCTTCTTCTTCCAACTCTACGTCAATTCCGAGCGGCGCAAGACAGAAGAGCTGCTGAGGCATGCAAAAGCGGTGGGTCTCAAAGCCGTCGTGGTGACAGTGGACGCTCCAGTCCCGGGCAAAAGAGAAGCAGATGAAAGAATAGCCGCCGAGAACGTCTCGGCTGCCATCAGCGGAGCTGTAGCATACAACGACAAGAAGGGAGGAGGTCTTGGTCGGGTAATGGGCAAGTATATCGACTCGACGCTGAACTGGGACGACCTACCGTGGCTACGAAGAGTCTCGGATATTCCGATTGTGCTCAAGGGCGTACAAACTGCTGCCGACGCACGAAAAGCCGCAGAGTACGGCGTTGAGGGCATTCTGCTAAGTAACCACGGAGGACGGTCGCTCGACACAGTCCAGCCGGCGATGCTCACTCTATTGGAACTGCACAAGTCATGCCCCGAGGTATTCGAGCAATTGGAAGTCTACGTCGACGGTGGCTTTACTCGGGGCACAGACATTTTGAAGGCGATTGCCCTTGGTGCGACTGCTGTGGGCATTGGACGCCCTTGGCTGTATGCTCTGAGTTATGGGCAAGAAGGCGTGAGCCATTTGATTGAGATTTTGAAGGATGAGCTGGAGACTTCGTTGAGGCTATGTGGTATCACACATGTCGACCAGGCACATCCTGGATTGGTGAATACAGCGTTACTCGAGCCCCTTATTCGAAGCTCCGACGAGCATCCTTGGATTGCATGGAAGCCTCGGTCGAGGCTGTAGAGCGTACAGATGAGAAATCTGTACACCGAGCTTGATGGCAATTTCCGAGATACCCATAGCCAGTTCGAGTAGTGGCCTATGCAAATGACCGGCATATTAATCCTGGCCGGCTTCGCTGCCGATGAGCAACCTCCCGAATTCAGTGTAAGGAAGATGTGGAGACTGACGCCCTTAACTTAAGTCAAAAAACTTCACCAGGACAGTGCTAGAAGTCACAAGGAAGTTTGCGAAGTCACCTTGCAATTCAAGAGCGAACGTTGCACGGGTCTTGTTCATCATCCTACCTTCGCGCAAAGGGAAGAGACAAGAAAGCTTGACGAAGCATGCGTCTGATGAGGAAGCAGTGACGACGACGTCGTCTCCCTGTCCATCGGGGACCATGGCCGCCATGGCGAGAAGGATGCGGAACATATAACGGATGCTAATTAGACTCGAGCAAAGCCTACCTTCGGGAATGACCTACATTGCGGCTGAATCTTGCTTTTCTCAAAGAGGTCAAAGCATTCGCGGTATCGAGTTCATCATCGTACAATGGAACACTGAAATTCGATTGCATGGTTGAGTACGCACCAATAAGTGTCGACGGAGGCACCAGAATTGCCGTAAAGAGGACTATTTGATCGCACGCAATGCGGGCGTACCGCTAACGACAACGGAGTGTCCAGCAGCAATGGTGGCAGCCGAGCGAGGACATTGGAGGTCAATAGCAGCACGAGAGTCCAAAAACGAAGGAGGCTGCGGACCGTACACGAGCATACGAAGACTGTGGCGAGACACGATGCACGTGCAGCGAAGCATGAGCCAGCGAGCATTTTAATCATGCACCATGCCATCGGGCCGTGAAACTTATGTCTCGAGACAACTGGGCGACATCTCGCTGAAGGATGCTACTGATTCGCGGCAATGGGTCCCAGAAGGTCTGGCGCTGTTCGATGAACGTACAAGGCAATGTCGAACCATTTGTGTGATGCTTAAACTGACCACGACCGCTATACCCGCGGTGGCTGAGAGCTAATGGCCGTGTAACTGATGTCGATGCTGCGCTCTCTTCTCCTGACGGGCAGCTTCAAAGCTGTACAATATCTCTCTCGCAATGTAAGATCACATGCGGTCGTTTCCTCAATTCCACTGACAAGTATCTAGGGCAACAGGCAGAGGTGACATCGCGTCGCATGCCGAAAGATCTTTCTCTGTTCTTGCAAGCTAGTGCAGCTACGGTTGGCGTGCTGTACAACTACGCGGTTCGGAAACTACCCATCCAGCACCGCGACAACGAACAAGTCGTCGACAAGATTGTTGATGCCGTCAAGCACTTGGACGATACATCGTGGCAGAGCATCCAGTACTCCCTCCTGTTCGTGTACGTCAAATCGTGGTTCTTATTCGACTGAGCACCCGGCTAACACTGTATCTAGTTTGATTACTGCCCTCTGCGCCTCAAAAGAGCCGTGATCAGGAGTTTCTGCAAAGCCCATCTCGTTCGAAACATTCTACAGGGTGTTGTTGATAAGTGAATAAACGTACGGAATGAGTTTCGGACGATGCAAAAACCATGGGAATGCCTTGCTGACTTCGTTCGCCCAACTGTCATTGTCAATTTTGTCGAGAATCGAGACGCTGTGGCCATGAATCTGTAAAGATAATACTTTCAGCCTGCTGAGAGCTGACTTCACCGGCAACTGGACTTGTCAAGAGTAGCGTCGATGCTGAAGGACTGTACAACAACGTCCTCGCATGATCTTGGCAGAGGTCCCCTGGCCCGCTCAGCCTGGAACTGAGCGTGATCACACTGTCGATCGAGCGCGGAATCGACGCCAGCCACGTCCCATGGTGCAGTACGAAGAGCCTGATTCGAGGACCTTGCCGCGCGCAGTATCAGCAGGGTGCGCCATCACCGACATATACGCCATAGATGTACGACTTGTGGATAACGTGCGGAGAAGTTGAGCGGATATGATGGAGAATGTTCCTGCTCATGCAACCTAATCAACAGCACAGCGCTCAGGTCGTGCAGACATGCCTGCTTGTGCATCCTCAATGCTGGCCAAGACGGACAATCTCACGCGAGAGCGGGGAGACATCCACGGTGGGTCCCCATGGGGAAGTGAAAGTGAGTTAAGTGAGTCACGGGAGAGCTTCTGGGAGGGTTGGGATACTGCATATCGTGCTGCTATCGCCTCCCTCGGGTGATATTCAGGAAGCATCCTCTCTCCGTTCCACCGTCAACTCTGAAGCTGCTGACTCCCATTGTATCAGACAATGGCTCCAGCAGACCTCACCAAGGACGGAAAAGCCGATGTTGAACTTCACGAGGTCGCTCTAGACGAGAAGCTTGCAGTTGTCACCGTTGACAAAGATGGGTTCGGAGCCAGAAAGAAAGTGGACCCTGTGGAGATCAAGCTCGTTCGCAAGATCGATATGTACATGATGGTAAACACCACACAAGTCCTGGGCTACGTAGTGACGGATACTGACCTGCCATTAGCCGACGCTATGGTTGATGTACTTTTTGAATTTTCTGGATCGTAATGCCATGGTCAACGGCAAGCTGAACGGCCTGGCGACCGACCTCAATCTGAAGGGCACGGAATACCAGACCTGCGTGTCGATCTTGTTCGTTGGGTAAGAACAACAACTCGCACACTCGGCGTGCTGCTGCTGATCGTTATAGCTACCTACTGGGCCAAGTGCCCTCGAACATGCTCCTCAATCGGATTCGCCCATCATGGTTCATGGGCGGCTTCATGATGGCGTGGTCGATAGTCAGTCTCTTGACATACCTGTGCCACGACTACGGCACGATGCTAGCCTGCCGCTTCCTCCTTGGAGTCACCGAAGCACCTTTCTATCCAGGAGCTTTGTACATGATCAGTATGTTCTACACGAAGAAGGAAATGGCTACGCGGATGTCAGTTATGTACACCGGGAACATGCTGGCCAGTTCATTCTCTGGTCTGATCGCTGCGCCGATCTTCTCCGAGCTTGACGGCCACAAGGGCCTGGCTGGTTGGCAATGGTATGTGGCATACATACATCCGCAGATATTGACTAACAACGTACAGGCTATTCATCATCCAAGGCGCTGCTTCCATCGGCGTAGCATTCGCAGCAATCCTCCTCTTGCCCGACAGTCCGTTGAAGACGCGGTGGCTCACCCAGGAAGAGCGTTTGATCGCCCATCAACGCATCTTCGATGACCAGACAGGCCGTCGCTCTGAGAAGTCAAGTGTCTGGAAGGGCTTGCGGGAGGCGTGTACGGATTACAAAACTTGGATTTTTTGTCTCATGGATAATCTGCACTTGTCAGCTAACGGATTCAAGAACTTCTTGCCTTCTGTGGTCGAGACATTGGGCTTCGACACGACCACGACGCTGGCACTGACTTGTCCGCCTTATCTCGTCGCAGGCGTCGTCAGCATTCTGGTCTCGTGGAGCTCGGGTCGATTCAATGAGCGCACTTGGCACACTACCATCTCTAAACTCATTGCTTGTATTGGCTTCGGCGTGGCAGTCGGCACCACCAGTATCGCCGGCCGATACGTCGGAATCATGCTCTTCGTTGGCGCGACGTATGGTGTCAACAACATCATCCTTGCTTGGTCGGCGGCCAGCCTCGGAGAAACAGATGAGAAAAAAGCCGTCGCTATCGCCATGACGAACACTTTCGGCAACATCGCTTTCATCTACACGCCATATCTGTGGCCGGACTCGAGTGCACCTCGTTACCTCCCGGCCTTCATGGCTAGCATTGGCTTTTCGATCGGAGTCGTAATGTGTGCTTGGGTGCTGCGCATCATCTTTATGCGAAAGAACAAGAAGCTTCGGGAGAACCCAGAGATTACGACCCTGTACGTGTACTAAGCCTTGTGGAGGATTCTCGAGTGTAACTTTTGGGGTCACGGCCAAGCGTTTGGCGGTCGAGCTTGCTGTAAGGAGGAGGAACTGTCAGCAGCTTGGTACAGGATCAGCTGAAGTACAGCTGAACAGTATATAATGACATCCCCATGGAAAACTCTCAGTTGATATGGGCATAATGTCGCTGAATCAATTGACCTTACAACTTGCAGATTTCTTGTACCAGTCACCCAGTCTTCCGAACAAGCCAAGCAAGCAGCCGAAAGTCATTTGCGTTAGCCTGCCTCGTGGTGGGACAGAGTCTCTTCACCACGCGCTGCAGATCCTGGGCCTCGATGGCGTTGCTTACGGCTTTCCATGGTGGGCAGATCATGCAGACAGCAGCAAGCGACTCTACGAACTTGCTGTACTTCGCCAGAGCAACGAACCATCGCCAGAAGTGCTTCGACAGCAATATCTCGACCCAGTCACGAGCACATTCAAAGCGACAACGGACGTGCCCGGAGCCTGATACTGTGCAGATCTGATCAAAGCATATCCGGATGCCAAAGTGGTCATTAACCGCCGGAAGGATGTCAGAGCCTGGAAGGATAGCCTTCGAGCATCCGTGCTGCCGATTATGACAAGCTGGATGTATTGGTTTATATAGGGAGGAAAAGCCATTTTGATCAATCTAGTGCTCATCTTCTTTAGGTCCTACAGCTGGTTTAACGCTGAGCTGCCCTGGAACATGGCTCTAACATAGGAGGTGCACAGTCGCCCAAGGTTCAATAGCAACTCCGAAGGCAAGGCTAAGGCGGCATATACGGAACATTGTGATCGCGTCCAGAAGGTGTTCGACGAACGAGGCCAGCCGTACCTAGCATGGTCCGTGGAGGATGGATGGACCAGGATGGTGAGAACAGTGAGCCCTGACGTATGCTGTGTTGCCGCCGCGTTGTCAGTTCTTGAACAAGCCAGTTTCCAGAGGGAGTTTTCCACAAGTAACGTAGCTGCAGAATTTGACGCAGAAGCGCTTGCCCTTGACGCTGTTCGCTTCGAGAAAGGTCACCGAAATGCACTCTTGGTTGGTACAGTGCTTGTAGTGCTGGTAGCCGTGGTCGTCGCTTTGTGGTGAGGCAGAGACGACCACCGCAAGCCTAGACTTTAGTCTTCTGGCCTCTTCTCGAGAGCTCGCATTCATGGCTGGAGCATAGACATTCGGGGTCTAGGCTTTGCTCAGATCTCGATACCTACACTGAAGCTTAACATACATCAGTCGCCTCAAACTCTTGCAAGAACACTTACCGCAACCCTTCATGTCCCACGGCTCATTTGACGAAACGTGTCCCGACTGTCTTCTACAGTACCTTGACGAGATGGCTTACTACAACCATTTCCATGATTTACACCACATTCCGATCGGCAACAGCAACCTCAACGCCTGCATATGCAGCAGGTGCCATGAATTTACCCTAAACAGTGATCCATATCTCCAAATCCGCCGCGAAGCTGAAGCCTATGCTCCGGTATATAAAGCACAGTCTGCTTCTGACCGAGCTTTCCGTGCATCGCAGACCCCTCAACCGATCGATATAACAGACTCCGAGACAGTACGAGAAGCATGGCCTCGACCGAGAGCACAAACTGAAAGGCAAGGCGGAGACATACACCCTAGGCTAGTTGAAAACCCATATGGTGATTCAGAAGCTGGTCACTTGCAGAGCCTGGTATCCAGTTCGAGGCCAGCGTCTATGCCAATGTCGAAACCTGCCGAAACTGCAAGACCATCTTTGAAGCGAAGCTGGGCGCCAGAACCAACCACACGTCGAATGGGAACACCACAGAGCGACCATGCTGGTGCTGTCTTCGATTCTACATTCACTATGCCAGAGCCGCTGCCCGACTTCGCGCGAATGCCACAGGTCGGTGACCCTATCGCTCCATTCAGCGACTTCTTCCATACGACTCCTGAACCAGTCTCAGGTCTCGCCAAAGAACCGGCTAATGAGGGCGAACCCTCGAATTACACGCCCACCGCAGGACCAGATGCTAACACACCTAGAACGTCCAGTGAGCTCATGCCGCCGCCTGCTAGACCCAGCGAGCTGCAGCAAACACCGAGGATGTTTGCGACACATCCCAAGGCATGTGCAGACTGTAAGCGCGGGAAGAGGGGATGTGCACACAGTAGGTAGCAGAAAGAGAGGCTCGGCGTCGGTGATGGGAATCCAGGTCGATAGTATCTAAAGAAGGAGAGGAATAAGTCGATACAGGGAAGGTGAATCCGCAGTCTTGGCAGACTGACCTCCTTCGGGCAGCCACCTTCTTGTCGTATGCAATGTTCTCGATATGCATACTGTCCGTCACTTCCCATCAGCGTACTGATGCTATTGTCATGGCAAGTGAGCCTAGTTCAATTTGTTGATCGGAGGTCAAGAGAATGATGCCCGTGAGCATCCGATGCCCATCGTCAGTCGCAGACTGTGCCGTTAAGATGCCACATGAATCAGATAGGTCTGTGTGGCAATGCTTTGCTTGTGGACTGCGCAAGAGTCTGTCGTTGAGGCGGTATCTAGTTGCCTATATACGGTGAATGGATGTCGCCATTCTGGTTCGTGGCATGAGTGCAGTAAGCCTCAATTGTGTAGGGAGGGTCAGTCTGACTCGAGGCGAGTACACCTGTAGAGTACGAAGTGAATGTACTGTAGACATTCACTTACACTTACTCCGCCAGTCACGATAAACATTCACTCTTCTCCCAGCCAATTCACTTTGCAACACCACGACACCTCGAGCGCACAACTTCAGAGTTCCCAATAAAAGAAAGATCTTCCGGACTCGCTATGTGGTGAAGACTATTTGAAGCATGACTGCCCATCACTAACTCGAAATTGGTCCGATATCATCTAGACTACAAGCTCGATTACTCGACCACGGAAAACAGCGCTTTCAACATTGAAGAGACGACCACCGAAGATCATCAGAGACATGAACGGAGCAGAACAACAGGAACTTCACCCATCATACCAAAATTACAACACGCTCGACCTGGTCGACATGCCCTCGGACGCGAATCTGGGGTTCTTCGACAACCAGGTCGCCGGCAGCACAACTGAACCTCAGCCAGATGGACCCGAAATCTTGCGTTGCACACAATGCTTCTACACAAGCAAGACTCGCGAAGAGATGGAGCAACACGTCAGCATATCCGACGTGACTCCTCGAGTCCTATTCAGCTGTCCAGCTTGTCAAGGTTACAAGACCTGTCTTGCAGAAGACCTTGTTACTGTTGGCGGGCACTTGGATGAGTGTTATGAAGCTCATAAGGTTGGATGGCTGGTTGGCAATCGGCACTTCCAGCATCCCGAGACGCTGCAGCACTTGCAACATGCTATGCACGAGGCAGTACCAAGACCCGAAGGCTTTGAGGGCCAGGCTCTGCTCTACAGCACTCCGAACAATTTTGCAGAGACGCTGGGAGAGGAGGTTGACGATCACGGTGCTGCAGGCTCATTGTACACAGAGGCTGATCCACAGATGCCAACACACGGTTGGGCCGCTGAGGATCAGCCTGTGTTTCAGCACGAATGGCAGACTCCTGGGTCTGACGAGTACTTCGCCAATGGAGTGCCTGACGATCAACAATTATTCTGGAATCCAAGCGAGCCTCAGGCCCAGGGTGCACCGACTCGACAGCTGGCGCAACATACCGAAGGGATTCCCAGCGAGTACGACTTTGGCGTCGCAATGCCGCCACAGAACGCCGAGAAGAATGGAGAGGTCTACTACCGCGAAGAAGTCTATGCCAACCACATCGGACACTTTCCTGACAGGGAGTCTGTCACAAGCCCCACGGGAGCATCTCATCCACAGAATGGCATGGGGAATGCCGAGAGTGCAAGCTCCCACGCAGCCACAGCTGTCGACTCCCGCACCAAGTCAGCAATGACACCGGCCCTACTTCAGCAAATATCTACGCCAGCCACACAAAGCCCTTACCTCGCTTACCTCGACTCCAATGGCACTGACGCGATCGACGACTTCATTCGTACAAGAGGAGACTCGGAGCCAGCTGATACCGGTGAGCCAGTCTCCCACGACAGCGATGAAGAACGAGAAGAGGAGACGCTAGCCAACAAAACCGCTTGGCAGCCTCGGACTGCCCAGCCAGCTGGAGCAATGCAAACAACTATTGCGCGACAGAATTCAGCAACACCCGTAACCGTCAAATTTGATAGTCAGACTCCTGCCTCGAAGCCAGTCGCGAAGGGTCACACGAAGCAGGACGACCGTCCAGTGCCACAGCCTTTGGCTGGCAGGAATAAGGTGGCAGCGACGAAGCGTCCCAAGCCGAAAGCGCCAAGCATCATACAAGGCATGAAGGCAGCTCGCGCGGCGAAGAAGGCGCAGGATGCGTCACAGGAGGCACCGGTTCAGACGGAATCTCAAAAGACGCAGGCTCAACAAGCGAGCTTCGAACGGCCATTCCCTCAGCAGGCCGATGTCGAGCCGATCACTTCCTCAGAAGCGATTTCTCGGCCAGGGGCGTCTGTGCCAACAACTTCGCATCAGCCGACAGCTCAACAGACTATGCCTCCGGCAACAACGGCGATGACTCCGCAACCAGTAGCCAACTCGAAGACGCGCAGCAGGGCAGGTGAAAATGAGCCTTCCGCCCTCGGGGAGCTGAAGAGGAGACGTCTAGACGATCAAAGCCGATCAAAAGCACCGCAGACTGCAACGAGGAAGGTCACCGGGGTCGCAGGACCAAAGCCCAGGGTGATTGTCGCACCAGCACAGATGGCACCCTCCTCGAATTCTTCATCCATGGTAGGAGATGCTGGCCAGAAGCAAGTCGACGAGACGGACCATCCTCCGGCTGCATTCTCGATCTCGAGTGATGATCTACCTCCCAACGCTCCTAGAGCTCCTACAGCTCGGCAGGAGATGCCTGACGGGGACGCAACAGACACACAAGCGGAGACAGGTCAAGGCACCGAAGACACCGACTCCGTCAAAGTCGCTGTTGAAGGTAAGACTCGGCTCAGATCCGGTATTGTTGACGACGAGAAAGATCACACGGATGATACGAGCGGCGTGGAGCCAGCCAGCGGAGAGAACCGCGTCGTGGGTGGTGAGCCTAGCTCCACAGTCGATCCTCGGGCCGTGCCAGCGAGTATTCATGCCGATTCTGTCAGCCCCAGCACCGGAGAGGAGAGTTTCATGGAAGCGCTACCAAATGTCAGACGAGTCGTCAAGGAGGCAGGGCGAGTCTCCTCGTAACCTAGGGGGGTGGGGGTGCCGGAAGCATCTTGGAGATGTCGCTGCGCTCATGTAGCACGAAACCCGAAACGTCTCCATTGGACGGTGTGCTGAAACCCTCTTAGCCCTTAGTACAAAGTGGATACGGTTTTCTGCAACCATCCGTTAGTATGCTGCGATTGGAGGCCAATCTACTGCTCGCTGTCATGACGTTTCGCAAAGCGCTTATTCAGTACTGTACTGTATTATTCTATGTTGAGGATGTTGTAGATTTTAGGTAAAAGAGGTGGATTGCCCTGATTCTGGTGTGGATCCTACGGCCTGCGTACGGCCGTTAGTCGGTAGGTGCCATTGGCGAATGAGAGTTATGGGATTTGCCGCCAAGCTCAGCCTCAAATTTAGCCTTCGGAGTTTTCATGCCTGAGGCATCATGCATCGATCGCGTATCGTTGCTTAGAGATTGCTATGCTTTCTTGTTCAAAACTGGCGAGGACACTAATCAGCTTTGATCTCCAACTACCAAGCGATCATACGGGAAAGCTGCTTACTTTGGCACGCCGGCTGAGGCGTAATCTGGACCCTGTTCTAAACCCCCATCGTTCTTGGTGTTTAGCTGGACAAGAGGTGGTGGTACAACCTCGACTCTGAAGCCAACAGTCTTGCAAAGCCACACCAGGAGGCAGAGTCACAATTCGATGCTGGTCCCAACCAACGTCACACCACCCAAAGAATGGGCCATCAACCTCACCCTCCACAAATCCTCCACCAAATCCAACAACTTCCTCAAATTAGCCTTCTACTTCACCCTCCTGGGCACTTGTGATGAACGCCCTCTTCGCTACGACTGCACCTTGACCATCATCAGAGCGAACGGTAAACCCATCGCCGAAGGTCTCCCACCACCTCCCTCCTCTTCCGCACACTCTGCTGATCTCGACAGGCATGGAATTCCCTTTCATCCCCTCCATCGCCAACGAAGACGGTTTCACAACCCACCAGATCATGGGAAACCAATGGACTGCTGGGAAGGCAGTGCATGTAGATGTCGGTGAGAATGACGAGGAGAATCTGATCAAACTGGAAGACGTGGTGTTGAAGGTTTTCAGGGGGAAGTGTATGTGTAAGGCGAGAGTTGTGGGGACGGGGGAGGTATTTACTACTGAAGATTGGGATGAGAGGTGATGTGCACGTGGTTAGAGTGGCTCGAGAGCTGGAAGAGGGAATGGCCGCACCTTCACCTCAATCAAAGTACGTGCATGGAGCCGAATCACTCGCAGGTAGAAATTTCGGTCGTCGAATGTCGCCTGGAGTTGACTTTTGTTGGCTGTCGTTGCATTTGGTCCAGCCTGAGCCATCCCATGTCCTGCATTTTTAGTGGAGACTTCCGCTACTATATGCTTCCCAGTCGCGGTCGTATCTTACACCCCGTCACCCGTGCCATCAGTCTATATCTTTACACTTTCGCTCAAATCGCCGCCAACGCTAGGCATAAACCCAGAGTGGAGTTTCGTCAAGTCATTCAGTCGCCGAAGAAACCGCTTATCACATCCGCCCAGCCACCACCTCCTCCACCGTCACTTCCCTCGCCACTCGTGCCGGGAGGCGGTCCATCACTAGGAGGTCCGCCAGAGCCTCCACTACCCCAAGGATCGTCATCCTCACCCCAAACATCGTCCGCGCCAGACCTGTTCTCCGACTGTTCCGGCGATTGACCCGCACCGAAAGGCTCGTTATTCGTTGGACTTGCATCGTCGCCACCACCCCTTTGTCCTGCGCCGCGCTGCATCGCTTCGTAGCCAGCCATAGTTCCAGCGCCAGCGATTGCTCCTTCACTTCCCACCCCGGCCGCACCACCAAGGCCACGGCCAGCAGTACCTGCAGCTCCTTCCATAGCACCAGCTCCTTCAGCAGCTCCTCCTGCTGCGCCAGCTCCGGCACCTGCCGCACCTCCTTCTGCTGCGCCTCCCCCCATAGGCCAAAAGATCGGCATAAAACCTCCTCCGCCACCCACGGACGAGTGTCGTGAGAAGTAGTCAAAATCGATGCTGATAGCCGTGGCCAGCATGACCGCCCTCTGATCAAGGGTCATGGCCGCTGCTTCTCTTTCGTATCTTGCAACCTCTCGACCGGTAGCATCTTGCAGAGCGGAAGTCTGCGCAGCGCTGTCCATCCTTAGAGCATACACGCCCGTATCAGTGAAGAGCTCCCTTGCAAAGCCGACGAAGTTGCGGTTGACACTGCCGATCGTGCTTTGATCTTCAGACTTGAGCGTGAAGTCCCAGGAGAGAAAAGGCTCATTGACGTTGGCGAACTGGACCATACCAGCTTCGATAGCTCGATCGGGCGCTTTCGACTCGGTCAAAGCCATTGTGTCGGAAATAGGCTTCTCTCCAGACGCAAGTCGTAAATTGTCATCTTTAGGGTCTTCAAGTGGCCGGAAGGTGAACAGATCATACTTCCGCCGCAGAGGTGCCCATACCTGTTTCGCCTCACCGATGATACGCATCTCCTCTAGCGTCAGTGGTGAAACCTGTGATAGTGCTCTCTGGTCTACTGCAGAACTGGCTGAAGTACCCTGGAGTGCTGTCGATGTCTCAGTGTCGGTATAACCGCCCTCCGGCACGGGATCGTACACCCTGATACGACTGTTGATGTATGCAAACGGCCTGTGTATGCGCAGCACTTCTCTTTCCTGCCGATCGAAGATGTGTGTGGTAAAGCTTCTGTGTGTCTTGAACATCTGCCTTGCAAAAGCACTACCGAGACCGTGATCTTTCTCAGCGATGTATCCTAAGGTCTGGCCCTGACCATCCATGATGACGTATCTGTTGGCTTGCTCGAAGCCAGCGATAACATTCCACATCTCGATCTGTCGCTGGATGACAAGACTGCTATTGCCGAGGATCGATAGTGCTGGATGATGGCGAGGAAGGACGCCATTTGGATCGTCTGGGATGTGTACGTCGGTGACCAGATCTGAGCTATCGGACTCGGCGAGGACTGTGGCGAGCTGTGCATTGCGTCCAGGCTGTTGCTGCTGTTCCTGCTGCTGTTGTGCTTCACCTTCACCTTCTTGCATGGCCCTTTCATTTCCATTATGCTCTGCCGCATCTTTCTTCGGCTGCCCTGGCCGCGATGCCCGAGGACGACCTCGTGGTGGTGGCTTCCGCAGCCATCTTCGTTGGGATAATGGTGCTACTTCTCTGGGTAGTCTTCCACGTACTCCAGCTTGTAGCAGCCCAGCTTGCCTGGAGGTCGATACTGCTCTCGGTAAGCGGAGCGACCACCGTGCTGTAGCCATCTTGAATGATGGACCAGTTGATATTTCGGCGTGAAAGTGGATCATCAAAACGTTATCTTGAGACAGATGCTTCACATGCAGGGATCGTCGGATGACCGGACCGAGCTCCGTTTCTCTCTGACCAAGAACGAACTATCGTTGCTAACCGAACATAGGACTCATGCATGTGCATCTTACGGAAGGCCAAGAGGATCAAGGCGATCGGCTCACTTCAAGCACACACCAAGGATTGTATCCTGGACCTCTCCAGCTCTCGAGCAACTTCCTGTAGAAAGATATCCCGCCTTGAAAATTCGTCCAGTTCCATCTCGATGAGCAATTCAGAAAACGACGTACCAAACAATTATTACTTCTGCTCACGACACGAGCATCTTTCCATTATGATAGTGCCTGGACCAATATTTTGCTTAAGAGACAGCTGAGATAGCTGCTCCGTCATCAGACATCACAATGTCGTGGCTATATTGCTTAGTCACGACCGGAAGGATGGACTATGTGACAGTCCCTGACGAACATTTGTCGAACGGCAAGCCTGCGGAAGTTACTGGAGAAGGCACAATCAACGCCCCCACGCACGGACAAGCGACCACACCTTCACCTCAGAAACCACGAAAACGCAGACCAAACTATAACTTGATTCACAAGAAGCCTTTGCCTCTCGAAGCATACCCATTACCAGCTTTCCACCCCACCAATCCAATCTCACTGCTACGACTGGCATACACATACTTATATCAGCTGGTCTTGCCACCGTCATCACACCCGGCAGAGCTATACATTGGCTACTTCTCGCCTGAGAGCAGGTCTGTCCATGTCACCGATCCTAAACATGCCCGAGCGTTATGGGAAATGGGCTTCTTCGGCAAGGGAACGCTCAGCAGAAGTGAGCCGAGCTGGCTAGACCGGGAGAAAGCACAGCTGAAGGCGAGTCGACTGGGAGGCGGAACTGCGGAAGAGGCCACTAACAAGCGCAGAGCTGAACGTAGAATGTTCAAGCTCGAGCGTGCGAGAATAGAGGCTGAACGCATTGAGAAGCAGAAGTTGGTCGAAGAGGGAAAGCTGGATCCTTCTGTGCTTGAGAATCTGGAGACTGATGCCGCAATTGCGAAGAGGATGCTCGAGGAGTACAACTCTGCCCAGACTGAGGCAAATATGAAGGACTTGGATCGAGCTGAGCCAATCGGGACGAACGATGACCTGGATCAAGATCTTGACAATATCGAAGATCAAGAACACCTGCAGCTCACTCTAGAGGAAGCATACTTTCTCTCGTACGGCCTCGGGGTGCTCTCGATCCGCGACCCTTATCCCACAGCTGGACCACACGAAGCATTCACCAATGAGCATCTTCTGGCTCGCTTTTCAAACCACAGCACCTTTCCGCCACAATCACCAGCCGCGGTGGTTCCGCCAGATAACCAATTCCTGCTCAACTACGTCGTCTACCACCACTTCCGATCCCTGGGCTGGGTTGTCCGGCCAGGCGTGAAGTTCGCAGTTGACTATCTTCTATACTTCCGCGGCCCAGTGTTCTCTCACGCAGAGTTTGCTGTGATCATTGTGCCCTCATACACAGCCGCATATTGGAACTCGGAGCCGGGAGTCAAAGAGAGACGAGTCAAGCAGACTAATGACTGGTGGTGGATGCATTGTGTCAATCGAGTACAGAGTCAAGTACTGAAGACATTGGTCTTGTGCTATGTGGATATCCCAGCACCAGCAGCCATCCACGCCGCGCAGGAGGACGTCGGTGCTTTGTTGAAGATCTACAAAGTCAGAGAGTTCGTGGTCAAAAGATGGGTGGCGAACAGACAGAGAGACTAAGCCTGGGACAACTAATGCTAGTTGTGAAGGCCACGTGCGCATGGGAAAAGGCTTGCAAATACAGGCACATGACATTTTGTACGACAAGCGCCGTTCTTTGTTCGGTGTTGCAGTCCTGTCCCACCCTGCGCTTATGATTGGAGCACGAATGCTATTCTAAGTAGCACTTGCCAGGACATTAGTAGATCAATCATAAGCACAAGGGCCTATCGTACCCATCTCGACCTACGAGGTGTCTCTTGCTTCCAGCTCCGCGACCAAGATGATCTACCACATTGGCAGTCAGTTCCTCAAGAGCCCATGGTGTAAGATCGCGACTGGTAGCAACACTGGCCTCTTCATTTTGTTGGACCCTAAAGCCCATGCTGAAGGCCGTGCTTACTAATACGTGTTTCATGCGCGTTGCTTCTCAGCTGTCTCCTCCCATCGAACTATCAGCACAACTCCAACTATGCCCACTGCCCTGGCTATCATGGATGGCTTTGCCGCTGGCATACAACCCAACGCCGCATATCGTCACTCCGAGCAGGAAGATGGCGAAGTTGACACATGTCAGACTGCTCTTCTGCCAATTCAAGAACCATCCTCCACGATTGATGTACAGCCAGTAGAGTCCGGCCAATCCATACGTGAACCAAGAGGCAAAGAGCGAGGAGATGAGCGATAGCAGATCGTTGAAGTTTGGAATACTTTCGGCAACGATGAACGCGATGATCCACAGCACCACAATGATGCCAATCCACGTCCCGACGGCGAGGAAGGTCGTCTTGCCCATGTGCTTGGTTCCTCGAAAGATGCGGAGATAGATGTATTTGGCGGCGACGTGAGCATATATCACTCCAGCGATGACAATCTGAGGGACATCAGCGTAGTACCACAGGGATGTTTGGCGGTTACTCACAGTAGGCAAAGCAATGCCATACGCAACCTTCTTCACGATTGGCGAAGCGCTTCCAAGTGCTGGGCTCTGAACATCCGGTCCTGCGTACCGATACACCACAATCGCCACGACGACGTACATGCTAATATCCCAAGCTTGCAAGAAGAACAGTGCCTTGGGAAAGTCCTTCGGATCTTTCAGCTCCGACATGAAAGTGAAGAATGCCACATGTCCCGTGTATGCGAAGATAATGTTCGTGACACTCTGAAACGCAGAGGCGAACGGCACGACGACAGTCGTCTGTACGATTGGGTCTGGCCGTTCAATTCCCACGCCGATCATTGTAATCATGACCGCCGCGAGGATGGAGATGAAAGCTGCATTCGTCAGTAAGTACAAGTCTAAAGGGATCCGCTGACGTACAGGCGATGGACAGGTATGAAACATTCTTCAATGTCCTTGGGAGCGTGAGCAAAGCCAGCACGATCGTGCCAATCGCCGTCCAAACGATCGTACAGGTCGCATGTCCGGTAATGGCGTTGAAAGCGATCGAAAACGTCAGGACATGGCTACCCATCCCGAAGATCAGGAAGATAACCTGAGCAGCACCAAAAATCTCCCTCCCAACTGCACCGAACCAGATCTCGCCAACATCCGCCATGTTGTGAACATGCGGGTACACCTTCTTGAACTGGTACATCGTGTAGCCAGTATATGTAGCAATGGCACCGAGCCCGACAATCAAGATGATCCCAGGAACCAGCCCGATTCCTGCTAGCACCGATGGCAATGATAGGATGCCTAAAGAGATGGTCTCTGCGATCATAACTATCGATGCCTGCCACCACGACAGCGTGCGGTATTTGACCGCTGAGTCGGACTCGTCGCCAAATGGGTCACCAGAATCGTACTTGCTGCTTCTTCGATGCCCATTGTATTGTGGAAGTGGGTCGCCACCATTCACTTTCTCTGGGTCTTTGGCTATGCTGTTCTCCCTGTCCATGGATCCCTTCTCGCCATGAGCCGATTCGGTCGCATCGTGCGACATTCTGTTCACGCCTCTGCGAAGGATCGAAGGTCCGCAATGGAAGTGCGAAATGGACGATTGCGCACAAGAGCATGCGACTGGAATCAAGCATAACAAGCATACTTTGTCATCCTTACCGACTCCTCTTGAGCGCGTACGTGGCGTAGAGGACGACTTAGTCCAATTGCTTAGAATTAAGGTACGCGACGGCTCTCATTCGTTGTATACCGATGTATGGCTCGTGTAACCTGTGCGTGGTGGTGGTGGCGTTTGAGCCAACCACCAACAGTTGTGACGTCGACAATCTGTTGAACACACAGCTTTGGGATTGGATCTTCACAGCTTCAGCATCATTGATGAACTCACTGCGCTTGTGCCGCTTAGACGAGACGTACTGTACGGGTTCCTGCAATAACTGATTTGGGGTTAGTGGTATGAGAGCATCAACTGGCTCTGCACTATTTATTCACACAATTGTCGCAACCACTTGTGACCGGGGCTGGGAGACGTTTGCCACTACATCCGGAAAGTATGGACATCGACTATCTAGATGAAATAACGCGTGGTGATGGGATCATAGTCGAGGCATGCAACTATCCAATTCATCAAAGATGGCTTGACACATAGGACGACGGTAATTGCACGCGTCCTCGAGCGCAGAGACAATGTTCATAGCTGCAAAATTAAACTGTGTAACACCTAGACCGGTTGCAGCCGCCACTGAACGACAACACGACGGTTGGACACGGCATTGACTGTTCGCACGGGGTCGAGGATGCGCAAAGAACAAGAGTGACAGGTGGGACTGGGGGCATGACTGCACGTTTGCTACATTGACAAAACACGCAAACTTGATGGCGAACATTCGAATACCCGTCAACGAAACACGAGTCGCAGAACGGTAGCGTCTATCGACTCATAGCCATGGCAGACGATCAGCACGCCTACACAGTCGCAGACCTCTTCCTGCAAGTCCTTGCAGAAGCAGGCGTGGACTATCTGTTCACAGTTCTCGGTTCCGATCACGCCAGCATCATCGAAGCATATCAACGGCGACAGAAGGATGCTAAGACATGGCCGAAAATGCTCCACTTCCAACATGAGGTAAGTGCAAACATCCTTCCTCAACGACGCTGCTACTGACAGCGCCAGTTCGTCGCCATATCCGCCGCGGACGGCTACGCCAGATTGACCGGCAAGCCGCAATGTGTCATAGTACACGTCGATGTCGGGACAGCAGCCCTCGGTCAAGGCCTGCACAATGCCTCGAGCGGACGTGCGCCGATGCTTGTTTTCGCGGGCCTCGCGCCTTATACCCTGAATGGAGAACTGCCAGGGTCGAGGTCGGAGCATGTACAGTGGTACCAAGATGTGTCGAGCCAGGCTTCGATTGTCGCGCCTTATGCCCGCTACTCGAATGAGATCAAGGCGACGGAGCATGTCAGGGTCATGATGAAGCGGACGCTGTTTATGGCCTCGACTGGGACGCCTGGTCCGGTGTATTTGACTGCGGCGAGGGAGACGCTCGCGATAAGAGTCCAGGACAACCTACTCAGGGCAGAGGGAATCCCTCCCGGTATAGCGACATGTCAACGTGCAGGCCTCCCAGAAGACGCAGTCGACCAGATTGGTGCAGCCCTTCTCTCCGCCAAGAAGCCACTCGTCATCACAGGATACCTCGGGCGCAATCACGCTGCAGTACGCCATCTGGTCCGCCTCGCCGATCTTGTCGGAGGTCTCCAAGTGATTGACTCTGAGCTTCGGGAAATGTCCTTTCCAGCACGACATCCGGCTTGGACTTGCAGAACCGCTGGCGCAGCAGCTGCTATTCGTGACGCTGACGTAATACTGGTACTGGACTGCGATGTGCCGTGGATACCAGTAAAGATCCAGCCTTCCGCAACGGCCCACATAATTCATATTGACATCGATCCGAGGAAGGAGAAGATGCAGCTTTTCGATATTTCCGCGGAGGCTACGTTTCAGGCGGAGTGTGAGATTGCTTTGCAGCAGCTTTACGCTCATATCCGGGGCCATAAGTCCTGGTCAGAACGGGCTGTTGGGCTTGAGGGTAGGAGGCAGGAACTGATTAAGCAGCACGCCGAAGGTATTCGGGCCCTCAATCTACGAGCGACACCACGTGCAGACGGCAACATATCGATCGATCATCTTGCTGCCTCTCTGAGTCGCGTACTGCCTGAGGACGCTACGTACGTTCATGACGCTGTCACAAATACCATTTCGCTGATGGAGCAACTTCGCCTCGACAGACCTGGCACCAGCCTCAGCAAAGGAGGCAGTGGCTTAGGCTGGGCCGGCGGCGCTGCAATCGGTGTTAAACTTGCTCTTGACAAGTACGACGTCAGCAACAGACCGCGTGTCGCGCAACGCACGACAGATGAGGCTGGAGCATCGAGCAGCATTGTTTGTTGCGTGACGGGGGACGGCGCTTTCATGTTCGGCTCTCCTGTGTCGACGTACTGGGCACAGCACCGTCTTGGCACTCCGTTCTTGACTATTGTTCTCAATAATGGAGGCTGGAACGCGACTAGGTCTTGCATTGACGATGTACACCCGGATGGCGTTGCGGCGAAGATGAGCGACGCGGATCTCGACATAGCTTTGAGGGAGGAACATCCTGACTACGTTGCCGTTGCCGTTGCTGCCTCGAGCCACAGTCTCTGGGGCAAGAGGGTTGGCAAGTCAACAGAGCTAGAACCTGCAATCCGCGAAGCTTGCCGCGTCGTCTTCGAAGAGAGGCGTGGCGCGCTGCTAGAAGTTGTCATAACTTGATTCTGCCAGCAGGTTATTGTGGAATGGCTGCAGTCAAAAATCGCTCGTCCTTACGCATCGTCCCAAAGAGTCATGGTCTCATTATCTAGTATCTCGTCAATCACGTCAACGCCACCTTCGTGCCACTAATTTTAATCGTAGCGGTATACAACGACCTGCCTCCATTATTATTGGCATGCAACACTATCTTATCACCACCTCTTGTGACATCCGCGCCTCCAGGTCCACTCAAACCACCAGTGCCACTTTGAATCAGTGGCGTCGCACTACGAGTATATGGCCCCGTGATCGAGCTAGCGGTGGCGTAATCGACGTTATAGTGCTCCGTCGTAAAGCATCCAGAGCTGAAGAAGAGGAAGTAGGTCGAGCCTGACTTTACCAGTGCAGGAGCTTCAAGGATCCCATCGTCGGAAAGTCCCTGGTGGTCGAGAAGGGTTGTGGCTTCGCCCTGAGCTGTGAGGCCGTCGGCGGATACAGGTTGGAGGATCAGTGGGGTTGAGACCAGTGGTTCGACTGTATATTATTAGCTGTTGTCAAGGAATTCTGGTTCAAGCTTGGGGGGACTTACCGGTGTTCTGGCAAGCGCCACCATGTCCCAGAGAGTTTCCGTCAACTTTGTACACAACGTATCTCTGGCCGTTGTCGTAGAATCCAGCAGGATCGATTGCGCCCCCTTCGCTGAGAGGGCAAAAGAGTGGTTCCGCTTGTGGCGTGTATGGGCCAAGGATGTTATCTGAGGTCGCTGCTCCGACGCAGTGCTTCGAGGTGTCAGACGTCACGCTTGCGCTGTAGTACAAGACGAACGTGCCATCGTCCTGGATGGATCAGTTATGCGTTCGTTATCACGCCCAATCTGTTTGGCTTACCAGGATGTTAACGTCTGGCGCCCATGTGTTGGGCGAACTTTGTACGACCCAGCCTGGCAGGTTTGGGAGAGCATCTCTTTGCGTGCCGTCTGTGTTGTAGACCAAATGCCAAGTTTCAAAATCGTCAGAGGTGGCGATCTGAATGCGGATGCCGCTGCCAATGGTACGAGTTGCGAATGCATACCACTTGTTGTTGACTAGCAGGATAGTAGGATCTGTAATGATGAGTTATGAAGTCCCTCGGGGCTGACGAAGTGCCTAACCTGGAAAGTTCTTGCCCTGTATCTTGGGTCCCGATAGACTTCGTCTGCTTATGCTTCTTCGTGCTGCTACGTCCTTGTGGATAACAAGTGGTGCAGCCAAAGCTTGCTGTAGACATAGTCCTAGCAAGGACAGTGAGAGCCAGCTAGTAAGCATCCTAATCAATCCAACGAAGCCGCGGAAACGTTCTGTCCTGAGTACGTACAGGCAGGCGTAAAGAGGAATGCAGGTGCATTGACCGCATTCCAGGGCCCAGCAAGTCCATTATGTGCTCCAACAGACTCCTCTTCACGACTCACCTGGTCTAGAGATCTCCATCATTGCAGTATCGAGGCCCGCACTTGCGTGCTGGTGGAAGAAGGTCGGACCAGACTTGGTTAGGGTGTTAAAACATGCTCACCACTGGAGCAGTCGGTCGCCATGCCACTAAGCAACGCAATGGTCGCCGGAGACACACACCACTCACAAGCCGAGATCGAGCACATGCCGCGCAGAATACTGCTCGTTCCTGTGGCCCGCCGCCGCTAGGTCCTGGCATCGCCTTGCCTCGAAGAAGGTGCCTCCCGGACGCCGTATGGCCGTCTTCAAGCCTCGTGACGACAGTTTGCATCGACAAGTAGGGCACATATGATTGCGTGCTCGCGTGTATAGCGCTGATTTTGGAGGTGGCATGAGCCGTGCGTGCGTTACGCTTGGCGACAGCGGCGCTTGGGCGGCTAAACCAAATCCAATTGATACTCACCCTCATCTTTGACCTCAGCTTCACAACGCTTGCGCATAGACCTATGTTAGGCTTAGCGTTTGTGTGTTTCGCGAAGGCGATATCGTAAGCAATCACGTCGATACCGGCGCGGCGAACGCCGACGCACGGTCCATGCCACCACAAAAATCAGCACTGTACATATCATAACCATAGTAACTAGGCCGGTAGATCGCAGCTAAGGAGTGGAGTATTGGCGATTGGAGTTGCAGATGGCGCAACAGGACCTCGTGCTGAAAAGGGCTCTGCTATCCGTAACTTCTAGCACTTCGGTAGGAAAGATATATGACTTGGTACTGGAGACAGACCAAGCAGGATTCTGGAATTATCGTGTACACATTTTGCCATGTTTCTGAAGAAAGAGATGACATCTTGGCAATAGCCGATCCGACTCCATCGCCACGGACCTCTGCGCACTCTCCTTGCAGCACTACCACGCCTCACGCAGCAAATTTACCTTCGTGACCAGCCGAGCCTGATTGGTATAGCTGAAGACGGAGGATGGTGGTCAGCTGTGAAGTTCTTTTTTCTCGTTTTGGACTTCGACTGCCGCAGCGGTAGTTCTACCGGGGACTTTTTTTGTCAGATGGCATCGCGCTGCTCACTGCGCTCTCTCTCTCCCCTGGGGCTGTGGTGTAGCATAGGATAACAAGTCGTGGCTTGGCCTTCGTAGACGATGCAGAGATTGGAGTGCCGACAACTCTCGGCAACTTTCGGTAAAGCGCACAAAGCAGCCACGAGCGTGATCGCCTCTCTTCCACAATGATATGTCACGAGCTCCACATCCGCCCTCCCCGCGCTCACTGTGCCCATGGAGTCTTCACAACTTTCTTCTGGGACAAAAATGCATCCGACCGCAACTCGCAGCTGACAGCTTCTTCACGCCTGCCGCCGATCGTTGCTTCCTTGCCGGCGCGGAGAATGGGAAGGCCTCACTCTATGCTGCATTGACTTTGCATATACGAGCCCGACCCGACAACGCATCACTGTCCTGGCTCCACCTCGAACCTTGACTTGTGCACACGATGGTGCTGGACGTCCAGAAACCTGCCGCTGGCACCGGATTAACGGTCGAAGCGTGGGCGCAAGGATACATGTGCGGTAGTCTCATCATCATGGCCTGTATTGCCATCGCGAACATGCGCAGTCATGTGCTGCTGCACAAATTGATAGTGGTGGAGGCAAGGATATTTTTTGGCCCGATTTTGCCTGCACTCACTCACCACCACTCATAGCTGCTTTTCGGCACGCTCCATGGAACCTTCATCTTCACCAGTGAGCGATTGGGTTAGTCCTAGACATGCCTGTCTTGACACTAACACGACTTCAGATCCTCCAGTATATAACTGGTACCTTAGGTGGGTGTCTCAAGCACGCCATATTGTATCATGAGTCGCCTGACCTGACATGCTTGCAGTACCACGGCAATCTTCCTGAACATCAGCTGGAGCCTTCACAACGTGATTGCGTGGATGAAGAACAAGCCATTTCTCGGAGGAAAGACAAGCCTCTTCTATATTGGCACGGTCATCCTCGTCCAACCCTACTGGGTGTTGGAGATAGCAGCAAACTTCGTGAGTCATGACACGATACAGTAGACCGTAAGAAGGTCACGCATTATTGTTGAACTGACACTGCATAGCTATTCTTCAGCGGGAAGAATGGCCTTTTCACACATACCAGACCATACGAAGCTCTGTTCCGTGATCCGTGGTGGATCTTTACAACAGTCAACTTGTTCTGGAACATCAAAACAAAGTATGAGTTTGGCCTATACGAGCTCGTGCGCGTCTCGCCACGCTTCGGCATTTTGCTAGGAGCCATGCTCCTAAGTATCGGCTTCGTCATTGTCGACATTCTCTCCGTCACGCACGTCATCGGCGGAAGCGCATTGCCGGACGGCATTAATCCGTTCTGGAAACTTGCATTTGTCTTCAAATGCCTGTCTGATACTATGGTCCTGGACGACTTCAAGACCGCCCTCGACCGCCTCAAGCAGTACAAGATGAATCGCATGGGCAGCATAATGAGCGATGGTGTTCGAGGCGACTTCGTCGATGTCGAACAAGCCCGAGTGAAGAAGGCACAAGAAAATCGTGCCAAAGCTGAGCTTGAAGAGTACAAAACGAGGACACGGAATTGGTCTAGAGGCAACGATACAGACTTTCTTGATCTTGAAGCAGCGCTACGACTCGATGAGGAAGAACACGGCCAGCGCATCGATTCAACTATCTCTGGTGGCGGTCCCGATGGTGGTTGAAGGCGCCTTCTCACTGCTGTCAGATCGACCTTGATCGGTCCTCTCTCAAGACTGCAAGGGGTCGCTCTCGTCGGCTCTCGAATACCTTGTCAGACTCAAGCCTGCGAGCGAGTGTGAAACTCGGCGGCAGGATCTTGATGCACCAGAGGGTGGTAGACCTGTGCTACTTGGCCGTGCTATGAAGGAGCCATTTGCTCGGATTCGCCGAGGAGAAGCTTCACACCTCGTGGGCCGAAGACGCGTGTCTCACCAAGCTACAACGGCAGAGGTCCACCCGGATTCCTGCGAATTTGTGCCTGAGGGCTCAAGTACCGAGTGCTGCAGTAAGCAGGACGGACAATGCAATGTCGTTGCGACGCGTTTGGTCTGACGGATCATGCACAGTAATCAGGGACGCCCGATGGCAACGATATCGACAGAACAATTAGACGAGATCCCAGGATCCTTTGCTTCAACGAGATAACCTACAAGTACGTTCGTATTATACTCTCGTGTCAAGAACAATCGCGCCTGTAGAATCCATACTGTAATGTGCCTTCACCCCGAGTTTCGGCCGGTGGCAGCCAATGTCGCACGATCGCTCTCCACGTCTCTTCTTCATCAATACCACAATATGGTCAGATAAAGTTATCGAAGTAGGTCATATCTCATTATGCTGTACACGCACTCAGCTGAGTGTTTTCTCTTTAGTCTCTCTGTGTCTTGACCGAGTCAACGAGGACCATGGCACACCTCAACGGCCTCCAGGATTGCATACGCCTCAGTTCTGGAAAGTCGAAAGTGATATTGGCAAGACAGACTCTGATCTTCTTCCTACCCGGAAACCCAGGTTTCGTCGAGTACTATCGCAACTTCCTCAGACATGTCCACGTCAGCCTGCAGCATGCCGGCGTCACGGTCTATGGTGCTTCCCACATTGGCTTCGAAATGCGTCCGTCGCGTCAGGGTGTCACACATGATCCGCCGTACAGCTTGCAAGAAGTCATAGGTGGAGTCCAACATAAGCTCATTGCTGAAGCACGGAGAATGCAAGAGGAATCGCAAACGTCTGAGCCTATTCAGGTTGTACTCATGGGCCATTCCGTCGGCTCGTACATGCTGCTCGAGGTCATGACCTGGTGGCGAGCCCACTCTGCGACATCACTGCAGGACAAAAATCTTCTACAAATCGCGGGCGGAGTATGTCTCTTCCCAACAATCGTGGACATAGCGAAATCGCCCAGGGGTAAGGTGATGAGTGTCTGTCTTCCCACCATCATCCTCAGCCTAACCTGCTGCATCCACTAACTTCCTCACAGCACGTCCTTGCCCTCCCCTTCCTCCCCTCACTAGCCCAATTAGCCGCCCTGCTCCTCAGCTCCATCCCCTTATGTCTCTGGAACTGGGCCGCCACTCTCACTCCCGGCGCCACTCCCTCAGCCCACTACGTCGCCGTTACAGAAGCCGTCATCAAATCCAACAGCGGCATGTCAGTACGTCAAGCAGCTTTCATGGCCCATGACGAAATGCTCTCCATCAAACATGATAAATGGCACCCAGCGCAGATCTGGGGTGCGAGAAGTGAGGCGGAGACTGAGCAAGATCTTCAACCTGCGAAGCTGTTCTTTTACTGGGGTGAGAATGATTACTGGGTTGATAATGAGGTGAGGGATAGGTTGATCCGTGAGAGGGTGGAGGGTGGGGTGGGGATGAGGGTTGATGAGTATGGCATGGATCACTGCTTTTCCCTGAACGAGGAGCACGGAAAAGTCGTAGCGGAGCAGGTCGCTGCTTGGGTTGATGGTATTCTGTAGAAACCGCTTCATGCATCAGCCTGTCCTCTTCCCACCCCCAATCTCTTAACACAGCCCTGTCCTCCAGCCCCTCCGAACCCTCATCATATCAGTAATGCATCCCATAGCTCGATGCGCTCCCCCCTTTGCCTCCTTCACCGCGTCATTCCCCCGAACCCCCATCGTCCTAATCCCCACACTCCCATGATACAATACACCACAGTATTATTCTTCCCACCCTCAATCTCCTTTCAGTTGACGAGATATGTGCAGCTTGCGTATATCAAGGCCGCAATCATGCAGCCTAGCATGAAGGAGAGGGTAGTTGGAAGAGCCAGCGTGGGATGTGGATGTGCCGGCACGGTGTTGTGAATATGAGGCGCGTGGCGGAGGCGGTGCCTCCTGGTGCCCCGTGCTCTTTTGGGATGTCCGCTATTGTCGCTGCTGCTGCGCTCGCCCGCCCGGTAGTTTGGTGTGGTACTGACTGTGCTGGATGTGCTGTTGCGTGCTGAAATTTACACAGCACTGTGGATGCTTTGGTGGTGCTAGGGAGTCTATGGTGGTGTGGCTTTATGTCCTCGTTGTGCTGTAGACAGCGATGTGACGTTCTAGTTGTTCAGCGCGTTCAAAACATATGGTGGACTCAATTATTAGCATTGGGACCAATGGCGCTGCCTGCGTGCTGAGCATGTGCTGCATTCGAAGTGAATGGAGACAGGTGCTGCGAGACCACGGGCTTGGTGTGTTCCATTGACTTCATCGACTATAGAAGGAGCACGCCATGCCTCCAAGAGATGACGCTCGATTGCAGGACAGTGTCGTTCGGCGCGTCACTTGTGTCTGAATCGAAGATCGTACTATGACATCGTGTGATGACAAGGATCACCGCTTGTGTAGCAGTTGTGAAGTATTCCTGCCTTGGGTGGAGGTGCGTTCCAATTGACGCGGCATTCCGAAGGATCGCCTCGAGGAATTGATCGCCTCGAGAATAGTTTCTTATCTCCAAGAAGAAACGACAACACAGTCGCAGAGGATGCGTAGATTCGGTGGGGCAAGGATCGATTCGGCGTGCGACTCTTAGTATCGACATTTTACAAGAAGCCAGCCTTCTCCAAGTCATCGTACACCTTCTTCGGCATAACATTGCCCTCCGCGTCCTCCATCTCTACGACACCCTCCCCATCCAATCCGCCCTTCTTCTCGAGTTCCTTGGCGCGATCACGCTCAAGCTTCTCCCACAGCTTCTCTGCTTCCTCAATCTTCGTAATCTCCCTGAAAAGTCCCGTGTTCTTCGTGATGCCCAGACATTGCAGTCCGTAGATGTGCCTCTGTTCTGAGAAGTGCTTGTCGAACGCTCGTCGTCCCATGTATACGTAATTTCCGCAGATCTCACAAGGGAACTCGACACCAAGGCCGTGAAGTTTGTACAGCCAGAAGGGAATGGGCTTGCCGTCCCAGGCGAGAGGAAGTTTGAGAGGGTTATAGATCTTCTCGCCGTCTGCATCGTCTTCGTCTTCGGCTGCGCCAGTGGTGGCACCAGCAACTTCTTGATCCTCTGCGTAAAGCTCGGCCAGTTCTTGTTGCCGTTCCTTGTCCGTCATACCAGCTTTACGCTCGACATTGACTCTTGTGTCTTCTCGTTCGGTCTTCATGGTGGCGGCCAGCTTGCGCACACGATGTTCCCGCTCAGCCACAGCCCGCTCTTTTAGCCGCGTCACAGTGGTCGATCCGTTGGCTGTGCCATTGCTGGGCGCATTCGACATGTCGGAGTCTCCTCCATTTTGTGCTCTCTGTCGTGCTTCCGCGTTCTTGATGTGCTTCTTTCCCGTCAGATGTGCTTTGTAGACGTTGTCGTTTTTGAACTCTTTCTGGCAGTCCGCGCACCATATGCCTTCGCCGGTGCCTTCTGTGACTGGCCCAGCCGAAGTCGCCGCATTCGATCGAGCTTGCACTTGCCAGCCAGGCGCCTTGTCTGCTTCCCACTCCTGCTCGAACTCATCGTCAAAGCTTCTGAACAGCTTCTCCAGATCCTCGAGCGGCTTCGTCTTGCGCAAGAATGACTCCAGGTACTGCGCCAGCGCACCGACGTATGAGAAGTACTGGTCTGTCATCTTGTGCTGCCGGCTAATGTTGCATTTTGGTGGTGTGAAGGCGTCGAAGTTGTCCAGGTATTGCAGGTATGTGAGTTTCCGCACGCCTTTTATGCCGGGCAAGTTCAGGTATTCTTCATGGAGCATGGTCAGATCGAAGAAGCGGCCCGAAGCCTCCTCGCCAGTGAACATGGCATCGATGTCGCCTGCAAATCCTCCTGGCGGCCCTCCATCTTCCACTCTGTGGTATGCTCGCTCAAGGTTCTCCACCGGCTCGTTCGGGTATCGCTTGTGGTAGTCCTTGATCTTGCCGTACTCGTCGTAGAAGGTCGCGTATGTGTCGCCCGTGCTTATCGCCTGTACCTCTCGCAATCGCGCATCTCGCTCGTCGTTGTAGATATGCAGGGCTCGTTGCGACTGGCGTTCGATTCGTTCGAGGAAGTTTGCGATTTCGTGGTCGCGGATGAGTCGACTGCGGATCTGTGAGTTGTAAGTCCCGTTGTGGTGAAGTGGCAATGGTTGGTGTGTGTACACTTACGTGCTTAGGCTCCTCTCGCACTCGGTCTGCTATGGCCTGTTCAAGGCGTTCGACATCTTCGTGTATCGCCCGCAGGTCTTCGTAGATCATCGTGAGGGGCGCTGTCGATGGCAGAGGAGTCGATGAATTGCTTGAGCCCCAGCAAATGCAGGTCAAGTGCGTCAGTAGTTGTTGAAGAGAATTGCACGTGGTTGACGTCGCGGCAAGCTCTTTCTCATAGTCGGAGCTACGCCAAACTTTCAGCGCGACAGATATCACCACCATCTCCTCCACCTTAACTGATTGTTCCTCATCCACTACCACCACACAGAACACTCCCACCGAAAAGATGGCAGACGAAGGCATCGATCGCAAGGCGGAGGAGAAGATGGAGTTCTCCACCTCCAAGGAAGTCACCGTGGCGCCCACCTTCGAGGCGATGCACTTGAAGGAGAACTTACTACGAGGCATCTACGCGTACGGCTACGAATCGCCCTCGGCCGTGCAGTCGCGTGCCATTGTGCAGATCTGCAAGGGCAGAGACACCATCGCGCAGGCGCAGTCCGGAACGGGAAAGACGGCGACCTTCAGCATTAGCATTCTGCAGGTCATCGACACTGCTGTGCGCGAGACTCAAGGTACAGGCATGAGTGAGATGATGAAGAAGACAGGCTGATACTGCAATAGCACTCGTCCTGTCTCCTACCCGCGAACTCGCTACTCAGATCCAGTCCGTACTGCTGGCACTCGGCGACTACATGAACGTGCAGTGTCATGCCTGCATCGGAGGAACGAACGTCGGCGAGGATATCCGCAAGCTGGACTACGGCCAGCATGTAGTGTCTGGCACACCGGGACGAGTCGCAGACATGATCCGACGACGAAACCTACGCACGCGACACATCAAGATGCTGGTTCTGGACGAAGCCGATGAGCTGCTCAACCGAGGATTCAGAGAGCAGATCTACGACGTCTACCGATACCTGCCACCGGCTACCCAGGTCGTGGTTGTCTCCGCCACACTCCCGTACGACGTTCTCGACATGACCACCAAGTTCATGACCGATCCAGTTCGCATTCTCGTGAAACGCGACGAGTTGACCCTCGAAGGCCTAAAGCAATACTTCATCGCAGTCGAAAAAGAGGAGTGGAAGTTTGATACCCTTTGCGACCTCTACGACACACTTACCATCACCCAAGCCGTCATCTTCTGCAACACGCGCCGCAAGGTCGACTGGCTCACGGACAAGATGCGCGACGCCAATTTCACAGTGTCAAGCATGCACGGCGAGATGCCACAGAAGGAGAGAGACAGCATCATGGGCGAGTTCAGACAGGGTAACAGCAGAGTTCTCATCAGCACGGACGTTTGGGCGCGCGGAATCGACGTCCAGCAAGTCAGCCTGGTCATCAACTACGACTTGCCATCCAACCGAGAGAATTATATCCACCGCATCGGCAGATCTGGACGGTTCGGGCGCAAAGGCGTGGCGATCAACTTCGTTACTAGCGAAGATGTTCGGATTCTGCGTGACATTGAGCTCTACTACTCCACCCAAATCGACGAGATGCCGATGAACGTGGCAGATCTGCTTTCTTAGGCGCAGTGAGGAAGCGAAAGAAGATCAAGAAGAATCGACACTAAGGAGACGATGCCGATAGGCCATGGAAGCCGCAATTGGTGTGACATGGTGCAAGCGACGACGTTTTGTGCTTTACGGCGTACGGCCACTGGGGATGGAAATGGTCAGATATGATAAGAAGGTGAGTTGAGTCAAACCATGCCTTTCTACGAACATCGCTGACTCCGCGGGACTAAGATTGCCTGTTCATGACTCCTCCCACCGACGAAACTCGTGCCATGGACTTCCCATATCCTGTACTGCTGGGACCTCAAGGTGCGTCGATCGAACCGTGCTGCACTAACAATCATGCCGTTTCCTGTCTTTCCGATCCTTTCGTTCGGGCTGATGCATCAAGAGTCAAGTCTGCCGAACTTGTTGTCTCAGCTCCGTGTAAAGTGCGCCAGATGAGTTCCCGATCCTTCGCCAGTCATTTCGCGCCGCTTGAAGTCCTCTCGTCTATAACGCTCTGTGGCAGAGGTTTAATGCAGTTATTCCAATCTTCGAGGACGCAGAGGACGAAGGTCGTGTAGGCGTAGGACTTGCGTGCGTAGTGGTCGCGCCAGTAGTGGTTGGTTGCACCTGGACGGGGTACCCTGTAGTCTCTCTGGATGAAGACATCGGTAGGGTGAACTTCGAAGGACTTGTCGATGATGAGGTTGAAGAGTTTGGGTGGGAAGGCTTGGATGCGGTGTGCTAGGTCGTCGGTCATTGTCACTGTGTCACCAGATTAAGGCGAGGGCGCTCATGAGACGGCCTCGACTTGCCCAGCCCTTACGGGTCGCGCGAGCTTCTCTCGGGGAGTGCTTTCGTTGCACGCCGACGGGACTCTCGAGCCAGAAAGTCGACCTATCATTCCAAGAGGGAAATTTGGTAAATCTGGAACCTGACACGCTCGTAGTACAGTTCCTTGTAGTACTTCCGCCAATGCCAGTCAATCTGCAGCTGGATTTGGAAACTTATAGAACGAGATCGATTGTCGCTCGGTGTACGCCAAGTTCCAAGAACTTCTCCGGAACAAGGTTGAAGGAGGAGGTCAGGACGCAAATTCTGAGACATGTGATACCAAGACCTTCTCCTGCTCCCGTATCCCAGCATGTCAATATTGATTGTGTTTTCCCGGAATTCCCCTCCCTACAGCCTCCCCACTGTAGCTCACCACGCCAAATTCTGATACGCAACTGACAGCGATGAACATCACCTCAGACCCAAGACGAAAAATCCCCTCGAACAAGACCTCTAAGATGGACGAGGTTGTCAATCTCCGCCCGCAAGGCTTGGTAGCGGTATCGGCGTCGCCGGAAAGATCGCACATTTCCCATTTCATCCGCGACGCGTAGGGCCCAAGACTTCCTGAGGAGGAACTCCGGGACGGGGCCTCTTTGTACATTTGACGGTACTCGAAGGACAGAGCGCTCTGGCACCTTTATGATGCCAAAGGATCCGACTGCCGGTGCAGAAGAGAAGTTTTTGCGCCGGATAGAATGTTGACGCTGTCGCGTAGGAGTGCCGCGAAGAACCCGGTCGATGTGGAATGGTATTGGTGGTTTGGGCTGTAGGCTGTTGAGATTTTTTGGGCAAATTTGGGTGTGAAGGCGGAAGAGGGCCCGAGGAGGTGGAAGATCTCTGGTCTGGTGGTGGCAAGGCGTGAACTGGGGTCGCGAAGTCGCCCATCCCCCCCTGTGAGCGTTGTGTTGAAGTGTTGGCGTTGACTTGGTGGCAGGCTGGAAGTTTCTGCGTGGTAGTCGCTGATGTGGAGCACATCGGAAGGTGGTTAAGGATCAGCAACACCCACGGGATGGTGGATGACTGATGGACGCGACTGTTCGCATTAGGTTTCAGATCTCTATCGTAAGAATGCTACAAAGCTCAGCTGCTCTAGCTTCGAGCTGTCAGAGAAAATCCAAGCTGACCGCTCTCGCGGTGCAAGATATGTATGGTATCTCCTCCCTTGCGGCTGACTTTAAATGCTCTCCCTCCTGTCAGAAAGAGTAATGCCCAATGCCCAAGTTCCCAAAACTCCTGGATGCTCCTGTTGTGCGCTCTGCAGCTTCTCAATCTATTGCACCTTCTTGGCTACGCTCTCTGGTGGGCCATAACTCCTATCATCTTTGCCTTCCACCTCAATCACCTTCTGCTCCATCTCTTTCGCTTGTCTGTTCCACTCTTCTTGGCTCATCTTGGTCTCCTTGTAGAACAATTCCATGTTTGGCTTTCTGTAGCTTCCACCCAGTCTGTCCCAAAGTGTTGTGAACTGGCCGTAGTTGTAGTTGAAGTACAGGTGGTGCATCGTGTGGCAGGCGGCACCGTTGATCACTGCACTGTTCGCGACGTATTCTCCGTCGTGAATCATGACAGTCCAGATCTGGATGAAGGTGAAGAGCGCAATGTAGGCGAACTTCTGCAGTGGGAATAGGAATGGGAAGAGGTGGTACGGCACGCTCTGGCTGTATCCATCGAGAGGGTGGAAAGCGTGGCTGGCGTAGGGCGTTGGCATGATCCACTTGTGGTGGGGCTTGTGCAGTGTCTTGTAAATACGGGGGTGGTGCAGACCGCGGTGGATCCAGTAAATGCAGAAGTCGGTAAACATGAGGAAGAGCGGGAACTGGATCCAGTTGTACCAGCTTCCAAGCATCTTCAACAGAGGATGCTCGAATCCTGGATTGGCGGCGCTATCGTAGATGAAGGAGTAGCCGCGGACTTCTGCAACGAAGAATGGCACTGTGAAGATGGCCATGATCGGTATCGATTCCATGGTCTGTCGGATTTCCATCCGCATTTGGTTCTTGAGGTATTTTGGATGTTGGAAGGTTGTCTTGTCGAAGATGAAGACATAGCTGAGGGTGGCGCAAAACAAGTATATGAACAGGCCAAAGATCCTGCGTTGCTGTTAGATCCATGCTACGGCAGGCAGCCTCTTGCTTTCCACTTGCCATGTAATAATGTACAACGTGATGAACTGTCTCCAGATGTTGTCGCGATCCCACTTGCTCAAATACGCGTAGTCGCTGGGTTGTATGCTGAACGACGAGCTCGCAGGCTGGTATTGCCAGCCATTGCTTGTGTATGGTCCTTCGTATCGTGAGACATAGGTAGCATTGTCGGCGTAGCCCTTCCAGCTGGCAGCGGTAGTGCTGACAGGGGCGAAAGAGGTGACGGCGGAGGAGATCGGGAGGATGTTCGCGTATAGACGGTCGAAGACGAAGGTATCGAGGACCTCGAGTACGACGTCCATTGTGGTGGTCTCGGCGACGTCGCCTGTGCAATGGCGTGAAAGCTCCCGGAGCTTACGCTGGCGTTCCCTGTCCGATGCCGATCCTGGTGCTGCCGCTGGCGGTTCGTCTCTTCGGAAAAATAGCGAGCTGCTGGTACAGGATGCAGGCAAAAGAGCGATGGGTGTGCTTTTGAAAGCGAGTGCGAGTGTAGTGCTGAAGGAGTGTGTTTTGGCCTGGACCTCAAGGCCGAAATATCGAACCACTTTGAGAGATTTCATGCGCCTAAGCAGATCAGGGTCCGCCAGGCGTTTCACATGGCCACGTTGATTGGCTGAAACAGAAGCGCTGATCTCTTTGTGCGCACACCCTGTGGCGCGATCGCTGACACAAAATCCTCCCCACAAGTAACGGCGTTTGCCATCTGCCGAGCCCCGATGTTATGTATTTCACAGCCCCTGAGGGGCCAACAACAACTGACAATGGATGCAGACCCTTCGTAAAGAGCTGCACCGAGGCTCTGTAGATATATCTCGCAATATCTCTCCACGAAGCCTGCTGCCAGTTCGTCGCTCCCACATCCGACGGCTTGGCCTGCGTGGCGGAGGAAGACGTGCTTGGTATAGTCAATCGTGGCCAATGGTGGAGGAGATTGACTTGGCAAGATAATGACCATTTCTCCGACACTGTCAGATGAACATCTCAAGGGCAGTACACTATCTAAACCTTTCGCATTCCCCTTCTAAAGTGCATAGAGGTACAGTAAGAGCTGAGGTCAAAAATGCCTAGCCATTCCATCATCCTGCGTTCCCGTGGTATCTCATTTCATCGTCAGCAGCAACGTCGCTGGCTGCATGCCATTCTTCGCGCCTTGCCTCACTTTTGAAGTGCTTAAATCCGTCTGCCTCCATGCTCCCAAACGCCATGCTGTGGAACTTTCGATATAACGTAATGGCTCAGCCAAAAGCAAACAAGTCTCTGTTCTCAGCTCCGCCTCATGAAAACCTCTGCATCATCCAGGTGGGCTGCTCGATTGGCCGGGATAGTAGTCGCTCCGCCATCCAGCGTTGTACCCGTTCGGCAGGATAGTCGACACTGGCGGTAGTCGAAACGATTGATCCGGTGGCTGATACGGCGATTGCTGCGCCGGACTGGCAGAAGGTTGCGGAGGTCTCAGCGAGAAGGGTTGGAAGGAGGTCGCGGTGGGTGCAGCTTGAGTCGAGGGCGCACGCCACTGCCCAGATGAGTTGGTGTGACTTTGGGCATAAATGGAGGGAGCGCTGTATGCTGAGCTGCCGCCGACGCCAGTGCGGAAAGGCGATCCTGGCCCACTGGCAGAACCACTACTCCCGAGCTGTTGTTGCGCGCTGTGGTAGCTACCGCTTCCGCTGCTTCTGCCATTACTGACCGGTCTGGTTGCGTTGACTGACTGCCTATAGCCGTCAGTTACTTGCCCTTGACCGGCCGGATATGAATAGCGAGGATCGGGAAGGGAGTTCGGTGTGCTGGATTGTGCAGTGTTACCATCATGCGTACTCGTACCAGTCTGCTGTCTCTTGCCCGATCGTGGCATCTGCTCTTCCTCTTCGTTGTCGCTGAGCGTCAGATCTATCACTGAGCTCGCTGGGCGCTTATTGGTCTGCGCCATCGACGACATCGAAGGAGCTGCTGAATTGCCACGAGAGGACAAGGGTGGTGTGTTGAGCGGGAATGTTGAGTTTGTTGCCGGTGACAGCAGAGATGGGGTTGAGTATTGCATGGCAGCACTTCCAAACGCCGGCTTCGGTGCTGACTGGTCTTCGACTATCTCGATCAGGTCATCGTCGAAGTCGTCGTCGTATGACGCGCGGTTGTTCCTGCTCGAATGTGCTTGGTGCTTCGTGTCATCCTCCTCCTCCTTGATCATTTGCCACTCTCCGTTGGGTTCCAGGTGGATACTTTCTATTGTGCTGGGAGTCTTTTGCAAGATCTCTTCGAAGTACTTGTCCACGCACAGCGACTCGTATGAAACGCTCTTGCTGCACACTGGGCAGCTCCACTGTGGCGCTTGATCTTGAAGCTGCAGGAACCACTTCGCTTCGAAACACTGATTGTGGGAGCACACTGTCGACCGCACTGGTGTCTCTATGCGAAGGGCTGAGATTGGGTCCTTCAGAGTCATTGTTACCGAGGTCGCCACAATATCGTCATCCTCGTTGGCTTTCTGCATCTCCTGGAGAACTCTCTGCTTCGAAATGACGCCGCCACCGTGTCCACCTTTCTTGATGCGCTCGGTGAGGATGTCGGCGCTGATGTATTTGACCAGGTGGATGACAAAGGCATATCTCTTCGTGGTCAATGCGTAGGTGATGGCGAGTCGATTCAGGTACCCAGCGTTCTTTCGCACCTTGTCAGTGATGTCGGCCGGCTTGGTGGATCCTGGTTTGTTTTTGAGGCCCTTGAAGTTAGCCTTCACATCATCATCGTTGATCTTAACTTCCAGCTGATTTGGGAAGGCGACATCAACAGCGGTCCATTGATTCATGCCAGAGCTCAAGCCGCAGTAGAGCATAATCTTCAGGCTGGGATCTGCCTTCAGGCGGGAGACCTGGTCGGAGGTGAGTCGAAGGTCTTGTTTCACGGTGTGGCGGTTCTGAGGCATTTCTGGCCCAACTGCATCAGTATCGTAAGTGTGCCTCAAAACAGGGGAAATGGAAGCGTGATTACCGTGAAGCTCTGTGTAGCCAACGATCGTCTCCTGCACGTCGTAGAATGGACTTGACTTGAAATCTACGGCTGATATTAATTAAACCAGACCTCCATATCAAAATGAAGCACGACTTACACCTGCCACCCGTAGGAAAGCGGTTCTGCGCTGCCGGCGGTCTGCCAGGCGCCATTTGATTGTTGGTATGGTATCCGTTGGGTGTTGCGTAGTTGCTGGAAGCGGCGACAGAGGTGCCGTTCGGCTGCGGGGGACTTTTCCCGTGGTTGGCGACTCGGTAGTTGAGGTCCTTGAAAGCGTTATCATCACCACGATTCACGATGTCACTGAGAACTGTCGCATTGTGTCAGCAAGTCGGTCCTCAGCTACGATTGGGGCAGGCTTTCTGCCTGCCGGCGTCGACCTCACTTTCTATGCATCGCTTCTGCAGAACTGCCTTTGTGCCTGAGACCTGGTAGTTGTACGCCTTGCATATCTCCTTCAGATCGTTGTTGACCAGCAGCTTGATGCGAGTCTCGACCGATCCCTTCTGCTGCTGTAGCGTGTATCCCGCCGATGCCATCTCTCGCGCCTCGCCGCGCCTGCTGTGCTCGCCGTCGCGACTGACCTCACTGCGCAGTGGCTCCTACTTGGGTAGTTACGGCCGACACAACGGTACGGTTTGGCGTCGCTATGTCGAGGTGACTATGGTTGCGGACAGCTGGCGGAGCTCTCGTGGACGGTGATACAGTGCGCCCTGGGGCGGTGGTGGCGTGGTCAAAGAAAGAGGCAAGAAGTGAGGCTCAAAGTGCATTTTTGCGGAAGGTGCGGCCTTTCAATGGACGGGCAACTTCTGCATCTGCTGCCTGCTCGTCATGTGTGAATGCAACGAGCCAACGCGTAGTACCACGAAGCACGGCACGGGCGGGCGAGCGGGCGAGCGGGCGAGCGTGTGCAGCTATTCACGAGAATATCAGCAGCGCTGAGGGACTGGACCTCGCTGGCGGTCGTCCCTTTGGAAGCACGAAGTCAAACGCTTAGAACTAGCCAAGGATTCCCGCACGCCGGTCCGCGCTCGTCACGCGATCTGATCTTTCCGGGCTCGGGCCTGCACTAGCGCTGGACCGACCCTAAGATGGCGTGAACAAGTAATAATTGTTGTTCACGACGGTTGCATTTTCGTTTTCGTCGCGTCAGCCACAGAGCAGGTTCACGATGGCGAAGAGCTCGAGGTCAAGCAGGCTGAAGAAGAACAATGCCGTGTTGAAGAAGAAGGTCTTCGGTCCTGTCGAGACTGCGAGAATCGAGCGCCAAAATGCAAAGCTGCTCGAGCTTGCCAAGCAGCCCAAGGAACATATGGAAGTCGAAGAGAGTGCGTCGTGCCTGCTATGACTTGATGCTGCCATGTTGCTGATCTGTACGTCCGTAGCTGTAGACGGTCCGGCGAAGACCAAGGCCACCCACGATGTCGATATGGACGAAGCGAATAAGCCAAAGAAGAGCCAGCGTGAGGTCAAGCGTCTGCAGGACGCCAGGAAGCAGCGACGAGAGAGAAGCAGTCACCGCAAGCCTCGCAATCAGGTCTCATTTCCCTCGCATCCGATGAAGAAGAGGAGTGGCAGCAAGCGATGAAACACCAGCACTGAACTACGAGCGAGGACCACAAGACAACCACAATATACGAGCAGAACCTTCGGACCGACAGCTGGTCAGCCAGTGCGCCGAGATATACGGCAGAGAGGCTGTGGGCTCTTTCTGCAGAGCGCATGCGCGAAATGCGCGTGCGCTCGGGCTTCCGCAAAACAGCATAGCGAAAGAGATGTGTGCGTGAAGGACCCGGTGGTGAGATATTGACAATCGACCATGCGATCGCGCTTCTGGGCAATCGAACGACTCGGCAGAGAACAAGGGTACGTGTCGCTCCTTCTGTCACTTGTACAGAATTGATCTGGTCTCTCGCTTCACCCATCACTCCTGCCTCAGTTTGCGCCGTCGACACCGTTGCTGGCAACATTGAACACAGCTGTTCTTCGCGCAGATTCCAGCTATCTGTTCAGAGCCTCCCGAGCGCGATACTTCTGCACCTCGTCGGCGTCAATTCTGCCATAGCCTGTTCAGCGTGGAGAGTGAATGTGCCGTACCTGGCGTCGGCAGAGTTCCCTCTGGCGCTCTCTGTTCTGCAGCTCGACACATGCCACCGGATGTCTCCTTCAGTGCGAAATCAACGTTGCGTTGTGCCGAGCTAGACTATGCACTGTGCTTTGAGACCACGTGAGAGCAGGGCTGGTAGGGCTCCATCATGCATAAGAATGGGCATACTCCCGCATCTGCACTTTTTTCACTGCCCTCAATTGACACCTCAGGTCTCTACGAAAAACCAAACGACGTTCACGGAGGAGCGTGAAGTGCCCTCGTTTGCGACCGCACTCGCAGCCTTCCCAGCCAATGGCTGACATTTTGGCCACAATGCAACGTCTCTGCCCAAGCGCACAGTCCCCGCCGCCATTCATTCGTCGAAGTCCTGCTTGTTCAGACTGGCAAGACCAGTCGACAACGCGTAATAGCCAGATGCCGGCTCGCACAACGCAGTGATATGCCGTTGCCCGGGAAAATCTGCTGGACTGACCCTCAATCCGCCTCGGAGGCTAGCATCTGCCTTCGGCACCGATCGTGGCTATCGCGGCACGCGTCGCTAAATCCGAACTCTATTGATTCTTTGAGTCTTATAGGCCTTCGTTGACCAGACATCGCCCGACACTCTGTGGCGGCTCGAAGTCTATATGGCACTTAGGCACAAATTCATAGGCTCTCATTCGACGCATTCTCGATTGATAACATTATGTAACTTAACAACAATCGATGCCTGATAGCATCAGATCCTAGCTCGATTCCTGCTAATCTCTAAGCAGAAGGGCAGTTACATCCGCGATTGCGCATCGCCTTCGCTCGTCACTACTTCGCAGCCATTCCAGAAGAATTCAGTCTGCATAGCTGGAAACGGAGCAAGCTCGAATCAGGACTGCCGTCACGAGAACAGCAAACAGCAGCAAGCCTGAAACAAACATGGCAGTCAACCACGAAACCACTATGGCACCGCCAGAGCCGGTCCCAGGCATCACCAAACCAGAAATCAAACCTGAAACCACACCAGACAAAGAGCTTGAACTCGACCCAACCATCGCCTCGGAAAAAGAAGTCGCCCCCTACCTCGAGTCCCTCAGCCGCGATATCATAACCGCAATCAACACCCGCAACTTCAACCCCGAATGCCACCCCTGGCCTCATGTAGCAGACACAATCGAAACCAACCGCGACGCCGCCCCGAAAGCTTCCCGTCCCCTATCAAAATTCCACCTCCTGGGAGTTTTCAATTGGCTCCAGAACAAATATCCCGATCATCGGATCGAAGTTGACAGTGTGAGTGTTGTGGTGCACAAGGCGTTCGTGTGGTCGAGGAAGGGGAGTACGGCGGAGGTGTTTATCAATGCGCAAGCGACGGGGGGTCCGGGGTTTCCATTGGGAGTGCAGAGGAAGTATGTGAATGTTTTTGAGTTTAGGTTTGTGGAGGGACGGTGGTTGGCCGTTAGGGAGACGTTGATTGATGGGATGGGGGATTTTATGGTTCCGCCTTGAGGGTTGAGAGAGGACGCCCAAAGGCATCGATGGTCAGTACTGCGAAGTAGCTGCAGAATTGTTACTCCCGTATTGCTTGTGGGCGCATTTCTACCGGCGTAGTCTATAGCCCTCCATGTACGGCCGGCTTGCCACTGTTATGATATAAGAACTTCATCAACATCTCTTGTTTTCGCAGCCTCATGCACAGACGATTCTCCAATCGCCATCAATATTTCTAGCAAGCACTTCGCATCCCACAAATCGCTCCAGCAAACACTCTCGACCTTCTCAAAGAAGCATAATTGTATGAAGCATCGCGTACCCTCAACTAGCAGACCGTGACTCCATACCATGTCCAAAGGCAAGAAAAACAACCCTACCCACTACTCCAAGAAGACGTCCAACCACAATAGCGGCAAGACCAACAAATACGATACCTCTCCCAACGACAACGACCTCAGCAACGACGACATGACCGACTCACCACCCAGCGCACCGGCCGAGAGCCCTCCATCAGCCGAATCGCCACCAAAGGCCGAAACCGCATCACCACCTCCCTTCACAGCTGCTCCTGACGACTTCCCTTTGCTCCCCAAGGCGTCCCGGCCCACCAAGACATCCTTCTCGGCCAAAACAGCAAAGGCGCAAAAGCCCAAAGAGCAGACCAAAGGTCACACTCGCGATCCTTCCGACGAGGCAGACTACGACATGATCCACTGTAGCAAAGACACTGAGCTCGAGGAGGAGGGCGTGGTTGTTGATGCTGCAGATGCTGATGAAAAGTTTGAGATGGTGCCAGACGCGAAGGAGCTGCCGCGGGAAGATGATCTGGAAGATATGGGGAAGCCGTTTGCAGGGCGGAGGGCATGGGGCGATGCTCAGAAGAAGGAGGGGGAGGGGAAGGAAGGTGGAGAGGAAGGTGGGCAGGGAAAGAAGGAGGAGGGAGAGCAGGGCAGTAAGACAGGGCGGTTCTGGAGCAAGGAGGGGGATGCGAAGAGGGTTGGGAAGTGATAGGGCGATGAATTTGGTGTGGCGCTCTATAGGAGGTAGGAGACTACTGCTGTAGTGATCGAGCTGGTGAGGGACATGTTGGTCTTGGATTGCTAGCACTGCTGGGCACTACGGCTCCCACAATCTCATCGTTCTGCAGTGGCGATGAATCAATTCGTTGACATCGCACATCGAGCTCGGTCCCGAAGTCGATATTGATCATATGTAACATTGATCTTTCCTCATCGTAAGCCGTGGAGTTGGTTCGATCATAGGCAGGAGTAGCCCTGTAGTAAAAAGGCAGTACCATTCCTCACGATTTCATCAGCTGGCGCAGCAATGTCTGTGATTCGGATCAGCAATTTTGCATAAACTGTGGGCACACGTAGTTGAGCGTACTCCTCCACACCCCAATTAAACCTCGCACCCTTCAAGTCTCGCTGGATCGAATTCCCACCAAGATACCCCTGCTCATCCCTGCCCGACTTGTTCAGCCACTCGTGTATCCTTGCAGTGCTGCAACGTAAAGGCAGCTGGCATAGAGATGAGCTTGCATTCCAGGCATTGACCGGAAACGAACCCTCCACGACCGTACCGCAATAGCTGGATGCGTTGAAGTATCGCCGCGCGGGCAAGATGTTTGAACCATGCTAGTACTGTACCAGCTTTTCATGGAGAGTATCTGCCGGCCTATGAACGTCTGGCCAGCTGAAGGAGTCTGTCGTGTTGAGAATGCGTGAGTTGGCCATGGCGTGCTCGGCGTCGCTCACTACAACTTCGGTCGTGTTGATATGCCATTGCCACTGGATAGGTCCTTCTAGGCTGGTATTAGCTCCATGGGCGTCAATGATTTGAAAGTTCTGCGAGCTCGAGTCGTTGTGGCTGACATCTGAGCTTGAGCAGGCGTTTGGTGATGGGCCATGTCCTCTTCCTGTTGAAGCATTGTATGCCCATGCTATGGCCCAGTCTACAAGCAATGCAATGCTGCGAATCAGGCAAGCGAACTGCATGATTGTCGTGGTCGCGAAGCGAAAATAAGGTCAGCATTGCCCTCTGGAGAAGGTGCATGCTATACATTAATCTGCTGTCGTCGCACAAAGATAGAGCACCAAGGCATGGCTACGGGCATTATGCTACTCCAGCATTCCTTCACAGCGCTGGCTCATCGGATTACTTGCTGAGGTCTATGCCAAGCCTACGGCTGCATGTAGGAATGCTGCCCTGTCGTGCATTATGAGCGACATGTCATTGGCTGTCACTAGCCGTGTCAATGTGCGACCGCGGTAGAGAGGGTAGTCCTGGGCCTCGCAGATCCAACAAGGAGCTGGGCGCGTGCAGTATGTGCGCTTCATATGGCCCACTCTTGTTTGTTATCAGCAGCGGTGATGAAGGGCTCATCAATCTGCTTGACAGCCATCTCACTGCACAGTACACAAGCACCTGCTACGAGGCCGTCGAGCTCCTTTACCATGCCTTCCCTTCTCTTGCCAAGCGCAACACCACGTCCGATTTCTTTCTGCAGCTCTCGGATCCTCTTGCCTTTGCCCATGCCGGCCATGTTCATGACCATCTCACCAAGGCAGTCTGCATGAAAGGCATGCTGACAAGGAAAGACGAAGAATTGTCTCATCAGTAAGGGAAGCCTGCACTTCCAGCATCTCTCACCGGGCTCAACGATGGCATACCGCTGATCCAGAGACTTGATGTCGTCTTTGATATGCTGTGCTGTGGAAGCTGACTCATCCATCTCGCGCTTCAGCTCGTCGATGTGCCTACTGTACTCTTCGAGAGCGGCGCAGATCTCCTCTTTGAAGTCATCGATCACGATGAAGTCAGGGAAGAAAGGTATCAGATCCTCGATCCTGAGCAGATCGCACCGCTTCAAGAACTCAATGGCAGACTTGATGCCCTTGTTCTGGCCAATGACCTTCTTCGCGACCTTGAGCCAGAGCTTCTTGCGCAACGGATCTTGGATTCCAGGACGGTCTGCCACTTCCGCTGCAAGCTCGACTTCGTCATACTTCAGGGCGAGGTCGACTGCGGCTGCGTGCTGCTCCATTGTGGTGTAGACGTGGACAGCAGACTGAACACGCTTATGCGCGATGCAAAGACGAAGCGCAAAGTCAGCGTCGTAGAACTGATCGCGATTGTCCGCTTGGGTTTGCAGATAGCTCAGTAGTGCGCTCTCGTCTTTGGTCGGATGGGCAGCATACATTGAGATGAGTGTGTTGTGCACAGCGGGCTCCGTTGAGTGCGAGTGATTGATGCAGAACAGCAGATATCGGATGGCCTGGTTGCTGTTGATCGAGGTTCCTTCGCCTAGTACTTTGTTGTAATTCAAAAGTGCTGGTATGATCTTCTTCACATCCAAGCCAGTCTGCCGCATCAACACATCGACAAGCTCAGACGCGAGATGTGCCATCATCACAGTGCTGTATCGATAGAACATCTCCGGATCTGACTGTTTCTTGAGGACTGTCATCGCTTCCTGCCATCTCTCACGGTTGACCCAGTATGAGAGCACGTAGTTGTAGTCTTCGACGAGGTTCGCGAAATAGAGCAACTCCTCTTCTCGTCCATGTGCGCTGATAATCTCGTAAGTGGTCTTCCGGTCAAGGTCCGACTTGTACTTGGAGGCAAAGTCCTGATACTCTTTGCGAATGATAGGAAGCTGTTTCTGCGTATCTGCGGACGTCGCTGTGCCGTCTGCTGCCAGCTCAGCTCTAGTCGAGATGGTATCGTCAAGCTGATTCAGCTTTGCCATGTACAGCTCGATCATCCAGCTAGCAAGCATGATGCGCTGCATAGTTGCACTTCTCTTCAGTGTCGACAGCTTGATTTGTAAATATTTTCGTAGCGCATCATGCTCACCCTTGTCGATAAAGCTGAGCGCAACATCCTCAAAAGCTTTGGTGCTCTTGCCCAGTATGATGGCAGCTTCTGCGAACTTCCCTTGAGAGATAAGATGATCACCTGTCATTGATGCAACAGCGTCCTTCTGCTCCGCAGTTTTGGCGTACAGGTGGGCTGCCTCATATTGGCCTTGCTGCAACATGATCTTCCACACATGCCTTGCTTCATCCGTCACTACTATCTCAAAGATCTCCTGTGGCGTGAACAACCAGTATGTGTTTTTCTGGTGGTCAGCGAACAGGCCAAGGTTCGGCTGTCCACTTTCGAGGATCTGCTGATTGTACACCACAGTCTCATCCAGACGATTAATGCCAGTGATCCGTCCGTTCACCAAAGCCAGGATGTGGAACTGGGTCAGAATGGTTGCAGTGATAGGTGGCTGCGCTGCTCGATGTCGTCCATTCGTAGACTGTATTGGCGGGAGCTTGGAGTGCTGGAACATCTTGGACTCTTTGAAGACCTGCTTGCCCAACGTTGCCAGATCGGGAGACGATGTCAACAAACTTCCGTGATAGATGCCTTCAGCGCACAGCCACGCATATGCACGCTCTGCACTCTGTCCGTCGAGTACTGATGGTGGCGTGTCGGGAGGATCTGGGGACGTTGCCAAGCAAGAGTAGGTCGCATTTGCGCTTCTATCGATCTCATGCACGGTCGGCTCCTCGCTATCCAACAGCTTTGCGTATATCGAAGACTCATTGCCACGTCCTCCTGATCTACCCACAAAGTGATGCAGCTTGTGCCGTGTAGCGATCAAGACTCGCCTTACTTCAGGCCGTGTAGACAGCAGGTCGGTGTAGAGGCCGATGATAGGACCATCCTGAGGATTATAGACATTCCGCACGTATTTCTCTATGCTCCTGTATGTGTGCTCTGGTTCGATGTATGCCTCGTACACGTTCCCATCCGTGCTTCCCACCAAGATGTCCCTCGTGGAAGCAGTCGGTTGTGAGGCATTCCATGCTACACTCTCCACCTGTACGCCCTTCAGCCTAGCCAGTGCTTTTGGTTGCCGCGACTGTGTATGCAGGTAGTAGTTCTCGCCGAGAGTCGTGGAGATGATCAGGTGGGATGCGGAGGGATCGAGGAACAGCTTGCGGATGACGCCGATTTCTGCTGGTCGCTTGGGCAGATCGATGTCGTCAATATCTTCCGGGTTGTCCAGGTCGAAACGGAGTAGGCGGCCGGTAGACAAGGCAAGCACAAGCACATTGTTCGCAACTTGGGCTGCCACGAAGTCGGCCGATATGTCGAATCGCATCTGCACTTTCTGCACGTCGAAGATGGGGAGCGCCACATCATCGTGGGCTGCAGCGGCCGAGTAGCCGCTCGTTGTATCGAGAGCCATGTGTTATCGTGTCATTGCATTGACCTGGAAAGACAGCTGAGCTCATATCGTGCACTACAGCAACAATGTCGATGCCTCGTTCTTGAGGTGTCCAAGGAGCTTGGGCCACCGTCGCGAAACAACGCCACTTCCACTTTCACGTCACCCCTCTCTCTCCCTGATCACCACCGCCACGGCGTGTTCCGCCCTTAGTACAAGACCAGGTTCCAAGCAGGAACGAAATGCTTACTTATTGGAGAGTGGGCAGCTCACGGGTGTACATGCTCATCGTTGCATGCAGATAGACAAGTCTTGGGAAGCGGTCCCAGTAGTGGAATGGTGATTGAAATTTGTATGGGAAGTGCGCAAAGAACAACACTAGGTCACACTCTATAGCTTTTCCCATATTCGTGTCGAAAAGAAAACCCGTCAGCCTACAGGCCCCTCATGCAAACGTGTTTATCTTTCGACAACGATTCTCAAGCAATCATTTGTGATCGGTGTGCGTATGTTGTCAGATGAGCATATATAGAGCCGTGTTCACCATTTCGACCGTTGTTGAGGAGTAGCGCGATTTTCATGACATGGGTACTCTATTTTGTGCGGCTAGTCCCGGGCTGAAGGCTCGAGCGGAGACGCTCGTGCTTCAAATCGTTTTAGCTGGGAAGCCATGGCAATTATGTCTTCACCAAGTCAATAAACAAACCACGCTTCTCCGCATCTCGGTGAGCATATTGGTATGGTATGTATTGGTTAATGGTGGTCAGTGGTGGTTGTTGGTTGGTATTGGTATTGACCTTACCATCTCTAGAACGAGAGCATCGAGCAAGAAGAAACTCGAGGTGCGGCGCCCGCTGTAGGGAAACGACCACCTCATAGGCTAAGCAGAGGGCGTGGACGCGGATCTGGACCACGCAGTGGCAGAGGTCGTGGCAGTCTAGGGAGCAGAGGAAGAGATCGAGGACAACAGTAGCATAGATCTGGAAGTCTGGCCTGTTTCGAAAGGACTGTCCATGAACCAGATGGGTCATATGGAGATAATATACCTCTCAAGCCAAATCGAGGGCGACGGTAAATATGGTGGGCAGTGGGGTCTAGAGCAGCGCGATGAGATGACTCTTTAGAGCTGAATGCGAAGAAACTCTTGTTACTTGCTCAATGTGCCGAGCAGGGGAACCATTCCTAAGAGCTCTGCGCTACGCTACAGTTCGGAGTTGTGAAGCCGGGGCTCGAAAATCCGTGCTCCTCTTCATTCACCTCGAGCACGTGCAAGAGTGCATCAGCCACCTCTCGCTCGAGACCCTGAACACATCCACTCCAAAGTCTGTTTCACCAAATTCAGCTTCATCCCGATCGCGATTGACGTCCTCTCCCGCAGCTTAATACTTGTCCCATCCGCCACATACAGGACGAGTATGCCCGATCTCCTCGCGCCGATGTCAGCATCTTCAGCGCTCGCAACTCAAGTCTTCGCCATCCCAGAACTCCTCGAACACATCCTCCTGACACTCGCGGATGTTGCCTCGCAAGACCAACGCTACAAAGGCTTCCCCATCTACAAAATCGACGCCGACTTCCAACTCGAGCCAGCCACCACAATCGCAAGGTGTCACATGGTTAATAGAGATTTCCACTACACTATCACAGGCTCTAGAAAGCTCCTCGGAATGGTAAAATACGCCTCCGATCAAGATGGCCGTGACTCGCAGACCAACGTCCTCGGGTGGCTCTTTCAACGGCAGCTGAAGCTGAAGTTTAGGGACCTCACAGAGCACGAAGTCTCCCACCAACCAAGGCCGCAATACTGGGCTCAATGCCGCGTTACACGGCTCGGCCATTGGAACCGCAAGATGTGAAGGTTCCTTCCACATTTGACGTGCCGGGCTCACGGATCTATGCGCTGCAGGCGCAGCTCATAAGATTTAAATTGCACAGAGGCCATGTTGACGCGGGTTGGCGTCGTGTCAAGCTTAAGCAGTAGTCTGTAAGGACCCCTATCGAATCCGGTAAAGAGGCGTTGGATCGTGGAGAACATTCTATCGATGCTGTCGTTACGGGCAAATGGACAGTTGGAAAGGTGTTCGATGGGTACTGCCAGTCGCTGCAGCAGGGAGGACAACGAGATATGCTGCGCCAAAACGCAGCCAGGAAGAAGAGAGGCTTCTAGATCGCTAAGCTTAGTCTAGGGGGCGCACAGAATGGTCTCGTATGGAAGACAAGAAGGTCTGTAGACAATGTTGCTTGAGCCATGCTCGAATATGTAGTCTGGGAGCCCCATGTCCATCGAATCAGCGATAGCATAGATTTCGCGTACGAGTGGCTCAAGCCCATGGATGATCGCTAATCATGAGGAATCCGCTCTCGTATTGATGTGCAGTAGACAAAGGTGTTCTCATTTTTGCCAATACTCAGCGAGCAACGCATCAATGGAGAGCAGCCTAGCTTCACAATCTAATCGCAGACGATGAGGTGCTTATTCGCAAATGGTCATCTTGCGATTGCTTCACATGCACGCTTCTGCATAATCCGTGCATGCTGCGCCTCTGGTCACGCATCCGGGCCCAATGCATTCCTTGGAAGAAGTCTCAACCACCAGCGACTTTCTAAGAACCATCCACTGTTCAGATAATACCACCAGCACACAAGGTGGCTCGACAAGGCGCTGCAGCGGCGCGTGTATTCGCGATCCCGGAGCTGCTGAAACATATTCTTCTAGATGTCGTGGCGGACGCGGGTCACAACATCTCGAAGCTTGAGCCAGTCGCCACAATGTCCCGCTGCCAGTCCATAAACAGAACTTTCTACGCCGCCATCGCTCAGTGCACAAAGTTCCAGGAACAGATTCAGTCCCCGCAGCCCAGAGAGCCAGGTGCGGCCGGGGCTTCATTATTGCAATGGCTCTTTGTCAGCAAGCTCGACCTGAACCTCATCTCTCTATGGATCTCGCCCGGCGGAATATCTTACTACGGGTTATGGCCCAAACACTTCACGAATGATGGGCCTTTCGGCGACACCTATAGACCAAGCGTTCTGAGAGGCACGCCAGAGTTCACGGACTTCCGACAGCACAATGGTGCCCAAGCCGCGACCTGGCACCATATCAGTGGCTTCTTGGCCACGGTACAAGATTTCTGTCGGAGTCTGATGTACACTACTCTACTCAAGCACGATGTACTTGTGCAAATGCTCCGGCACAGCATTCAGCAGACCTTTGCTTGCCAACCACTTCTTGGAGAACAACCTATCAGCATACCGGTACGCACCGTCACATAGAATCGTAACGATGGTGTGTCCCGGGCCAAGCTTCTCGGCAAGATCCCTCGCAGCCGCCACATTCAGACATGACGATGCACCAAGGTACAGACCCTCCTCATCCAAGCACCTGTAGACCATCTCGATGCTCTTCTCATCCGCGATGTGTAGTGCGCCGTCAAGGAGGTCGATGTCTGGTTTGAGATTATCGGTAATGCGGCCTTGACCAATGCCTTCTGTGATTGAGGAGCCTTTCCGTTCGACGAGCTTGCCGCCGGAGGAGACGTAGGCGTAGATGACGGAGCCAGGAGGATCAGCTACGTAGCACTTCACTTTCCCGTTCGACACTTCCTTGAGGTATCTTGTGCACCCGGCAATTGTTCCTGCCGTGCCGGAAGCACAAGTAAACGCATCAATTTTCCCCTGCGTCTGCGCCCATATCTCGGGTCCAGTGGTCTCAATATGCGCTTGTCGGTTGGCGGTGTTGTCGAATTGGTTCGTCCAGACCGCATTGTCCAGGCTTTCAGCATGACGCTTCGCCTGCCAGTTGTAGTTGTCCGGGTTCTCGAACGCCACAGCAGGCACAGGGTACACTTCTGCACCCAACAACCTCAACAGATCGATCTTGCCTTGCGATTGTGTGTTGGGCATGTAAATAACCAGCTTGTAACCCTTGCTCCGGCAGACGTGTGCGAGGCCGATGCCGGTGTTGCCCGCCGTGCCTTCCACCACGGTACCGCCAGGCTTGATCAGACCCTTCTCCTCGGCATCCCGAACGACGTAGAGTGCTGCGCGATCCTTGACGGAGCCGCCCGGGTTCTGGAACTCGGCTTTGCCTAGGATGTCGCAGCCAGTCTCTTGCGAGAGCTTCTTCATCCGAATGAGCGGAGTGTTCCCGATTGCTGGGCCGCTACAGATCAGTCAATGCTCTATATACCATACCGTGTAGGCAAGCTGGGGGCGAGGCTCACCAGAAATGAAGCCATTCTCGGCTATGCGCTGCGCACTGCTGATCTCAATGCCTCGCGGATTCATCGCTTCGATGTTGCCTGCTAGCGCTGATGCCTGACGGATGGACGTGAACGCTGCAGGCTTCTTGGTGACTGCCCGCAGAGCTGTTCGCGCGAACATCTTGGCCGTGGAAGTGACGCACGCGAATGCAGCCGTCGAGTGGTGGACGACGGTATCGGATCGCAGTGACAGGGATCGCGGTTGCGCCCCCGCGTTTGTTTGTTGACACCGGACCCGCGGGACAGTACTTGCAGCCACTTTGACTCTCCTTAATCCACAACACCACGACACGACCACGACCACGACATCATGCCGGGACGAGTACCCAGCGGTCGTACAGCGCGCAAGACGACATCGGCGAGAAGTCTGAAATCTGCTCGCAACAGCTCGCCAGTGCCAGAGATTCCAGATGAGGGCGAAGACACAACCTTGAGACACGCGATCTGTGGCGTGTTCGCAGACGCGCAAAAGTCAACAGCTGGACACAGGAAAGCGATCATCACGCTACGAAAGATCCAGGAGGCGTGTTGCTACGAACCAACAAGCACGAAGAAGGGCGGCAAGCAGAATGACGAGTTCGAGGAGGACGACTTCAGTCGCGAAGTCGTGCGGATCGTGTTGCGCATCTTGCCAGTGAGGAAGGCCGAGCCGGTGGGAGATCGCGTCGTGCGATTCTTGGGCACTTTCTTGAACGTCGCGAGCGGGAAGGACAACGAGATCTATGCTGCGAGCGGCGAGGATGAGGAGGATACCCTACCCGAGACGCCGACGAGCAGGCTCACCACTCAGATCCTGAGTGAGTTGCTACGCGTGATTCAAGCCAAGGACAAGACGATCCGATTCCGCGCGACACAGATCATGAGCCATATCATTAACAGCTTGGACACCTTGGACGACCGCTTGTTTCACAAATTGCGATTTGCGCTGCTGAAGAGAATACACGACAAGGAGGCACCCGTGCGTCTGCAGGCGGTGTATGGCTTGGGACGATTGGCAGCGGAGGTCGAGGACGACGACGAGGAAGATTCAGATTCAGACGATGACGTCCGTGGTGGTGTTTTGAATAAGCTGCTACAAGTCCTGCAGAACGATCCGTCTGCAGAGGTTAGGCGAAACCTGCTTCTCAACCTACCTCTCACGAAGGAAGTCCTCCCATATCTTCTCGAACGCGCACGAGACGCAGATGCGACAACGCGACGAGCACTGTATGGCCGTCTTCTCCCAGCACTCGGCGACTTCCGTCATTTGAGCATGACACATCGTGAGAAGTTGTTGCGGTGGGGTCTTCGAGATCGCGATGAGAACGTACGAAAAGCGACAGCTCAATTATTCTCGCAGCGGTGGATCGAAGATTGTGCTGCGTTGCCAGCTGCCCAGGTCCAGGAAGGCGGTGAGGCAGACAAGCAGAAGGAGGCAGTGCCTTCTCTTGATGCACTACTCGAGCTGCTTGAGCGCATCGACCTCGTGAATAGCGGTCGCGAGGGTGGCATAGCGCTCATCGCTATGCACGAGTTCTGGAGTGGCCGACCGGACTACCTCGACTACGTTTCTTTTCCAGACGGATTCTGGGAGGATCTAACACCAGAATTGGCTTTCGTTGCGCGGACTTTCAATGACTTCTGCCGCACAGCTACCAAGGAGGATTACGTCGGACCCAAGTCGCTGGAAGTGCTTGTCGATGAGAAGCTGCCCGAAGTCACCAAGTTTGGCTTCCTGCTGCAGCACGAGATCCAGAAGCTGATCGAAACCACAATGCTTGCCCACGAGGCTGGCGAAGATGACGTGGATGCACAGCAGGATGTCGACTACCGGGAATTCGTGGTCGAGCAGATGCTTCACATGGCTCTAACCTTTGACTACAGCGATGAGGTCGGTCGACAAAAGATGTTCGACTTGACAAGGCGTGCGCTAGGTCAGCCAGACCTGCCCGAAGAGGTCACCAGACTGCTCGTGGAAGTGCTGCGTCTCGTTTGCGGCGAGAATGCAAAGGGCGAGCGCGAGTTCTGTGGAGTCGTTCTTGAAGCCATCGCAGAAGTTCATGATACTATCATGGGTGATGACGAGGCTGAAGACGACAGCAGTACAGTCAATAGCTTTCACTCCGCCACAGAACAGATCGACGCCGAAGATGACGACACCATCGTGGTCGCGGAGAGGAAGTCGAAGAAGAAGGCGCAGAAGTCGGGCGACGCCGACCCCAAAGCCGCTGCCGAGAAGGCTATCAAGGAGATCATGGTCAACATGAAGTGCCTACACATTGCGTTATGCATGCTACAGAACGTGCAATGCGACTTGGAGGAGAATGTTCATCTTGTCACGATGCTGAACAACCTGGTAGTGCCCGCCGTCAGGAGCCAGGAAGCGCCCATAAGAGAGCGTGGTCTGTTGTGCTTGGGGCTGTGCTGTCTGCTTGGCAAGAATCTGGCGCAAGAGAACCTGACACTCTTCCTGCATTGCTTCGCAAAGGGTCATCCAGAGCTGCAAGCGATTGCTCTGCAGATCATCACCGACATTCTCATCACACATCCGACACTCCTTTCGGATGGCGCTGCTACAGATGGCGATCAATCAGAGTCGCAGAACGAGTACTTACGACCTCTCGTGAAGGCATTCAAAAGCTCTCTGAAGTCAGACCACCCGGAGGTGCAGGCCACAGGCGCTACGGCGCTAGCAAAAGCTATGCTCTCGCGTCTCATTACCGACGTCGATCTTCTCAAGGCATTGGTCGTTGCATACTTTGATCCCGACAACAAAGGCAATCCTCAACTGCAACAGACGCTTACCTACTTCCTGCCAGTGTACTGTCATTCTCGCGCAGAGAATGCCTTGCGCATGGTGGAAGTCGTCGTCCCTGTCATGCAGAGACTCGGTCAGCTGAAGGATCTAGAGGAGGCAGACGTCGAGGAGGAGACTACCGGCGAAGCAATGGTGAAGATGGCCAAGATTGGTGAGATGTTGCTGGACTGGACAGACCCGCGAAGAATTTTCGGCTTTGCTGAGGCTACCGACTCGGTCGAGAAGGCGCGTGGCGCGAACGAGGTCCATTTCGTCCTCGCTGAGAACATCCTAGATCGTCTCGTCACGGCCGGTAAGATTGCGAGAGACGAGAAGAAGGTCTTCTTCAGCATGCTCAATAAGCTGCATCTGCCATCAACTGGTGCGGACGCGGAGAGGGTCAAGACCATTCTTGAGCTCGCTGTCGAGGCTGTCGAGACGAAAGTCGCACCCACAGCGACGGACAAGAACGTCCTCACGAAACTCCAGAACAACCTCATCAAGATGATGCACGATGTCATGACGGCTGAGCGTGGTGGAGGCGGCGCGGAGGAGACGGTTCTGGACACGACCGAAATCGCTGATACTAAGGATGTCGACGACGAAAGTGTTGTGGAGGGTGATGGTGATACTACTATCCATGTGCAGCCTGTGGCTGCAGAGGAGGAGGATTTTGACGAGAGCGTTAGCCAACTGCATGCAGAGCTGAAGGATGCGACGCTTGGTGCTACGACCACGGGTTTTGTACCTGATGCGGAGGGTACGAGGATTGTTCTGGGGGACGACACTGATATGGATACCGAGATGACGGATGTTTAGGGACCTACGGGTTTGGGGCGGCGTTTGACGGATTGGTGATGATGATGATAACTTGAGATGGGGATGCTTGTAGGATTTCTTGTCTCGTAGCACCTTGCCACAGGGTTATGCACATTTATGCAAATTGTCGATCTTCCAGCTGCATTCCAAGTGCTTCGGCTTTGCCCATACTTTACAGCGCGGGTGAAGGATGGGAGCGGGGGGCGCAGCTGGAGGTTGTTTTACGTGTGAAGGGATTAAATGGGGGGTTGGGGGATTGAGACTGGGTCCTGAGCGAAGAAGTGATGAGGTTGAGGTCTAGGTGCTGTCTCGATCCTGCTACTTGCTTACCGATCGTGTTGATGGTGAGATTAACCTTCCTGGGTCAGAGCACTGTCCTACGTACCACGCTTTCCTGCTGCACTACAAACCTGCTCCGGGGGCGATGGCGGAGGAGCTAACAGCGTGGAGGGTCATAGGGCTTGGAGGCAATAGCGCGCCCACAGTCTGCATACTTGGACTCTGTGATATATGATGCTCTGGAAAAGAATTTTTGGATGCATGTGAGGGTTACGAGCTTCACGACGACTACTACATGCGGCTAGCATGTGATGATAGATGAAAATGGATGTCACGCTTCCCAGAAACGATAGGATGAAACCAATAGCCATCAACTCAAGGGTGGGGGGTTTCTGCAGGTACATCAAATCTATTGCCATGCTGAGGATGTTGCTCGGACGATTACATTCCTTGATGCTAAAGCCTTCTTCCGTTCAGAAAAATTTCTGCGGCCACCCCTCACTCCTCCTGCCGAACTTGAACTCTCCAGGATTCGACCAGCTCGGTCGAGGAACTACCCGACCTCGCAGCGAATTCAGATCAAGCGCGACGGCCGACCCCTTCACCTTGACCGTCACCCTCTGCTTCTCCATCGGCTTCTTCTTCAACCGCTCAAACAAAATCCCCCGAAACTCCTCCGTCGCCGCCAAGACATCCACAAACCCTCTCTGCTTCCTGATCAGCTTGACCACAGCCTCCATAAACAACCTGCCCAATTCCTGGCTCGGATTCTGAATTCCCGCGCTCGCGGCAGGCACATTGATGCAGAGCAGGACCCGAAAATGAGTTGCGTCGTCCTCCACTTCGAACTTAATCCTGAGAGTGAGATCGTGTAACCTAAGGCCTAGCTTGTGCTTGTAGGCATCGAAGGTGATGTCTACAACTGGCGCGCCGAGGGAGGAGCCTGTGAGGTATGCTAGTCTGTCCTCGTGATAGGTCCGTCCACGCTCTATACCATAGCCTTCTGTTGGGAAGGTGCCGAGCCAGACTGCAGTGGATGGGGTTCCGTAGGTTTGGATTCCATCCTGTACGAAGAAGTGGCAGAACCTTTTGAATTTGAGGTCTGGGTCATTGAGGTCGACGGCAGCTTCGTGGCTGTCGTCAAAGGGGTTGTTGGCAGTGGTATTGTCGCTGATGCGATCGGTGGAGGGAACCTCTGATGGTGGTCGTGGAGCTGTTGGTCTGGACATCTCTGCAGTATTGAGTGGTGGACAGCGCTCTGATTTGCAGTGGGCAGCGTTTTTATCTGGAGAAGACCCAGAGAAAATGTTTGCTCGTGAGAGACTTGTGGAATCAGCTCGTTGCTATAGGTGCAGGTCCCGACGATTCTCGAGGTTGCGTCAAGTATTGCAGGTAGCCGTCCGCGCACGATTGATATGTATAAATAGAGCCGCTAGCATCCAGACATTGTAGTCAATACATATGGGACTTGATGAGTTCGAATGTCCCGCAGCTGGAAGTAACATCGTCGTGAGTGATGTTGCCTGCGACCTAGATCAGAGCAATACGAGTGACCATAAGATGTAGCGCTCCAGAAAGACCCTTCAAATCATTCGGAGCAAGATTCCAACACGTCCGATATCAACGCAGAAACGCCCTCAGACCTCCCTCACCATATCCCGCAGGATCCATGATCTGTCACTTCTTCGTCTAGAACGACATCAACATGTATGCCCTTTCCCACGGCAGTTGTATTGGGAGCATTTGAGCATTATACCCGACTCCATAGCATTGGCAGATGGTGGCCAGATTCAAAGTCATCTATCCAATCTGGAAGTTGCCGGAACAACGCTGGACGCTCCGATCGTGCAACTACAATTTGACCTCTACAGACCAAGTCACCATCGCTTCGGGTTCCGGTTCCACGATCTGACAGTTCGAATCAAACTGATTGACGTGGTATACAACGCGCCAGCTTTGCTGATCTGTCTTGGGTTGCCGGAGACAAGCGTGGAGTATGATGGCCTCGCGGCCCGGATTGCACGACTCTTCGTAGGCCATCTGGAAGACCTGCAGAATGATATTCCAGATCAGTCGACTAGTGGTTCGCCAGATGCCAAGCTTGACTTGCTTCGAGCAGTTGTGGAATCAGATCGGACTATGAAAGATGAGCATTTGAAGATCAAAGTCAAGCGCAACGGCTTTGCTATAGCGCGTGACCTGATGGAGTATACTGCGTTGCCGTTCTCAACGCTGGGGTGGTCGCAGCTCAGTCATCTGAGTTCTGCAAGGGCAGTGATGGCTGACCGACGTTACCGATGGAAGCGTTCTGGCATTGTTGAGCCTGTTTAGTCGAACAGTCGGTTGCGAATCGGTGATCGCAGGACCCTGTCAATGACACATCCGCGATTCCTTTTCAAGGCGTGCGATGAATGCTCACACCTGGAATAGATGCTCACCTAGTGCCAAACTTTTCGGCAGGCATTCTCATGCCTTGGCACCCTTCGTCTTGATTTGGAATGTGGCCGTGGGTATCTCTGTCGTCTCTGCCGTGATCGTTACGTCTATGCCCAATCCTTGTAGCGCACCTCTTATGACGCCACATGGGAAGTAAAGATACTGAGAGGATATGATCAGTTGCGAGTCACTTGATGCACATCCGACTCGAGATACCTACTGTCTGTGCCCGCCTTAATGCGTCCTCTGCTGCTTTTGGTCCTGCTCTCCGATCTACGCTCATGCGAGAAATAGGCTGGAAGCGGGAGTCGGTCAGAACAAATACACCTGCGAACTCTTAGCATCTGTTCACGATGAGATCCATTTGTACACGGGATGCTGACCTCTGTGATTCGTCTTGAGGTTGTCGATCTGTTTCCGGAAAAGTAGTTGCCACAGATCTTTACAGATGAACTTTATAGCTTCGAGAGGCGTAGTGGGCCGAGGTTTGCCAGCTGAGAAACTGTAGTGCCGAATGTCAGGAAGAGCACTGTCAAGGAATGTGCTACCTTCTGTGGGCGACAAACCTACCGCTCTACCAAGCCTTGCCCGACTCTGTACCCTAGACCATCCAGCCGCCAGAACACGGCTTCTCGCGTCTCGTCGTCCATGGCTGTTGCCGTGCCTAGCGCTGTGGAGCCGATACCATCTGCTGTTGAAGAGTCCTTGACCGAACTCGTACTTGTGCCGTCGGTCACTGTAACTGTCGGCGCATTGCTCTCCCTTTCCTTGCTCTTTGGGATGTCGGCCACCACGGCATCTTTCTGGAAGATCTTGGACCTCTTGAACTCGTCTATTAATGCTTGCTCTCGCGCATGTAGCTGGTCTGTCATTCGCTGTGCCAGAGGAACGAGCTCGATAAGCAGGAAGTCGAGACACGAGACGTTCAGCTTTGGGTTGTTGATATCTTCTGTATCTACCTGCGAGGCTGGAGCTTTCGACATGGTGGAGTATACTAAGGAGGACGTCGAGCTAGATCCTTGGCCGAGATTGTCCACGGGAGAGTCGAATCGCTTATGATCGCGGTGGCTATTGTTTCGGGGAGACTATCCGGCGAAGGAGGGCGGTGCCATTGCTGATCTGGTGGCCGAAGCCGTGGCTGGTTCACGATACAGCCTGAAGACGTGCAGGGTGGACAAAGGTGGACAGAGTGGTATGAAGTTGAGATGGGCTACAAGTACGAGAGGGCTACGAACACGTGTTTTCGTGTCATTCACCAGGAAAGGAAGGTTGAACCGAGCATTTCCTTTTCCTGGTTGACGACAACGCCTTTATACTCAAGTGCATCTATTCTACACCTCCACGACTCCATACATTCTCATTCATCACCAATTATCTATCGGCATGCTTCTCGTTGACCAGCACAAATCGATACCTCGCCTTCCCCGCCGCGAAGTCCAAAATCGCCTGATTCGCATCCTTCAACGACCTAGTCTTGATCCACGGCTTGATCTTCTTCTCAGCCACCAGCGTCAGCATCTCCTCAATTTGCGCAGGCGTCCCGATATGAGAGCCTTTGAAGCTGATGCCCTTCAGTATGAAATGGAAAATCGTGAGTTCCGGCAGCTTATCATCTGGAGAACCGACCTGGACAAACGTGCCCGCCACCTTCAGCAGGTTCAAGTAGGACTCCAGAGGCATCTTAGGCGAATCGACGGTGCACACGATAAGATCGAGACTGCGAGCATGCTTCTGCGCCCAGTCCTCGTCGTCGTCAGTGCTAATGTAGTCATCAGCTCCCAGCTTGAGCGCGTCCTCCCGTTTACTATTCTTCCGACTGATAGCAACGACTTTATCGGCTCCAAGCGCTCGAGCGAAGAGCACACCAAAATGACCAAGTCCTCCCAGCCCGATGATTCCCACCCTCTTGCCCGGGCCACAGCCATTCATCTTCAGCGGCGAATACACCGTGACGCCACCGCAAAGCATCGGCGCCGCCTCTTCACTCGGTAAACCGTCCGGAATTTTCACCACAAAGTGTGCTGGACAGCGGTTATAATCCGCATACCCGCCATACGCGTGACTCCCGTCCGGATACGTCGAGCCATAAGTCATGATCGCCCTCTGGCAATGATTCTCGATCCCAGCCGCGCACTCCTCGCAATCTGGCCGCAAGCATGACTGGACCTGCGCACCCACGCCGACACGATCCCCGACTTTGATGTTCTTCTTGACCTTTGAGCCTACACGAACAGCTTTGCCTACGATTTCATGGCCCACGCAGCAAGGGTAGGGCGTAGGAAACCAGCCTGAGCGGAGAGTGTGGAGGTCGGAGCCGCAGACTCCACAGTGAGTGATTTGGATGTCGATGTAGGTCTCTTCGAAAGGTTTTTGGTTGGGAAACTCTTGCCAGACCATTTTGCCGTTCACAGAGTCTGGGTTGAGGCCCAGCCAGCCTTGAAATTTGGGGTCTTGTGTTTGAGACATGGTAGCGATGCTGCTTGTGTGAGACTCAGGTTTGAAGGTGTTTTCTGACAATGTCAAGTGAGAGCTGAGGCAGATGCTGGACTTATACTGCCATGGAGCTCACCTGCTTCGCCATGCCTCACTTCATCCGGTAGTTGAACGTGGCAGAACATCCGCCAGGACCGATTCATCCCATGAGGTCCCCCCGGTCACCCTCTGTGAAACTAGTAGAGATGGAAGTTTGGAACTAGGGTATTAAGTCTAGAAATCAGGGTATGAAAAACCATGTTTATTACAAGTAGTGGCACCCTTAAGGTGCTTATATAAGTCTTCTTTTAATAAGAGGCCCTCAATCCCTGTAATTCAGGTGCCTAATCTCATTTCCTAAGAACAAGTAATTACTATACTTAATTAGGTTATGTCACCCTTAAAACCTACTACCTATGCATTATCCTGGCGCTTTACACACCCCCTCACTCTACATAGGAACTAAGTAGAGTGATCTTAGCGCTAAGGACCTTTATATCCTTCATGACCTTGTTTATGTTATCCTCAACTTTATAGATAAGGTCTTCGATAACTCCCTCCTAACTAGTAAGAGTACCCTTTATCTTCTTTTTCGGGGTTTCCTCTTTATTAGTTTCTTCGTCTTAGGGTGCCTCTCTCTTCTTAGAGGCTATTCCCTTCTTTAGAGTAGACTTAATTATGCTCTATTAAATACCCTAAAGTAGCTTAGTAAGGTTATTAATGTTGTAGGTAGGTACATAATCCTCATTTCCTAGAGTGGTACTCTTATACTAATCTAGGGACTACTTGCTAATTTCTACCCTAGAATCGTAACTAAGGTCGCTACGGATGCCTAAGAATTGCTTAATAAGTCTAAGGATAGGCTTAAAGGCCTTATTTTTCTCTCTAAGGTTGAATTTAGGGAGGCGAGGTTTTCGTCCTTTAGCGAGGGTACTAAGTGACCTGTAGACGTAGTTTCGGATTTGGCTCTTCTGCTTAGAGTCCTTATGCGCCTTATTCTAAGCCTTTTGCTTGTCCTCTAATACCTCTTTTGTAGGGGTCTTCTTTGCCCCGTACTTCTTTCTTAGGCCACTGTACGGCTTAGTGTCGGACTCGTAGCCTATCTCCTAGCTCGCCTTAAGGAGTCGTTAGAATTCTTTAATAGATATAGAGGACTTGTTTCTAGGGTTTAAGGGTTCTTCTTTAGGTGTAGTTAGTAGAGGTGGCGCGTTCTTAGGCTCGACTAGACCTGAATTAAGTAGTATAGGTGTCTTAACTTCTAAAATAGGCTCTATTTTAAGGGTTCTAATGCTTGTGTTCTAGTGTTCTAGGATGTAGTCGTACCCTAGTATAGTGGTTAAAGGGTAACTAACTAAGCTAAGGGGCTACCTAGTAAGGAGATTGACGGCGGTGCGAAGTGGATTGTAAAAGAGAGGGTTGCTAGAAGGATTGAGAAATTAGATATAGGCTATATTCGCGCTAAGCATGTGAGGTTATTGCGTCACAAGTGCGTGTAACCGTTAGGTGAGCTTTGCTACGAGTTGTAGGCCTTATATTATTCTTAGAAGTCCTTTAGTCCTCTCTAGTTATAAAGGCAGGGTGTCCTTAGCCCCTAGCTAAATGAATTGCGAGTATTTATTTTAGAAGTGAAGTGAAAATAGCACCCCCTAGCTATTAAAGCGAGGGTATACCTGTTTGCTAATCTCCCAAATTGAGGTAATTAACAAACCGCTAGTGCTGTTAAGGAGTTAGGACCTTAGTTAGACCGTCCGCGGCTATCTCCTATGTCCTTATCTAGCTAATTTTAAGACGTCCTACTTGGTACTGTTCCCTAAGCTAGTATTGTTAGACGTCTATATGCCTTATCTTAGTATCAATTCTGCTATTTAGGGTCTTAACAATCCTTATAGTCTGCTAGTTATTATAGTATAGTAGTATCCGATTCTCCAATTTAAGGGTAACTGCACTAAAGAGCCTATCCTACTATAGGACCTCTAAGGCGGCGTAACTAAGAGCATATAGCTCTAATTTAGTGCTTGATTTCGTAACTATTCCCTACTTAACTGCTCTCTAGTCGATAATCCCCTTAAAAAGGAAAAAGACAAAGGCCTTACTTAATCTACGAGTTTCCTTGTCGTCGGTAAATAAGGCATCTAAGGCCCTATAGAATTCTAGTAGCGTTGAGTCCGAGGGTTTAGGTAGGCCGTAGTACTTAATCGAATAATCTGTAGTATAGAGAAGGTATTAAATCAAGTGTCTCACTGCCCTAAGAGCCTCCTTTATAGGGTTGGTTAGGTGCTAAGAAAGAAGAGAGACTAAAAAGGATATATTAGGGCGCGTTTCCACTGCTACGAAGTTCACCGATCCTACTTAGGACCTGTAAACGTTAATCTCTTCCGTAGTGGCCTAAAGTTCATTTCTAAGGCCGACATATCCCCCTAGCAGGGGAGTTTTAATCCTCTTCTCCGGTCTTAAGATACCGTAGCGATAACTAATCTTCTCGATATAGGCCTTCTAATTGAGTTTAAGGATCCGCTGTTAACGATTGCGAGTGATGTAAATCCCGTAGAACTATTTAATAGGTCCTATTACCTTTATCTCGTATTTGTTAGTTAGCCCTTAAATAAGCTCCTTAGCTCTTGATTCGGATTTTAAGGGCTAAGTAAAGCAAATATTATCTACATAGAAGAAAACCAGGACTAAAAATTCCCTGTTAATAAAGAGACAGTCCGTAACTTTAGATAGGCCGAGGTCGTTAAGGGTGTTTTTAAGCTCTAAATACTATAGCAGAGGGGACTCCTTAAATCCGTAAAGGGCTTTGTAGCACCTTAGAAGTTTTCCTTCCTTCTTGAATCCTTTAGGGGTATATATGTATACTAGCGATAGCATAGGGGCATTGAGAAACGCGTTTACGGCGTCTATCTGTAGTGTCTTAAGGTTAAAATAGGCTACTAGGGCTATTATATACCTAAAGAGTCTTACATAAAGGGTTGCTGCGTAGGTTTCCCCTATAGCGTCCTTTTAATCGCCTCGAGCGTACACTCGAGCCTTGCATTTTAGGAGTTCTGCGTTTTAGTTAAGCTTGTATTTCTATACCTAAGTTATTAACGTTATCGGGTGTCCTGCTACTTCGACCTTATTACACTAAGATAGGGTGTTTGTCGTGAATTGCTTCTTAAATTCTTTAACACTTGCTGCCCTAAATGCTTCCCTATAAGGGTGTGTGTTAAGGTCCTTCTATCGCTTTAGTTTAGGGGGTAGTGTGTTCCCTGTTCCGGTTATTTTAGACGATGTAGTTAAGGTATTACTCTCTTAAGGTCCCTTCGAGAGAGCAGCTAAGACTTTGATCCTTTCAATAGCAAGAATCGAGTGTACTCGTTCTTCGTCGTACCTCGGTTTCTTGTTCTAATAGATTGTGTCGTAGATATCCTTAGAGTCTAGAGTTTTAGGTCTAGGTCTAATCAATCCTCTTAACTTATATATATCCCCTAGAGGAACGAATGGTCTAAACAGCTAGAGTTGGGTTTCTGGACCTATTTGCGGATCTAGTTGCAAAGTTTAGGGGTGCATCTATTAATAATTAAATTCCGATTCCCTTATTTCAATCGGATTATTATATGGGATTTCCTTATCTACCTCTTCTTAAGGTATGCTGTCCCCTACCCCCTAAGCTTAAGGGGTAGTCGAAAGGTCAATTGTTAATAGCAATTCCTCAAATTGTCCCTTATAGGCTAGCCTTAGAGGTTCTACGTTACATAGAAGTCTCTCGTTGTCTTAAATAGCTAGTCCGAGGTTAACGTCGTATAGGCCCTCGTACCTTAACTTCTTATTAAAGGTAACATCCCTAGATCTTATAACTTGTCTATAGGATAGTATCTAGATTCGGTAGATGTTGTGACCTTTAAATCTAACTAAGTAACCGATGTAGCATCGAGAATCCATTTTGTAGGCGCGTAGGCGTTCTTTCTTATTCGTCTTATAAGCGTATGCCCTAGAACCTATTTTGTAGATATAAGCAAGGCTTGGCTTAATGCCCGTAGCTGCTTTAAATAGGGTCCTCTAGCCTAACTTCTTAGATAGTGTTCTGTTTATAAGGTAAGCAGCTGTTGTAACGATCTTAGGCTATAGGTTTAAAGGTAGGCCTACTAACAATGTCAATGCCCTAGTAGTAATAATTAAGTGCTTTCCGGATATTTCTGCTAGGTCCTAAGCGGGCACATAGGGGGCAGTTGGTTTCTAAGTAACCCCGTCTCTTAGCAGCTAAGACTTAAATACTACCCCGTAGGCCTTGTCGTTGTCTAAATACAGTACGGTAAGTGACCTTCTAAAGGATCGAATAAACCTTGTAAGTTCTAGGTATGCCTCTATTACGTTCTCCTAGGTTCTTCGAGGAAAATTCTAGTTAAATTAAAGTCCTATATCCTTATCGCTAGTATGGAAGGTATATCGATCCCTATTATACCCTACATCGAATTCTATAAGGTTAATTGAGATGTCCTCAAGTATCGACGGAGGTCGTATCTTAATCCTAGACCTTCGAGATATCCTCTTATGTCCTTTTAAGAGGGCACAAGATTCGCACTCGTTAGTTTTAGGTAGTTCCTCTAATCCTATAATCTTGATGCCCTTTACTGCGTCTTGTAGGTGCATTATACACTCTGGCCTAGGGTGTCTAAGGACCTTATAGTAGTCCTTTATTGTCCTCGGTACTGTAGGTAGGGGCATACGGCTCCTAGCTATTACTACGCTCCTTAATTATCATTTTAGAGCCTCTACAACTAAAAGTAGGGTACTATCTTCGGATACAGGCTACTTAGTAATCGTTATAGGGTCTCCTTTTGCTAGAGTATCTATATTTAGGTATAGCAGATCCCCTAATCTATAGACCTTTGCTACCCTAGCATTGTTTCTGTTATACTAAATATCTATACGCTCGTCTAAGAATAGACCTTTCTTTTGTATTTAAGGGAGTAAGATAATATTGCAGTAAAATCCTAGAATGTAGAGGGTATTCTTAAGGTTTAAGGTGACTAGGTGTCTATCTAGTGACTTGATACGGACCTTTACGGTACCCTTAACTACTCCTCGAAGGGTAGTAGCCGCTGCGTAGACTAGTGTATCCTTAGGGATTGATTCTAGGGTGAATTCGGCCTTCGTAGGTTTATTGATTATGTGTACGTTAGACCCCCTATCTAGTAGCTAGGAGTCCTCCTCCGACAAGTTGTTAGAGGAGTATACTCCCTAGGTCTTGATTACGCGTAGTCCGTATAACCCTCTAGGTCTCGAATCCGTTCCCTCTATTCTTTAGTCTTTGTTAGAGTTAGACTAAAGATCCTTTATAAGTTTAAGGGCCTTAGGATCCTTGTATCTGCTTGCCTAGCGCTTGCAGAACTAAGGATTGTCCCTTAGATACTTGCGGTAGGTCTTTAGCTAACCTTTCTAGGTATTGTCTATGCTTTCCTAGGGTGGTCGTAAGTTATAATTAACGATATTGCATTTTCTAAGGAATAGGCATGCTTTATTAGGAGGTTTTCTAGTTATTTTAGCATATGTTCGCCTTAGGCGATCCCTCGTTATCTTTTCTAGGGGATAACTAGTAGTCTGTTAATCCCCTAATATAGCAAATAAGTTGCTCTTCTTAGTGTTGCTATTTGCCTTGTACTTGCTAGGGTTCCTTCTAGCAAACTTGAGACACCTCTAAATAGCGTCTTTAAGGTCTTTGCTCAATTCCGCAATAATTCTGCCTTTAGCTATATCGATAGTGTCCTTAATTATACGGCATAGGTTATCTTTTATGTATAGGGTAAGTGGATAGCCCCTCTGTCTAAGCTTTTGGTTAAGCTCGAGCTACTTTATGAGAAATTAGTCGATATTCTTACTCTTAGGTCCCTTTATAAGCTTATTATGTTAGCTCTAAAGAATTACCCTTCTACTCTTAGTCTTAGGCTCTAGTTTGGCTTTGATGTATGTCTACTAAGTAGAGAGGGTATCTGGTCGGCTAAGAAGGTCGTTAAGGTACATTTATAGAATAGTCCTCTCGAAGTAGGATTTTAGGGAGCGTTTGCGAGTTATAAAGTCCTCGTATTCTTTCTTCTAATCCCTATATGTTACGGAACAGTGTTATCGGTGCAAATGGTTGGACAACGGAGCAGGAAACCAGACGAAGCTGCAGACATGGATGCCTGGGGAGTCACGTGACAGAGCGATCAGGACTGATCGGTCCTGATCACTCTTGATCAGTTGATCAGACTCGCTCAGGGCAGAGCAGGACAGATCACGCCAAGACATGGCACTATATAGACGACGCTTCTTTACGAGTAGATAGGAGCCTCGTGCTCAACTCATTTTAAGTATACACCATATACTGTTTGGAACCACTACCTTCATAACTGATTGAGACATCCCTGCAAAGATCCAAGCCCGAGTTGTGATAACGTACAGCGGTTCCTAACACTATACATCGTATACCGGAGGTTGTACGATGTGCTAATTCTGCTAAACAGGGTCTATGTAGCTGCATTATCGTCTTTAGTAGGAGGGTTTAGCAGAGGGCCTATAACTAGTTCCTAAGGTTTAGGCAATAGATCGAGATCTATTTCCTAGGTTGTCGTACCGTCCTATGACTTCCCTTCTATATACTTCTACAAGTCTATTCTAACTGCTTTGGCCTAAGTCTAAAGGTAGAAGTTATTAAACATAGAGGGATTATAGCAGTTTAGTTCCTTTGTTGTCGTAGCGGACGGGTAGTCCTAAAGGTATTGCCTAAGGTCTATTGTGTACCTCGATTAGGTCTAATAGATATATGCAATTCCGAATAGAGACCCTAAGTTGCTTAACTCGGGCTTATAACTGTGAAACTAGTAGAGATAGAAGTTTGGAACTAGGGTATTAAGTCTAGAAATCAGGGTATAAAAAACCATGTTTATTATAAGTAGTAGCACCCTTAAGGTGCTTATATAAGTCTTCTTTTGATAAGAGGCCCTCAATCCCTGTAATTCAGGTGCCTAATCTCATTTCCCAAGAACAAGTAATTACCACACTCAATTAGGTTATGTCACCCTCAAAACCTGCTACCCATGCATCATCCTGGCGCTTTACACCCTCGCTGGGTTCCAGGGATGTATCCTGCTCTAGCTTCAAATGCGCATGCCCGCCCAGCGAGGGCTGATAGCATCTATCTTTTCTGTAACCGTAGCAAACTTGGGAGGGGCCCCCGGAGGGAGGGAGGATCTCGTGGGAGGACCCAAGTGCAGCGGAGGGCTGGGGGTTCGGTACGCACCATGTAACAGGATTCTGTTCACCATTTGATGGGATTTGATTAATTAGTTTCCAGTACAGCTCGCGCTAGCAAACAGCTAATGCGTCCTCTTGGAGCTACCGAATGCAATTCATTATGTAGCGCTTGTAGTACCTGAAGCAGAATGAATCTCTTCTTATCAACATCTGCCGCCTGCGTAGTGGATGAGTAGACAATGCTTGATCACCCCCAGAATGATGACTAAGATCGGAGCTGCCCCTTGGCAAAATCTGCCCATAGACTTTACGACTTTTCACATCCATGCCATTCGGCCGCCGCTCAACTCCAGGCGCGGACCTTTTCTGTCTACATGGTCTTCTATATTCGTTCTCTCTAAAACATTATCTGTCATCTCGCTCCCTGCCCTTTTAGATCATTGGGTATCATGAAGAATGTGTATAGCGGAGTGCATCGCAGAAGAGACCTCGAGTGTGATTCGTATTCTCCCTCAAACAGAACGCAACATTAGAATGAGAGGCAAGCGTCATAGCTTGCGTGGTTCGTCGTCGAGAAACGCTTATTTCGCGTTCTTGTTCGCCTGTCTCTGCATCTTCGACAGAGCTTTGGCATGCGCATCGTTCAGCCCACCCATCCGTGCATGCGCATCGATCTGTTGTTGGATGGCTTCTTTTTGCTGTTCCTTCAGCTTTGCCTCGTACTCGGTCTGCTGACGCATAGCTCGGAGCATATCCTGCTGGTTGTCGGTGACCATGTACGGATTCCTCGAATTGCTAGCAACCTGCTGTGAGGCCCGCCATTGGTTCCAGCTGTGCGCCTGTTTGCTGACATCGCGGCCGCTTACACGACGTGGCTGGTGCGAGTCATAGATTGGCTGCATGTTGCCTTGGCTGCTCATTCGAGCGGCTTTGGGTGGTCTCACTTCTGGGAAGCCGTAACCGAATGCTTGAAGCGAGTTTAAGGGCCGTGAAACCATCTCGGCGTTCTGCATTTGTAATTGTGACTGTCTCTGCACTAGCGCTTTGCGCTCGGCGAGTGTCATGTCTTCGTTGTCGTAGCCAGAATCAACTGTAGTGGAGGCGTTGCCCTTCAGACTGCCATCGCGGCTACCGTCCTTGCTAGCATTCGACAACGTTTTGGGTGGAGTGTTGATTCCAAGGCCGGTGCTGGGTCTCATGAATGATGTCGAGGTCAGGCGTTTGTCCAGGCGCTCCTTGCGCTCATCCATCAAGTTGGGAAGGCTAGGCAGCGTGGACACTCGATTGTTCCTCGAGGGCGCTCTCTCTGCCGGCTCTGGTGATGCAACAGGTGAAGCGACCAAAGGCTGCTCCAGTATAGGTCCCGAGACAGATCGCACGACATCTAGTGGTGTTGAGCCTGGCTCCGTTTGCAGCAGCTGGGCACTGCTAGTTCGCTTGCCGAGTGGGACGGCCCAGCTATCCTCGCTATCACTCGCCTTGTGTGCGTATACTGGCGTAGCCACCGCGATGGAAGATCTCTCAATGTGCGTGCTCAGTTTGCTGTGTTTGGCGACCATCACCTTTGGCTGAGGCCTCGGCTCAGGTGGAGGCGCCGGTGGTGAAGAGGTAGCTGGTGCTGCGTTGTTCTCGGCTGCTCGCGCAGCCTCAGACGGATCAACAGCCTCGACGCGCACCGCTTCTGGATCGTCCATTTCGATCTCCTCGATGGGCTCAGGTTCTGCTCGGCTCACTTCCTTTGTCCACTCATTGATGCGATGATATCGGACGAGTCGTGAGCTCTTCGTTGGAAGGCACTCTACGAGGTCCCCCTCTGGCTTTTTTCCAGCACCGATATCGCCAGCAGCTAGTCTTTCTTTGCTCGGCATCGGTGAAAGCTCAGAAGAGGGAGGACTGCTGGAACTTGTACGGCGAATCTTGGGTCTGAGCAAGTCAATGAAACTTCGTCGCTTTCCAATAACGTCGTTATCTTCTTCGAACACAGGTTTCTCCTCCTCAATGATCTCCGGACTCGACATAGGAGGAGAACGCTTGGCTTGTTCTTCCTCTTCGAAGGCCGTGAAGGTAAGAGCAATAGACAACGTGTCAGATATCCGGTCAGGTCCCGAAGCTCCCGCCGAGGAAGCGAGCTCACTACCATAGGGCTTTCTTTCTTCCTTTTCCTCCTCAGGAGTGCCGTTTGTCTTGTCTTCCGCAGCTTCTATCGCTGCCTTTTCGTTAAGCGACTTCAGCGATAGTCGCTTAACCGCTACATGCCGCCGATCCTTGATCGAGCTTCCTGGTACGTCCAAGCCTGGTGATGCCGGTGTTGATGGCTCCTCTGGGGTGTGTGATACCTTTGGTGATCGGCACGGGGTTTCACTCATCATCCCGTTGTAGTAAGGCACATCAAGGTCAAACTGGAACTTAGGCAGACTAGGCGCCGGCTTCGACTTGCTCTGCGGAAGCAAATTGACGGTCGATGAAGATTGGTGCACGGTCGCGAGATTTTGCTCGCCGGTCGTAGGTCGGAACATATGCATCATTGGGAAGGAATGACCCTTATGGGATGTCGTCACGGAGCGGTAGTCCTCATCAATTGACCCGACACCAGAGTCGTGAATCTGCACATCGGGCATCTTCTTTCCGTCGTAGTCGTGTTCCCATTGCGCCAGAGTGGCCCTGTTCTCGTTCTGCACCCGTTGGCCGACCTGCTCTTCCAAGGCATCCCTGGCTTCTTCATCCTGGATGCGCTGAGCATCGCGTTTCTGCTTTTGCTCTTTGACAACCTTCCAGATCTTTACTTGGGACATTGTGCCCAAGAAAGCAATGATGATGATGGCCGCGACCTCGGCTCGTATAGGTCTGGTGATTGGGTATGTATCCGTGAAAATAGGAAAAATATCGTCGTTGAGATCTGCTGAAAGTTAGCACGGGCAAGGAAGAGCTATGCTGGTCACTTACTCCAAATGTACAGCCAAAACTCTTTTAGTCCAGCTCTGGTGAAGCAGTCCAGGCCAAGTACGAAGGCCGTGGACCCGGCCAATGCCGTAGAAACAATGAGGCCGTAAACACGTGCGAGCCGGCTAAAGTACGTGCAGTAGAAGCCTATGCAAAGCATGGCAACGAGAATGATCTTGCCAACACTGTTCTTGACTGTTCCTCCTGGAGCCAGGACCAGAAGCCACATGGCGAAGCTGAAGCCGCCCAGCACGCCGCCAAAGCCTTCACAGACTTCCTGGAAGACGAGAGCAGCACCTGCGACAAGTACACCGCCGACAACTACGGCGACCAAATATGCGCCTTGAATGGCCAAAGGGACTGGAGGCTTCTGGAGGTACACGATGAGGACTTCGATGCCCAGCGCGACCAGAAGGGCTGTGCTGAGGAAAGTCTGGGTTGCTTTGTGCTTGATTCCGACAAACCCTAAAGCCAGGCCTGCAAGCATCAAAAGTACACCAGCAACGCCCAAGGGCGGATTTATCTTGGGTTGAATGGGAAGCGGATTATCCGTGTTGGTAGCATTCTTGCCATCTGGTAGGAATGTTGGTGTCGAGGTAGGCGCACCCGTCACAGTACCAGTCGTGGTGATCGGTGATGCCTCGTCTCCAATCCGAGAAGTAGTCTTTGTGCCCTGGTCCTGATCGCTGTTGATGTTGGAAGCAGACTTTGTAGGAGCTGGACTGTTGGTAGGCTTCTCCTCAGAATTTGTGGACCTTGCGGGTGCATCAGTCGTAGCCGCAGCATCGTCATTGCCCTGTCGTATTTGTAGTCCATTGCGTCCAGCTACGCGCTCTGCGCTCGATAACGCGAAAAGGAATGTGACGAGCGCATATTGGAAGCGCATTGTTTCTGTTCAAAAAATCCTTCGTGGCCAGTATCGTCGCGTTCACTCCAGATCTCAGCGCGTGCTAATACGAGTGCTCCAGAGTGGCGCAAGACTAGCCATAGGTTGTTATAGCAATGCGAAGAGAAGACCACGCAGCGGCATCATATTCCAGACAGCAATGCCGACTACGTGAAGTGCAGCGGATAGCGAGCGGGAGTGCAGAACGAACGACGAAGATGTGAGCAACAGCCCTGCGATTAGGTGCAAGGTGAGCAAGGCCACCCGGTCAGATCCCAGATGACAGGACCACACCTCGTCTTCGAGCGGCACAGAAGCTCTCTTTCGGAGTCTTTCCTCAACTCCAAGGAAGCGGCGATGGCGCTCTCGCGCGAACTCTGTTGTGTCGTGGCGCATTGGCAGCCAGTGGGACGTCATAAGCGACAATGACTCCACCGTCGAGGTACAGTAGCTGGTTTAGCTGCAATAGGCGACATGGAGGAACTTATTAGCAAGGAAAATTTGGACCATCCGGGATTCGTTGCTGGGCGCCCGACTGGGGAAGAGACTTTCCCCATCCAGCCAAGCCGCAGGCCCTGCGGCTATCCTCTAAATCAACCAAGGTTTGCGGATGCCACAAACGGCCTGCAAGAGGGCGTCTGGGCGTGATCGATATCGCAGGTCGCTATGCATTATTGACAGACTGGGGTCTGCATCTCGCCCGCTCGTTTGCCTGCTTCTCAACACAGCTTTGCCAGCGCACCATCTGCTGAGTCTCATGCGCCAGATCGACTGAGAGGCATCCGCGGATGATTGTCGCTGTCGCAGCGGGGCGTGCGGGGCTCACCATTGACAGCTGACTGCGGGCTCGCTATTGATTATTGATGGATTCGCATCAAAATCGAAATGAGATTTGGGAGATGAGGTCTCAGGTGGGTATAGACTAACAGCCGGACGGACGTTGCCTCGCCTTGCCCTTGCGCTAGTGGCTGATCCCTGTCCGCTGGCGCGCGTTCGACACCTTCATCCGCCGCGAAACGCCCTTCCCACGCGCTGTGCAGTTGATCGAGAGGTTTCGGAATTAAATGATCGTGCACTCCCCTACCGCCACGATCATCGCAAAATACTCGATGTCAGCCCATGCCAGAAATTTGTCGTGACTGCCTCTTGCAATGTCCCGATATGCAGGTCCGAATGGAACCTTAATTGATTGAGTTGACGGCAGCTCCACAACTACGCCAAGCGAAATTTGGACAGGGACCGCAATTTATGCATGACAACCGAGCCTCCGTCGGCGACGCTATCGAATGGTGATTGCGTGCTGAGAACGTGCTCTTCGACGATCGGCATGCCGACTCCGCCTCCGAGTCGGGTTTGACGCCGAAGAGAGCTCCCCAGTCAGGCGTGACATAGGAGATGTATCTTCCCAGTGCGACAATCATTCGCGTGTCCGTTCTCGTGAGGGGACGAGATCCACCTGAAGAGGGGCTAAACTGTCGTTGTGGTCATGACTGTTTCCGAAGTGCTACCTACTCAGCAATGTCGAGGTATTAAGGTATCCGCCAATATCCGAGCGAAGTCTACGGCACGCTGCCAGGGTGCCGGGTCACCACTGAGCGTAAATCTTCACAGTGATGTTCGTGGCTTTGGCACAATGCTGACGATGAAATCGCACTCGAACGCCATGAGGAATCATTGCAAACATCTAACCTACCATACTTTTTGAGTATTGATGTTCAGACCTATAGCACAGACATTGCAAGCATCAACCCTACAATACCATTGGCGCCCGCAGGTAGCCCTCCTGTATGTCGCGTGCACCAACGCTTGCGCCACAGTCGCGACAACGACGCTGCATGTCTATAATGGCGCTGGGCTTTGGAAGCGCATGCTACATGAAGTTGGCAGCAGCAGCTTCGATATCTTGGTAGGCTATCGTTGTAACATCTGCACAGCGGGTGGCTGCATCTGTCAATGCGGCACATGCGGGAAAAGACTCCGAGCCTCTTCGCATCAAGTTACCATACCTTTCGAGCCAAGTATGGTCAACGGCTTCATGCAGCTTCTAGACATCCACGAGACAAGGGCTATCCACGGAACCGAAGCCGGCAGCAACGCCGCCTTCTTCGCTCTGATCGCCCTTGGTACGCAACAGAAAGCCAGCTTCGAAGTTGTCTAAAATCTCTCGCTTGCCGCCGTTGGCGGTTTTCCACACGCATGCACCGTAGATGCCCAGCTCGCAGATCACACCGCCTGCTTGGACTTCTCCGTTACGAAGGATGCTGTTGCTCTGTGCCGGTGGCTCAATCATCTCCATGAGGATGTATGCTGGCCAATGAGATTCGGGGAGGCTCTGCTTCGTGTTAGTAACAATGTCATACTTGGTAGGATGTTGCACTCACCTTAAGGAATGTAGGTATTGCTTTGCGGTAGACATTGTTGCCGCCACCTTCACGTTGAGGCTTCAGGACGTACTTGAAAGCCGTCTCGGGGTTCGTCGCGAGCTTACGAGCTTCCAGCCCAGCGTCGCTCTTGTCAAGCGGATAGATGGGTGCGAAAGTGCCGAGGACAGTGTCCGACTGGGTCTTGTCGGGCAAGAACTTTGCTAGGTGAGGTGAGTGAGGTGTAGCGAGGACTTGCTGCACCTTCTTCGTGCCTGCCAGCTGAGTGAGCACAGTAGGGCATTTGATTGCCGCGCTGCGTTCCAGTAGAAGCCGAGCATCCCAATGTGACTGATCTTTGTAGTCTGAAGGGGCGTAACCAGCTCTGAAATATACGACTGTGGCCTCGTATTGCTTGTTGGGTGTGTGAGGAGGCGTGTAGATCAGGTTCCTGTTACTGTCGAGCTTGGTTTCGTGAAGGACCCTGTCGAAGGACAGGCGGAAGGTCCTGACACCATGATTTTCGTTCAGAGCATATTCCAAGTGCCGTTGATCAAACACGTTTCGCTCGGGATCCTGTACGAGGAACAAGACTACCGTTGGCAAGCCAGTCTTGGAAGATCCATAGGCCCTGTGAGCAGAGGCCATCCCCTTGGCAAGTGATGCTATGGATGTGCTCTCCGGCTGAGCCGCATATGTTATGACCGATGATACTGAGTCAGGGTATGCATCGATCGTCCTCAGGTGTCGATGGAGCTTCGTAACCTTGCCCGAGAGGCCGCCGAAGGAGGATGCGATCGTGTTGAATTCGACTTGCTTGACAGAAGGCTTTGAAGCATGATCGGGATCAACATGCACCATATAGTCCGAACGGAAGAGACCAAGATTCAGGGACTAGATTATTGTCAGTAGTTGGATTTGAAAATGGAGATTTTGGTGGTACCTGAGCATATCCTTCTTTCTTCACAGCGAGATGCACCTTCCACAGGCCAGCCATAAAGTCATCAATCTCAACGAGCCTATGACAGACATCAGCACAAGGACTGATGTAGAGGCTCGCGAGACGATGCATGTGACTGTGCATGCGAGGTGTGGCGGTCGAGGGTGTGACCCGTCGGGCCGTGGTCAAGTGAGGCGAGTATTGTGAAGCACATGCTCCATGTCCTGGTAGCAAGAGCAAGAGAAAGTGAAGACCTACTCCTCGACAATGCCTGTCAACCAGTTCTCATCACTGGCAATTGCAGAGTACAGCTCATTGTACGGCTTGGCCACCGACTTCGCCTGCTCGAAGCAGACTTTTGGAAACAGACTTGGGAACATTGTGACTGGTGCATTGCCAGCCAATGCTTCGCCGGGATTCTTCTCGGTTGGGACATACGATGGTGCTGGTCTGACAGCAAGTCCATGGGCGATCGACCAGTCCTTCAGGTTCTGCAGAAGGTATTCTTCTTGCTCTCTGTTGAGCTCTGGCGGATATTTGGGATACATGGTAGCTGATATCGCCTTCAGGAGAAGTCGCAGGGTGTTATTGTCTGGGTGATCACCAGTTATGCAGGTGAATCTTTCCTTCACATCTGCGAGATCGGCATTTCGTGACTTGAGCCGAGCCGCGATCTCTGACTTCAACTTTCGCGCTGCGACAGCAGCTACATACCCCTTGGAAGTCGCGTACACTATAACGACATGATGGCGACGACGAGTTGGTGAAGCAGACTGCATACTCACCGCCGCCGGCACCTCAGACAAGCTGCGAAGATTCCCGACAGCTTCCACATTGAACCAATTCTCGGCACACTACTCGAGACCTGCAGCATCTTCTACACGCGCCTTTACCATAACCGACGACAACAAGGTACATCAGATGGGATGGTAGGACAAAACGATGCGAGAAGTAGGAGAAGAACTCGTCAAGCGGCCACCAACACGGGAGTGGCCTGCTCCTTTGACCTGAAAGAGCACATTCGTACGGCACAGCACAACGCGTACCAGTAGACAAACTCTCAAAGCAGTTATCATCCGCAGCCTACCTCTGATCTACAAGAGAACTGAAAGGCATATCTAGCGGGCAATAGTCGTCTGCGAAGCACTCCTACACGGTCTTCTGGGCACCTCAAAGGGCAATACTCAAGCAGACTGGTACTGCTTCTATACTGTCAAGGTAGGTCCTTCCTCTGTGCTCTCAGCTTGACACCAATCGTTGTTCTTATCTGCTTGGTGTGCAATGCTCGAGGCGACGACTCTGCCATTGTTGGCATTGGAGCTTCTTGCTTTGGGCCGCTGCGGGATAAGTGAAGGAATGGATTCACTCGATTCAACATTCGTAACAGAATGCTCCCTTTTGATGAGCACTTTTACGTCTTTCTTGCACCTTTCTAACTCTTACCACAACAGAAAACACGACCGCACAAGCTTTGCAAGTGGTATTGCACCCCCTCATATCACCACATTGCCTGTCAACCTGCACAGCACAATCGCCGAAAGCATACCTGTAGCAGCGCTCTATAGGCACTTTCAAGCCCTACACCGCGCATACTGTCACATCTCGGTTACGACACAGTACGACGCAGCGACCCACGTGACCTCGTGTTGGCGTGGCACGCGCTCGAGGCGCCACTCTTAAGGGCAAATTCACGATTGCAACCAGACCTTTCGAAACAACAACCGGCACGCACAACAACTTGCTGCAAGTTCACCGCGATGGATGCTGATCCGTGGCTATGGTCAGCCGATCAGGTGGCCCAATTCTTTAGCACTGAAGCGGCAGGTATCATCGAAGACAAACCGAACAGTCAACTGCCAGACTTAGCATCGCTCGCACAGAAATTACACGACGAAGGTGTCGCAGGGGCTGACTTGCTGACTCAAGTCGACTCGAACTTCTTGAAGGAGGACTGCGGCATCCGCCAATTAGGCAAGCGGAGCTCCGTGATCTACTGCATCTCCCGCCTTCGAGTGCTGTCCGATGGGTACCAAACGAAGGACAGCGCTCCGGGCATCCAAACTCCACGATCTCTCAACGTCGCGCCTCCGCAGCCGCCGAGTCTTCTGCAGCAACCACTCCCCACCGCCTCAGTGCTAGAGTCTCCCGGACAGCATGTTCGTTCTGGCGAAGCTGCGGTCCACGATCGGAATGGCCGGAAGCGCCGCAAGCTCGACCTCAGCAGACCTGTTGAAAAGCCTCGCGCAGACGGTTTTCTGGCCGATTCCGGAATGCCAGTGGACAGCCTGTTCTACGGTAAGACACAACTTAGCCGTGAAATTGGCGACCTGGAACCTTCTGGAGTGATTGAACACAGCCACGTCGAGTCAGACTCGGGTTTGGAGGTGTTCCAGGTCATGCCAAGCGGACATCCAGCCGGTGATGTGCAATACGTCTACCGGCAAGTCAAGCATCTCTTCATGAACGATGCGAGCAAGACAATCAGACGCCGTGGGCGCGATGCAGTTGCCATTCTACCATATCGTGAGCACCTCCTTCCTAAGGGGAAGGCCGTATCAGCGACGGTGTTTGTGCCTCACGATGATGTCGAAGATGGTGCCATCGCAGTCCGTGAGAACGCTGCGTTTCTGGATGAAGAAGTTGATTACTACAACGGATTCGAGGCACAGCATACTGATGGCACGTGGGACTATCTAACCAAAAACTGGAAGAGCAACCCAGAGGATGAGCTCCTGCCCAAGTACGGCCAATCCGATGACGAAGATAACGAGATGCCCTCAGACCTCGAGCATGAGGTGGACGAAGAAGAAGCAGAGAGGCAACACGAGGCTGCAGATAAGCCAGGTAAAGAGGACATGGAGAGGATTATGGAAGAGTTTATTGAGGCTCTTGTGCAGACATGGAAAGAGAAGAAGCTCCCACGACTTGAGGATAAGCAAGCCTGGACAATTTGGAAGAAGATGCGTGGCAGCAAGGCTGTCCGCGACGGGCTTATTGCTGGCGCCCGTCAACAAGTCCGCGGCTTCGATGAGCGACTAAAGAAGCAAAAGCGATGGATCATGGACGAGACCTGGACCAACGCGGATAAGCTGAGAGAGCAGTGTCAAATCATGGAAGCGACTGTCGAGGATCGTGAACACCTACTCTGGAAGATTGAGGTGTGGCACCGTAAACAAGAGCCGTTCCACGTTGTAAGACATGGCAATCACTCCACGTCCGATCATGCCAAGCAGCTGACTGCTCATGGCTCTGGCTTCGTGCTTCAGCCTGGTGACCGACTCAGTGTTGAGCCTGCCGAAATCAGGGAGGAGGAAGTCTTTAACCCTCCTGAAGGCAGCCAGACGGGAAAGCAAGACGATCATGGCGGACAAGCTGACGAGGAGGAAGATGCTGCTGGTGATGACATGGATCTTGACCTCCCCAACGACAACTTCATTGTCCATGAGTCCTCGCCGGATGCGATCTCAGATGGCCCGAACAATTCAGATGTGTCCATCCCACCCTCTATTCGGAAGCACAATGGCTCGCGTGGACCATCATCGACCCCTCGTCGTAGTCAGGAGCAGACCATGCACGAGAATTCGGACTCTGACTCTGACCTGCTACCAGAGTTGCCTAAAATGCCAAAGAGTTCCTCCCAGCGGGCGAAATTGGACTTCCTCAGGACACCGACGAAGAGGCTTGCTTTCTCTAACAGTCAGAATAATCCTGTGGTCCTGTCTTCGGATTCAGAAACACCACTGTCGAAGTCTGTCGGCAAGAAGAAGGGAGCCGCTCGTAAACCCATCTTCAGCTCCGACCCTCTCTCCGACAAAAAAGCAGACGTTGACTCGTGGGACATCAGCTTGCTCGTCACGCAAGGCGACAGAAAGCGTCTTCTCATCAAGCTGCTCGCCGGGCTTGGGCCTGCTAAGAGGAAACTCATCCTGACGACCATCTCGAGACTGCGGATGCCCAATTTCCGACCAGCCCTCCGAGCTGCGCTCAAGTTTCTTCGGCAAGATCTGTCATTTACTGGCTCTGACGAGCAGACCAGAGTATGCTCACTCTGCGGACGACTATGGATTGCTTCCTGGTTGTTGATGCCATCGGTGGTGGCAGGCGTGACGGAGCGCCCGATTCCGTGGACTAAGTTTGAAGATGACCCCATCACGCTGCTCACATTCACCAATCTGCTGGTGCAAGTCGTGCGCAAGAACGACTCGGATCTTTTCAACCCGCCCAAATCAAAGCCCCAGTCGAAGACGTCCAGCTCCATACTAGGATCGTCTCCAAAGAGCGTCATTGACCTTCGCAGCGATGAGGAGCTCAGTGAAGATGAGTACCAGCGCCTCTTGAAGGACACACCGCGCAAGAAGCGGAAGCGCAAAGTCAAGGAAAGCGAATCTGCTGTTCAATCGCAACACAATGCGGCAAAGCGTATGGAGCGCTATCGGAAGACACAAACATCGGACTCCCAGCAACTGGTGGCTATGGTGCAACGCGATCCGACAAACTCGAAGATCTCTATCAATCCCGCCAAGAACGAGGACGAAGAGTCCATCTTCGTCCACCAGCCTATCGCTCAAGTCATGAAGGGCCATCAGATCGACGGCGTCCGATTCATGTGGCGAGAGATCACCGCTGACGATGGCGATGGGACCGAACCGCAAGGTTGCCTGCTGACCCACACCATGGGTCTCGGCAAGACCATGCAGACCATTGCAGTCCTTGTGGCTGTGAATGAAGCAGCTCAGTCGGAGAGCCTGAAAGTCTTCACCCAATTGCCACCCCAGCTACGACTCGACGCTGAGCGCGAACGTCAGCTTCGCATGATGGTATTGTGCCCACCAACCCTGATAGAGAACTGGCGCAAGGAGATCAAGAAATGGGCTGGCACTGCACTGCCAAATGTCTTCTGCATTGAATCTGGTAGTAACAAGAATCATCTGGACGATATGCGGACCTGGTACCGTATTGGTGGTGTACTAATCATCGGATATGAACTATTCCGCAACAAGGTCCACCGGAAGGAGTCCAAGAATGCGAAGACAAACCTGGCCAACAACCATAATGGTGAAGAGATTGACGAGTGCCTTCTCCGCGGTCCTGAACTTGTCGTGGCGGACGAAGTACACAATCTGCGAAACAAAAACGCCAGATCTCTGGCCGTAGAAGGTATCGAGACCCAGAGCAGGATTGGCCTCAGCGGCACGCCATTAAGCAACAATGTCGATGAGGTCTATGCGTTGATCTCCTTCGTGTCTCCTGGCTATCTCGGCGAAACAAAGGAGTTCAAGGCGCACTACGCAGAGCCAATCCAGAATGGCCTCTACGATGACAGCTCGGCGTACGAGAAGCGAAAGTCGCTGATGAAGCTAAGAGTCCTTCACGAACGCATCGAGCCCAAGGTCAATCGCGCCGACATAAACTCTCTGCGTGGTTTCATTCCACCAAAGACTGAATTTGTCCTGACGCTGCCTCTCACCTCAATCCAGCAGACAGCCTACGGCAGGTTCGTGTCAGCTGTGCTCGGTGACAGGAAGAACGAAAAAGCTAGTCAGGTTCAGATATTTTCCTGGCTGGACATACTGGGACTGCTTACAACGCACCCGCTAGCTTTCAAGAAGAAGTTGCTTAAGCCGGTCGTAAAGAAGGCTCGCGGACGAGCTACAACACCGCCGGCTAGCACGGTATCGGACAACGGTGGCGTTGAAATTGACGAGACTGCCGATCTTGCAGACCAGGCAGTGTTGAATCTCGGCTTTTCACAAGAAACTGTCAATGAGATTATTGATGGAATCGCGGACGAGCTGGAGGTGCAGAACTCTGCCAAGATGACTATGCTTCTCAACATTTTGCAGCTGTCTGCGATTTGTAACGACAAGGTGCTCGTTTTCTCGGGCAGTCTGGGCACCCTCGACACGGTTCAGCAGATTCTTGCAGACAGAGGCATGGAATGCGGCCGCATAGATGGTAAAGTACCGCCTCCCAAACGACTTCAGCTCATCGCAGAATTTGACAAGAGCTCGACTATGAATGTCTTGCTCTGCTCGACCAGGGCCAGCGGCGTGGGTCTCAACATCCAGGGTGCCAATCGTGTTGTCATCCTTGACTTTGGCTTCAATCCAACACACGAGGAGCAGGCAGTCGGCCGTGCTTACCGTCTTGGCCAGCAGAGACCGGTCTTTGTGTACCGCATGGTTATGGGCAGCACTTTCGAAGAGCACATCTATAACAAGCAGCTCTTCAAGCAGAGTCTCTTCCAGCGAGTCGTCGATCGGAAGAATCCGCGCCGTGTTGCCAAGAAGAACACACGAGAGTTCTTGTTCGAGCCGCAGCACGTGTGTCAAAAGGATATCTCGAAGTGGCTTGGAAAGGATGCCAAAGTCCTTGATCTGGTCTTGAAGCGGGAACTCAAGACGGCCGAGAATGCAGGCGCTGGAGACACGCTCATCCGCGACCTTACAACTTACGAGACTTTACAGGAAGATGCCGGAGACGAACAGTTCACCGAGCAGGAGAAGCGGGAGATCCAAGAAGAGATCGAGGCAGGCAAGCGTGGCGTCTTCTTCCGTCCTGCGAACAGCGCCTCTCAAGCCGGACCGGCGCCATCAAGTACTGCTCCAGCATCAGGAGTGCACGCTAAGAACGTACGAGTCAGCAATATACTTCCCAAACAGAACAGTCGCCGCTCGGTATTGGGAGGCAAGCCAGGTCGTCCTCCATCCGCCGATAAGAACGGCATAATGGCACCTCCTGGATCGGCTAGGCCAGCAGCTCCAGTGCCCATGCCGCATGGTCTGCCAACAGGGTACTCACCTCCTGCGACGATGCCAAACCAGCGGCAGCTACGCTCACCCGGCCAGAACTAGTACGCTGCTGCCGGCCGAGCGCTGCGGCAGACGAAACCGCCATGGCCGTATTGGACGGGCGGCGGGGGCGCAGCCGTAGAATGAATGCATGAATGAATGCTTTTTGGTCTTCAGCAGAGATACCCTGTGTCTTGAATAGCTCGAAAGGAAGGACAGTACGATGGTATGAATTTCTCTCTTTCGTCGTGTCGTGCACTGATAGCCGCATCTGCTAAATATCAGGTATTGGCAGCGCGAACACTACTTGACAATGCGCGTAAAAGTTTGATGCGTAAAAGCTTGATGCGTACAAGCTTGATGCGTAAAAGTGCCAGAAACGTTACATGCCATATCTCATCTAGTATACAACGCCATGCGCATCATGAGGAGTAGCCCCCCTGCCCATTCCCACCCCCACTTCCATGCCCTTTACCATGCCCACTCGCCCCTCCGGGATCAAGAAGTAAATGCGGCTTGAGAAAGCCCTCGTCAAGACGATTGAACAACGTCCCAGCATCTTCCTGCGTAGCCTGCATAATCTGCGACAGCGCGCCACGGACATTCAGATGACTTGCCGCAGCCTCATTGGCTCGCGTCCCTGAGACAGGATACGATGCATCGTCGTCGTCGGGAGTCTGTCGTGAAGGTGAGCGTCGTGCTGCGGGAGGGAGGTCAAGATCGTCGGTCTCGAGGTCGGAGAGAGTACTTTCGTCTTCTTGGTAGAGGAGGCCGCGTTCTGCTTGGTCTGCGGTGCGGACGCGGGAGCTGTTGCGGCGTCCGAGGTCGTGGGGACCGCCTGAGCCGGGTGGTGTGCCGATTCCGTGGGCGGAGCTGTATGTTGCGGTGCCGGCGCGACTGCGGTTTTCACCGACGTTGTCGAGGTTTATGTTCCCATTGCCGAAGCCGACGTTGCTGACTTTGGGCGTGTGGCCGTATGCTGCGCCGTTGCGCTTGGCCCAGGTATTGCTTCCTTGTGGCACGGGCTCGATGTCGAATTCGTCGTCGCTGTCGATCTCTTCGACTACACCTGTTCGGATGTTGAGGATCTCGAGCATGCGTGCGGTAGTGCCGCCGAAGATGATGACTGTTAACACGACCGTGACCAGAACTGTAGCTCGTAATGCGCGGCTGTCTTTGCCTGAAAGTCCTGCTGCTAGGGCCACGCCTACAGCTCCGCGAAGTCCCGCCCAGAAGAGCATTATTCTCCAGTTCGGTGGGATCTCCTCGGCGAGGCTTTCTTGTCCTCTCCTCCGTGCTCTTGTGCGGATAACCCAGTTGATTAGGGCGCTGAGTGGGAAGACTGCACACCATCTCGCAACACAGATTCCGATGAGAGTGATGAGAATGAAGAGGGGTTTGTATTCAAGCTCACGTTCAGTGAAGAGGGAGAGTCCGAGGTAGATGAAGATGAAGTTCTCGGTGAGTTGGGCCATGAGGGAAAAGGTAAACTTGGTGGTGAGTTGGGTTCGGCGCGACATGTTGTGATAGGCGTAGTGCTTGAGACATATCCCGCAGAATAAGAGTGCGACGATACCTGGGAGATAATGTTAGCTGGTGTCCAGTACCCTTCACCAACCCCATCTTACCACTCATGTGTATAGCATTCGCGAAGAAGTAAGAAGCGTATGCGATCAGAAAGATGAGACAGCTCTCGATCTTTGGATCCCTCCTCACATGTGTGAACTTGAGCAACAAGCTGGTGGCCAGCCCAATCAGGATTCCAATCAACAAGCTGCCAAAGAAGACCAGCAAGAAGACTCCGATACTCTCGAATAGACTCAAGATTGTAAGCTTGCCCGCCTCTTCTCCTGCTCTATACTTTTGCGCCGTCTCGAATAGAACGATAGCGATCGCATCGTTCAGAATGCTCTCTCCAAAGATGACAGTGTATAGCTTCGGATCCACCTTGTATGTATTGAAGATGGCCAGAATCGTGACGGGATCCGTTGCGGACAGTGTTGCACCAACCGAGATGGCTTCGACGAAGGAGATGTTCAGGCCTTCCAGCGGTATGCGCGTCCAGAGCCATAAGATCACACCCAGGACGATTGCCGATATGAAGGTTCCAGCGAATGCAAAGGTCAAGATGCTGCCAATGTTGCGGAAGAAGTTGCCCTGCGTGACCCATCAGCACCGTCCATTCTCACCAAACTCATCGATACCCACCTGATGCAACTCATATCCACTCGCCAAGATGATCGGCGGCAGCAGCAGGTTGAAAAAGAACTGGTAATCGAACGTAACCACATCCAGCACCGAATTCACGCTCGTCAACCGCAGTATCAACCCAATCACCATTCCCGCAAAGATGGATATGACCGTCTCATGCACCGCCTGGATCTTCTTTGACCGGAGGATGTAGCTCATGAAGAAGGCCATGATCAGCAGGACGATCAGGATGAGGAGTGCCCATGATGAGTATATCTCTTTCTGGCCTGCTTCGGGGTTCTCGTCGTCGTCGGCGTCGGAGGTTTGACGTTTGGCTAAAGCGGTGGCGCCTTGCGCGAAGTAGTGGGGGAAGCCCATGGTGGGTGGGAGGTTGTTATTGCTGCACCATGCTCGGGCTGCGTTGCAGAGACGATCGGTCTATGGGAGGATTGGTCGCAAGGCCCGTTGTGGTCAGGGACACCGTGGCGCGAGGTATTGGACAGTCGAATTGTGACTTGTGGCAGTCCGTAGCTGACGCTTGCGCTGTGGATGGTTCTCGACAATGCTTCGGCGTAGGAGTGAGTGGAGTGAGTAGCTTGCTATCCAGGCGCCCGCGCGGACTCGCACATGCTCGCGCGAATTCCAGAAGGACAAGTAGCGCGCATTCGCTTAAAGTGGTACCGATTCAATCACGCGCGACGGCAGTGTCCGTCCGGAGACAAGGCCCGAGCCAGCGGTTCACGAGCCCCACAGTTTCGTCATGGGTGGTATTCGCTCCTGGAATCGAGTGGTCTGGTCAGGCACAAACTGCAGCTTTCTGCAGCATTCCTGGCTTCTGCATGCACGGAGGCACTGCACGCTGCACGTCGCATCATGCTTGCGTGCGGTGAGATTCGTGAGAAGGCGTCCTGCATCAGAGCAGCAGAGTCGTCGCCTCAGGTGTCAGAGCTACGAAAACGTGTCGTCAGCGTCAACACATTCCACTTATGCATACATAAGCTCCCGTGGCCACGCGACTCCCGATCGATGAACCATTGGAGTCGGCAGCCACGCTATACTTGTCGCCTGCCTCGTGACTCTTTTTCAGCCTGCCAGGCCTGCCCATCGCGTGATGCTGTTTGCGTGCATCTGACAGAACCGTCTTCCCCCCCCCCCCCCCGGTCCAACACCGCACACACCTGAGCCTGCGTGCCACTTGGCGAGCGATGCGACAAGGAGCATGCCCGTAAAACAGGCCAGCACCAGACTTCTCTTTGTCTTCCGCAACGCACACCGGCCGCCCTAGCAGCCCTAGCACCTACAACGCCCATACCATGGACCTGCCCGACTCCTCTCCAGGCTCGTCGCCGTCGCGGCGAGCCTCACACCTAGACACGGCAGCACCCGGCGTACCATCACACCCTAAGCATGTCTCGTGGAGGCGCGAATCAAGACCATCTCTGACAAGAGACGAACCACGGCGAAATTCAAAACAGTTTTCGACAGGCAATGGACACATTAGGCGTAGCGTCGACTTCGTCAAGGCAGACGACGAGTTTAACGAGTCATCGCCACTACTTCTCCCACGTAAGAGTGAAGAGGTCGAAGCGTTACCGCCACTCACCGAGGTTTTTAGCCCGGATGTAAGCAGTGGAGAGTCGTCATGGGACGTGGACATGGGCACGAAGGAGCAGAGCAAGAGTACAGGATACATGATACTGTTGACCATATCCTTCCTTGGGTGAGTTGTCTTGGTGATGGAGCCGGTACTCTGGTTGGCCCGAGCTCAATGCCGCCGCTTCGCTAACATCATGTTGTAGTCTGCAAATAGCTTGGTCTGTCGAAATGTCAAATGGCTCGCCATATCTCCTCAGTCTTGGAGTATCGAAAAGTATGCTAGCACTTGTTTGGATTGCTGGTCCACTTTCTGGAACTCTGGTTCAGCCCTACGTCGGCATCAAGTCCGACAACATGCAGTCGAGATGGGGCAAGCGCAGACCGTTCATTGTCGGAGGCGCAATCGCTACCATCGTGTCGCTGATGATATTGGCATGGACACGCGAGATCGTTGGTGGGTTCCTGTCGATCTTTGGTGTGCCAAGAGATAGCTCCGGAACTGCCACGTGCTCCATCATGCTGGCCGTTCTGATGATCTACATCCTGGACTTCAGTATCAATGTCATCCAGGCAGCCATCAGAGCATTCCTTGTCGACAGTGCTCCCACACATCAACAGGATACTGCCAACGCCTGGGCTAGTCGTCTCAGCGGAATAGGCAACATCACTGGGTATCTCTTCGGCTACGCCAATTTGCCAAAGTATCTCTGGTTCTTTGGCGATACGCAGTTCAAGGTTCTTTGTGTCATTGCATGCTTGGTCTTGGCCATCACTGTCGCCATTTCAGTCACTTCCGTGGGCGAGCGAGACCCGCGGCATGATGGCAAGCCTATGAATCAAAAAGGTGGAGTGGTCGCGTTCTTCATGCAGCTGTTTCGGTCGATCAAGAAGTTGCCGCCGCAGATCAAGAGTGTGTGTATCGTTCAGCTTGCAGCATGGATTGGCTGGTTTCCGTTCCTGTTCTACATCACGACTTACATCGGCGAGCTCTACGTTGAGCCAATCTTTAGAGAGAAGGGACCAGATCTGACTGATGAGGATATAGATGAGGCCTGGGAACACGGCACAAGAGTTGGAACGTTTGCACTGCTGATTTACGCTATCGTCTCATTTCTGGCGAGCGTCACCATTCCATGGTTCGTGGCGAGCTCCTACGATCCCCAGAATCCTCACGACACACCAAGAACACCAGGCACACCTATGGCGAGGACTCCCGGGACGCCTATGACTGACTTGACACCTCGCCACATTGGGGACGGCGGCGATGGCTACTTTGGTATCAGAGCATCCGGTGCAGCGGACGCACGCTCAACCAAGAGCACCTTGGCGCAAAATGCTAAGAAATGGTTCACAAAGAAGCGAGGAAGGTCACTTGCAATCCCATGGCTCACCCTCAAACGCGGCTGGCTGCTCTCTCACATCATGTTCGCAATCCTCATGTGGCTTACGTTCATCGCCAAAAACACCACGGTTGCCACCGTACTAGCAGGTCTAGTAGGCATCCCCTGGGCGATGACAATGTGGGCACCCTTCGCACTCATTGCAGCAGAAATCTCCAAGCGTGAAAACATCCGACGAGGTATCATCAAACCACCACCGACCCGCGACGGCGAACTCCTTGCTAGGGGCGAGGACACTAGTGACGGCGCGGATCAGGCTGGCGTGGTGTTGGGAATTCACAATGTTGCGATCGCGGCACCTCAGGTCATTGCTACGCTCATCAGCAGTGCTATCTTCAAGGCCTTGCAGAAACCGAGAGGGAGTGTGGGTGATGATAGTGTGGCATGGGTATTGAGGTTTGGAGGCATTCTGGCGCTGGTCGCAGCGTGGTTGACGAGGAGCATCAGGGAAGAGGATGATCCTGAGGATGCGAAACCGCATTGGTAGAGTGGGAGGACACTTATTTGTTCTCTTGCATAGATGGGCACGTTGGAGTTGTCGCCCCGCAGCGAAAGAGCTGGCGCGTGGCTTTTGCTGTTGAGCGAGCGCTGGCGTTCAGGTGCTGGGTTCACTGAGATGAAGAGATGAATACGAGAATATGATCTGTTGCGCTATGATTCCATGTTTTGATAACTGTCCGGCGCGCCTGCGCTGTGAGGTTGAGAAGTGTGAGACGTTTGCAGGGAGGCGCGCGAATTGACTTACAAACAGCTAGAGCTCCGCCAGCACAACAACCTGATCGCTTCTTCCAAGTTGTTACGACACCTCCACCTTCCAACTAGCCCGCCATTATGGGCCTCCTAAAGATGGGCATAGTCCCCCTGGACGAGGCTCCCGATCACTATCATGACAGATACATCATGAACAAGGAAAAGCGCCTGGTCGACCACGCGGTGTCAACGAGGTCCTGTTCGCAATCGACGAACTGGCCTGGAGCTTGCACAAGAAGGGTCGTGACATCTGGAAACCTTTGCGCGATCCTTGGTTTTGGATGAAGGTGGAAGATGACTGACATACTTCGAGACACGCGCTTGCTTTGCCGCACTAATTCCAAGCTGGCCACCTCCCACAAGGAACTGTACGATGAGGTCGTCGCAGAGAGCATGCAGGAGTAGCACCGGGCGCGCCATCCTTTGACTAAAAGTACAAGTGGCGAGGATCCAGGCTCCGAGCTCTACGCCACACTGTACAATATGCGGCTGCAAGTTCGAGAGGCGAAGGCAATGTCCAAGTACGGACGAGTGGAAACTCTCCCATTCAAACGCAAACTGCTCGAAGTCCGTCAGGAGAATAGAATCAAAGACTTCGGAAGGAGCTCGCCGTCGAGCAGCAAAAAGACCATGGAGCTCGAGATCGAGATCAGAGGCCAGGCTCAACATGGCGAGTACTTGCATAGTATGCTTGCCCATGAGCAAGAGACGTCCGCTGAGAAGATAAAGCTGCTGAAGGAGTTGCTCCTGCAGGCGAAGGTGGTGGCAGCTTCAGTGCAAGCCGCTATTGGCAGCATCATGGTACCGTCGATTCATCGCAGATCGTCACTAGCAAGGAATATCAGATCCAGCTGAATGCTAGACTTGGCCGCCAAGCAGAGGAGCAAATCAAGTGGCAAGAATTTCTCCTCGAAGCAGTGCCCAGAGCGTTTCCTCTCGACCCAGCAATGCCATTACTCCCAGTTATGGAGCCCGGTCCACAGGCTCCGCCAGTGGTCGTCGCCATTCGAGAGGCTGTCTCGTCCCCGATGCAATTGTCGAAGAAGGACCCAGATATCGACATGTGGTCGGACGGTCGGCTCGAATCTCACATGTCGAACTCGACACTGGACGAAGCCAGACAGTCGCGCAGGCAACGAGAAGAAGAGCAGAGTCTCGAGCGTGAGGCCGCCCTGAGCGACGCCAGAGAGAGGGAGCAGGAGAAAAAGCGTGCACGAGACGCATGGAAGGTTTCGCAAACATCAAGGTCCAGCGTGTCGAACATGTCATCAGAAAACGAGCACGGGACAAATCAAACGTATCGGTCTCAGCTAGACCAGTCCCTCGAGGCAATCATGAAGGAACACACTGCTCGATGGGCTAAGGGCTCTCGAGTTGTGAAACATGCTGGGCCTGACGGGTGCGTCAGACGAGCGAAGGTGCTGACGCTAGCACATGGCAAGATCTTTGAGTCGCTTATGGCGATGCCGATGAACATACATGGTTCATATGATCGATCGCTTACGTCTAGAAGGAAGCTCGCTGATTTTGAGTCGTGGGTGAGATGTACCTACAGTAGCCCACAAAAGTGAGCGGTTTGTACATTCGATCGCAACTTATCCGAGCGCGCTTAGCTCCAACCTCTAGAATCTATTCTAAGACTGCTATTGGCCAAATTAAGCGCGTGCTGACTCAACCTCGTCAAAATTCCCGCCCGTGACTGTCGCCCGTCTCTCGTCTCTTTTCTCAAGAACAATTGATATGCCGTTTTCGGATGCTAAACCATATAGCGATTAGCCAAATTACGATCGTAATTTCGGAGCCATAGCGAAATATCCTCATTTCGCTGAAATAACGCCAACATGGTCAAGACCATAATCAAAGTCCCATGTTCCTCAGCGAACATTGGCCCGGGCTTTGACGTGATCGGTCTTGCACTGTCAGTCTGGCTAGAAGTCACTCTCACCACCGACGACCAGGCATCATCTGGAGCGCCCTACAACTGCCGGATTACATACGAGGGTGTTGGCGCAGAAAATGTGCCTCTCGAAGCAGACCGCAACCTCATTACTCAGACTGCACTTTATGTGTTGCGATGCGATGGCCAAAGGTCATTTCCACCCAACACGCATGTTCACATCAACAACCCGATACCACTGGGACGAGGCCTTGGATCTTCTGGCGCAGCAGTTGTCGCAGGTGTAGCGCTCGGCAGTGAAGCAGGCAAACTCAATCTCTCGAGGGACCGTATCCTGGATTACTGCTTGATGATTGAAAGACATCCGGACAATGTCGCCGCAGCACTGTATGGTGGCTTCGTCGGCAGTTACCTCAAGGAACTCAACCCAGAAGATATGAAGCGCAAAGAAATTCCTCTGGCAGAAGTTCTTCCTGCGCCTCAGGGTGGTGTCGATACTGGGTTGACGCCACCGATCCCACCGAACGACATTGGCAAGCATATTCGCTTCCAATGGGCACCGGAGATCAAGTGTATAGCCATTATCCCGGAATTCGAAGTCAAGACTGCCATGGCTCGTGAGGTGGTGCCGCAAGCCTACGACAAGAAGGACGTGATCTACAACCTGCAGAGAGTGGCGTTATTGACGACTGCGCTCGGCCAGAGTCCGCCGAACCCAGAACTGATCTACGACGGCATGCAAGACAAGATCCATCAACCATACCGCAAAACACTCATCCCTGGCTTGACCGAGATTCTGCACTCGGTGACGCCAAGCACACATCCGGGTCTGCTTGGTGTATGTCTTTCAGGAGCTGGACCTACGATCCTGGCACTGGCGACGGAGAACTTTGAGCAAATTGCGAACAGACTAATTGATCAACTCAAGAAGAGCTACAAGGAAGCCAAGTCTGTCGATCTGGAATGCAACTGGAAGCTGCTGGAGCCTGCCACCGACGGTCTCACGATCACTCATGAAGGTGAAGCACAGAGCAGGGGCATGACTTACGCAGATGCTGGTGTGTCAATCGACGCCGGTAATAGCTTCGTTGAGAGAATCAAAGCAGCTGTGAAATCGACCAGCAGACCCGGTGCTGATGCCGAAATTGGTGGCTTCGCAGGCGCGATAGACCTCGTGGCAGCCGGCTACGAAGAGCCCCCAACGATAGTATCTTGCATTGATGGCGTCGGCACCAAGCTCATGATCGCCTTCGGCATCGAAGACTACTCCACTGTCGGCATCGACCTCGTAGCCATGAGCGTAAACGACTTGATCGTCCAAGGCGCAGAACCTCTCACATTCTTGGACTACTACGCCTGCTCAAAGCTCGATCTCGACATCGCAGCTCCGTTCGTTGAAGGCGTCGCCAAGGGCTGCATAGAATCCAACTGCGCCTTAGTCGGTGGCGAGACGGCAGAAATGCCAGGTCTCTACACTGGCAAGGACTTCGACGCAGCTGGGGAGGCCAACGGCGCCATCAGGAGAGGTCGCAAAGCACTGCCAGACGTCGACTCAATGCAAGAGGGAGATGTCCTTCTTGGTCTACCGAGCAGTGGCGTGCACTCCAACGGCTACTCCCTCGTGCGGAAGATCCTGGAACGTAAACGCCTCGGCTACCGCGACCAGGCACCTTGGGACAGCACCAAGTCTATTGGTCAGAGTCTGCTCACACCCACCAGAATCTACGTCAAGCCTCTCATGGCTGCCATCGAGGAGGATCTTCTGCTCGGTATGGCACATATCACAGGTGGTGGACTGGAAGACAACATTCCTCGCATGTTGCCGAAGGATGGACACCTCGCTGCTGAGGTCGACGTTTCGACATGGGAGGTACCTGCCGTACTCAAGTGGCTGAAGCAGGCTGGGAATGTGAGCAGTCGGGAATTCGCAAGGACGTGGAACACCGGTCTGGGTATGGTGATTGTTGTGAAAGAGAGTCTGGTGGCGGAGGCTACGAAAGTGCTAGAGAGCAAGGGCGAGAAGGTGCACAGGATTGGTAAGCTCGTGGCACATAAGGGCGAGGGTGTGGTTTTGAAAAACTTAGCGTACTGGGAGAAGTGAGGACGAAGTCCAGGAAATCTCCCGTGAAATTCAGAACAAGGCCTCCTAGGCCTGCTTAGATGCGGTTCTGAATGACCGCCCATCACAACTGATAAAGCATCAGATCCTTCTCACCTTCCACCACACCACCCGCCTCCACCCCCGAGGCCCTGCTAGCTTTCCTCTTGTTCGCCACCCTCAACCCCACGTACAATACCGTCATACTCACGATACTCAAACAGCTAAACGCAGTCCCCACGGAAAAGCCTGTCCAGCATCAGCAAGCAAGCCACACTCTATCCCATTCTCAATCCTCCACGCAGTACTCACCCGTCCTATACCCCGGCTCCTCCTCACTCAGATAGACATTACTACTAACCAAAGCACCACAATTCCCCACCGCCGTCGTCATCGCAAACGCCACAACACGCTTATACCCGTTCCCCACATTAATCGCATTCCACACAACCACGATAGGCATGACAATATAACACCCAGAAGCCATGAAGAAAGTTCCCATGTAGCGGACGCCGGTGGCAGGGCGATGAGCGAGCTGGATCGCAAGACCCGCGAGATTCAAGAGACCGCCGAAGAGGGCGAAGGCGTAGCGCTGCTGGAGCTTCTCGGCAGCGTGGGCGCAGGATAATGTGAGGACGAAGGCTGCGCAGTAGATGGGGATGGAGTGGACTTGTGCTTGCACGGAGGTGTAGCCGAGACCCTTGAGGATTGAGGGGAGGAAGGCGACGATTGAGGAGGCGTTTTCTTGGACTCCCATGTAGGCCAGGGTTGCCAGCCAGATTTTCCAGTCGGAGAGGGCTGTGAGGATTTCTTTGCGGGGGTTGATGGCGTTTTCTGCTTGCGGTCCGAGGCGTTGCAGTAGGGCTTCTTTTTCTTCGCCCGTGAACATCTTGGTGTCTTGGGGGAAAGCGGGTATGAATAAGTAGGCGAGGAGGGCGAGGATGCAGGTTAGGACCCCTTCGACCTGGGAGATGAAGTCAGTGCCGTCAACTCCTCGTCCACGCCACAAAGCTCAAACTCACTATGAATATCCACCTCCACCCAGCAATGCCTCCAGCCCCATCAGCCTTCGACAGCAAGTACGAGAAGAGTCCATTGAAGGCTCCCGCGATAATCGCACCGCTCATAAAGAACGCGTACCGCCGCAAGAACTCGCCGTCCTTGTAGTAGCTGCCGATAAGGTAAGCACATCCAGGCACGAAGCCCGCTTCGAAGACTCCCATCATGAAGCGGCACGCCACGAGGCCACCTAGAAAATCCCACCGCAGTCAGTAGCAGCTCACTACACACAAGAGCCATCAACCATGCGATAGACTCACCCCAACCCCTAACAAACCCGTGCCCCAACGCAAAAACTCCCCAGATAAACATCATACAGCTCAAACTCCTCGGCCCAATTTTCTTGAACGCAATACTCGCCGGGATCCCACACGCCATGTACGCGATCGTGAAAACCATCACAGCCTACCAATAACAACCGAGTCAGTCTCACACACACCTTCCCCAAGCTAATCCTCTTCAGTACCTACCATATTGTATCGATTCCCCATAAGCCTTAAATCACGACTCATACCAGCAATCTTAGCATTCCCAATATTCGAGCGGTCCGCGAAAGAGACGATGAAGAGGACATTGAGCATGGGCAGGAAAGTGAAGTCGAGTCTGCGGAGGATGCGGCGCTCGATGGTGGCGTCTACGGGAGAAGGTGATGTAGTCTCCTCTCCGCTACTGGTCTCGGTGGGTGGCCGTAGACATTCTGTGCGCAGTCGTTGCTGAGGAGGCCCTGTAGCCTCCGAGGGAGTGTGATGTGTCGAGTCCATGTTTGTGAGGTGTAGCGAAGGTGGTGTCGTGGTTGGACTGAGGTTGTTGCAGTGACTCTACATGTGGTGAGAAAGCAGCGAGCGTTCGTGTGCCGTTCATCGAGCCGTTTGTATGCGAAGTGAAGCTCGATTAGCCTTTGGGGTCGCTGTTGCATATGCCGCGTCGCTCGTGGCTTGGCGGACGGTCTTGTAAGGAAAGGACTGGTTTCATCTCGGTAGAAGGGAATGCTCAATGGTGTTCATGGGTGAGTACTTATCGTGAACGTCTCTGCACTAGTAACGTGCTCAATTCTCGGTTTCTCAAACGTTCCCAGCTCGTTCGATCAGACTCGAATTTGGCCAAATTCACTACGGTTGCAAACTTGCTTCAAAGACACATGATCGAGCGACAAGCATGAACGGAATCAGAAGGACACAAGTGAACCCAATAGCTTTGGATATGGACGGACTCCTTGAATGCCCTCCCGCTATGTACTTCATAGACATCGCTTCGTTTCATGGCTAGCAAAGGCACCTGGCCTGCTAGCGTATGCATCGTCGCTCATCATCTATCTTCAATCACAGTCAGCATCCCGGTCATACTCTATTGATGTAGCGGGATACTTACTTTGGTGGTGGTGGGTTGTGGACGAACTCGATACCCTTCTCAATGTTGCCCTTGAGACCCTCGTAGCACTTCTGGAGAAGCTTCTTCTCGTACTCGTTGGCCTCCTTGACGACATTGTGCGCCTTCTGGGCGCCACCCTTGCCGAGCTCGATGGGTACTGAGAAGTACTCGAGGCCGGTCTCCTTGACAATCTCGTCACCGCCATCGACGCCCGGCAGGTAGACGAATGTTGGCTCGACGATGCCGGACTCACCCTTGAAAGCCTTGATGACCTGCTCAGCGAAGCGGAAACCAGCGTATGCCATGGAGAGTGTGGCTGAGCCAGCACCGTCCTTGGCCTTGACAACCTCGTCACCACCGAACTGCACGCGGGTGGTAAGGGCATCGAGCTTGTCCGCTGGGATGTTGACGGATGGCTCAGCCTTGGAGAAGAGAGGGACGATAGTCTCGCCAGAATGACCGCCGATGACGGGAATCTTGGTCTTGGCTGGGTCCTTTGTGCCAGTGATGGACTGCACGAAAGTCTCGGCGCGCACGACGTCGAGAGTGGTGACACCGAAGAGCTTCTTTGGGTTGAAGACGCCGGCCTTCTTGAGGACTTCAGCGGCAATTGGGACTGTCGAGTTGACTGGGTTGGAGATGACGAGGACAAAAGCGTCTGGGCAGTTGTCTGCAACGCCCTGGATGAGACCCTGCACGATGCCGGCGTTGATCTTGAAAAGGTCGTCACGGGTCATGCCAGGCTTGCCTATGCAATTGTCAACGTCCGCCTGCCTTTCGTCCTATCCGTCCAAGCGCCGCTCGCACGGAAGGGACGCCCGGATATGTGGTATAGAGTATTTGTGTGACTTACGTGGGATACCAGCGGGAATGACCACGATGTCCGCGCCCTTGAACGCCTTCTTGATACCCTCGCCATCCTCTGGGAGGTAGCCCTCGATTTGAGCAACGGAGGAGATGTGTGAGAGATCGGCGGCGACACCAGGGGTGTTCACGACATCGTAGAGGGCGAGCTGGTCGATGAGAGGGCTGGCCTTGAGGAGGAGCGAGAGCGGCTGACCGATACCGCCAGAGGCACCTGCGACGACTGTGATGGGTGGTTAGTTAAGCTTCGCGTGAGGTTCTTGATGAGAGGCAGCGTTGTGCCGCTTGGCTTTGGTCCTTCGATACTGATTGCTGCCAAAAGTGATGGCCGACCAGACCAATGTGTCCGCCGCGGGCAGTGATGTAAGGCGGGTGCTTCAGTCTCACTCACAAACACCGCCTTCTTGCCAATGGCGGCGGCAATAATGGTCAAGCGGTGACTCCTCGAGTAGAACGTCACATCAACACGATGGTGGGGTAGCTCTTACCTGCTTTGACCATGATTGCTGCCGTCTGTGGTGCTGTGTGTTGGTTTTCGTGAGATGGTTGTAGTTGTTATGAGGAGAAGGAGCTTGAACAAGTTTTTCCGTGAGTTCGAAGGCGGAAAGGAGCAGTGGAATCGGTGAATGGAAGTCAGATGGGAGCTGCAGGGCAATGTGGGGCAATTTGTTTGGAGGGAAACTACGTGATCGCGGGGTTGTCCGTTCGTCCCAGACTCCGTCTTCATCTTGTGCCAGCTCACTGATGCTGCACTCAGTACTATGCCATAGTCCCCGACTTGTCATGCAGAAACTCCGAGACAAAGACAGTAAGTGAAGTCAATGAAACGAGGCAGACAACCCGGGAGGTTCTCTCAAGCGCATATCGTGATACCCATCTCTTCCGAGCTGCACCAATGGTACATGCCAGTTCTGATATGTAGGAGAAAAGCTGATCTCTAAACAGCCGGTGCCGTCTTCCTGCATTTACTAGTCATGTGCTCAAACAATCCATGACCCTCGCCCTCTGAGATCTCTTTCTTAACGAGGTCCGTGACAGGCAAGTCCAATGCAGGATCCAGACATCCTGTTCCCACTGCTCGCAATCTATCGCTACGCCTCGCAACACGCTTTGGCTTGGGAGCGATAATCCCGCTCACCTCAATACATCCTTTTTGTGTGCGCCAAAGCCCCGGCGGACTAGATTTTATACCATGAGCAGGACCACCGTGTAATGATGGGTTCTATCCATTATTGCCGTAATCTTGCTCACCGTCTGCATCTTGGTCCTCGCCTCCACCTTGCGGTACTTGCTGGTACTGCTGTGGATGGCCGGTTGGTTGCGGTGGTGGGTACATCTACTGCTGTCAGCTCCTCAGCGACTTTTATAGACCGTGGCCTGGCTTGTGACTTACGTTCTGTTGTGGCATGCCCTGTGGCATCTGACCCATTGGATATTGCTGTGCCGTGTAAATGCTCGGATCGAACATTTGCTGACCACCGTATTGTGGTTGTTGCTGAGGTGGCGGGTACGCTCCCATCTGCTGCTGATACTGCTGAGGCGGCATGTGCTGTTGATCCACGCCGCCAAAGTCAGGCTGTTGGCCCATCGAAGGCTGCGGCTGCATTCCGTCGCCGCCTTGTCCACCCGGTTGATTAGGATCTGGCACAGTGTATGTGCCGACCGGAGTATACTCGGGCCGCCTCTTGTGTTGTGGCGTGGCGTCCTCTCGAGGAACGATGTCGATCAAGAAGTCGAACATGTCACTCTTCGCCAGTGCCGAGGCAATATCACTGCGCTGGAGTGTCCTTCGCTTGTTCTCTTCTGCGTGAATCCAGGCACGCATGGTGAGCTCCGTGATGAAAATGTCGCAGCCCTTTGCGAACAGGATTGGCGCTTCAGCGCTGATCATCTTGACTTCAGGGTCTGCCTTCATCACTTTCTTGATACGAGCAAGTGGGAGTTGATGTAGCTTGTAATCATGTTCGTCTGTTTCGAGCTTGGTGACCTGATTCTGCCAATACGTGTTAAGGATGTCGCGATAAGGCCCGCTCAAGCCTTGCGATACGTTCTGCCAGTGTCCAGTGAACGTCTCAGGGGGAGGTGCATGTCCATTCGCAGCAATTGCGGCGCTGGCTCCATAATGTCCTCCATGGTTATGATCATATACTGGTAGTCCGTTCTTACCGTCGTATCGCTTGGGTGCTTGCTGCGCCTGCCCGGGCGGGAGTGCCCCGTACGGCGTCTGCATGGCGCGTCGTCCGATCGAACGTGAATGTATCGAAGTCGCCGACGCTCAGCGCCAGTGGTGCACTAATGCGATTGTCGCAGCGGATGCGCGTCACCTCTCAGTACCGTCTCCCACTGACGTTGCGTGCGCGCGCCCCGCTCTCGCAGTCAAGGCGGTGACGGGTGGGTGGTCTTTACGATGCAAGCTAGCTTGTGGTTGCGCTGGCGCGTGAGATGTAGTCGCTGGTATGCGATTCAATCTATTCGTCGTCGCGTTAGCCAGGCTCGGTAGACTCTATCGCTGCGACACATGCCATGGGCCGGTCGCATCGCTTCCATGATGACGCTGCGGCGCCTCTATGGACTGGCATGGCGCGCCGCGCGATTTGGTTGTTGTTTACCAACATGTTGATACATACATCGAATGACGTTGCGTTTCGAGCGGTCGCGGTCCTGGTCGCCGGTCGGATCACGCAGTCGACCAGTAATATGTGTTGCCCAATGAGATGAGGAACGAGGCGAAGCCAATAAGAGGGAAGTTGGGACAGGACGACTGGGCTTGGCGAGGAAAGCGCGGCTGAAGGTCTGCTGCGGGGATCCTTGACCCGAGGCAGTGGATATGACAGGAGCTCCTGCTCACGAGGAATTGGATACTGTATGCTGTATGCTGTATGCTGTATGCTGTATGCTGTATGCTGTGGCAGGTGGCATTCACGAGAAAGAGGAGCGAAGACGGTGGTAGGGAGTGCTACGCTACAGCCTATACTCGAGATGCGTCCTGCTGCACGAGGCACTCACTACATGACGCCCACACAATTCCGCCTCCCCATACCTGTCAACAGATGCTAGCGAACGGTGAACGCGCGGTCGATGAGCTGGCATTGCCTGCATACCCAGCCGTCGTTCACGGTGGCATACCGCCCGCGCGCCTGTCGGTGAGGGCGGATGCTGCAGCTGTAGCCGCTGTCGAATGAACTGATGCGCTGGCAGGTATTCAAGTACCTACCTATAACGGCATGCCGACTGCGAACACCCTGCCGCACAGGGAAAAAAAAGCAATAGGCTACCGAGTCCTATTTTACCTGCACTGCCTCGAAGATAATAGAGAGAGCTACATGCGTGACGTGCCTGTCTGCAACACACGTGCTCATCAGCCAACCACTTGCGCGTCCAATATGCAGCTCGCCAGGGCCACGATCCACCGCATCGTTCATCGGGTCTCAATATGCTGTGCAACAGTGACGAGGAGAACGAAGATGCGCAGCAAGCAAACATTTCATCCTTTTTGCTATGTTTCGCGTGCTACCTACTCCTTCTCTTCCTCCTTGCCCTCGTACGCTGGGAGACGTTGCTGTACATCGCTCCATGACCACTTGCCCTTCACAACCTTGGTGATCGCCTCGACGATCTCGTCCAGGCTAGCGCGGACTTGCTTCGTGCTGTCGCGGTCACGGAGCGTGAATGTGCCGGCTGTCTTGCCTTCTAGTGATTCGTAGTCGATGGTGATGCCGAAAGGAATACCCAGCTCGTCGTTGCGGGAGTATCGCTTTCCGATGCTGACACCGGACTGGTCAACCTTGTAGGATAGTCCTTCCTCATCTAGTCTGTCCTCAAGTTGCTGGATCAGTGGTGCGAACTTTTGGTCCTTCTGCAGTGGCACGACCAACACCTTCATGGGTGCGACGGTAGGCTTGAAGGACATGACTGATCGGGCCTCATCACCCTCTCTGAACCAGTAAGCGTGCTCAAGTAGGTGGTAGAGAATACGACCAATACCGAAAGATGGCTCGATGACGTTGGGCACGAACTCGCGCATCGTCACAGTTCGCTTCTCCTTCTCGATCTTGACGAGGTCTTTCTCGAGCTCGACCTTACCAAGGTTGGGCACCTCGACCTCGACCTTGCCCTCTTTCTGCAAGCTAATGCTAAGCTTCTCCTTGATATCTTGAGTGAGATCATCGAGAGCAGCTTGGACAGTGCCAGCATCTTTCTTGAATTTTGGACCAGACTTCTTCTTGTCTAGCTGCGCAACGTACTCTTCGATGTGCTGCGGCTCCTTGAGTGGCTCGCGGATACGCAAGGGTACACCAGTGGCCTTCTCGTGCACGCTCAGATCGTAAGCACTTCTATCTGCGCACCCAACGCATTCAACCCAGCCGTAAGAGCCCTGCAGCTCGCAGTCCCAGCAGTCGGAGGCGTAATGTGCCATTTCATTGGCCATGTGTTGGCGGAAACGTAGCTTCTTAGTGTCGACACCAATGCGCTCCATGAATCGATATATGCGAACGAGGAAGTAGCCGAGGGTCTCGTTGTCTACCAGCTTTGTCTGCACCGCTTTGCCAATCGTCATCGTCTGTGGTGTCGTCGAGGGTGAGATACCCTTTGCCTCGTTACCAGACTGAGTATCGCGGTCAAGCAGAGGAAGTTCAACGTCTTTGACTGAAGCGAACTTAGGGTGCTTCTTGCCACCCTCAGCGTCCACGAAGTGCTCAACCTCTGCCATCAAGAACTCTCGAACTCGGAGAAGGCCGTTCCTAGGAGACAACTCATTGCGGAAACTGTAGCCGATTGATGCAGAAGCAAACGGTAGCTGGCCGTCGCTGTACTCGACAAGCTTTGGGAATGACAAAAATTGACCTTGGGCTGTTTCCGGCCGGAGGTAAGCCTGCTCCTTGCCGGACATGCCCAGTTGTGTTGGGAACATGAGGTTGACCTCGACAGGATCTGTGACTTCGTTTCCAGTGACCGGGTTCAGCATCTTGTGGTCCTTGATCAGCTGGCCCCACTGAGCAACTGTGTCGTCTAGAGTGGCCAGAATGTCGTTGTACTGTTGAACAACGGCGTCGTCGAGCTTGACGGCGGCATTCTTGACTTTCGACGCCTTCTTCTTTTTCTTCGGATCTTCTGGCTCATCGCTGACTTTCTCACCACGAGCTTCCTTGTCACCCTTTAGACGTGCTTCAAGAACATCTTTGATCAAGTGATCAGCACGCAGAATGTCACCGGTCTTCGAGTCCTTGCACATGAAGTCATTGAACCTCTCAACGTGGCCAGAGGCTTTGAAGACCGGGTATGGGGTCAACATGGAGCACTTCAGCTCCATCATCTTCTCTGATCGGACGAAGTGATCTCTCCAGATGTTGGTGAATTCTGCCTCAATGGCAGCGAGTGGTGGACCATAATCGAAAAGACCCTTTGTACCGCCATATGGTTCAAAGGACTGCCAGTAGAATTGCTTCCGCTTGATGAGTGACTCGAATGCATCGCGGTTGAAAGTCTGACCAGCGCGAGTCTTGTAGTCGTCCGCCATGATTGTGGTTCGTGAGTTGCGTGTCCTGACGGGGACCTGGAACTTCTGCGAAGACGTCGATTGTGAGAAAGCTCTACTCCAATTGGGACTGAAACTTGTGCTGTATGTGCGAGGTAATGTCGAGTTCACGAAACGACTCGACGTCTCTTTTATGTGTTGCAGGCTCGTGACTCTTGTCGTGGTGGAGGAAAGCATATAACGACCGAGTTGTGTTCAATGGCTCTATATGTGGAAATGCAGTACACCGTCGCGTTGAGTATAGACACCGCAGATGCTGACGAGCCGTGTATGATGTAGAATGGAGTTGTCAAGGGAGATATGAGTCGTGGCCGCTATACACGAAACAGGCCGATTATTCGTCTGTGCATCTCCGCATTGCTGCAGGGGAAGAGCTTCCGGCGTCAGCCACAAGAAGCGCCACACCTGGGAGTCTTTTTTCCCATCGCGTGCCACCGCGACTCTGGCAGAGATCGTACAAAGCAACATGGCGTTGTCGAATCCCCATAAGATCGGCAACAAAATCAAACGACAGGAGCAACATCTCAAAGCGAAGAAGCTGAAGGAGAGCACGAAGCGAGACGATCGGCTGCGACGGAGGAGACATGAAGATAAGAATCCACATTTGCGAGCGCAGAGACAGGCGAAGAACGTCCCGCAAACAATAGACAGCAAGCGAACGTGGGACGAGGTCGAGGATGCGGACGAAGATGAGGCGAGACTGGACAGATCAGTCAACGTTCTGAACCCAAAGCGGAGAAAAGTCGAGAAGGATGCGCCGCAGGACGAAGGCGATGGCTTGACGAGTGGGAAGCTGGAAGCCTTGGAGAAGGCGCAGGAGAGGGCGGAGAACGGCGAGGAGGAAGAAAATGACGACGACCGCGACAGCATGTTGGACTCCGACTCAGAGGAAGAGAACGACGAAAACGCACCCGGCACCGCATCAAATCGCAAACGTCCCGACCGCGCACCCAGCGAAGCACCCTCCGCAGCACCCTCCGCCGCCACCGCAGTCACAGCAGCAACAGACATGACAGTCCGCCCGGAAGCCCTCAAAGCCAAATTTCCCAACCTCTTCGAAGAGTCCGACCGCGAACCCAAAGTCCTCCTCACAACCTCAATAAACTCCACCCTCCACCACGAAGCCGAGCTCCTCACCACCCTCTTCCCCAATTGCACCTACATCAAACGCACCGCAAGCTTCCACGGCTACAAATACTCCATCCGCGAGATTGCCTCCTACGCCGCCGCCCCCTCACGCGGCTACACGCACATCGTCGTGCTCAACGAGGATCTCAAGAAGCCCAAAGGCCTGGACATCGTCCACCTTCCCCACGGGCCCATGTTCCACTTCAGCATCTCCAACTGGATCCCCGGCGCCCGCCTGCCAGGCCACGGAAACCCCACAAACCACTACCCCGAACTCATCCTCAACGGCTTCAAAACACCTCTGGGTCTTCTCGCCGCTCACCTCTTCAAATCTCTCTTCCCACCACGACCCGAAATTCAAGGGAGACAGGTGGTAACACTGCACAATCAGCGCGATTACATTTTCGTGCGGCGGCATCGCTACGTCTTCAGGGATAAGAAGAGTACGGAGAAAGTGATTCAAGGCACGGACGGAAAGCCGATGAAGGGCGCCGAAGATATAAGGGCGGGCTTGCAGGAGCTGGGACCGAGGTTCACGCTCAAACTAAGAAGGGTCGACAAAGGGATTCAAAGGGCGAGTGGGCAGGAGTGGGAGTGGAAGGCCGGGGATGAGAAGGTCAGGACGAGGTTCAGTCTGTAGATGTCTTTGTACCCAGCGGTATGGACGAACCATTTGGCTTCCTTACACCAAAGAGGAAATGAGAGCTCCAAAAGGGCAACATTGTGAGCATGAACGCATCATCTCCATTCGATCCCATTATTACTACTCATCTCGACCGTTTTCTCTTGACCCCATCAGCGAACGAACGCAGTACAGTGCACAAACTTGTAAAACAATCGCATTCTTATCCTGCCCCGTGACAGTGATGTCCAAGAGATCTGTCATAGCCCAGCAGACAAGGTCAACATCCCCTCCCGTCCATCCATTAACACTCCACATAAGCGCCTTGATTGTCCACAAGCCCCAGCGTGAGCCAGGAACAAGAAAAATGTCCCGTCCCAGCTCGGCCAAAACCCAGAACAAAGTACAAAGCACAATCGCCACATCTCTTTCTCCATCCCCGGTTTGACGCCGTAAAAATGCGCAACGCGTAAAATCACATAAAACAGTAGCCGTTTCAATCCATCAATTATTACCCAACAACTTCCATCTCCTCTCCACCAGCGACGGCGGTGATGATGGATATCTTGGTGTGGTGGTCTTAGTATCAGTAATGCAAAAGCGCGCATCCAGAAGAGAGATGATGGAACAAGGTTCGATCTTTTCTTTCGTGTTGTCATTGGATAGTCGTCAGATGAAGGGTGGGCAGCGAGCTCCAGGGTTGTCTTCTCTACTTCTTTGGTGTTGTGTGTGGCGTCGTGGATCATTCTCGTGTCGGTCATCCGATCGTCAGCGGTCTTGTCGTCGTCGTCGGAAAGGCGAGAGACAGTAAGGATGCCTGTCGATCTCGCGTTTCAAGTTGTGTCGTCTCTTCTTTTCTGATGCTAGTCATGCTTCATTCATAAGTCATGCTTCCTTCCATGGGTTGGTGTTCGTAGGCGAATCCGCACGTGGATTATAGCTTGACGAGCGCCCATCACTCAGGAAGTCGCCACACCTCTAGTGCTCGACAGTGATTTCTGCAGAGGAGCTCTGTTGCGAGAGCTCGTCGCTGTTGCGCTGAGCGTGGCCGTTCTGTCTGCGAGGGAAGCCGGCACCTCCAAGTGGGCCGCGAGGTTGACGTTCAGGTCCGCCCTGCAAAGCACTGCGAGATTGGGAGCGGTCGTCGTACGTTGTGCTGAAGGAGCGGTTGCTGCCAATAGGCCCTGGGTTCTCGCGGTCCCAAGAGGGGAAGCCACGGAGACCGCGTGGGCTACCTCCAAACCCTTGACCAAGGTTCATGTTTCCGAGGCCGTTGATAATGTTAGTCGTATCTCCGCGCTCAGCCAAGCTGGAAGGGGGTGTCATGAGTGTAGGTGTATTAGATTGTGCACTGTCGCGGCCGAAGTCTTGCTGAAGACGGGCGACATTGTTGCTCAATGCGGCGGGAAAGCTGGCTGTAGATGGCACGGGAGATGGCGTGTAAGATCGTAGATCTGCAAATGACTTCGCGGAACGCAGATTGCTGCCAGCGGCCAGTCCATGGGGCGAGTCATGGTATCCGAGATAACCAGAGGCTTGATGTCGCAGGTTCGAGGCGCCGTAGTAGCCTTCGTTGGCACGGACATCACTGAAGTCAGTCGTGGCGGCCCGGTTCAGCGCACGCCGTTGATCGGTCTGTAAGTTCTGTATGGATGGCATTGGAGGACTCAAGCGCTGGTGGCCTTCCTTGAAGACGTGCACTGCTCGTCGATCCGACTCGCCCTTGGACGCGTGACCGAGACCCATGTGGTGTGCGAGAGTATGTACAATTCGTCGCTCGGGTGGGGACAACGTAGGCGAGAACACCAGCAGATTCCTCGACGTGTCTTCCTTGAACAAGAGCAGCTTCGAGTAATGCTGTAGAGCTGCCGGGTCATTGAGATCGACCTCGACGCCGGCACTAGGGTCTGGGAATGAGCTGGGCAGACCGTTGCGAGCGGTCTGGTTCCGTGCCGACACTGGTGAAGGCGAGCCAGCCATTATGCGAGACGACAGAGAGGAAGCAGATGCCTGTGTCTGGAGTGTTTGTGGCGCCATCGGGCGGTGTTGTTCTTCAAGCTGACCCCGTCGCTCACGCTTCTCGCGCTCTATGCGTTCGCGCTCGGCGGCTGGCAGCATCTTCTTGTACTCGACTCGCAGCTTCCGCCCGTTGAGCTCAAAGTGGTTCATCGAATCAATGACTGTCGCCGTCTCTTCTGGGTTGGTGAAGTTGGCGAAAGCCAGACCACGAAACACGCCGTTGTCGAAGTGATAGTTGAACGCGTACGGCAAGGGCAGACCCATGTCCGTCATGATGCCCACCAGCTGCTCTTTCTTGATGGCGAAGGGAATGTTCTTGATGACAATGGCGGTGGGTATGAGCTCCTCGTCCGGCTCAGAAATCTCCTGGCGGCCGTATTGTGGGCCGCCCATGCCGCCTAGTCCAGCTGCATATGGGGTCATTGGCATCTGCTGGTTCTGATCGAGCCATGCCTGAATGATAGTTAGTGATCGACTTCTCCGCTATAATACGTGCTGTCTTACCGAAGGCATGCCCGATCTGCCTCCACGCGAGAGAGGCTTCCTCAGTCCAGTGCCGCCCAGGCCGTTCAGAGTAGTGTTCTGCCCGAATGAGCCTGCATTCCACGACTGCCCGCCCATATCGTAGCCGTTGCTGTAGCCTCCCACCGTCGCGTTGCGCATGTCGTTCGGGTTGAATCTGTTCCCACCATTGAAGTTGGAGTGCGCGTGATCTTCGGCCGTGTAGAGACCGGAGGGGAGGTGGCCGTAGGCTTCGAACTGCTGGCGTGAGTTTTGGCGGTGCAGCGAATTCTGGCGCTGGGAAGTCGGCGAGCGGTTCTGGGCACCTTCGTAGTACATATCGAAGTGCTGGTTATTCATGGCTTCGTGCGGCGCACGCCGGGGGTGGGACGTGGTGTCTTGCGGTGAAAAAGCCTGCGGGAGAGTGATGGTTGCTCCTCAACGCGACGCCAAGGCTGCACTAAGCAGTGCTATGCGGCCAGCTCGGGGATCGGGGGATGACGTATAATACAGGAGGCGCTGTAGGAGTGTGGAGGTGTGTTTTTGTGTGGGTGGGTGGGTGGGTGGTGATATGGGATATGCTGCTGTTGCTTGCGTGCGGGTGCAGCTGCGCGGGCGTCCAGTGCTAGCAGTCTTTCTCTCCAGCTGCAGGTTGTCGTCCGTAAATCGTGGCGTGCCGTAACCTCGTTAAGCTGCGTCGACAGTGCGGACAAAGAACGGCAGTGGCACAGACGGCAGCAGTGCGGTACGCTCACGTCTGTTGATACAAAGGTCGATGTGATAGGCGTGGCGGCGGACGCGCGCACCAAGGCCTGGGGTTGCAAGGAAGGCGGGAAGCAAACTCGGACGAAGGCCACAGCTGGCTTGTAAAGTCAAGTCAGGCATGTACAGTTACTTCGTAGACCCGTTACGTCGATTTGCTCGCTCAAAGGATGGCCTCGTGTCACACCCGCAGCGCCAGTCTTGGGGAGATGTGAGTTGTCGTCTGGTTGTGCTGACACACGGCGTGCACAGCGCTCCCGCGACCAACAGTGTTAAGAGATGAGGTGATGGAACAAGGTCGAAAGCAGAGCCTGAAAGGTCAAGACAGAGGAGTAGAGAATGAACTTCGCCAGAATCTGATGACCGGAGCAAAAACGCGTTCTTCAGGGACCAGGGTGCTACTCAGGAGGTCATTGCACATCTGCCTCCAGGACAACATCCGGTAAGTAATAAAGGGGGCAAAGCAGGCCATGTGCACCCGACGCTGCTTGCGCGATGCAATTCCAGCATGAGACTCAAGCTTTACCCAAAGCCTAATAAAACTAACACGACCGCCTTATGTATCCGCGACCACGCTTGGAGTAGTATGCAGACCCAAACAGCCGGCGACGACGTGCACAGCATCTCGCCGTCCAAGCAGCGTCGTCAGACAACGATGCTATTCTCCGATTTGACGACGTAGCGGGCGTCCCATCTGCCAATTGCTGCCGCGTATCATCGCCTGGCTGCCGACGATATGCACCTCTCATCTCTGTTTCGAGAGTGCAATATCAATCAATTCGCTGGCACATCTCTCGCCGCCCGCCACTGTGAGCACCACCGCCGCCGAGCTGCCGTGCGAGTACATTTGAAAGCCTATGCGGCCAGAGCATGGATAGCTGCTTGACCAACGATAGCGTGCATGCTGTTGTCGCGTATGAGCGGTGCAGAGACCAAGCGATGAGAATGTGTGTCTCAGCGACTGGCAGCCAATTACACCTTCGCTCCGATACCCAGCTGCATGTTGCCCCCAAATCACTCGCATAACTGATGACATGAGACATCATTGTTCGCTGCTCCAGCCAAGATCTTCTGCCGCCCGCTGATCACCAACTCAGCACGAGGTACCGGCGGCCCGCTCCATGGCAACCTTCTGAACCGCCATGCTTGCCAAACGGCATCCCCAAACCATCCAACCCCGTCATCAGCGGCCGGAATTTGCATCTACAAGACAAGGAGTCGATAACCCAATATTCGGTCCGCAGATGCACCTCTCGCCAGCCCTCGATGCACTTGCGCTGCAGACACCTCGCTTCCAGTGTTTGCTTCATGCATCCTGATGACGTTTCCAATATGTACGCTCCTCGACAGAAAGTGGGGGGTCGATATCTGTTGGTACTGATGAGTACACAACACATGCGCGACATGCGCGACCAACTGCAACAAGGTAGGTTACCGACGACACACAAAGACCCACCCTCGCGGCAGTCTTGCCTTGTGGTTGCACTGCAGCAGCACCAAGCTGTCTCGAGTGTACAGCCTTCGGATGCCGTCGGCTCTGCTTTCCACGCTGCCGCTATCCCTCGCTCGAGCACACCGATCCCATAATCGAGCTCGAAGCTTTCCCTGCTGTAACGACTTCTCCATCACGCATCTCATATGCGTCATGTGATCCGCTTCCAAGCGTGGCATATTTTACAGCTACATGCAATATCTGTGCGACCCGCCCGCAACTCATCGTGTTCGATGCGGTCACCCGTCTTCAAACCTGTCAAATGTTCTCTGGGTCAGTACAGTGCTGATTTTTGAGGTGGCGTGGGCCGTGCGCTGCCCTGATGTGGGACGGCAGCGGCGCGCGGGCAGCTAAACCAGATTTGAAATAATTCTTAGCTGGATACCCCTTATCTTCGATCACAGAATCAGAGCGCTTGCGCATATACCTACGTCAGGCTTAGCTTCTGTGCGTTTCGAGAAGTTGATGCTGTAAGCAATTACAACCTCAGGTGAAGTCTCAAACGCCAAGCACTGTATATTCCCTCCGATGTCTGTCGTTAACAAAAACAGGCTACAGGGTTATCAAGGGATCATCTCGAAATAACGATACACACACCACCCTGGGCCCGATCGTAAACCACCGGATAATCCCAGTCTGATTCGCCTCTTTGACCACTATATTGATTGCTGACCACGGTGTTGTACTGTGGATGCGCGCGACTGTACTGTCAAGGCCTCGAAACACAATCGGTAGTGTTCAACAGGCTTCTTCAGACTTCCGGTTGGCTGCAACAAGGAATAGAGAGAATTACGGTCGAAGCTGAAGGTTGAGTGTACGCACGCGACAGACTAATGAGACCGATCTGAGACCGGCGCTGCCGACATGCTGGGGCGAAGAGATTTCAGTCATTACCTGGACGACGGTAACCGTGCCTGCGGTGTTTCATCTGCAAGCTTTGAGTGGCGACAGGTTTCACGAACTGCCTTCACGTTTTGGTGAAGCATGAATACTTTGGGGCGCTTAATTCAGCAGGTACACCAACACACGCCGACAACCTAGACCTTGTAAGACGAACACATCGACCAACACGAACGACTTACCGCGTGTAGCCTTTACCCATGTGTACCGGCACCAGGGACAGCAATTTGAGGCTAGGCATGGAACATAACATGATCGCTGGAGCCATTCTAACGATTGCAGGCCTCGTGGGGCGGCGGAGCAGTTCCGATACTAGTCGACATCTAGTAGTCTACTCCACTCACTTGCACCAACTTCTCGAAACTCGACCCCTTCGCCGAAATAACCAGCTTCGTTCCATGCGATCATAGTCGGTAGATCATATGGCCCATGTGCTTCGCCGCCATCTCTAGCATCGCTCCAACGATACTCCCACTCCGATGATGCTCGGTCTCGTTCATCGGCACCGGCGGCAGCAGCTTCGGCAGGCGGTTGCCAGTCTTCGCCTGTCTCTTTGCGGTATTGCCGCATGAGCAGTTCGCGTTCTGCCTGGTAGATCTCAAGCTGGCCGCGTGAATATAATGCATCCGCGGCTCCTGTTATGGCTTCTACAGCTTGCCTTCGAGCTTCCTCTCTAGGATCTGTGGTTGTGCCATTGGTGTTTCCCGCAGGCTCGTCCACATCCATACCATTGCGCTGCTTCTTCTGCTTCCACTTGGGGACTTTCTTCTCCTGTGGCTTGCCCCGATTGAGTCGCTGCAACGCTTCCAGCGGATTCTCTCCTCTTTCCAGTCGTGATATGAGCGTAGAAAGCAGATCACTCGTAAGCAGCGCATCATCCGCCATAGCTTTCCGCCTCCTCTCATCCTCCCGCCTCTCTTGCGCCTCCTTCGCCTTCTTCATGTCCTTCTTACTCAGCCCATCCAGCCAATTATCATTGACCGCATCAGGATCCGCCGCTTTCCTGACATAATTGCCCGACTCATCGAACCTCCCATCTTCCTCCTCATCCTTCAAATTGAAAGCATCTAACCGCGGCGCATGCTTCTTCTTGCCTCCAGCCCCAATTTCCGCAGCAAGCTCATTCTCCATCTCTTCGTCGAGCTTGTCCCGCTCTTCCTCATCCCCAGAAGACTCATCGTCTTCATCTTGATTGGAAGCCTTCCCCTTCCCCTTCCCACCCAACAAAATCTCATCAGACACTTTCCCACCACTCGTACTATTCATAACCTGCCCCTCAATCTCCTCCGCGCTCATGAACCTCACATCTTTCCCGTTCTTCTTCCCCTCCCTCGCCACTTCCTCGTCGTCATCCCCGTCTTTCTCCTCCAAATCCGCGAACATATCATCGTCTTCCTCATCTTGTGATTTGGCTGGTTTGTCCCTTAGCTTCGCTTTCTCTGCGGCTCGGGCGTTGAAGTTATCGTTGTCGGAATCCGATTCATAGCCATCTATGTTGACTGCGTTGCGTTTTGTGTGGGTGCCGGACTTGCCTATCACATCGGCGTCGAGGATTAGATCGTCTTCGGGGGCGTCTGCGGCGAGGGTGGATGGGTTGCGGTAATCGAACCGAGGTTTCTTGGAGGTGTTGTCATGAGTACGGTTGAAGTCTTCGCCTGCGCGTTTTGGGCGCGCAGCAGAGGTTGGTTGGGGCATTGTGGAGTAATGGGCTGGGGAGAGACGAGATCGAGGTGGTTTGGAATTGACATGTGAAGGTCCATAACGGCTGCAGAAAGCTTTCTTAGCGCGAGTCATGCATATTGATGTCATTAGAGTTCGGTTGGAGTTGCCTTGTGGTCTTGCGACTTCCACCTCAGCAACAAACATCTTCGAATTATGTCAGCCTGAGACTAGGCATGCACTACAGCGATTGTACTTAGGCTACAGTCGATCGCCGGTCGCCCGTTCCTTCGAGGTGACGCTATGAATAAGTCGCGTTTCCTAGGCATCGATAGCGAATGTTGTCCCTAGGACTCGCCGTGCCTAAGGGGCTAAGACTGTGTTTGCAGTACGGGTGAAATCTCGATACATTAACTTGACAAAACCGAGAGCCTTTACGAAACCGTGATACGTCTTCGAAAGACTGCTTCTAAGAGTCAGCCCTCCTTCCCACACTTCGTCTTACCAACATCCTCCTCGCGGTATCCTGAAACATGACCTCCCGCCTACAAAACGGGCACTCCCCCTGACTGCGTGCGCAAGTATCAAGACAATCCTCACAAACGAAGTTGCTGCACATAGTCCCCGCTGACGTACCGTTGCCGCAGATCGTTGGATACGTCTCGGGACCGCTCTCCTGACGCGACCAGGCATTGAAGCAGATAGGACATCCCTCTTCTCTCTGCCGAACCGCCGCTTTGATTGTCAATAGCTGAGAGTAACCTTGATCGAGTTCTGCCCCGCCTTCGTTCAAAAGAGAATGGACAATTCGACGCATGGCCGCCTCGTGCACGGAATCGCGCTCCTGCTGTGATTGTCCTTGCCGGTCGAGAAGCAAAGCCCTTCGGTGTTCCAGCTCATCCTGCAAATAAGCCACGTACTGACGAATCGCGTGGAGGCTTGATACGAATGTACCTGGTGATTCGAAGGGACTGGGCAGCTGTTCGAGACCTGAACTGGTAGCTACATCTCGGATAGTCGGTTGCGGCGATTGCAACTCGTCGTCGGGCTGTCGTGGTCGACTACGGAAAATGCCGTATTCGCTAAGTGTTCTCTGACGACGTGATTGTCGTGATGATTCAGCGTGTGGCGTCTCATCAAGCTCGACATCGATTTGGCTCGAGTCATTGACCACTTGAGTTCTTTGTCGTGGCACGTACTCCCGACCGTGCCTTGTGGAGCGCTCAAACGATGTTGGCACTTCTATACGTGCCGGGTACGTAATATTGCCACTGTACGGGTGTATCGTCGAGTATCGTTCCAATCTTCGATGTTGTAGGACCGCCCACCGACGATCTTGTTCTCTCCTGCGCGTAACAACGTGCGTCGGGCGTCCTTCGCTACGATGGTAGATGGCTAAGTTGAGCTGGGTGCTGCGCGAGACTTGGAGTCTTCGCTGCACTTGGAGAGGCTCCGGCTGGTTGTCATGGATTCGTCGAGGCATGATGTCGAGCTTGAGAATGTGATAGACTGGTGCAGATTTGCCAAAGTGGTGTACGAATTTAATCTACATTAACAAAGTGTGTCCGAGAAGAAGTGCAAAGGATATCCAATATGGTTGTCCTCAAATTGGTAGTCCTTATCCAGCGTAAGCCTGGTTCCTCATTGGTACGATGTTTCTGTGCTGTTCTCCAGGCATCACCACCAAGATCGCAACAGCAAGCACGGCCGATGGACCACAAATGATATTCCAACCCCCAAGAACGCCTCCGCTAATCCACAGACGTGATAGTATCAAGCCTCAAGTCCTATGTCCATTCTCCTGAACGACCGGCTTTGTGTTTTCCTCGCTCCCGATCCCAGCGTCCTTCGCATAGAGTTCTTCGCTCCTTCTTTTCAAGTCTCTGCAGAAGTCTTGCACTCTCTGCTGCGTCGCTTCTGCATACTTTTTCTTCCGACTCTTGGCACCCATGCCCGCAAAGGTGATCCACGTCCTATATTTTGTGGCTCCATTGTCCAATTCTTCGAGCTCGTTCACACGCTCCGTTTTCATGATGAATCCTGGCGCGAACAGATTCGCATTATCCAAGACCCATCGTATTCTCGTAATGTTCCCGCCATGAGCATGGCTCGCATGCCCATCGTCCTTGTGCTTCAACGGTTCCAGATGTTCGCAGCGCTCCTTACTCGTCTCGCGGATCTCCGGGGTAATCTGCACAGTAAAGGTCATGAAAGTCCCTTGCTCCATCTTGAGGTTCTGACGGCCAGCGTGAGGATTGGGGTGTTTGGTTATGATGACGTCTGGGTTGAAAGTGTTCCACTCTCTCCAATCGTGAACGCTGACAATTGCGTCATATGGATATTTGGGAGGCACGTTGATGTCGATCTCGGCATAGACTGACCAGACGCCACCTTTGGGGATTGTGGGTGTCGGCCGAGGACCAATATTCTGTGCAGAGCGGAAGTGGTGGTCCTGATATGCGCCTCCAGGACCAGAAGTGCTCTTGCTGCGTCTGGGCATGTCCAAGGAGGCCATTCTGGAGGTTGGCGTCATCTATGAAGAGCAGGATTATGGATTATGGCATATAGATGGTCGTGAGTCGTCAAGGTCGTCAAATTACCTCAGGTCGAGGTGGTCTAGAAGTTTTGTAAGACTTACGTTGAGGCTGTAGATAGCTCTCGTTTGGACCACTACGAAGGTTGCAGAGCTCGGATCGCCGGCTGTCTCTTTCCGGTCTGACAGTTCTACCTCTTATTCCCACATTATATCATCATCGCTACTATACTGCCAAAGAACGCCGCGTATGGACCGAGAATGCATGACAAACCCATCAAAGACGTTAGAATCAACGAGCTTGAGCATGTTGTTGGAAATTACGACCAGCAAGGCCGACATATGTATTGACGATTGACCATGGACCGGGAGTGTTAGGCTCATAAAGATCAAGATGAGGATACAGATGACAACCCAGTCGGCAATGGCCTCACGACTAACGAAGAGCAGCCTGAGCGGAGCATCGAATTTCGACGGACTCGCAGACAAGAATGACCAGCCGAGAACAAGGCGGCAACGAAGTGAGTAGTGCTTGCGACAAGTCAGCCGCTCTACGCACCAGGTTCTCATATTCGTCCTCGCGCCCTTACAGCGCAAGCAGCATGGAGGGTCACAGAAGTATGAAGGACCTGGGTCCCGTTTACCGAGAGCTGAGCCCGAATTGCTGTCACACAAATTGATCCGATTGTCCTACTTCTTAATCGCCCACGAAGGATGACAAGTTGTCCGACACGCAAGCAGTCATTAAAGCAGCAAACCAAATCCTAGAATGTACAAGAAAGAGAGGTCCTCTGATGGCGGCCTCACTTATTCAGAGCTTTACAAGCAGAGTGACTATGTCCGGTAATCCTTTCTCTTGGCCTCCGTGGTGGTTGAACTGGCAGACTCCAGAACAGCAAAATCAAACCCTCCTCAACGCTTTCGGCCTTGTTCATCATGGTCCATTCTATGCTTTCGGTCCCGGCTGGCCGCCTGCTATGCAAATGGGCATGCCGGGAATCACGCCACCGTATCCGCCGCAATGGCCACAGCAGTTTACTCCAAACTTCATGCCTCACCAATTTGGCTGGCAAGGCCCAGTGCAGCACCAGCAGCCACATGTAGCCCAATCTGCTCCACCTGCGACAGCTCATGCCGGCACTGACCAAGGTCAGCAGCAGCGGGTCCAGCAGGATCCGCAGGAAGCACCACCGCCTCAAGTCCCGAAGCAGGAACCACTGCAGCAAGACCGACCTGTGCAGCCGCCTCAGCAGCCCGCGTCAAGGCCACCGCAGCAGCGCGCTGGACCTCTCACGGAACAGGAGTTGGCGGGAATTCGAATGTGGTTACGATATCCTTGAGGCTCGGCAGAGCAGGGTTTTGAGTCGTCACGTATGGGCGCAGCATGCATCAATGTGTACATGATTCGTCCACCCATCTCACACCGCATCATTGTATGACGGCGCTGATGAAAGCCATTACTGTAGTCACTGAGATTCACTGACTCAGTGCGCTGTTTTGGACAGATACCAAAAAGGACGGCAGAAACGCTCTATCGCATTGACATCGCTGTGAAAACATCTATAGCTTCGCCTGAATCGCACTTGCTGGCTTGCCCCTGATATCTGGCTCTGGCGGCCTGTCGACGATCATGCTTGATGCCCTTTGCAAGCTCTCCACGGCCTCTTTCTCGATCCTGTTGACAAGCTCCTCGCATGTTGGGATGTCATTGATAAGACCAACCACTTGTCCGGCAGTCCAGACCTAGAACGATACCGTTAGCATTCTCCACACTTCTGGTGTCTCTTTTGCAAACACTTACTCCATAGTCTGGGTCGCCATTGAGGAAAACCTGTCGTCCTCGCTTGCCGCTGACAAGCCCACCAACAGCCTCAAAATCCTTCGTCTCGGGCTTGTTTTCAATCTCATATGCCTCGTCCGAGACCTTATTCTTAAACAATCTGCTCGTATTCCTCCACTTCCTCAGCACAAGTCTGGTATCCGTCTCTTGCGCCTTGACAATGCTCTCCTTGATATTGTTATGAATTGGTGCCTCAACAGTGCACATGAACCGTGTTCCCATGTTGATGCCCTCAGCACCCAAGTTTAACGCAGCAGCAAGACCATTGCCATCGCAGAAGCCACCCGATGCAATGAAGGGGATGGGCATAACCTGTCGTGATCGGGAGAGGAGAATCAAGTTCGTAATGTCTGTCTCGCCGACGTGACCGGCGCATTCGAAGCCGTCGATGCTGAGGAAGTCGACGCCCAGCTTGACGGCGCTGAGGGCGTGTCTGATGCTTGTGCACTTGTGCAGGATTACACATGGTGGGTCTGCCTCTTTGAGCATCTTGATGATGGGGCCTGGGGAGTTTCCGGCTGTCTCGACGATTCGGATGCCCTCGTCGAGGATGGCTTGGGCGTAGCCTGGGTAGTCGGGTGGGTTCATCGATGGGAGGAGCGTCAAGTTCACGCCGAAGGGGTTGCTCGTCATCTTCTTGCACTTTCTGATTTCTTGGCGGAGGTCATCTGGCGATGGTTGTGTGAGGGCCGTTATGATACCGAGGCCACCTGCGTTGGAGACCGCTGAGGCCATTTCCGCGTAGCCAACCCATTGCATTCCACCTTGGACGACCGGGACTGCAATGTGTCAGACATGTTGTCGTTGCCCCGGCCCTAACCTTCTCTCACCTCTGATCCCGAGCTTGCGGGTAAGTGCAGTATTGAAAGGCATGCTGTCGATGTCGCTGTGTCTATTGTTGGGGTATCTCAGAAGGTGCAATGCACGTCTATGGTACACAGTGAAATCCGAGAAACGAAAGAGTATGACTTCCCTACCTGTCCGGGCGAGCGACTAAGTGCCGGCAATGTGATCAAGCGCGTGCTATCGATGCAACCGAGGTTGTTCAGACCCTGGCGAAACCGTGAAAGCTGTTTGTCCGGACAGAACTCCGTCGGCTCGTGATTGGGCAAAAGCGCTTCTTCCTTTTGTTCCTCCGACCGCACGACATGATCACTAATAATGCAGACGGTAAGATGATACATCACTGCGCATCTCCTGAGGGCTCTGAAGTGCTCTGTTGGAAGAGATCTCCTGCTTGCAGCTGAGGCAATATGATGAGGCGGTCCTGACACGCTGTCGCCGAATCGTCTATTAGGTACCACCCGAGCTATTACGCTATGCAATATTCCGCGCCATGCTGGGCCGCATAGCCGCGGTATCACCGTCCTGCCAAGCCCCATAGTATCTTGCTGTAGAACCCGGGAATCCAGTACTTTATCATCGCTATATCGTCGTGTCGTCGTTATATCGTTACTGTCGCCAGTCCCAGGTGTTGTTGGCGTTATCTATGCCTGCTAGGTTGCCGCAATGGCAGCAGAACGAGATCCAACGACTATTCGCTCAAGAGCTTGGAGTGTGTTATCATAAGGCTTTGGACGAGGTGGCTGTCGAACGCGTTTGGCTGGTCTCGAAGATGGCCCAGCAGTGCTGCTACGACGCTTGGAGCCTGCCGCCATGTGAGGCAAACAACACCTGGGACTGGCGACGACGAGGTTATATCAACGACACGATAATATTCATGAGATTGGGACAGAATATCGCTATTCCCAGGTTCTACGCGTGTTTACTATGAGGAACGCGGGACGGCTAATCCACGGACCCACCCCCGGCAGCATGGCGCGGAATATTGCATAGCATAGTATGACCGAAGTGAGGTCATTGGCATATGATCGAACGGTCGACAAGGCTGTAACGAAGAAGACGCGTACGCGAGGGATATTCTATCAGAGGGCACTAAGGTCTTCACGACTCCGCCCACGATCAGACAGCCTCTTGACGGCAGGTCGAATACTCCCATCCTCGAAGAAGGCCACCAGACACCACAGCCTGAACGTTCCCTACGTGCCCATCGTGCTGATTAAAGAAGCTCCAAACACTTTCCCTTTCCTCTCCTTAACTGTAAACGTCGCTTACTACACGACCTAGAACATGCTCTGCCCCTAACTCCTCCATAAACGCAAACGCCATCTCTACCTCCTGCCTTGCCATCTTCCTGTCCAGGACATTTCCCGTTAAATGGCCTGCGGGCTTGCCACTACCCAGACACAAGAGCTCACTCAGCACCCTCCGATCGACTCCGAGCTTGAAACCAGCATCAAATCCCTTACACCCCGCAACACACCTACAATGCTCAACATAACCCTTGATCAGCTTTGTCGCCAAGCCTGATCTGGCGTCTCCACAATAGATGGACATGTGTTCCCCAACGTTTCAAGGACAGGTCGTGCTTGACCGAATATAATCTTCGCACCGCCAAACTTCAACGTCAGAGTACCTGTCACATCAATCGAGACTTGAGCATCGAGGAAGTGGTCATGCCCAGAGTCTGAGCCGTTCTTGTGGAGGGCGAGAGAGGTACTGACTTCGATTGGGAAGGTGTCCAGGAAAAGGCGGGTGGTACCTGTAGGTGGCGGCGCTGCCGAGAGGAGGCCTTCGGTGGGGTCTATCAAGGCTTTTAGGGCTGATGGACCGGAGGGCAGGGAGGTGATGATGATGTTTTGAGGGACGTCAGTGCTTGATGAAGATGGACTGCGTGGTGTGGGGGTCTGATTGTTTACGGAGATTCCACGGCCGCGACTTTACCATATTCCCGTGCCTCTTCCATGAACTTGTCTCGTACATTGTCGTCCTAAATCTCAGACTACCAGAGTTGAAGCTTTGGGGATTTCTCCCTCAACGTTACGGCCAAATTATAGCCGAGATCGGCCAAGCCGATGAAGCCATATGTAACTTCAGGCATATCCTGCGTGGATTCACTTTGCATATTGGGTCGACTCAATGCGACTCGGTGCGCAAGACTACCGCGATCATCTAGCGGCGGGAGAGCTTTTAGCGGCGCATCCAAAAGCGAGCTCGATGATTTATACAAAAAGGCTAAATCATGACTGTTTGCAATCGAGTCAGCTCCGACCAGACATCCTCTCTACTCATGCAAGGAAGAAGACCGAGCATCCAGGATCCTCCAAGTCTACGTGCAGAGACGCACTTCCCAGTGCTCCTCACGGCGGCAACGGAGCTGGTCTGTGCGAGAGGATACCTTCCCTCTTGGAGTACTTCTAACGAAAAGCTACGAATGCTTTCCATAAATAGCCAGACTTGCGTCACGCGATGCCTAGCAGAAAAGTTCCGTACCAGTTCGTTGGTGTGATGTGAGGGATGAGCTGGAGTCATCTGCCCGGCAAAGTTGAGATGATTGGACGTTCCGGCAGGAGAAGAGAACGAATATTCTCAACCAAACATATAATTCAAAGGTATATTGATACATTAGAACATGCCACCGTTCCATCACGATTGATTTACGTACAAGAATATGATGACTTCCCAACCACTGAAAGGTACAAAAGCGACCCATTACATCAAGCAGACCTTGACTTGAGTTCTGCAGAGCGGTGGAAATTGTCTTGCAACGCTTGGAGGCGGACCAGGTACTCCTCGGCCCTCCTCCTGCCCGGATACTGGGGAGGAGTCCTGTTCAGTTCGGCGCGTCCTTGTTCGATAGGTGCCTGCAAGTCGTGAGCCATCTTTCTCGCCACGTCTCGTGCTTGCAAGTCCGTGGAGACCATGTACTCAAGTGTGTCGGGGCTGTAGTCTGAGGGGCGTTGCTTTGCTGGCGAGGAGGCTGGAGTCAGAAGCTGGTTGGGGATCTGCAGGTGAGTGTCGTCGTTGCTGGGAGCAGATTTGTCGGGAGCAGGAGTCGTACTAGTCGATCTAGTTGGGATGGGGCTGTCGGTGGCGTCGTCGTCCTCACGATCGCTCTCTGGGCCTAGTGTAGCTGCTTTGCGCGGGTAGGTGAAGCGTTGTCTTTGCCGCATTGGAGTGTTCCTAGTCCAGGGGTCTTTGTGGGTCTTCGAATCATCTGTGGCATACATGCTGACCATGATGGCAGTGCAGGTCCATGTGTGAGGCGGAGTTCCGGGAGTCCACAAGCACTGAGCCGCTCCCCTGGCTCTGCGTTGGCGTGCCTCGTGATCTGTCCCTGGCCACTCCTCCCAGAGTTCCGCATGCTGTGCGAGGAATCTGTTGGAGTCGGCGGGAGAGTACGTAGCGGGCGAGTGGTTGTGGACCCATTGCGATGGGGCAGAGACGTTTCTGCGATTCATTGTGGTTGTTGGGTGGTTGGCTTGGTTTGATAGAACGACCTGGACAACGTAGCTAGGTTGGGGACAGGTCGAAAGTGGTGGTAGGATGGAAGGAGATCAATATGTTGGTGCCTGCACCAGTGTCGTTTGTCAAAATGTGTCGCAGCGTAGGGAATGTTCGAAGTCTTGAAGATGTGAATGCGGGTTTGATGAACGTGCCTGCGTTGCGGTGGGTTCGGAAGGGAAAGATATTATGTAAAGATGAAAATGTCGGTGCCAGCACCGGGAAATGGCAGAAAATTGTAAGTTGGAATGAGGTGGTGAGTTTGCTAAGAAATTCGTCGCAGGTATATGTGCACGTCTGTGAGTACCAAATTCATGACCTGTCTGAGTCTTGTTCTGGGAGGCTAGACATTGTGTAAGACTAGGAAGCGACTTCTGCAGCATCACAAAACAATGAAGGGGCTAGCACCTACAGTAAAAGCTGGACACCATGATAGTGGCTCCAACAATAGCAGAGCGACCGTCTTGAAGTATTGTTGCCTGTGCATGATTTCAACTCGTATGGCCTACAGGTGGGAACCGATGTATCGACACTCTGCAGATGTTCCTGTTTGTGGCCTGCGCACGGAGCCTGATGTCAGGCCTCTACAGAATGAGTGAGTTCTCAATGCGCACCACGATTGGGGCCATTGGTAGCTGTGGATCTCACGATCCCTGGCATGCGCTCACGAGCGGCTATCTCTTCTTGCCTTCTTTGCTCACGAGCGGCGTATTCATCAGCTGTTGAGCCCTGCCCAGCGGGCCGGATCATGTTGTCTACCAAGACGTCCACTCCGGGCAATTTGAGTTTAAAGTAGCTGGGCATGAAGCATTGCCCAATAGCTAGTCAGGTTACTGCCACAATGGTCGCAGTCTGCTATTGTGATGACGCTCCCTGTGGTGAAGCTGCATCATCCGCAGCCAAGCAATGTTGCCAGGATCGCTTGTTGGCTTCCTAGCTAGAACTAGCACTAGAACTGCAGCAGCAGCAGCTCTCCCCTGGACACTGAGGTGCCTACACTACCCGTGATACGCATCATACATTGGCGGCGCTGCAAGGTGCATGCATGCTAGGCTTGAGACCCAGAACACCTTTGCTGAGAGCTCGCCCATCCTTTCTCGATCTCGTCGCCAGCCAGCAGACCGATCCCACCAAGTCCCGACCCACGACTAGCTCCAGCTCCAGCGAGCACCATCCGCACAGCAACCTCCTCAGCGACATCAACCCGCGCCCCTTCCCACCAGTTGAAGCTGCAGTAGCACTTCCCGAAAGCCCAGAGCTGCCACCAAGTCCGCTCCCATCTCTAATACATACCGTTGAGGTTGCGTCAATAGAGGAAGACGCGGGCCTGCATTCCATTGAGCAGCAGGCAGCGGAAGAGCTCCGAAGAGACGAAGCAGCGCCAGAAACAACAACAACAACAACACCACCACCACCACCCACTGCCACAATGCCTCCCAAGCAGCAGAAGCAGAATGGCGATGACGAGTCGCAGCAGGGCTCCATCTTCTCCGTGTCTGGTCCCGTCATCGTCGCCGAACACATGACAGGATGCGCCATGTACGAACTGTGCAAGGTCGGCGCAGACCAGCTCATTGGAGAAGTCATCCGTATCGACGCCGACAAGGCTACCATTCAAGTCTACGAGGAGACGGCTGGTGTGACCGTCGGCGACCCAGTCTACCGCACTGGCAAGCCGCTCTCGGTCGAGCTTGGACCTGGCTTGATGGAGACTATCTACGATGGTATCCAACGTCCACTCAAGGGCATCAGCGATGTCTCCAGCAGCATCTACATCCCAAGAGGTATCGCTGTGCCAGCACTCGACCGCAAGAGGAAGTGGAAGTTCACCCCCAGCGACAAGTTCAAGAAGGGTGACCACATCACCGGTGGCGACATCTTTGGAAGCGTAGAGGAGAACAGCTTGCTAAGTGACCACAAGATACTGCTACCGCCACGCGCCAGAGGTACAATCACCGAGTATCCAAAGGCTGGCGAGTACACCGTTGATACCGAGTTGTTGGAGGTTGAGTTTGAAGGCAAGAAGACCAAATACACCATGATGCACCAGTGGCCTGTTCGTGTACCACGACCTACCACCGACAAGCTCAGCTCTGGTGATCCATTCATCGTCGGCCAGCGTGTGCTTGACGCTCTCTTCCCTGGTGTGCAGGGTGGTACTGTCTGCATTCCTGGCGCTTTCGGGTGCGGCAAGACTGTTATCTCTCAGTCCGTGTCAAAGTTCTCGAACAGTGACTTGATTGTTTACGTGGGCTGTTTCTCCGCAGGGACCATGGTCATGATGGCCGATGGAGGTTCCCGAGCGGTAGAGAACATTGCCGTTGATGATGAAGTCATGGGCAAGGATGGGACGCCGCGCAAGGTCGTGGGCCTTCCGTCGGGACAGGAGACCATGTACGAGGTCGCCGTCAAGACTCAGCACAGAAACGAAACCATTAGTGAGGTTTCGTTCACGTGCAATGCGTCCCACCTCCTGGTTCTGACCACACCGCAGCATATCCGTCAAACGGATAATATGATCCGCGGGAAGCTTCAGACCTCGGTGACTTACTTCAAGTGGGCCACAGTGCAGGTCCCATCCCAGCCACGATCTCGCTCTGTCCGCATACTCAAGCTATGCACTCGTAGCTGGGACCATATTACTCATGGCGGTGCTAAACATGCGCACGCCAGTGCTGCGAGGTTCAAGGACACGATTCCCGCCGGTCCTTTCGAGTGGACGCTCCAGGCTCAGGACTACTCACTGCTTAGCACGCATGTTCGCAAGGCCTCCCAGCAGACCTTCAGTCCTGTCCTCCTCGAGGCTAATGGGCTCGGCTCAATGCTCGAGCGGTCTGGTGCCAATGCCTCCCACGCTGGGAAGATGGCCTACCTCCTGGGGTTCTGGGTGGGTGATGGGCTGTATGACCAGTCCAGCTTCTCCGTCGATCCTCGCGACACAGCTATCGTGGAGCAAATCAATACCTTCGGATCATTCTTTGGGCTGGGGGTGACTACACGCGAGTACAAGAAGTACCTATACTCTCGCACTACGGGACCCTCTGGGACATCTCGCCAGCCTTTGGGGACCTTGTCAGCAAACATTACCAAGGTCACAAGGGAAGACTTCACCGGAATTGGCGACATGTCAGTCCAACTGCGACCCTTGGGCTTTGACCCAGATGCTCCCGCAGGAAAGCATCAGGCCTTAAACACTGGCAATGTCTTCTGGGAAATGGTACTGCTCTCGGGTGTACGCGGCACTGCCGACGAACGCAAGATCGTCCCGGACTGGATCTCCGTTGAGCCATTCGAAGTTCGTGAATACTTCTTGGCGGGCTTGATAGAGTCTAATGGATTCGTCAACCAGCAGGAGCTGAGCGCAACTGTCAAGACCATCTATACCACTGTATGCCATGGTCTGATCAAGCTGTCCCGCTCCTTGGGACTTCGTGCCTCGGTCTGCGTTGAGCAGGCTAAGGTTGTTTTGGGCGTGGCCCATAAGACCTCCTACGCCGTCTACATCTCCGGAACTCCCGGCAACGGAGTGCTCGAGTCTGTCTTGAGCAAATGCGCCCTTGCCCGTAAGACGGCTGCCGTTCCCGCTTCTGTGGTTCGCGAGCCACAGAAGGTTTATTTTGATGTCAACAAGCTCGGCGTGGATTCCTACTACGGCATCACCCTTGAGGATGATTCTGATCACCAGTTCCTGTTGGCAAACAATATGGTCGTCCATAACTGCGGAGAGCGAGGGAACGAAATGGCTGAAGTGTTGATGGACTTTCCAGAGGTATGAGTCTCCACTATTTGTATTCGGTCCAAGCTAACAACGTGCCTAGCTCACTATCGAATTCGACGGCCGCAGAGAACCTATCATGAAGCGCACATGTCTCATTGCCAACACCTCCAACATGCCTGTGGCCGCCCGTGAGGCCTCCATCTACACTGGAATCACAATTTCCGAGTACTTCCGTGATCAGGGCAAGAACGTCGCCATGATGGCTGACTCTACATCTCGCTGGGCTGAGGCGCTTCGTGAGATTTCTGGTCGTCTCGGAGAGATGCCTGCAGATCAAGGTTTCCCAGCCTACCTTGGTGCCAAGCTCGCGTCTTTCTACGAACGTGCCGGTAAGGTCGTCGCCCTGGGATCACCAGACCGCAAGGGTTCTATCAGCATTGTCGGAGCTGTGTCACCACCAGGTGGTGACTTCTCGGATCCCGTCACTTCGTCCACACTCGGGATCGTACAAGTGTTCTGGGGTCTCGACAAGAAGCTGGCCCAGCGAAAGCATTTCCCGTCGATCAACACTTCCGCCTCATACTCGAAGTACACCACTACGCTCCAGAAGTACTACTCCGAGAACAACCCAGAGTTCCCACAATATGCCAACCGCATCCGTGAGCTGCTATCAGCTTCGGAAGAACTCGACCAGGTCGTGCAGCTTGTCGGCAAGTCTGCTCTGGGTGACTCGGACAAAATTACACTCGACGTTGCCACATTGATCAAGGAAGATTTCCTGCAGCAAAATGGTTACTCAGACTACGATCAGTTCTGCCCACTTTGGAAGACCTCATGGATGATGAAGAACATGATGTCCTACCACGACGAGGCACAAAAGGCCATCAGCCAAGGACACAACTGGGCTAAGGTCAGGGAGGCAACGAACGAAATCAAGAACGAACTCACGAGCATGAAATTCGAGTTGCCAACAGATGGCGAGGAGAAGGTCACGAAGAAGTATGAAGAGATTCTGCAGAAGATGCAGGAGAAGTTTGCGAGTGTAATCGACGAGTAAGGTATGTCAGGACACGACAGACTTGTGTAGATAGCATCTTGTAGAGTGGCAAAGGTTATGGAAACAATCGAACACCAGGCCGTTAGGCAATTCAGCAACCTCCCGATGCCCGAGCCAACACATATGAAGTCAATTGGCTGATACCAGCCGGGATCTAGCGGAAGTGCAAAATGGCCGCCGATTTTCTGGGCACAAAACTTTGTGGTGTCTATCAGTGTTGGGAAAAATAGAGTAATAGTAAGAGTAATAGTAATTACTATCACGTTACAAGTGGTTGGAAGTCATGAAATGGGCTCATAAAGGTGTTTCAAAAGCAGATAGTAGATTGCATGTGTCTAAGCTAGAATTGAAGGGGCTGCTTGTGAAAAGGCTGCAGGTGACTAATCAATGTAACCTGATTCTTGGCGGCTGCTGCCTCAGGTTTGATTGGGCTGCAGCGCCGGTGCACGCTTGGATCGTGACAATTACTACTTACTAATAGTAATTACTACTTACTAATAGTAATTACTACTTACTAATAGTAATTACTACTTACTAATAGTAATTACTACTTACTAATAGTAATTACTACTTACTAATAGTAATTACTACTTACTAATAGTAATTACTACTTACTAATAGTAATTACTACTTACTAATAGTAACTACTACTTACTATAGTAATTACTATTACTATAGCCTTAGGGAAAATCTTACTATTACTATTTACTATTACTATTTTACTATAGTAATAGTAATACTTAGATATAGGCTTACGTAATAAGATTTAGGTTATCTAGGGATTATATTCATATTTAATATTACTGTTAGACTATTAACTAGTATTCTATATCCTACTATAGCTATCTTATAGAGTCTACTCTAAGTAGCGTAATTTGATAGCTTACTTAAGTACCTATTATACTAGTAGTAGTAATACTACTTACTATATAGTAATTAATATTTACTATTACTCTTACTATTCTCTTACTATTACTATTACTCTACTACTATAGTAATTACTATTACTCTAGACCCTCGGAAAATGTAGTAATTACTATTTACTATTACTCTTACAATTTATAGTAAGAGTAATTACTATACTATTACTATTTACTACTTACTCTTACTACTCCCAACACTGGACTGCCTATCAGCCGGTGAGCGCAGTTCGCCTATCGACTAAGAACAATGATCTACTAATTTCTTCAACGACATCGCTTCTTGTGAGGATGCACACGTTTCCCCAGTCAAAGCAACAAAACACCATGACATCCACCACCTCCACACCAGCTCTAACAACCCACACCAACCACCCAACCACACAATCCAACACCACCTACAAATCCTACACATACTACCACGCCGGCCCCCTCTTCTCAATCGGCGACCTCCACACCAACATTCTCCTCTCCCGCGCCATTTCCCGTCGCTCCCATGGCACGTTCCAACCCCTCTTACCTCAAGATCTCGAGCAACGAGGCGATGTCACTCCACAGAATATCCGAGATAAAGACATTCGAGCCCTTCTCAGCTGTGACTTGGCACTCTTTACTTATGATGGCGCGGAACTGGACTCGGGAACTGTGGTTGAGTTCACGATTGCGAAAATGGCGGATCTTCCGTGTGTGATTTTGAGGAGTGATTTTAGGGGTGGCGGGGATCAAGCCATGAAACACGGCTCCGCTGATGGCTCAGGCCAACCCTGGAATCTTATGAGCAGCTTTTGGCCCAGGACGAATGCGGTCGTTGTGGATGCTATGGCGGAGTATAAGCAAGCGCTCGCTACTGCAGTCGAGGATGGGGCTGATGAGGTGGGGAATTTGAGTCTGTTTGCGGGTGAGAGCTTGATTGAGAAGACTGCGAAGCGGTGCGTGGAGGCTCTCGAGCAGGTGCTGAAAGTTCCGTCGAGGATGCCGAAGGAGCTGAGGGAGAGTGTTTATCGGTGGTTGGCGTTGATGCCGGGGTATGCGGAGGGGGATGATGGGAGGGATGTTGAGGAGGCGTTGGGTCTTCTTAAGGGAAAGGAGGCGAAGGGGCTGCTTGACTGAAATTACGACTACTGAGGCTACCACACCAACACGCTCTTGATAACGGAACCATCCTCCATCACCCTCCTAGCTTCTTCATACTCTGCGACCGGGTACTCTCTGAGGAAGCGCTTCATTGGCAGAATACCCTGCTTTGTCCAATCGACAAGCTCTGGAAGCGCCTCCGCAGGATCTCTGTCGCCTTCAATCACGCCAACCAACTTCCTGCCATTGGCCATGTGCGTCAATGTATCCAGCTCCAGCTTGGCTCCAACTGGCTTGACACCAACCTGAAGCACCGTTCCATTCTTCCGCAGAGCTTCGAGGCATGCCGACAAAATCCCGACGGAGGGAGTGGTGTCCAAGATATGCGTGCAGCCAAGACCGCCAGGCGTAATTTTCTTCAGCTCAGTCTGGAGATCCGAATCCTTCAAGTTCTCTGGTGTCGAATGCAGACTCGCTGTAGCACCACATTCTTTCGCGAGCTGTATACGCGACGGCACGAGGTCGACTGCAATGATATTCTTCACGCCTCGATGTGCCGCGGCGCAGATACCGGCGAGTCCAACACCGCCAAGCCCCACGACAGCCACGACATCGGCCGGACCGCATTGCCCAACATGAGTGATGGATCCAGCACCAGTCATGATTCCGCACCCAAGAGGGGCGTACATCTTCAGATCCGCGGCATCACGGATCGACTTGGTAACATTCGCTGCGCAGGACACTTTGACCGGCACGGGAGAGGCGAAACTCGACTGCCCGAAGAACCCTCCTCCGATAGTCTTCGACTTATCATTGGCCAGAACAAAATTCGGCTCATTCGCCTTCAGCGTGAGAGCAGCATGCTCCACACAATATGCCGGGTGTCCGGTATTACAGTAATGACAATCGAGGCAAGCCGCCGCCGACAAAATCACAAGGTCTCCCTCCTTGTACTGCGATTCGATGTTCTTGCTGCCGAGTCGAACGACCCGGCCGGCGCCTTCGTGGCCGAGAACTCGAGGGTAGATGCCGCCATAGCCTGAGATGTCGGTATGGCAGATGCCTGTGGCGATCATTTCGACGAGGAATTCATCTTCTTGCGGTTCGCGGGTCAAGAGGTCTTCGAGCTTCCAGTCGTGTTCGGAGTAGGCTATAATGCCTTTGCAGGGAACTGTGTATTGGGACATTGTTGCGGTATATCGATCTTGGACGATGCTCCTCGGGAGCGACTTAGACGACCTTGATGGTTACGTTCCGTAGATATGAAGGCTACAGTATCGAGGGGAGTATGCTTCGTCCCTGATCGCCGTTTCGTCATTACCATTGCCATGGTGCGGGGTGAGGTCGAGATTCCAGAGCTTTTTTTTACCTTCGCTCCTTCGTCCTCGTCCTCGTCCTTTGGCGCGAGGGAAGTTCTTCAAGGAGCAAGCGGTATGTTCATGTATTATACAGGCATGGTCTGGCTTTCGCGAATCTTGGTCGCCTCGCTGTAGTTCGACAGCCGGGCTGCATCGCATCTGCTGCGTACTGCTGCTCCTAGGTTTTCAGCTGCGTCGTCCTTGAGCGAAGAGGATCTTGAGACAATCCGGATCCTGCACTGACATGAAGGGAATAACCATCAATGATGTTGAATGCTATATCAGACGAACTGCAGACCAGGATGTCGCCTAAGCACGTCGTCCTGCACAAATGCATCATGCCTGTCGCCTGTCGACTCTGTTGTGAATTAGGTGACTAATGGCTGTGTTAGTCAGGGCTTGGCACACACACACTATATTATACTATTTCTGTAGCTAGATAGTCTTACACCCTATAGCAATTTATAAGGGTTACTAATACACCCTATCGTTTTAATCTAGAAGCTTATACTCGTTAAATACCTATTAATAATAGGTTATAAGCCCGAGTACTCCTCTACCTATTTATTTTAAACCCTAAATTATTATCGAAGCTCTATTAAGGATTAGCTTACCTTACTAGTAGTATCACGTTACAAGTGGTTGGAAGTCATGAAATGGGCTCATAAAGGTGTTTCAAAAGCAGATAGTAGATTGCATGTGTCTAAGCTAGAATTGAAGGGGCTGCTTGTGAAAAGGCTGCAGGTGACTAATCAATGTCACCTGATTCTTGGCGGCTGCTGCCTCAGGTTTGATTGGGCTGCAGCGCCGGTGCACGCTTGGATCGTGACAAGTAGACCCGACCCTATATTTGTTTTACGGATAACTATCTAATCGATTTAAGAACTACTATAGGATATCGGTACTAAGTATTATTACCGTAGTATAGCATCTAAAAGAGCTAGACTAGATATAGAGTTTAGAAACAATACCTCTAGTAACCTAGTAAGGTCTACTAAGGATAACTAGGTACTTAGAAAAGGCGTATAGTTCTAGGTATAGAAATCTATACTAATTAGCGTACTACTAGAGAAGGATCTAGTTAGATATATTATCTATAACCTAGACTGGATTAATCTAAAGTATACTCTAAATAGGGTAGCTTATATATAAACCTAGAGAGTAAGGTCTATATCTACTATAGGAACTATAGATATACCTATAATCTAGAATAAAGCTCCTAAAGATATTACTAGAAGTATAGGATATATAGTAGCCTATAAGCGCTAGAAGAAGGAGAATATATAAGCCTATAGTATAATTATAGCTAGATTAGACTCTATATTAAGGCTAAACTTTAGAGATATGAATAAGTTAGCTAAGGAGTTATATAACTTAATTAAAGTAATATATAAGCCTATTATTATAATCGATCTATATAATACTCTAAAAGTAATTAGTTATATTAAATTAGATACTATAAGACCTAATATATTAAAGTACTATAAAGACTTTTAAGTATAGGTATATAACTATAAGACTACTATAGAGCAATTTATTAGATCCTCCCTAGTTAATAATAAGTTACTACTTGAATCCTCCTTTATTCTCCTAGAAGATATCTATAGACTATACTTTATTAAAGGCCTAAACTGTATTAAATAGCTTAGAATATAGAGATATAATAATACCCTAGAATTAACTACCCTAGAGAGAATATTTATAACTCTTAGGAAGAAGTAAGTACCTACTACCTATAAGCCTAGTAATAGCTTTATTAGAGCATTCCTAAGTAAGGATAATAATAAGTAGTATATATAGTGCTTATATAAGTATACTAACGTAAACTACTATAAGTAGTATCCTAAGAAGAACCCTAGGAATAAGTCTAAGAGGAGTAAAGAGACTCTAAATGTTAAGGGATGTCGCAATGTATAGCACGCCCACGACCTACTAGTCGTAGATAAACTAATTCTTACCTTTTGTTTAAGACGCATCGCGCGTCGTAAGGTGTACTTATACGTGTTACATGCGGCTTAGTAGCCGGTCGCGACCGCATGTTACATATAAGGCCACATATAGGGGTTAGCTACTAGGCTGCCCCTTACAATTGCCTCCCCTCCCGTGCGAGCTGTCCTTAGCTCGCTAGTTGCTACGTAGAGGCTCCTATATACTTCTAGAACTATAGTTGCTATACGGCCTACATACGGGTTACGTACGTGCCGTTATGTAGGTATAGGTAAGTAAGGCTTAGTTGCTATACCGACGTAGCTAGTTAGGGGCATAAAACTCTAGCCTAACCTAGCCCTTTCTTAGTACGCTCCCTAGCTTATTACCTTCGCTACACTACTACTACGTACCCGTACCGTACTATTATCGTAAGCGCCTCGCTAGCATTATCATTATTATTATGTCTACCGTGCCCTCCTCGCCGCCATTCTCTAGCCGCTCCGCCTCCTCTAGTAGTACTAGTAGCGATAGCACTACTAGCGCCGTAGAAGACGAGCGCCGCTAGGCGGCTCTAGTGCGCGACGCCCCTAGAACGCCTAGTAGTCGTAAGCGACTAGCATTACCCTCGTAGCTACTAACGCCCTCGCTAGCTACTAAGCTCTCGTAAAGAATTAACATATACATGCGGTGCCTCCCGTACTTCGTTAGGGGTAAGTCTCTACGCGCGTCGCCTACGATTCGTATACTAACTACTTACTAGACCAGGCCGATAACTGTAATAGTGTTACTACCGGCGAGCTCCTAAAGAAGTGTAGCCGCTATAGGCGTAGTAAACATAGCTACGTGCCTAATACTAGCTACGCTATCGCCTCGCTAGTAAGCCGCCTACGCGCTGCGCGGTCCTAGCGCGACTTCCTTACGGCTATAATAGGCTAGGCGCCTACAGACCTCTAGTAGTAGGAGCTAGTAGAGCAGATCCGCCTATATGCCTAGCTAGGTAACGACATTAAGGAGGTAAGTCGCTACTTCGCTCGTGCGAGTCGACTACTACTCGCGGGGGAGGGCTCTAGTACGTCCCCTATACTTCGGCTAACCCTTCCTATAGGCTATTAGGCAGTTCAATGCCTACAAGCATAAGCGTGCCGGGGAGACCCGTATGCGTGCCTCCGCCGCCGCCGCTACTACTACCGCCGCCCCCGCCGCCGAAGCCCTCGCGCTCTAGTAGGAGCAGAACCGCGCCCTTAATAGGCTGTTCGAACTCGGCCGCGCCGTAAGTCGTATATTCCTCGCCTACGTGTACCCTACTAACCGTAGTCCCAGTTCCTATAGGCGTAGAACATCGACACTACCGCCGCCGACTAGGCATTCTTACCTAAGTTACTACGTAACGACAACTAAGGCGCTCGCCTCACACGCTACTCGCGGGCTCCTCGCCTACTACTACTCTACGTAGCCCCTAGTAGGCGCGCTACTCTTTAGCTTTTGTTTTATTTATAGTTAAGAAAAGTTTTGTTTATACTCTAGTGCTAGTCTTATTTGCTTCTCCTTAACGCCTTATAGTCGGCTACTATACGATCCGTATTCGCGAGGCCCTCCGCCGGTTCCTAGCTGTTATACTCCTCTAGCTAGTCCTTCCACTAGACTAGATACTATAGCTTACCCTTACGCTTACGCCTATCTAGTACTACCTCTACCTTATACTCTCCGTCCTTATTAGCTAGAGGGGGTACGGGTCTATCCTCATCGCTACCGATATACGGCTCGAGGAGAGAGACATAGAAGACGTTATAGAGCCTTAAGTCGGCTAGTAGCGCTAGGCGGTACGCCTACGAACCGATAGCGTCCGTAATGCGGTATAGGCCGATAAACTTCGGACCTATCTTCTTCTTTAGCACTACTAACTTGAGGTTCTTTGTTAATAATAGGACTAAGTTACCTACGCGGTAGGTCTTAGCTTAGTAGGTCTTATTATAGTAGCGAGCCTAGCTTTCTACTATAGCCTTCTATCGCTCCTCGAGTGTAGCGCGTAGTTTTCGCATGCGACTCGTAGCTATTACCGCTACTAGTACTCCCCCCCCTAGGTCTCGTCTCAAGATCTAGTTAGTTGTCACGAGGCTACAGTGCGAGAGTGCAGGGGTGTAGTATTAACAAAGTCGATAGCTAAAGAGAGAAGTAGGTTCTAAGGTCGAGGCCTATACTTAAGGGCCGAGGTGTCGCGGGTCGGCTTCGGGCCGGGCTGAGTCATCCTGGTCACGTGCTCTGAGGTCACGTGATCCATCCCAAATCCTTCACTTGCGGAGCGGCCGTGACACCACCCCCCCCTCAAAACACCTTCGTCTCGAAGCGTGTGACCTTGAATCTTCCTTAGTGCATATGCGAAGGCTTCATCATCCTCCATACCATCCGTTTCATCAAGCAGCTCCATCTGAGCGGCCTCGATTGCTTCGTCCGTCGACGTTGTATCCGTCGTTGCATTAGAAGCAGGCACCGAAACCCCTTCGCTATTGCCCACAGCAACATTAGAAGGCGTGTGGTCACCAACAGGAAGAGCCACAGCACCGGTGCCGACAGAGGGCGGTCGTGCTACTGTGGTTACCTGAGGTGCCAGATCCATAATGTGTACATCTGCTTCAGGTCTCATATCGCGCAACGTTTCATTTGGGATCCAACCAGGTGGCGGATGAAAGTTGACCGGTATGGACTTGGTTGGGTTGTTATGCTTGAAGTCTGCGACTGCCTTCGGTGCATCTTTGCACACTACGCTCGCGGGCTCCCAAGTAGACTCACTGTCCAAGTAACCTTTCCATTTCACTAGCATGGTAATGCCTCTGCCCTTCGGTTTGGAGTCCAGGATACGCTCAACCTCCCAGGTCTTGAACGTGTTGCCGGTCTCGTCCGTGACTTCGATCGGTGGCGGCCTCGCATCATCTTCCGGATCTGCGAGTCTGAGGAGATTTGAGTGGAAAGAGTTGTGTACGCGGATCTTATCTGGAAGGGCAACACTGTAAGCATTCTCACCGAGTGCGGTAGTGACAGTCACTGGTCCAAACCACTTGACGTCGAGCTTCTTCGCTGGGCGTGATGACTTCCAGTTCTTGGTGTTGATGTAGACATGGTCGCCTGGCTCGTATCGTGGCGGCACCGTGCGGTGCATGTTGGCATTATCAGCTTGCAGGGCTTGGTCGTAACGCAAGCATTCATGGAGATGTGCGTGGAGGTCCTTCATTTGCTGGGCGAACCGCTCTGCTCCCTCAGCGCTCAGACGTTGCTTGGTCGGCATGAGGCGCTTAGGCAGTGTATCGCCGTTAAAGTTACCTGTGCGAGGATTGCGGCCTCGCTCAGCGAAGAAAGGCGACACACCAGTGGCTTCAGTAGCGTGGTTGTTCTTCGCAAACTCCGCAAGGGGTAGCCACTGCACCCAATCTCCTTGTGCGTAGTCGATAAAGACGCGGAGATACTTCTCCATTTCCTTGTTAGTGTTCTCAGACTGCCCATCCGTCTCAGGGTGGAAGGCTGTAGACAGCTTGTGGTCTATGCCGACTAGTTCGCAGAAGCGCTGCCAGAAAGCTGACAGCCACTGGCTCCCTCGATCGGTGACAATGGATAGCGGCGCACCATGCAGGCGGTAGTAGTCTCGCACGAAGACTTCGGCGATGTACTCAGCCGTCATCTCCTTGACGGGAATCATGTGACAACCTTTGCCTGTGCGATCCGTGATTGTGAGAGCGTTAGTGTATGTGACGCCATTGCAGTCGGTGCTCTCTGGCAGTCCCACTACGAAGTCCATAGCAATCTCGTCCCATAACTCAAAAGGAATAGGCAGGGGCTTCAGCAGGCCTGGGTATTGGGTCTGCGAAGGCTTGGACGAGCGGCATTCGTGGCACTTAAAGACCTTGTTGCGGACGTACTGCGAGAGGCCGGGCCAGATGAAATCGCGCGTAATCAGTTCGAAGGTCTTTGCTCGACCTGGATGCCCTGCAGAAGGGGTGCTGTGATAGGCCTTGAACACCTCGAAGCGCAGATCCGGAGCATCAGGCACGAACACGTTGTATCCGCCGTACCTATTCTTCATGTAGATCAGGCCGCCTATAGCGACTGCGTCGCTGTCGTCCATACGGTGACGACGTAGCAGTCCACAAGGTTCTCCGGCATCCAGCTCTCGTAGGGCCTGTTGCATTTCTGGTGCACCATAAGCAGTGCGAATTTCTGTCATAAGGTCATTGCCTTCGGGGCGGATCTTCATAGGTGAAATGTTGAGAAACCTGTGCTCGGGCAGCAGGGTTTGCTCTTGATGTTGTCGGCGCGGGTCCTCATCGCTGGCAGGCACATCTTGCGGTCGACGAGTCAGCGTGTCAGGCTTGATGTTGGTCTTGCCAGGGATGTAGACGATCTTGAAGTAGAACTGTGACAAGAACTCGGACCAGCGGGCCTGTCTGCGGTTGAGCACTTTCGTGCTTGTGAACCATTCGAGATTCTTGTGATCTGAATACACGAGAATAGGCTTGCCACTCTCATCAGTGAGGTTCTCGAAGTCGGTATCCTCGCTATCCCCGTCGATGTCCCCTGAAATTAGCTCAGGCTTCCATTCTTCAAAGGCTTTGACAATGGCAAGGAGCTCCTTGTCGTAGATGTCGTAGTTGCACTCCTGGGGTGACATCTTCTTAGACATGAATGCGACAGGACGCCATACGCCATCCTCACCCTTCTGTGACAGGACTGCTGCAGTGACGAAATCTGAGGCATCAGTTTCGAGCTTAGTTTCGCGTCCTGGCACGAAGTGAGCGAGCACTATGTCCTCTTCAGCAAACGCCTGCTTCATGCAGTCGAAGGCTGTTTGGCAGGTGTCATCCCACAGCCATGGCACATCTTTCTTTGTCAACTGTGTCATGGGATAAGCGATGCCTGAATAGTTGCGAATGAACCTGCGGTAGAAGTTGCAGAAGCCTAGGAATGACAGGATATCGGTTGGGTTGCGTGGCGTCTCCCACTCTTGGATGGCTACAATCTTCTCCTTGTCCATCTTAATACCCTCGGCTCCAATGACCAGTCCGAGGTATTTGGTCTCCTGAACGTGGAACTCGCACTTGTCGATATCGAGCTGGAGACCAGCTGCCTGAAGCTTGGCCATCACCTTGTCCACGTGCACGATGTGTTCTTCCAGAGTATCGCTGAAGATCAGGGCATCGTCGAGGTACGCCGAGGTAAAGTCGTCAAGGTATTCTCGAAGGGCGTCGTTGATGTATGACTGAAAGGTCCCAGGGGCGTTGCAGAGTCCAAACGGCATTACTAAGCATTCAAACTGGCCATATCGCGTTGTGAAGGCAGTTTTCCATTCATCCCCTTCAGCGATGCGTAGTCGATTGAACGCCGCGATGACATCCAGTTTTGTGAAGTACTTCTTGCCACTGATCCGATTGAGGGTATCTTGGATGAGTGGAATGGGGTACCTGGACTTGACTGTGATCGCGTTCAGAGCGCGATAATCAATGCACACGCGCAGGCCGCCTCCTGGCTTCCTCACGATGATGACTGGTGACGCTGCTGGTGAGTTGCTGCGCTGGATGTTGCCTTTCTCAAGCTGGTCATCCACCCACGCTTTCACCACTTCAGACTCCCTGTTGGAGATAGGGTACGGCCTCTTGAAAGGTGGCCTAGCGTCCTTCTTCAGCTTGATCTCATGGTCTAGGCCAGGCCTGTGCGGAGGCAGTTTGCTGGATTCTTTCTTGGAGAAGAGGTCCTTTCTGTGCTGATAGTGTGCTGGCAACTTTGTTATATCAGCCTCCTTCTCCTTGCGATGCAGTTTCTCCATGAAGACATCATAATCTGCTGCGCTCATGGCGTAGACTTCCGCTTGGTGTTCCTGCCGGCGGCGTAGCGTCCTGCGGTAGTCGTCTTCGACATACATAGCGCATGCAAAGGCGGCATTGCCGCCCATGACTTTCCGTGCTGTCATAGCATGCAGACCCAATGCCTGAGCGGTGACTGGATCTGCTGCGCTCTTCGACGCGTGCGTTTCGCGTGGGTTGACCCACATGGTGTGCACTTCCGCGCCTCTTGTGCGGCACAGCTTTTGCAACTCGTAGAGGCTGGTTTGCTCAATGTCAACTGGGTCGTGCTTGCGTCCGCGCTCGACTCGTTCGGCGCCGACTTCGACAGGTGAGGAGGCCGATATGTCACTGATGTCTGGCCGCTCAAGGCTGTCGTAGTCGGGGTCCGGCGTCGGAGGTGGTTCGGAGGCAGGGAGCACGACTGGCAGGTTGACGTTCTTGTAAAGTGAATGCCCTTGGCATCCGTCGTCGCTGAAGGTGAGCACGCTTCGTTTCCAGTCCTTGTGTGGGCTGTGCTTTGCATGCCACCCAAGGCCAAGGACGATGTCGTAGCAGGTGTCGGTTACCAAGCATTTGACGACTTCGATATGGCCTTGGAGGTTCAACTCGATATTCGTGGCTTTGGTGATGATAGTAGGTGCTTGAGAGCCATCACCCAGGCCCAGTGTGAAGGGTTCGATATCATACAAGGGAAATTTGTGTTTGTGCGCGTAGGAAGTGTTCACGAGTTCAGAATTGGCACCATCATCAAGAAAAGTATATGCATGTATTCCATTTGCCCTACCCTCCACCACAAAGTGATGTGAGACTTCGGGTCCTTTATCTACTTCTATGGAGGAGGGCGTGTTCGTTCGGGCTTGCAAGGAAAATGCCTGTACTGTTCTCATTTCGTGATGTTCATGTTCGTGTGGGGGATGGTGTTCGTGCTGATGTGACACTTCCTGTGTCGGACCATCATCTGTTGCGCTCAGAAGATGGCCTAGGCGTTTTCCGCCGGTGGTGCTGCAGCAGCAGTCATGCCGTTGTTAGCAGTTTTGCGCTTGGGTCGCTCGTACGGGTCGAGTGGACAGCCGGCAGCTCCAGACGCGTGTCCGGTGCCGCGGCAGCGTAGGCAACCACCACTCGCGATGATCTGGGTACGCTGATCCTGAGTGAGTGGTGCGAGGTTCTTGTATTGCTCAGGTCGGTCCTTCCATGGAAGCAACGCCTGGTTGGTGTGTGGGGAGCGACCGAGTGGTGCATTCACATCAGCAGGGATTGCTGGCGGTGTCACCTGGCCGACAGTTGGCGGAGTTGCACCTGGTGCGGCGCCCGAGGGCTTGCCAGGTGGCTTCTTGTTGTCCTTGTTGTCGTTGACCTTTCGTGGCAGGTCGATATCAAGCTGAGCCATCTCACTCTCCAGTCGGTAGCACTGTGCCGCCAGACTCTCGGCGGTCTTAAACTCTGGCAGTCCTACCAGGCGGTTGCGGTATTTGAAGCTAAGCTTCTTCTTGAGTTCCTGTGCCTCTTGCTTACGGCTCGTAGCAGGTGGTAGGCGCGCGCGCTCCTTCTGATACTTCGCGTAGAATACGGAGAACTTGTCTGAGTCGTTCATCTTGAGTGCGTCCATGTTGTTGCGAGCCGTTCCTTCTGGGTCGTAGTCGCCGAAGTTCTTGTTGAGGAATTTGAGTGCTTTGCGTACAGACGTGAACTGCTTGCTAGTGGTCTGTCTGCCGAAGACGATCTTCTGAGGGATGTGGTTTCGCAACATCTGCTGTGCTAGACCAGTGGTGCACTCCTGCAGGAAGCGCAAGGCGGACGGAACGTCCTTGAAGACGGATACAGAGAACTTGTTACCCACCTGGATTGTCCATTCATCCAGGCTTGGTGAGTCCTTGCCGTAGTTTTCTCCTGAGAACTTGGGCTTAGGCATGTCGACACGGCTATTTGTCTTGAAGTCTTCTGTCATGGTGGGATCGTAACGCACGACATCGACTGAGTCGAGGGGAATGACTTCGAAGTCCTCGTCTTCACCCTTCTTCTTGCTCTTGCCCTTGCTCTTGCTCTTGCGCTGAGGGCGTGCGTCGTAGTCGGATTCTGAGTCGGAGTCGGAGTCGGAGGAAGATGAATCGGATGAGTCGGAGTCGTAAGGATTGCTGCGCTCCTTGCGCTCCTTGCTAGGTGCAGACTCCTTTTCAGCCTCCTCAGTAGGCTTCTCAGGATTGTCGGCAGGCTTGTCGCCGCGGCGACGTCGAGACAAAGAGAGTTCACGGGCGGAGCGTTCCTTGGGCTTCTCAGCAGGACGACCGCGCTTGGCGTCCTCAAGGTCCTGCTTGAGTTTCTGAATGGTTTGTTGAAGACCTGCTATATCGGTAGCGGTAGGTGCGGTGTCGTCAGGAACTAGAGAGTCTAGTTCCTTGACTTTGTCCTTAAGCGCGTCGACCTCTTTCTCAGCAGCCTTAGTGTTGTTATACCAGGTGTCGGCTTCCTGCCTCAACTCGTGTTCAGATTTCGCAGTGTGCTGAAGTTCTGTGAAGACCTCCTCGAACTTCTTCTTGTTCAGCTCATTGGCATCGAACAGCGCCGCCCCATCCAGGATGGCTTGGCGGTGATCGGCCTCGAGCTTACGAAGTGCGTACGAGATGGCTTGTGGTTGGCTCTTGACGTGTTCGTGAAGCTGGGTCGCATCGAGTGACTGCAGCTGTTCGAGTGGGATGCGGTAGGTGCCCGAGCGACCTTGTGTGTCTGTCCAATCAACGGCAAAGTCCTTTCGTGAGGTATCCTTCGTGCCGTCGTCGTTCATGTGGCTATCAACATCACTCTCGTGTATCAATGCTGCGAGGTTGAATGTGTCTGGGATTTGTGATGCCTCTTCCTCCTCATCCTCGGGAAGTTCATCGAGAATCGCTCGTTCCTGTTCGGCGTATTTGGTGTAGGGATCTATCGCAACGGAGTCATCGGACTGGGTGTGCTGATCGGATCGCGTGAAGAGTTCTGAGTTTCGAGTCAGTCGCGAACGGCGCTCGACACGTTGAGTATCGGCGCCGCCGCCAGGTTGATTTAGTCTGGCCATGCTGGCCGACGTGCGCCTTTCTGGCGACTCGGGGAAAGAGAGAGCACTGCGCTATCTTTGCGCTAGTGCGAGTCGGGGATTTCGAGGAGTCGCGATGTCGCGATTTTTGAGCTGAGCGGCGCTGAATGTGGCAGCGTCCTTGTTGGCGAGCTATCGAAGTGTCACGAGGCTACAGTGCGAGAGTGCAGGGGTGTAGTATTAACAAAGTCGATAGCTAAAGAGAGAAGTAGGTTCTAAGGTCGAGGCCTATACTTAAGGGCCGAGGTGTCGCGGGTCGGCTTCGGGCCGGGCTGAGTCATCCTGGTCACGTGCTCTGAGGTCACGTGATTCATCCCAAATCCTTCACTTGCGGAGCGGCCGTGACATTAGTATAGGGGCAATCTTAGGTCGCTAACCGTGCGCTATTTCGAACGGACTTATCCGTAGTGTTAGGTAGATGCTGTTATTAGCTGCGAATTTAGCAACTATAAGCCACTTAGAGTACTCAGTTTGATTATTACTATAGTAATAACGAAGGTATTGTTCGAGGGTTTAGTTTGCCCTCTTAGTTTAGCCGTTAGTCTAAGGGTAAAAGGCCGTAGATAGCTTACGCTTTACACGCGCCTCGAAGTAGAAGTCTGTTATTGTCTCGTTCCAGGGCTAGTCTCAAAAGAGAGATAAGTCAAGTCACGTGGCGGTATTATTCTTTGGAGAGGCTGAAGCAAGCTGAGCGAAGATGAATGATAGGAATAAGAGTTGTATTCCAATCAGTGAGATAGTAACATGAGTTGAACGCATCAGAACCATAAGGGTTTCTAGCGTTCCTAAATACAAAGGAGATAGAGCGTTTGCTCTCCGTGCTCTCCATGCTCTCCATGCTCTCTCGAGATCACCGAGATCAACGAGATCAAGGAGATCACTTCAGTTGCTCTCTCGGTTCCTTGGTTTTATTCCTGCGGGTGAGAGAGCACTTCTCGGGCGGAAGCGCCCACCAATTGTGGAGGTCTGATTGGTTAGCTTCCTTCAGCCCCAGATCAGAACCGTAACACCATCCCCCTTTTAGCCTAGCTCTGTCCCAGAGCTTCATAAGTCATGTTTGTACTTCCTTTTCGTGTCTCGCAACGATGTCTTTTTCCTCCCAATCCAAATCTACCGCTCGCCGCAAGAAGAAAGCCCAGCAGATCTTTCGTGACGGTGATACCGCGATGCGTCCGTGTGATTCTTGTCAAAAGGAGGGCCGTGTGTGCAAGGTGCACATCTCATCTGGTCGCTGTTCCGAGTGCTGGCAGCGGAATCTGAAGAGTTGCAATGCGAGGGTAACCGAGGGCGAGTGGAAGCGCTTATCGCTTCAGCGGAAGAAATTGTTGCAGGAACTGGATACCGCGAAGAGGATTCTTGGTGAAAGGTAGGATGCCTTAATGGAAGCGCATGCAAAGGAAATGCGCCTTCGTAAGCAATTGGATGCGGTTGATCAGAAGGTTGCGGAGGGTCGTTCGTTGGAAGATCGGTTGTTGCTAGACGAGGATCCAGGGGCGCAGGAGTACGCTGTAGCAGACGCGGATCCTAGTGCTCCCAATCTGTCCTTGTCTCCTTGGACCTGGAGTGCTGTCGAAGGTCTTCCGGACGACTTCTGGCTTTCTCCTTCTGGCGAGACGGTGCCGTCGGTGGCTCAGCCGTCTCCTTCGTAAGGGTATTTATTTGTAAGTTGTGTCCCTGTTCTTATCAATCGGCTGGGTAGCTCAGTGGTAGAGCGCAAGCTGTCTACACTCTTGAGGTCGTGGGTTCGATTCCTACTCCAGTCGTCCGTTTTGATACTCCCGAATCTTCTGCTGACAGTTTCGTAGGTTTTCTTTTGGTTCCCAGGTATTTTCTGATTCGTCGTATCCCTTCCATTTGATAAGGTATCGCTGACCCTTTTTATCTAGGATTTTTTCGACTTCAAATTCGTTTTCTGCTTCCGGCTCGAAATGGAAGCTCTCTTGGCAAGGTGTTCTGGCGTCTGCGGGTTCCAGCTTAGAGATATGGAAGACTGGGTGGATTTTTGCGTCAGGTGGTAGTCGTAGTCGATAGTTAACTGGTCCTACGACTTTGTCGATTAAAAATGGTCCGACCTTGACGTGATCCAGTTTCTTGGTCTGTCTTCTTGTTCTCAAGTTTTTTGTGAGGAGATAGACCTTATCCCCCTTTTTTAGCAGAGGTGCCATTTTTCTCGTGTCCTGCCGTTGTTGAGACAGTTTTCGTTGTGCATCTTCGATCGCCTTGCGTGTTTCTTTGTGCACTTCCTTAAGAGTATCCGTCGTCACGATTGCTCTCTCGGCCTGTGGATGGGATCCAGGTATTCCGAATAGGTTAGGATCTTTACCAAAGTTCGCATAAAATGGCGTCGTTGAAGTTGTCTCCGATTTGTGGTTGTTTAGTGCAATCTGCGCTATTGGCAGTAATGAAACCCAGTTGTCTTGTGCATAGTTGATGTAGTGTCGTAGGTATTGTTCTAGCGTTTGATTCATCCTTTCGGTTTGTCCGTCTGTCTCCGGATGATATGCTGTTGACAGCTTGTGTTTGATTCCGATCGTTCCCATAAGCGTCTTCCAGTAGTTTGATGTGAATAGCTTGTCTCTGTCCGTTATAAACGCTTGAGGGAATCCGTGGTATCGGATAAGTCTATCCAGTACGAGGTATCCGAGCTGCTCTGCATTGTACGTTTCTGATGCAGGAATGAAGTGTGCGTATTTCGTAAGTCTATCAACCATGACTAGTATCATGTCGTATGGTTGTTTCGTAACTTGATCTCTTGACGGTGGGAGTTTCGTAATAAAGTCCATTGTGACTTCGTCCCATGGTTTCGTCGGTGGTGTCCTGAACTGTAGGTGACCGTATTTTGCATGTCTCGCAGCCTTGTTTCGTTGGCAGTGTACGCATTGTTTAATGTAGCGTGACACCTTAAGTCTCATCTGTGGAAAGGAGAAACTGCGCTGTATTAGGTCCATAGTTTTTGAAGTTCCAGGGTGTCCATAAGTTGGTCCGTCGTGATGTTGTCGTATGCATTCTTCTTCTCGATCCTTAGGTACTTGGTATTTTCCTTGCGATATAGGGAATTGTTCGTTCCTGTCGCCTAATATCCGTACGATGTTGTTGAATTCTCTTGTGTTGGCACTAAGACTTCCGTCGGGGTTCGTCTTTAATATCTTATGTTGCACTGGTTCTTTTTCTTCCATGTAGTCGCTTCTTCGGCTTAGCGCGTCGGCGCGGCCATTCTCTCGTCCTGGAGTATATTTGATTTCGAACTTATACTGTCCTAGCAGCTCCGACCAGCGGGCTTGCCTTCGGGTAAGTTCTTTCGTCGTCGTGAAGTACGTAAGATTCTTGTGGTCAGAAAGAATCGTTAACTTCGGTGGGCCCTCGACATATACTCTCCAATGTTGCATGGCAGCAACAATGGCTAGAAGCTCTTTATCATGGATGTCGTAGTTCTGTTCCGCTGTGGTCATTTTCCGGGAGTAATAGGCTACTGGGTGTCTCTGCCCATCGTGTGTCTGTGTTAGACATGCGCCTATTGCCATATCAGACGCATCGGTCTCGATGTGGACTTCCTTGCTACCATCGAATAGTCGAAGCGTGGGGGCTGAAGCGCATTGTTCCTTAAGTTTCTTAAATGCTTCAATCTGTTCTTTTCCCCATTTCCAGGTGACGTCCTTTCTTGTAAGCATCGTCATTGGTGCTGCTATTTTCGCGTAGTCCTTAATGAATTTCCGGTTGTAGTTCGCTAGTCCAAGGAATGATTGTACGTCCTTGACTGTTTTCGGTTCTGGCCACTCTCTAATTGACTGTGTCTTCGCAGGGTCGATCGTTATCCCTGTGGTGCTAATAATGAAGCCTAAGAATTTGACTTCTTTCTTGTGGAATTCGCATTTCTCGGGTGCCGTCTTGAATCCTGATTGCGTGAGTCGTTCGAAGACGTCCTGGACTTGTCTTATGTGTTCCTGTAGGGATCCTTTCGTGTAGACTAGTATGTCGTCCATGTAGGCGATAACGCATACGTCGAGTAGGTCTCTAAGTGTTTCGTTGACAAGGTCCTGGCAGGATGCGGGTGCGTTGGTTAATCCCATTGGCATAACTAAGAATTCGTAAAGTCCGTATCTTGTTCTGAAAGCGGTTTTCCATTCTTCTCCTTCTGCCATTCGTATAGCATAGAAGGCATCTCGTAGGTCAATCTTCGTGTACCAGTCTGATCCGGTTAATCTGTCTTGTGCTTCTTCGATGTTAGGTAGCGGGTATCGGTTCTTGATCGTAATCTCGTTTAACTTCCTGTAGTCTTGTACGAGTCGTAACTTCCCGTTTGCTTTTGGAACGAACATGCATGGAGTTCCTGCACTTGAGGTGGATCTTCTTATCCATCCTTTGGCTAGCTTCTCCTTCAGCCATTCTCGTAGGGTCTGTAGCTCTTTCTCAGACATTTGATATAGGGGTCCCCATGGAGGCTCTTTCCCTGGCTGAATGTTGATCTTGTGATCCCATGGGCGGTGCTTAGGTAAGGCGGTTTTGCCTCTTTCCTCTTCAAAGAGTCGCGACCACTTGTGATACTCCTTGGGAATACTCAACTCTGAGATGTTAGTATTCTTCGATGGTGCGTTACTTCCATCACTTCCAGTGACTTCGTGACCCGGCGGCCCCCACGCCAGTGTCTGTCCCGGTCGAAGGTGGTTCTTCTGTCCTTCTATTCGGCGCAAGCTGTATCTCGTTTAGCTGTTTCCTTGCCTCATCTGCCAGTGAACGCTGCCACTGCGCAGGCTGAATGTCGACAACGCAATCGCATTCCCTAAATGTGAGTACTCCTCTTCTCCAGTCGATTACTGGATTGTGCTTTCTCAACCAAGGCATACCTAATACTATGTCATGACTGGCCATATCAGTGACATCCAAGGTAATATTCTCGTGGTGCTGTTGGATAGCCAGTGGCAATGGTATCGTCTCCCATTCCACGCTAGGTAACGATGATCCGTTTACCGCGATCAACTCGTAACCCCATTTCTTCTTTAGGGTAGCTAACCCGTTTCTTCTTGTGAAAGACTCGGAGATAAAATTCCCCGCTGCTCCTGAGTCGATCATGACACTAGTCTTGTGTCCGTTGACGATTGCTTGTGTCTGGAAAACTGTGTTTGATGTCGATGCGTGAGCCTGAATATTGCATAACTCCCTCCGGTCGCTCATTCCTAGGGAGCTGATCCTTTTCCCGAATGGTATGTGGTTCGCTGTGCTTCGTGCCTAGAGGCTTCGGCTAGAACCTGTAGCTCGTTGCCCTGTGTCCACACTTGTAGTCTGTTGCGTTCCTGGATCTTCTGCGTTTCTGAGTAGAGTGCGCGTGCGTGCTGCACTATGTTGCGTAATTCATTCGATATAAATGTTCCTGACGGTGTAAGATATCCGGTTCCTGTTATTCGGCTTCCTATCGGTGGTCGTTCTGTAACGGTGGTTGCTAGATTCTCGGTTGTTTCCATGAGTGGGTATCCCCAGGCCATGCCTCGTAGGGTGTCGAGTGTCTTGTCAAACTCAATGGAATGTAGCCTCCTTCGTCCACCTATCTTAGGTAGGAATTCCTCGTGCCTTCTTTGTAGGTAGATGATCATGTCGTATAGTCTCTTGGGTGCATCTACCGTGAAGGTAAGTTGTTCATTGTCGTCGTCAGTGTCGCTCTCTTTCCCTTCGGAGGAATCGTCTTCGCTTGATTCTTCCGGATCCTGTTCTTCCTCGATGGTATCTAACCCGGTGGTTTCTTGACTTTCTTCTCGTGGTTCTGGTGACCATGATCCGTTCCATCCTGGGTCCTGATTTTCTTTATCGCTTCCATCTTCGTTGAAGTAGGATTCATCGATGTCCACTTCTCTGAGCGTGGCGTTTTGCCTATGCGTCGCTCCTAGGGTTCCTCGTGGTTGCTGAGGCCAATACCCTGCGCCTGATTTCGCGGCGTAGTGGATTTGACACGAGTCTTGGTAACAGAATCGCCAATGAAGGCTTCCATGACCATTTCGAGACTCGGATTCGGTCTCGTAGTCGACTCTTCGTGTCATCATGTTGAACTGTCGTGGTTGGTTCTTCGCATCAAATGGAATGACCACCATTTGCTGCCCATGGTATCCTCCTCGTCCTTCTGAGGGGTCCAGGAGAGGCGTCGTGTTTCTGTTGCTAGCTCTCTCCTCCACTCTCCGAGTATAGTCGGTATCTCCTCGAGATCCAACGCTGCTCTCAGATTTACTAGTTCGGGGTTGCATCATATTGAATTGCTCGCGGCGCACCATATTTTTACCGCGGCAATCTCGCGCCATGTGGCCTTCCTTGCCACAGGCATAACATGTGAGTTTTCCTTTTCCTTTGAAGGGCTTTCCGTGGCCCCTACTCTTATCGATCTTCCGTCCTCGTTGGGTAACGTCCAGTTCCATTGGCTGTGGTCCATAGTAGGGTTGGCTTTGTCGTGAGAATTCTCCCTTCGCAACGTATCCTCCTAAGGGTCTGCGATCCGGAGCGTATCCTGCTATTCCTCCTACTTTGGAGTCGTATTTCTTCTCCTGGTGTCGTTCCCAGAGCTGGTCATCGATGTTGATCGACGCCTTCATTAGCTCTTCGAGGTTGGTGATCCGTCCCCCGTGTCTTATCAACTCGTCCTTGACGGAGTCCTTAAGTCCACGTCGGAACATAGTCATCAACGCCGTCTGGTCCCATCCGGTGATTTGTCCGTATTCTTCGAATTTGGCGGCATACTCTGAAGTAGACGTCTTCTGCTTTAGGTGTTGAATAATTCGTATGGCCTGTTGGACTTCGTTCGAGGTTCCAAAGATTGATTTCATCTTTTCTTTGAAAAGGGTGTAGCTCCTGAACATTCCAGTGGGGTCTAATCGTCCCATACCTTCAAGGTATTCCTTAAGGTAAGGTTTGATCCAGTTCTGCGCACTTCCGCGAAGGTACGTGATGGCGAAGATAGTCCTCTTATTAGCATCGACTGGGTTGAACATGAGATACATATCCATCTGATTGATCCAGTCGTCGAACTTGGCTCTGTCTCCATGGAAGAGGTCTGGCTTGGCGGCCTTAACGTCGTTCTTCCTTGGAGTAGACTCGTCATCGTCATCAGACTCATCGTCCTTCGTGGTGGTAGTCTGTTGTGGTGGCGCACGGCGGATGCTTCCTGCTTCGCTGGGGGCGGGTGTTCCCCTACCAGCTGCTTGAGTAGCGCTCATCCTGAGGGCGTTCAAAGTGTTATTGTCTCGTTCCAGGGCTAGTCTCAAAAGAGAGATAAGTCAAGTCACGTGGCGGTATTATTCTTTGGAGAGGCTGAAGCAAGCTGAGCGAAGATGAATGATAGGAATAAGAGTTGTATTCCAATCAGTGAGATAGTAACATGAGTTGAACGCATCAGAACCATAAGGGTTTCTAGCGTTCCTAAATACAAAGGAGATAGAGCGTTTGCTCTCCGTGCTCTCCATGCTCTCCATGCTCTCTCGAGATCACCGAGATCAACGAGATCAAGGAGATCACTTCAGTTGCTCTCTCGGTTCCTTGGTTTTATTCCTGCGGGTGAGAGAGCACTTCTCGGGCGGAAGCGCCCACCAATTGTGGAGGTCTGATTGGTTAGCTTCCTTCAGCCCCAGATCAGAACCGTAACAAAGTCACTCTAAAACTAACTAGTAAAGACCGGACCTCGGTCGCTTACTATGCCTAACGGGACACTATAGTGTCGCACGACTTCGTCTCGTAGGAGCCTCGTAAGCTCTACGGCTATGTAAGTCTTCGTCGTCGGGATGTATAAGCTCATTTTTGAGTAGCGATCGACCATTACTAGGATCGCATTATACACGCAACCGGCTCGCGTACTTAGAGGTAGGTCCGTAATAAAATCTATAGTAATTTCCTACTACGGTCGCTCCGGTCTAGGAAGCGGTTACAGCTCGCCGTAGGGTCGATAGCGCCTCGCCTTCGAACCCTAGTAGGTTCTATAGGCTTAGACGTATTGTTTTACGTCCGTGCTAAGTGAGTCCTACTAATAATTACGTCGTAACAGCTCTCTAGTCTTAGTCCTTCTAAAGTAACCCGCGAGGACGTCGTTGTAGTATATGCGAATTAGATGCAACCTAATTGCGTAATCCCTAAGTACTACGGTCGTGTCTCTGTAGTATATAAGATCATCCTTTATATGCTATCCCTTAGCGTCCCTCGCGCTTAGCGCCTACGCTAAGTATGCGATACACTAGTCGTCTTACTACTACGCGATCTTTATTAAGAGTAGGATTAACTCACCCGTCGAGCTATAAGCTTAACCCTATATCACTACAGCGTACACTACTACTAGTAACGACGGCTTATCTTAATAGGGAAGGTTACCTCTCCGTACTACTATCGCCGCGCCTATGTCGCCCTACATCGCCTCGTAGGTAGTAAGTACGCGCTTTACCGTCGGCTCGCTTATCCCTTCTAGAGACTCCTTCTAGAAAGATAGCTTACTTTACAAGGTAGGTAGCAAGTTCGAAGTTTATTACGTTATAGCTACGTAGTTACTACGTCTCGAAGGCGCGTCGGCTAGGTTAGTCTTACCCGGCCGATGCTCTACTATAAAATTAAAAGACTATAGGAACGTAGCCTATCGAGCTTACCGCCTATTTAGCTACTTTACTATTATAAAGCCCTATAGGTTAGCGTAGTCGACTAGTACTCGCACCGTATACGTAGCGCCCTCTAAGTATAGCCTCTAATGCTTAAAAGCCTTAACTACTGTAAGTAGCTCCTAATCGTACGTCTCGTAGTTACACTTAGCTAGTATTATCTTACGTGAATAGAACGCGATAGGATACTACTTAGCACTAAACAATTAGGATATAATACCTACGATCGCGAAACCTAAGGCATCCGTCTCGACTCGCGTACGTAGCGTAGGATCGAAGTGCCTAAGTATTAGTGCACCTAAGAATCCGGCCTTAAGCTATCGAAACGCCTACTCTTCGCTTAAGGTCCACGTAAGAGGGCCGTGCTTCTTACCGTCCTTAGATCCCTTTAGTAGGTCCGTTCGGGGCTTATAGACCCTTAAGTATCCTTCTATAAAACGCCGGTAGAAGTTGTAAAACCTAAGGAAGGACTAGACCTTATAAAAGGTCGTAGGTATAGGCCATTCCTCGATAGCGGCTACCCTACTCCTATCTATCGACACGCCTACGGCGCTTACGACAAACCTAAGAAACTCTATACTCTCCTAGAAGAAGTAACACTTCTTAGGGTTTGCGAACAGGGCAAACTTTCGTAGCCTCTCTAGTACCGCGCGTACGGCTCGCACGTGTGCCTTACGCATCTCGCTATAGATAAGGATATTATCTAGGTAGACTACGCAAATGTCATTAACTAAGCCGGTTAGCGCCTTATTAATATACCCTTGAAAGGTTGCCGGTACGTTAGTTAACCTGAACGGCATTACTAGGTACTCGTAGTGTCCGTATCGCGTACGAAACGTAGTCTTCCACTTATCGCCTCGCTTAATAGGGATACGATAGTAGGCGTCCTTCAAATCGATTATAGTAAAGAACCTAGAACCTAATAGCCTATCTAGCGTCTCGCTAATTAGGGGTAGGGGGTATCGGTTCTTTACTATAATCTCATTTAAGCCTCTATAGTCTACATAGAGCCTAAGGGTACCGTCTTTCTTTAGCACGAATAAGATAGGCGCACCCGCCTCGCTTACGGACCGCTTAATCTAGCCCTTCTCTATTGCCTCGGCGATATACTTCTTTAAAGCCTCTAACTCCGCAATGGATTAATAGTATAGCGGCTTAAAGGGGGGTTTCTTTCCTTTAACGAGATTAATTGTATGCTTAACCCCGTCGGGCAGCTTACGCTTCGTACGCTTATTAGGTACGTACACATCTCGGAAGTTAGCGAACTCTTTAGGCTAGTTTAAGCCTTCTCCTTCGTCGGACGCTATAGTAACCGTACGAACACTTATAGTATACACCTACTCTAAGTCGCCGAGATCCTTAAGGAACTCGCTTACGCTACGCTACTTTACCGTATACGTCTCCGCGCCGTAGAACTACTAGTCCTTATAATCGCTCTTTACGATCCAATTACGGTACCTCTAGGGTCTACCTAAAATTACTAATAGCCTACCTATAGGCACCGCGTAGTAGATAGCGTTACTTACGCGCTCTACTCCCGCGTTATTAGCGAGTCGTAGCCGAACCGTAAAGGCGCCGTAGCAATATCCTAGGTTATGCGTATACGACTCTAACTTCGGTAGCCTTACCCTATTAATAGGTTGCATTTAATGTCGGAGTACATACTTATACGACACTAGGCTAAGATCCGTATAGTTATCTAGGAGAAACGTAGCCTCGCGAAAGCCCTTACGAGTCTCGACTGCGCCTCGTAAGTAACGCGCTAGACATACATCTACTCGCCTTAAAGGGTCGACTTTAGGAAAACTCGGACTTAGGAGCGACCTACTTCTAGTCCTCTACCTTTTCCCTAGTCGCTACCCTTCTTAGTTAGAGCCTTCGTAGCGTCTACCCTACGAACCGCTTACGCGTTACGGTCCTTCCATAGGTACCTATTTGGGCAATCCGTCTTAATATAACCCTTCTTATAGCATCTATAGCACTCTGCTTTAGTCCTATCGAAGGTTATAGACGGTCCGCCGGCGTCCCGCTAGTAACTCGCACCCGGGTCGCGCGACGCCTAACTATGCTTCTACTACTTCGAGCTACGATCGCTTCGCCCTTAGTCGCCCTTAGTCTCTCGCCTACGGCGACTATGCTGCCCGCGGTCGTGCCCTCCGCTACTACGCTCCGTGCTTTCAATGCGCGAAGCTAGGATTACTAGGTCCTCTCTAGTTATTAGGATGTTATGAAACTTAACGATTACGGACCGTAGGCTAGGCGTAAGCTTAGCGAGCATGTGTCGTACGCGTTACGCCTCCGTATAGTCCCCTAACTAATCCTCTATAAGATCTAGCTTAGTCGTAAACTAACGTACTATCTAGTTATCCTTCTATTTTACCGCCTTATACTCTAACATTACGTTAAGCACGAGGTTTATAGGGTTACCGTATACGTCTCGATAGAACTCCTTAAAGCCCTAGTATATATACCCTTTAAGGTTAAGGACGCTATAGTTAGCGTACTATCGCTTACTTGCCTCTCCGCTTAGGTACATAACCCTATATAGGACCTTTAACTCGTTCGTCGCATACGTGCCGCCTAAGAGGGTAAAGATAAGAGAGAGCTCCCTTAGGAATACCCGTGCTTTCTTAATCGAGTCCCCTCTAAAAGGCGTAGGTTCTTTAAGACGTAAACGTGTCGTATACGATACGACCGTGCCTCGAGCTACGATATTATCGTTAGTTACTATAGATAGAGGAGGGGGAGGGGGAGTAGGGGATAGTTCTCCACCGGATTCGCCCTAAGGGTCCGCCGGCGGCACGCTTACGTCCCGTAAGATCTCTAACTGTTTAATCTCCCTCTATATCCCCTTCTCCTTAACCTCTACCCGAAGGGCATCCCTCCTTACGACTAAGGCTATACGCCTCGCTTATTGCTAGGCCCTAGGGCTTAGGGGAGCCGTAGGCGTAGCGCTGCTATCGTCGCGTTCGGACTCTATAGCGTATATAGATTATAACGAAGAGAAGAATTAGAACTGTTAAGGGATGTCGTAATGTATAGCACGCCCACGACCTGCTAGTCGTAGATAAACTAATTCTTGCCTTTTGTTTAAGACGCATCGCGCGTCGTAAGGTGTACGCATGCGTGTCACGTGCGGCTTAGTAGCCGGTCGCGACCGTATGTTTGTTACGGTTCGGTTCAGGAAGAACCCACAGCCACTCATTCTTCGGGAAGGACCGAAACTGAGCAGGTCGACTTCGCTCAGACTGATCAGCTCAGTGATCAGTTCGCTCAGTCTGCTCAGTGATCAGTCTGCTCAGTCTGATCAGTTACGCCAAGACATGGCACTATATAGACGACGCTTCTTTACGAGTAGATAGGAGCCTCGTGCTCAACTCAAATCAACACTCTTGTGTTAAGTTGCAACCTTGTAGTGAACTCTCGTTCACACTACTTTAGAGACATATCGAGGATCGACACTTCCTAGGCCACCCACGTGACGAGGGACAAGGCCCAACCGCAACACTTTGAGCACCAAAAGCCGCGGGGAGTGCTATCGATTATATGTCTGGGAGAGACGCTACCCGGAGTCCGTCACGACAACAGCCACAGTCAACTGGCATCACGGAACGAATGAGCGAAATGTCGATTACAGGAAGCAGCAAGAACAACAACACTCCTATGGGCATGCTGAACCCATTGGACCACCACCGTGCACCTAAGGTGTCCACGCCGGAGACGTTCGACGGGACTAAGGACAAACTGGAGGCTTTTCAACTGCAGGTTCAGTTGTACCTTCACTTCAACGCACACCAGTTTCAAGGCGAGGCCAGCAAGGTCTTGTACGCCGCATCCTTCCTACGTGGAAAAGCAGCTAGAGGATTCCGACCATACCTCAAGGACTGGCTCCATAACCAGGGTGAGGGGGAAACACCGAAAACGGAGACTCGAAAAATTTTTCACGACTACGACGAGTTTGAGACGAAACTTGATGATCTATACGGGATACCTAATGAGGAGGTATACGCCGACCGACATATCCGACAACTTCGACAGACCACTTCTGTAGCGCTATACGCCTCAGAGTTCCAAGGATATGCCGCCGACCTGGAATGGAACGACGCAGCACTGCGATCGCAATTCTACCTCGGACTAAAGGACAATGTCAAAGCTGAGCTATCCCGAAACGCCAGCGTCGTTACGCTAGGGGCGATGATTAAGGTAGCAAAGGAAATCGACGAAAGGCTCCAGGATTTGAGATACGACCGATTCGTACAGCCTGGATACCAGAGACCCGCCGCGGGCGGAAGAGGGGGCTTCAAGGCCAGAAGTCAGGACCCTAGTTACGGAGACCCAATGGAATTGGACGTAACGGAGCGTAGGACAGGAAGGGGGCTGAAGAGCAAAGGTTCCACCTGCTACGTATGTGGCGAGCAAGGCCACTTTGCAAAGAACTGCAAGAAAAAGAACATGGTTAGCCGCGAGTTCAACGCAATGATTCGCGAAGAGAATACATACCAGGAATGCGAGAACTTCTTCTCGAAATCTGCCTAGCAGAAACAACCTGAGGACAGCAAGGCATCAAACAGCGGCTTCTTGATTTGATGGCATAGGACACAGAAGTCAATACAGCGACACAAAAACACGACTACTGGATAAGAACTTACGACAAGGAGGCCAGCGGAGGGACGGTCCAAGGAAAGGAAGGGTCACACAGCTGTTCCCAATCCTGAGGCGGCATCTGCCAAGGATCGAATTCCTTGCCAGAGGATGTCGTCTCAACGCCAGCAGCACCTTCCCCCTCCCGATCCTCAGCCTCAAGCTCTTCAAGCTCCTTCGCCACGGCATCGTCGGCCTTGCCGGATGCGAGGCGAAGCTGCTTGCGAAGACAAATCTTCTTGGCCTTTTGGCGTATGATACGCTGGGCCAGCTCGGCTTGCTGATGGAGAAGCTCCACCTCCTTCTCCTCCGCACGCTCGAGCTCACGTTGGAGACCGTCACGGATATCGCGAAATTTCGTCCACTCGTGTGCCGAAAGTGTCACATCGCAATCGGAGTATCCTTTGCGTATACACTCTGAGCATTTTCCGGAACGGGGCGACACGATGCACTTCGGACGCTCGGCGAGGGCAGGGACCCTTGCGGCACGGCAATGATGACAAGGAGCCATTTCAACACCGGTTCTCTCAATATCGATGGCGAGCGCCTTTCTTCGAAGAGATGTTTTAGAAAACGATTTGGAGGAAGACATTGCGGGTGCAGCTCGAAACATACGGTGACAAGCGGGTTATGTAAGAAGTTCCGGGACGGAACTAGACTAAGAGGGGGATGGTGTTACGGTTCGGTTCAGGAAGAACCCACAGCCACTCATTCTTCGGGAAGGACCGAAACTGAGCAGGTCGACTTCGCTCAGACTGATCAGCTCAGTGATCAGTTCGCTCAGTCTGCTCAGTGATCAGTCTGCTCAGTCTGATCAGTTACGCCAAGACATGGCACTATATAGACGACGCTTCTTTACGAGTAGATATTACGCTATGCAATATTCCGCGCCATGCTGGGCCGCATAGCCGCGGTATCACCGTCCTGCCAAGCCCCATAGTATCTTGCTGTAGAACCCGGGAATCCAGTACTTTATCATCGCTATATCGTCGTGTCGTCGTTATATCGTTACTGTCGCCAGTCCCAGGTGTTGTTGGCGTTATCTATGCCTGCTAGGTTGCCGCAATGGCAGCAGAACGAGATCCAACGACTATTCGCAGATACTGCGCACAGTAACCAATATATTGCAGAGCTTATGAATATCGCTAGACGCAGTATCGACAAGCACCGTAACAACTACCTCCTCTTCGGTCATATCTACCTCGATAAAACGCTCAATGGTGGTGCCGGTCGCCCTCGCTCGCTCTTGCCGATCTTCGAGGAACGCATATTCGAATACCTCGCGGACAAGCCGACTGCGTATCAGGATGAAATAGCGTGGTATCTATACGACGAGTTCGGAGTGGTTGTGAGCCAGAGTACTATCTCGCGTTGTCTCAAGCGGCATAAGTGGTCGAAGAAGGTCGCGTGTCGCCTGGCGAAGGAGCGCAATAAGGAGGTACGCGATTGGTTTGAGCGTGAGCAGGAGATGATGCCGATGAGTCGTGTCTGCTGTGTGGATGAGAGCGCTTCGAATGAACGTACCGGTTGGCGCAAGACTGGTTGGACACCTATAGGCGCACCTTGTTTTGAAGAAGGCTCTTGTAAAAGAGAGGTGCGGTGGTCAGTACTGCCAGCTATAACGCAGGCTGGATATCTACCGGGGACGCTCGTGTTCCAAGGCAGTATCACTGCTGAGATATTCGAAGCGTGGCTCGAGCACACGGTGTTGCCGCAGTTGGAGAGAGGCTCTTTTCTGGTGATGGATAATGCGTCGATTCACCGCAGTGAGACGGTCGCACGGCTCTGCGCAGAGGCTGGTGTGTACCTGCAATATCTCCCACCATATTCGCCAGACTTCAATCCGATCGAGCTGTCATTCGGGGTGCTGAAGGCGTGGATCAAGAAGAACATCGCGGCGGCGGATGGGTACGATCGCTTTGGCGACTTCGTGAAGGATGCTGTGAAGCGTTTCGAGCAGGTGGATGCGAGCGCGTGGTTCTGGAAGTGTGGTTATAGGTAGGTGTGTGTCGATGGAGCGAAGAATAAGGAAGTGAGGAAATGCCAGGCATCATTAGCCCGCAGAGCGCTGTCATCGATATGTCGGAAACAGGGTCCGGACATTAGCCGAGAGGACGATCGAAGAGCTTCACACGACATTGTTCCACAACAACGCAACACCTTCTGCACTTCTTTACATATCTTTGTAGTTCTGTATGGGCGCTATATCACAAAAAAAATCGCGTGCGAATCGGATGCGTGGTTGTGAATCGCATGTGTGCAACTTATTTTCCGGACCCTTGGATCACATGTTCCCGCCGAGCATCCCGGCATACCCGCAAAAGTCCTGGGATTTCCTCCCGACCCAATCGGATGACTCGGCTTCGGACGACATAGAGCTAGCATAGATTCGGAGCTTCGAGACGGCGACGGTGAGGTGCAACACAACACGATATATGATATATGGAAAGCACAGATCAATAGCTACACCTTGTCGCAACAACCTCGTCCAACAACCATTCAAAAATATGCACGGAGTGTTGAGGAAACGCAGCCCAAACTTTTTGATAATCTCCCTCCTACTCACTTCGATCATTCTGCCGGTACGCCGAAGAATGACGGTATTTCTGAATCCCCTGCCGTAGCTTCGAATATTGTCCCTCCTTCAGGCTGTATGTGTCCACCCATACCGCCTGCTTAATGTTATAGATCTGTTGAAGATCGAAGTCCTTCTCGTTCACAAGAAGATCGTATATGCTGTCAAGATCGGTCTGTCTGTTGAGCCAGTAGGTACTACTACGTACAAGCCAGTCGAAGCAGGTTCGGACAGTAACGCTTGGCTCTTCTGTAGCAGGTTGAGAGCTGAACAACACCGGCGGTGATCGTGAAGGTGAGCGTCCACGTGGACTCGAAGACTGGTGGTTACGAGAGCCAAAGTACTGCTTGATTACAGTAGCACCGACAACACCTTGCTTGGAAGTTGTAGCTGCGTATGGGTTGGTCTTATTCCTCTCCTTCTCTTTCCATAACTTAGCTGTCAACGTAGAGCCTGGATCCATTAGTGTGCAATGCGGCTTGCTCTTATCCAGCTCATACGCGCGAGCTGCTTTCCACCATCGACGCGTTATCTCTGGATACATCTTGCAGTGGTCTTGAGGGTTATCCGGACCAGTCCACCAGCAAGTGTTGCCGTAGTTCTTGCAGTACTTGTTGCCGCAGCGCCACTGCTTATTGAGCGAGTTGAGGAAGTCGTCCGAGCCTGTTACTTGAGGCACTATTCGGCCGTCTTCATCCACCTCAATGCCGGTGCGGCGGAGCGGTGATTCTTGCCTCACAAACAATCCATCATCATCATCAACATCTTCTGCACCACGCTGAGTACCATACGTGCCGGACCGGATCTGTGCCAGCTGCTGATCGGTAGCAGTCCTCTGTGCGGCGCGTCGCTGACTTCCAGGTGTACGAGCAGGTGCGGCAGTGCGCTCGATCACGGTCGCCACAATATCAATATTGAGGCCCTGCTTCGACATCTCGTACCACATCTTCAGTTGTTGTTTGGCGCGTCTCACATCCCCCTCTGCTTCAGGTACGTCGTTCGACATCTCATTGACGAGAGAGCGAAGTCCGGAGCGCTCGTAGCTGGCGGTGATACGCATGTTGATAACCTTATAGATATCCTCTGAGAGACGACCGCTATTGTCGATGGACTTGAACCACCGGCTCAAGAACTCACTCCAATTGTCCACCACGAGATAGTCAGTGCTATCGCTCTTCACTACCGGCCACGACTTGACAGCGAGCATCTGTTTACCAAAAACAACGCGAAAGGCGACACCGAAGGAGAACACCTCAGTCTCGGCGGTGTTATCAGCATCGTCTTCAGCCTCTTCGACCTCCTGTTCTTCGTCGTTATCCGCATCCTCATCTTCAGCACCTCCACCTGCGCCCATCGACTGGTTTAGGGCGTCGTCGTGAAGACGCGCTTCTTCATCATCATCCTCCTCATTCTCCGGCACGGGCGTGAGAGCTCGTCCTTTGCCTTTCCGCGACTTCGAGGGCTTCGATCGAGATTGCGACTGCGACTGCTCAAGAGCTTGGAGTGTGTTATCATAAGGCTTTGGACGAGGTGGCTGTCGAACGCGTTTGGCTGGTCTCGAAGATGGCCCAGCAGTGCTGCTACGACGCTTGGAGCCTGCCGCCATGTGAGGCAAACAACACCTGGGACTGGCGACGACGAGGTTATATCAACGACACGATAATATTCATGAGATTGGGACAGAATATCGCTATTCCCAGGTTCTACGCGTGTTTACTATGAGGAACGCGGGACGGCTAATCCACGGACCCACCCCCGGCAGCATGGCGCGGAATATTGCATAGCATAGTAGGAGCCTCGTGCTCAACTCAAATCAACACTCTTGTGTTAAGTTGCAACCTTGTAGTGAACTCTCGTTCACACTACTTTAGAGACATATCGAGGATCGACACTTCCTAGGCCACCCACGTGACGAGGGACAAGGCCCAACCGCAACAATGTTATATGTAAGGCTACATGTAAGGGTTAGCCACTAGGCTGCCCCTTACACTAAAGGATAGGGCTAAGAAGGCGAAGGGTAATAAGTCCTCTAGGAAGAGGATTGCTATAGTAATTAATAACTAGTTAAGTATATTATTATCTAATTATAAGCGTAGCTCTAATAGTAATAGTAACTAGAGATAACTCTATAGGAGATCTAGAGTAGCTATTATAATTGCATAATTAGTATATATAGGAGGAGTAGTAGCTACTATATTAAATCAAATATCTATAGACAAAGTCTATAATATAGGTATATCCTTCTATATCTATAATAATCTTATAGACCTTTAAAATGTTAGGCTAAGACTTAGGCCTATATACTTCTCTTAGGCTATTAGGTAAGGATCTCTTATAACTAAAGGAGAACTAGAATAGGTTATAAAGAACTATCTTAGTTAAGAAACTACCCTCCTCCTTCGTAATATACTTTACTCCCTAGAGTTAGATACTATACTAATCTCTATAGAACTCCTATATAAGAAATATAGAGTTTACCTAGATAGACTATCTAAAATGCTATTCTAGAAGGGTAAGCCTATAGGCTATATTAAGATAATAAAGAATATTATTATCTTTAGGAACCTTAGGGTAAAGAAGGGTTCTATAAAGAAGGAAGATAGATTAGTATTAAAAGGACTTACTACTCTTATATTTGCTAAGCTAAGAACTAATATAGTTAGATAGTATTAGCGGCTTAGGTATATTAGTAGTATACTACTTAATACTATAAAAGAAGTAGTTAAGGGCCTAGAAGATATTGATTGATTATTCCATTAACGTGCTATTTGAGTCAAAGACTATGCAACACGGGTCTCGAGAACGAGACCAAAATTTGAGAGAAGGAGAAAAGCCCCGTCGTACCCCGGACGTAAAAACTCCTTAAAAGATGCGAGCAACGCTCGCTATTCGAACCGTAAATCGAATATATTGCGGCGTAGTACGCGCGTACCCGGTAGTCGTGTCTTGTCGAGAATTGCGGTTTGTCGCCTTGCCCCGGGCGAGACAAGTTTTGCGCCCGTGTCTCGTTCTTGTTTTAAAAAGCCAAGCCGGCCGTACCCGTACGCACCGAGCAAAATCCCAAGAAACACCCGTTGCCTCTGTTTCAATCCAGTCGCGTTCTCCGGTCTCGAGTGTAGCTCCTCGGTCGCAGTGGCCTCGCTGTCGTCCCCCCCTCGGCCTCTCTTGGTTCCAGCCGTGCAGTATACGTGGTTTGCGCCCCTAAACGCCTCTCTTGGTTCCAGCCGGCAGTTTACGTGGTTTGCCGGGACGACAGGTAGACAGCGCCTTCGTTGTTCGAGCGACGTGTACGCTATGTACGTCGCTTTCCCTTCTCGCAGTTCCGGAGTTCTTGTTTGTAGATTTTGAGCGTATCTCGTTCGTTCGGTTCGTCCGACCTGTCTTTTCTTGTTTCGAGTCGAGTAGGCTTGTATTTTTCGAGAGAGAGAGTCTTAGTTTCTCTTCGTCGTAACGAAGATACTTACGTCGTCCGCCGCGTGAAGGCGCTCTCTATAGGACGACTAAAGTAATAGAAGTAGAGTTAAGTACCGGGCGCCTCGGGTACGAGTTAGTAGCGAGACGCCGGTAGCTCGTCTTTAACTAGCTAAAAGTCGAAGGTAGAGTACTATAGCTACGGTAAGAAGGGTTACTATAAGACGGAGTACCGAAATAGACACCTATAGAAGGACCGTAACGCGTAAGCGGTTCGTAGGTTAGAAATTATTAAGGCTTTAACTAAGAAGGGTAAATAGGGAAAAGGTAGAGGACTAGGTAAGGGTCGCTTCTAAGTTCGAGTTTCTATATAGACCCCTTAAGGTAAGTTAATACAAGTTTAGCGCGTTACTTACGAGGCGCCGTCGAGACGCGTAAGGGCTTTCGCGAGGCTACGTTTCTTCTAGATAACGGTATAGATTTAAGCTTAGTATCGTACGAGTATATACTCTAATACTAGATATAGCCTATTAGTAGTATAAGCTTCTAAATCTAGAGTCGTACGCGTAGGACTAAGGGTATTACTACGGCGCCTATACGGTTTACGTACGACTAGCTAACGATATAGGAGTAGAGCGCGTAAGCGACGCTATCTACTATATAGCGCCTATAGGTAGGCCGTTAGTTATCTTAGGTAGACCCTAGCGGTATCGTAATCGGATTATAAAGGCTAATAAGGATAACTAGTAGTACTACGGTGTAGAGACGCCTACGGTTTAGTAGCTTAACGCACGCGAGTTCCTTAAGGATCTCGAGAGCTTAAAGTAGGTTTATGCGATAAGTGTTTGGGCTATTACTATAGCAGTACCTAAAGGAGAGGGCCCCTCGTAGCCTAAAGAATTTGTAGACTTCCGAGATATATACGCACCTAATGAGTAGGCGAAGCGCAAGATACCCGACGGGGTTAAGCATACGATTAATCTCGTTAAAGGAAAGAAACCCCCTTTTAAGCCGCTATACTACTAGTCCTTAACTAAGCTAGAAGCCTTAAAGAAGTACCTTACGTAAGTAATAGAGAAGGGGTAGATTAGGCAATCCGTAAGCGAGGCGAGTACGCCTATCCTATTCGTACTAAAGAAGAATAGTACTCTTAGGCTCTATATAGATTATAGAGGCCTAAATAAGATTATAGTAAAGAACCGATATCTACTACCCCTAATTAGTAAGACCTTAGATAGGCTACAGGGTATAAGGCTCTTTACTATAATCGACCTATAGGATACCTACTACCGTATTCCTATTAAGTAAGGAGACAAGTAGAAGACTACGTTTCGTACGCGATACGATTACTACGAGTACTTAGTTATACCTTTTAGGTTAACTAATATTAACGACTGATAGGTTGTGTTAACCTTAGGTTTAGAGGGGGTCCCTTAGGTCTAACTTACCCTAATTTCATTTAGGTTTAATTAGACATTTAGGCAAACTAGTAGGACCTAGTATAGCTATTAAGATATATACTACGTAGTTAAGCATTATAAGCGTAGCATTAAGGTAACAATTCAATTTATACCTCTCGAGGAGAGGGCATAGGGGATTAAGTCCGCTAATCCTCTTATTTTATCTAGCTACTACGCTACTCGTCACGTGACCTGATTTTACGGTCCCGGGACCGGCAAATACCCCTACTTACATAAGCGCCGCTCTATACTACTATAACTCGGACAGGCCTACATAGGGTAGTTAGTAGACATTATTTTAGTAGTTAATAAGGGCGGGTATTAAGTATACACCCGGTAGCGTATTAGCATTTAGTTTATAAGGTTAAAATTACGGTTTAAGGTTTAAGATTTACGGTTAAGGTTATTACTTAAGGTTAAGGTTTACGGTTAAGGTCGACTAAGGTCGAAAACACTTAAGGTCTAAGGTATTTAGTAATAATTACGGTTACAAGGTCCTATTAAGCAATAACTAGTATTAGCGCATTCTAAAGTAAGTACTACGTAATAATAGATACGGCTACATTACTAGAAAAACTTAGCACCTTTACCGACATAGGTAGAGGCTACGAACAGCCTATAAACCCCACGAAAATAGAAGGGGTCTATAGGGATTCTGTCTCTTATAAGGGGATAGAGGAATCGGAGGAAGGGGAAACACCTAAATCTAGTAAAGAAGGGAGAAGCGGAACTAGCGCCGCTAAATTAGGTATAGGTGTAGGAACGAATAGCACAATTGGAATAGATACTATAACTACCCTCTTTAGACGATTAGTAGTAGTAATAGAAAACGCTAGCCCTCGCTTTCTACCTCTAGGAGGCGCTAAGAATCCGTTCTTTAATAGCACTAATGCTACTAAGTTCTAGGAGCGGTTTAGCGACCTAATAGACTAGTATCCGCGCCGGGCATCTATTAAGAAGGATAATTTCTAGGGTAGGTTTAAGCGCAATTGCGAAACTACTATCCGGCGCGTAGTTATAAGACTGCCTAGGTAGCTTACTAATAAGGCACGTTTTAAGAGGGCGTTCTTATTAGAGTTCTTAAGGTTTAACGCCTACTCGATATTAGGGAGCCGGGAATATCTCGAGGAGATTATTAGGGCGTAGTAAGGTAAGAGGCCCGAAGAATAGGATATAAAGGAATTTATCGGCCTATTTGTATCCTTAAGTAACCTAATTAAACCTAAGGATTTAGATAACAGCTCCCGTTGTCGCCTCCTCCTTTAGGGATTGCTAGAGGTAGTCGCGAAAGCGGTCTATAAGGCTTGCGGGCTTTATCTAAAGCAACCTAAGAAGTTTAGGGACTTTTAGAGGATCCTCGATAAAGCTACTAGTATCGTAGATAGTAAGGAGGGATAGAAAGCTATACATATAGATTTCCCTCTTACTTTACCTTAGCTACACCGCTTAGTCGTAAAGTAAATGCCGCGCCTTAAGCCTAAGATTAATACGCTTAAGAAGGCTACCTCTAGGACTGTTATTAATAATGACCTAATCTAGAAGGTAGCTAAAATAAGCATACGTGTATACTAGCGCGGTCGCGTCGTAGACGCGGGTGCCTTCTACCTGAGCGAGAATTAACGCTCTATATAACCGGAGAGGTACGACCTGGATACTAAACTATAGGTTTACGTAATGTAGCGTCCCCTATCCTAGAATCGCGAACAGTCTAAAGCGATAGATAGTTATTACTATAACTATAGCAGTTCGAAGCACTAGGCTAGTAATTATAGGGCGATAAGGTCCTTAATATCCCGGGGCTACGTATACCTCGCCCCGAATAACTAGTAGTATCTAGGGAAAGAAGGCGATCCGCGTCCTACTAAATTCAACTTTCGGAGAGACTATAGTAAACCGAAACTGCTCTATATGCTCCCTCTACTCGAAGAACATTATAGGCCGATCGAGTTTAACAACTAGTATAAAATTCCCGTACTACGTAAGTAATAGATAGGTAGGGACTATACTAGGGTAATAAAGGTTACGCCTCCTAGTTATTCTAAGCCCCCTCCTAACTTTAGGCATTTAACAGAGTATAGCCCTTAGGACGCACGGTCTAGCTAAACGGACAAGGCAACTAGGACATATTAGGTCTTATTCGGAGAAAGTGAAGCGGAGTAGGCGATCGACTTAGGCGAACGTAACGAGGTATCTACCTATCCTATATAGTCTAATAAAGTAAAAGGAAAGGTATCCGTAGGCATTCTAAAGAATCCGTACCCGAGGACCCGGTCCTTAGCCTAGGATCTACGAGCCCGAGCTAAGGCTACTAAGAAAGTTCGCCTTTAATTAGAATAGGAGATCCGGTAAGCTAAGATTAACTAGTAGGAGGTTAAAATGATTAACGAAGTTAGTGCTTAAATAAGCGAAACTTAATTATTAGCTAAATCCAGGGTAACCCTAGGAAGGGGAAATAATGCCTAAGTAAATAAACTAGGGAACGATGCTAGTAAAGGACTACCTAAGGATATGCCTATTAGTCCCGTAAACGCCCCCTTTGTATAAAGAAAGCGTATATAGAATACTAAGACTATAAGGATTAATAACTACGTCCGACAATATAGTTTAGCTAGTAATAGCCCGGTTATAAAGAAAGAGGGCATTATCTACTTAGATTAATTAGATCCTCTAGACGACGTTTCCTAATGTAAATGCCTAGGATTAGTTTTAATATAGTCGCTAGTTCGAGGCTGCCCTCTTCGGTCGCGTTACTAACACCTACGCTCTTTAGGAGAAGCTCGCTATAGTATAACGCCTTATAGGAAAGGACCCTAAGGTTCGCACTAGATAAGTAGTTACCTATAAAGATGAACCTAAGTATAATAAGGAGGTCTTCCGCGAAGATAGTTAGGCCTAGTATATCGGAGTATATTTAACTATGCTTTACTCTAAAGGTACGGTCCCTACTACTAAGCTATATAAGGACGTTAAGAAAATCGGGCTCTCTAGTGTTCTTAATAACTTTACTATAGTCCCTAGTCCTTAGGTAGTAGCGGAGTTTAGTGTTATGTCTCGTTCTAGGGCTAGTCTTAAAGGAGAGATAAGTTAAGTTACGTGGCGGTATTCTTTAGAGAGGCTGAAGTAAGCTAAGCGAAGATAAATAATTGGAATAAGAGTCATATTCCAATTAGTAAGATCGTAACATAAGTTGAACGTATTTAAACTATAAGGGTTTCTTAGCGTTCCTAAATATAGAGGAAACTCGTATACTATCCGGTGTTAGGCGTCCGTCTATCTACTCGACCGGTCGCCTAGTCGTGTAGTCGTGTACGTCTATACGCTACTTCTACGGTCGTGTTCGACTATGCACTAAGCGCGCGGTCGTGCACGTAACCCGAACGTAGGGTCCCTTCCTCTTCTTAGCGATTAGTTCTTATCTTCTAATTCTTCCTCCCTATACTACGTCCTATACCGTCTTTTATCCGAACCGTAATACTATCCCCCTTCCTACTAAAACTCGTCCCCGAGTTTTCTTTCTTCTCCTATAAGTTCCTATCTTTTACTATAAGCGGCGAGTAGCTAATACGTTAGGAGCGCCGCGAACGTTAAGTACTAGGCATCGAAGCCGAGGGCCGCGAGATGCTATCCCTATGTTCTAGTTGCCGAAAGGCTAGAGTGCCTAAAGGAAAGAAGAGTCCTCGTCACGTAGTGGATGTGCGCTTTAGGTATTACTCGGAGTACGTTCGTAAGGGTATTAAGTGTAACGTAACTATTACGTAGACTAAGTAGGAGCGGCTTCGCAACTAGCGTCGAAAGCTAAAGCGAGAGCTTAATAAGGCTAAAGAGAAGGTAATAGAGGCGATATTAAAGGTGCATCGTCTTAGGAAACAGCTGCGCGTTACTAAGGATAGGGAGGAAAAGGCGATAGCGAAGGATTTCGAGGATCTTCGCAGTTTGCCGAGCGTAGGTGTCGATGCCTTTTCCGCGCCTTCGTCCTATCTTCTCGTTCCTAAAGGTAGTCCTAAAGAGCTAGAGGGGGTTTTCTAGATATCGATTCCTTCCTAGGAGGACCTTTCGACAATTCCGGATAATGCCCTCTAGTTATATCCGACCCTTAAGGAAGCCGTAGTAGCTTCTTCGAGCGCTAGCCCCTCTAGTAGATAGGTATTAGTTTCTTATAGGAGATATGTTTATGTAAGTTCTTCGTTTCCCTTATTAAACCTAGTTATATAGCTTAGTAGTTAGAGCGTTAGGGTATAACCTATATGTTAATAAACTCTCCTTACCCTTAGGCGAAGGTTCGTTAAAGGTATCCTAAGGTCGTAGGTTCGATTCCTACTCTAGCTACTTTCTAGTAGATTAGTCTCTAGCGCGGGGGTTAGTCTACTAGACCGTTTTTTATACTCTTAGAGCCTTTACTAACAGTTTCGTAGGTTCCTTTCTAGTTCCTAGGTATTTTCTAATTCGTCGTATCCTTTCTACTTAATAAGGTATCGCGGGCGCGCGTACCATAGGGTCCGAATGAGATAGTTGTTGTTCTACGAAGCTACGAAAGAGGAGCGCGAGGCGCGGCGGATAGATAAAGCATCGCCAAGCCGCGCTAACCCGATGCGGAAGGTCCGAGGTTCCGCCGGGACGACGCATCGTCAGTGAAGGGTCGCGGGCTGCCCGTGACAGTACCCCCCCTCTCAAAACTCGTCTCAGTCCTCTGAGCGTTCAGTCCATTAACTCGCCTATCCATCGTCTTGTGCGGCCACTTATCACCCTTGCCTGTCGAACTCCATAATCGTGCAAACGTCCAATCGTCTTCAAGGTCGTCCTCCATCTCTGTCACTACTGCTGCGGCTTGCGCATCAGACTCTGTTTGCTCATACTGCTGGCACGCCCAGGGCCTAAGCCCCTCTTCGGCGAACGCTCGCGTCTGATCCTTTTGACCAAGGTTGGGTATCAATGCAGGCTCTGCAGGGTTCGCTAGAACATCGGTACAACTGTCTGTTCTGTCGTAGAGCTGAGGGCGGCGGCTTGCACCGTGATCCTCAGTTGGGACGACGGACTTTCCTGTAACCTGATCATCGTAGCGGTGCGTAGTGAACATGCGCTGACCAGATTCTATCAGAGGCAAGGCTCGGCTAGGCTTATTTGTGGCGGTGTCTCTGTCGACCCTGATCGTGTTAAGTCCGAGCACCTCATTGACTGGAGACCAGTCAGATGGCGTTGCGAAGCCCTGAGGCGTGGGCAAATCCGGCCGGCTGTGGTGAAAGTCCGCAAGAGCGGCGGCTGCCCTCACAAACAGGTCCTCTGCAGGTTGCCAAGTCTCTCCGGCCTCCATATCCTGATAGCCAGTCCATCGCACCTTGTACCAAGTGTCCACCTTGCGCTTCTTTCCCTTCTTCACTTTGCCTGCGCGCTTCCGCGTGTACATGTCCAAGATCTTGTCCACCTCATATTCTGGTGCCGGGGCTGTGACTGTGACATCGGCGACTGCGTCAGCTGCAGTTGTGTCGGGTTCGATGGCCACTGGCGGCGGCGGTGCCAGGTGCTGTCCCTCGAGCGGTGGGAGATCGGGGTTGTCGGCTCGCTGTAACAGGGAGGTGTGGAAGCAATTATCGAGTCCGCTCAATGCATCCGACAGGTTCAGCTTGTATGACAGCCTAGCGGGCATCACCTCTGTGATCTGGTACGGTCCTGCATATCTGCGGTCCAGCTTCTTGGATGGTCGAGTGGTGCGAATGTTCTTCGTGCTTAGATACACCCAGTCGCCAACCTTGTAGTCTGGTGGGATGCTTCGGTGCCTGTTTGCTGCTTCGGCTTGCAGCGCCTGTGACATCCTCATGTTCTCTTGAAGATTGCGATGTAGCTCACAGATGCGTTTGGCGAAGGCTTCGGCTGACTTGCTGTCGAGTCGCTGAAGGGTTGTCATGTGTCGGTCCTTGCCTGCTTGCAAATCGATACGCTCGGTGAACTCTGGGTTATATCCAACATTGGCGTAGAACGGTGACACTCCAGTGGTCTCCGACACTCGGTTGTTAATAGCGAACTGCGCTAAGCACAGCCAGTCGGCCCAGTCGCTCTGTGCCTCATTCGTGAAGGTGCGTAAGTACTGTTCCATCTCTTGGTTAGTGCGTTCTGATTGCCCATCCGTTTCAGGGTGGTAGGAGGAACTCAGCTTCCTGCTGATGCGCAGCATCTTGCATAGGCGCTTCCAGAAAGTGGCGATGAACTGCTTTCCGCGATCAGACGTGATGGTTTCTGGGAGGCCATGCCGGGTGAACACGTGCTTTAAGAAAAGTCGCGCCGCGTTCTGCGCTGTCATCGCGCCGATGGGTATCAGTTCCACTTCCTTAGTGAGTCTGTCGGTGACTGTCATAACATTGGTGTAAGTCATGCCGTCGAGTTCGCTTGGTGGCAGGTCAACCACAAAGTCAACTGCGATGTGTTGCCAAGGTCGTTCTGGCACCGAAAGTGGGTGCAGTAATCCAGGTGGCTGGGTATGCACAGATTTCGTCGTGCGGCACCTGCGGCAATTCGCGTTGTATCTGCGCACAGATCTAGCCAAACCAGGCCAGTAGAATTCACGTGCAACGAGCTCGTAGGTGCGGGCTCTGCCTGGGTGACCGGCCGCTGGGGTGTCATGGTTCATCTTGACTATCCGAGTGCGGAGCTTCTGGTCCTCTGGCACCCATAGACTCCAGTCATTATACTGGTTACGGACGTACAGCAGGTCCCCTTCGACCTTGCAGTGTACTGGATGCACCTTCGCTTTCTGAAGGAGTGCTGGGGTCTCGCCCTTCTGCAGGGCTCTGATAGCTGACTTCAGGTCTGCATCCGCGGCATAAGCCATTGTCATTCTGTACTCGAGTTCGGCTTCCTGTTCCGTCTCGGATGCTGTCTGCGTCTGCGTGGACGGTATGAATTCGGTGGCCTCCGGGTTCAGGGCTTCCTCAATTGGTGCGGTAGGTGTGTTCTCAACAGGTGCAACATCCTCAGCCGCATCTTCGACAGTTGCGCGCATCGAGTCGATCTTAAGAAATCGCTCAGGCGGCAGCAACGTCTGATGCTGATGCTGATTTCGCGGATCGTCCACCCCCTGCGGAAGGTCCTGGCTGCGTCTCGTGAGGCTGTCAGGCTTTGTGCCTTGGACACCTGGTCGATAGACAATACGGAAGTTGAACTGGGACAGGAATTCGGCCCAACGTGCCTGGCGCCGATTCAGCTGCTTAGTGGTCATAAAGTACTCCAAGTTCTTGTGATCCGTGAACACCTTCACGGGTTCGATGGTGTCATCATCCGCCTCGCAGGCCAACTCCGGGCGCCATTCCTCGAAGGCCTTAATAATCGCTAGAAGCTCCTTGTCATAAATCTCATAGTTGCATTCCTGCGGGCTCAGCTTCTTTGAATAGAATGCTACAGGGTGAAGCACGCCTTCCTCGTCGTACTGAGAAAGCACTCCGGCGTTCACGAAATCTGATGAGTCCGTTTCGACTACTGTTTGCCTACCGGGCACATAGTGTGCGAGCATACCGGCTTTGCTGAATGCTGCCTTCAGAGCGTCAAATGCTGCTTGGCATGCTGGTGTCCAGTCAACCCTGCGATTCTTGTGATTACTAGGTCCATTTGACTTGGTCAATTCGGTCAGCGGCGCTGCGAGGCGTGAGAAGGCCTCGATGAACCGTCTGTAAAAGTTGGCGAATCCGAGGAACGCCTGCACATCCTTGAGGTTGGAAGGTGCTTCCCATGACTGGATACATTCAAGCTTCTCTGGGTCCATTTCGATGCCATCTGGGGTGATAATAAGTCCCAGGTACTTAACTCGCTGCTGGTGGAACTCGCACTTGTCGATGTCGACCGTCAGTCCGGCATCCCTCAATTTTGCTAGTACCTTGCGCACATGTTCGATGTGCTCCTCCAGTGTGTCGCTAAAAATTAAAACGTCGTCCAGGTACGCGGAGACGAAGTCATCCAGGTGTTCTTGTAACACGCTGTTAATGTATGACTGAAACGACGCAGGGCCATTGCATAGGCCGAATGGTAACACAAGACATTCGTACACCCCATATCGTGTAGCGAATGCTGTAAGCCATTCGTGCCCTTCTGCAATGCGAAGCTTGTTGAAGGCTGCGACGATGTCCAGCTTCGTGAAGTACCTCTTGCCGTGCATGCGGTTCAGTGTCTCTTGGATTAGCGGTATAGGGTACCTGTTCTTGATAGTGATCGCATTGAGTCCTCGGTAGTCGATGCACACGCGCAGTCCACCGCCTGGCTTTCTGACTACCAGTACTGGTGCCGGCGATTGGCTCGTCTTCTGTCCTGCTGGCCGGACTTTGCCTTGTTGCTCCTGTTCGGTGACCCACTTCTTGACTGCTTCATTCTCCTGAGGCGCCAGTCCGTAGGGCTTACGGTATGGCGGTTCTTGGGGCCCATAAGGCTTGATGTGAATTTCGTGGTCGATTCCAGGTCTGTGAGGAGGAAGTCCTTCATGGTCTTTCGCTGAGAATGCATCTACGAGATCATGGTATTCTGGTGGGAGCTTCTCCTTCGGGTTATGGTTGAACTCCTTGTTCAGGAACTGATCCAAGTCATCAGCTGCCATTGCGCTCAGCTTGATCTCACCATCGCCTTCTTCGTCCTCTTTGCCGGTAGATAGTATGTAGAAACATTCAGCGCCAGGTCGGTGCGCGTACATCTCGAAGGCGCGCTGCGTGACGCCTATACACTCGACTTCCTCATCATCGTCGTACAGGCCCATCGAGGATAGGTTCAGTTCTGCTTCTGCCCCTCCTGCCGTGAAGCTGCGATCATCGGTGAAGGGCTCTGGTCCATATTTCATTGCTTCCTTACGTTGTCGGTGTCGATGGTTCAGGGACTGGACTGTTGTCGATGTCTTGTTCTTAAGACAGTGACCAAAGCAGTAGTCTGATCTGAGTGCCACTTCACCGGTCTCCCAGAAGATGTTTGGGTTGTGCGTGCTCAGCCACGGCAGGCCCAGGACGATGTCGTATTCGAGGTCGGTTATGTAGCATAGCATTTGCTCGTGATGACCGTCGATATCAACATCGACGAGGGCTACGTGCGTGATGCGACGTGCAGCAGCCTTACCATCCCCAAGGGTCAGGTTCTTGTTGCGCACAAGGGGTATCAAGGGTATTCTGTGTTTGCGTGTGAACTTCCAGTCGAGAAAGAGAGAGGTGGAAGCAGAGTCTACAAGGCCTCGTGCCTTCCCATGCTGTATCATTACTGGGAGTACTATGTGAGGGTGTACATCTGGTTGCTGCGGCTCCAATGCGCAGGCCGATATCTTCAGCTCCTCACCATAGTCTGTATCCGTGTCTTGCTCTTGCACTCTGTGTCTCTCAATCTCATGCTCTTTCTGTCCTTGGTTGTTCGGTTGACCACTGTCTGCCACGCTTAGGCAGTGGCCTCGCCATTTCCCTGCCCGGCGGCCAGGGAACTGAGGTTGGTGTTGCCTCCGTTGTTGTTACGCGGGCGCGGTGGGCGATAGTCGCCGTCGTAGCCATACATCGGGCACTCGGTATTGCTGGATAAGTGGGGTCCGGTGCGGCATCGGTAGCACTTGCCCTGCTTCTTCAATTCCTCGCGACCCTCATAGTTGAGCGGTGGGAGGTCCCGAAGGTGAGCTGGCAAGTCTTCCTTCTTCTTGGTGCCTACGTACTGTGGTGGGCGCTGAACGACGGCGCCGGCAGCACCAGCGGCTGCAGCTGCAGCTGTGTTGCCCTGGTTCTGGTTGCCGTTGCCGTTGCCGTTCTGGTTGCCTCCTCCATTGCCGCGTGGGCGGTTGTTGTTCTCTTGAGGGTACAGCTGCTCGGTCTCGTAGAACTGCTCGTCCAGTGCAGTGCACTCTTCGATCACGTCCTGCATGCTGTTCAGACGTCGGTCCACCTCGCGGTCTCCGAAGGTCTTGATGTAGTAGCGCGTGTTGAGGCGTGTGCGGAACAGCATCAACTCGGTCTCGTCACTCCAGTCAACCCATGCCCTCAGCTTGGAATAGCGTGCGAAGAATGGGACGAAGTTCTCCTTCTGAGCCTGTTTGCAGGTAGTGATGTCCACTGCAGCCTTGGTGGCCTCGTTGCGGACGCCGTACTGTCGAGTCATCCAGTCCAACAGTTCTTCGCCAGTCATGAACTCGTTGAAAGCCTGGTGCCCGGGGATGGGGATGCGAGGCTTCACAGTCTTCTGCACCTCACCGTCCGTCCATCCATACAGGAAGCGTAGGGCGTCCTGTTCAGTGCGGAACGTCGCGACTGTCAACTTCAGCAGGATGCTTGTGTACCAGCTGTCATAAGTCGGGTCGTCATCGTTCTTGAACTTCTTTGGGTCAGGCACACCCTTGCCGATCTTCATGCTGCGGTCGAGGGTGGGGTCGATGTTGATGAGACGCTCCGGCAGGTCCACGAGAGGTGTCTGCTGCGTGCGGTTGCTGCGACCACCGCCTGACCGCTGCGTGCCTTGTGTGCCTTGGCGCTCATCACGACGTGGTCGGTCATGGTCACGACCACGGCGATCCCTGTCCTTGTCTCCATTGCCATCGTCATCATCGTCTCCTCCGCCACCTCCTCCTGCTGCCGCCTCACGGTACCGACGCTGGAGCACCTCGAGTGAGGTCTCGCGGGATGGTGGTGATCGTGGGCGTGAGCGTGGGCGCGAGCGCGAACGACGTCCTCGTGCCTGGTCCTCTGCTGCTTGCAGACGGACCTTCAGGTCATCAACCTCAGCTTGTAATGCCTGGCTCTTCTTCTTCTCCGAGTCGGTGATATCGGCGAACTGCTGACATAGCTCGTTCGCATCCTTGTACTTCTTCTCGACAGCCTTGAGTTTGAGGGTGTCGGCGTTCTTATTCTTAAGGTCCTGGGCCATCTTCGCGAGGGCGGTCTGTTCGGTCTTGAGCATCCCGTGGATGCGATCGTACTCGGCATACAGCGTACGGTACTGCTTGTTCTGAAGTGCATTGGCGCGTTGCATCACATCGAGTTGTTGGCTAGATATGATGGCAGTGTTGAATCCTCGTAGCACGAAATCGTGGACGGTCTTCGGGTGTTCCTTGGTCAGTGTGGCCAGGTCTTCGGCGGTGATGTTCTGGAAGTCGGCGGCAGCGATGTGTTCGGCTTCGTCGTGTGAAATGAAGACTGGTGTGTCCTCCTCTTCTCCCACCCTGGGCTCGAAGAGTTCTGTGAAATCAAGCTCACCGTTCTGCTCCCTGTCTTGTGCTTTGTTCCATGCCTTGTCCAGCTCTTGCTGAAGCGCGACACCGGTGTCAACTGTGACTCGCCGAGTGTCGTCTCCTTGTGTCTGACTGTCGAAACTGGAGAGGTCGGGGAAAAGAGAGGTGCGCTTGCCTTGTGTCTGTGACTGCTGGGAAGTCATGTTGTTTCCTTCAACGCGGCCTGTTGCTGAGGCCTTTGGTGCGTTGGTTTCCTTGGGCATCTGTTGCTTAGTGCCTTACCGTGTTCCGTGTTCTGAATCCGTTTGCCTCTGTTGCGATGTTGCGAGTCGCGAGTTCTGTATCTACGCCGTGCGCGGTTCTGTGAGTCTGTTCCTGTTGTTACGCGTCCCTTACCTGGATCCGCGATCTGGGTAGGGAGGTAGAACAAACTGTAAGGGCGCGCGTACCATAGGGTCCGAATGAGATAGTTGTTGTTCTACGAAGCTACGAAAGAGGAGCGCGAGGCGCGGCGGATAGATAAAGCATCGCCAAGCCGCGCTAACCCGATGCGGAAGGTCCGAGGTTCCGCCGGGACGACGCATCGTCAGTGAAGGGTCGCGGGCTGCCCGTGACATCGCTAACCTTTCTTATCTAGGATCTTTTCGACTTTAAATTCGTTTTCTACTTCCGGCTCGAAATGGAAGCTTTCCTAGTAGGGTGTTTCGGCGTCTACGGGTTCTAACTTAGAGATATAGAAGACTAGGTGGATTTTAGCGTCTAGTAGTAGTCGTAGTCGATAGTTAACTAGTCCTATAACTTTGTCGATAAAAAATGGTCCGACCTTAATGTAATCTAGTTTCTTAGTCTATCTTCTTGTTCTTAAGTTTTTTATAAGGAGATAGACCTTATCCCCCTTTTTTAGTAGAGGTGCTATTTTTCTCGTGTCCTACCATTATCGAGACAGTTTTTATTATACATCTTCGATCGCCTTACGTGTTTCTTTATGCACTTCCCTAAGAGTATCCGTCGTTACGATTACTCTTTCGGCTTATAGGTAAGATCTAGGTGTTCTAAATAGGTTAGGATCTTTACTAAAGTTTGTATAGAATAGTGTCGTTAAAGTTGTCTCCGATTTGTAGTTATTTAGTGCAATCTGCGCTATTAGTAGTAATGAAACCTAGTTTTCTTATGCATAATTAATGTAGTGTCGTAGGTATTGTTCTAGCGTTTAATTTATCCTTTCGGTTTGTCCGTCTATTTCCGGATAATATGCCGTTAATAGCTTATGTGTTAAGTTAAGACCTAACAGGATACGTAGTTAGCAGCGGAGTAGAGTAAGAGATCAATCTTCAACTGGCCAATAGCTATAGAGCATGCAGCAATATATTAGGAACTAATGTGTTGATTGTGTTAGATGTCTATCTAAGCTAAAGGGGAGAGAAGGTGTCTTCCGATAAGCTAAGTTATCGTGGATGCCTTAGGCTATTAGATTACAACCTAACTGTTAGCTCCCCTTAAGATGCTACATCTTAACACTCCTACTTATCTTATATAGGAGGTCATAGTCTACTCTTCTCCTATTAGTAGTATTTAGACCTCTATAATAGGTTAAGCTAGCTTATAAACCTCTAGAAGTGTAGACTAGTCTTTAGCTTTATGAACCTATCTATAACTATCTTAGATGTTAGGGTATACTTAACAGCAATAAGCCTTCTCTACTAAAGTTTCCTAATAGCATTGTAGGTAATGTTAATGTACTTTAACTTGTTATAAACATGTGTATCCCTTACTAGGGTAAGGGCAGCTTAGTTATTACCTCTTAATTAGACTAGTCTTAAGCTTAACATAGTCTCCTAGTTTCTAGTAATCCTTAGTTAATAGGAACAGTCTCCTACTAACTCTAGACAGTCTATCTCCCTTAGTAGTAAAGCTAGGAATTGGGATTGCTTTACATATGCATTTATAGCTATGTATTTAGCTTCTATTATAGATGTTGCTATAGACTTTTGCTTCTTACTTATCTAGGAGACTAGTGCCCTATAGAGGAAGAAGACATACCTAAGGATAGAGACTCTATCTACTTTGTCTATTATATAATTAGAGTTATAGTATCTAACTAGGCATCTTTCTCTATACCTAGAGAAGACAAGGCTAAGATTAGGATATAACCTTAGATATCTTATAATCTTCTTTAAAGCCTTTATATAGTAGGTGGATAGGTCACTTATAAATGAGCTTATCCTTCCTAGGGCAAAAGCAATGTCTAGCCTTGTAATTATTGCTAGCTACATCTATATACTATTAATACTCTAGTACTCTGCCTTGTTACACCTCTTATCTATGTAGCTTAAAGGTTTAAGAGCCTTATAGCTGTCTATAGGTAAGTGTGTAGGTGCTACCTTCTTATAGTTTATCCCTATCTTAGCAAGATTGTCCCTAATAAAGTGTCCCTAGTTAAGTTTTAGGATTCCTCTCCTCCTGTCCCTTATAACTCTTATACTAAGGATCTTTTTAGGTTTACTAAGATCTTTAATCTTAAAGACTTTGCTAAGTTCTCTTTTAAACTAGAGAACATCTATTAACTTTAGTATAGCAATTAGAATGTTATCTATATATGTAAGAATTATAATCTCTTTTTCCTTATAAATAAGTAGGCATAGATCTACCTCTAACTATATAAATCCAATCTCTCTAAGCTTTAATATATAGAGTTGATTCCAATCTCTAGCTGCTTGCTTAAGTCTATATAAGCTTTTAAGGATCTTAAACACTATGTTTAGTAGAAGCTTAACTCCTAGTAGTAGTAATATAAAGATGTCTTTATAGAGGGTGCTTTCTATAAACGCATTGTTTATATCCACTTAGTGAAGATAGAGATCCTTCTTGTATATAATAGCTATAAACACCCTAAGGGTGTCCTATCTAACTATAGGCGCAAATGTCTCTATAAAGTTAATACTAAACTTCTGTAAAAAGCCCCTTATAACTAGCCTAGCCTTAAACTTTTTAATGGCTCTACTAATGCTTCTTTTAACATTAAAGACCTATCTTAACATAACTAAGTTTGCTCCTTTTAGTAGAACAGTATTGTTAGGAACCGCTGTACGTTATCCCAACTGGGCTTGGATCTTTGCAGTGATGTCTCTGACTCGTTGAGAAGGTAGTGGTCCCAAACAGTATATGGTGTATACTTAAAATGAGTTGAGCACGAAGCTCCTATCTACTTGCAAAAGAGCGTCGTCTATATAGTGCCATGTCTTGGCGTGGTCTCGCGAGATCCGTCCTGCTCTGCGGATCTGTTCGACAGATCCCACAGATCCCTCAGATCCCTTGGTCACGTGTTCTGATCCTTGCCTTGCTGCCTGGATGATTGGTTGTCCCCTCTCTGCGAACTAAACCGTAACACCATCCCCCTTTTAGCCTTAGCTTCGCCCCGAAGCTTACAAAGGAAAGTCCTCCCCACCTCTCTTTCAGACCAGAGATGTCGTCTCTTTTCCCCGTCAACATTCCAGCGTCTGACGCCGTCCCCACCAAGAAACGAAAACGACGTGCAAATCGAATCCACCGTCTCGGGGAAGAAACCATGCGTCCCTGTTCTCGCTGCAAGGAGAAGGGTCTCTTGTGTCGCGTACACATCTCGTCGGGCAAGTGCTCCCACTGCCACCTAAGTAACTGTCGCAGCTGCGACGCCAAAGTGACTGAGGTTGAGTGGAAGAAGCTTGGTGACCAACGAAGGAAGCTGCTCTCGGACCTTGACCGAGCGAAGGAAGCGCTCGCGGAAGCCGGCCGCCTGCGTGCTGCCGCTTTCGAGAAGGAGATGGAGGCGCATGCGAAAGAGATGCGTCTTCGCAAGCAACTGGATGCCGTGGACCGAAAGGTCGAGGAAGGTCGCTCTCTCGAGGAGCGTGAAATGGAGGAGGAGGAGGAAGAAGAGCGCGCCCTCGAGCGAGCCGGCCTTCTCCTCGCTCCAGACCCTTCCGACGGTCCCATGCTCAGTCCCTTTACCTGGAGTAACTGGGAGGGAAACGCAAACTCCGAGTTCTGGAACTTCCTGGATGTTCCGGTGTCTAATCCAGTGGGAAACTCGTCGTTCGTCCCCTGTCTATCCCGTTTTGCCGTTCGTAGTGTTGACTTCTGTGTCCTAGGCCATCAAATCAAGAAGCCGCTGTTTGATGCCTTGCTGTCCTCAGGTTGTTTCTGCTAGGCAGATTTCGAGAAGAAGTTCTCGCATTCCTGGCATGTATTCTCTTCGCGAATCATTGCGTTGAACTCGCGGCTAACCATGTTCTTTTTCTTGCAGTTCTTTGCAAAATGGCCTTGCTCGCCACATACGTAGCAGGTGGAACCTTTGCTCTTCAGCCCCCTTCCTGTCCTACGTTCCGTTACGTCCAATTCCATTGGGTCTCCGTAACCATTAGGGTCCTGACTTCTGGCCTTGAAGCCCCCTCTTCCGCCCGCGGCGGGTCTCTGGTATCCAGGCTGTACGTGTCGGTCGTACCTCAACTCCTGGAGCCTTTCGTCGATCTCCTTTGCTGCCTTGATCATCGCCCCTAGCGTAACGACGCTGGCGTTTCGGGATAGTTCGGCTTTGACGTTGTCTTTCAGCCCGAGGTAGAACTGCGATCGCAAAGCTGCGTCGTTCCATTCCAGGTCGGCGGCATATCCTTGGAATTCTGAGGCGTACAGCGCTACAGAAGTAGTCTGTCGAAGTTGTCGGATATGTCGGTCGGCGTATACCTCCTCATTTGGTATCCCGTATAGATCATCGAGTTTCGTCTCAAACTCGTCGTAGTCGTGGAAAATTTTTCGAGTTTCCGTTTTCGGTGTTTCTCCCTCGCCCTGGTTGTGTAGCCAGTCCTTGAGGTATGGTCGGAATCCTCTAGCTGCTTTTCCTCGTAGGAAGGATGCGGCGTACAAGACTTTAGAAGCCTCGCCTTGAAACTGGTGTGCGTTGAAGTGAAGGTACAACTGAACCTGCAGTTGAAAAGCCTCCAGTTTGTCCTTGGTCCCGTCGAACGTCTCCGGCGTAGACACCTTAGGTGCACGGTGGTGGTCCAATGGGTTCAGCATACCCATAGGAGTGTTGTTGTTCTTGCTGCTTCCTGTAATCGACATTTCGCTCATTCGTTCCGTGATGCCAGTTGACTGTGGCTGTTGTCGTGACGGACTCCGGGTAGCGTCTCTCCCAGACATATGCAAAGGGCCCTGGTGGTGGTGCTCAAAGTTGTTAGGAACCGCTGTACGTTATCCCAACTGGGCTTGGATCTTTGCAGTGATGTCTCTGACTCGTTGAGAAGGTAGTGGTCCCAAACAGTATATGGTGTATACTTAAAATGAGTTGAGCACGAAGCTCCTATCTACTTGCAAAAGAGCGTCGTCTATATAGTGCCATGTCTTGGCGTGGTCTCGCGAGATCCGTCCTGCTCTGCGGATCTGTTCGACAGATCCCACAGATCCCTCAGATCCCTTGGTCACGTGTTCTGATCCTTGCCTTGCTGCCTGGATGATTGGTTGTCCCCTCTCTGCGAACTAAACCGTAACAAGTATTCTCCTAGGTGTTGTTGCTCTATAGAGCATCTAGCTCCTTCTAGATTGCTTCCTTCTAAAGGTGTCCCTATTTCTTATTATTTATAGCATCCTTATAGGACTTTAGAATTAGAATCTCTTACTTATATATAATAACTTCTACAGTTGCTATAAAGGCTATCTCCTTAACTTCTTCTAGGAATTTACTGTCCTATAGTACTGAATCATCTACTGATTGCATGGCTATAAAGAAAGCTTAGTAGTAAGTAGTAAGGTTCTCTAAGAGGTCTATTGCTTCTCCTACTTTAGTAGCTAGTTTAGGTATAGGGACTATAGATCTTAGGGCTTTCTGTTTCTATTTATAGCCCTTAATATTATGGTTAGCCCTCCTCTTACTAAGGGATAATCTAAGAGTAGTTACTTGTGTGCTAGTAATATTCTTTTCCTAGAGATCTAGTAAGCTTATCTTAATTGGCTTATCGATTTTCTAAAATTCCCCTATATTCTTTAGAGGCTAGGGAAGTTACACAAATAGCTTTCTTAGCTAGGCTGTTACTAGGCTACTCTACTGAATAATTAAATAGTGAACAGGTCGCTCTAAGGATATATCCTTCCTTAGCCTCCCTAAGGGTCTCCTAGCTAGTGCATTGCTTAATAGATTTAATTTTGTAACATTAAGATCTATATTACCTCTAGGTTAGTCCTTAAAGAAGTCTATATATATGTATTGTTTTACAGCTTTTATATCTAGTTCCTAAAAGAGCTAGGCCTTAGCTGTGTTTTTAACGTATCTAACAAACACTGCTTCTTTGCCTCTATTTATTAGTTTATTACTTCTTGCCTATTAAGGCTAGGATCTTGTGTCTATATAGATAATAGCTTTGTATCCCTAAACCTTCAAATAGTTAATAGTTGGCTTAATACCATTAAAGGCTTTATCTAGTGAAACCTTGAACCTATTATAGTCTAGACTATTTAGTAGTTTGTTCCTTATATAGGTTTAGGCTTCTAGTGCTTTAGGCTAGAATTCAATTAGCATCTTAGCCTCTTTAAGCATTGCCCTTATAGAGTCTTCTAAGGTTTATATTAACCTTTTAACTAGTCTATTTTAGAGCGAGTTATATGCCTTAGTATGCTCTAGCCTAATTCCTAAATCCTTCTCCTACTGCTTAACTAATGCAATAAGTTCCCTTATATTGTTAAGCCTAACTGCTTTTAACTATACTAATAATTTCCTCTCTACCTTAATCTTCTAGTTCTAGAGAGTAACTAAAGTATCTTCTCTTTTCTTAAGAGGATAGGTCTACTTTTTTCTAGAGAAGTTATTAATAATCTTAAGCTAGTATTTGAACCCTAGCCTTAATGTTAGTAGTAGACTATATATGTTAATAGATATAAGGGCAAGTCTTTTAGGTCTTCTCCTAGTAACTTTGCCTTTATACTTCTTTATCTTTGCTATTAAACATACTCTATACTAGTGGAAGCTATCCCTAGGAATAGGAATAGGTTCTTTTAAGTCTATTACCTTATAAAGATTCTAGAGCAAGTTCTTCCTAAAGTGTGTAAATCTTCTATACTAAAGCTCCTACTGTTTTAGGTTAGTCTCTAATTTAGTAGTTATAAAGGCATTCTCTATTAGTAGTGCACATAATAAGTAATGTGCCCTTTCTTATCGTAGAGGAGAAATCTTATTAATGAATAGAACCCCCCTAAGAAGCCTTGTCTAGACAATAGTTTAGCTAGAGGGGGATATAAGAGAAAATAAAGGAGGTTAGACACTAAACTGCTTACTAAACTAGTTCTAAGAAACTAGGTTTACCCCTAGCTTAGGTATAAGTAGAACATCTTCTAAAACAACTTTCCTACTAGATCTCCTACTTATCTCTATAGTCCTAATATAAGTGGCTAACAAATGCCTACCTCCTACTTTGATCTATTTCTTCTTTATTAAGGGAGTTATAGATCTAAAGAGGCAGTTCTAGTTAGTTATATAGGATAAAGTACAAGAATTAAGTAACTACTCTAATAAGGGGAACTTGCCTTAGACTTCTATAGTTAAGTAAGCCACTTTATTATACTTATTATTATTAGACATTGTCTTCTAGGATAAGTTGCATAAGTTAGGTGGCTCTTAGGTAGAGAAACCTTTCCTAGTCTTCCTTGTTTTAGAGGAAGGAGACTAGGCCTAGTTCTTCTAGAGTAATAGTATGTTAGAGCTAAGTTTCTTTACCATTTTCTTAAGTTCCTCTATAGAGGACTTCTCTCTTAGTATTCTTCTTAAAGATAGTAGTAGAGATCTTCTCTTCTTAATATATATTATATTCTAGGAGGATAGTGCTTAGGAATGAGATCTAAGGACCTTCTTTGCCTTAGAGAGACTAGGGCAGTCCTTAATAAGATAGTCCTTCTTATAGAGAAGGTAGGAAAGTAATCTTACCTAACCTAAGGGCCTAACCTAGGTACCTGCTATACTATACTTAGCCTTAGAGGGATTTAATCTAGCCTCTTAAGCCTTAAGGATCTTTAAGGTCCTTTTATAATCTATCTTTAGCTAAGCTATAATAGTATCCCTAGCTATATAGTAGTTAGGTGGTAGTGAGCTTAAAAGCTAGGTTATTCTTATATTAGCTTTCCTATAGTACTAGCCCTCTAGGTTAACATTAGCAATCCTCCTTCTAAGAGATACTAGGTGTGCCTATATAGATCTAATAGTAAACTCTTTACTTATCTTAAAGTTTACAAACTGTTTTGTAAGCTTATATACATAGGTTAGTAACACCTAGCTATACTTATTCTAGAGATGCACCTATATCTTAGTAGCTTTTCTAGATTCGTAAGAGCCCTTAAGCTCAAATTTATCTTCTTCTATAATCCTACTTAGGATACTAAAGCAGTAAGCTGCATTTTGTTTTGTCTATGTTAGTACATTAAGAATCTCTTTAATCTTAGTCTCTTCCTAGAGTTTTAGGTTCTTACCCTTAATATTGTTAAATAACACTTCTAACAGGTTATTAATTGTAAAGAATGCTAACTAGCTCTCTATCTTGTATCTCTAAAGGTTAAACTATCTCTTCTAGTTATCTCTCCTAAGAATTAGGATTTTAGTTCCCTTCTCTTCTCCTTTCTCTTAGTATAAATCCATAATAAATTAAATATAATAAAACAAGGTGTATATGCTTCAAGGTCGTGGCTTAGGTCCTACTAAGGCTTTTAGTATAGAATAGTAAGGTTCGTAGGTGTAGATACCAAGGCCTACTTAGTAGGGTAAAGAAAGAGCGGTGTAGTCTCGGAGCTAGGACATAGGTCTGTCTCTCCTAGTAGAGTTCTAAATGACTTACTTAAAGTCCTTCTTAATAGTATCTCGATGCAGTTCTGCCTACAGAGTGTCTTTAAGGTATTGGCTTATAGTAAGCCGTATAGAGTCCTTTTCTAGATTACCTATTACTTAGTATTAAACTAAGCTCCTTAATAGGATAGATAGGGTAGACTTCTGCTTCCTAGATGTTTTCTACTATAATAGCAAGGGATACAAGTAACCTGTACTAATATAGGTTGCTCTTACTCCTATATAAACCCGGGCTTATAACCTATTAAGTTAAGACCTAATAGGATACGTAGTTAGCAGCGAAGTAGAGTAAGAGATCAATCTTCAACTGGCTAATAGCTATAGGGCATGCAGCAATATATTAGGAACTAATGTGTTAATTGTGTTAGATGTCTATCTAAGCTAAAGGGGAGAGAAGGTGTCTTCCGATAAGCTAAGTTATCGTGGATGCCTTAGGCTATTAGATCACAACCTAACTGTTAGCTCCCCTTAAGATGCTATATCTTAACATTATGTTTAATTCCGATCGTTCCTATAAGCGTCTTCTAGTAATTTAATGTGAATAGCTTGTCTCTGTCCGTTATAAACGCTTAAGGGAATCCGTAGTATTGGATAAGTCTATCTAGTACGAGGTATCCGAGCTGCTCTACATTGTACGTTTCCGATGTAGGAATGAAGTGTGCGTATTTCGTAAGTCTATTAACTATAACTAGTATTATGTCGTATAGTTATTTCGTAACTTAATCTCTTAACGGTAGGAGTTTCGTAATAAAGTCTATTATGACTTCGTCCTATAGTTTCGTTGGTAGTGTCCTAAACTGTAGGTAACTATATTTTACATGTCTCGCAGCCTTGTTTCGTTAGTAGTGTACGCATTGTTTAATATAGCGTAACACCTTAAGTCTTATCTATAGAAATGAGAAACTGCGTTATATTAGGTCTATTGTTTTCGAAGTTCTAGGGTGCCTATATATTAGTTCGTCGTAATGTTGTCGTATACATTCTTCTTCTCGATTCTTAGGTACTTAGTACTTCCCTTACGATATAGGGAATTGTTCGTCCCTATCGCCTAATATCCGTATAATGTTATTAAATTCTCTTATGTTAGCACTAAGACTTCCGTCGGGGTTCGTCTTTAGTACTTTATGTTGCACTAGTTCTTTTCCTTCTATATAGTCGCTTCTTTGGCTTAGCGCGTCGGCGCGGCTATTCTCTCGTCCTAGAGTATATTTAATTTCGAAATTATACTGTCCTAGTAGCTCCGACTAGCGGGCTTGCCTTCGGGTAAGTTCTTTCGTCGTCGTAAAGTACGTAAGATTCTTATAGTTAGAAAGAATTGTTAACTTCGGTAGGCCCTCGACATATACTCTCTAATGTTACATAGTAGTAACAATAGCTAGAAGCTCTTTATTATGGATGTCGTAGTTCTGTTCCGCTGTAGTTATTTTCCGGGAGTAATAGGCTACTAGGTGTCTCTACCTATCGTGTGTCTATATTAGACACGCGCCTATTGCTATGTTAGACGCATCGGTCTCGATGTAGACTTCCTTACTACTATCGAATAGTCGAAGCGTAGGGGCTAAAGCGCATTGTTCCTTAAGTTTCTTAAACGCTTTAATCTATTCCTTTCCCTATTTCTAAGTAACGTCTTTTCTCGTAAGTATCGTTATTAGTACTACTGTCTTTACGTAGTCCTTAATGAATTTCCGGTTATAGTTCGCTAGTCTAAGAAATGATTATACGTCCTTAAGTGTCTTTAGTTCTAGCTATTCTCTAATTAACTATGTCTTCGTAGGGTCGATCGTTATCCCTATAGTACTAATAATAAAGCCTAAGAATTTAACTTCTTTCTTATAGAATTCGCATTTCTCGGGTGTTGTCTTAAATCCTAATTGCGTAAGTCGTTCAAAGACGTCCTAGACTTGTTTTATGTGTTCCTATAGGGATCCTTTCGTGTAGACTAGTATATCGTCTATATAGGCGATAACGCATACGTCGAGTAGGTCTCTAAGTGTCTTATTAACAAGGTCCTAGTAGGATGCGGGTGCGTTAGTTAATCCTATTAGCATGACTAAGAATTCGTAGAGTCCGTATCTTATTCTAAAAGCGGTTTTCCATTCTTCTCCTTCTACTATTCGTATAGCATAGAAGGCATCTCGTAGGTTAATCTTTATGTACTAGTCCGATCCGGTTAGTCTATCTTATGCTTCTTCGATGTTAGGTAGCGGGTATCGGCTCTTAATCGTAATCTCGTTTAACTTCCTATAGTCTTATACGAGTCGTAACTTCCCGTTTGCTTTTAGAACGAATATACATAGAGTTCCTATACTTAAGGTAGATCTTCTTATCTATCCTTTAGCTAGCTTCTCCTTTAGCTATTCTCGTAGGGTCTATAGCTCTTTCTTAGACATTTAATATAGGGGTCCCTATAGAGGCTCTTTCCCTAGCTAAATGTTAATCTTATAATCCTATAGGCGGTGCTTAGGTAAGGCGGTTTTGCCTCTCTCCTCTTTAAAGAGTCGCGACTACTTGCGATACTCCTTAGGAATACTTAACTCTAAGATATTAGTATTCTTCGATAGTACGTTACTTCTATTACTTCTAGTAACTTCGTAACCCGGCGGCCCTACGCTAGTGTCTATCCCGGTCGAAGGTAGTTCTTCTATCCTTCTAGTCGGCGTAAGCTCGAATGCGTTAAGCTGTTTCCTTACCTTATCTACTATCGTCCGCTGTCGATACGTAGGCTAAATATCGATAATATAGTCGCATTCCCTAAATGTAAGTACTCCTCTTCTCTAGTCGATTACTAGATTGTACTTTCTTAACTAAGGCATACCTAATACTATGTTATAACTAGCTATATTAGTAACATCTAAGGTAATATTCTCGTAGTACTATTAGATAGCTAGTAGCAATAATGTCGTCTCCTATTCTACGCTAGGTAACGATAATCCGTTTACCGCGATTAACTCGTAACCCTATTTCTTCTTTAGGATAGCGAACCCGTTTCTTCTTACGAAAGACTCGGAGATGAAATTCCCCGCTGCTCCTAAGTCGATTATAATACTAGTCTTGTGTCCGTTAACGATTACTTATGTCTAGAAAACTATGTTTAATGTCGATGCGTAAGCCTAAGTATTATATAACTCCCTCCGGTCGCTTATTCCTAGGGAGCTAATCCTTTTCCCGAATAGTATATAGTTCGCTATGTTTCGTGCCTAGAGGCTTCGGCTAGAACCTGTAGCCCGTTACCCTATGTCTATACTTGTAGTCTATTGCGTTCCTAGATCTTCTACGATTCTAAGTAGAGAGCCCGTACATACTATACTACTATTCGTAGTTCGTTCGAGACGAAAGTTCCTACCGGTGTTAGGTATCCGGTATCCGTTATTCGGCTTCCTATAGGTAGTCGTTCGATAACCGCTTTAGCTAAGTTCTTAGTATTGTTTATAGTTAGGTAGCCCTATACTATGCCCCTTATCGTGTCGAGTGTCTTGTCGAATTCGTTAGGGTTTAGGTATCGTCTTCCTAAGAATTTTAGTAGGAATTCTTCGTGCCTTCGTTAGAGGTAGATAATTAACTTATAGAGTTTCTTTAGCGTATCTACCGTAAATGTGTATACTTCGTTTTCGTCGTCCGTGTCGCTCTCTTCTTCTTCGGATAAGTCTTTACTTAACTCTTCCGGTACGTAATCTTCTTCGATAGTGTCTAGTTCGTTTATTTATTGTTCCGGTACTAGTAACTAGCGTCCGTTCTATTCTAGATCCTAGTTTTCTTTACTATCGTTATCGAAGCAAGATTCGTCTATTTCTACTTCTTAGAGCTTGTTTTATCCGTACTAAGCTCCTAGGGTTCCTACTAGTTATCGTAGCTAGTACCCTACGCCTAACTTAGCGTCGTAGTAGGTTTAATACGAGTCCTAGTAATAGAATCGCTAATAAAGGCTTCCGTAACCGTGTCGAGATTCTTTCTTAACTTTATAGTTAACTCCTCGTGCTATTATGCTAAACAATCTAATAGTCTTTAATTGTTAGTTATTTGGTAGTAGTATATGTTGTTAAACATAGTATCCTCCTCGTCCTTATAAGGGGTCTAGGAGAGGCGTCGCAACCCGGTTACTATCCTTCTCCTCTACTCTCTAGGTATAGTTAAATTGTCGGGGTCTAATACTGCTCCTAGATTTGCCTACCTTTAGTTGCATTATATTAAATTGCTCGCGGCGCACTATATTTTTACCGCGGCAATCCCGCGCTATGTGACCTTCCTTACTATAGGCGTAGTATATAAGTTTTCCTTTTCCTTTAAAGGGCTTTCCGTAGCCCCTACTCTTGTCGATCTTCCGTCCTCGTTAGGTAATGTCCAGTTCTATTAGCTGTAGTCTATAGTAGGGCTAGCTTTGTCGTAAGAATTCTCCCTTCGTAACGTATCCTCCTAAGGGTCTACGATCCGGAGCGTATCCTACTATTCCTCCTACTTTAGAGTCGTATTTCTTTTCCTAGTGTCGTTCCTAGAGCTAGTTATCGATGTTAATCGACGCCTTTATTAGCTCTTCGAGGTTAGTAATCCGTCTCCCGTGTCTTATTAACTCGTCCTTAACGGAGTCCTTAAGTCTACGTCGGAACATAGTTATTAACGCCGTCTAGTCCTATCTAGTAATTTGTCCGTATTCTTCGAATTTAGCGGCATACTCGGAAGTAGACGTCTTCTACTTTAGGTGTTAAATGATTCGTATAGCCTATTGGACTTCGTTCGAGGTTCTAAAGATTGATTTCATCTTTTCTTTAAAAAGGGTATAGCTTCTAAACATTCCGGTAGGGTCTAATCGTCCTATACCTTTAAGGTATTCCTTAAGGTAAGGTTTGATCTAGTTCTACGCACTTCCGCGAAGGTACGTAATAGCGAAGATAGTTCTTTTATTAGCATCGACTAGGTTAAACATAAGATACATATCCATCTAATTAACCTAGTCGTCGAACTTGGCTCTGTCTCTATAGAAGAGGTCTAGCTTAGTAGCCTTAACGTCGTTCTTCCTTAGAGTAGGCTCGTTATCGTCATTAGACTTATCGTCCTTCGTAGTAGTCTATTATGGTGGCGCACGGCGGATACTTCCTACTTCGCTAGGGGCGGGTGTTCCCCTACTAGCTACTTAAGTAGCGCTTATCCTAAGGGCGTTTAAAGTGTTATTGTCTCGTTCTAGGGCTAGTCTTAAAGGAGAGATAAGTCAAGTCACGTAGCGGTATTCTTTAGAGAGGCTAAAGTAAGCTAAGCGAAGATAAATAATTAGAATAAGAGTTATATTCCAATTAGTAAGATAGTGACATAAGTTAAACGTATCGAAACCATAAGGGTTCTTAGCGTTCCTAAATATAAAGGAATACATTATCTAGATCTGTAGTGTCTACCTACAGATCCCTTAGATCTAAAGGGTCTATAGTGTCTATCGAGGGAGCGACAGATCCTCTATATAGGGGATCTGTATTACGAGACACGGATCCTAATGTCGTTACGTACTAGTGCGGGGGAAGCCTTAGGCCCATCGCGCTTAGACCGTAACAACCCTTAGGAGGATACGTTACGAAGGGAGAATTCTTACGACAAAGCTAGCCCTACTATAGACCATAGCTAATAGAACTAGACGTTACCTAACGAGGACGGAGGATCGACAAGAGTAGGGGCTACGGAAAGCCCTCTAAAGGAAAAGGAAAACTTATATACTACGCCTATAGTAAGGAAGGTCACATAGCGCGGGATTGCCGCGGTAAAAATATAGTGCGCCGCGAGCAATTTAATATAATGCAACTAAAGGTAGGCAAATCTAGGAGCAGTATTAGACCCCGACAATTTAACTATACCTAGAGAGTAGAGGAGAAGGATAGTAACCGGGTTGCGACGCCTCTCCTAGACCCCTTATAAGGACGAGGAGGATACTATGTTTAACAACATATACTACTACCAAATAACTAACAATTAAAGACTATTAGATTGTTTAGCATAATAGCACGAGGAGTTAACTATAAAGTTAAGAAAGAATCTCGACACGGTTACGGAAGCCTTTATTAGCGATTCTATTACTAGGACTCGTATTAAACCTACTACGACGCTAAGTTAGGCGTAGGGTACTAGCTACGATAACTAGTAGGAACCCTAGGAGCTTAGTACGGATAAAACAAGCTCTAAGAAGTAGAAATAGACGAATCTTGCTTCGATAACGATAGTAAAGAAAACTAGGATCTAGAATAGAACGGACGCTAGTTACTAGTACCGGAACAATAAATAAACGAACTAGACACTATCGAAGAAGATTACGTACCGGAAGAGTTAAGTAAAGACTTATCCGAAGAAGAAGAGAGCGACACGGACGACGAAAACGAAGTATACACATTTACGGTAGATACGCTAAAGAAACTCTATAAGTTAATTATCTACCTCTAACGAAGGCACGAAGAATTCCTACTAAAATTCTTAGGAAGACGATACCTAAACCCTAACGAATTCGACAAGACACTCGACACGATAAGGGGCATAGTATAGGGCTACCTAACTATAAACAATACTAAGAACTTAGCTAAAGCGGTTATCGAACGACTACCTATAGGAAGCCGAATAACGGATACCGGATACCTAACACCGGTAGGAACTTTCGTCTCGAACGAACTACGAATAGTAGTATAGTATGTACGGGCTCTCTACTTAGAATCGTAGAAGATCTAGGAACGCAATAGACTACAAGTATAGACATAGGGTAACGGGCTACAGGTTCTAGCCGAAGCCTCTAGGCACGAAACATAGCGAACTATATACTATTCGGGAAAAGGATTAGCTCCCTAGGAATAAGCGACCGGAGGGAGTTATATAATACTTAGGCTTACGCATCGACATTAAACATAGTTTTCTAGACATAAGTAATCGTTAACGGACACAAGACTAGTATTATAATCGACTTAGGAGCAGCGGGGAATTTCATCTCCGAGTCTTTCGTAAGAAGAAACGGGTTCGCTATCCTAAAGAAGAAATAGGGTTACGAGTTAATCGCGGTAAACGGATTATCGTTACCTAGCGTAGAATAGGAGACGACATTATTGCTACTAGCTATCTAATAGTACTACGAGAATATTACCTTAGATGTTACTAATATAGCTAGTTATAACATAGTATTAGGTATGCCTTAGTTAAGAAAGTACAATCTAGTAATCGACTAGAGAAGAGGAGTACTTACATTTAGGGAATGCGACTATATTATCGATATTTAGCCTACGTATCGACAGCGGACGATAGTAGATAAGGTAAGGAAACAGCTTAACGCATTCGAGCTTACGCCGACTAGAAGGATAGAAGAACTACCTTCGACCGGGATAGACACTAGCGTAGGGCCGCCGGGTTACGAAGTTACTAGAAGTAATAGAAGTAACGTACTATCGAAGAATACTAATATCTTAGAGTTAAGTATTCCTAAGGAGTATCGCAAGTAGTCGCGACTCTTTAAAGAGGAGAGAGGCAAAACCGCCTTACCTAAGCACCGCCTATAGGATTATAAGATTAACATTTAGCTAGGGAAAGAGCCTCTATAGGGACCCCTATATTAAATGTCTAAGAAAGAGCTATAGACCCTACGAGAATAGCTAAAGGAGAAGCTAGCTAAAGGATAGATAAGAAGATCTACCTTAAGTATAGGAACTCTATGTATATTCGTTCTAAAAGCAAACGGGAAGTTACGACTCGTATAAGACTATAGGAAGTTAAACGAGATTACGATTAAGAGCCGATACCCGCTACCTAACATCGAAGAAGCATAAGATAGACTAACCGGATCGGACTAGTACATAAAGATTAACCTACGAGATGCCTTCTATGCTATACGAATAGTAGAAGGAGAAGAATGGAAAACCGCTTTTAGAATAAGATACGGACTCTACGAATTCTTAGTCATGCTAATAGGATTAACTAACGCACCCGCATCCTACTAGGACCTTGTTAATAAGACACTTAGAGACCTACTCGACGTATGCGTTATCGCCTATATAGACGATATACTAGTCTACACGAAAGGATCCCTATAGGAACACATAAAACAAGTCTAGGACGTCTTTGAACGACTTACGCAATTAGGATTTAAGACAACACCCGAGAAATGCGAATTCTATAAGAAAGAAGTTAAATTCTTAGGCTTTATTATTAGTACTATAGGGATAACGATCGACCCTACGAAGACATAGTTAATTAGAGAATAGCTAGAACTAAAGACACTTAAGGACGTATAATCATTTCTTAGACTAGCGAACTATAACCGGAAATTCATTAAGGACTACGTAAAGACAGTAGTACTAATAACGATACTTACGAGAAAAGACGTTACTTAGAAATAGGGAAAGGAATAGATTAAAGCGTTTAAGAAACTTAAGGAACAATGCGCTTTAGCCCCTACGCTTCGACTATTCGATAGTAGTAAGGAAGTCTACATCGAGACCGATGCGTCTAACATAGCAATAGGCGCGTGTCTAATATAGACACACGATAGGTAGAGACACCTAGTAGCCTATTACTCCCGGAAAATAACTACAGCGGAACAGAACTACGACATCCATAATAAAGAGCTTCTAGCTATTGTTACTACTATGTAACATTAGAGAGTATATGTCGAGGGCCTACCGAAGTTAACAATTCTTTCTAACTATAAGAATCTTACGTACTTTACGACGACGAAAGAACTTACCCGAAGGCAAGCCCGCTAGTCGGAGCTACTAGGACAGTATAATTTCGAAATTAAATATACTCTAGGACGAGAGAATAGCCGCGCCGACGCGCTAAGCCAAAGAAGCGACTATATAGAAGGAAAAGAACTAGTGCAACATAAAGTACTAAAGACGAACCCCGACGGAAGTCTTAGTGCTAACATAAGAGAATTTAATAACATTATACGGATATTAGGCGATAGGGACGAACAATTCCCTATATCGTAAGGGAAGTACTAAGTACCTAAGAATCGAGAAGAAGAATGTATACGACAACATTACGACGAACTAATATATAGGCACCCTAGAACTTCGAAAACAATAGACCTAATATAACGCAGTTTCTCATTTCTATAGATAAGACTTAAGGTGTTACGCTATATTAAACAATGCGTACACTACTAACGAAACAAGGCTGCGAGACATGTAAAATATAGTTACCTACAGTTTAGGACACTACCAACGAAACTATAGGACGAAGTCATAATAGACTTTATTACGAAACTCCTACCGTTAAGAGATTAAGTTACGAAATAACTATACGACATAATACTAGTTATAGTTAATAGACTTACGAAATACGCACACTTCATTCCTACATCGGAAACGTACAATGTAGAGCAGCTCGGATACCTCGTACTAGATAGACTTATCCAATACTACGGATTCCCTTAAGCGTTTATAACGGACAGAGACAAGCTATTCACATTAAATTACTAGAAGACGCTTATAGGAACGATCGGAATCAAACATAAGCTATTAACGGCATATTATCCGGAAATAGACGGACAAACCGAAAGGATAAATTAAACGCTAGAACAATACCTACGATACTACATTAATTATGTATAAGACAACTAGGTTTCATTACTGCTAATAGCGTAGATTGCACTAAATAACCATAAATTAGAGACAAATTTAACGACACCATTCTATGCGAACTTTAGTAAGGATCCTAACCTATTTAGAATACCTAGATCTCACCTACAAGCCGAAAGAGCAATCGTAACGACGGATACTCTTAAGGAAGTGCATAAAGAAACACGTAAGGCGATCGAAGATGTATAATAAAAACTGTCTCGACAACGGTAGGACACGAGAAAAATAGCACCTCTACTAAAAAAGGGGGATAAGGTCTATCTCCTTATAAAAAACTTAAGAATAAGAAGATAGACTAAGAAACTAGATTACGTTAAGGTCGGACCATTTTTTATCGATAAAGTTATAGGACTAGTTAACTACCGCCTACGACTACTACCTAACGCGAAAATCTACCTAGTCTTCTACATTTCTAAGTTAGAACCCGTAGACGCCAAAACACCCTACTAGGAAAGCTTCTATTTCGAACCGGAAGTAGAAAACGAATTCGAAGTCGAACGAATCCTAGATAGGAAGGGTTAGCGATACCTTATTAAGTGGAAAGGATACGACGATTTAGAGAATACCTAGGAACTAAAGGCGAACCTCACGAATTGCCGCTAGCTACTAAAAGATTTTCACTACCGCTAAGTAGCGGGAGCGCGCCGTTAACCGGTTCCGCTACTACACTATTAAGAAAACCCTAGAACCCATTATCGGCGAAACTATCTATAGCGCTCCGAGTTAGAGGACTTAGAGCAAGACCGGAATTAGGTATAGGTTCGAGTAGCAAGCCCTACGCTACTAGCTCCCGATCCGCCGCTTCCTCCTCCTCGATCTCTCGCTCCTCGAGAGTACGACCCTCCTCTACCTTACGGTTAATAGCATCTAACTGCTTCCGAAGACGCATCTCCTTCGCATATACCTCTATCATTTTCGCCGAAGCTTCCGAAAGAGCCTCCTTTACACGATCGAGATCGGCTAATAACTTCTTTTGCTAATCCCCGAGTTTTTTCTACTCTACCTTAGTTACCTTCGCATCGTACCGCGCTACGTTACTAAGATAGTAATAGGAACACTTTCCGGACGAGATATACACACGGTACACTAGGTTGTTCTTCGTACACCGAGAATAAGGCTTTATAACTTCTTCTCCGAGGCGATGGATGCGGTTCGCGCGGTTCTTTCGTTTTCGAGTAGATAACGCGTCTAAGGGCACGACGAGAGTAGGAAGAAGGGAAGATATCCTTACCTATAGACGAAGTGGGAAACGTTAAGGTTATGACTAGTCTCGGGACGAGACTAGGCCGGAAGGGGGATAGTGTTACGGTCTAAGCGCGATGGGCCTAAGGCTCCCCCCGCACTAGCACGTGACGACATTAGGATCCGAGTCTCGTAACACAGATCCCCTATATAGAGGATCTATCGCTCCCTCGATAGATACTATAGACCCTTTAGATCTAAGGGATCTATAGGTAGACACTATAGATCTAGATGATGTATTCCTTTATATTTAGGAACGCTAAGAACCCTTATAGTTTCGATGCGTTCGACTTATGTTACTATCTCACTAATTAGAATATAACTCTTATTCTAATTATTTATCTTCGCTTAGCTTACTTCAGCCTCTCTAAAGAATACCGCTACGTGACTTAACTTATCTCTCCTTTGAGACTAGCCCTAGAACGAGACAATAACAAGGGTCTACGATCCGGAGCGTATCCTACTATACCTCCTACTTTAGAGTCGTGTTTCTTTTCCTAGTGTCGTTCCTAGAGCTAGTTATCGATGTTAATCGACGCCTTTATTAGCTCTTCGAGGTTAGTGATTCGTCCCCCGTGTCTTATTAACTCGTCCTTAACGGAGTCCTTAAGTCTACGTCGGAACATAGTTATTAACGCCGTCTAGTCCTATCCGGTGATTTGTCCGTATTCTTTGAATTTAGCGGCATACTCTAAAGTAGACGTTCTCTACTTTAGGTGTTAAATGATTCGTATAGCCTATTGGACTTCGTTCGAGGTTCTAAAGATTGATTTCATCTTTTCTTTAAAAAGGGTATAGCTCCTAAACATTCCGGTAGGGTCTAATCGCCCTATACCTTTAAGGTATTCCTTAAGGTAAGGTTTAATCCAGTTCTACGCACTTCTGCGAAGGTACGTAATAGCGAAGATAGTTCTCTTATTAGCATCGACTAGATTGAACATAAGGTACATATCTATCTAGTTAATCCAGTCGTCGAACTTAGCTCTATCTCTATAGAAGAGGTCTAGCTTAGTAGCCTTAACGTCGTTCTTCCTTAGAGTAGGCTCGTTATCGTTATTAGACTTATCGTCCTTCGTAGTAGTCTATTATAGTAGCGCACGGCGGATACTTCCTACTTCGCTAGGGGCGGGTGTTCCCCTACTAGCTGCTTAAGTAGCGCTTATCCTAAGGGCGTTTAAAGTGTTATGTCTCGTTCTAGGGCTAGTCTTAAAGGAGAGATAAGTTAAGTCACGTAGCGGTATTCTTTAGAGAGGCTAAAGCAAGCTAAGCAAAGATAAATAATTGGAATAAGAGTTATATTCTAATTAGTAAGATCGTAACATAAGTTAAACGCATTTAAACTATAAGGGTTTCTTAGCGTTCCTAAATATAGAGGAAACTCGTATACTATCCGGTGTTAGGCGTCCGTCTATCTACTCGACCGGTCGCCTAGTCGTATAGTCGTGTACGTCCATACGCTACTTCTACGGTCGTGTTCGACTATGCACTAAGCGCGCGGTCGTGTACGTAACCCGAACGTAAGGTCCCTTCCTCTTCTTAGCGATTGGTTCTTATCTTCTAATTCTTCCTCCGTATACTACGTCCTACACCGTCCTTTATCCGAACCGTAACATTTAGGATAAACAAGAACTAGATTAGGTACCTAATTAATAAGGGTTCCGAGGTAAATATTATCGGCTAGAGGAACGCTTATAGATTTAGGTTACTAGTAATGTCGAGTGCTTAGCTTACCTTTCGAGGTACTAGAGGGCGGGCCTAGTTTAAAGGTATTATAGGCAATTTAGATGTTTAGGTATTTAGGGTTTACTACTAGGTAGATATGTTTATCTCCTCGGATCTAAACTTACTAACAATCCTAGGACGTCCGTAGGCCCGTAAGGTGCGGCTTACTACCCGTAACTGCGATAATAGTTCGTAGGAGGGGACTATTACTAGCCGTAAAGGTAAAAGTGTTATGTTTACTACCCTAGTTAGCTCGGATAGATATAAGACCCTTTAAGAACTGTTAAAAGCGTCGGGAAATAGAAGGGTAGGTTAATTTACGGCGCTTAACCTACCGGTAACTTGCTAAAGCCAGATTTAATAAAATTAGTAAGGTTCTCGCACTATCTCGGAGAAACCTCGGACTTTAATTTACCGGTCCCGGGACCGGTAAATAGCTATAGTAAGGAAAACGGGTACGACTACAATACGACGTATCTATAGGAAGACACGACGCATCTATAGGAACCCGGTAAGGCTCTAACGCCTAGTAACTATTTAGCTCACTTATTAGGATTGCTTAGGAGTGCTAGAATAAAGGAACGAGTTATAGAAATTAGAATAGGCGCGTTTAAGGGAGATTCTATTACTAACGTTTATTTAGTTTAAGGGGATTAGCCCTCCGAGATCTTAAGGCAATCTACGTTAAATGCTTAGGTACGGAAGTAATAAGTAGGCTAACATATAGCTAACATTAGGATACCGTAGGTCTTTACGATGTATAAGCGTAAGGCGGATAAGAAGAAGCTAGTAGACGCGAGCGTTTACGAGCGCCTAGAATCACGAGTTAAGGGAGATATAGAATAGAAGCGTAGGGCACTATACCTAGAGTCTAAGATGTCTAAAGGACAAGGTCCGTTTAACGGGAAGTACTTAACTAAGAAATTCTTAAGTATTAAGCGAGGTAGCCGGATTACTCTAGAACGGCTTACCTTAATTAAGGTTAGTATTAAGCTATTACTAATAGAAAGGGCCTTATTCGATAAGATGCTCTATAACCGGGAGGTAGTCCTTGCTTAGGATTTTAGTTATATAAGGCAAATTAGGCACGACGTTATACTACCTTAGAAGATTAACACGGTCCCTTATAGGCTATAGTAGGCACGCCCTATCCGGTTGCACCTAAGTCTTAGGGCAATTGTTAAGCGTATAATTAGAGCCCGGATTAAGAACAACATCCTAGAATACTTATAAGGGGCTTATTCTAATAGCTAGTTCCTAGTCGTAAAGAAGGTTAATGCCTCTAGAAGCGATGTGCTATATCGGTTAATTAACTTAGCTATGCTCCTAAATAAGGTTACTCTACGCGATACTAACATTCCACTAGATACGGATAGCTTCTTAGAGGATTTTGCCGGGTACCGAGTCGCTTTACTTATAGACCTGTTTTTAGGTTATAATTAGATTACTTTAGATAAGTCCTACCGGGACTTAATAGCCTTTATAACCCCTCTTAGCCTAGTACGTAACACGACTCTACCTTAAGGAGCTACTAATTTAGTTGCTTAGTTTGTACGTGCGGTAATAAAGATTCTACTTAATTATATCTCGCATCGAGCGAAGCCGTTTCTCAATAACATCGGTATTAAGGGACTAACTAAGGACTATAGGAATGTAGAAGTAGAGCCTAGGTTAAGGAAATAGGTCGTTAAGTATATTGTTTCCCTAGATCTAGTTCTTACTAACCTAGAAAGAGCTAGTGCGGTAGTTGCTAGAGGCAAATCCTAATAGTTATACGAAAAGCTTGAGATTATTAGGTACGTTACTAGCCCGGATAGTCGCTATCCTAACCTAAAGGTTATAGCTAAGATCCTAGATTAGCCTACGCCTACCTATATTAAGGAGGTCCGCACCTATGTAGGGCTATATATGTACTTCCGGATATAGATTCCCTAGTTCGTTATTATCGCTCGACTAATGTATAAGCTACTAAAGAAGGACGCCAAGTTCACCTAGATAGAAAATGAGCAGTTCTCGAAAGAAGAGGTTACTAGATATCTTATGTAGGCTCTAGCCTTAGTTACCCTCTACTACTTACCTAGTGCTAGGTCTATCTTTATCTTAGTTAATCCTAGCGGCACTAGATAGGGATGTATCGTTTCTTAAGAATTAATAGACAGTACCCGACGGCGTTACCCGGTACGGTATAAGAGTATAATCTAGAACGCGTTAGAATCTAGATATAATACTAGTAAGCGGGAATGCCTTAGGGTCCTTAAGGGGCTTAAGAAGATCTAGAGATATGTTACTAGCGTTAATTTTGTCCTTAAGGTTAATGCTAAGACACTTATATAGTAGCTTAACCGGCCGTCTTCGGACCTACCTAACTCGGCAATAGCCCGGTAGGTCGTATAGATTAGGCTATTTACGTTCGAAGTAAAGCACGTTACGGGAGCTAGGCATACTAGCCTAGATGCCCTATCTCGTAGGCCCTCTATACCTTAGGAACCTATAGACGCTAACGAAGACGAAGTCGACCGGATAATTAATAATAAGCTATTCGGGTACCCGGAGCCGGTCGATACCTATCTAGTTAAAATCTAGAAAACACGACATCTCGGGGACTAATACTCTAAAAGCTCTTAGCAACTTACTTAGGTTATAGAAACTAGGACCCGGCCCGATAGTATTACTCGTACTAAGTACCGGCGGCTAGTAAAGAGGAGTGTTAATTTCTTTATCCGGGATTAATTGCTATTCTTCTAGAAGCGCCGAGGAGCACTATTGCAACTTATAATTAACGATAATAAGGCTTAGAAGGAAATCGTTATAGAATGCTATAAAAGACACGGTTATCGTAGCCCTAAGGTCGTATATAACCTTATTTCCAATCGGTATTACTAGGACGGGTACTTCGCCGATGTCTCTATATAGGTTCGAAGTTATACTCCTTATAGGTTTTGCGAAGGTAACTAGCGCGCTAGTAAGCTTCACTTATCGACCCCTTAGGTTATTAGTAAGAAGTAGTACTCGGACCCCGTCTAGGTACATAAAAATAGATACCTCCTAGTTACGCGCGAAGCACTTAGTAACTAGATCGAGGCTAGAGTAACGAGGGCACCTCTCAGCTCTAGGACGGTTACTAAGTTTCTATATAAGGATGTCTTCTATAGGTACGGCTACTATACTAAAATTGTGCTTAATAATGTTAGGAACCGCTATACGTTATACTAACTAGGCTTAGATCTTTATAGAGATGTCTTAGACTCGTTAAGAAGGTAGTAGTTCTAAATAGTATATAGTGTATACTTAAAATGAGTTAAGCACGAGGCTCCTATCTACTCGTAAAGAAGCGTCGTCTATATAGTGCTATGTCTTAGCGTAACTAATTAGACTAAGTAGATTAATTACGAGCAGTCCGATTAGACCGGTCGTATCGAAACAGATCGGCTCCGTCGTCTTCCTTAGCGCTCCGTTTTGCAAAATAAGTAGTCGTAGGTTCTCTATGAATTAAACCGTAACACTATCCCCCTTCTAGCTTAGCTTCGTCCCGAAGCTTATAAATGATCAGTTATCCCTACTTCTACACTTGTTATACTTCTAAAGATAACTTCTTATACTCTTCGTAAAATTAATCTTTCCGAGGAAATCGTATAATACGGTATCGAAATAGCTCCCTACACCGCCTATTAGAACGCTCGTCCTAAGAAGGACTCTCCTAAGCCGAAATGCATCGTTTATCCTCGCTCCGGTCGTTATTCCGAGTATATCCGTAAGGGATACGCGGGATGCGACGTAACTATCTCGAATCCCTAGTAGATAAAGCTACGTAAGTCCCGTAATAAGCTCCGTCGCGAACTCGTTAAGGCGGAAGAGGAGGAGGCGGAGCTATTTTACAAGTTCTCCGAGTTATCGTCCCTCCTAGCTTCTCGTCGTTCGAAGAAAGTACGTCTCCGGAAGCAGCTCTCGTAGGTAGAGGGTTAAATAGAAGAGGCGGTTACTAATAAAGTCGTCGAGGCCGAAGCGGTAGTAGCGGTCGAGGACGCCCTACTCTCGGTCGAGGAGTCTCTTAGCGTAGAGGCCCCTAGCAACCCTTTCTCTATCGACGATCCCCTAGAGCTCTCTCCCCTAAACTAGAACCTGTTATTTCCGGGTCACTAGGGTTTTGTTCCCTTCGATAACGTTGGTTCCTTTAGATTATCGTAAGTCGTTATCTAATAGTCGTGTTTTCTATATCGTTATGTTAACTTCTATGTCCTAGGCTATTAAATTAAGAAGCCGCCGTTTAATACCTTGTCGTTAGGTTGTTTCTACTAGGTAGATTTTGAGAAGAAGTTCTCGCATTCCTAGTATGTCGTTATTGCCCGATCTATTACGTTAAACTCGCGGCTAATAATATTCTTCTTCGGATAGTCTCTAGTATAGTAGCCTTTCTTTCTACATGTATAGCAAGTTAGATCTCTTATTAACTGCTTACTTCGTCCGCGCCTTTCCGTAGCGTCTAATTCTATTAGGTCTCCGTAATTAGGGTTATAACTCCTAGCTTTAAAGCCCCCTCTTCAGCTTCTCGCGGGTCTCTAGAATCTAGGCTGTACGAATCGGTCGTACTTTAGCTCCTAGAGTCTCTCGTCAATTTCCTTTATAGCCTTAACTATCGCGGCTAAGCTAGTAAGGCTAGAGTTTCGAGATAATTCGGCCTTAACGTTATCCTTTAGGCCTAGGTAGAAGTAGGAACGAAACGCTACGTCGTTCTACTCGAGGTCGGCGGCATATCCTTAGAACTTAGAGGCATAAACCGTAACTAAGGTGTTTTGTCGGAGTTATCGGATATGTCTATCGGTATAAACCTCTTCGTTAGGTATCCCGTATAGGTCGTTTAGTTTAATCTCGAACTTGTTAAGATGTAGCATCTTAAGGGGAGCTAATAGTTAGGTTGTGATCTAATAGCCTAAGGCATCCACGATAACTTAGCTTATCGGAAGACACCTTCTCTCCCCTTTAGCTTAGATAGACATCTAACACAATTAACACATTGGTTCCTAATATATTGCTGCATGCCCTATAGCTATTAGCTAGTTAAAGATTAATCTCTTACTCTACTCTGCTGCTAACTACGTATCCTATTAGGTCTTAACTTAATAGGTTATGAGCCCGGGTTTGTACAGGAGTAAGAGCAACCTATATTAGTACAGGTTACTTGTATCCCTTACTATTATAGCAGAAAACATCTGGGAAGTAGAAGTCTACCCTATCTATCCTATTAAGGAGCTTAGTTTAATACTAAGTGATAGGTAATCTAGAAAAGGACTCTATGCGGCTTACTATAAGCTAATACCTTAAAGACACTCTATAGGTAGAACTGCATCGAGATACTATTAAGAAGGACTTTAAGTAAGTCATTTGGAACTCTACTAGGAGAGATAGACCTATGTCCTAGCTCCGAGACTATACCGCTCTTTCTTTACCCTACTAAGCAGGCCTTAGTATCTATACCTACGAACCTTACTATTCTACACCAAAAGCCTTAGCAGGACCTAAGCTACGACCTTAAAGCATATACACCTTGTTTTATTACATTCAATTTATTATAGATTTACACTAAGAGAAAGGAGAAGAGAAGGGAACTAAAATCCCAATTCTTAGGAGAGACAACTAGAAGAGATAGTTCAACCTTTAGAGATATAAGATAGAGAGTTAGTTAGCATTCTTTACAATTGATAACCTGTTAGAAGTGTCATTTAACAACATTAAGGGCAAGAACCTAAAACTCTAGGAAGAGACTAAGATTAAAGAGATTCTTAATACACTAACATAGACAAAACAAAATGTAGCTTACTGCTTTAGTATCCTAAGTAGGATTATAGAAGAAGATGAATTTAAGCTTAAGGGCTCTTACGAATCTAGAAAAGCTACTAAGATATAGGTGTATCTCTAGAACAAGTACAGCTAGGTGTTGCTAACCTATGTATATAAGCTTATAAAACAGTTTATGAACTTTAAGATAAGTGAAGAGTTCACTATTAGATCTGTATAGGCACACCTAGTATCTCTTAGAAGGAGGATTGCTAATTTTGACCTAGAGGGCTAGTACTATAGGAAAGCTAATATAAGAATAACCTAGCTTTTAAGCTCACTGCTACCTAACTACTATGTAGCTAGGGATACCATTATAGCTTAGCTAAAGATGGATTATAAAAGGACCTTAAAGATCCTTAAGGCTTAAGAGGCCAGATTGAATCCCTCTAAGGCTAAGTATAGTATAGCAGGTACCTAGGTTAGGCCCTTAGGTTAGGTAAGATTACTTTCCTACCTTCTCTATAAGAAGGACTATCTTATTAAGGACTGCCCTAGTCTCTCTAAGGCAAAGAAGGTCCTTGGATCTTATTCCTAAGCACTATCCTCCTAGAATGCAACATATGTTAAGAAGAGAAGATCTCTACTACCATCTTTAAGAAGAACACTAAGAGAGAAGTCCTCTATAGAGGAACTTAAGAAAATAGTAAAGAAACTTAGCTCTAACATACTATTACTCTAGAAGAACTAGGCCTAGTCTCCTTCCTCTAAAACAAGGAAGACTAGGAAAGGTTTCTCTACCTAAGAGCTACCTAACTTATGCAACTTATCCTAGAAGACAATGTCTAATAATAATAAGTATAATAAAGTAGCTCACTTAACTACAGAAGTCTAAGGCAAGTTCCCCTTATTAGAGTAGTTACTTAATTCTTATACTTTATCCTATATAACTAACTAGAACTGCCTCTTTACATCTATAACTCCCTTAACAAAGAAGAAATAGATCAAAGTAGGAGGTAGGCATTTGTTAGCTACTTATATTAGGACTATAGAGATAAGTAGGAGATCTAGCAGGAAAGTTGTTTTAGAAGATATTCTACTTATACCTAAGCTAGGGGTAAACCTAGTTTCTTAGAACTAGTTTAGTAAGCAGTTTAGTGTCTAACCTCCTTCATTTTCTCTTATATCCCCCTCTAGCTAAACTGTTGTCTAGACAAGGCTTCTTAGGGGGGTTCCATTTATTAATAAGATTTCTCCTCTACTATAAGAAAGGGCACATTACTTATTATGTGCACTACTAATAGAGAATGCCTTTATAACTACTAAATTAGAGACTAACCTAAAACAGTAGGAGCTTTAGTATAGAAGATTTGCACACTTTAGGAAGAACTTGCTCTAGAATCTTCATAAGGTAATAGACTTAAAAGAACCCATTCCTATTCCTAGGGATAGCTTCTACTAGTATAGAGTATGTTTAATAGTAAAGATAAAGAAGTATAAAGGTAAAGTTACTAAGAGAAGACCTAAAAGACTTGCCCTTGTATCTATTAACATATGTAGTCTACTGCTAATATTAAGGCTAGGGTTCAAATACTAGCTTAAGATTGTTAACAACTTCTCTAGAAAAAAGTAGACCTATCCTCTTAAGAAAAGAGAAGATGCTCTAGTTGCTCTCTAGAACTAGAAGATTAAGGTAGAGAGGAAATCATTAGTATAGTTAAAAGCAGTTAGGCTTAATAATGTAAGGGAACTTATTGCATTAGTTAAGTAGTAGGAGAAGGATTTGGGAATTAGGCTAGAGCATACCAAGGCATACAACTCGCTCTAAAATAGACTAGTTAAAAGGTTAATACAAACCTTAGAAGACTCTATAAGGGCAATGCTTAAAGAGGCCAAGATGCTAATTGAATTCTAGCCTAAAGCACTAGAAGCCCAAACCTATATAAGGAACAAACTACTAAATAGTCTAGACTATAATAGGTTCAAGGTTTCACTAGATAAAGCCTTTAATGGTATTAAGCCAACTATTAACTATTTGAAGGTTTAGGGATACAAAGCTATTATCTATATAGACACAAGATCCTAGCCTTAATAGGCAAGAAGTAATAAACTAATAAATAGAGGCAAAGAAGCAGTGTTTGTTAGATACGTTAAAAACACAGCTAAGGCCTAGCTCTTTTAGGAACTAGATATAAAAGCTGTAAAACAATACATATATATAGACTTCTTTAAGGACTAACCTAGAGGTAATATAGATCTTAATGTTACAAAATTAAATCTATTAAGCAATGCACTAGCTAGGAGACCCTTAGGGAGGCTAAGGAAGGACATATCCTTAGAGCAACCTGTTCACTATTTAATTATTCAGTAGAGCAGCCTAGTAACAGCCTAGCTAAGAAAGCTGTTTATGCAACTTCCCTAGCCTCTAAAGAATATAGGGGAATTTTAGAAAATCGATAAGCTAATTAAGATAAGCTTACTAGATCTCTAGGAAAAGAATGTCACTAGGACATAAGTAACTACTCTTAGATTATCCCTTAGTAAGAGGAGGGCTAACTATAATATTAAGGGCTATAAATAGAAATAGAAAGCCCTAAGATCTATAGTCCCTATACCTAAACTAGCTACTAAAGTGGGAGAAGTAATAGACCTCTTAGAGAACCTTGCTACTTACTACTAAGCTTTCTTTATAGCTATGCAATTAGTAGATGATTTAGTACTATAGGATAGTAAATTCCTAGAAGAAGTTAAGGAGATAGCCTTTATAGCAACTATAGAAGTCATTGTATATAAGTAAGAGATCCCAATTCTAAAGTCCTATAAGGATGCTATAAATAACAAGAAATAGGGACACCTTTAGAAGGAAGCAATCTAGAAGGAGCTAGATGCTCTATAGAGCAATAACACCTAGGAGAATGCTGTTCTACTAAAACGAGCAAACTTAGTTACGTCAAGATAGGTCTTTAATGTTAAAAGAAGCATTAGTAAAGCCATTAAAAAGTTCAAGGCTAGGCTAGTTATAAGGGGCTTTTTATAGAAGTTTAGTGTTAACTTTATAGAGACATTTGCGCCTATAGTTAGACAGGACACCCTTAGGGTATTTATAGCTATTGTGTGCAAGAAGGATCTCTATCTTTACTAAGTGGATGTAAACAATACGTTTATAGAAAGCACCCTCTATAAAGACATCTTTATATTACTACTACTAGGAGTTAAGCTTCTACTAAACATAGTGTTCAAGATCCTTAAAAGCTTGTATAGACTTAAGCAAGCAGCTAGAGATTAGAATTAACTCTATATGTCAAAGCTTAGAGAGATTGGATTTACACAGTTAGAGGTAGATCTATACCTACTTATTTATAAGGAAAAAGAGATTATAATTCTTATATATGTAGATAACATTCTAATTGCTATACTAAAGTTAATAGATGTTCTCTAGTTTAAAAGAGAACTTAGTAAAGTCTTTAAGATTAAAGATCTTAGTAAACCTAAAAAGATCCTTAGTATAAGAGTTATAAGGGACAGGAGGAGAGGAATCCTAAAACTTAACTAGGGACACTTTATTAGGGACAACCTTACTAAGATAGGGATAAACTATAAGAAGGCAGCACCTACACACTTACCTATAGACAGCTATAAGGCTCTTAAACCTTTAAGCTACATAGATAAGAGGTGTGACAAGGCAGAGTACTAGAGTATTAATAGTATATAGATATAGCTAGTAACAATTACAAGGCTAGACATTGCTTTTGCCCTAGGAAGGATAAGCTTATTTATAAGTAACCTATCCACCTACTATATAAAGGCTTTAAAGAAGATTACAAGATATCTAAGGTTATATCCTAATCTTAGCCTTGTCTTCTCTAGGCATAGAGAAGGATGCCTAGTTAGATACTATAACTCTAATTATGCAATAGACAAAACAGACAGAGTCTCTATCCTTAGGTATGTCTTCTTCCTCTATAGGGCACTAGTCTCCTAGATAAGCAAGAAGCAAAAGTCTATAGCAACATCTACAATAGAAGCTAAATATATAGCTATGAATGCATGTGTAAAGCAATCCCAATTCCTAGCTTCACTACTAAGGGAGATAGACTGTCTAGAGTTAGTAGGAGACTGTTCCTATTAACTAAGGATCACTAGAAACTAGGAGACTATGTTAAGCTTAAGACTAGTCTAATTAAGAGGTAACAACTAAGCTGCCCTTACCCTAGTAAGGGATGTATATATTTATAACAAGTTAAAGCACATTAACATTGCCTACAATGCTGTTAGGAAACTTTAGTAGAGAAGGCTTATTGCTATTAAGTACACCCTAACATCTAAGATAGTTATAGATAGGTTTATAAAGCTAAAGACTAGTCTACACTTCTAGAGGTTTGTAAGCTAGCTTAACCTGTTATAGAGGTCTAAATACTACTAATAGGAGAAGAGTAGACTGTGACCTCCTATATAAGATAAGTAGGAGTGTTAAGATGTAGCATCTTAAGGGGAGCTAACAGTTAGGTTGTAATCTAATAGCCTAAGGCATCCACGATGACTTAGCTTGTCGGAAGACACCTTCTCTCCCCTTTAGCTTAGATAGACATCTAACACAATCAACACATTAGTTCCTAATATATTACTGTATGCCCTGTGGCTATTAGCTAGTTCAAGATTAATCTCTTACTCCACTCCGCTACTAACTACGTATCCTATTAGGTCTTAACTTAACAGAACTTATTACAGTCGGTAAATATCTTCCGGGTTTCCGTCTTCGGGTTGTCTCCTTCGTCCTAGTTATTAAGCTAGTCTTTAAGATATAGTCGGAATCCTCGGGCTACTCTAGAACTTAGAGACATAAACCGTAACTAAGGTGTTTTGTCGGAGTTATCGGATATGTCTATCGGTATAAACCTCTTCGTTAGGTATCCCGTATAGGTCGTTTAGTTTAATCTCGAACTTGTTAAGATGTAGCATCTTAAGGGGAGCTAATAGTTAGGTTGTGATCTAATAGCCTAAGGCATCTACGATAACTTAGCTTATCGGAAGACACCTTCTCTCCCCTTTAGCTTAGATAGACATCTAACACAATTAACACATTGGTTCCTAATATATTGCTACATGCCCTATAGCTATTAGCTAGTTGAAGATTAATCTCTTACTCCACTCCGCTACTAACTACGTATCCTATTAGGTCTTAACTTAACAGAACTTATTATAGTCGGTAAATATCTTCCGGGTTTCCGTCTTCGGGTTGTCTCCTTCGTCCTAGTTATTAAGCTAGTCTTTAAGATATAGTCGGAATCCTCGGGCTGCTCTACCTCTTAGGAAGGATACGGCGTGTAAGACCTTAGAGGCCTCGCTATTAAACTATTAGGCGTTAAAGTAGAGGTATAGCTAAACCTACAGCTAAAAAGCCTCTATGTAAGGGGCAGCCCAGTGGCTAACCCCTACATGTGGCCTTGCATGTGACATGCGGTCGCGACCGGCTGCCAAGCCGCACGTGACACGCATGAGTACACCTTGCGACGCGCGATGCGTCTTGAACAAAAGGCAAGAATTAGTTCATCTACGACTGGCAGGTCGTGGGCGTGCTATACATTGCGACATCCCCTTAACACTCTAGCTTCCCTTATGTTCTATCGAACGTCTCCGGTAGCGACACTTTAGGTGCCTTAGTATACTCGTATATACTGTTCGAGCTTATAGAGGGTGTTAATCGTTTTCCGCTTCTAGTAATTGACATTTCGCTTATTCGTTCCGTAATGCTAGTTAACTATAGCTATTATCGTAACGGACTCCGGGTAGCGTCTCTCCTAGATATATATAAAGGGCTCTAGTAGTAGTGCTTAAAGTTATTAGGAACCGCTATACGTTATCCTAACTAGGCTTAGATCTTTATAGAGATGTCTTAGACTCGTTAAGAAGGTAGTAGTTCTAAATAGTATATAGTATATACTTAAAATAAGTTAAGCACAAGGCTCCTATCTACTCGTAAAGAAGCGTCGTCTATATAGTGCTATGTCTTAGCGTAACTAATTAGACTAAGTAGATTAATCACGAGTAGTCCGATTAGACCGGTCGTACCGAAACAGATCGGCTCCGTCGTCTTCCTTAGCGCTCCGTTTCGCTAAATAAGTAGTCGTAGGTTCTCTACGAATTGAACCGTAACAAATAACGCTACGGTTTATGTAGCTAAGGTTAAGCGGTTACTCGTAGGACTTAGTATTCGGAGGATCCGAATATTACCGTACTATCCGTAGTCTAATACTCCGGTCGAGGTTAGACACCGTCCGATTCTTATAGCGTTAGTAAAGCTTATAAGGAATATATACCGCGGATAGGAGTAATAGCTACCCGCTATATTATAGGCTAATAGGACTACGACCTATCGTACTACTAGAATAACGCTAGCTTAGGTCCTATATAGCTATCGCACGATTCTACCAATTGAGGTTAAGTACCCGACGTAGGCGAATTATTAATAGGGATCGGTAAGAACGACTAAGGACCTACTTACTATACGTACGCGTTAACTCTAGGCTCGAGACCTTAGTTTAGAAGAGCTACATACTCGAAGGAAGCGACTAAGAGAACTTAGTAAGGACTACTTTAATTCTTACCGGAATGTTAACTTTATTAGTTTCTAGAAGGGCGACCTTATTATAAGGTTCGATAAGCTATATAAGGATAACTTCTTACGTAAGATCGGTTACCGATAGTAAGGTCTATATCGGGTGTCTAGTGTCTCTAGGGAGTTTAGTACCTATATTCTTAAGGAACTTAATAGCACGCTAATAAAGGGCGTTTAGGTACGAGAAAACCTTAAGCTAGTCCTAGAGCTTCGCCCGGATAACATAGGAGTACTAAGCTTAGATAATAGGATCGATCTCGTAATAGGGGAGGGAGAAGTCGCTAATAGCGTCGCTAATAGCAAAGATAGTAGTAATTCGAACGAGATCGAGCCTATTGCCGACAAAGACGTGCTACCTGTAGGAGTTAACGAAAGGGGATCGGATCCTAAACCGGAATCTAAGAAGCTATAGGTTAGGCCTTATAACCTTTCTACAGCCGAAATTTTACAGTTTAGTAGGATCGAGGCTAAGAACTAATTAGTTAGCAATAGCGTACGGAGTTCACTTCCCTTAGGCATATATTGCGTATACCCTTTAGTTTATTAAGCTAATTCGGTTATCTAGACATTACTTTATAGGGTGTTCTTACCTTAGTTAGACCTTAGTTAGTAGAGTTACATTTACCGGTCCCGGGACCGGTAAATTGGATTACGTAACAGTGTAGTATGCCTCTATTAAATGCTTACCTAGGTAGTTACTAGCACTAGTTTTCGGTTATATGTAGGGTTATCGGACCTTTAGTGTAACCTTAATAGTACTGCTCTTACTACTTATAAGACCTTTCTTAGTACTACTACCTTATAACGGTTATAGGGACATACGCTAAGAGGTATACTTAAGCGTAGCTCTCTACCTACTACTTCCTCTTTTTTCTTTAAATACTAGCACATCCTTACCGATAACTAATACTAATACTAACTACTAACATATCTATCTACTACTACTATATACATTAGACGGTTCTTTAGCCTCTCTCTTTACGACCTTAACCTTCTTTAAAGCCCCTACTCCGACATTAAGCTTTTAAAGCTTACTAACACTCTAGAGTAGTACTACGAGATAGCTAACTCTTACGATCTTACTACTAGCAAATCCTAGTTATTATAGCTTTAGCTAGTCCTTCGTTACGCCCGGCTAGCTCGAGCATAGCGCTTACTAGTACTATTACTAGGCTTACCCGCCTACCTTAGTGACACGGACAAGACAGCAACAGGGCGCAAACGTGTATTAGCCTTAGTATCGAGTAAGTTCTACGAAGAAGAGAAGTAAGAAGTCGCGAGAAGCGCGTGATAAGATCGGGCCCGAGGTCACGTGACACCGAAGTGCGTCTGTGCAAAGGTAAACCGTGACACCACCCCCCCTCTCAAACCGCCGTACGCCCTCGTACGCGTGAATCAATCGCAATGGGGTATATAAATGACACGGACAAGACAGCAACAGGGCGCAAACGTGTATTAGCCTTAGTATCGAGTAAGTTCTACGAAGAAGAGAAGTAAGAAGTCGCGAGAAGCGCGTGATAAGATCGGGCCCGAGGTCACGTGACACCGAAGTGCGTCTGTGCAAAGGTAAACCGTGACACTTAGACCTTATTCGAGTCCCTTCGTCTACCGGACAACGTTAAGCATGTCCTTACTAACACGAACACGCCGAAGTCCGCCGCTAATGTTATGTTCCGAGAGCTTAGTCCTTAGAAGCGGGTTAAGGTGTTAAAGGACTTCTATAAGGGCTTCGAGAAGGTATTCGAAGACTACTCCGTCTAGGTTAATCTATTTTTTAAGGAAGTTAAGAACGGCATAGGTAAGAGCTACTAGGATAAATTCCTTAGTAATAAGAAGCTCGATGTCTTGTTTCCTATCGTCGGCAAGATTCGTAAGACCGGTTTAGAGATTCGTAATCGTAAGAAGACTCTTCGAGCTACGCTTACCCGCTACTAGCTATAGTAGATAGATAATAAGATTCTTAATCGACGCGTTATCTCCGAGCTTTATAGTACTAATAGCAGGCGCCGCTAGTTCACGGCCTTCATTAACAAGTACCTAGATTACAGTAGGGCTATTAGTAGAATTTAGAGGGTACTAATCTAGCGTATAAGGATCGGCCGCAAGGGCATAGATCGTAAGCGAGTTCTAGAGCCTAGTAATCTTACCCGGTGCGATAGGGAGGCTAAAGCACGTAGCATTAATCCGTAGTCGGCTAAGAGTAGGGAGATTATTAGAAGACACCGCCTAGCCGTCTATAAGGATAGCCTTCTATACTTTATAGAGGGTACTATTACTAAGAAGTCCGCGTTACTAGAGCATAGTATAGATTAACCTAGACTATCTAGCTAGCAATAGCCTTAGCTACTACCGGGTAGTAAAGGTAAAGGACGTATAAAGAGTACTACGCTAACTCTACTACTAGCCTCTACCTAGCCTATAGTTCTATCGAGAGGCGGTCGTAAGTCGAGTCGACTTAAGTAGCTCCGCATAGGCGAGAGTATAGGTAAGGGTATAACTACGCCTACTCGATCCTCGCCTAACCGAACGCTAGACGGCGCACCTATACGTAAGGGCAGTCCGCTAGGTATACCGGTTAGTACCCTACGATCTACTCCGGCCTTAACTAAGAATAGTAATCCGATACTTACTATGTTACCTTCGGCTATAATTGGGGATGTATTAGTCTTTAAGGATTAGATCCTATAAGAAGACGAGGCCCTCCGGATTAAGCGCGCTAACTGTACCTATAATAAGCGGTACTATAGCGTTAAGTTTAGAAACTCGATTAACGTAGATAGCATTAACTAGCTACCTAAGTACTAGATAGCGGGCCTTAAGATACTCGAACATGCTATCTCGTAGGTTCTTAAGAGGAATAGTAAGGTTAGCGCTATAATGTGCGATTAGCATATTCGAGATTTCTACTATAAGGCTCTCTACTTCGTTACGAATTCCGGTATTACCGCTAATACCCTATGTGAGCGTACGCTTAAGGTCTAAGACTAGCTCTTTAAAGGCAAGAGTTTTTTAGCTATTAAGGTGAAAAATGGGTCGTGGTTTTGCCCTAATAAGCGTAGTTAGAAGACTATTAACCCGCTTAGCTGCCTCCGCGTTCGAGGTAAAGTCGGTACTACGAGTAGTATCGTTACGTATACTAACTATAACTAGATCCTCGATAAATTCGGCATTAATAAAGCTAACTAAGCCGACCTTAATAGTACCGGTACCTACATTAATAGTAACATACTATACTAGTACAATAACGCTAAACTAGCACCGCGGGTTAAAACGGTTAGAGAAATAATAAGTCGAGAATTCGACGTGTACCGATAGTACCTACGAGAATTGAATAAGGTTAGTAACGGCGGCGTCTACTAGAATATATAGTATTCTCTAAGCTAACAGATTATGCGATAAGACCCCGGGCTATAGCTCTTATAAGTAGCGCTATACCCTTAACACTACACTCGGTTTATCTCCTTCCTTAGGCCTACGATTTTTAGCTTTAATAGGGCTTATTAGGGGGGTAATACGAACGCTATAGTACAGTATACTAGGGTCGACTTAAACCTCGAAATTGAAAACTACTAGACTAGTAACCGGCTTAACATGCTATACTCTCTTAACTTAGAGGGCACTAGTAGGCCGGAGTTTTTACACGGTTTTTATAAGTAAGAGAATACTATAGAGTTTATCTAGTAGTGCCGGAATAACGACTATATAGAAGACGGCCGATTTAAGCGTTTCTTCTCGGTTAGGGTTTAGAATTACCTAAGTAAAAACAGCATTAGCTAGTTTAGAGAGGATCTAAGCGCTAGGTAAATGCGGGTAACTACTATAGGCGTTCTAATAAGGTAGGTCGTACATAAGAAGACGCTATATTAGATTAACCCTTACTTTATCGAGATCCGCGACGATAACTATCTTAAACTCTAGCGAAGCTAGAGCATACACTAGGTAATAGACCTCTATCGTAACTTTAAGACGCCGAGTAAGAGCGCTGTAGGGTTTAAGTAATAACGCCTAGTACCTAGCTATCCTTTCCCTACGGCCGTACACCTTAGTAGCATTAGCCCTCTATCCGATGCCCTAGCGGGTTTAAAGTCTTAGAACGATAACGAAGTCATCCTTAATGCTAGAAGGTAGCTTAATGCTACGGTCCGCCTAGACTCGGAGCTCTTCTATAAGAAGATACATAATTAGCGCGTCTGAGCTATAAAATTAATAGATAAGTAGCTTAGCTTAGTTACTACTCTCGAGTAGATGTGCTTTATAAGCGAAGGGCGTAATAAGAGCTTCTTCCGTAACTACTATAGGAACTTTACTAGCTAGCTACTTAGGGACGCGTTAAATAAGACTAGTGTTAGCTACGATAACGAGTAGGTCTAGATAAAGGAGTTGTGTAAGAATAAGTAGAACTAAGTAGTTAGTACGGGTTTATAGGCTCCTAGTTTCTAGTTGAGTTCCCGGCTATAGCTATAGCCTATAGGTGCTAGTTTCTAGTTCTAATTCTAGTTCTAGTTCTAATTCTAGTTAATGCTTCGGGTACGGGTACCTCTAGTCCTTAGATCTTACTTATTTCTTATAGTTACTTATCTTCCCTTAACTAACTTTCTAGCTACGCGATAGACTCGTCCTTAGGTTTATTAGGTTACTAGTACTAACACTTACTTGTTTTATAAATGGCGTTTGCATTATTCGACCATCTAGCCTATTCGATTAATGCTAACATAGCGCGTCGCGGTTATTAACGTTACCGTTACGGTATCTATTAGAAGAATCCTTCCGATCTTTATAAACTGTCGCTAATAGGCCCTAGGATTACCTAACATCTTATATATTAAGCTAAATAGTAGGGTAAGCTATTATACTACTATAAGACTACCTTAGCTTATAGCGACTAACTACGCTACCTATAGTGCCCGGGCTTACTACTTTAGAACCTAAGGACAGGTTCGTAATAGGGGAGGATATATTAACGACTAATAGGTTGTGTTAACCTTAGGTTTAGAGGGGGTCCCTTAGGTCTAACTTACCCTAATTTCATTTAGGTTTAATTAGACATTTAGGTAAACTAGTAGGACCTAGTATAGCTATTAAGATATATACTACGTAGTTAAGCATTGTAAGCGTAGTATTAAGGTAACAATTCAATTTATACCTCTCGAGTAGAGGGCATAGGGGATTAAGTCCGCTAATCCTCTTGTTTTATCTAGCTACTACGCTGCTCGTTACGTGACCTGATTTCACGGTCCCGGGACCGGCAAATACCCCTACTTACATAAGCGCCGCTCTATACTACCACAACTCGGACAGGCCTACATAGGGTAGTTAGTAGACATTACTAATATACTAGCTACCTTCTAGGGGTATATTAATAAGGCCCTTACTAGGTTAGTAGATAATATATATATAGTCTACCTAGATAATATCCTTATCTATAGCGTAACGCGTAGGGAGTATATACGAGCCGTACGGGCGGTACTAGAGAGGCTACGGAAGTTCGCCCTATTTATAAACCTAAAGAAGTATAGCTTCTTCTGGGAGAGTACTAAGTTTCTAGGATTTATCGTAAGTGTCGTAGGCGTATCGATAGATAGGAGTAGGGCAGCCGTAATTAAGGAATAGCCTACGCCTACGAGTTTTTATAAGGTTTAATCCTTCCTAGGATTCTATAACTTCTATAGACGTTTTATTAAAGGGTACTCGAGGATCGTAAAGCTATTAATAGACCTACTTAAGGGGTATAAGAATAGTAAGAAGTAAAGGCCTCTTATATAGTCTACTTACGAGGAGTAAGCGTTCTAACGGCTAAAAGCTAGGTTCCTCGGAGTACCTATCCTAAGGCACTTCGATCCTTCGTTACGTACGAGGGTAGAAACGGATACCTTAGGTTTTACGATTATAGGCATTATCTCTTAGCTATTTAGGACTAAGTAGTATCTAATTACCTTCTATTCTCGTAAGATAATACCTACCGAGTGCAATTATAAGACCTATAACCAAGAGCTACTAGCAGTAGTAGAGGCATTTAAGCATTAGCGACCGTATCTCGAAGGCGCATCGTATACGGTTTAGGTACTAGTCGACTATACAAATCTATAGGGTTTTATAATAGTAAAGTAGCTAAATAGGAGGTAAGCTCGATAGGCGACGTTTCTATTATCTTTCGACTTCGTAGTAGAGTATAGGCCGGGGAAGAATAACCTAGCCGATACGCTATCGTAACGTAGTAACCATATACGCGTAGCGTAGTAGACGTCGAACTTGCTTCCTACGCTATAAAGTAAGCTATCTTTCTAGAAGAAATCCCTATTAAGAGAGGACGAGCCTATAGTAAGGCTCGTAACCGCTACCTACGAGAAGATATAGGATAAGGTAACGATAACAGTAGTAGGAGCCTATAAGCTATAGGAGACCCGATCGCTACCCGTAAGAGTATACGCTATAATAATATAAGGCGGCCTAGGTAAACTACTTATACTACTAATAAAAATCGTATAGGGGAGAGACGATAGGTACGTCGTATACTTATCGTAGGCGCCTAGTAAAGGGGACGCTAAGGATTAGTATATAAAGACGGGTTAGTCTATCGTAGAAACGCAATTATAGTACCCGAAGATTACATAGTAAGAGTATAGCTCGTCTATATATATTATAACGACCTACTAGTAGGGTACTTTAGTAAAGTAAAGACTAAAGAGCGACTACGGCGTCGTTACTAGTAGGAATTACTTAGTAAGGATATAAGGGAGCATGTTATAAACTATAGAGCGTATTAGACCTCGAAGGCGAGGCGCTATCGACCCTACGGTAAGCTATAGCTACTACCTAGGCTAGACGGTCTATAGTAAGAAATTACTATAGATTTTATTACGGACCTACCGCTAAGTAAGTGAGGAGAATACGTATATAATACGATCCTAGTAATCGTCGATTACTACTCTAAAATAAACTTATATATTCCTACGACTAAGATATATATAGCGGCGGAGCTTACGAGGATCTTATAAGACGAAGTCGTACGGCATTATAGTGTCCTAGCGGGCATAGTAAGTAACCGCGGGTTAGTATTTACGAGCAAGTTCTAGAGTAACTTCTACTTTAAGGCGTAGGTAAAGCATAAGCTATCTATAGCTTTTTACCCTTAGACTAACGGTTAGACTAAGAGGGTAAACTAAACCTTAGAATAGTACCTTCGTTATTACTATAGCGAGAACTAGATAGAGTAGGCTAAGTAGCTTGCTATTACTAAATTCGTATATAATAATAGCGTCTACCCTACGCTACGTATAAGCCTATTCGAGATAGTATACGGTTAGAGACCTAAGATTACCCTAATACCTATAGGATCTCGGGGCGAGATCCGGGAAGGGGAGGTACTAGTAGCGGTAGACTTAGTTAACCGTATACGAGAAATACGCGCTACGCTTACGAAGCGTTAGGAGATTATAGTAGCCGACTAGACTCGCTACTATAATAAGACTTATAAGGCTAAGAGCTATCGCGTAGGCGATATAGTCTTATTATCTATAAAGAACCTAAGGTTAGTACTACTAAAGAAGATAGGTCCGAAGTTTATTAGACCGTTATTACGGAATAATTCCTATAGACCCTAGAATTATAATGACGAGATAAGCACGTAACTTATCCTACCTAAGCGCTTAGACTTAGGGCGATTAGACTGCTTATGCTTAGACTAATTAGACTGCTTATACTTAGAATAATTAGACTAATTACCGAGTTCTACGAATCTCCTTTATATTTAGGAACGCTAAGAATCCCCTATAGTTTTAATACGTTTAACTTATATTACTATCTTACTAATTGGAATACACTCTTATCCTAATTATTTATCTCCGCTTAGCTCGCTTTAGCCTCTCTAAAGAATACCGCTACGTAACTTAACTTATCTCTCTTTTAAGACTAGCCCTAGAACGAGACATAATAACCGTACCGTATTATTAACGCTATCGATTCGTAGACGTACCGCCTAGTACTACTAGCCGACTTAAGAATTTATAATATATTCTATATATCTCTCCTTAAGCCGTACGTGGGCAGCGAGAAGGATAGAGGTACTATACCCCTTACTAATAAGGACGGGGAATATAAAGTAGAGGCAGTACTAGGAAAGCGTAAGTATAACGGTAAAGTGTAGTACCTAGTACGATAGAAGGGCTAGCTAGAAGAGTATAATAGCTAGGAGCTAGTATAAGGACTCGCGAATACTACGCGTATAGTAGCTAAATATAAGGCATTAGTAAAGATGGTATAAGCCGGCGGAAGAATCCGCGAAGGCTACGCGTATAGTAGTCGAATATAAGGTATCTACGAAGGCCGTATAAGGCGCCGAAGTAAGGGCATAGGTTATATATTTAGGACTTAACCCTTCGGTAGCCGGATATAAGGACCTTACTCTTTAGATATAACCTCCTCTTTTTTACTAATAATACGGGGGGAAGGCCTATCTAATAGTATCTATATTAATAGTAGCCTCTACTCCCGATAGTAACATTAGCTACAACCTATATATAAGACACTAACTCTTAGTATATTCTATCGGACTAAAAGGCTCGCTTACTTAGTTAAGTAAACACCCCTAATAGCAATAATATTAGAGAGGGAGGTAAGGAGAGAGAAGAGTAGAGAGAAGATTATTTATTTTAAAATAAACTTTTATAGGCGCGCTACGGCGCTACGTAGATAAAAGATAGGCGCATAGTAGGCGGCTAATATACGTAGAGCGCGCAATTACTCGTTATTATCCTCGTTATTATCCTCCTTATTATACTCGCCCCGTAGGGCTAGTAGTAAGAAGGCCCTATTAGCCGTAGTAGTATTAATATTCCTAGCCTATAGGAACTATGACTACGGTTAGTATAGGACACGTATACGACATATATAGTACTTATAGTACGGCCGAGCTCGAAGAGCCTATTAAGGGCCCTATTCTACTCTTACTATAGTACTACGGACGTAGTAGCGGCGGCGGAGGAGGAGGTAGTAGTAGCGGAAGCGCCGGCGAACCGTACGTAGGTGTCGCCTATACGCTTATTCTTATAGGCACTAAACTACCTCTTAGCCTAGGAGGAGGTTAGCCGACTAATATAGGGAGCGATAGTACGCCGTACGTAGTAAGCGTAGGGAGCGCTAGCGAGGCGTAGCACTTACCTCTAGGATCTACTCGCCTAGCTAGGCGTAGAGCTCGTACTACTAGTCTAGAGCATCCTACTCTTATTTAGTAATAAGGTTACTAAGCCCCTAGATAAGCTCATCGCGCTAGGCGCAAGCGGCGCGTAGGCGAGCTACTAGCTACGCGATAGCGACGCTAGTATTACTAACGTAGGGGTGCCTAATGTCTCTATAGCGCCTACACTTCTTAAGTAACTCGCCGGTAGTAATACTATTACACGTATCCTACTCCTCTACTATACTATTAGTAAGCGTATCGTAAGCGAAGAGCGTAGCGAATACTTACTAGCTACGAAGTACGGGAGGTACCGTATATATATCTTAATATCTATACCTAGGCGCCTAGCTAGTAAGGACTTAGGGGTCTACGGCCCTAGTACGCTAAACTTACGCTTCGCTAGCGTGTCTAGTACGCCGAGCGCGCTAGACATCTATACTCGTAGTACTAGTAATAGTGTTAGTAGTACTAATAGGCCCCCTATAAGGGCCTCCTAGCGGAGCTAGTCTTAGATAGCTTCCTCTAAAGCTATAGTAGTGCTAGTAGGTCGCTAGGTAGTCGCTAGCGAGGAGCTAGTAGATCGCTAGTAGTACGGGTGTAGTGCGCTACGAGAACGTAGTATAAGGGAAAAAGAAGGAAAAGGAGGGAGAGGGTACGCTTCTTAAACCCTCGAGTTAGTTAACCCGGTAACTATAACTTTACCTACCTATACCCTGATAACGACACGTACGAGACCCGTAGGCGGGTCGTATAGTAACGGAATCTACGAGAAGTAGATAGATTACTTATATAGAAACCTCCTAAAGCCGCGAGCTAAGGGTAGCTCGTCCTAGAAGGGGAGGTAGTTATAAGGGTAGCCTATAGCTAACCCTTATATATAATACGGCTATACCCGGCTTAGCATACCGCACGTAACGCGGATACGTACACTAGGAGACGCGTATAGCGTCTATAGAAGAAAGTAAGCTTTAGTTTATCTACGATTAGAAGATCGTAGGCGTACTATATATTACGACATCCCCTTATAGCCTTACGGTCCTTATACTCTAGAACCCCTCTTATAGGAAGTCGAGTTAGTTATAGTACCCTCCTAAAAGTCGTTATTAGTGCCTAGACGCTATAGGAACTAACAAATTAGAGTATTAACCTTATCCTAAGATAGAGAGTTAGAAAATAGGAGGTAAAGCTTAAGAAGGATAGTTCTAAAGCTATTACTAGGAGCCCTAGGGATACTTAGGCGCTAATCTATATTACTAGGAATAAGCTAGGTAGGTAGTATCTAAGAACTATATCTAGAGGTACTTATACTAAGAGAACCTAGAGCTAGAGATAGGAAGCCCTTACGTAGAGGACTACTACGTATAATAGGAGGAGAGCGACTAGCTTATATACTACCCTAGAAGGCGGTATTAGTAGAGCAAGAGTAATCTATACCTAGCTACTAGTAGGTTCTAGATAGACTAGCTAGACTTAGATAACTAGTACGACCGGTAGTACCCTACTATAGGGTCTATAGAGAGAATAAGCTATACTTATTATAGTAATTATTAAGAGCGTAGTTAGTATAGTAGCCCTTAAACTATCCTAAAATAGTGTAGTAGCTAGAGAAGGGAAGGTTAGATCTCTCCTTATAGCGGTTATAGACGCTACCGAAGTATTAAATAAGATAGTCTATAGCGGAAGCCTATAAGATAGGAAGATAGTTCTAACTACTATTAATATTTATAGTTATAGTATTAGCGATACGGCCTTAAGGATCGACTATTATATAATCGAAGTCCTAAGTAGCCGCGTTAATTTAACCCTAGTTTAGTAGGTTAGTAATACTACCCTTAGTAGTTAAAAGCTTCTTCTTGTAGAAGGTAATCTTAAAAGATACTATACTAAGCTATAAGGTTATATTCCTCTTAGTAATATTACGCTTATTATCGATAATCTACTTAACTAGTCTAAGTGCCTTAATAAGGTCCTTACGCTTAGAGAGCTTACTAGATATAGGTAGGCCCTTTCTACTATTACTAGGAGGACGCTTATTAGGATCGTTACTATTACTAGATGTTACGGATCGGATAGAATCTACAACGGTAGACGCAGTCGTTAGGTAAAACGGATTACGTACGCCGTACGAGATTACTCGCTTACTAGTAACTTAGTAATTTAAGATCGCTCGCTTACTAGTAACTTAGTAATTCGAGATTACTCGCTTACTAGTAACTTAGTAATTCGAGATTACTCGCTTACTAGTAACTTAGTAATTCGAGAAGTTATAGACTAAGAGTCTCCTTTGTATTTAGGAACGCTAGAAACCCTTATAGTTCTAAGGCGTTTAACTTATGTTACTATCTTACTAATTAGAATATACTCTTATCCTAATTATTTATCTTCGCTTAGCTTAGTCTAGCCTCTCTAAAGAATACCGCTACGTAACTTAACTTATCTCTCCTTTAAGACTAGCCCTAGAACGAGACATAATACTTTAAACGCCCTTAGGATAAGCGCTACTTAAGTAGCTAGTAGGGGAACACCCGCCCCTAGCGAAGTAGGAAGTATCCGCCGTACGCTATTACGATAGACTACTACGAAGGACGATAAGTCTAATAACGATAATAAGCCTACTCTAAGGAAGAGCGACATTAAGGCTACTAAGCTAGATCTCTTCTATAGAGATAGAACTAAGTTTAACGACTAGGTTAACTAGATAGATATATACCTTATATTTAACCTAGTCGATGCTAATAAAAGAACTATCTTCGCTATTACGTTCCTTCGCGGAAGCGCGTAGAACTAGATTAAACCTTACCTTAGGGAATACCTTAAAGGTATAGGACGATAAGACCCTACCGGAATGTTTAGGAGCTATACTCTTTTTAAAGATAAGATAAAGTTAATCTTTAGAACCTCGAAAGAAGTCTAATAGGCTATACGAATTATTTAATACCTAAAGTAGAAAACGTCTACTTTAGGATATACCGCTAAATTTAAAGAATACGGATGTTACGGACACGTTCATTCGCTACGAATAACAAGGGTTTATGTAGGCTACGAGGCAGTAGGACTAAGGCTAGATAACTTAGAATTAGGACTAAGGCTAAGTAACTTAGAATTAGGACTAAGGCTAAGCGACTTAGATTAGTTACGCTAAGACATAGCACTATATAGACGACGCTCTTTTATAAGTAGATAGGAGCCTCGTGCTTAACTTATTTTAAGTATACTACTATATACTATTTAGGACTACTATCTTTCTAACGAGAGAGAGACATCCCTATAAAGATCTAAGCCTAGTTAGGATAACGTACAGCGGTTCCTAATAACTTTAAGCACTACTACTAGGGCCCTTTATATATATCGGCGAGAGACGCTACCCGGAGTCCGTTACGACAATAGCTATAGTTAACTAGCATTACGGAACGAATAAGCGAAATGTCGATTATAGGAAGTAGTAAGAATAACAATACTCCTATAAGTATACTAAACTTATAGGACTACTACCGTGTACCTAAGGTGTCTACGCCGGAGACGTTCGACGGGACTAAGGATAAACTAGAGGCTTTTTAACTATAGGTTTAGTTATACCTTTACTTTAACGTATACTAGTTTTAAGGCGAGGCCTCTAAGGTCTTATACGCCGTATCCTTCCTACGAGGAAAAGCAGCTAGAGGATTCCGACTATACCTTAAGGACTAGCTTTATAACTAGGGCGAAGGAGAAACACTAAAAACGGAAACTCGAAAAATTTTCTACGACTACGGCGAGTTTAAGACGAAACTCGATAATCTATACGGGATACTAAACGAGGAGGTATACGCCGACCGACATATCCGATAACTTTAATAGACTACTTCTATAGCGCTATACGCCTTAGAATTCTAAGGATATACCGCCGACCTAGAATAGAACGACGTAGTATTACGATCGCAGTTCTACCTCGGGCTAAAGGATAACGTTAAAGCCGAACTATCCCAAAACGCTAGCGTTACGACGCTAGGGGCGATAATTAAGGTAGTAAAGGAGATCAACGAAAGGCTCTAGGATTTAAGGTACGACCGATTCGTATAACCTAGATACCCGAGACCCGCTATAAGGGCCGTAAGGCTATAAGGGGATGTCGTAATATATAGCACGCCTACGATCTTCTAATCGTAGATAAACTAAAGCTTACTTTCTTCTATAGACGCTATACGCGTCTCCTAGTGTACGTATCCGCGTTACGTGCGGTATGCTAAGCCGGGTATAGCCGTATTATATATAAGGGTTAGCTATAGGCTACCCTTATAACTACCTCCCCTTCTAGGACGAGCTACCCTTAGCTCGCGGCTTTAGGAGGTTTCTATATAAGTAATCTATCTACTTCTCGTAGATTCCGTTACTATACGACCCGCCTACGGGTCTCGTACGTGTCGTTATCAGGGTATAGGTAGGTAAAGTTATAGTTACCGGGTTAACTAACTCGAGGGTTTAAGAAGCGTACCCTCTCCCTCCTTTTCCTTCTTTTTCCCTTATACTACGTTCTCGTAGCGCACTACACCCGTACTACTAGCGATCTACTAGCTCCTCGCTAGCGACTACCTAGCGACCTACTAGCACTACTATAGCTTTAGAGGAAGCTATCTAAGACTAGCTCCGCTAGGAGGCCCTTATAGGGGGCCTATTAGTACTACTAACACTATTACTAGTACTACGAGTATAGATGTCTAGCGCGCTCGGCGTACTAGACACGCTAGCGAAGCGTAAGTTTAGCGTACTAGGGCCGTAGACCCCTAAGTCCTTACTAGCTAGGCGCCTAGGTATAGATATTAAGATATATATACGGTACCTCCCGTACTTCGTAGCTAGTAAGTATTCGCTACGCTCTTCGCTTACGATACGCTTACTAATAGTATAGTAGAGGAGTAGGATACGTGTAATAGTATTACTACCGGCGAGTTACTTAAGAAGTGTAGGCGCTATAGAGACATTAGGCACCCCTACGTTAGTAATACTAGCGTCGCTATCGCGTAGCTAGTAGCTCGCCTACGCGCCGCTTGCGCCTAGCGCGATGAGCTTATCTAGGGGCTTAGTAACCTTATTACTAAATAAGAGTAGGATGCTCTAGACTAGTAGTACGAGCTCTACGCCTAGCTAGGCGAGTAGATCCTAGAGGTAAGTGCTACGCCTCGCTAGCGCTCCCTACGCTCGCCGTATACGGCGTACTATCGCTCCCTATATAAATCGGCTAACCTCCTCCTAGGCTAAGAGGTAGTTCTCTACCTATAAGAATAAGCGTATAGGCGACACCCGCGTACGCTTCGCCGGCGCCTCTACTACTACTACCCCCTCCTCCGCCGCCGCTACTACGTCCGTAGTTCTATAGTAAGAGTAGAATAGGGCCCTTAATAGGCTCTTCGAGCTCGGCCGTACGGTAAGTAATATACGTGTTATATACGTGTCCTATACTAACCGTAGTTATAGTTCCGATAGGCTAGAAACATTAATACTACTACGGCCGATAGGGCCTTCTTACTACTAGCCCTACGGGGCGAGTATAATAAGGAGGATAATAAGGATAATCATAACGAGTAATCGCGCGCTCCGCGTATATTAGCCGCCTACTACGCGCCTATCTTCTATCTACGTAGCGCCGTAGCGCGCCCTATAAAAGTTTATTTTTAAAATGAATACTCTTCTCTCTACTCTTCTCTCTCCTTACCTCCCTCTCTAATGTTATTACTATCGGGGGTATTCGTTTAACTAAGTAAGCGAGCCTTTTAGTCCGATAGAATATACTATAGGTTAGTGTCTTATATATAGGTTATAGCTAAGTTTACTATCGGGGGTAGAGGTCCTTATATCTAGCTACCGAAGGGTTAAGGCCTAAATACATAACCTATGCCCTTGTTTTAGCGCCTTATAAGGCCTTCGTAGGTACCTTATATTCGACTACTATACGCGTAGCCTTCGCAGATCCTTCCGCCGGCTTATACCGTCTTCGCTAACGCCTTATATTTAGCTACTATACGCGTAGTATTCGCGAGTCCTTATGCTAGCTCCTAGCTATTATACTCTTCTAGCTAGCCCTTCTATCGCACTAGGTACTACACTTTACCCTTATACTTACGCTTTCCTAGTACTACCTCTACTTTATATTCTAGGTCCTTATTAGCGAGGGCTATAGTACCTCTATCCTTCTCGCTACCCGCGTACGGCTCGAGGAGGGATATATAGAATACATTATGAATTCTTAAGTCGGCTAGTAGTACTAGGCGGTACGCCTACGAACCGATAGCGTCGATAATGCAGTACGGTCTAATAAACTTCGGACCTATCTTCTTCTTCGGTAATGCTAACCTTAGGTTCTTCGTAGATAATAAGACTATGTCGCCTACGCGATAGCTCTTAGCCTTATAAGTCTTATTATAGTAGCGAGTCTAATCGGCTACTACGATTTCCTAACGCTTCGTAAGCGTAGCGCGTATCTCTCGCATGCGGTTAACTAAGTCTACCGCTACTAGTACCTCCCCTTCCCGGATCTCGCCTTAAGATCCTATAGGTATTAGGGTAATCTTAGGTCTCTAACTATACGCTATCTCGAATAGGCTTATACGTAGCGTAGGGTAGACGCTGTTATTATATGCGAATTTAGTAATAGCTAGCTACTTAGCCTACTCTATCTAGTTCTCGCTATAGTAATAACGAAGGTACTATTCTAAGGTTTAGTTTACCCTCTTAGTCTAGCCGTTAGTCTAAGGGTAGAAAGCTATCGATAGCTTACGCTTTACCTACGCCTTAAAGTAGAAGTTACTCTAGAACTTACTCGTAAACACTAACCCGCGGTTACTTACTATACCCGCTAGTATACTATAATGCCGCACGACTTCGTCTCGTAAGATCCTCGTAAGCTCCGCCGCTATATATGTCTTAGTCGTAGGAATGTATAAGTTTATTTTAGAGTAGCGGTCGACGATTACTAGGATCGCATTATATACGTATTCTCCTCGCTTACTTAGCGGTAGGTCCGTAATAAAATCTATAGTAATTTCCTACTATAGACCGTCTAGCCTAGGTAGTAGCTATAGCTTGCCGTAGGGTCGATAGCGCCTCGCCTTTAAGGTCTAATAAGCCCTATAGTTTCTAATATACTCCCTTACTTCCTTACTAAGTAATTCCTACTAGTAACGACGCCGTAGTCGCTCTTTAGTCTTTACTTTACTAAAGTACCCTACTAGTAGGTCGTTATAATATATATAGAGGAGCTATACTCTTACTATGTAATCTTCGGGTACTATAATTGCGTTTCTACGATAGACTAACCCGTCTTTTATATACTAGTCCTTGGCGTCTCCTTCGCTAGGCGCCTACGATAAGTATACGACGTACCTATCGTCTCTCCCCTATACGATTTTTATTAGTAGTGTAAGTAGTTTACCTAGGCCGCCCTACATTATTATAGCGTACACTCTTACTAGTAGCGATTAGGTCCCCTACGGCTCGTAGGCTCCTACTACTATTATCCTCGCCTTATACTATATCTTCTCGTAGGTAGCGGTTACGAGCCTTACTATAGGCTCGTCCTCTCTTAATAGGGATTTCTTCTAGAAAGATAGCTTACTTTATAGCGTAGGAAGCAAGTTCGACGTCTACTATACTACGCGTACGTAGTTACTACGTCGCGATAGCGTATCGGCTAGGTTACTCTTCCCCGACCTATACTCTACTACGAAGTCAAAAGATTATAGAAACGTCGCCTATCGAGCTTACCTCCCGTTTAGCTACTTTACTATTATAAAACCCTATAGGTTCGTATAGTCGACTAGTACCTAAACCGTATACGATGCGCCTTCGAGGTACGGTCGCTAATGCTTAAATGCCTCTACTACTGCTAGTAGCTCTTGGTTATAGGTCTTATAATTGCACTCGGTAGGTATTATCTTACGAGAATAGAAGGTAATTAGATACTACTTAGTCCTAAATAGCTAAGAGATAATGCCTATAATCGCAAAACCTAAGGCATCGGTTTTAACCCTCGTACGTAACGAAGGATCGAAGTGCCTTAGGATAGGTGCTCCGAGGAACCTAGCTTTTAGCCGTTAGAACGCTTACTCCTCGTAAGTAGACTATATAAGAGGCCTTTACTTCTTACTATTCTTATATCCCTTTAGTAGGTCTATTAATAGCTTTGCAATCCTCGAGTACCCTTCGATAAAGCGCCTATAGAAGTTATAGAATCCTAGGAAGGATTAAACCCTATAAAAACTCGTAGGCGTAGGCTATTCCTCGATTACGGCTACCCTACTCCTATCTATCGATACGCCTACGACACTTACGATAAATCCTAGGAACTCGGTATTCTCCTAGAAGAAGCTATACTTCTTTAGGTTCGTAAATAGGGCGAACTTTCGTAGCCTCTCTAGTACCGCCCGTACGGCTCGTACGTACTCCTTACGCGTTACGCTATAGATAAGGATGTTATCTAGGTAGACTACGTAGATGTTATCTACTAACCTAGTAAGGGCCTTATTAATGTACCCCTAAAAGGTAGCTAGTACGTTAGTTAACCTAAAAGGCATAACTAAGTACTCGTAGTAACCGTATCGCGTGCGAAACGTAGTCTTCTACTCGTCTCCTCGCTTAATAGGAATACGGTAGTAGGTATCCTATAGGTCGATTATAGTAAAGAGCCTAGCGCCCTATAGCCTATCTAAGGTCTTACTAATTAGGGGCAGTAGGTACCGGTTCTTTACTATAATCTCATTTAGGCCTCTATAATCTATATAGAGCCTAAGAGTACTATTCTTCTTTAGCACGAATAGGATAGGCGTACCCGCCTCGCTTACGGATCGCCTAATCTACCCCTTCTCTATTACTTACGTAAGGTACTCCTTTAAGGCCTCTAGCTTAGTTAAGGACTAGTAGTATAGCGGCTTAAAAGGGGGTTTCTTTCCTTTAACGAGATTAATCGTATACTTAACCCCGTCGGGTATCTTACGCTTCGCCTACTTATTAGGTACGTATATATCTCGGAAGTCTATAAATTCTTTAGGCTACGAGGGGCCCTCTCCTTCGGGTACTACTATAGTAATAACCCGAACACTTATTATATAAACCTACTTTAAGCTCTCGAGATCCTTAAGGAACTCGCGTACGTTACGCTACTAAATCGTAGGCGTCTCTATACCGTAGTACTACTAGTTATCCTTATCGGCCTTTACTATCCGATTACGATGCCGCTAGGGTCTACCTAAAATAACTAACGGCCTACCTATAGGCGCTATATAGTAGATAGCGTCGCTTACGCGCTCTACTCCTATATCGTTAGCTAGTTGTACGCGAACCGTATAGGCGCCGTAGTAATGCCCCTAGTCCTACGCGTATAACTCTAGATTTAGAAGCTTTATACTACTAATAGGCTATATCTAGTATCGGAGTATATACTCGTACGATACTAAGCTTAAATTTATACCGTTATCTAGAAGAAACGTAGCCTCGCGAAAGCCCTTACGCGTCTCGACGGCGCCTCGTAAGTAACGCGCTAGACTCATATCGACTTACCTTAAGGGGTCTATATAGAAACTCGGACTTAGGAGCGACCCTTACCTAGTCCTCTACCTTTTCCCTATTTACCCTTCTTAGTTAAAGCCTCGATAGTTTCTAGCCTACGAACCGCTTAGGCGTTACGGTCTTTCTATAGGTGTCTATTCTAGTACTCCGTCTTATAATAACCCTTCCTACCGTAGCCGTAGTACTCTACTTTCGACTTCTAGCTAGTTAAAGACGAGCTACCGGCGCCTCGCTACTAACTCGCACTCGAGGCGCCCGGTACTTAACTCTACTTCTATTACTTTAGGCGATTGGCCCGCTTATGTACGCCCTTAGCTTTACGCTTACAACGTATATACTACCCGCGGTCGTGCCCTCCGCTACTACCTCGGCGCTCGGTACTTTCGATACGTAAGGCTAGGACTACTAGGTCTTCTCTAGTCGTAGGGATATTATAGTAGCTAACGATAGTGGACCGTAAGCGAGGCGTAAGCTTTACTAGTAGGTGCCGTATACATTACGCTTCCGAGTAGTTACCTAACTAGTCCTCTATAACATCTAGCTTAGTCGCGAACTGTCGCGCTATCTAGTTATCCTTCTATCTCGTAACCTCGTACTCTAACATTACGTTAAGTACGCGATTTATAGGATTGCCGTATACGTCTCGGTAGAACTCCTTAAAGTCCTAGTATATATACCCTATAAGGTTAACGGCGCTATAGTTAGTATACTATCGCTCGCTTACCTCTCCGCTAAGGTATATAACCCTATATAGGACCTTTAATTCGTCTATCGCGTATATAGTACCTAAGAGGGCGAAGATAAGTAAGAGCTTCCGAAGGAATACCCTTACCTTCCTTATTGAACCCCCTCTAAAAGGCGTCGGCTCTTTTAGACGCGGTCGCGTCGTATACGCTACGGCCGCGCCTTATACTACAATATTATCGTTAGTAGTTATAGAGATAGAGGTAGGGGTAATAGTAGGGAGGTAATCTTCTCTCCTCCCTCCTATACGCTCTAGAGGCGGTACGCTTATAGCGCGTAAGATCTCTAGCTACTTAATCTCCCGCTATATCTCTTACTCTTTAATCTTAGCCCGTAAGGCCTCTCTTCTCGTAACTAAGGCTACACGACGCGCCTACTACTATACTCTAGGGCTTAGGGGCGGCGTAGGCGACTCGCCGTCGTATACGTCGCGATCGGGCTCTATAGTATATATAGATTATAACGAAGGGAAGCTTTAGAACTATAAGGGCCGTAAGGCTATAAGGGGATGTCGTAATATATAGTACGCCTACGATCTTCTAATCGTAGATAAACTAAAGCTTACTTTCTTCTATTAACGCTATACGCGTCTCCTAGTGTACGTATACGCGTTACGTGCGGTATACTAAGCCGGACATAGCCGTATTACATATAAGGGTTAGCTATAGGCTACCCTTATACCCGCTACGGGCGGAAGAGGGGGCTTTAAGGCTAGAAGTTAGGACCCTAATAGTTACGAGGATCTAATAGAATTAGACGTAGCGGAACGTAGGATAGGAAGGGGGCTAAAGAGTAAAGGTTCTACCTACTACGTATATAGCGAGTAAGGCTACTTTATAAGAAACTATAAGAAAAAGAATATAGTTAGCCGCGAGTTTAACGCAATAATTCGCGAAGAGAATATATACCGGGCATACGAGAATTTCCTCTCAAAATCTAACTAGGTTAGAAACAACCCGACGAGGCATTAAATAGGGGCTTCTTAATTTAATAACCTAGGACATAGAAGTTAACATTACGATATAGATAAATAACTACTAGATACTAGATAACTTACCTAACTACGTAACCTAAAGAATTACCCGAAGGACCCGACTACGAGAACGGAGACCCGACGCCGGTAGACTAGAGGTTAGCCTCTAACTCCTCGAGAGTAGAGGGGTTACTATCCTCCTCCGATACCTCTTACGCTATACACCGCAATTTCTCGTCCGCGCGGCGGCTATTCTTAGAGAGAACTCGCTCGTTTCTCGTAATTCGGGATTAGAGCGCGGTAAGCTATTTAAGTAGGGAGTTACGGGCTTTTCGATCCGCTTCTAGCCTAGTAGCTAGTTCCTCCGCTGTCCGGTTAAGCGCCTCCTAGGAGGTAGTGACGTAGGACCTACCTATACGGACGTAGTAGGTATAAGACGACGACATCCTTAGATTAGAAGAGTATTGGTAGGACCGATTTAGACGACGATAAGTATTATAAGGGATAAGAGTAGGCTACGAATCCGCTAAGATACGAGTAATAAGAGCCTTACGAGAAAGGGTAGATTTAGAAGACATCCTTTAGAACTTAGGAAAGTTAGGAAAACGAAGGAGGGACATTAATTATATAAGACAACGCTACGTAATTAATAGGGACATTAATCCTAGAGGAGGGAGGTAGTATTACGGACACGTTTATTCGCTACGAACAATAAGGGTTTATATAGGCTACGAGGTAGTAGGACTAAGGCTAAATAACTTAGAATTAGGACTAAGGCTAAGTAACTTAGAATTAGGACTAAGGCTAAGCGACTTAGATTAGTTACGCTAAGACATAGCACTATATAGACGACGCTCTTTTATAAGTAGATAGGAGCCTCGTACTTAACTTATTTTAAGTATACTACTATATACTATTTAGGACTACTACCTTTCTAACGAGAGAGAGACATCCCTATAAAGATCTAAGCCTAGTTAGAATAACGTACAGCGGTTCCTAACAACGGATAGATTACCGGATAGAACTAGACGGCGTTAATAACTATATTCCGACGTAGACTTAAGGACTCCGTTAAGAACGAGTTAACAAGACACGGAGGAGCGATTACTAACCTCGAAGAGCTAATAAAGGCGTCGATCGATATCGACGACTAGCTCTAGGAACGATACTAGGAAAAGAAATACGACTCTAAAGTAGGAGGCATAGTAGGGTACGCTCCGGACCGTAGACCCTTAGGAGAGTATATTACGAAGGGAGAATTCTTACGATAAAGCTAGACCTACTATAGACTATAGCCGATAGAACTAGACATTACCTAACGAGGACGGAGGATCAATAAGAGTAGGGGCTACGGAAAGCCCTTTAGAGAAAAAGGAAAACTTATATATTACGCCTATAGTAAAGAAGGCTATATAGCGCGGAATTACCGCGGTAAAAATATAGTACGCCGCGAGCAGTTTAATATAATATAACTAAAGGTAGACAAATCTAGGAGCAGTATTAGACCCCTACAATTTAACTATACCTAGAGAGTAGAGGAGAAAGATAGTAACCGGGTTACGACGCCTCTCCTAGACCCCCCGTAGGGACGAGGAGGATACTATGTTTAATAACATACACTACTACCGAATGTATAACGATTAAAGACTATTAGATTGTTTAGTATAATAGCACGAGAAGTTAACTATAAAACCGAGAAAGAATCTTAATATAGTTACGGAAGCCTTTATTAGCGATTCTATTACTAGGACTCGTATTAAACCTACTACGACGCTAAGTTAGGCGTAGGGTACTAGCTACGACAGCTAGTAGGAACCCTAGGAGCTTAACACGGATAAAATAAGCTCTAGGAAGTAGATATAGACGAATATTGCTTCGACGACGACGATAAAGAAAACTAAGATCTAGAATAGAACGGACGCTAGTTACTAGCACTAGAACAATAAATAGACGAACTAGATACTATCGAAGAAGATTACGTACCGGAGGAGTTAAGCGAAGACTTATCCGAAGAAGAAGAGAGCGATACCGACGACGAAAACAAAGTATATACATTTACGGTAGACGCGCTAAGAAAACTCTATAAGTTAATTATCTACCTCTAACGAAGGCACGAAGAATTCCTACTAAAGTTCTTAGGAAAACAATACCTAAACCCTAACGAGTTCGATAAAACACTCGATACGATAAGGGGCATAGTATAGGGCTACCTAACTATAAATAATACTAAGAACTTAGCTAAAGTGGTTATCGAACGACTACCTATAGGAAGCCGAATAACGGATACCGGGTACCTAATACCGGTAGGAACTTTCGTCTTAAACGAACTATAAATAGTAGTATAGTACGTACGGGCTCTCTACTTAGAATCGTAAAAGATCTAGGAACGTAATAGACTATAAGTATAGACATAGGGTAACGGGCTATAGGTTCTAGCCGAAGCCTCTAGGTACGAAGTATAGCAAACTATATACTATTTAGGAAAAGGATTAGCTTCCTAGGAATAAGCGACTAAAGGGAGTTGTATAATACTTAGGCTTACGTATTAACATTAAACATAGTTTTCTAGATATAAGTAATCGTTAACGGATATAAGAATAGTATTATAATTAACTTAGGAGTAGCGGGGAACTTTATCTCCGAGTCTTTCGTAAGAAGAAACGGGTTAGCTATCCTAAAGAAGAAATAGGGTTACGAGTTAATCGCGGTAGACGGATTATCGTTACCTAGCGTAGGATAGGAGACGATACTATTGCTACTAGCTATCTAATAGTACTACGAGAATATTACCTTGGATATTACTAATATAGCTAGTTATAATATAGTATTAGGTATGTCTTAGTTAAGAAAGTATAATCTAGTTATCGACTAGAGAAGAGGAGTACTTATACTTAAGTAATATAACTACGTTATTAGCATTAAACCTACGCATCGATAGCGGACGATAGTAGATAAGGTAAGGAAACAGCTTAATATATTCGAGCTTACGCCGACTAGAAGGAATTAAGAACTACCTTTAACCGGGATAGACACTAGCGTAGGGCCGCCGGGTTACGAAGTTACTAGTAGTAATAGAAGTAACGCACTATCGAAGAATACTAATATCTTAGAGTTAAGTATTCCCGAGGAGTACCGTAAGTAGTCGCGACTCTTCGAAGAGGAGAGAGGTAAGACCGCCTTACCTAAGTACCGCCTATAGGATTATAAGATTAACATTTAGCTAGGGAAAGAGCCTCTATAGGGACCCCTATATTAAATATCTAAGAAAGAGCTATAGACCCTACGAGAATAGCTGAAGGAGAAGCTAGCTAAAGGATAGATAAGAAGATCTACCTTAAGTATAGGAACTCTATATATGTTCGTTCTAAAAGTAAACGGGAAGTTACGACTCGTATAAGACTATAGGAAGTTAAACGAGATTACGATCAAGAACCGATACCCGCTACCTAATATCGAAGAAGCATAAGATAGATTAACCGGATTAGACTAGTATACGAATATTAATCTACGAGATGCCTTTAATACTATACGAATAGTAGAAGGAGAAGAATAGAAAACCGCTTTTAGAATAAGATACGGACTCTACGAATTCTTAGTTATACTAATAGGATTAACTAACGTACCGGCATCCTACTAGGACCTTATTAACGAAACACTTAGAGACCTACTCGACGTATAAGTTATCGCCTATATAGACGATATACTAGTCTATACAAAAGGATCCCTATAGGAATACATAAAGCAAGTCTAGGACGTATTTAAACAACTTATACGCTTAGGATTTAAGACGGCACTAGAGAAATGCGAATTCTATAAGAAAGAAGTTAAATTCTTAGGCTTTATTATTAGTACTATAGGGATTACGATCGACCCTATAAAGACATAGTTAATTAGAGAATAGCTAGAACTAAAAATAGTTAAGGACGTATAATTATTCCTTAGACTAGTAAACTACAACCGGAAATTTATTAAGGACTACTTAAAGATAGTAGCACTAATAACGATACTTACGAGAAAAGACGTTAACTAGAGATAGGGAAAAGCACAAATTAAAGCGTTCGAAAAACTTAAAGAATAATACGCTTTAGCCCCTACGCTTCGACTATTTAATAGTAGTAAGAAAGTCTATATCGAGACCGGTATGTCTAATATAGTAATAGGCGCGTGTCTAACATAGACACACGATAGGTAGAGACACCTAGTAGCCTATTACTCCCGGAAAATAACTATAGCGAAACAGAACTACGACATCTATAATAAAGAGCTTCTAGCTATTGTTACTACTATATAATATTAGAGAGTATATATCGAGGGCCTACTAAAGTTAACGATTCTTTCTAACTATAAGAATCTTACGTACTTTACGACGACGAAAGAACTTACCCGAAGGTAAGCCCGCTAGTCGGAGCTACTAGGGTAATATAAGTTCGAAATTAAATATACTCTAGGAAGAGAGAACGGCCGCGCCGACGCGCTAAGCCGAAGAAGCGACTATATAGAAGGAAAAGAACTAGTGTAACATAAAATACTAAAGACGAACCCCGACGGAAGTCTTAGTACTAATACTAGAGAATTTAATAACATTATGCGAATATTAGGCGATAAGGACAAGCAATTCCCTATATCGTAAGGGAAATACTAAGTACCGAAGGATCGAGAAGAAGAGTATATATAATAACATTACGACGAACTAATATATAGACACCCTAGAACTTCAAAGACTATTATTAACGACTAATAAGTTGTGTTAACCTAAGGTTTAGAGGGGGTCCCTTAGGTCTAACTTGCCCCAATTTCATTTAGGTTTAATTAGACATTTAGGCAAGCTAGTAGGGCCTAGTATAGCTATTAAGATATATACTACGCAGTTAAGCATTGTAAGCGTAGCATTAAGGTAACAATTCAATTTATACCTCTCGAGTAGAGGGTATAGGGGTTTAGGTCCGCTAATCCTCTTGTTTTATCCGGCTACTACGCTACTCGTTACGTGACCTAATTTCACGGTCCCGGGACCGGCAAATACCTCTGCTTACATAAGCGCCGCTCTACACCACTATAACTTAGACAGGCCTATATAGGGTGGTTAGTAGACATTATTTTAGTAGTTAATAAGGGGGGGTATTAAGTGTACACCCGGTAGCGTATTAGCATTTAGTTTATAAGGTTAAAATCACGGTTTAAGGTTTAAGGTTCACGGTTAAGGTTATTACCTAAGGTTAAGGTTTACGGTTAAGGTCAACTAAGGTCGAAAACACTTAAGGTCTAAGGTATTTAGTAATAATCACGGTTATAAGGTCCTATTAAGTAACAACTAGTATTAGCGCATTCTAAAGTAAGCACTACGTAATAATAGATACGGCTGCATTACTAGAAAAACTTAGCACCTTTACCGACATAGGTAGAGGCTACAAATAGCCTATTAACCCTACGAAAATGGAAGGGGTCTATAGGGATTCTGTCCCTTATAAGGGGATAGAGGAATCGGAGGAAGGGGAAACACCTAAATCTAGTAAAGAAGGGAGAAGCGGAACTAGCGCCGCTAAATTAGGTATAGGTGTAGGAACGAATAGCACAATTAGAATAGATACTATAACTACCCTCTTTAGACGATTAGTAGTAGTAATAGAAAACGCTAGCCCTCGCTTTCTACCTCTAGGAGGCGCTAAGAATCCGTTCTTTAATAGTACTAATGCTACTAAGTTCTAGGAGCGGTTTAGCGACCTAATAGACTAGTATCCGCGCCGGGCATCTATTAAGAAGGATAATTTCTAGGGTAGGTTTAAGCGCAATTGCGAAACTACTATCCGGCGCGTAGTTATAAGACTACCTAGGTAGCTTACTAACAAGGTACGTTTTAGGAGGGCGTTCTTATTAGAGTTCTTAAGGTTTAACGCCTACTCGATATTAGGGAGTCGGGAATATCTTAAGGAGATTGTTAGGGCGTAGTAAGGTAAGAGGCCCGAAGAATAGGATATAAAGGAATTTATCCGCCTATTTGTATCCTTAAGTAACCTAATCGAACCTAAGGATTTAGATAATAGCTCCCGGAGTCGCCTCCTCCTCTAGGGATTGCTAGAGGTAGTCGCGAAAGCGGTCTATAAGGCTTATAGGCTTTACCTAAAGTAGCCTAAGAAGTTTAGGGACTTTTAGAGGATCCTCGATAAAGCTACTAGCATCGTAGATAGTAAGGAGGGATAGAAAGCTATATATATAGACTTCTCTCTTACTTTACCTTAGCTACACCGCTTAGTCGTAAAGTAAATGCCGCGCCTTAAGCCTAAGATTAATACGCTTAAGAAGGCTACCTCTAGGACTGTTGTTAATAATAACCTAATCTAGAAGGTAGCTAAAATAAGCATACGTATATACTAGCGCGGTGGCGTCGCGGACGCGGGTGCCTTCTACCCGAGCGAGAATTAACGCTCTATATAACCGGAGAGGCACGACCTAGACACTAAACTATAGGTTTACGCGATGTAGCGTCCCCTATCCTAGAATCGAGAACAGTCTAAAGCAATAGATAGTTGTTACTATAACTATAGCAGTTCGAAGTACTAGGCTAGCAATTGTAGGGCGATAAGGTCCTTAATATCCCGGGGCTACGTATACCTCGCCCCGAATAACTAGTAGTATCTAGGGAAAGAAGGCGATCCGCGTCCTACTAAGTTTAACTTTCGGGGGGACTATAGTAAACCGAAACTGCTCTATATGCTCCCTCTACTCAAAGAACATTATAGGCCGATCGAGTTTAATAACTAGTATGAAATTCCCGTACTACGTAAGCAATAGATAGGTAGGGACTATACTAGGGTAATAAAGGTCACGCCTCCTAATTATTCTAAGCCCCCTCCTAACTTTAGGCATTTAATAGAGTATAGCCCTTAGGACGCACGGTCTAGCTAAACGGATAAGGCAACTAGGACATATTAGGTCTTATTCGGAGAAAGTAAAGTAGAGTAGGCGGTCGACTTAGGCGAGCTTAATGAGGTATCTACCTATCCTATACAGTCTAATAAAGTGAAAGGGAAGGTACCCGTAGGTATTCTAAAGAATCCGCACCCGAGGACCCGGTCCTTAGCCTAGGATCTACGAGCCCGAGCTAAGGCTACTAAGAAAGTTCGCCTACAATTAGAACAGGAGATCCGGTAAGCTAAGATTAACTAGTAGGAGGTTGAAATGATTGATGAAGTTAGTAGTTAAATGAGCGAAACTCAATTATTAGCTAAATCCGGGGTAACCCTAGGAAGGGGAAATGATGCCTAAGTAAATAGATTAGGGAACGATACTAATAAAGGACTGCCTAAGGATATGCCTATTAGTCCCGTGAACGCCCCCTTCGCATAAAGGAAGCGTATGTAGAATGCTAAGACTATAAGGATTAATAACTACGTCCGATAATATAGTTTAGCTAGTAATAGCCCGGTTATAAAGAAAGAGGGTATTATCTACTAGATTAATTAGATCCTCTAGACAACGTTTCCTAATGTAAACGCCTAAGATTAGTTTCGATATAGTCGCTAGTTCGAGGCTGCCCTCTTCGGTCGCGTTACTAACACCCCCGCTCTTTAGGAGAAGCTCGCTATAGTGCGACGCCTTATAGGAAAGGACCCTAAGGTTCGTACTAGACAAGTAGTTACCTATAAAGATAAACCTAAGTATAATAAGGAGGTCTTCAGCGAAGATAGTTAGGCCTAGTATGTCGGAGTATATTTAACTATGCTTTGCTCTAAAGGTGCGGTCCCTACTACTAAGCTATATAAGGACGTTAAGAAAATCGGGCTCTCTAGTGTCCTTAACAACTTTACTATAGTCCCTAGTCCTTAGGTAGTAGCGGAGTTTAGGATAAATAAGAACTAGATTAGGTGCCTAATTAATAAGGGTTCCGAGGTAAATATTATCGGCTAGAGGAACGCTTATAGGTTTAGGTTACTAGTAATATCGAGTGCTTAGCTTACCTTTCGAGGTACTAGAGGGCGAGCCTAGTTTAAAGGTATTATAGGCAATTTAGATGTTTAGGTATTTAGGGTTTACTACTAGGTAGACATGTTTATCTCCTCGGATCTAAACTTACTAACAATCCTAGGACGTCCGTAGGCCCGTAAGGTGCGGCTTACTACCCGTAACTACAATAATAGTTCGTAGGAGGGGACTATTACTAGCCGTAAAGGTAAAAGTGTTATGTTTACTACCCTAGTTAGCTCGGACAGGTGCAAGACCCTTTAAGAACTGTTAAAAGCGTCAGGAAATAGAAGGGTAGGTTAATTTACGGCGCTTAACCTACCGGTAACTTACTAAAGCCGGATTTAATAAAATTAGTAAGGTTCTCGCACTATCTCGGAGAAACCTCGGACTTTAATTTACTAGTCCCGGGACCGGTAAATAGCTATAGTAAGAAAAATAGATACGACTACGACACGACGTATCTATAGGAAGACACGACGCATCTATAGGGACCCGGTAAGGCTCTAACGCCTAGTAACCATTTAGCTCACTTATTAGGATTGCTTAGGACTGCTAGAGTAAAGGAACGAGTTATAGAAATTGGAATAGGCGCGTTTAAGGGAGATTCTATTACTAACATTTATTTAGTTTAAGGGGATTAGCCCTCTAAGATCCTAAGGTAATCTACATTAAATGCTTAGGCACGGAAGCAATAAGTAGGCTAATATATAGCTAACATTAGGATACCGTAGGTCTTTACGATATATAAGCGTAAGGTAGATAAGAAGAAGCTAGTAGACGCGAGCGTTTACAAGCGCCTAGAATCACGAGTTAAGGGAGATATAGAATAGAAGCGTAGGGCGCTGTACCTAGAGTCTAAGATGCCTAAAGGACAAGGTCCGTTTAACGGGAAGTACTTAACTAAGAAATTCTTAAGTATTAAGCGAGGTAGCCGGATTACTCTAGAACGGCTTACCTTAATTAAGGTTAGTATTAAGCTATTACTAATAGAAAGGGCCTTATTCGATAAGATGCTCTATAACCGGGAGGCAGTCCTCGCTTAGGATTTTAGTTATATAAGGCAAATTAGGCACGACGTTATACTACCTTAGAAGATTAACACGATCCCTTATAGGCTATAGTAGGCACGCCCTATCCGGTTGCACCTAAGTCTTAGGGCAATTGTTAAGCGTATAATTAGAGCCCGGATTAAGAACAACATCCTAGAATACTTATAAGGGGCTTATTCTAATAGCTAGTTCCTAGTCGTAAAGAAGGTTAATGCCTCTAGAAGCGATGTGCTATATCGGTTAATTAACTTAGCTATGCTCCTAAATAAGGTTACTCTACGCGATACTAACATTCCACTAGATACGGATAGCTTCTTAGAGGATTTTGCCGGGTACCGAGTCGCTTTACTTATAGACCTGTTTTTAGGTTATAATTAGATTACTTTAGATAAGTCCTACCGGGACTTAATAGCCTTTATAACCCCTCTTAGCCTAGTACGTAACACGACTCTACCTTAAGGAGCTACTAATTTAGTTGCTTAGTTTGTACGTGCGGTAATAAAGATTCTACTTAATTATATCTCGCATCGAGCGAAGCCGTTTCTCAATAACATCGGTATTAAGGGACTAACTAAGGACTATAGGAATGTAGAAGTAGAGCCTAGGTTAAGGAAATAGGTCGTTAAGTATATTGTTTCCCTAGATCTAGTTCTTACTAACCTAGAAAGAGCTAGTGCGGTAGTTGCTAGAGGCAAATCCTAATAGTTATACGAAAAGCTTGAGATTATTAGGTACGTTACTAGCCCGGATAGTCGCTATCCTAACCTAAAGGTTATAGCTAAGATCCTAGATTAGCCTACGCCTACCTATATTAAGGAGGTCCGCACCTATGTAGGGCTATATATGTACTTCCGGATATAGATTCCCTAGTTCGTTATTATCGCTCGACTAATGTATAAGCTACTAAAGAAGGACGCCAAGTTCACCTAGATAGAAAATGAGCAGTTCTCGAAAGAAGAGGTTACTAGATATCTTATGTAGGCTCTAGCCTTAGTTACCCTCTACTACTTACCTAGTGCTAGGTCTATCTTTATCTTAGTTAATCCTAGCGGCACTAGATAGGGATGTATCGTTTCTTAAGAATTAATAGACAGTACCCGACGGCGTTACCCGGTACGGTATAAGAGTATAATCTAGAACGCGTTAGAATCTAGATATAATACTAGTAAGCGGGAATGCCTTAGGGTCCTTAAGGGGCTTAAGAAGATCTAGAGATATGTTACTAGCGTTAATTTTGTCCTTAAGGTTAATGCTAAGACACTTATATAGTAGCTTAACCGGCCGTCTTCGGACCTACCTAACTCGGCAATAGCCCGGTAGGTCGTATAGATTAGGCTATTTACGTTCGAAGTAAAGCACGTTACGGGAGCTAGGCATACTAGCCTAGATGCCCTATCTCGTAGGCCCTCTATACCTTAGGAACCTATAGACGCTAACGAAGACGAAGTCGACCGGATAATTAATAATAAACTATTCGGGTACCCGGAGCCGGTCGACACCTATCTAGTTAATCTAGAAAACATAACATCTCGGGGACTAATATTCTAAAAGCTCTTAGTAGCTTACTTAGGTTATAGAAACTGGGACCCGGCCCGATAGTATTACCCGTACTAAGTACCGGCGGCTAGTAAAGAAGAGCGTTAATTTCTTTATCCGGGACCAATTGCTATTCTTCTAGAAGCGCCGAGGAGTACCGTTATAACTTGTAATTAACGATAATAAGGCTTAGAAGGAAATCGTTATAGAATGCTATAAAAGACACGGTTATCGTAGCGCTAAGGTCGTGTATAACCTTATTTCCGATCGGTATTACTAGGACGGGTGCTCCGCCGATGTCTCTATATAGGTTCAAAGTTATGCTCCTTATAGGTTTCGCGAAGGCAACTAGCGCGCTAGTAAGCTTCACTTATCGACCCCTTAGGTTATTAGTAAGAAGTAGTACTCGGACCCCGTCTAGGTACATAAAAATGGATACCTCCTAGTTACGCGCGAAGTACTTAGTAACTAGATCGAGGCTAGAGTAACGAGGGCACCTCCTAGCTCCAAGACGGTTACTAAGTTTCTATATAAGGATGTCTTCTATAGGCACGGCTACTATGCTAAAATTATGCTTAATAACGCTACGGTTTATACGGCTAAGGTTAAGCGGTTGCTCGTAGGACTTAGTGTTTAAAGGATTCAAATATTACCGTACTATCCGTAGTCTAATGCTCCGGTCGAGGTTAGATACCGTCCGATTCTTATAGCGTTAGCAAAGCTTATAAGGAACATATACCGCGGATAGGAGTAATAGGTACCCGCTATATTATAGGCTAATAGGACCACGACCTATCGTACTACTAGAATAACGCTAGCTTAGGTCCTATATAGCTATCGTACGATTCTACCAATCGAGGTTAAGCACCCGGCGTAGGCGAATTATTAATAGGGATTAAGTAGGACGACTAAGGACCTACTTACTATACGTGCGCGTTAACTCTAGGCTCGAGACCTTAGTTTAGAAGAGCTACATACTCGAAGGAAGCGACTAAGAGAACTTAGTAAGGACTACTTTAATTCTTACCGGAATGTTAACTCTATTAGTTTCTAGAAGGGCGACCTTATCGTGAGATTCGATAAGCTATATAAGGATAACTTCTTACGTAAGATCGGTTACCGATAGTAAGGTCTATATCGGGTGTCTAGTGTCTCTAGGGAGTTTAGTACCTATATTCTTAAGGAACTTAATAGCACGCTAATGAAGGGTGTTTAGGCACGAGAAAACCTTAAGCTAGTTCTAGAGCTTCGCCCGGATAACATAGGAGTACTAAGCTTAGATAATAGGATCGATCTCGTAATAGGGGGGGGGAGAAGTCGCTAATAGCGAAGATAGTAGTAATTCGAACGAGATCGAGCCTATCGCCGACAAAGACGTGCTACCCGTAGGAGTTAACGAAAGGGGATCGGATCCTAAACCGGAATCTAAAAAGCTATAGGTTAGGCCTTATAACCTTTCTATAGCCGAAATTTTACAGTTTAGTAGGATCGAGGCTAAGAACTAATTAGTTAGTAATAGCGTACGGAGTTCACTTCCCTTAGGTATGTGTTACGTATGTCCTTTAGTTTATTAAGCTAATTCGGTTATCTAGACTTTACTTTATAGGATGTTCTTACCTTAGTTAGACCTTAGTTAGTAGAGTTACATTTACCGGTCCCGGGACCGGTAAATTGGATTACGTAATAGCGTAGCATGCCTCTATTAAATGCTTACCTAGGTAGTTACTAGCACTAGTTTTCGGTTACATGTAAGGTCATCGGACCTTTAGTATAACCTTAATAGTACTACTCTTACTACTTATAAGACCGGTCTCGGCGCTACTGCCTTATAACGGTTATAGGGACATACGCTAAGAGGCATACTTAAACGTAGCTCTCTACCTACTACTTCCTCTCTTTTTCTTTAAATACTAACACTATTACTAGAACTACTAACACATCTATCTACTACTACTACATACATTAGACGGTTCTTTAGCCTCTCTCTTTACGACCTTAACCTTCTTTAAAGCCCCCTATATTACGGTTCGGGCTAAGCTATAACGGTACATACGGCCATTAGCTAGTAGGATTACGTACGGTGCACGAGATCACTCGCTTACTAGCGACTTAGTGATTCGAGATTACTCGCTTACTAGCGACTTAGTAATTCGAGATTACTCTCTTACTAGCGACTTAGTAATTCGAGATCACTCGCTTACTAGCGACTTAGTAATTGAGCGGGTTGCGACTACGAAGTCTCCTTTGTATTTAGGAACGCTAAGAACCCTTATAGTTCTAATACGTTCAACTTATGTTACTATCTTACTAATTAGAATATAACTCTTACTGTTAAGATGTAGCATCTTAAGGGGAGCTAACAGTTAGGTTATAATCTAATAGCCTAAGGCATCTACGATAACTTAGCTTGTCGGAAGACACCTTCTCTCCCCTTTAGCTTAGATAGACATCTAACACAATTAACACATTAGTTCCTAATATATTGCTGCATGCCCTGTAGCTATTAGCCAGTTAAAGATTGATCTCTTACTCCACTCCGCTGCTAACCACGTATCCTGTAAGGTCTTAACTTAACACTTACTCTAATTATTTATCTTTGCTTAGCTTACTTTAGCCTCTCTAAAGAATACCGCTACGTAACTTAACTTATCTCTCTTTTAAGACTAGCCCTAGAACGAGACATAATACTTTAAACGCCCTTAGGATAAGCGCTACTTAAGTAGCTAGTAGGGGAACACCCGCCCCTAGCGAAGTAGGAAGCATCCGCCGTACGCTACTACGATAGACTACTACGAAGGACGATAAGTCTAATAACGATAACGAGTCTACTCTAAGGAAGAACGACGTTAAGGCTACTAAGCTAGACCTCTTCTATAGAGATAGAGCTAAGTTCGACGACTAGGTTAACTAGATAGATATATACCTTATGTTTAACCTAGTCGATACTAATAAAAGAACTATCTTCGCTATTACGTACCTTCGCGGAAGCACGTAGAACTAGATCAAACCTTACCTTAGGGAATACCTTCAAGGTATAGGACGATTAGACCCTACCGGAATGTTTAGGAGCTACACCCTCTTTAAAGATAAGATGAAATCAATCTTTAGAACCTTGAACGAAGTCTAATAGGCTATACGAATTATTTAACACCTAAAGTAGAAGACATCTACTTTAGAGTATACCGCCAAATTTGAAGAATACGGATAAATTACCAGATAGGACTAGACGGCGTTAATAACTATGTTCCGACGTAGACTTAAGGACTCCGTTAAGGACGAGTGAATAAGACACGGGGGATAGATTACTAACCTCGAAGAGCTAATAAAGGCGTCGATTAACATCGATAACTAGCTCTAGGAACGATACTAGGAAAAGAAATACGACTCTAAAGTAGGAGGTATAGTAGGATATGCTCCGGATCGTAGACCCTTAGGAGGGTACGTTACGAAGGGAGAATTCTTACGATAAAGCTAGCCTTACTATAGACTACAGCTAATAGAACTAGACGTTACTTAACGAGGACGGAGGATCGATAAGAGTAGGGGCTACGGAAAGCCCTTTAAAGGAAAAGGAAAACTTATATATTACGCCTATAGTAAAGAAGGCTATATAGCGCGGGATTGCCGCGGTAAGAATATAGTGCGCCGCGAGCAATTTAATATAATGTAACTAAAGGTAGGCAAATCTAGGAGTAGTGTTAGACCCCGACAATTTAACTATACCTAGAGAGTAGAGGAGAAGGATAGTAACCGGGTTACGATGCCTCTCCTAGACCCCTTATAAGGACAAGGAGGATACTATATTTAACAATATATACTACTACCGAATACCTAACAATTAAAGACTATTAGATTATTTAGTATAATAGTACAAGGAGTTAACTATAAAGTTAAGAAAGAATCTCGATATAGTTACGGAAGCCTTTATTAGCGATTCTGTTACTAGGACTCGTGTTAAACCTACTACGACGCTAAGTTAGGCGTAGGGTACTAGCTACGATAACTAGTAGGAACCCTAGGAGCTTAACACGGACGAAACAAGCTCTAGGAAGTAGATATAGACGAATCTTGCTTCGATAACGATAATAAAGAAAACTAGGATCTAGAATAGGACGGACGCTAGTTACTAGTACTAGAACAATAAATAAACGAACTAGATACTATCGAAGAAGATTACGTACCGGAAGAGTTAAGCGAGGACTTATCCGAAGAAGAAGAGAGCGACACGGACGACGAAAACGAGGTGTACACGTTTACGGTAGACGCGCTAAGGAAACTCTATAAGTTGATTATCTACCTCTAACGAAGGCACGAAGAATTCCTACTAAAGTTCTTAGGGAAACGATACCTAAACCCTAACGAATTCGATAAGATACTCGACACGATAAGGGGTATAGTATAGGGCTACCTAACTATAAACAGTACTAAGAACTTAGCTAAAGCGGTTATCGAACGACTACCTATAGGAAGCCGAATAACGGATACCGGATACCTAACACCGGTAGGAACTTTCGTCTTAAACGAACTACGAACAGTAGTATAGCACGTACGGGCTCTCTACTTAGAATCGTAGAAGATCTAGGAACGTAATAGACTATAAGTATAGACATAGGGTAACGGGCTACAGGTTCTAGCCGAAGCCTCCAGGTACGAAGCATAGCAAACTACATACTATTCGGGAAAAGGATTAGCTCCCTAGAAATAAGCGACTAAAGGGAGTTATATAACACTTAGGCTTACGCATCAACATTAAACACAGTTTTCTAGATATAAGCAATCGTTAACGGACACAAGACTAGTGTTATAATCGACTTAGGAGCAGCGGGGAATTTCATCTCCGAGTCTTTCGTAAGAAGAAACGGGTCCGCTACCCTAAAGAAGAAATAGGGTTACGAGTTAATCGCGGTAAACCGATTATCGTTACCTAGTATAGAATAGGATACGACACTATTACTACTAGCTATCTAACAGTACTACGAGAATATTACCTTAGATGTTATTAATATAGCTAGTTATAACATAGTATTAGGTATGCCTTAGTTAAGAAAGCACAATCTAGTAATCGACTAGAGAAGAGGAGTACTTATATTTAGGGAATGCAATTACGTTATCGACATTTAGCCTACGTAGTAGTAGCGTTTACTAGTAGATAAGGTAAGGAAACAGCTAAACGAGATACAGCTTACGCCGAATAGAAGGAATTAAGAACTACCTTCGACCATGATAGACACTAGCGTAGGGCCGCCGGGTTACGAAGTTACTAGAAGTAATAGAAGTAACGCACTATCGAAGAATACTAACATCTTAGAGTTAAGTATTCCTAAGGAGTATCGTAAGTAGTCGCGACTCTTTAAAAAGGAGAGAGGCAAAACCGCCTTACCTAAGTACCGCCTATAGGATTATAAGATTGACATTTAGCTAGGGAAAGAGCCTCTATAGGGACCCCTATATTAAATATCTAAGAAAGAGCTATAGACCCTACGAGAATAGCTAAAGGAGAAGCTAGCTAAAGGATAGATAAGAAGATCTACCTTAAGTATAGGAACTCTATATATGTTCGTTCTAAAAGTAAACGGAAAGTTACAACTCGTATAAGACTATAGGAAGTTAAACGAGATTACGATTAAGAACCGATACCCGCTACCTAATATCGAAGAAGCATAAGATAGATTAACCGGATTAGACTAGTATACGAATATTAATCTACGAGATGCCTTTAATACTATACGAATAGTAGAAGGAGAAGAATAGAAAACGGCTTTTAGAATAAGATACGGACTCTACGAATTCTTAGTTATGCTAATAGGATTAACTAACGCACCCGCATCCTATTAGGACCTTATTAACGAAACGCTTAGAGACCTACTCGACGTATACGTTATCGCCTATATAGACGACATACTAGTCTACACGAAAGGATCCCTATAGGAATACATAAGACAAGTCTAGGACGTCTTCGAACGACTTACGCAACTAGGATTTAAGACGGGACTAGAGAAATGCGAATTCTATAAGAAAGAAGTTAAATTCTTAGGCTTTATTATTAGTACTATAGGGATAACGATCGACCCTACGAAAACACAGTTAATTAGAGAATAGCTAGAACTAAAAACAGTTAAGGACGTACAATCATTCCTTAGACTAGCGAACTACAACCGGAAATTCATTAAGGACTACGTAAAGACAGTAGCACTAATAACGATACTTACGAGAAAAGACGTTACCTAGAAATAGGGAAAGGAACAAATTAAGGCGTTCGAAAAACTTAAGGAACAATGCGCTTTAGCCCCTACGCTTCGATTATTCGATAGTAGTAAGGAAGTCTATATCGAGACCGATGCGTCTAATATAGCAATAGGCGCGTGTTTAATATAGACACACGATAGGTAAAGACACCTAGTAGCCTATTACTCCCGGAAAATAACTATAGCGGAATAGAACTACGACATCTATAATAAAGAGCTTCTAGCCATTGTTACTACTATGTAACATTAGAGAGTATACGTCGAGGGCCTACTAAAGTTAACGATTCTTTCTAACTATAAAAATCTTACGTACTTTACGACGATAAAAGAACTTACCCGAAGGTAAGCCCGCTAGTCGGAGCTACTAGGGTAATATAAGTTCGAAATTAAATATACTCTAGGAAGAGAGAACGGCCGCGCCGACGCGCTAAGCCGAAGAAGCGACTACATAGAAGGAAAAGAACTAGTATAACATAAAATACTAAAGACAAACCCCGACGGAAGTCTTAGTGTAAACACGAGAGAATTTAATAACATCGTACGAATACTAGGCGATAAGGACGAGTAATTCCCTATATCGTAAGGAAAATACTAAGTACTAAAGGATCAAGAAGAAGAATATATACGATAACATTACGACGGACTAACTTACGGATACTCTAGAACTTTAAAGACAATAGACCTAGTATAACGTAGCTTCTTATTCCTATAGATAAGATAAAAGGTGCTCCGCTACATTAAGCAATGCGTACACTATTAACGAAATAAGGCTGTAAGACATGCGAAATATAGTTACCTATAGTTTAGGACACTACTAATAGAACTATAGAACGTGTTAAGATGTAGCATCTCAAGGGGAGCTAACAGTTAGGTTGTGATCTATTAGCCTAAGGCATCTACGATGACTTAGCTTGTCGGAAGACACCTTCTCTCCCCTTTAGCTTAGATAGACATCTAACACAATTAACGCATTGGTTCCTAATATATTGCTGCATGCCCTATGGCTATTAGCTAGTTAAAGATTGATCTCTTACTCTACTCCGCTGCTAACTACGTATCCTATTAGGTCTTAACTTAACAGGTTATAAGCCCGGGTTTGTATAGGAGTAAGAGCAACCTATATTAGTATAGGTTACTTGTATCCCTTGCTATTATAGCAGAAAACATCTAGGAAGCAGAAGTCTACCCTATCTGTCCTATTAAGGAGCTTAGTTTAATACTAAGTAATAGGTAATCTAGAAAAGGACTCTATACGGCTTACTATAAGCTAATACCTTAAAGACACTCTATAGGTAGAACTGCATCGAGATACTATTAAGAAGGACTTTAAGTAAGTTATTTAGAACTCTACTAGGAGAGACAGACCTATGTCCTAGCTCCAAGACTACACCGCTCTTTCTTTACCCTACTAAGTAGGCCTTAGTATCTACACCTACGAACCTTACTATTCTACACTAAAAGCCTTAGCAGGACCTAAGCCACGACCTTAAAGCGTATATACCTTGTTTTATTACATTCAATTCATTATAGATTTATACTAAGAGAAAGGAGAAGAGAAGGGAACTAAAATCCTAATTCTTAGGAGAGATAACTAGAAGAGATAGTTCAACCTTTAGAGATACAAGATAGAGAGCTAGTTAGCATTCTTTACAATTAATAACCTATTAGAAGTGTTATTTAACAATATTAAGGGCAAGAACCTAAAACTCTAGGAAGAGACTAAGATTAAAGAGATTCTTAATACACTAACATAGACAAAACAAAATGTAGCTTACTGCTTTAGTATCCTAAGTAGGATTATAGAAGAAGATGAATTTAAGCTTAAGGGCTCTTACGAATCTAGAAAAGCTGCTAAGATATAGGTGCATCTCTAGAACAAGTATAGCTAGGTGTTACTAACCTATATACATAAGCTCATAAAACAGTTTGTAAACTTTAAGATAAGTGAAGAGTTCACTATTAGATCTGTATAGGCACACCTAGTGTCTCTTAGAAGGAGGATTGCTAATGTTAACCTAGAGGGCCAGCACTATAGGAAAGCTAATGTAAGAATAACCTAGCTTTTAAGCTCACTGCTACCTAACTACTATATAGCTAGGGATACCATTATAGCTTAGCTAAAGATGGATTATAAAAGGACCTTAAAGATCCTTAAGGCTTAAGAGGCCAGATTGAATCCCTCTAAGGCTAAGTATAGTATAGCAGCTACCTAGGTTAGGCCCTTAGGTTAGGTAAGATCACTTTCCTGCCTTCTCTATAAGAAGGACTATCTTATTAAGGACTGCCCTAGTCTCTCTAAGGTAAAGAAGGTCCTTGGATCTTATTCCTAAGCACTATCCTCCTAGAATGCAACATATGTTAAGAAGAGAAGATCTCTACTACCATCTTTAAGAAGAACACTAAGAGAGAAGTCCTCTATAGAGGAACTTAAGAAAATAGTAAAGAAACTTAGCTCTAACATACTATTACTCTAGAAGAACTAGGCCTAGTCTCCTTCCTCTAAAACAAGGAAGACTAGCAAAGGTTTCTCTACCTAAGAGCTACCTAACTTATACAACTTATCCTAGAAGACAATGTCTAACGATAATAAGTATAATAAAGTAGCTCACTTAGCTGCAGAAGTCTAAGGCAAGTTCCCCTTATTAGAGTAGTTACTTAATTCTTGTGCTTTATCCTATATAACTAACTAGAACTACCTCTTTAGATCTATAACTCCCTTAACAAAGAAGAAATAGATTAAAGTAGGAGGTAGGCATTTGTTAGCTACTTATATTAGGACTATAGAGATAAGTAGGAGATCTAGCAGGAAAGTTGTTTTAGAAGATGTTCTACTTATACCTAAGCTAGGGGTAAACCTAGTTTCTTAGAACCAGTTTAGTAAGCAGTTTAGTGTCTAACCTCCTTCATTTTCTCTTATATCCCCCTCTAGCTAAACTGTTGTCTAGACAAGGCTTCTTAGGGGGGTTCTATTCATTAATAAGATTTCTCCTCTACTATAAGAAAGGGCACATCACTTATTATGTGCACTACTAATAGAGAATGCCTTTATAACTGCTAAATTAGAGACTAACCTAAAACAGTAGGAGCTTTAGCATATAACATTTACACACTTTAGGAAGAACTTACTCTAGAATCTTCATAAGGTAATAGACTTAAAAGAACCCATTCCTATTCCTAGGGATAGCTTCTACTAGTGCAGAGTGTGTTCAATAGTAAAGATAAAGAAGTACAAAGGTAAAGTTACTAAGAGAAGACCTAAAAGACTTGCCCTTGTATCTATTAACATATATAGTCCACTGCTAACATTAAGGCTAGGGTTCAAATACTAGCTTAAGATTGTTAACAACTTCTCTAGAAAAAAGTAGACCTGTCCTCTTAAGAAAAGAGAAGATGCTCTAGTTGCTCTCTAGAACTAGAAGATTAAGTTAGAGAGGAAATCATTAGCATAGTTAAAAGCAGTTAGGCTTAACAATATAAGGGAACTTATTACATTAGTTAAGCAGTAGGAGAAGGATTTAGGAATTAGGCTAGAGCATACTAAGGCATATAACTCGCTCTAAAATAGACTAGTTAAAAGGTTAATACAAACCTTAGAAGACTCTATAAGGGCAATGCTTAAAGAGGCCAAGATACTAATTGAATTCTAGCCTAAAGCACTAGAAGCCTAAACCTACATAAGGAACAAACTACTAAATAGTCTAGACTATAATAGGTTTAAGGTTTCACTAGATAAAGCCTTTAATAGTATTAAGCCAACTATTAACCATTTGAAGGTTTAGGGATGTAAAGCTATTATCTACATAGACACAAGATCCTAGCCTTAATAGGCAAGAAGTGATAAACTAATAAATAGAGGTAAAGAAGCAGTATTTATTAGATACGTTGAAAACACAGCTAAGGCCTAGCTCTTTTAGGAACTAGACATAAAAGCTGTGAAACAACACACATATGTAGACTTCTTTAAGGACCAACCTAGAGGTAATATAGATCTCAATATTACAAAATTGAATCTATTAAGCAATGCACTAGCTAGGAGACCCTTAGGGAGGCTAAGGAAGGATATATCCTTAGAGCAACCTGTTCACTATTCAATTATTCAGTAGAGCAGCCTAGTAACAGCCTAGCTAAGAAAGCTGTTTATGTAACTTCCCTAGCCTCTAAAGAATATAGGGGAATTTTAGAAAATCGATGAGCTAATTAAGATAAGCTCACTAGATCTCTAGGAAAAGAATGTTACTAGGACACAAGTGACTACTCTTAGATCATCCCTTAGTAAGAGGAGGGCTAACTATAATGTTAAGGGCTATAAATAGAAACAGAAAGCCCTAAGATCCATAGTCCCTATACCTGAACTAGCTACTAAAGTAGGAGAAGTAATGGACCTCTTAGAGAACCTTACTACTTACTACTAAGCTTTCTTTATAGCTATGTAATTAGTAGATAATTCAGTACTATAGGATAGTGAATTCCTAGAAGAAGTTAAGGAGATAGCCTTTATAGCAACTGTAGAAGTTATTACATATAAGTAAGAGATCCTAATTCTAAAGTCCTATAAGGATGCTATAAATAATAAGAAATAGGGACACCTTTAGAAGGAAGCAATCTAGAAGGAGCTAGATGCTCTATAGAGTAACAACACCTAGGAGAATGCTGTTCTACTAAAAGGAGCAAACTTAGTTACGTTAAGATAGGTCTTTAATGTTAAAAGAAGCATTAGTAGAGCCATTAAAAAGTTCAAGGCTAGGCTAGTTATAAGGGGCTTTTTACAGAAGTTTAGTATTAACTTTATAGAGACATTTGCGTCTATAGTTAGATAGGACACCCTTAGGGTGTTTATAGCTATTGTATACAAGAAGGATCTCTATATTTACTAAGTGGATGTGAACAATGCGTTCATAGAAAGCACCCTCTATAAAGACATCTTTATATTACTACTACTAGGAGTTAAGCTTCTACTAAACATAGTGTTTAAGATCCTTAAAAGCTTATATAGACTTAAGCAAGCAGCTAGAGATTGGAATCAACTCTATATGTTAAAGTTTAGAGAGATTAGATTTATATAGTTAGAGGTGGATCTATACCTACTCATTTATAAGGAAAAAGAGATCATGATTCTTACATATATAGATAACATTCTAATTGCTACACTAAAGTTAATAGATGTTCTCTAGTTTAAAAGAGAACTTAGCAAAGTCTTCAAGATTAAAGATCTTAGTAAACCTAAAAAGATTCTTAGTATAAGAGTTACAAGGGATAGGAGGAGAGGAATCCTAAAACTTAACTAGGGACACTTTGTTAGGGATAACCTTACTAAGATAGGGATAAACTATAAGAAGGCAGCACCTATATACTTACCTATAGACAGCTATAAGGCTCTTAAACCTTTAAGCTACATAGATAAGAGGTGTAACAAGGTAGAGTACTAGAGTATTAATAGTACATAGATGTAGCTAGCAACAATTACAAGGCTAGATATTGCTTTTGCCCTAGGAAGGATAAGCTTATTTATAAGTGACCTATCTACCTACTACATAAAGGCTTTGAAGAAGATTACAAGATATCTAAGGTTATATCCTAATCTTAGCCTTGTCTTCTCTAGGCATAGAGAAGGATACCTAGTTAGATACTATGACTCTAATTATGCAATAGACAAAACAGACAGAGTCTCTATTCTTAGGTATGTCTTCTTCCTCTATAGGGCACTAGTCTCCTAGATGAGCAAGAAGCAAAAGTCTATAGCAACATCTATAATAGAAGCTAAATACATAGCTATAAATGCATATGTAAAGCAATCCCAATTCCTAGCTTTACTACTAAGAGAGATAGACTGTCTAGAGTTAGTAGGAGACTGTTCCTATTAACTAAGGATTACTAGAAACTAGGAGACTATGTTAAGCTTAAGACTAGTCTAATTAAGAGGTAATAACTAAGCTGCCCTTACCCTAGTGAGGGATGCATATGTTCATAACAAGTTAAAGTATATTAACATTGCCTACAATGCTGTTAGGAAACTTTAGTAGAGAAGGCTTATTACTATTAAGTACACCCTAACATCTAAGATAGTTGTAGATAGGTTCATAAAGCTAAAGACTAGTCTACACTTCTAGAGGTTTATAAGCTAGCTTAACCTGTTATAGAGGTCTAAATACTACTAACAGGAGAAGAGTAGACTATGACCTCCTATGTAAGATAAGTGGGAGTGTTAAGATGTAGCATCTTAAGGGGAGCTAACAGTTAGGTTGTGATCTAATAGCCTAAGGCATCCACGATAACTTAGCTTATCGGAAGACACCTTCTCTCCCCTTTAGCTTAGATAGACATCTAACACAATCAACGCATTGGTTCCTAATATATTGCTACATGCCCTATAGCTATTAGCCAGTTGAAGATTAATCTCTTACTCCACTCCGCTGCTAACTACGTATCCTATTAGGTCTTAACTTAACACTTATCTCTCTTTTAAGACTAGCCCTAGAACGAGACATAACACCCTACCCCGACATTAAGCTTTTAAAGCTTACTAATACTCTAGAGTAGTACTACGAGATAGCTAGCTCTTACGATCTTACTACTAGCGAATCCTAGTTATTATAGCTTTAGCTAGTCCTTCGTTACGCCCGGCTAGCTCGAGCATAGCGCTTACTAGTACTATTACTAGGCTTACCCGCCTACCTTAGACCTTATTCGAGTCCCTTCGTCTACCGGACAACGTTAAGCATGTCCTTACTAACACGAACACGCCGAAGTCCGCCGCTAATATTATGTTCCGAGAGCTTAGTCCTTAGAAGCGGGTTAAGGTATTAAAGGACTTCTATAAGGGCTTCGAGAAGGTGTTCGAAGACTACTCCGTCTAGGTTAACCTGTTTTTTAAGGAAGTTAAGAGCGGTATAGGTAAGAGCTATTAGGATAAATTCCTTAGTAATAAGAAGCTCGATGTCTTATTTCCTATCGTCGGTAAGATTCGTAAGACCGGTTTAGAGATTCGTAACCGAGAGAAGACTCTTCGAGCTACGCTTACCCGCTACTAGCTATAGTAGATAGACAATAAGATTCTTAATCGACGCGTTATCTCCGAGCTTTATAGTACTAATAGCGGGCGCCGCCAGTTCACGGCCTTTATTAATAAGTACCTAGACTATAGTAGGGCTATTAGTAGAATTTAGAGGGCATTAATCTAGCGTATAAGGATCGGCCGTAAGGGCATAGATCGTAAGCAAATTCTAGAGCCTAGTAATCTTACCCGGTACGATAGGGAGGCTAAAGCACGTAGCATTAATCTGTAGTCGGCTAAGACTAGGGAGATTATTAGAAGACACCGCCTAGCCGTCTATAAGGATAGCCTTCTATACTTTATAGAAGGTACTATTACTAAGAAGTCCGCGTCCCTAGAGAACAGTATAGATTAACCTAGACTATCTAGCTAGTAATAGCCTTAGCTACTACCGGGTAGTAAAGGTAAAGGACGTATAAAGAGTACTACGCTAACTCTACTACTAGCCTCTACCTAGCCTATAGTCCTATCGAGAGGCGGTCGTAAGTCGAGTCGACTTAAGTAGCTCCGTATAGGCGAGACCATAGGTAAGGGTATAACTACGCCTACTCGATCCTCGCCTAACCGAACGCTAGACGGCGTACCTATACGCGAGGGTAGTCCGCTAGGTATACCGGTTAGTACCCTACGATCTACTCCGGCCTTAACTAAGAATAGTAATCCGATACTTACTATATTACCTTCGGCTATAATTAGGGATGTATTAGTTTTTAAGGATTAGATCCTATAAGAAGACGAGGCCCTCCGGATTAAGCGCGCTAACTGTACGTATAATAAGCGGTACTATAGCGTTAAGTTTAGAAACTCAATTAACGTAGATAGCATTAACTAGCTACCTAAGTACTAGATAGCGGGCCTTAAGATACTCGAACATGCTATCTCGTAGGTTCTTAAGAGGGATAGTAAGGTTAGCGCTATAATGTGCGATTAGCATATTCGAGATTTCTACTATAAGGCCCTCTACTTCGTTACGAATCCCGGTATTACCGCTAATACCCTATGTAAGCGCGAGGTTAAGGTCTAAGACTAGCTCTTTAAAGGTAAGAGTTTTTTAGCTATTAAGGTAAAGAATAGGTCGTGGTTTCGCCCTAATAAGCGTAGTTAGAAGACTATTAACCCGCTTAGCTACCTCCGCGTTCGAGGTAAAGTCGGTACTACGAGTAGTATCGTTACGTATACTAACTATAACTAGATCCTCGATAAATTCGGCATTAATAAAGCTAACTAAGCCGACCTTAATAGTACCGGTACCTACATTAATAGTAACATGCTATACTAGTACAATAACGCTAAACTAGCGCCGCGGGTTAAAACGGTTAGAGAAATAATAAGTCGAGAATTCGACATATACCGATAGTACCTACGAGAATTGAATAAGGTTAGTAACGGCGGCGTCTACTAGAATATGTAGTATTCTCTAAGCTAATAGATTATGCGATAAGACCCCGGGCTGTAGCTCTTACAAGTAGCGCTATACCCTTAATACTATACTCGGTTTATCTCCTTCCCTAGGCCTACGGTTTTTAGCTTTAATAGGGCTTATTAGGGAGGTAACGCGAACACTATAGTATAGTATACTAGGGTCGACTTAAACCTCGAAGATTAAAAACTACTAGACTAGTAACCGGCTTAACATACTGTACTCTCTTAACTTAGAGGGCACTAGTAGGCCGGAGTTTTTACACGGTTTTTATAAGTAAGAGAATACTATAGAGTTTATCTAGTAGTGCCGGATTAACGACTATATAGAGGACGGCCGATTTAAGCGTTTCTTCTCGGTTAGGGTTTAGAATTACCTAAGCAAAAACAGCATTAGCTAGTTTAGAGAGGACCTAAGCGCTAGGCAAATGCGGGTAACTACTATAGGCGTTCTAATAAGGTAGGCCGCACATAAGAAGACGCTACGTTAGATTAACCCTTACTTTATCGAGATCCGCGACGACGACTATCTTAAACTCTAGCGAAGCTAGAGTATATACTAGGTGATAGACCTCTATCGTAACTTTAAGACGCCGAGTAAGAGCGCTATAGGGTTTAAGTATTGACGCCTAGTACCTAGCTATCCTTTCCCTACGGCCGTATACCTTAGTAGTATTAGCCCTCTATCTAATGCCCTAGCGGGTTTAAAGTCTTAGAACGATAACAAAGTTATCCTTAATGCTAGAAGGTAGCTTAATACTACGGTCCGCCTAGACTCGGAGCTCTTCTATAAGAAGATGCATAATTAGCGCGTCCGAGCTATAAAACTAATAGACAAGTAGCTTAGCTTAGTTACTACTCTCGAGTAGATATGCTTTATAAGCGAAGGGCGCGATAAGAGCTTCTTCCGTAACTACTATAGGAACTTCACTAGCTAGCTACTTAGGGACGCGTCTAATAAGACTAGTGTTAGCTACGACAACGAGTAGGTCTAGATAAAGGAGTTATATAAGAATAAGTAGAACTAAGTAGTTAGTACGGGTTTATAGGCTCCTGGTTTCTAGTTGATTTTCCGGCTATAGCTATAGCCTATAGGTTTCTAGTTCTAATTCTAGTTCTAATTCTAGTTCTAATTCTAGTTCTAATTCTAGTTCTAATTCTAGTTCTAATTCTAGTTCTAATTCTAATTCTGATTCTAGTTCTAATTCTAGTTAATGCTTCGGGTACGGATACTTCTAGTCCTTAGATCTTACTTGTTTCTTATAGTTACTTATCTTCCCTTAACTAACTTTCTAGCTACGCGATAGACTCGTCCTTAGATTTATTAGGTTACTAGTACTAACACTCACTTGTTTTATAAATGGCGTTCGCATTATTCGACTATCTAGCCCGTTCGATTAATACTAACATAGCTGCCTAATCCCTCGCTAGTTTCGTAGTATACGTTAACGTAGTACAACGGGGACGAGTCGCGGATTATTAACGTTACTATTACGGTCTCTATTAGAGAAATCCTTTCGACCTTTATAAACTGTCGCTAGTAGGCCCTAGGATTGCCTAACATCTTATATATTAAGCTAAATAGTAGGGTAGGCTATTGTACTACTATAAGACTACCTTAGCTTATAGCGACTAACTACGCTACCTATAGTGCCCGGGCTTACTGCTTTAGAACCTAAGGACAGGTTCGTAATAGGGGAGGATATATTAACGACTAATAGGTTGTGTTAACCTTAGGTTTAGAGGAGGTCCCTTAGGTCTAACTTGCCCTAATTTTATTTAGGTTTAATTAGACATTTAGGTAAGCTAGTAGGACCTAGTATAGCTATTAAGATATATACTGCGCAGTTAAGCATTGTAAGCGTAGCATTAAGGTAACAATTTAATTTATACCTCTCGAGTAGAGGGTATAGGGGTTTAGGTCCGCTAATCCTCTTCTTTATCTAGCTACTACGCTACTCGTCACGTGACCTGATTTCACGGTCCCGGGACCGGCAAATACCCCTGCTTACATAAGCGCCGCTCCATACCACTACAACTCGGACAGGCCTACATAGGGTAGTTAGTAGACATTACTATAGACCTAATATAACGTAGCTTCTTATTCCTATAGATAAGATAAAAGGTGCTACGCTATATTAAGCGATACGTATACTATTAATAAAACAAGGCTATAAGATATGTAAAATACGGTTACCTACAGTTTAGGACACTACTAATAAAACTATAGGACGAAGTTATAATAGACTTTATTATAAAACTCCTACCGTTAATAGATTAAATCACGAAACAACTATATAACATAATACTAGTTATAGTTAATAGACTTATAGAATACGTACACTTTATTCCTATATTAGAAACATATAATATAGAGTAGCTCGGATACCTTATACTAGATAGACTTATCTAATACTATAGATTCCCCTAAGCGTTTATAACGGATAGAGATAAGCTATTTACATCGAACTACTAGAAAACGCTTATAGGAACGATCGGAATTAAGCATAAGCTATTAATAGTATACTATCTAGAGATAGACGGATAAACTAAGAGGATAAACTAAACGCTAGAACAATATCTACGATACTATATTAACTACGTATAAGACAACTAGGTATTATTACTACTAATAGCGTAGATTGCACTAAATAACTATAAATTAGAGATAACTTTAACGATACTATTCTATACGAACTTTAGTAAAGATCCTAACCTATTCGGAATACCTAGATCCTACCTATAAGCCGAAAGAGCAATTATAACGACGGATACTCTTAAGGAAGTGCATAAAGAAACACGTAAGGCGATCGAAGATATATAACGAAAACTGTCTTAATAACGGTAAGACACGAGAAAAATAACACCTATACTAAAAGAGGGGGATAAGGTCTATCTCCTTATAAAAAACTTAAGAATAAGAAGATAGACTAAGAAACTAGATTACATTAAGGTCGGACTATTTTTCGTCGATAAAGTTATAGGACTAGTTAACTACCGCCTACGACTACTACCCGACGCTAAAATCTACCTAGTCTTCTATACTTCTAAGTTAGAACCCGTAGATGCTAAAACACCTTATTAAGAAAGCTTCTAGTTCGAGCCGGAAGTAGAAAACAAATTCGAAGTTAAAAAGATCCTAGATAGGAGAGGTTAGCGATACCTTATTAAATAGAAAGGATACGACGAGTTAGAAAATACCTAGGAACTAGAAAGACACCTTCGAAACTATTAGTAGAAAATCTAGCAATTTCTAAGATATAGGACTTACGTAGTTACCTAGTAGAACTAGAGGGAACGGAAAAATCGATTATATTATTAATAAAGTTAATTGAGGACTATACGGTAGGAGATAGACTAACGGTTACATCCGCGGTAGGATAATCGACATCCTTAATCTTACTAGAAGCCTCTATTTTAGCCTCTAAGTAAAGCGCCTTCTTACGCGCGCGCTCTTCCGCTTAGTAAAGTATAGCCTTATCCTATATTAGCCGCGCTAGGACTTCCGTAAGATCCTCCTCGTCGTTTTCGACCTTCTTCCTATATTCCTCGCGAGTCTTATTAAGAGACTCCTAGGATAGGTTTATATACTTCCGCCCGCGACGAACGTACTCCGAGTACCGAAGACAAAAATTTCCCTCTATAGCAATATAAGAAAGGCCGTTAAAGAAACAATAATCGTAGGTAAGATCTACTAGGCGGCCGTGTTTGTTAATTTCCTTTACTAGCCGAAGACAATTTTTAGAAGAAGAAGAAGACATTGTTACTAGCCTACGATAAGGGGCTATTATATTATCTTATATAAGCTTCGGGACGAAGCTAGGCCGGAAGGAGGATAGTATTATAGATCGGATAGAAGCTATAATGGTAGACGTAGTCGTTAGGTAAAACGGATTACGTACGCCGTACGAGATTACTCGCTTACTAGTAACTTAGTAATTTAAGATCGCTTACTTACTAGTAACTTAGTAATTCGAGAAGTTATAGACTTAGAGTCTCCTTTATATTTAGGAACGCTAGAAACCCTTATAGTTCTAAGGCGTTTAACTTATGTTACTATCTTACTAATTGGAATACACTCTTATCCTAATTATTCATCTTCGCTTAGCTTACTCTAGCCTCTCTAAAGAATACCGCTACGTAACTTAACTTATCTCTCCTTTAAGACTAGCCCTAGAACGAGACATAACACTAGAGCTAGTTCTACTACTAAAGATATTACTAGTATTACTAAATTAGTTTATAGGAGTCTACTTAATAATATCTACTATAATACTACTTATAACTTATTAAATACCCTTAAAATATTATTATATATATAGTATACCTTACTAAAGCTTCTTAAGAAGCTTTAAGAGTATATATATAGTAGTTATTAGTATATATAAGTATATATAGTAGTCTAGAAGGGGGTAAGAGAGGTATAAAGTAGTATAAAGTAGAGAGAGTTACTTAGTAAAGAACTAGCTTCTTTTATATATACCTATAAGGCCTATACGCTACTGCCTAGCTATAAGAGCCTTCTTAAGCTAAGAAAACCTTCTATTCGTTTCTAAAAGCGGAAAGATAAGGCTATAATATATTTAAAGTAGGTCTATAAAGATATCTTATATAAGTAGATCTAATAAGATCCCTATTCTTAGTATATACTTACTTATAACAAGAAACCTAGTATCTAAAGCTAGTAAAGGTGTTCGAGACTAATATAGTAATATAGGTAATATTAAGTTAATTAGGCTGCCTTTATAGTAGTTAGTCTAAAGGGAGAGTATTATAAATTAGGTAACTAATCGCTATATTAGTTAGGACTTAGTACATATACACCCTATATTATACTATTTCTATAGCTAGATAGTTATATACTATGTGCAATTTATAAGGGTTACTAATCCACCCTATCGTTTCAATCTAGAAGCTTGTACTCGTCAAATACCTATTTACAACACACAAATGCATTATTATGCCTATCGCTTATCGACTCGCCTTCCGCAAGGCCGAGGAATACCCGGGGCAGCTGCCCTTAGGAACAGGACCATGCAACGTCTGGATGACGGATCGGCGATGGATATTGCAATGACAAGCTGCGTGCCAATATACTGAGGTACACACGTCAGTAGTACAAGCATTGATATACCGTATGGGTTGGTCAGCCGCAATTTATACAGCGGCGTCAAGCAAGGCCGTGTCTGGTGGGTATGAGGGTCCGGTTCGACTTCCAGTGATGTACCTGAGGTGCCAACAGCATAGAGCTGTAGGGCAATATACACCTTGTGGTAGGCATTGGCGAGCTGCAGGAGCATCTATCTTGGCTTGATTGATCATCCACGAGCTGAGCTGAATCCTTCATGCAGGCGACACACGGCACTTAACAATGAGCAGACTTACCCACCTTACCTCACATAGCTCCTGTCGACATCTTCGCCGCAGCTGTTTGCAGATACACTTGTGCATCGCACAATATGTCGTCCACTTACAAAGCACCAGGTCGCCTCGGCGACAAGAATACCACCCTCGAAAATGATCCGCGGCTGCGACCTGATCTGGTGGCAGCACTCAAGGCTGGGCAGATGGCGGCGAATGCAGATTCTCCGGCCTTCGATCGCAAAGATGCCACTGCAGCCGAGGCTATCAACAAGCAGTTCAACGACCGGATGGTCATGCTCTATGAGAACCTTCCGAACGAGATACTGGGAGACGACCTTGAACCAGAAGTCGAAGAGAGCGAGATCAGCATCGATGGTCCCGATGGAAACAAGATCAAGCTGTACGTCCGGCGTCCCAAGATTGCCGACTCCAAGCCACTTCCTGGTGTCCTCTACATCCACGGTGGTGGTATGACCATCCTACCCACCGCATCCAAGCCCCATTTTCGCTGGATCAAGTCCATAGCGCTCGAAGGCGTCGTGGCAATGGCCGTCGATTTCCGCAATGCTTGGACAGAAGGCAAAAGAAATCCCTTTCCAGCTGGTTTGAACGACTGTGCAGCTGCCGTAAAGTACATCGACTCTCACCGCACTGAGCTCGGCATCAGCAAACTCATCCTCCAAGGCGAGTCCGGCGGCGCTAACCTGTCAATCGCGACCGCCATCAAAGCCAACCAAGAAGGCTGGATTGATGCAATCGCCGGCGTATATGGCCTCGTTCCATACATCGCCGGCCCAGAAGGGTACGGCTGGTCGGAGTCGAAGCGCCTTGAGCTCCTGCCAAGCTTGGTCGAAAACAACGGCTACTTTCTCCACACGAACTTGATGGATCTCATGGGATACTACTATCATCCCGTCGACAGCGATTTGACGAATCCGCTTGCGTGGCCTTACCATGCGAAGGTCGAGGACTTGAAGGGGCTGCCGCCGTTTATTATCAGTATAGACGAGCTGGATCCTTTAAGGGATGAGGGGAAGGCATTTTTGGGAAAGCTGCTGCAGGCTGGAGTGAGGGCGAGTGGTGACATGAACCTCGGTGTGGTTCATGGAAGTGCTGTCATTTTCCGCCAGGCGATTACGGATATGCACATCAAACAAGTGAGGCAAATTGCTGCTTTTGCGAAGAGCTTGGCTGCGGAGGGCGATTTGAACGGACTGAAGCTTTGAGCGAAGTGGGACCTGGAGGTTGCCACTGTAAGTGGTCAGTAGTAGCGCCTTGGGCGTTTGATAGACCAGACATAGGGACCTCGTAGAAGATGTCGCTCAGCTCATGTCTCTTCTTTGTGTGCTGGTCGTTGTTGCCTGAGCATGTCAACAAGCCACATGTGTGATAGACGACTTGTTAGAGAGAACAAAATATGTCGCAATGATGGTCATTGGATGTATGGAAAGATATACGATGGCAGGCATAGGTGGAAACAATTGTGGAACTTCATCTCCCACTTCCCTCCCTCATCATCGACATGATGCTGCCATCTTGATGCTGTGAGACTTGTGCATCATGGGCTCGGCTTTGTACGTTTACCTCGCTTACACCTGTCATCTCGCGATGGCTGCAATGCCACCAAGCTGAGACATCGGAGTCACCGGTGCACAACAAGGACGGCCGCGAACGAGATTGACGAAGCAGTCCAAGCAATGATGATTCAGTAAATAGTGGTATAGAAGTCTGATCTACTCAGGTCATTGAAAAGGTCGGATTGCAAGCTGCTCTGGCCAGAGCTGTCTCGCTTCATGCGTGCTCCTGAGTCCTCCCTGCACGAAGTCACACAGCTGAACGCCACGTGCTTTTTATGCATCACTAGTGCCAGGTCCTGCCAATGAATCAGCATACCGGGACAAAGCCACGATACTGTGTCACCACTCGGGAGACGGATCAAGACACGTTGTGCCCGATATGGGCGTTGAGGTGAGTCGTTCCGTGGATGCCATCGTCCGACCCGGCTGGCTTAGCGTGCCGCTCGAGGCTCTGCTCAGCTGAAGACTGCATCCCATCTTCCCCTCGGAACAGTCTTCATCCACCATCATAGATCGACATGCTGTGAGGACGAAGTGCTTTGACAGCTCCAGATGTCGGGCTCCAAGACCAACAAGTTCTTCAACTATTTGGTGAACAAGATCGCCCCTTCTGGCTTAGATCAAGGTCAAACGTACGTGGGAGCGGGCTATCCTTCTGCAGTGCCGCAATATGCTGTACCTACGTATGATCCCAATCAGTATCTAAGCAGTCTGGGTGCTCGGTATACTGGATCCACTGCAACCGGGAACTCGCGACAACACAATGGAAACCACATCCAAGGCGATGACTACCGGACCCACGCCAGCGACCAGGCCCACTTATACCACGGCAACGTTACCTACGGTAAGTGCTTGCGACGAACGGCATCTTGTCTCCAACGTTGATCGGCTTATAGCCAACACATATCACTACTACCAGAACGAAGCCGCCTCGGCCACCCGTGAGCAGCAGACCAGCAGTGCACCTCCTGCTACGGGCACCGCTCCACCAGTAACCGGGCAGCACCCACGCCCTGATCTGCCACCCCGACAAGAAAGCGCACCTCCGCCGCCCGCTCAACCCATGACCCAAGACTGGTCGAGAGTCGTGCACTCTGCGTCTTGCGACAGCTGCGGCAAGACTCACTTCTGGGGTATCCGCTGGAAATGCGTCTCGTGCCCTGACCACGATCTCTGCGCTGACTGCAAGGCCCAAGGCAATGACGAAGGTCACACCTACCGTCAGCTTCCTTCTCAGGCCCAGCCTCCTCTACGTCTGGCATCGCTAGGCGCATATGCTGCCCAGGGCAGTCAATTTGGCATTTTGTCGGCGCTGAACAATAGCACGATGTACGAGGTATGCGATGTGCCGCGTCTGGATCCCTTGGTCATTGGTGCTCGAAATGGTCACTTCCAAGTCTGCCAGACCTTGATGGAGAAGATGGGCGGTTCTTATCCACCGCAGTGCATTTCGGCAGCTATCAATGCGGCCAAGACGGCGCCAGGGTATATGGGGAATTTACTGGCGATTTATCTGGAGTCTCAGGCGACTGCTAATGAGCAGAAGAAGAGTCAAGGGGCTGGGCTGTATGGCTTTTAGCAGGACTGTGGGCTTTGCAATGGATCGATTGTGCACACTTCGGAGTTTTCTGGATTACTTGTTTCTGCTGCGAGCAAAATCTAGATGCTCACATGGTCCAAGAGCGCAGATCCAAGATGTCGTCCTTGCAGCTCTTGGACTTAAAACTTGACACCGACAGGGATATGCAATACGGCTTCGAGAGTAGATTGTCGCTTATCATTCTAGCTCCTACATGGTCTGCGAGGTATGCTGCGCTCACGCAAACATGGTCATGACCCGGTACATGCTGGAGCAGACGCCTGCAGCATACGCAGTTCACATTGCAACAATACAGGTAAGTTCCAACCTGCGAGCCATGAAAACCCAAAACATGACAAGTTGAAGATGAAAGATCCGTAGAAGTGCTGCGGCATGACTAGCATTTTAATGCCTCTGGCTACGATGTGATATGCCGAGCATTTCTTCTTGGAAGCTTTCGCAATGGAGGGCACGAGGTGTTCACACCGCCGCATTCGCAATGCCCCTGGATGTTCCTACTCGTACATCAATGCAACCGCAGAGGTGTCCCATGCCGCCTAACATACAGAGAGCCGGAAGAATCTCTACACAGCTAGCTGGAAATCAATCTCTTAAAGATATTGAGCATGGCGATGTGGGGATGCATGGCTTGTCTGCGCGAAGCTCTGAGAAGAGCTCGACCTCCTCATGAGCCTAGGCTCGATGGCACGCGATATATGACCGGTCTGCAAGGAGCTTGCGTGCGACTGCGACAACTAAGAGCGAGGATATGGCGGGGATGGACGCGGTTCTGCTCCCGGCCAACAGCTTTTGCCAGCGCCCATCTGGGCTCACTTCCAGCTGAGATCCGGATCCAAATTTACGAACACGTCTTGCAAGATGATGGGCCAATACGTATCTCTTTCGGACGAGGCTCAGAGCCGGCATTACTCAGAACTTGCAGACAACTGCGCGACACGTCCAGAGAGCTATCCAGTATCAGACTGAGAGCAGATTCCGAGGCCATCCCTACCAAAGCTACCACGAATACAGTACCAATTCGAGGACGAGACAGAATCACAAGCAACCGTTCGACAAAAGCGACACTCCAAAGCTAAGCGACAACTGCAACGCTGCTGGAAGTCGTATCACGAAAGGGATAGGCGCCATGATTAGTTAACCCCGATCTCAGGAGGTGCCAGGGATCTATTTGGCGGCTGGGCCGCTACTCTGGTTGACACTCGCGAAACACTCTGGACCATGGACCTGAAAGGAGACTTTGGCGATGCTGTTGAGGCTGCCCTTTCAATCGACTTAACAAAGACATTACAGAGCACTATCAACGTGTTCGACACTACCGTTCGCTACCTCGGCGGATTCCTTGCGGCGTATGATCTCAGCGACGACAAGCGTCTCTTGGACAAAGCTCTAGGGCTGGCACACATGCTGTACGCGGCCTCCGACACACCAAAAGTCGACTGCCAATCACTCGTTGGGACTTTCATAAGGCAGCAGAAAAGGGAGTCAAGCAGCAAGGCCAAGATGGGATATTGGTCGCGAAGATTGGTTCACTAGACCTCGACTTTACAAGACTATCTCCAATCACCAGCGACCCGAAGTGGTACGATGCAGCTGCCAGGATCATGAATGTATTCGCCGAACAGCAGGATCAGACTGACTTCATGCGGCCGTTGGTCGTGAGCAAAGGATCGAGACTTCATTCTCGGTAATCTATTCACGCTTGGAGCTATGAGCGACTCAGTCTACGAGTATCTACCAAAGATGTAAGCCCTCTTGGGTGGCTCCGCCCTGTAAGAACGTCTATGGCATGGCGCTTCGACTGCAGCGGCTAAGTATGCTTTGTATCGTCCACCGACGCCGAGTGACGCCAATATCCTGATGGCCGGCGCTATGTAATTCAAGGATGGTGAAATCACAACGCAACCAGAGGGACAACATCTTGTCTGCTTTGCAGGAGGCATGTCCGCTCTGAGTGGCCGTCTCATGCAGAATGAGGAGCACGTCAGGCTTGGACGGAAACTCACAGACGGCTGCATTTGGGCAGATCAGAACTCTGCGCTGGGCATAATGCCTGAGCCATACACTGTTTTGCCTTACAGACGTCCGAACGAATGCGTCTGGAACGAGATGGGATGGCATGAGGGTGCTAAACAAAGACACGGTGATGATGCCAAAGACGCTACTTTAATTGTCAGTGCGGAGAGGTTGCCCCCAGGCTTCACTTCGATGACCAATAGGAGATACATTCTACGCCCGGAAACCATCGAGAGTGCTCTCATATTCAACAGAATCACTGGAGACTCCGCTATCCAAGAAGTTGCATGGTAGATGTTCGAGTGCATCTCGAAGCACACACAGACGGAGGTTGGAAATGCGGCGACAAACCATATTTACGCCACCTCAGCACCAAAGAGCGATAGTATGGAGTCTTTTTGGTTGGTAGGCCTTGGCTCTTCCGAATAGTGGCTCTGTTGCTGATTATTACTGCAGGACTGCTGAGACCTTGAAGTACTTCTAGCTTGTATTTAGCAAGCCAGATCTCATCGGTCTCGATGAATACGTGTTCAACACAGAAGCCTATCTCTTGAAGCGACCAGGCCCGCAGAAGGGAGGATGGACGAGTTGTAGGATTTGATTCTTGGGTTATTATCAGAGATTATAGTATTGGATAATAGAGACAACTTCATGGTTATCGAGTAGACTGATATTGTACGATGCTCAGGAAAGTCATCGGGTTTACCCACGAGATAGTTTCCGGGAAGGTCAAGGGCCAGCACTGACACAGAGGTACTCTGCACAAAAAGAATGTGAGAATATCTACAATATCAGACCTCTCACTCACAGCTCAAAATCGCGACCCGGGTATTTCTTGGGCCTCACGTTTTGTGTACATCTCAACTCTCGAAGTCTTTGTTCCCATCTCGGGTACAAATCGAGTCGATGCTTCTTAAGACTGCTGTTGTTACCAACGTGCTTGTTTCCAATCAGCTCCCTAGCCTTTGCTCGCAGGGTGGTGCAGGCTCTTCAACACGGCGTTCTTGCCTGTAGCCTAGAGTTGACAGATTGCCGAAAGAGGAGGACAATGGCTGTAGTCGTTGTCGTTGCGAACTCTGCCTCGAAGTATCTACACCGTCCCAGAGTCATCATGCACAGCCATTTTCGCAAAATCTGTCCCGACTACAAAGGCACTCGCTGAACTCCATCGCGTGTCTTGGACGGATACTCCAGCTCTATTTCAGGACCTTCATCAGTAGCAGAGAGTGCTTGAAGACATTCCGTGCCCGGTAAGAGGGATCATGCCTGAGCACCAACCACAGTACTCTGGGCTCTGACCCTTGTGCGACTGTCTCGGCAATGACCAAAAGTAAGCTAGTATGTATAGTAACAATGCGGTCTGTACAGCAGCTTGGTCCTGCAGTGCAAGGATACGACGCATGCTGTATTTTACCGGTTTGGGCAATGCAACAATCTCAGGAAGGACATCTACTAGCTTCACAACTTCAATCGCCAATTGATAGAAACGCCGACCCCACATCATCTCGAAGTACATGTGGTAGAACGCTGATGCAGTGCTGCGTGGGAACGGAGGATTGCGAGCTTGGACCGTCACTATCTTTCGTAGTGTTGGATTATCCAGATTTATTCTTCTGTTACAGCCATGAAAGAACATTGTAGACACCTTCATCGGTGTTTTGCTCTGCATGCAGCCCAACGATGCCTTCCTCAAGGACTGGGCTACTGCAGACTTCGCATGCTGAGGCTTTCAAGCAGTGTTCTAGGCATCTAGGCCTTGCCATGATCCTTGTCCAGCTCCTCCTTCACCCGATCATGGTACCTCTCGATCCCGTCAGGCCGACAACACACGGTCAACAGATCATCGGGAATTCCAACTCCTCTCGGCAACTCTCCTGTCAAGTTCCTGGTGAATAATGTCTTGCCCTCCCCAATGTTATCCTCAAATGTATAAGTGATAGTCGTAAACCCGTCGACACCTCCTGTCCCATCCTCCTTCATGCCAATCTTGTTCTCTTGAATGAAAGCGAACTTCCTCGGCCGCTCCGCAATGATGAGTCTCCAGGTCGACAAGTACTTGTTCGGCGGCAGCTCGACTTTCTCGGTCCAGACATCTCCAAGCTGTAATGGTACTTTTAGATTCTTGTCTTGCATACCTCCGCTGCCCTTGTAGCATCGTCCCCAGTTGTGAGGGTTGGCGACAAAGTCATAGACGACGTCGGCCGGGTAGTCAAAGACTGTCTCGCCCGTGATACTGAATTTGCCCATTGTGATTTCGGCTAAGGCGATGGGATTTGTGTCTTTTCGAGTACGTCAGAACAGCTGCAGTGCTCGCATACATCTCAATATTCTGCGAATGACGTCGCCAGATTGAGGAGCTCTTGGATGTGAACTCAAAAGTTGCAGCTTTGACATCCTTATGTCCGACCCGAACAGCTCGACTTCCGAGCCCAGATGTTTAGCCTCGTGCGAAACAGCACGAGTCGACGATGACTGGGCTCAGTGTTCTCAGACGGGCTTGTCACCTGCCAAAGTGATACGATGCATGCTTCGTTTGTAGCCGTGGTAGTCGTTGATGGGATTGTGGAGAACCACTCGGTTGTCCCTGATGTCCGATGTTAGCTCCTCTGAACTAATAGCACGCTTTTCTGAAGACTTACCAGATGGCCAAGTCTCCCACCTGCCACTGAAAGCGACAAGTAAACTCCGGCTTGACTTGGTGTTGGTGAAGATAGTTCAGCAGCGGAGCACTCTCTTCCGCGGTCCAGCCATCGAAGCGATCAGTATGAGCCACGTTCAGGTATAGAGACTTCTTCCCAGTCTCGGGGTGTGTCCGGACTGCAGGGTGGCAAGCTACCAGCTCATCGGACTTGTGACCAGTATCATTGATTCTGTCTTCACGAGTCTTGGATGCCGCAGCTTTCGCCGATGTGTGCACGCAAGTCAATTCCGACAAAGTCTTCTTCAAGCCTTCAGACAAGGCTTCGTACGCTGCGACCTGGTTTGCGAACAGTGTATCGCCACCAAATGGCGGCAACTCTCGGGCCAGAAGCATAGTAGCCATGGGTGGTGTCTCGAGGTACATCGTATCGCTATGCCATATGCCACCAAAATTGGTCTTTTCATGTTCGCGCTTCAGGACATGCGTGATCTCTGGATATCCTTCGATGCCAGGGACCATGGGATATGGGCTAGGTTTGCCAACAGTCGAAGCGAACCTGAGATATGCTTCAGGGCTTAGGTCTTGCCTCCGGACAAATATCACTTTGTTCTCAAGCCAAGACTGGCGGATCTCCCGAGTCTGCTCTACTGTCACGTTTCGCAGGTCGATTCCAGTCATCTCAGCCCCAAGAGACCCCGCGATAGGCCTGATTTGCATGCCATCTTTGGCGAATGTGGCCAAGTTTCTTAGTGATAGGAGGGAACGCTGTTTGTACGCGCTGTACACACGTCTTGATTGTATGGGCTTCAAATGCATGCTCTCGCTTAGCACTCCCTTCACTGCGTGCTCAACATGGCTCTTCAAATACTAAGCGCCTCTTGCTGGGCAGTCAGAACTTGCCTTAACCAACCCGAGGTTCTCCACCGGTCAGACGGCAGAAAGTTTAGGCTGTTAACCGCGGGTTGGTCAAACCTGAAGATCCTTTCCGCCAATATTGTTGGATGCCATGTTGGATGGTGAGAAAGCAGCTTGCTCGATGTTCTGTAAGTACTTTTCTGGGTTCCGGTCCATATCATCTTGCCGATTCCTCGCAGTGGGTAGTCCTTATGCCGCCAAACTTTGGTGTCGTCGGAGATGTCATAGGAGACTGTCTCAGCATCCTTGGGGTCCACGACTTGAATGGATACTGTCCAAGATGGGAAACTTTCCAGCTGCGATGGAGTTGTACATATCGCGAACTTGATGATCGGGATTCTCTCCAGCAAGCTTGATCGCCTCCTCCTTGGTCAAGGTCTTCTTGCCCTCATCCGGCTTGAAGTGCCACCTTGACGTACTTGAAGCTACCGTCTTCTGGCTTTCCCAGCTTGTAGGTATGTACACCATAGCCATTGACATTTCGAAGCGATGCTGGGACACCTCGACCACCGAACACTTGTATCAGAGCGTGTGTGCCTTCTTGATTATTTTTGTGAAAGTCCCAGAACATAGTAGCGTCAGGTAAATTGGTCTGTGGGTATTTCTTGTGCGATCGATTGGCTAATGGAAAATTTGTTGGATCCCTTATGGAAAAGGACCAGCAGGTCAGTCATGACAAAGTCCTGGTTGCCCTCTTCGGTGAAGAATTTCACAGCGGATCGTCGAATGTCGCGAGCAGCATCCGAAGAACCTTTTTTTTCCCAGCGACTGTAGATATACGCGCGAGCAGTGGAATCGTTTCGCCAATCCTAGTCAAGAAGTTGCACGAGGTGTTATCTTAAATGTCATGCGTAACCTCAACTTCACCCCAGGTACCGGCAGCTGTGGCGTGTTCCACTCTCTCTGAAATTCGCTATCGCGCAAAGGGTGCAAGTGTCTCGAGCAACTGCATGTCCGCCTCGATTCCGGCCATGAGTCCCTCTCATGTTCACGGAACTGGTAGGGTCCGCGATGGGTCACCGTTCGGCTAGAGTGTAGTACCGTGCTCGTCCAGCTTGTTAGAATTAAACTGTGCCATCTTGAAAGCCCTGTACAAAGAATTCGTCCTGAAACTGTGGTGTAGTTGTTTCCCTGAGGATATCACAAAGGTTATCATCGTCGCTTTGGCCGTGTAACGCTCGCTGTCTAGATGTGGGGTCAAGGCGGGCTGTAAAAGATGGGAACATGCAGGAATAGGCATGATAGGACGTTAGCGACTCGGACCAGGCTCGATGATGATCATGCCGTGGGTGGTACGCTTCTTACAAACATTCGATCAGTATGTCGATGCAACTGTGGTGCACGAGCTTATGCTCAACTATGCATTATGCTAGGGGTATCATTCGCTTCATGCATCTGTATCGTCTCGTCCTGTTTGGGGTTCTGTCATCTCCACTCTACGCACGAGGCCGTGCTATCAAATTCAAGCCGGAGGCGATATGCACATTGTGGGCAATCGAGTCAATGCCCTTCGTTGGATCGGCCAGCTGGAAGTCGAATCTTGCCATGATCTGTTTGGAGTCAGTATTTTTGAGCTCACGTTTTGAGCGGAATTGTGAAATACCTCAAACACCGCCTTATGGCACTCCATCATGGCTATATGCTTGCCTAAGCACTGGAACCTGCCGGCTCCAAAGGATGTATCAATTGCTTGCTGACGGGCTCTGCGCGTGGCCTCGTCGCCCTCAAGGAGCCGCTCAGGTCGAAAGTATTCAGCATCTTGGCCAAAGACAGTCTTGTTGCGCATTACGGCGTCGTTGCAGTCGCAAACCTCGGTACCTGGCGGAAAATAGATATCTTTGAAAGTGTCACCAGTAAGAGTCACCTTTGACTTCAACCCGAAAAGTGGTGGAAACATTCTGATGGTCTCCTGGACAACCGCTTTGAGATACGGCAGCTTCAAGGCTTCGGTGTATTTGACCACGGGTCTTGACACACCCGCTTTGACTGCGTTATCGACCTCGGCTCGAAGCTTGGCGTACGTTGGAGGACTTCCTGCAAGCATGAATATGACACTCATCATGACCCCAGTGGTCGAATCGGAGCCTGCGATGATCTGGAGAAAAGCCTCGGCTTCACATTGAAGTTGCGATAGACCCTTCTCGACAAAGTGGCCAAGCATATCATTCTTGACCTTGGCATCAGGACCGTACCGCGCTGCAACTGCCTTCTGGGCAAAGGCTAATGCTGGACCAATACCAGATTTGTCGGTCACTTTAGGTGCCGCCACAGCCCGGAGCCATGGTTGCGCGAAGAAGTTGTAGACCGACGAATGATTCGCTTGTAAGCCGAGAATGACCATGAAAGAGGTATTCAGCTTGTTGTAGCCCCAAAGATCATCGTTGGCAGCCATAAAGCCGAAAGGTGACCCGAACGCCACGGTGCTGAGCACGTCCAGTGTGAAGAAGCGGGCAATATTCGCCAGGTCCATCGGTAGACCGTTGTACGTGTTCTTGATCAGATAGATCATATCGTTAACCCTGGCGTCGATATCAGGCTCGAAGGTTGCAATATCACGACCATTGTACTTGGGGTGTCAGTCACATGCTGCCAAGTTTAGGGTCAAGTACTCACGCCACCAGCTTCTTTGGCCTTCAGCTCGGTATGAAGTTGCTCGTCACGGGTCGAGAAGACTGTGTCTAATCTCGGATCAAGCTTCATGGCATCATACCAATGCGACCTGGTCCATCGCGAACCCGGTGCAGCCATGTGCCGAATCAATTCGGGATCATCGGTGACAAGCAAATTCGGACCTATGCGGGCCGGCGATCCTATTGATCCTGGTCAGACGACCTTTTTCGACTTCATCTGTGGAGGCATAGGGGAGCATACCATAGTCTCGGAGAGCATCTCGCTGCGACTTGGGCAGACGGGCACTGCACTCTTCCCAAAACAGCCACGCGCGACTGAAGGCTGCGGCGCGTGGTCCCTTGAACTGCCGTAGCTTGGCGTAATTGACTATGCCGCCAATGATGAGGTAGGACAGCAGCAACACCAGGAGTGAGGCGAGGATGGGTGATATGCTGGGCAGCTCTGCCATCGTGGCACAGGCACAGGTTGTCGTCCTTTTGTTCTTTTGGCACAAATCGGCGAGCACAAGGAGGGAGGACCAATCCCGCGCTTTGTCGGCTCGGCTGGGGATCTCGGCCCGATCTCGGATTGAGTGCCTGAGGCCGCACGATTCAGATGGCGTCGCTGAGACGGCATCCATGTTCTACGTTGAGCCGTGCGGCGCGCGCCGGTGAAGCGAGTGAGATAAAGTACATTGAGGGTCCAGTCCAGATGCGAGGTGCTGAAACAAGATCATTCACGTGGCAGTTTTGGCGCGCATGGACGACGAATTTCTCATCACTGAAGTCTGGACCGACTGCGAAACAGTCTAAAATCGTCCACATACTGCCCGCCAAGCACTATCTGTCCGTGGCGACCACTCATCGCCAAAATCAGGTCTCAGGCGTCAATTGGCTATATACACCGGCTCTGACATGCTTCCAAGAGGACGACAGTCACGACGATCTGTTCATTTAGCCATCTCGTCATGGCAGCTGGTATGGAGATGCAGCTAGAGCAAGTCGAGGTCGAAGCTCGGGAGTCTGGTGATGCTTTCAGTGACGACTCTGGCTACGACGAGGGTTACTTATCGACAGAATCCGCAGCCTCAAGCATATTCGAGTACGAACAAGAAAATGGTCGGACGTACCATGCCTTCCGGCGAGGAAAATACGTCATGCCGAATGATGAATCTGAGCAAGAACGAATGGATATCACCTACCACAGTATCCGTCTCACCATGGAAGAGAGACACTTCATAGCGCCAATTCAGAATCCCAGAATGGTACTGGACATTGGCACTGGCACCGGCATCTGGGCTATCGATATGGCGGATGACTATCCTCACTCGCAAGTCGTTGGCACTGATCTATCGCCGATACAACCTACAGCAGTTCCGCCAAACCTAGAGTTCCAGATTGCCGACGCCGATGAAACATGGACCTTCAACCAGCAGTTTGACTTCGTGCACTCCCGCCTTATCAATGGCTTCTCAGTCAAGTCATGGCAATTCTTTTACGACCAAGCATTCAAAGTCCTGCAACCGGGCGGCTGGGTCGAGAATCAAGAATTTGACCTCAACTTCGGCTCTGACGACAACACATTTCCCGAAGATAGTGCTGTGCAGAGATGGGAGAACCTGTGGGAAGCGGGCATCCGAAAGTTTGGTCTCACAGGGAGGTGTTACCCTGGGCAAATGAAGCAGGCTATGGAGGATGCTGGCTTCATCAATGTGACGATCAAGCCATTCAAGATTCCTATCGGACCGTGGCCAAAGGACAAGCGATTGCGAGAAGCTGGACTTCTGTTCTTGATCGGTTTGCTTGAAGGTGTTTCCGGGTTGAGCTTGCGGACCTTCACCCAGGGCCTTGGCTGGACAGTGCAGGAATTGGAGGTGCTGCTCATGGAGGTCAAGCATGAGTGGAAGCAGAAGAGGATACATACATACTGCCCATTGTAAGTGATCGCCATTCTGGAGAGGGGCAACACTGCTGACGATACCAGATATATCGTGTATGGACAGAAACCGCCGTCTGCCAGACAGATCGTGAAACTTGATACCGTGAAGTGTTGTGACGAGCGTTGAGGCGACATGCATATACCAGTGGATTATTTCAGCGTACATTACGATTCAGAGTAATCGGCTGAGCACTATCGGGAAGCTGTGAGCAGTGAACCAGGAAGATATACCACACCAGAAAGCTCCAGCACATTCTGAAGATATTGAGGACAAACACAGACTCGAAGCAATATAGGCCATCTCCGGATGCTGGTCGCACACATAACCGAGTCAACCTTATGTCCCCACAGTCTACCAACAGTCGCGACCCTCCACCCTGTCTCCAACTTCCAGCAGACTTCGATGCAAGATCCACGAGCTCGGGCACTCACTCTTGGTACCCTGCTGCAATTCATATGACCTGGCTAGTCGGCTCTCATCGCACACAGATTGATCTCGATCTGGCGAGGCGCTACAAGCGTTCTTGATGACTCTGCGACCCGCTTAGAGGATGTTTGACCACAACGGCAAAAAGTTTAGAGCAGCAAGAGGTGGACTGGGAGTCGCGCATGTGCAAACTCGTCCTGTGCGGCTTCATGATAGCACATATGCTTGCGAAAGAGGGGACGACTTGAAACTGTATGTGGAAAACACAGAATGGTATCCCTTGACGACCGTGCTTGGTGAATTGGCTGAACTGCGTCAAGCACGCTAATTCGATCATACTCTGTTGCACTGCGGCGACACTAGTCGCAACAACATCACGACTGGTCGCAGGAGGAGGAGGAGGAGGAGGAGGCTCAATCTTCCCTCTCCAGCAGGGACCGTTGTTCTTTTTGCCGCACGTTCGCCTTGCGGATTGGACCTACCATGTAGTCTTTGAGACGATTCGAAAAGCCAAGGACAAATACCATAATCTCATACATCGTGCTCGCTACGCAGTACATGCTAATACAACGGCTGAACCTCACACAGTCTGCCACAAGACTCTCCCCTTCGTATCGAACCCCCGTCTCAATCGTATACCTTCTCCCCGTGGTGCGACATCGCACCCTCTCTACTTCAAGAATGACGGCGAAAGCTTATGGCTCAGCACCTTCTCCAAGAACTCTCCGTGCTTCCTCTCCTTATCGTTCGCGTCCGTCCACACCTTCTCGTGCGTGGAAAGTCGACGAGTGTCATAGGTCGATCGACTGCTGCTCCTTGGCGTAGAGTAAGAGGACTCACGGTCCATCCTTGAGCGCGACTTGGATCGTTCCCGCTTCGACTTGTAGTTTTCTGCGAAGGCGATGGACTCGGCGGGCATGTCGCGAGCATGCATCATGGTGTTGGAGTTGTCTAGTGATGTTCTGCCATTGCGGTTGTTGTCGAGTGGTGAGGTTTTGCGGGAGCGGCTCTGGCTTCTGGAGGTGCTTTGTGAGGGGCCGATTGTTGGGTAGACTTCGTCTGCGAGCCATTGGTTGTTAGAGAGGCGGTTTGTTTGGGTGGTGGGCTCTGACGAGCCGCCGACGTTGGAGTGGATGCTTCTTCGGTCGCCAGGCATTTTCTTGCGTGGGATTGGAAGTTGATCTTGGTGATTGGGAACGCAATATTTGCCGTGTTGAAATTGTTTGTTGGTGGTGCTGATTGGTTGTCGTCGGTGCTATCTGATGTGTCGTATGACAGTAAGACAGGAGCTCGACTCCAAGTCCTATATATCTGCTCAAAAACATGCTGCGCACCTCCATCTTGCCTGACTATTACGCATCATAGCCATGGCGTGCTTGGTATTATCATTGATTGAAGTGTCGTTGATGACCCTGGCAGAGCGACTTACATCATGTTGCACTCTTTCCAATGCGTACGCGTCCTCTCAGTATCATGCCAGAGGCTTGATACAGCCCTACTATACAATACTCACGTCATGCCAATGTTGAGTAGCGAAGAAGTAGGTGAAGCAGCTCTGGCCAAGGCCTCGGCCAGACCCTGCCGAGCCACATGTACACATGTGCTCCGCGGGCGTCGCCACTTGCAACTTGGATCGTGCTAGCCCTTCCATATTGCCCTGTAGGCTAGAGCAGATGTGCTTCGGCCTACCGTTGTGGATGCCAAGCTCGTTCAGAGATGCTGTTCGCTAGTCGCGGCCAACCAGAACACTGTACTCGGATCAAGATCCCGAGGGCTCGGCAGACGTCGTCCGAGATGTCGGTTCCGGTCGTGATGCTGACTCACAAGATTTGAGCATCTGTGGTCTCTGGGTATGTGTCAAAAAGGGGGGGGGGGGGAAATATCTCGGTGCCTTTCGGCGATCCTGCTCCCCGAGACATGGACATGCACTAGCGCCAAGCCATTCTGAGCGAATCGGCGACTTGCATATCTTTGTTGTCTCGCCCACACCTTCGGCATTGTCGTATCGCGGTGAGTTCGACTTGCCGTGAGGGCGGTCGGTGTCCGAGATCTTGGCCACCCATTAGCTTCCGCAGCTTTGGGCCCAATTGACATGTCGGATATATCCGAACGACCCAGTCATATGCCCCGTGATGTACTCGTGTACTTGCCGAGCAGTTCGCAATCCTATAACACTCTTCCTTGAGCTTCGATTGAGCATGCTGCTGTCACGTTAGCTCTCAAAAGCAGGAGGGCGATCTTCTTGACGCTCAAAGCTGACGAGCTATGCGGCGACAATGCTTGCCAGCACCCTCCGGACGGCCTTTGCGAACTGACACCCAAGTGCGATATCGCGGGATCAATCTGTCGTTGATGAAGTCCGCTCATACATAGCCAGCCGCTCAAGAAAACCACCCATAGCGCAGTGATAGCCACGACAAGAGGTTTGTACCTGCTGTCAGTCTCCTTGATTCATACCGGGCATGGGCGCCTCTCTTTCCTTCAGGGCGTGATCTTCTTTCTACACGCGCCTGGCCGCCTTGAACGGTCAGACAGACAGCCTATTCCAGCGTGTCATCCCGCGATGATTGCCGATGCGCAACTTTTGTGAACTCCAGAGGACAGCTGTCTTAAAAGCCGATGACTGATCGAGGAGAGGGAGTAGTTGAGGTGAAGTGAAGTGACTACGCGATTTCGGTAAATGCCGAATATCACTGTTCGGTTATGCAGTGCCCTTTCCTTCGTTTCCTCGTCTCGTCCGTCAATCTTTCTTCTTGCCTCTGCAACCACACGGAGATCGACCGCCACTTACACACTCATGTCGCCAGTAGCAGCAGTAACATCCAGCTCAATTTGTAAACGGCTTCAGCAACGCATCCGCAGCGGCACAGACAGCGACTCACACCAGCAAAGGCCATCAGCATGGCAATCCCAAGAACCGCAGCTGAGGTCTTTGCTTTGCTGAAGTATTTTCTGAGGAACACTTGCATTAAGCGGCCTGTCTTCGAGAGGAAGGTTGGCCGGGCTGGGGTTGACGAAAAACCCACTATAATACCCGCGGGCACCGAGCACACTGTAAAGCTGAATTGGTAATATATGCAACTGACGGTGTACTTCAATCACGGAGAACGCGCTTCAGAGCCATTGTGAGGAGAGCCCTTCATGAAGCCATCTTGGAGCCGGATGGTCGTGGTTCCAGTCTGGCTTGTCCAGGGAGATTGCATGCTTGACCCCAAGGAGATCACCAAGCTGATGGACCTTCTCGCCTGCTTCGACACTTGTAACCAGTGGGCGTTGCACTACTGAAGAGATCGTGTGTGTGAAGGGCGACGATTGCTGGTTCAAGTGGATGTGCGCTGCTCAAGGCGAGCGGGATTTTGGAGGCCGGAGCATGGGCGTCGAGGATCTGTCGCCCAACACAAGACTCCTTTTGATGTACGATCAGTAAGCGATGTTTCGGAGTTGAGAGTGGCACCACTCTCAGACACGTCTGTGAAAACTTCTGAGGTATGCTTTGAGGTGGTGGTCATGCGGTCTTTGGAAAAGAGTGAATAGTCTCGAGTTCAGGTCTGTGCTGAGCAGACTGGTCGCGATGCGCTTGTTCTTCCGCTCACAAGTAACCGTTCTTCCACCATCCTTGGCTTGGTTGAAATCTTCCGCTTCTCTCTGAAACACGCAAACTCTGCGCGCAGACAACGCACCTTCCAAGCCTCAAGCCGTCCTTAGAAATTGACCGTCGCTGCGCTGCCTCCTCTATCTGGGCCTGCCAATGCGCGAGCGCCTGCAGACCGCCTCCGCAATAGAGTGGCTGCTTCGAAAGCGAAGGTGGATTGTGTCGGCAGTCCATCCAAGGAACGGAACTCTGGTACTCGTCGCGAACATCAACAATCAACCTCGAGCCCACCAACATCATCATGGCTTCGAGGAGATGAGCAGAAAGGACGCATCGTGGCTTGAGATGAAGGTACCGCCCAAGGTCATTCAATGTTCGGTGTTCATGACCTCGGAACAGTACTATGTCGAGATAGACCAAGAGAGTACTCTTGGGAAAGTATTCGATCACTACTCGGCGGAGTTGTGATCAGAGGACGAACTGTAGAGCGCAGCAGGGTTGACGATTTGGGAAGGCAAGCGTGGGACCAGAATCGATTGGATTGCGTAAGATGAACGGCATCGCAGCTGAAGTACTGTACGGTGATCATGAGTTGAAGATCCTTGAATACAGCAACTCATGTCGACCCATCCACAGATCCATGATTGGGACAGTCACAGCAGCCAAGTCCACTTGAGAACTCCTCTCGCGCTCTATGCAAGAATTGATGCACTCCTGCAACCGAGAGTGTGCCAATAAAGCCTGATTTTGATACGGGCCGATCACGCTTGCTCTTACAGCCGCCGATAGCACTGCCTTGGCATGATTGAGCAAGAAGAGATACGCAGTGTCATGCAGCGACAGCGATAGCGCAGCGCATACAGCACCGAAGAGTGGTGCGAAATGAGCTTGCAGCTGGAGACCCAAGTCATCGATCAGGTTCGACTTCAACTTGACCGCAAACGACGATACATTCTCCCTGGCCTCTCCTGCAGCGGCAGAGGGCCGCAAAGCTCGCTCCCAGATCTGCAACAATGCTCGGCCTTGAGCGATGCTGGCTCGTCTCGCCACGGTGCAGGGTGTGCTTGCATCAAAGTCGTTGTCCAGGTCTTGCAACGTGGACGGATTGTGGTATGCAGAAAGCACATACGGCAAGGCGGACGAGGCCAAGTTGACCACTGACTGCTCCAGGAAGGCCTCGGCAGCTGCTAGCTTTGCCGATGCAGAGGAAGACCTGTGAGTGTTGGACAGTCCCTTGTGGCCGAGGAAGGACTCCAGGCCGGAGGAGAATGCGAATGATCCGAGAGGTAGAGCAGAGTCTGATAACAAGAGCAAGGCGTGCAGCGAAGGAGACGCCATTGTTGGTGTCTGGTCTGGCGATTTCTCGCGCTGGTCTTGGCGCAAAATCGAAGAGGCCGCAGGTTCGAGATGCTGCCTACAGGATCATAGTGTTACCACGACCTTTCCGCCTTCATCGCCAGTCTCTTTCCCTTCGGTCAAAAGGTACCTGAATTTTCACTTCTGTAAGCAAAGCGTTCATGTCGACCGGAGAAGCATCACAGCCAGAAACGGAGTGGCCCGTCCGCACAGAGATAGCGACTGTACTCAATGATTGGGTAGTACTGCCATCCCTTATCAACCTGCTTCCCAATTGATATCATCTCTCCTTCCTGCGACTCTTTTCCACCTTGAATACACTCGCCAGACACGCTCTGACTTTATGACGACTCCATTATTCATGATATGTGGAAGAAGTCGTGCGCACCAAACCCTCATATGAGGCTCCACGGCAATTACGTACAAATTTCGACGTAGCTTTGCTCTCACGTGAGCGGATCTGGCGTACCGAAGTGCCTGAGTGCCTCAAGTCTGACTTTCTCCGGAGGCGCATCGATGAGCAGAATCTGTGCAGGATGACAACAAGCATGTCCAGGGCAGGGCACGTCACCGAGCTCACGAAGCTGCGAACATGTGAATTACGGGCGTTCAGATGCTCCATCAGCGCCGCTTTGATGACTATGCAGACGACGCGTGAGAGCGCGGGACAGCGGTCGGAGGGGAGGGACACTTCTGATGGACAGACACACTTCGGCAACGAGCCTCCGAGGAGTTGTCGGGTACGAGTGCAGCAAAGCACGTCACCCGCTCACAGACCGCTCGCTGGTGGGTAGCATGATGTGAAGTCTAAGTCATGGCAAAACGACGCTACGATTTGCGTTTCCTTATGTCATTCATGCCGCTATGGATCCGCTCTCGCTATAGAATTAACCACTGCTGAGGCCAATCGTGAAATTCCGCATTTCACCTTCGTAGCAAAACCTCACGAACCAGCACTCCACCGCCACAATGGCCCTTCCAAACGACCCCAACCCCCTCTTCCAACTCCTCGACTTCGACATCGACCGCTACATCAATCCCTGGGTCCCGCACAACCGCCTCAGCTACCTCCCAAAGCCGATCTCGAGATGGCTCGGATACCGTTCCCAGCCTGCAAAAGAACCCTACGCCGTCCTTCAATGGCCCGTGACGTTCCTCGCCACAATCGCGGGCCTCTGCCTCGTCGGCGGAATTGGCAACTACGCCCCCGGCATCGTCGATTGGCACCCTCCAGTAATCATAGCTTCCCTCGGCGCATCGGCAGTCCTCGACTTCAACACGATCAAATCACCCCTCGCACAACCGCGGAACTCAATCATTGGCAACACCCTCGCAGCCATATGTGGAGTGGCCGTCTCAAAGGGATTTGAACACTACTCCGACTTTGGGGCGCCGTATCCACACAATATCCAATGGGTTGCTGGGGCGGTGGGATGTGCGTTGGCGAGTCTGGTGATGAGTCTGACGAATACGATTCACCCACCTGGAGGTGCGACGGCCGTGCTGGCGAGTACGCAGACACAGGTTATTGCGATGGGCTGGAGGTATGTGCCGATTGTCCTGATGGATAGTACGTTGATGGTCATTGTCGCCCTCATTTTCAACAATATCCTCAGGCAATATCCGACGTATTGGTGGACGCCTGGTGATACTGGGAGGAAGTTGCGACAGCAGCGCAGAGAGGAGAGGGGGGAGCAGAAGGGGGGTGAGAATGCGGCGGAGCAGGGTAAGGCGAGGAGTGATAGTAGCAGGTATGACTTTCCCCAAGCCCTCACTCTCGATTCGCCTCCATACTGATCACTTTTGCAGCGACTCAGACCGCACTCTTCGCAGAGAGCTCAGCAACGCAATGGCATCTGTCGAGTTTGTTGATGGTATGGAAGATGTTCACATCCAGCCGTATAAGATCCAGATGCCGCATCATGTCAAGTTGGAGGATGATGAGGTGATGTTTTTGGAGAAGATCCAGGAGAGGCTGAGGATGCATGGAGAGGTCGATCCCAGGCGGACTTGGTAGATACCCCACATCATGAGATGATGATAGCGATCTTTGCAAGTACTTCTTACGTTTGTAGCGAGGCGTTCAGACGTCGAAATGGGTTGGAAACGATTGTGAAGAGTCAGTCTTCAGTGTATCATCTCTTCGCACGGAAATCATCTCAGAGAAGTACCACTGGCTTCGATCGTGTTGAATCCCTCTCCTGCTCAGAGCATGCCACATCTACATTCGCCCGCCGGGTAAGATTCGTATAATTACCCAGCTCCCATCCTCTCACGAGTCCCTTCCCCTCACCTCAACCATCGAACCCTCCTCCTCTCTCACTAGCCACTCAAGCCACAACCCCATCCCTCGCCCGCAAATACTCCTTCCTAAAAGCATTCCGATCCGTCTCCTCCCCCCTCTGCAACGGCGTCCACTTCGGATCCTCCTTAAACAGCCTCAACGCTTTCGTATAATTCTGCTCATCAGTCGTGAACCGATGGTAAATCCCCGCTGGCATAATCATCTAGAATTCACCCTCAACGTCAGCAAAGATTCCTTCCTTTACGAGGAGCTGCAACTCCCTCTCCCGCTCCCGCTCCCCTCTTCTACTTTCAAACGTACCAAATCCCCCTCCTCCAACTTGATCCGGATCCAATCGTCCTCCCTCCCCCTCACATCAAAGTACCCGCCCCCCTTCAGAATGTACCGAATCTCCTCGTCCTCATGCAAATGCTCGTGGAAGAAATTCTTCACCTTCTCCTCGTAGTTTGGCAGCGACGTGGGGGAAATTTCAATCTCGTCGCGGTTCTTGTACTGGCGGTCCGACGCGATTTGGTTCACGGCGGCTAGGTTGTTGGGCAGTTCGTGGTGGATGATGCCCAGGTCGCTTAATTTCTCGGGGGTGACGGGGCGGCCGGAGTCGTGGGGGGCGCGTTGGTCGCCCTGGTGGAGGGATGGGGTTAGTGGGAGGGAGGGAGGAGTGGTATGGTGGTGGGGTTGGAGGGGCGGGGTGGGACTGGACGTACGGGGAGGTTGTCGAACCAGTAGGCTTTCATCTTGAGGGTTGTGGTGGTTGTGAGGTGTCTGTTGATGGTGGTTTAGTGTGACAGAGGTTGTAGAGGTCGGAATCGCGCGAGCATTGAGAGTAAGAATGGAATTTTGTAACCGCGGTGGTGGAGGGGACTTTTTGGTATGTGAGAGCGAGCACAGGACCCTGCAGCCTGTCACGTCATTCACAATCCTTGCCGCTATCTGAGGCACGTGGTTAGATGCTGGAGTTGATTGATCGGCCAGTGACATGAAGCAAAGCAGAAATCATGGCTGGGAGAGTCTCTATGCAATACGCTGACGTCGAAACAAGAGCCATCTTAACCCCTTCAACGCATATACTACAATGTTCGTCTCACACAACACCTCTCATGCATGCTTCGTCCCACTATACATTCTTACTCCCATACATCCAAGCCATATAGTCATCAAGACTCTCAATCGCCTCCCTTTCCTTCGCAAGCGGCTTCTCAACCCTAACAACCTCCTTGCCCGCATCCATTCTATCAACCATTTGTCTGATTTCCGCGCTCTTCTCCGACATCTGTCGCAGGAACTCGATGTATTTCTGGAGGCCTTTGTCTTCCACTTCATCGGCCTCATCGTCGCTATGGTAAAAGGCATGCTTCCGTCTCGCTTTGCAATCCTCATAAAGCGCCCACTGATGCATAGTGATCTCATACTCTTTCAAGATGTAATCGATCTCCCACTTCTGGTCCCTTTTGAGGTCTGTGGGACGGTCGCCTTCGATGTATTCGCCGTCCACCTTCGATTGAACGATGACTGTGGCGTAGAAGAGGGGCCCGAGGTCTGAGTCTCGTTTGCCGATGCTGTCGAGGAAGAGACGGTCTGCGGAGCCCTCGGTGGAGTAGCTCGTTGGAATTGGTTTCTCAGTCGCGACTTCGTCGTTGTTGACCTCAGTCGCCACCTCGTCATCAGTTGTGGGCGCGGACGGCGGTGTCTCAACTACATTGCCTGAGGCAACGTCTAGAGGCTCGTCCCGGGAATCTTCATCGACTGCTTGGACGTCTTCCTTGCCCATGACGTCTCGCTCGAAGGCTGCGACCTTCTCCTTCGATGAACTCTGGATGGCATCAATGTCCTTATCTGCCATGGGCTCCGCAAAGACGTGCAGCGCAGTAGGCATATCATCGCGCTCTGGTCGAGTCTCGAAGTGGAAGCGCAACGACTGGTTCGGGAACTTGGCCGTGGCCTTGTTGAGGATCTCGTTCATGATATCGAGACTGGCCTTGAACTCCTGGTCACCAAGGCAGCTGTCTGTCTGGCCATGGAGAGCGCGGTCCATCTCGTGCATCGGAATGTATTGGAAGCCAAAGATGCGCTTGACATTGTGGTAGGCGACGAAGATACCGTTCATGCGACCCATGCGTGCCTGAAGCATGTACTTGAGCATAGTTGAGCGGATCATGTCGTAGTATTCCTTCTCATACGAGCCCCATTTGCCTTGAAGATTGTAAAGCTCGTACCCAGTCATGCGCTCATAGTCTACAGCAGAGTGGCGAACGGACACTACAGCTCGTGTCTTGAGATCAAACGTGCCGTTCCCAGGCAATCGTGGATCGTAGGCGTCGAGCTGCGACCGCATCAAGAAGTCGCCTATCGAGGTGTACTGGTAGGCCTCGGGAGAGGTCTTCCATTCATTGGGTACCTGTCGTGGGTCGTCCTTGCGGTATCGCTCATAATCGTTCTTGGACACGGTGAGTAGAAGCTCCATAGACTTGCCAAGGAGCATTAGCACATTGCCGCTGTCGTACTCTCTATCGGCATCGATAGCATATGTTCCATTCTTCCATCGAAGGAACACAGCGCTAGGTGCTCTGTTGATATCTGTAAAAGTTTGTTTGGGCTGCGCTTTGGAAAACTCATGGCTCATCATGGCGGTGTTGACCAAACGGAAGTTGGACAGCAGATAGTGGAAGTGTGCCAACGAGCTTGTCATGCTGGAGGTTGATCCGATGTATCTCTTGCCTTCCTTTAATGCCAGTGCTGACAAGGCCTCGTCTTGCGAAGAAGTCTTGTACTCCTTCAACGCGTTGAAGTCAAAGTCGGCGACGGGCATGATGTTCTGGAGATATGGATCGAAGTTGTAGACGCGAGAAGCCGGATCCTGTAGTTGATATACTCCAGGATTGAACAAGACACGATCCAAGCCATACTGGAGATATGGCACATCAGGTTGTGGAATGTCGAGAGGCTTGATGCTGATTTTAGACGGGTCCAGAGACGTGATCTGCTCCGACGAGGCTTGTGCCTTACCGGATGACTCTCCGTCAGGCGGTGGCGATTCCGGAGGAGTGCTGCTAGAAATCTGCTTTGCGCCACCACCCTTGATCAAATCAGCGATTGAGCGCTCTGATGGAGGCAAAGATTCATCCACCACCATCCTCCGAATGGTCACAGCTGGTCTCCAAGACCCACCCAATAATACATTCATTTCCCGCGGCGTAGGTGGAGATGGGTCGTAGACGCGATACAGATTGGCCAACCTATCGTGCGCATTGCCATCCTCAGTGTGCACGGCATCTGTCGCTGTGGTCTCCGCTTTATTTTCTGGTTCGGGTGCAGATTGTGTCTCCGCCGCAGCAGCTGCCGGCACTTCTGCTTTAACGTTGTGGGTTTTCGCCTGGCGGGACACCAGCAAACTAGTCACGTCGTTCAGTTTGCCTTTTTGCTTTCTACTTCCCTTGCTCTGGACTGCCGATGGGACTGCACTATCTTGACCAGCTTCCACCGTTGTGCCGCCAGACCCAAGGCTACGGTCTGCCGCAACGCCCAAGCCAAAGGGAGTCGAGTTCGTCTTCGAGGTGGCTGAAGTGTCATCGGATACCTTGTCTGCACTGCGCAACAAGTCGAATGAGACTCCTAAAGCACCCTGTCCCGATGCCTTCTTCTGTATCCCAGATTGACCGAACTGTTCCTGCTGTTGCCTCCATCGCGCTGCAAGACTTCGAGGTTGTGACTCTTGTGATAGTGGGCCTCGTAGACCGCTTGCAGCCGGGGAAGTCTTGGCATTGTATGTATTCAGACCTTTGGTATGCTCATCCTTACTTGCTGCAGCCTTGGATTGTTTCTGCGTTTGAGAAGTCGTCTCTTGAGGGATGGCGATATCGCCCACGGCAGGGCTAGGGCGAAACGATCTGATGCCTGCTTGCTCTTTCAAGGCTGGAAAGAGCCTTGGCTCTGTATCATGTGCTTCAACTGCTGCAAGACTATCCACATCCTCTTCTTGCTCCTGTTTCTCCAAAAAGCCCAGAGTCTCCGTCGTCCGTGACAGTCGTTCGTCATCCTCGGCAGCTTTCTCTTCTTGTTCCCTTTTCAGCAAACCCAACAGATCGTCTGGCAAAAGCGTGCCAGGCTTGCCGCTGTTGGTCGTTACCTTTCTCGCCCTTTCTCCCAATGCTCTCCGCTGCTTCCGTTTGGCTTGGTGTGATTTGGGCACAGCGGCCGTGCTCTGATGCAATAACTGCCGGAGCGAATGGATTGACTGTGGTCGTGTGCCTGGCGAAGACACCACTTTGGCCGCTAGCGACTGCTTGAGACGATTGAAGTGGTCATCTCGTTCTGGCTTTGCGGTCTTGGGCGCATTGGCTTTGGTCTGACGTTCAGGCTGAGCTTTCGCTTTCGGTTTGGGGGGCGGCGTGCCAAAGTTATCGCTGATGTCGTTCAATGTGTCGAACCAGGAATCGCTGCTGGCGGCGGTGCTCGTGTGATGGACTTGGCTGTTCCATCGTCGCTGCTGCTGCTGCCGTCGACACGCGACACAGACGAAGCCTGAGCTTCTCCATACTGGCGAGTGGGAGACGGTGGCCAGCATTGGGGTCGTGCGTGTTACAGTGCAATGTGAAAGTCGGAGTCGCCACGTCCCTCTCGACCACTTTGAAGAAGTTCTCGACATGAGCGCGTCACTCAGGCACCGGCGCCGGATCGACCAAAGCCCAGGAACCTCGGCTTCGGCGGTGGCCTAGGCTTACAAAACCGGCAAATACGCGTATTCGAAATCCTCACTCGCTGCACTCGCTCTTCCTCAACAACCATCAACAATACTGCTGCGACTCGCCAACTGCTGCGACTCGCCATTGTCGCATAACAATACTGCTACGACTCGCTATTGTCGCCTATAATCGTAGCGAGTCGCGGCGGTATTGTCGCTTCCTCCTACTGCGTAGGTAAGTTAGGCTCCTTAATAATAGTAGACAGTAAGTTGTTATTGTCTCGTTCCAGGGCTAGTCTCAAAAGAGAGATAAGTCAAGTCACGTGGCGGTATTATTCTTTGGAGAGGCTGAAGCAAGCTGAGCGAAGATAAATGATAGGAATAAGAGTTGTATTCCAATCAGTGAGATAGTAACATGAGTTGAACGCATCAGAACCATAAGGGTTTCTAGCGTTCCTAAATACAAAGGAGATAGAGCGTTTGCTCTCCGTGCTCTCCATGCTCTCCATGCTCTCTCGAGATCACCGAGATCAACGAGATCAAGGAGATCACTTCAGTTGCTCTCTCGGTTCCTTGGTTTTATTCCTGCGGGTGAGAGAGCACTTCTCGGGCGGAAGCGCCCACCAATTGTGGAGGTCTGATTGGTTAGCTTCCTTCAGCCCCAGATCAGAACCGTAACATAAGTATTGAGGAGCTCACCTCACTTGCTATTGTTATATTATAGCGGCGGGTATATCAACTTCTACTGCTGTTACTATTTCTTCGACTCTATACTTATCGACATATATAAATCTAACTATAGACGACTCACTTAGCGATATTAGCCTTAGAACAACGACAACGACAGCGACAGCGACAGCGACAGTACACCCAATCCGCGCTCACCCTTATAAACGCGGTTATTACTATAGCTTACGATAGCGTAAGTGCGATTCCGACTCGTTAGGCGCACGTAGGTAGACTAATGTTTAAACCTATAGTGCATACCGCCGCCCTCGTACCGCCGATACCGACGATTTCTACTACGTGAGCGAGTCGACATAGGCACAATAGCTAGGAGACTCGTAGAAGATAGATAAGGGCAGTATAAAGGTTACGAAGAATAATTTGCGTAAGTTCGACTAGGCTAGCCGTATTATAGAGACTAAAGAGGGTATGTGTCTTATAGTAGACTCGCTATACTATATATACTAACTCGTATTAATAGGTGAGCCGGCTTAGACGGACTGCGATACGTATAAGAGAGCTAGTGTACGCTATATAGTCTTTACTACTAATGCTAACAAGACTTACGCGTATTATAAGCGTTACGCGAAGGCTCGCTACAACTCTCGCAAGTTAGTTAAGGAGCCTAGCGAGTCTAACGAGTCTAGCAATGGTTTATTTAAGGCTGTCGAGGGTGTTTTAACTACTTCTAGCGAGGCTAGCGAGTCTAGTACTCGCCCTACTAATAATACATCGACTCGCTTAGCCGCGGCGGAGAATCATATTTAGCAATTGTAGGGTACTATTAGCCGCTTAATTGAATTTATTAGCGGTCTACTAGGTAGCGAGTCAGTCGCTAAATTTCGCTCTTAGTAATAATATAATATTAAGCAGTCTACCTCCTATCTATGTACTACGAGTCTATACTTCCCTCTACTTTTTCGGTCTTAGCTGCCTCGTAGATAGCTCGATAACAAGCCTATTTCTCGGTGCCTTTACACGCTAGTTGTCGTTAGGTAGACTCTAAAGCAATAGCTGCGAGTCTAGCTACGAGTCTAGCTACGAGTCTAGCTACGAGTCTAGCTACGAGTCTAGCTACGAGTCTAGCTACGAGTCTAGCTATGTAATTATCGAAGCACTAGTTGCTACTATAGACTCGCTTAAGGCACTAGTCGCTACTATAGTCTCGCTTAAGGACTCCTTCTTAATCTCTCCAATTTAACTCGTAGCTAGACTCGTACGCTCTTCCTTTACCTTCTTAACCAATGCTTCGCTAGCTAACGTACTTACTAGCTTATTGCCTAAACCTTTCCCTATAAATACTAAATTCTACTATCGAGAGGGGGCTCTAAACCCCGTTAGCTACGGAGACGAAGACGAAGAGGATTAAGGGCTGCTAGCTGTAAGATTAATATACTCTAGAGACTCGGCGATTAGAGTTATAGCATGTCGATGCGGTAAGCTACGACTCGCTAGACGCTTCTCGCTCTAGCTTACTACACTCGCTAAACGAGAAGTAGCCTAACTCGCTATAGTAGCCTAGCGAGCAATGCCCTAATCCGCTAGACGTACTATAGCACTCGCTGCTATACTCGCTCGCTAGTCCTTAAGCTTACGCTCGCGTCGGCGGTCTACGTCCTTTATAAGTTCGCTAAGACTAGCTAAGGACTCGTTACTACTCGAGTCCTCTACTACTCCTCGTCTATATAGATTGTTTAAGGCTCCGCGACCTTAGTTAACCTAATACGTAACGTTAACTAGTACTTCTCGTCTATCCTTCGCGTTCTAGACACCCTTAGTATACGGTATTAACATGTCCTCGAGATCTCGCTCTCGTAGGCTTAATTTACTTAGAAGAATAGGTGCATTATCTTTAGCAGCCTTTACGAAGAGGAAGGGCGGTATAGTATAAGGACGTGTAAGCTATAGGCCTAGCTTATCCGCGCCTTCTTAAAAGACGAGGTTATAAAGCTAGGTTATCGTATCTACTACTTTAGCTAAAGACGACTCGTAGCGAGTCTATCGTCCGGTAATTTGCCACGCGCTAAGGAGCTTATGCGGCTAATACTCCTATGTCTTAAGGTCCCCCTTACGTTTAATAGTAAACGGCACCTTATATAGCTTAACGGATATTATTAGGCTAGGTCCCCTAGGCGGTTAAGATAGCTTTTTGGCTTTACCCTAGACTAACGAGATAGGAACACTTATACTACGAGCCTTAATAACACTAGTCCGTAGGCCCTAAGCAGCGCTCGACAACGGGTCAATTCTAGCATTACTAAGCTAGCGAACATAAGTCTACTTATTACGAGCGAGTACCTTATTAGCCCGACTATAGCTACTCGCTACGAGTAATATATAAAGACCGTATCCAGTAGTGCCGTTCGGTTTCGAAGGGGTCTCGGTACTAGGAATCGGCAATAAGGGTAAAGGCGGACTCGTTACGGACTCGCTAGGCTCGATAAAGGCTAGGTTAGGTATACTACATTTGCTATACCTTAGTAGATAGCCGTAGACCTCGCTATAAACTAGAGAAGTCTTTACTAACTTATGTATATAAAGATCGTCCTAAGTTAGAGCTAATATAATGTTAGAAGTAGTAGGAAAAGACTCGTAGGAAAAAGGACGTAGGACGTAGACTCGTTACTATATAACCTATAATAGCTTACCGGCTTAAGCGAACAAGTCTATTGTTCGTTCCGTTAGCTCTAATCCGTTAAGGTAAGTAGGCGGTATGTACTTAGCGAGTCCCCCTCTACCTCGGAGATATTGCGTAGTCTCGTTTCGTAGATACTAATAGGCGTAGACATGCAATTTCTTAGGGCCTAGGCTAGGGCCGGCCTCGCTACCGTCTAGTGTTAATAGATAGCTAGCAGTAGTAAGCTTCTTATTAACCTACTCTAGCGTTAGAGGCGGTAAGTATATAGTAAGGTCTATAAGGTATTAGCTATAGGATTTATAGACTCGGTTAAGTAGAAGTAGTAGCGAGTCCGCACTTAAGCTATAGCGAGTCCGCACTTAAGCTGTAGCGAGTCCGCACTTAAGCTATAGCGAGTCCTCCCTTAGCTAAGCTAGGACTCGTAGCTATAGTAGCGCTAGACTCGCTACTATAGACACCCCGGATTAACGTACCGTACTAATCGACTCGCTCCTTCTACTAGCGAAGCTCCTCGTCCTTAGGGTTAAGTAGATGCCTATATAGTTGTGCTCCTTTTAACTCTAGGTAGTCATATAGGATATTTGGTATGCCGTTTATATACGATTCTAGGTTATAACGACGGATACGATAGCGGTTCTACTCGTTAACGAACGATAATACAACACTTCGAAGGATTAGAATATAGATAGTAGCGAATGCTATCCTATCTACGGCTAATGCTTCCTTAAAGAGTCCTATTATAATATACTAATTAAAGAGGTCTCTCTAGCAATTAAATGTAGCCTTAGCACCCTCGCCCTACTAGTGTTTTATAGTTTAATTGCCCTTGCTTAAGGTGTACTAGAAGGCCTTATCAAACGTAAGTAGATTGCTAGCGAGTCGCTCTCGGACTCGTAGATAGGCATTGGCTAGTATAGGCGTCTTAACGCCCTAATTAGATCGTACGCGATTTAGTACCCTACTACCGTAATATATTACTCTAACGTATTAAGCAAATATAGAGAACTTCGTCTTCGCTATAGGCCCTATGTAGTACTAGATAACCCGCCGAGCATAGACGTTAATACAAGCGTAGATCTATATCTTAAAGCGCTCGTATTTTAGAAAGGCATCGATTAACTAGACGTCGTTAGGACCTTCTACTTTTAGCCTCGTATACCGCGGTGTTATAGGGTCTCGTATTATAGAATTACGAGAGACAAAAGGGATAGGGTTAATCGTACGAGCGAGTGTCCTAATACGGTCGCTAATAAAGTTAGCGAGTCTAGTCTACGAGTCTATAGACACCGAGTCTATCCTACCGTCTAATAATATAATGACTCTTACGTAGCTCTCTTACTAGCTTACGATAGCCCTAGTCTTGCTAATAGCTACTGCTTATAACTTCCTAAAGGACTCGCTATATCTTAGGCTCTATAGCTAGAGCTTATTCTTTACTAAGACTACGCTTTAATCCAATACCTCTTCGTAGCTCTTAATACTAACGAAGGGTAAGGTCGAGTCTATCAAGGCGGAGGATAGCATAAGACTCGCTATCGTCGAGGCTATATTTCTAGAATAGTTCCTCGACTCGCTAGCGTAGCTCGGCCTAGCGAGCCTAATTATAAGCCTAATTATCCTCGCGAGTCCCTCGCTACTCTACGAGTCGCTAGCGGAGGGTCCGTTCGCTAATTCGAACACCGTAGAGATTGAAGAGGTTGTCTCGAATAGCTGTCTATGTGAATTTAGCGGCAGTCTATAGCTCGATATCGATGCGAAAGGGCTCTAGATCGATCGCTGGACGTGGCATTATATAAAGCAATGTAGCGAGTGTGCTGTTAGACAAATAGCGAGTCTATAAGACAAATAGCGAGTCTATAATAATGAGGATTGAAGATTGCGAATTTTGAATGCGGGTATTTGCCGGTTTTGTAAGCCTAGGCCACTGTCCTTCATCTCCGCGAGTACGAGGCAGAACCACTTGTCCTAGCCAAGCAATCTATTTGACATACATACCATGGACATCGCCTTTTGAATGCATCACAACTGGGCGAATAGCTACTTTACGATGACTTGCTTCATTGGTATGTGGTGATCACGGGCGGCAGGGCCAACTTTACAATGCGACCATTTCCATCCAGATTGTGGCTCAGTGACATGCCTCGTCATGGCTAGGTTCTGTACATATTGCTCGAGACCACGCGCCTATCCAGTAAATACCAAGCTCAAGCCGTAACGTCAATCTCCACAGAGATGCCTTCCTGTCAGCCTCGATCTTCACCCACGAGACCCACTGGAATGCGCAGTAGCATCACTTCAGCGCTCCATCGGCTCAACCACACTACCATGTTTCTCCTGATCACCTTTGTCTTTTCCTGATTGGAAACAATGCGGCTGGCTCTCCTTTGGCGGACCTCATCATCGCTCATCGCCAGCTTTGAGCATTCGCTAGCCATCTTCGAATTCAACTGCGCCCACGTGGTATCGTTTCTGACGCGACGGCTTGTGGAATCGATAAATAGTCAAGCGCTTCGAGGCGAGACTCGGCTCTCGAGGAAGTGGAAGCAACTGAGCTTCTGATGAGGGCCGCGGACAAGTAACAGATTCCATTAGCTATCGAATGAGCGCGGAGGCGTCCAGGGGCGATTTGAAAAAGCGCGACGTACTGACGATGCAGCTCGAGTATCTGCATACAACTCAGGCACTCGAGAGGCCTTTCATGGAATAAGCTTGGCGTTTTGGCGAAGAGGTTATGGACGCGCTGATCGTATGGCCGTATTGAATAAATTGCTGATGCCACATCTAGGCAGCAGCGTATCAACATAGTGTCTGGCCAGACCAAGTCGTGGCAGTCGCAGAGAGTGTAGCGACGTGCCCGTATCTCAGACATTTGTGATCCTCCGCGCATTGCTCTGGTACGACGAGAGGCCTAGGCAACAGCGTTGTTTGAGACCTCGACGAAGAGATCCAGTCCATACAGTGACGCTCTTACGCCAGACTCAAGCCGTTTATTAAGAATGTCGACTCTAGCTGATGAACGTCGTCGTGTTCATCGCACGACAGTCCTCACAATGCATTGTGCATATAATTATCTGTCTAGCAGTCTTCCATGGTACAACATTAAAATTCGACAAGGTGCATTATGCATGCAAGAGTCTCGCACGTGGCCTCAAAGGATCGCTTGCGGCTCTATATTGCCGTGCGTGCATATGCTCAAGACCTCGCATCCTTTTCCAGGGTCGTGGCAGGGTGCTGCGTCAAGTCCTTGGGTCGACTGTCACTCTCATGCACATTGCAGCCAATCGCTGCCTCGCTTAGTGGTCCTTCGACTGCAGCGCCGTCAGAGCTATAGCTCAAACCTTATAGAAAGGGCGTCGATGGGGAATCGGTGAAAGGCGTCAGCATGGCCTCTATGAAGAGTCTGATCGTACGCTGCAGGAATTATACTATTGAACAATCCCAATCTTCGGATTGGTCGACCTCTCGTGCGAGGCCTCCGAGTTGACTCATCCTCGCCACCAAGCTTGGACGAGCTACCTCAGGCAGCGACTTTTTCGCGGCGCCCTGCATGTGGCGGAGTTGACGCCCGTTGTGGCGGCCTTAATATTCATATTCACTTCGTAACTTCCTTGTTCAGCAGCTGAAACAACCTGCCCATTTTATTCTGCACAAATACAGGACTGTTCAATTCGATCGCCGGCGAAGTGCACAGCTTCGCAACACCGCACTTATGATGGACTTCCGCAGACTGGCTAAAGTGGCAGAGGCCACAAACAGCACCGAGCCCGGCGCATTAAGCGAGCTGCCAGCAAACATCTTGGAGGCACTGATACCTGGTTATGGTCCCATATCTCGGTACATCCTGTCCACGCTTGGTGTTGATATCTCGATCTTCGTCTCCATAGCTGCAATCCTAGTGGTGGCGACCAAAGGTGGACAATTCCTGTTCGACCGAGGAGAGAGCTTGTTCCGGAAGCTGTTTCTCAGTTCTGTCTACATCGACGATGGCGATGACCTGTTTGACATGACGATGGAATGGTTGGCGGAGAGGCAGAGTTCGGCATCGAGGCGGTCCGTTCGAGCTAAGACTCAGCGAGGATCAAGAACCGAAGGCGTTCTGGAGGATGGCCCCGGCGATGCGCTCGACGAGAACGGCATGTTCGATTACAACAAGTGGAACGCTCGAACACCTCCACGCTTCGAACCTCATTATGGCAGGCATTACTTTTGGCATCAAGGTAAATTGTTCTTCTTTCGAAGGTCTCAACGGCCAGCTCAGACTTCGCGCGTCCAGCTTCATTATGGAAGTGGCGACGACGACATTATCCAGCTGGACTGCGTCGGCTGGAACACAAAGCCGATCCAGGGACTGCTCAGGACTATCAAGATCTGGTCGCTTGATAAGCTGAGAAATACCACCACCATCCGGCACCCTACTCCGAAGGATCGAGCCAGGTGGGGAGGCGCATGGAGCAAGACCTCATCGAGACCTTCGCGTCCTATGGAGACGGTAATCCTCGATGCTGAGCAAAAGGCTGGTATAATTAGAGATGTCAACGAGTACCTGCATCCTGCGTCGCCCAAATGGTACGCCACTCGTGGAATCCCATACCGGAGAGGATATCTATTCCATGGCCCGCCCGGAACAGGAAAGACGTCTCTGAGCTTTGCACTTGCTGGTATCTTTGGGTTAGAGATCTTTGCCATCAGTCTGCAAGAGCCGACACTGACCGAAGGCGATCTTATGCAGCTATTCAATGGTCTTCCCAGACGCTGTATTGTACTGCTGGAAGACGTCGATGCCGCCGGTTTGCTGCGTGATGGGAAGAGCGGCAGTGAAGACAGGACGAAGAGGAAGGGCAAATCGGGTAAGGATGAGAAGAAGAAGGACGGCGAGAAAGAGGAAAAGGAGACTAGTGAAGTTCCGCAGAAAGAGTCAGAGCCCACGATGCAAGACACGTTGAAAGATCTTGCGAAAGAAATAAAAGCTGTCAGCATGCCTAAAGGTGGGAAGAGGGGTGGCAACGACAACAATGCTTCCGGCGGGCATCCAAATCGGGCTCCTGGTACTGGCGTTTCTCTGTCCGGGCTGCTGAATGCCATTGACGGCGTAGCCACGCATGAAGGCCGTGTCTTGATCATGACCACAAACCATCCTGAAAAGCTCGATGCCGCCCTCGTCAGACCAGGCCGTGTCGACCGCCGTGTGGAGTTCAAGCTGGCAATGAACGAGCAGATCAGCGAGCTCTTCCTGAGGATGTACGCAATCAGCGATGTACCCAAGTTCGACACCGAGCCCAATGTTAAAGGTGTTCTGACCGTTGGCAAGCCCAAGAGCCACACCAATGGACACATCAAGCATATCGCCAATGGCAAGGCTGTGGCCAACGGGCACACCAATGGTCACGCGAACGGTCACCTGGAAATGCAGCCGGACAGTGTGTCAGAGATGGACTTGGAAGAGTTGGCCATCGAGTTCGCGAGCCATATCCCGGACGATACATTCACGCCGGCTGAGATCCAGAATCATCTGATGATGCACAAGAAGGAGCCACGTGTCGCGGTGGAACAGGCAGAGCGCTGGGTCAAGGAGTTGCTCGCGGAGAAGGAGCGGCAGGATCAGGAGAGGCGAGAAGCTGAGGAAGAGGAGGATGACAAGTCATGATGTTCGTTTCACGACATACGGTGTGCTGTGAGCGGCCAGCCAAAGTAGTAGTTCTATCGGGCATGCAAGCTTCCGAGGTGCAGCTTCAAACGTTGCTGGCAGGAGTTTTTCGCCTAGGGCTGCGGTGTATGACTTTCCTTATGAACGACAGAATGGACGAATAGTGTTGATAGATTTGTCGAATGGAATCCAAGAAAGATAGCAGCCCAGGTAGCATACATACAAGAGGAAGTGATGTTGATGATGAAGATGTGGCCGCTGTGCCAGGTTCCCACAAACAAACATGGATCCGAGCTGTGCTGACTGATGCTTGGCCAAGCAATGCGCGGCCACCTTCTCACTTTTCTCACAATTCTCGAACAGACTTTCGACCCGCGTCTTCCTCCACCGCGCAGCTCTTTTCCCAAACGGTGCGCGATGTGTTTGCGGGTGGGTTGCAATCAGGCGGCGAATCATGCGCCTCGACATTCCGTTGTTCGTTTCAGGCCCTATTTCGCGGCGTAGGTTGTCGTTGACACGGTTGGCTACGCGCCACGAACATATATTTTTCCTTTGTGCGCCTGCTCATCACACAAGCAAACTGTAATCACAGGGCTACCGGAGCGTGGCTTCGGTTGCATCATCACCACCTAACAACAGCTCGCCTCCACCCTACCTAGGTGCCAAGGTCCTACAGCTTCGGTCGCGCGAAGGATCCCATGTCCCGAGCAACCCTGTCGACTGGCTACCGACACCAGGAAAGTGAGCAGTGAGCACCACCACGATAAACCCGACTACTGCTCCAGTCACTTCGTCGCCTTCGTGCTGACCTCGACGGCACTCCCACCACCCAAATGGCATTGCTGAGCCTGCCAAACAATGCCAACTTCCTTCTGGCTGTGGTATTCGGCCTTCTCGCCACTCTTCCCAGTCTGATTCTGTATCTCTTCCCTAAACCGCCATTCCCAAAGAATGCACCCCAGTACTACAACGAAAAATGGCCACTGTTGGGAGCAATGCACTTCTTCACGCAAAGATGGGACTTTTACCGACGAGGAGTCGCTAGCAGCAAAACCGGCAATTTCACCTTCCACGCAGGTTCATATCCCGTGGTAGCATTGTCTGGAGAGGAACCACGGAAAATCTTCTTCGAAGACAAGAGACTTTCTTTTGGCGAGGGCTATGGAGCTCTACTGGGAGGAAGCCCCGATGTCAAAGTTGACAACAATCCAATGGCAGAGTCAGCTGCTGGCTCCTCGGAGTTTGGCCAATACTTCACAAGACGCATAACAGCCCTGCTGAAGGGCCCTGTGCTGAAGAATGGTCTGCCTCAACTACTCAAGGACGCGCGCGAAAACCTCGATGTTCTTGCGAATGATCCTTCGGGCTTCACAAATCCCTTCGACAGTATCTACCGCCTGGTCTTCCATGTCACTATGCGCACAGTCGCGTGCAACGACGTGGCAAACGACCCAGAGCTGGTCAAGCAGTGTCTGCATTACTTCGAGGTTATTGAGGGGACCGGCACACCACTCTCGATTATGTACCCGTGGATGCCAGTTCCTTCAAAGTTCAAGCGTCTCTACGCAGGTGCACAACTTTACAGAATCTTTCAGAAGGTAGTCGCCGAGCGGAAGAGAACAGGTATCAAAGACGACGATGCGTTGCAGTTCCTCATCGACCAGGACGACAGCATCACGGACATTCTCACTTTCGTTCTCGGGTCTCTGTTCGCCGGACAACTAAACAGTGGCATCAACGCCGCCTTCATTCTCTGCTACCTTGCTAGCAACGACTATTGGATGAAACGGGTGCGAGAGGAGGTGAACAGCGTAGCGGACCGTCACTGCCCTGATAAAGACCTGCCGTTGAAAGATCGACTGATGCGCGTCCCAATCGAAGCATGGGAGGGCGAGTTTCCTAACATCGACCTCTGCTTGAAAGACACAATCCGTCTGCAGATGTCCGGCACAGCCTTCAGGAAGAACGTATCCAACCAGGATATCCCGCTCGGGAAGACTGGAGAGGTCATTCCCGCCGGCGCTTACGTGACCCTCGGTGTCGGCGACATGCATTACAGCCCGAAGATCTACACCGACCCCGAGGAGTGGGATCCAGCTCGATATGAGCGTGGGGAGGACAAGAAGGAGACGTATGGTTGGGTGGGCTGGGGTAAGTGAATATCTCATCCCAGGCCCTGCGACCTTGGCTAACATCAGAGCAGGAGTCGCGCGTCATCCATGCCTGGGTATGCGATTCGCCAAGTTGGAGAACAACATCATTGTCGCTCTGTTCTTGGCCTACTTCGATCAAGTCCAACTTGTCGATGGCAATGGAGGGCCTATGGCCAAGGTCCCGCTGACCAACTGGAACAACCACACGGCACGTAAGCCGGATGTGAAGATGAATCTCAAGTATCGCGTGAGACAGGATGGCAAGGCTTGACATTGAGCTACTCAACCATGTGTCCCTCAGCTAGCCGTATCACAAGCAAAGTCCGGCCCCACGTCTCTTTGACTCTTTCATTGTCGATGCGCGTCCCAATTCCTCCGTCTTAATCAAACCTGAGCTGCTCATGCAACGCTACAGCTCCACGCGATGGCTTCCAGGTACCACTCCACGCCTTGCATATCTGCTTGATGAAGTAACCCCCACTCCATCGTTAGAGAGCCGGCGCCTTTCTCCTGATAGACTCAGACTGGCTCAGCAGCCACCATCTCCAGATCCAGAACAGAACACTAGCTCCAGCCTGGGCGACATCCAGCCGTAGACTATACCACACCACTCTCACACCGATGTCTCCTCGCACCCCCCGTCAAAGCTCTATGCCCTGTCGCCCAAGCTCGAAATGTCTCATCGCAAAGCTCGCCACTGAGGTAGATGGACCCCAATTTCAATCCTAGTCTGTGGTTCGACCCATTTACAGCATCCAGCGGTCGCCCCAGTCTTAGTACCAAGGGCCTTTAGCCCATATTCGCTGGCTCGTGCAGCTCCATCGTGGAACATGCGCCCTCATCATATTCGTATTATGTGGTATTCGTAACCAGCAGGATAGGGAGAATGAGGGCTCTAGAAGGAAGGCGAAAGTAGACGTCAAATGCGGCGTGGGGATTTTCCGTGCCTTTCAAAAGTAAAGAGGATGGAAGACGGTGATTTTTAGACCGGAATGAGTCGGATTCGGTTAGAAAGCGCAGTGTGAACTTGAAGCTTGGAATTTTGCTATTGTTCTCTTGCAATACCGCTAATCATAAGCTTTCGCTGGTCTCGCTGAGAGCGTAGCGACCTCGTCTTCTACGCTGGAAGTGTCTGCAGGTTTACTGTTATTATAGGCTGATTTTAGTCTTAGGATGACTTGGGTGATCATCAGGAGTGGCAGGCGTATGCATAACCTGGATATATGCTACACGAGGTTCTTCTAAATGGTTGTCATCTCTCCGGCACGTCCCATTAACGGCATGCAGCATCGTGATGCTGGATATCATGATTGGCCCTCATCGCATCGCGGGCCACCTTTGTCAGTGACGGTTTCGTGCTATCAGCGAGCTGTCGGCGAGAAAAGCATGAACAGCAGTTTTTCGCCTCTTCCCAGATCGATCCAAACACGTTTGCGAGAAGGTAGGCTCCAGAAGGCTCCCGGACGATCAGCTGAATGCTCTCTATCCGTATGCCGGCCTGCCAAATTCTCCTGATATAGTGTTCCCACATCTGCTTAAGTTTGCGCCAAGAGGAATCAGGAATGCTGCGCAGCGGCGGCAGAGATTTGATCATTAAAGCGTTCTATGATGGCCAGACTGTGACGATCGAACCGTCCTGGCCATCGGCAGAAGGGAGTAAAGTTCAGTGTCAAAGTGTCGCTGAAAGGTGTTGTTCTTGCAGAAGATGCTCGTGCCTTCGTTGCGAATCTGGTGGCAAGTTTGCAGTAGAGCGTGTAGTGAGTGGTCGCGGAGATTGTATGGCGTAGTGGCCATCGGGCAATCGGTCGCTAGCGCGTGCCAATAGATGTCGTTGCGCAGTTCTGCATAAAGGAGTAGCCGTGATGCTGATTGTTCCCTCTGCGCCATTCTCGGCTGCGATGCAGGTCGAAGGTGCGCCAGTCGCCTATCGGGACGCCACGACGCACGAGGACATAGTGAGAGAAAGTGCACGGAGACGTGACTCGTACCTGGGTCCAGCAGCTGGCAGAAACATGCACTACACATGCTCCAATAAGTTCCTGCTTATCTCCATGGCCTTCGCGTGGACAGCCTCGGTCCAGCCAGTCAGACGTCATGCCATCGAGAGGCATTGCTCAGTCAACTGCTCGAAAGCATGCAGAGTGGAATGTCCGATATGGCCAAGGTCGAATCATTGCCGCTTGGCATTCTTAAACAGATCCAGCAGCGCACTCTGCTGTGAGGTCGGCGCTTGCACGGCAGGTGTACCGAACTGTTGAGCCTGAACTGAAGGTCTTGCCGGGTCTCGGAAGAAGTCGGTATCTGTGGTCGATGGGAGCCTCTGTTCTGAGTGTTGAGTGGCAGCTTGCTGTGCCCGCGGCTTCCCGAAGAGAGTTGCCAGGTCCAACTTGTGCTCTTGTGGCATCTGCTCCAGATCAGATGGCTCAGAATGCTGTGTGGGTACCTCTCCACCCACATCCAAGCCGTGACCATGCTGCTCGTGCACTCCATCATGTGCTCCATCATCCTGTGGGCCAAAGTCCTGGGCATACTGCTCTGCTTTCTGCGCGCATTCCATAATCGTCTGCGCGATCGCCTCTCTACTATTCTCCGCCGGAATGTCCCCATCTGAGTACATCCATATTCCTTGCACCTGCACCGTCCCCAGCTCCTCATCCTGAGTTGTGATGATGATGAACTCGGTCGTCACTTCAATCTGCTCAGTGCTCACGATGTCCAGCTGTAGGTTCTCCATGTTCCTGCGGTTGAGTATGAGGACCTGGTAACGCGGGTAGGGCTCTGCCGTGAGCTGCAACACGAACAGCGAGCCTTGGGTTTCGCATTTGTCCCATTGCTCTGTTTCTGGCGAGAAGTTGTAGAGGACGGCGAAGGGTGCTATGGCGAGGATCGACTCGAGATTCGGGATCCATCGGCGCAGTACGAGGTTATTGAGCTGTGCATTGGAGCGACCCGGGGGAGGTGCGGGTATCGAGTCGATCACGTTGTTGTCGGTCAGGTTCGCGGTGTCGGTGTCGGTGTCGGAGACTAGTAGCGGCGGGTGCGGTGGTGGGTGTCCCGCTCGGTTCGCCTTCTTCTTCGGCGCCATTCTTCTGGGTGTCGAGTCGTCGACCTCATCGAAGTTGATGTTGACGAAGACGGTCATGTTGAATGTTGTGAGTGTTTGCTCCTCGGTATCGGATCCTGCCCTGCCCTGCCCTGCCCTGCCCTGCCCCGCCGTGCCACGCCCTGTCCACGCGAGTCCAAGGGTTGCCGTGGTTGCGCCTGTTGATCGACGTCAGCAGCAAGGGTCATATCCATATCTGCCGTCTTCACACGTGGAATCTTTTGTTGTTCTTCACTCGTGATAGCGCGACGCCAGTCAGTCCTATGCACACTCTGCCCGCTACTCGTGATGCTGCTGCTACGCTGCTTCTCCGCCGAACAGCTAGAATAGTCAACCTGAACGAAGCCAAGAACTGCACTGCCCATCAGCAAGGGACGATGAACGTGTCTATGGTCTGGATGAAATGACGACAGACCCAAGCAGCTCTCATCATGCGTGAAGCGTAAAGTGGAGACAGGCCACTACAATGTCGGCCACACAACCGCGACCCATGAGCACGGCGAGTGCATCCACTGCCAGCTCGTTGATGCAGGACGTCCCAGGCGCATTCCCAGCGACGCCTCAGAATCGACCACCTGAGCACGAACAAGAGGACGAGTGGACTGAGGAGCATAAGGTGACATACCAGAGTCTGTCGCAAGCGGTATATGCCCGGAGAGCGGAATATGTTCGGCCGAAACACGTGCGTGTCAAGGTCGGAACATGGAACACGGCAGCTTGCAAAGGTGTTGAAAAAGACCTGGGTGGTTGGTTCGTTGGCGGGAAAGATGTGGCAGAGGCCTTGACAGGTCTAAACATCAACGACCTGGACCGCGACGCTTCTCACCGGAGAGAAAGTGTCGCTGCGCAGGAGGAACGATATGAGCGCAAGAAACCGACGTTGCCAGTAGGTGACGAGGGCAGCCTGCCGAAAGATGCAGATGTCGGCATCTACGTTCTGGGTTTGCAAGAGGTTGTGGATATCACATCTCCAGCCGGGGCATTGAAGCCGTATACCGATCCCTCTGTCGCTACCAAGTGGAAAGATGCGATGCAGCAAGCCCTTCCTCCGGGTTATCGGCTAATGGCCGAACAACAACTTATCGGCCTGTTGCTGTTGGTCTATGCCGCCCCAGAAATTGCCCCGGATGTCAAGTCGGTCAGTACTACTAGTGTTGGCACTGGTTTAATGGGCTATATCGGCAATAAAGGTGCTGTTACTGCTCGAATCGTGCTCGGCGAGACCACCAGGATAGTCTTCGTCAACAGTCATTTGGCGGCTGGCGCTGACAAAACCTCGCTAGAGCGGCGAAACTGGGACGCATCGCGGATTATCAGTCGAACCAGATTTGCACCGATCAAGGATGCCATGGACCTCGCGCAAAGTACAGGCGAGCAGATTGGAGACGAAGACTTTGCCTTCTGGTGTGGTGATCTCAACTATCGACTCGAAGGCATTCCCGGTGACGATGTTCGGCGGCTGCTTATGCTGCATACACGCAACGAATATGATTTGAGCCAGAGAGCAGCGCGTAAAGTGGATCAGGAGCTCGAGGAGGCAGCGAAGTCTGTGAAAGACCGGGTCAGCCAGGGTGATCCATCCGGCAGACATTCGACTGAATCTTTTGTTCGATCCAGCTTCGATAATCAGAAGCCCACGACCCTCGTCGACGAGATCGCCGCAAGCGAGGACCCCTCGTCTCTCCAGACCACTTTATCGTCATTGCTCCCACACGATGAACTTCATCAGCAGATGAAAGCTCGCAAGGCGTTCCATGACGGCTGGCAGGAAGGACCAATCACATTTTTGCCAACATACAAGTACGACATTGGCAGCGTTGGTGTCTTTGACTCAAGCGAAAAGAAGCGCGCACCCAGCTGGTGCGATCGTATCATCTATCGCACCCGCCGGGGAAAGTTGGCGTACGATGCGAAAGTGCGTGACGAGGAGAATGCCCGGAAGAAGGACGAGGAGTTAAAAGCCAACGGCACGGTTGCCGCTGCTACTGACGAAGACATACTTTATGATTACGATCCCGAAACGGACGGCGCGGATGCCAATGATGACTACAACGAGTACAATGAATACGACGACCAAGAGGATGGCGTAGTAATCACGAAAGAGGGCTTCGAAGACGAAATCAAGCTCGAGTACTACACAGCACATCAACGTGTTCTATCAAGCGACCACAAGCCTCTTGATGCGTCGTTTATGCTGAAATACGATGCTGTCGTACCTGAGCTGAAAGCACAAATCCAAAGCGAAGTGGCGAAGGAGCTTGATAAGGCCGAAAACGAAGGACGACCGAATGTCACAGTCATTGTGGATGCTCATAATGATACGCCTGCCACAAGCGAGGAGCAGCCGATGGAGAATTTTGAAGGCGTCTGGTTCGGCGATGTCAGGTCGACGCAAACCCAACATCGGAGCCTGACAGTCGCCAACACCAGCCGAGCGTCTGCAAGCTTCTATTTTATAGAGCGCCCGGTCCATGAATCACAACGACCCGGCATCGCTCCAGACTGGTTATCACTAAAGATCAATGATCAAGACGTGAAGAGCGAGAAGAGCCAATCCGAAACGATCACCCTCGAACCTGGCGAAACTTGCTCCATTGAACTAGAGCTAAAGATCACGGCTCTCGGCAACGTCCAAGATCTCAACAGTCACAAGCAGAACCTGGAAGATATCCTCGTGCTGCGAGTCGAGAACGGGCGCGACCACTTTGTTCCAGTCAGAGCACATTGAGGAGTATGTTTTGACAGTAATAGGTGGACATGGCAGTCACTTTTTTATAAAATGTGGACACCGCAGTATTGTCGACTATAAACGTGGATTTAGAGTATTTCACCAGATTATAGCAGACGAGGACGCAGCCGCGGGTGCTGAAGTAGACTGGGCCCCAGGTAGTGCCACTGCGGAGAATGTCATGCATAGCAAAAGCGCGAGGAATTTCATAGTTGTTCTTGTTGTCGACATCCCGTCTTGTTGTCCATTGTGAGTTTTCTACGAGTGAGTGAGGCGCGTCGAGCTTATATTTCTAGTATGGTATTTTACCGGTCTTCTCTTAGCGAATATAGTGCTACCTTCGCTATAGTAGCGACGGTTTCTATACACCTTGATAGTAGTGACGCGCTACACGCGCTGACCGTAGAGCTATATTACTTCGGGCTAGAATGTCGATCGTAGAATAAATTAGCTTAGGTGTGAGATGTGTTGATTATAGGTAACTTGCGGAGGAAGCAAGTAGCCTATAGTTCTATAGCCGAATGTTCGCTTTGACCTAACGCCTAGCTCTACCTACTAATCTTGTGGTTGACGTTTCGATATGGAGCTACATCTTGCCCTCAACGTGCCTCTTACGTTGCACAGTACATTAACCCCTCCGTGCCGTTACTCTTACAGGAATAACCGCTTGACGACGTGCTATTGCTACCTACGACGAGGAGGTCGGCTTGTCGAAAGATCGGGAACTCCGCGCTTTGAGCGCTTGCGCACTGCATAGAATATACATTAGCATTAATAGGAAATGCTAGTCTCTACAACATTTCCTCGACGGTCGACTTACACAATAGGTATAGTTGTGTTTCCACTCGCACCATCCATCACTGTTCGTACCATAATCGCACCATACGGCTTCTAATGCGGAGGTAAGGGTTATACAAAGTAGAAGCGCGAGGAATTTCATTGTTAATCTTTACTTCGAGGTCTATGTTTATGTTAAAACTATCTATAGGAAAGGCACGGCGAGACGGGTTTGAATATCTAGGACATGAAGTAGTCGTCACGATCTAAGACATGGGCTAATAAATCCCTCATCCTTATTGCGAAACTTACTTGTTGTCCGTAACGTCGATCTATTGACAGTAATCTTTCATCGCGAGCATAGTGCTACAGGAGCGCTTAGTAGAATATACCATTACAGTAGCAACGCGCGTATCGTGAATCACTAGATGTTGTAGTGTGTGTTATAATTATAAAGACCGATATATAACCAGCTTGTGCACAGCACGGACTCATAACCCATTCACTTCAAGTCACCTTCTCGTGCCTGTTACATATTGTCGCACGTATGTAGGAGAGTGTGTCTGTTCGAAGCAACGCTATGTATTCATTCAATTCGGCTGCCGCGCACCCCCTGCTTTCTGTACGTGGTGTTGTTTGTAGTCCAATTCAAATAGCAACCCTGCTTTTTAGGTGTTGCTCTTAACCCTGCTTCTTAGGCGTTGTAGGTCTTCAGATGTAGGTGTGGTTGTAGGTGTGGGTGTGGTCGGTCGCTCAATAGACAAGCTCTGCACCTCGCGAACTGTTTCGACTAACGGAAGCGGTAGAAGAGCTAAGTACGAGAACTGTAGCAGCGTCGGAAAAGATACACTCTGCTGATCCGACCAAGTACAATGCGCGGGAATCTTCAGACCGCTCGGTCGCCTTATGGTATTGACATCCCGCTTGGCCTTCCGACGAAGCTTGTTGGGAAGCTCAGTCTATGCCGCACTAGGACAATAAGCTGAGCGATGCTTGCGATGCGCTGAACCCGGACGACCAGCCAGACAAAAATCAACTCCATCCACCCATTCGATCCCTCCCAAGCCTCACTCTTCATCGAACCTCCAACCCCAACCAACGCGCCTCGTCCCCACCGTCCTCATTATCTTCGTCGCAACGGCCATGTTCACCACAGCACCAGAGCCGAAACATGTCCAGGACCTCATGAATGCGAAACGAGGAAGAATCCTAATTATGATCCAAGATGATAACTCATAAGTCGCAATCCCAAAGACGGTGTACCCTGTGTCTGCTGAAGTCGGACTGCGGACATCGTGAATGTTGTGTGAAAGGGGACGAGGAGAAGAGAAGAGATGGGAAGGGGTTGGCGCGAGATTTGGATAGCTTTGGGCACGTTGTAGTCTCAGTGGTGCCATGTAGTTCTAGTGAGTTTCCGACTGCCACCAAAACTCGTAAGCGCGGCGACGATCACCCTTCAATAGGTCCTTGCTCGAGCGAGATGAGTAACTCGCCGCAACCCCGCCAGATCGTACTCGGATATACTACGCAGAGATGACAAAAGTCCCCAGGCTCCGATATGATCGAAGAAACCTGTACTGCATGGAAATGCGGTCTATATCGAGAGGAGAAGCGGTAACATACCCTCTAATTTTACTGTGCAAACCCAATGGTACGTTTCAGGGCGCATTCCGCTTACGCTGTTGACGAAATGAAGCCGAGGCTGGACACGTTCAAGCCCAGTTCGCAAAGGTCAAGATTGAAAAAAGATGAGACGTATTAGACAATTGTTGGCCCTGTTTCACCACTTTCTCTCGCGTTTTATATACAAGTCGCACCACGCATCAATCCTGCTCGCACTCAGCAATCTTACCACTCACCCATATTCAACCAGAAAGAAGAATTTTCCGGAGCAGAAATTGATCGTCCTCCCTGGTTGCGGCCTGCAAGTCCGCGTTTCCAGTCTATAGAATGCTACTGATTGGGGTCTGTCTCTCTTATTGTACACTATACGATCGGGGGCGAACGGGGTTGAGGATGGAAGGGCTGGAGGGATGTGGAAGGAGAGGTTTGAGGACATGGCATACGCGTGAATAGAGGTGGGAGGAGTTGAGGGGGCATTCTGTTGCTCTATGACGGGGGAGTTATGGCTGCGTTGATCGCGGCGTGTCGATGACCTGGTGGGGATGGCACAGGTCGGTGTAGAGTTGGCGGAGGCAAGAGAAGTCGGCTACAAGATGTGGTATTGTGGTAGTACGGTAGGCAAGATCATACCCTTCGCTGTCCGCATCGATGTTGAGCTTCATCACCGGCCTTTTGCTTCGCACAATCATGTGGGTGCAACGCTCGGGCTCGACAGCTCTTTGTCGCAGCTCTTGCGGCCCTATTCTTCCTAGCTGCACCGAGGATGTACGAGTGCATAGTTCACTGGAGTCCAACAGCCTCAAGTCCGGAGCTCGATGCGATGAAACAACGAGCAGATCCCATCTCCTCCACTCCGTGAAACTGCTCGACCTACGGGCTGCAGTGCGGGGAGGCGGCGTGCTATAAGGAGATCGCAGGTGACAAGAATGTCCAAGTCAGGCAGAAGGCGGCCTTCGAAAGAGGTGCACGTTGTGACTGTGAATTCTGGTCGCGTGCTATTATCTCGCCACGTGGGTCTGCATGTCGTGTACCCCGGACAACTGCGACCACTATGCATGTTGACAGTCAGCATCATCGGAATGCTGGGTGAGGGGTTGCGCATAATCTTGCAGGACGTTGAGCTTGACACATGCTGATGGAGAGCACGCCTCCAGGTCAGCGAACGTGATGACTGAACCTTAGTTGCAGGACAACATGTCGACGCAACGGAAAAGCTCAGCAAGCACAATGAGCTCGCCACCAAATTCACCAACGCTTCAATTTCGCCGCTCATCAATGGACGTTTCTCCCGGCATACAATCACGACCGGTCTCAAGAAGGATATCGACGTGCCCGTTGGACTCGAAGCTGAGTGAGGAGGTAGAACAGGACGAATGCCGTGAAGGACCAGCCATCAGGTTCCCAGCAAGAGCACGACTTCATCAGCAACCACACTACGAAGCTCTTCGAGCAAAGTCCCCGATCCTGGTGCAGGCGAAGGTTGTCCCAGATGACCTTCTACACCGACTGCCTTCGCCGGTATCAGACACGGATCCTCACTCAATGAAGGCCCTGCGATTGATACGAGCTTGGCTGCCATACAGGAAATGTTCGTAAATAAGCCTCGATTTGTACCGGAACAAGTCCGCGGTGGTGAGAGCAGCTTGCTTGCCAATAAGCCACGAAGGACAACTGAGATAGCAAGGCGTGCTGGGCACGAAGTTTCGACATTCTTGTGTGTGAGGGTAGGGACGCCTTTGGCAAGCAGCGGTCGCTAGTCGATATCATGCTTGAGTAGGACTGCGGGGCAATGGACTCGAGAGGAAGAGGAAGTCCTCTGATTGATGAATCCCATGGCTTGGAGGATGGTCCTGCTCGACGCATGGGCATGCCCTGTTGTGTTCTGGTGTTGTGTATACCATGACGCCGTCGTTGTAGATGCGGCGACGTGGTTCAATGGCGGCCCAATGGCGGGGGAAGGCTCCACGATCTTAATCCCAATCATCAGCGTACTCATCCTCCACCCTCTCCTCCCTCTGCCGCTCCCTTCTGCGATCATCATCTTCGTTCATCTTTGACCTAACCAGCACGCCACATGCCAATAGCCTTGCTTCCAACTCCGCCACTGTGAACGAGTCCGGCTTGCGGCCTATGCCCTCGAAGCCAATGATTCTGTCCACGCTCACTCCATCCTTGAACGCAATGACACACGGCAAGACTTTGATGCCAAGCTTTACCACCAGAAATGGAGCATTGTCAACATTGATGCTCACAAATCTGGTGTCGAAGTGCTTCTCTACAAGTATTCGAAGTTTGCCATCCATGATTCCGCAGCGGTTGAAGTCAGGCTTCATGAAGTGGACAATGCATAATTTTTCGGACGTGGTAATGTCCATTAGTTGTTTCTCGTCCTTGATCTCCATGTAAGTCCCGTGCAAAGTCTCCTTCATCATTTTAGCGCGCGCCACCTCAGAGTGGAGTTGCTGAAGCCTTTGCTCCCGCAGGGCTGAGAAGGCATTATCTTCCTCGTCTTCGAGTTCTGCGATGAGAGCATCTTCATCGTCTGAGTCTTGTCCTGGTCTCTGTTTGTCGAGGACCTTGGCGACGTGGGCGTCAATGGCCGCCATGGTGTTGTTGGCGGCGTATATGACTATCGCCTCTTTGCGCCTTCTGCACCACAATCACTGGGGGATGTCTGACGTTAATGCCTCGGTGAAAACGAAGAAATCGAGAGTGTTGTGAATCAGGTGACCAAGGTCTATGTTAGTCAGGACTTGGCACACACATACTATATTACACTGTTTTCTGTAGCTAGATAGTCTCACACCTTGTAGCAATTTATAAGGGTTACTAATCCACCCTATCGTTTCAATCTGGAAGCTTATACTCGTTAAATACCTATTTATAACAGGTTATAAGCCCGAGTGCTCCTCTGCCTATCTAATTTAAAACCTAAATTGTCATCGAAGCTCTATTAAGGATTAGCTTACCTTGCTAGTAGACTCGACCCTACATTTGTTTTAAGGACAACTACCTAATCGATTTAAGAACTACTATAAGAGATCGGCACTAAGCACTAGTACCGTAGTACAGTATCTAAAAGAGCTAGACTAGGTATAGAGTTTAGAAACAATACCTCTAGCAACCTAGTAAGATCCGCTAAGGACAACTAGGTACTTAGGAAAGGCGTGCAGTTCTAGGCATAGAAATCTATGCTAATTAGCGTACTACTAGAGAAGGATCTAGTTAGATACGTAATCTATAATCTAGACTAGGTTAACCCAAAGTACGCTCTAAATAGGGTAGCTTATAATTAACCCTAAGATATAACTAAGAATGTCTAAGATAAGACTGCCTAGAATAAATCCCCTTAGGACATTACTAGTAGTATAGGATACAAAGCTGCCTATAAGCGATAGAAGAAAGAGGACATATAAGCATATAGCATTATTATAGCTAGATTGGATTCTACCCTAAGGTTAAACTTTAGAGATGTAGACAAGTTAGCTAAGGAATTGTATAATTTAATTAAGGTAATATATAAGCTAGTTATTACAATTGATCTATATAACACTCTAAAGGCAGTTAGGCACATTAAACTAGATACTACAAGACCTAATATATTAAAGTACTATAAAGACTTTTAAGCATAGGTAAATAACAACAAGACTACTATAGAGCAATTTATTAGATCTTCCCTAGTTAATAACAAGTTAAGGCTTAAATCCCTTTTTGTCCTCCTAGATAGCATCTATAGATTATACTTTGTTAAAGGTCTAAACTATGTCGAATAGCTTAGGACATAGAGACATAACAATCCCCTAGAATTAACTACCCTAGAGAGAATGTTTATAACTCTTAGGAAGGAGCAAGTACCTACTACCTATAAGCCTAGCAATGGCTTTGTTAGAGCATTCTTAAGCAAGAATAATAATAAGTAGTACATATAGTGCTTATATAAGCACACTAACGCGAACTGCTATAAGTAGCATCTAGAGAAGAATCCTAGGAATAGGTCTAAGAAGGGTAAAGACACCCTAAAGGATAGGGTAAAGAAGGTAAAGGGCAGCAAATCCCCTAAGAAGAGGATTGCTGCAGCAATTAATAACTAGTTAGACTTATTATCTAATTAGGAGCATAGCTCTAATAGTAATAGGGACTAGAGATAACTACATAGGAGGTCTAGAGTAGCTATTACAGTTGCATAACTAGTGTACATAGGAAGGATAGTAGCTGCCGCATTAAACCTAATATTAATAGACAAAGTCTATAACATAGGCACATCCTTCTATATCTATAATAATCTTATAGACCTTTAGAATGTTAGGCTAAGACTAAGGCCTATATGCTTCTTATAGGCCGTTAGGTAAGGATCTCTTACGACTAAAGGAGAATTAGAGTAGGTTATAAAGAACTATCTTAGCTAAGAGACTACTATTACGGTTCTAATCTAGGGCTGAAGGAAGCTAACTAATTAGACCTCCACAATTGGTAGGCGCTTCCGCCCGAGAAGTGCTCTCTCGCCCGTAGGAATGAAACTAAGGAACCGAGAGAGTAACTGAAGTGATCTCCTTAACCTCGCTAATCTCGGTGATCTCGAGAGAACATAGAGAGCATAGAGAGCACGGAGAGTAACGCTCTATCTCCTTTGTATTTAGGAACGCTAAGAAACCCTTATAGTTCTAATGCGTTCAACTTATATTACTATCTCACTAATTGGAATATAACTCTTATTCCTATTATTTATCTTCGCTTAGCTTACTTTAGCCTCTCTAAAGAATACCGCCACGTGACTTGACTTATCTCTCTTTTGAGACTAGCCCTAGAACGAGACAATAACACTTTAAATGTCACCGTACCGGCGCCCATTCACCTCGATCCGCGCGCACGTGCGTGGGCACCACAAGCGCGCCGCTGACTAAGCCGCTGACTAATCGGCTTGGCGCTCCCTTAAGTATCTCGCGCTCTCCGCGCCTCTCTTAGATAGCTATCTATTCGACTTGTACCTTATCCGACCACGTGCTTGCACCTGCTTGTGACATTAAACGCCCTTAGGATAAGCGCTACTTAAGCAGCTAGTAGGGGAACACCCGCCCCTAGCGAAGCAGGAAGCATCCGCCGTGCGCTACTACAATAGACTACTACGAAGGACGATGAGTCTAATAACGATAACGAGCCTACTCTAAGGAGGAACGACGTTAAGGCTACTAAGCTAGACCTCTTCTATAGAGATAGAGCTAAGTTCGACGACTAGATTAATTAGATAGATATGTACCTTATGTTTAACCTAGTCGATGCTAATAAAAGAACTATCTTCGCTATTACGTACCTTCGCGGAAGTGCGCAGAACTAGATTAAACCTTACCTTAAGGAATACCTTGAAGGTATAGGACGATTAGACCCTACTAGAATGTTTAGGAGCTACACCCTTTTTAAAGAGAAGATAAAATCAATCTTTAGAACCTCGAACGAAGTCTAACAGGCTATACAAATCATTTAACACCTAAAGTAGAAGACGTCTACTTTAGAGTATGCCGCCAAATTCGAAGAATACGGATAAATTACTAGATAGGACTAGACGGCGTTAATAACTATGTTCCGACGTAGACTTAAGGACTCCGTTAAGGACGAGTTAATAAGACACGGGGGACAGATTACTAACCTCGAAGAGCTAATAAAGGCGTCGATTAACATCGATAACCAGCTCTAGGAACGACACTAGGAGAAGAAATACGACTCTAAAGTAGGAGGAATAGTAGGATATACTCCGGACCGTAGACCCTTAGGAGGATACGTTGCGAAGGGAGAATTCTCACGACAAAGCTAGCCCTACTATAGACTATAGCCAATAGAACTGGACGTTACCTAACGAGGACGGAGGATCGACAAGAGTAGGGGCTACGGAAAGCCCTTTAAAGGAAAAGAAAAACTTATATACTATACCTATAGTAAGGAAGGTTACATAGCGCGGGATTACTACGGTAAAAATATAGTGCGCCGCGAGCAATTCAATATAATACAACCCCAAACTAGTAAATCTAAGAGCAGCGTTAGGTCTCGAGGAGATACCGACTATACTTAGAGAGTAAGGGAGAGAGCTAATAATAGAAGCACGACGCCTCTCCTAGACCCCTTAGAAGGACGAGGAGGATACTATAGGTAGCAAATGGTAGTCATTCCATTTAATGCGAAGAACTAACTACGACAGTTCAACATAATAACACGAAGAGTCGACTACGAGACCGAATCCGAGTCTCGAAATGGTTATAGAAGCCTTCATTAGCGATTCTATTACTAAGACTCGTGTTAAATCTACTACGCCGCGAAGTTAGGCGCAGGGTATTAGCCTTAGTAACTACAAGGAACCCTAGGAGCGACGTATAGGCAAAACGCCACGCTCCGAGAAGTAGACATCGACGAATCCTACTTCGACGAAGATAGAAGCGACAAAGAAAATCAGGACCTAGGATGGAACGGATTATGGTTACTAGAACCATAGGAAGAAAGTTAAGAAACTACCGGGCTAAATACTATTAAGGAAGAACAGGATCCGGAAGAATTAAGCGAAGAAGATTCCTCCGAAGGAGAAGAGAGCGACACTAACGACGACAATAAATAACTTACCTTTACGGTAGATACACCTAAGAAATTATACGACATAATTATCTACCTATAAAGAAGGCACGAGGAATTCCTACCTAAGATAGGCGGACGAAGGAAGCTACATTCCATTAAGTTTAACAAGATACTCGACACCCTACGAGGCATAGCCTAGGGATACCTACTCATAGAAACGACCGAGAATCTAGCAACCGCCGTTATAGAACGACCACCGATAGGAAGCCGAATAATAGGAACCGGATATCTTATACCGTTAGGAACATTCGTATCGAATAAATTACGTAACATAGTACAACACGCACGCGCACTCTACTTAGAAACGTAGAAGATCTAGGAACGCAACAGATTACAAGTATAGACACAGGGTAACGGGCTATAGGTTCTAGCCGAAGCCTCTAGGTACGAAGCATAGCAAACTACATACCATTTGGGAAAAGGATTAGCTCCCTAGGAATAAGCGACCGGAGGGAGTTATGCAATACTTAGGCTCACGCATCGACATTAAATATAGTTTTCTAGACATAAGCGATCGTTAACGGACACAAGACTAGTGTTATAATCGACTTAGGAGTAGCGGGGAATTTTATCTCCGAGTCTTTTATAAGAAGAAACGGGTTAGCTACCCTAAAGAAGAAATAGGGTTACGAGTTAATCGCGGTAAACGGATTATGGTTACCTAGCGTAGAATAGGAGACGACACTATTGCCACTAGCTATCTAACAGCACCACGAGAATATTACCTTAGATGTTACTAACATGGCTAGTTATAACATAGTATTAGGTATGCCTTAGTTAAGAAAGTATAATCTAGTAATTGACTAGAGAAGAGGAGTACTTACATTTAGGGAATGCGATTGCGTTATCGACATTTAGCCTACGTAGTAGTAGCGTTTACTAGCAGATGAGGCAAGGAAACAGCTAAACGAGATATAGCTTACGCCGACTAGAAGGATAGAAGAACCACCTTCGACCGGGATAGACACTAGCGTAGGGCCGCCGGGTTACGAAGTTACTAGAAGTAATAGAAGTAACGCACTATCGAAGAATACTAACATCTTAGAGTTAAGTATTCCTAAGGAGTATCGTAAGTAGTCGCGACTCTTTAAAGAGGAGAGAGGTAAAACCGCCTTACCTAAGCACCGCCTATAGGATTATAAGATTAACATTTAGCTAGGGAAAGAGCCTCTATAGGGACCCCTATATTAAATGTCTAAGAAAGAGCTATAGACCCTACGAGAATAGCTAAGGGAGAAGCTAGCTAAAGGATGGATAAGAAGATCTACCTCGAGTGTAGGAACTCTATATATGTTCGTTCTAAAAGCAAACGGGAAGTTACGACTCGTACAGGACTATAGGAAGTTAAACGAGATCACGATTAAGAACCGATACCCGCTACCTAATATCGAAGAAGCATAGGATAGATTAACCGGATTAGACTAGTACACGAAGATTAACCTACGAGATGCCTTCTATGCTATACGAATAGTAGAAGGAGAAGAATAGAAGACCGCTTTTAGAACGAGATACGGACTTTACGAATTCTTAGTTATGCTAATGGGATTAACTAACGCACCCGCATCCTACTAGGACCTTGTTAACGAGACACTTAGAGACCTACTCGACGTATGCGTTATCGCCTACATAGACGACATACTAGTCTACACAAAAGGATCCCTATAGGAACACATAAAACAAGTCTAGGACGTCTTTGAACGACTCACGCAATTAGGATTTAAGACGGCACCCGAGAAATACGAATTCTATAAGAAAGAAGTTAAATTCTTAGGCTTCATTATTAGCACTATAGGGATAACGATCGACCCTACGAAGATATAGTCAATTAGAGAGTAGCTAGAACCGAAAACAGTTAAGGACGTACAATCATTCCTTAGACTAGCGAACTACAACCGGAAATTCATTAAGGATTACTTAAAGACAGTAGCACTAATAACGATGCTTATAAGAAAGGACGTTACTTAGAAATGGGGAAAGGAACAGATTGAAGCATTTAAGAAACTTAAGGAACAATGCGCTTTAGCCCCTACGCTTCGACTATTCGATGGTAGTAAGGAAGTCTAGATCGAGACCGATACGTCTAATATAGTAATAGGCGCATGTCTAACATAGATACACGATGGGTAGAGACACCTAGTAGCCTATTACTCCCGGAAAATGACTATAGCGGAATAGAACTACGACATCCATAATAAAGAGCTTCTAGCCATTGTTACTACTATATAACATTAGAGAGTATATGTCGAGGGCCTACCGAAGTTAACGATTCTTTCTAACCATAAGAATCTTACGTACTTCATAACGACGAAAGAACTTACCCGAAGACAAGCCCGCTAGTCGGAGCTACTAGGACAGTATAAGTTCGAAATTAAATATACTCTAGGACGAGAGAACGGCCGCGCCGACGCGCTAAGCCGAAGAAGCGACTACATAGAAGGAAAAGAACCAGTACAACACAAAATATTAAAGACGAACCCCGACGGAAGTCTTAGTACTAATATAAGAGAATTTAACAACATCGTACGGATATTAGGCGATAGGGACGAACAATTCCCTATACCGTAAGGAAAATACTAGGTACTAAAGGATCGAGAAGAAGAATGCATACGATAACATCACGACGGACTAACTTATAGACACCCCGGAACTTTAAAAACTATAGACCTAATATAGCGCAGTTTCTCATTTCTATAGATAAGACTTAAGGTGTTACGCTACATTAAACAATGCGTACACTACTAACGAAATAAGGCTACGAGACATGCAAAATACGGTCACCTATAGTTTAGGACACTACCGACGAAACCATAGGACGAAGTTATAATAGACTTTATTACGAAACTCCTACCGTTAAGAGATTAAGTTACGAAACAACTATACAACATAATACTAGTTATAGTTAATAGACTCACGAAATACGTACACTTTATTCCTACATTGGAAACATACAATGTAGAGTAGCTCGGATACCTCGTACTAGATAGACTTATCCGATACTACGGATTCCCTTAAGCGTTTATAACGGATAGGGATAAGCTATTCACATTAAATTACTAGAAGACGCTTATAGGAACGATCGGAATTAAACATAAGCTGTTAACAGCATATTATCCGGAGATAGACGGACAAACCGAAAGGATGAATTAAACGCTAGAACAATACCTACGACACTATATTAATTATGCATAAGACAACTAGGTTTCATTACTGCTAATAGCGTAGATTGCACTGAACAACTACAAATCGGAGACAACTTTAACGACGCCATTTTATGCGAACTTTAGTAAAGATCCTAACCTATTCGGAACACCTGGATCCTATCCATAGGCCGAGAGAGCAATCTTGACGACGAATACTCTTAAGGAAGTGCATAAAGAAACACGTAAGGCGATCGAAGATACATAACGAAAACTGTCTTAATAACGGTAGGACACGAGAAAAATGGCACCTCTACTAAAAGAAGGGGATAAGGTCTATCTCCTTATAAAAAACTTGAGAATAAGAAGATAGACCAAGAAACTAGATTACGTTAAGGTCGGACCATTTTTAATCGATAAAGTCGTAGGACTAGTTAACTATCGACTACGACTACTACCTAACGCAAAAATCCACCTAGTCTTCTATATCTCTAAGCTAGAACCCGTAGACGCTAGAACACCTTACTAAGAGAGCTTCCATTTCGAGCCGGAAGTAGAAAACGAATTTAAAGTCGAAAAAATCCTAGATAAAAAGGGTTAGCGATACCTTATTAAATAGAAGGGATACGACGAATTAGAAAATACCTAGGAACTAAAAGAAAACCTACGAAACTATTAGCAGAAGATTCGGGAGTATTAAAACGGCGCTTGCTTAGAAGTAACTATACTATAAGACATAGTAACTTTTAAGTAAACGGACGACTAGAGTAGGAATCGAACCTACGACCTTAAGAGTATAGACAGCTTACGCTCCACCACTAAGCTACCTAGCCGATTAATAAGAACAGGGGCATAACTTATAAATAAATACCCTTACGAAGGAGACGGCTAAGCTACCGACGGCACCGTCTCGCTAGAAGGAGAAAGCTAGAAGTCGTCCGGAAGACCTTCGATAGCACTCTAGGTTCACGGAGATAAGGATAGATTGGGAGCACTAGGATCCGCGTCTACTATAGCGTACTCCTACGCCCCTAGATCCTCGTCTATTAACAACCGATCTTCTAACGAACGACCCTCCGTAACCTTCTAATTAACCGCATCTAATTGCTTACGAAGGCGCATTTCCTTATATACGCTTCTATTAAGGCATCCTGCCTTTTACTAAGAATCCTCTTCGCGGTATCTAGTTCCTATAACAATTTCTTCCGCTAAAGCGACAAGCGCTTCTACTCGCCCTCGGTTACTCTCGTATTGCAACTCTTTAGATTCCGCTACTAGCACTTAGAATAGCGACTAGATAAGATGTGCACCTTGTACACACGGCCCTCCTTTTAATAAGAATTATACGGACGCATCGCGGTATTGCCGTTACGAAAGATCTACTAGGCCTTCTTCTTACGGCGAGCGGTAGATTTGGATTAGGAGGAAGAAGACATCGTTACGAGACATAAAAAGGAATTATAACATGACCTATAAAGCTCTAGGACAGAGCTAGGCTAAAAGGGGGATGGTGTTACGGTTCTGATCTAGGGCTAAAGGAAGCTAACTAATTAGACCTCTACAATTAGTAGGCGCTTCCGCCCGAGAAGTGCTCTCTCGCCCGTAGGAATAAAACTAAGGAACCGAGAGAGCAACTAAAGTAATCTCCTTAACCTCGCTAATCTCGGTAATCTCGAGAGAACATAGAGAGCATAGAGAGCACGGAGAGCAACGCTCTATCTCCTTTGTATTTAGGAACGCTAAGAAACCCTTATGGTTCTAATACGTTTAACTTATGTTACTATCTTACTAATTAGAATACAACTCTTATTCCTATTATTCATCTTCGCTTAGCTTACTTCAGCCTCTCTAAAGAATACCGCCACGTGACTTGACTTATCTCTCTTTTAAGACTAGCCCTAGAACGAGACAATAACAACTACTCTCCTCCTTCGTAATATGCTTTACTTACTAGAGTTAGATACGACACTAATCTCTATAGAACTCCTATATAAGAAACATAGAGTTTACCTAGATAGACTATCTAAAATGCTATTCTAGAAGGACAAGCCTATAGGCTTAGTTAAGATAATGAAAAATGTTATTATCTTTAGGAACCTTAGGGTAAAGAGGGATTCTAGGAAGGATAAAGACAGATTAGCACTAAAAGGACTTGCTACTCTTACATTTACTAAGCTAAGAACTAACATAGTTAGATAGCATTAAAGGCTTAGGTATATTAGGAGCATATTACTTAATACTACAAAAGAAGCAGTTAAGGGCCTAGAAGATGTTAATACTATAGAGTTAGGGTATTGTAAGACTTACAAGCTTATAAGGTTATAAAGAGTTGTTTTAAGAATCCCTAGGAGACCTACACTAGAGGTATTAGATAAAATCTATACTAACCTAGTTAGTCCAATTACTCTACTCTCTTATAATAGTTACGTATATTGCCTTATGCTTACGTATGCTAAAACTAGGATAAGATAGTACTTACCACTTCTAAAGAAAAGTAATGCTCTAACAGCAATTAAGACTTAGCTTACTATAATATAGAACTACTATAAGAAGAAACCTAAGATCTAGTTCTTAGATAGTAGTAGGGAATTCAATAACATTGAACTTAGAACATATGCCTAATATAAAGGAATTAGATAGGATTTTGCATTACTATACACACCTAAGTAGAATAGAATTGCTAAAGCTTCGAACAAAGTTATTATTAATAAGGCTAGAGCTATACTTGTAGACTCTAGCTTACTATAGAACCTCTAGCCCTAGGCTATAGATTTTGCATACTATATCACGAACCGCCTCTTTAACTTAACAACAAAAATGTACTATAGATTAACTTTAAGAAGGACCTAGGCATTAATGTTAAAGAGATAGACTTAAGGAATGTAAGGAGGTTTAGATATAAAGCATATAAACATAACGACAATTATACTAAGTCTAAAAAGTTCTCTATAAGGGCGGACATATAGTAGCATATAGGATTCTAGGGTAGTTCATTAACTAACTACCTACTATAGAAGCTATAGTAGGAGAAAGGAAAATGGGTCTATAAGATAACCTATTCCCCTTATATAACTTTTAATAAAGATTTCTTGTAGAACTCGCAATACTAAATCCCTGTAGGCAAGTAGGTCGCTTAGGGGGAGTAGATAGGGCAGACTGTTAAGAGCTCCTAGCTTACTACTAGTAATAAGCATACTATCCTAGATAACGAGATTCCCTTCTTAGACATCCCTATAATAACCCTAAGGACCCTTACTATAAAGGTATTTACATGCCTTATAAAGGGCTACACGAGCTAGAAGCGAGTTACTAACCCTATAAACCTTTAAGGGGAGCTATATAGCTAGAGGGGGAGCTACTGTAGTATAGTAACTAACCTAAAACACAAAGGGCTTCGTAACAAGACTCCCCTAACTAAGGTTAGTCTTAGGGGGAGCATAGGACAGAAGATTCACGTCTACTATTTAGAGACACATCCCCCTAGCTCTAGGAACAGTCTCCTATAGAGCATACCTAGCTCTAGGAACAATCTCCTATAGAGCACACCTAGCTCTAGGAACAATCCCCTATAGAGCATAAGCCTTAGACTTTATAGTCTAAAGAGCTATACTAAGAAGACACAGCCCTAGCTATACAAGAAGACCCTAATTAGGCTATAATACTATTCTACCCTACCCTATATATTAGTAAGAGGAAGAGAGATAGGACTTATAAGCCTATAAAGACTAAACAAGCTAAGGTCTATCCTAAGCTAACTAGGAGAAGTTTAAGATAGAATAGATCCTATTATAATTATAGCAAACTTAAGAAAGTATTCGCTATAATAGCTATAGATAATATAAAGAAGGGGAAGCTTATAGATCCTACTACCCTAACTGAAGCATTAAACAGACCTAATAGAGCTAAATAGATTAGGGTAATTAGAAAGGAATTTAACTCCTTAGAAGACATAGAATATGTTATATAGATCCTATTATAGAAAGTCCCTAAGGGTAGGAAACTGCTTATAGGAAAATAGGTCCTATACTACAAGTATCTTCCTAATAGGTCTATTAAGAAGCGTAGAGCTAGATAGGTAGCAAAGGGGTTTACTTAAAAGTAAGGGATAGACTATATTAAAACCTTTGCTCTAACCCTAAGGCTACTAATAAGTAGGATTCTCCTAGCCCTATACACAGTTCTTAGCTAGAAGAGGAGATAGATTAATGTTAAAACAGCATTTATAAACCCTAACATTAACAGACCTTTATACATTAAACTACTAGAAGGGGCAGAACTTATTAAGAAAGATCTATCTAATAAAGTCCTAGAAATTAAGAAGGGACTATATAGATTAAAACAAGCTACAAACCTCTAGTACTATAATGCTAAGGAAGCTCTAGAAGAATTAGGCCTAAAGAGACTTGATTCTAATATATGTCTTTTTTAGGGGGAGAATCTTTTAGTTCTCCTATATATAGATGACTTTTAGATCTTTAGCAATAGTAATTAGAAGATTAAGGGGTTTATTGCTAGACTAAAGAACAAGTACTCCATTAAAACTGTCAACACTAACCTTTTCCTAGGCATATAACTAAAGAGTAAAAAGAATAGAGATCTCTATGTCTCCTAAAAGCACTATACTTTAGAGAAACTTTAGAAACATAGCCTAGACTTAGCTAAAAGTGTTAAGTATCCCCTTAACCGCCTATATAAAGCTTATAAAGAGTAATGCAACATATAGGATTATAATCTATTTAACACATTAATTAGGGAACTCTAGTACCTAGCTAACTAAACTAGGCTAGATATCTCCTATGCAACAAACCACTTAGCCAAATTCTTAGCTAATCCTATAGCAGAACATATTGCTATAGCAAAGCATGTTTAGAGATACATTGCTAGAACAATTAACAAGTGCCTAATCTTTAGAAAAACACAATCCCTAAAGCTAGAGATCTACATAGACTCTAATTTCTCTAGAGATCTAATAGGTAGATCTACCTTAGGACTCCTAGTTAAAATAGCTAGAAGTCCTATTATCTAGAAATCCAACCTATAGAAGGAGATAGTGCTATTAAGCACTAAAGCAGAGTATATAGCCTTAACTAAATGCTATAGGGAAGTAATATAGTTAAGAAATCTACTCTATAAAACCTAGAAAATAACTAACTACAAAGCTTAAGCCTTTAAGATCTTTATAGACAACTAGTCTACTATTAAGCTAGTTAGAGATTACACTAACTACAGAAGAACTAAGTATGTTAGACTAAGGAACCACTTTTATAGACATGTTTATAAAGAAGGCTTAATTATAGTTAAGTATATCCCTACTATAAAGCAGCTTATAGATTAGCTTATAAAGCTAAAGTTACTAAACTACATTCTCTAAGGGAGGCTTCTAGAGACTAACCACACTTTCATTTATACATAGCAAGACCTTTATTTGTTTATAAGTATTTATAAAGCAATATCTTATTTGTTTAGAGACAGTAGAGGAAAGTTTTTATTAGCCTTAAGGGCTAGATTCATTTAGGGTATCGCATATCTTACTATGCTTATGTAACTAGACTATAGAGAGGCCTACTTTAGAACTGCCTTTTAAGGCAAGATCTAGTTTATTATTATAGACTCTAATTTAGGGGAGCTATAGTAATAAAATAAAAGGAAATAGAGAAGTAGACCGCCCTTACTTATAACGGCCATTTTATTCTTTAGCCCTAACTAAATTACTAAGACCTAATGTAAGTACACTATCTAGACTACTACTTACTACTAAAACTACTAGAGCCTCTAGAACCCCTCTTATAGGAACTCGAGTTTAACTTGCACCCTCCTAAAAGTTATTATTAGTGCCTAAGCGCTATAGGAACTAACGAATTAAGGTAGTAACCTTATCCTAAGAGAGGGAGTTAGAGAATAGGAGGCGAAGCTCTAGGAGGATAGTTCTAGAACTATTACTAGGAGCCCTAGGGATGCTTAGGCGCTAGTCTATATCGCTAGGAATAAGCTAGGTAGGTAGCATCTAAAGACTATATCTAGAGGTACTTATACTAGGAGAGTATAGAACTAGAGATAGGAAGCCCTTACGTAGAGGACTGCTACGCATAATAGGAGGAGATCGACTGTAAGGGGCAGCCTAGTGGCTAACCCCTACATGTGGCCTTGTATATAACATACGGTCGCGACCGGCTACTAAGCCGCACGTAACACGCATAAGTACACCTTACGACGCGCGATGCGTCTTAAACAAAAGGCAAGAATTAGTTCATCTACGACTAGTAGGTCGTAGGCGTGCTATACATTGCGACATCCCCTTAACAGTTCTAATTCTTCTCTTCGTTATAATCTATACACGCTATAGAGTCCGAACGCGACGATAGTAGCGCTACGCCTACGGCTCCCCTAAGCCCTAGGGCCTAGCAACAAGCGAGGCGTGTAGCCTTAGTCGTAAGGAGGGATACCCTTCGGGTAGAGGTTAAGGAGAAGGAGATATAGAGGGAGATTAAACAGTTAGAGATCTTGCGGGACGCAAGCGTGCCGCCGGCGGACCCTTAGGGCGAATCCGGCGGAGAACTATCCCCTACTCCCCCTCCCCCTCCTCCATCTATAGTAACTAACGATAATATCGTAGCTCGAGGCGCGGTCGCATCGTATGCGACACGTTTGCGTCTTAAAGAACCTACGCCTTTTAGAGGGGACTCGATTAAGAAAGCACGGGTATTCCTAAGGGAGCTCTCTCTTATCTTTACCCTCTAAGGCGGCACGTATACGACGAACGAGTTAAAGGTCCTATATAGGGTTATGTACCTAAGCGGAGAGGCAAGTAAGCGATAGTACGCTAACTATAGCGTCCTTAACCTTAAAGGGTATATATACTAGGACTTTAAGGAGTTCTGTCGAGACGTATGCGGTAATCCTATAAACCGCGTGCTTAACGTGATGTTAGAGTATAAGGCGGTGAAATAGAAGGATAACTAGACAGTACGTTAGTTTACGACTAAGCTAGATGTTATAGAGGATTAGTTAGGGGACTATACGGAGGCGCAACGCGTGCGATATATGCTCGCTAAGCTTACGCCTAGCCTACGGTCCGCAATCGTTAAGTTTCATAACATCCTAATAACTAGAGAGGAACTAGTAATCCTAGCTTCGCGTATTAAAAGCACGGAGCGTAGCAGCGGAGGGCACGACCGCGGGCAGTATAGTCGCCGTAGGCGAGAGACTAAGGGCGACTAAGGGCGAAGCGATCGTAGCTCGAAGTAGTAGAAGCATAGTTAGGCGTCGCGCGACCCGGGTGCGAGTTACTAGCGGGACGCCGGCGGATCGTCTATAACCTTCGATAGGACTAAAGCGGAGTGCTATAGATGCTATAAGAAGGGTCACATTAAGACGGATTGCCCGAATAGGCACCTATGGAAGGACCGTAGCGCGTAAGCGGTTCGTAGGGTAGACGCTACGAAGGCTCTAACTAAGAAGGGTAGCGACTAGGGAAAAGGTAGAGGACTAGAAGTAGGTCGCTCCTAAGTCCGAGTTTTCCTAAAGTCGACCCCTTAAGGCGAGTGGATATGTGTCTATCGCAGCGACTAGGGAAAAGGTAGAGGACTATAAGTGGGTCGCTCCTAAGTCCGAGTTTTCCTAAAGTCGACCCCTTAAGGCGAGTAGATGTGTCACGGGTGAACGACGTGTACACTGAGGTTCTGTGTGGTATGCAATAAGTTCGATACAGAAGAAGGAGAAAACCGAGCGAAGCCCGGAACAAAGAAAACGGAGTCAGGTCCGCACGGGCTCAGCCCGTGCCAAGATGCAAGGGCTCGCCCCTTACATTACCCCCCCTCTCCCCTCCGCCGCCTGCAGCGTCTCCTCCGCCTGCTTGTTGTCGCCGTCGAAGGCCGTGCCTTCATTGTCGGGTCCCGCCGTCGCTGTGTTGTGGTATTGTTGCCTAGGTGAGTGTGAGGTTTCGTATTGTTACCCATGTGACAATGGCTATTGTCACATGTGAACAATAGGACTCCAGAATATATCTACCGGATAGCTTCCTCTTTTTTTTTCTTTTTTTTTTTGCTCGGCAACCATTAAGCGAATGTATGTGAACACACCCCTTGACAGCACCCTCCCTCCTCTTCCTCCACTAGCCCTATCATCTCCGCCCCTCTCTACGATCCCCTTCGCCCTCGATCCGATTCCTTCTCGCCGCGCTCCGACAGAAACTAACCGGATTCCAGCACCACCAACACAACAGCCTCCAAACACCACATCTTCAATCAATACCATCAAGTAAGTCCGATTCTTTTGAGCCGGCCTCCGATGCTTTTTAACTGGTTTCCAGCAGAAAACATGCTCTACCACTGCCTGGAGTGCGCCAACTCTGGCCGCGATTGCGTGGGCCCTGCCGTAAGACGCCTGAGTCCGACGTTTTCCAGCCGGACTCCGCTCACAAACATCCGCAGGCCGCCACTCAAGTCCGCAGCTGCGACAAGTGCCGCCGCCCTCAGAAGCGCTGCCGCCCGCTGTGAGTCGCTCTCCGACCCCTTTCGACCGGACTCCGCTAACCCCCCACACTGCCACAAGGCGTACGCGGCCTGGACCCGTGCCGGCAACGCTTCCAAGGCGTAAGTCTCCGGCCTGCGATCGTTTTCCGTCGGCTAACGCCTGAAAAGCACCAAACTCGACAATCTCAAGAAGGTCATCAAGGCTTGGCGCCCGCTCTCCAAGCTCGAGTCCGATGGTCTGCTGTCCGGGTAATTTCCACCGGTCTCCGATTGAAAACCATCGCTAACCGTCTCTCAGTCCTGTGGCTGCTGAGGTCACTGGCTCCATGGAGGGAGCCATCAACGTGCAAGCTGGCTCGTAAGTGTTGCACTCCGATTGAAAGACGTCGCTGACCGATCATTTTCCAGCGGCCCCGTCCCTCCTGCCCTCCGCCTTGGCACCCGCCGCGACATGTCTTGAGTGGTCTCCGGTGGTTTTCGCGCGGGCCGCGGTCGGGCCATCACAATGCTTTTGCCATCCCCGTATGGGGTGGGCCGGCCTCCGCTTCTTTTTGGTCGGGCCCCGCTGCCTTTTGGCGGCATGAATGAATGAAATTCTTTAAAACTTTTTCCTTTTCTCACGTGCTCTCAATCCGACTCCTGCTCCCAAACGCCTGTGCTCATGTCAACTGACCCGCAATCCGTCACTTACCTGTCGCCCTGCCCTTCTTCTTGACTTCCCATGCTTGCCTTGGTCCATCGTGCGTCATCGGGTTGCCGTGCTTTTTCTCAAAGTCGTCTGCTGCAGCTGTGTCCGCTAGGTACTCCAATGGTTCCCACGTAGGCTTGTGGTATCCAGTCCATTTCACTAGGACTTCGCGTGCTTTGCCCCTCCCTTTCGCCTTGGTTCTGGCGCAGAGAATCTCCTCTACATGCCATTCCTCATGAGATTCAATGAGGATGGGGTCCGGCTGTTTGTCGTCGATCTCCTGTCCAGGCAACGGGTCTTGGCTTGCAGGTCGCAACAAGTCTGGGTGAAAGACCGGGTGGATTCCATCGGGGATCCCTGACAATCGGATGGACAGCGGTGAGATGACCTCCGCCACCGTGTACTTTGCGTGCTTATGGTCGATACTCTTCTTCGGCCGGGTCGTAGTGTAGTTCCTTAGATCCAGCCACACCTTGTCACCGACCCGATAAATCGGCGCTGGCTTCCGATCTTTGTTGGCGCTCTCCTCTTGCTCCTGGGCGGAGTCCGCCATGCTCGCTTGGCACAGGTCCGTGATCTGCTGCATCCTTTCCACAAAGAGCGTTGCCCGTTTGGCGGCATCCAGCGACGAAGTCGTTGAGTCCGGCTGCAACTGGACGGGGAATGGCGCTTCGTAACCGTGGACGGCAAAGAAGGGGCTCATGCCTAGGCCCGCTTGGTACCGTCCGTTCAGCGCCAGCTGAGCGGTGGAGAGCCACTTTTTCCAATCGGACTGCTCGTGGTTGACATAATTCCGAAGGTACGCCTGCACTTCTTGGTTCAACCTCTCGGGCCCTCCGTCCGTTTTTGGGTGGTAGGCGGAGCTAAGTCTCTGCTTCACGCCGGTTAAACGACAGAATGTCTTCCAGAATGTGCTTGTCCAGTTCGTGCCTCTATCGCTCGTGATGGCCTTAGGAATCCCGTAGTATCTCACCCAGCAGTCCAGGAATCTCTCGGCGCAGTCCTCCGCTTTCATGGTGGACATCGCTTCCAAGACGACGGTCTTGCTCAGTCTGTCCTTGATTACCCACAAGCAAGTGTTTCCCTGCGACTCCGGCATGTCCGTCATGAAATCCATAGAGATCTCCTGGAAGAAACGATCGGGTACCGGTAAAGGCTGAAGGAGTCCATGCTTTTGCTCCCTCCATACCTTATTTCTCCCACAGTGATCGCAGTTCCTCAAGAACTGTCTCACGTGCCTTGACTGTAGAGGCCAGTAAAAGTTACGTCTCAAGATAGACGCTGTGGAGTCCCTGCCTGGATGGCCGTAGACCGGTGAATCATGAACGGACTGGATGAGCTTCGTCCGCAGGACATCGTTCTGCAATATCTCCGCGCCCGCCTCTTTGTAGTCGGCTTCCGTCGTTGCTGGGGCTCCCGGCACCCAGATTCTTCCGCGGTGCCGCAGGTGTCCGTTGTCGTCGATGCTGCAGTCACCGGCTTGTACCTTGAGCTTCACTTCGCTCGGGAGTGAACGCGCCCCGGTTCTTACTGCGTGGAGTACTGCCTGAAACGTGCTGTCTTCATCGGCGGTCTTCCTCCAGATCTCGTTCAATTCTGGATCTGTGAAGGGGCCCGATGATGCGCCCGGTGAGTCCGACGTTTTCTCGGTGGAGTCGACTCCGAATTGGGTGGCCATAATCTGGACCGATGAAACCATCGTAGCGGATGAAGGTGCATCTGCTACCACCTCGCCTCCCCCCCCTGGAGCCGGCCAATTGCGTATGGCATCCGGCCGCAAAAACCTGCGAAAACGCGACAATTTGTCGTCCTGGCCGAGCGTATCCTGCTCCCTCCGTGACAATGCATCCGGCACAATTGCCTCGGCGCCCGGCCTGTATACCAGGGTAAACTGAAACAACGCGATGTGCTCCACCCACCTGATCTGCCTCTCAGACAACTGCCTCTTTGTCATAAAGTACTCAAGGTTCTTGTGGTCCGTCCAAATTGTAAAGGGACCACACGTTTTCAGCTCGGGGGCCCACTCTTTGAGGCAGGAGACTACTGCGAGCATCTCTTTGTCATGGATGTCGTAGTTAATCTCAGCCTTATTCAGTTTCTTTGAGTAGAACCCTACCGGCTTCACTACCCCGTCCTTTTCTTGCAGGAGAGCGCCACCCAGGGCAAATCCACTGCAGTCCGTCTCCAAAAAGGTGGGAAGCTCCGGGTTCCAATGGGCCAGCACAGGAGCTTCACAGTACTTCCTCTTCAGGGCCTGAAAGGCGTCCTCCTGACGTTTCCCCCAGGAGAACGGCGTTTTCTTTCCCGTCAGCGACGTCAAGGGTTCGGCCAACTTCGAGTAGTTGGGGATGAACATTCTGTAGTAATTCGCGAACCCGAGGAAACGACGCACTTCTTTCTGAGTGACGGGCGTCTTCCAGTCCCGTACGGCATCCACCTTTTCCGGGTCTGGTCCCACCCCCTTTCCGTCGGCGTGGACGATGAACCCTAGGTACTTGATCTTCTTCTGTGCGAACTCGCATTTACCTGGATCTAAGAACAGGCCTCCGTCCCAAAGCTTATGGAGAACGATGCGAACCTTCTTGAAGTGGTCCTCCTTCGACCCATCCGAGTAGATCACTACGTCATCAGCGTATGCAGAGGCGAAGTCGTCCAGGTGTTCCCGCAGCAAACTGTTAATATACCGTTGGAAAGTTGCCGGCGCCCCGGACAAACCAAACGGACACACCAACCACTCCCACAGGCCAAATCTCGTTCTAAACGCGGTCTTGTACTCCTCGCCTCTTGCCATCCGGAGATGGTGGAACACGGCAACTACGTCCACCTTCGTCATCCATCTGGCTCCCGTTAGATTTCGGATGGTCTCCGGGATCAAAGGCAGCGGGTAGCGATCTTGCTTCGTAATCGCGTTCAGCGCCCTATAATCGCAGCAAAAGCGTAGTCCTCCTCCGGGCTTCTTCACAAACAGGACGGGGGCCGCCGCTTCTGAGGTGGAGGGACGGATGTATCCCTTGCGATGCAGCTCGGTTAGCGACTTGCGTAGCACCAGCAGCTCGTCTTTCGACATGCTATACAACGGTCCCCAGGGCAGTGGCTCCTGCGATCCGTCTGGTTTCGTCCGGATCTCGATCCTGTGGTCAAGTTCCCCACGATGGGGCGCGAGCTTGTCGGCTTCCCGCGTGGAAAAGAGTGGGATCATGTCCCAAAGTTCCGGAGGCAGCTTCATTTTGAGCTCCTCCCTCGTGGGCGGTTCCTTCTTGCTCAGGGCTTTCTTGATGTCCTCCACGGTTGCCGCGGCGATCGTAGCAAAACGTTCGCCCGCCTCGCGTTCTTTATGGTTGCGTCCTTCGGGCACCCATTTCTTTGCCAAACCGTGGTAGTACCGGTGCTTTTCTGGCGCAGTTCGGATTTGATTGTGCGCTTTCCAAGGGTTCCCCAGAATCATCGGGAAGTCCAAGTCGGGCACGACGTATGCGTACACGACCTCGTGGATGCCGGCGATTTCCATGTGGAAAGCAACTACTCCTTCAATCGAGTTTCGCATCGCTTTGGTGAACCCTGTAGCCTTGCGGCTCTCGTTGCTGACATACGTGAGACCGAGTCCTTTCGCTAGGTCTCCGTTAATTACAGCATAACACATGCATCCTTCATCGATAAGGGCAAACGTGCCGTAACTTTCGTTCAGGAGTACGTCGGTATATACAAGGTTCCCGTTCATAGAACTCTTGGCAGCGTTCCACCCCTTTACCAGTGCTTCTTTGTCTCCTGGTGCTGGCTTTCGCCCAGGAGCTAGTCTTTTCCCAAACCCGTCGTCTTCCAGGATCGGCGCAACTGAGGCTGCGTTGATCTTGGTGGGGTTGACTGCTGCGGCGTACGGACATTCCTTCACTCGATGCCCGCTCGCTCCGCAACGGAAACAGAGCTGTTCTTGGCGCCTTCGATCTCTCTCAGCGGTGTCGACCCATTTCGCTCTCTGCTTCCCCTTGTCCTCCTTCCGGTCTCCACGACTTCTAGAGCGGCCTCCGTTCGTTCGGGTTGGTGCCATGATGGTGTCACCATCATGGTCCACCCGGGTAACGGTAGGTCCCGCAAAAGAACGAGTGGTAACCGTGGTGGTCGCACTGGAGTCCTTGTTGTTGTCCTTCCACTTCTTGTGGGCTATTCTAAACTGGTCTGTGTCCTCGAGGTTGGTCATGATCCGCTTAACCTCCTCTGCGAACTCGTAGTAATCCTCCTTTTTCGGCATGGCTGCCGTATACATTCTGGCGGGATTCGAGAAGGTGTTGCGGAGGTAGCCGATCTTCGCGTCATTGCTCCAGTCTTCTCCGCCGGCGGTCAACAGGAGTCCGTCGAATTTCATCTGGTGATCGTGCCACGGTTGTCCGTTCACGTGTCTAATCTTGGTGAGTTGTTCTAGAGCCTTGGCGCGTTCGTTGCTATCGCCAAAGACCTTTTCGAGTTGCGCAAAGAAAGCAACGGGGTCCTTCCCAAGTTCACCGTCTCCCTTGTCCCAGAAGTGCCGCATCCTCGTGCGCTCCCTCGCTAGCAACGTGTCGTTGATCGCGTCCCAGTAGAATTCATTGGAGAGCGTCGGTTTCAGTGCGGAACGCACCCTGAAGGAACTTTTCAACCTTAGGAAGTAGTCCCTGAATGTTTCGGCTTTGCCATCCCATGAGGGCGGGTTCCAGCCTCTGGGACCCGACGGTTCTCCGCCGCTGCGCGGCGCGTTCGCGGCGGCATTCAGCGTCTGCAGCAACTGTCTCATTAGGTCACCAGTAGACGCGTCGTCCGGAACTGGTAGTGAGACTGCAGGGGTTGACTGACGTCGAGCGTCTTCCGACTCTTTCAAGGCGGCGCGCGTTGCAATCAGTTCGGCCTGCATCTCTTCCTGTCGCTGGTACAATTGCTCGAGCATAAGCTGAAAATTTTCATTCGAGGCACCAACCCCGGGGTTCTCGCTACCCGACGACGCCATCACGTATTCCGTCTCTTTAATGGCGGGTGCCTGGTTGATTCGAATGGATCGAACTTAATGTCACGGGTGAACGACGTGTACACTGAGGTTCTGTGTGGTATGCAATAAGTTCGATACAGAAGAAGGAGAAAACCGAGCGAAGCCCGGAACAAAGAAAACGGAGTCAGGTCCGCACGGGCTCAGCCCGTGCCAAGATGCAAGGGCTCGCCCCTTACAAGATGCGTGTCTAGCGCGTTACTTACGAGGCGCAGTCGAGACTCGTAAGGGCTTTCGCGAGGCCACGTTTCTCCTAGATAACTGTGCGGATCTTAGCCTAGTGTCGTATAAGTATGTACTCCGACATTAAATGCAACCTATTAATAGGGTAAGGCTACCGAAGTTAGAGTCGTATACGCATAACCTAGGGTATTGCTACGGCGCCTTTACGGTTCGGCTACGACTCGCTAATAACGCGGGAGTAGAGCGCGTAAGTAACGCTATCTACTACGCGGTGCCTATAGGTAGGCTATTAGTGATTTTAGGTAGACCCTAGCGGCATCGTAATCGGATAGTAAAGGCCGATAAGGATAACTAGTAGTACTACGGTGTAGAGACGCCTACGGTTTAGTAGCGTAACGCACGCGAGTTCCTTAAGGATCTCGAGAGCTTAAAGTAGGTTTATACGATGAGTGTTCGGGCTATTGCTGTAGTAGTACCTAAAGGAGAGGGCCCCTCGTAGCCTAACGAATTTATAGACTTCCGAGATGTATACGTACCTAATGAGTAGGCGAAGTGTAAGATGCCCGACGGGGTTAAGCATGCGATTGATCTCGTTAAAGGAAAGAAACCTCCTTTTAAGCCGCTATACTACTAGTCCTTAACTAAGTTAGAGGCCTTAAAGGAGTACCTTACGTAAGCAATAGAGAAGGGGTGGATTAGGCGGTCCGTAAGCGAGGCGGGTGCGCCTATCCTATTCGTGCTAAAGAAGAATAGCACTCTTAGGCTCTATGTTAATTATAGAGGCCTAAATGAGATTATAGTAAAGAACCGATACCCCCTACCCCTAATTAGCGAGACGCTAGATAGGCTATTAGGTTCTAGGTTCTTTACTACAATCGATTTAAAGGACGCCTACTATCGTATCCCTATTAAGCAAGGCGATAAGTGGAAGACTACGTTTTGCACGCGATACGGATACTACGAGTACCTAGTAATGCCGTTCGGGTTAACTAACGCACCGGCAACCTTTTAAGGGTATATTAACAAGGCGCTAACCGGCTTAGTTAATAACATTTGCGTAGTCTACCTAGATAATATCCTCATCTATAGCGAGACGCGTGAGGTACACGTGCGAGCCGTACGCGCGGTGCTAGAGAGGCTACGAAAGTTTACCCTATTCGCAAACCCTAAGAAGTGTCACTTCTTCTAGGAGAGTGTAGAGTTCCTTAGGTTTGTCGTAAGCGCCGTAGGCGTGTCGATAGATAGGAGTAGGGTAGCCGCTATTGAGGAATAGCCTATACCTACGACCTTTTATAAGGTCTAGTCCTTCCTTAGGTTTTATAACTTCTACCGGCGTTTTATAGAAGGATACTTAAGGGTCTACAAGCCCCTAACGGACCTACTAAAGGGATCTAAGGACGGTAAGAAGTACGGCCCTCTTACGTGGACCTTAAGCGAAGAGTAGGCGTTTCGATAGCTTAAGGCCGGATTCTTAGGTGTACTAATACTTAGGTACTTCGATCCTACGCTGCGCACGCGAGTCGAGACGGATGCCTTAGGTTTCGCGATCGTAGGTATTATATCCTAATTATTTAGTACTAAGTAGCATCCTATCGCGTTCTATTTACGTAAGATAATACTAGCTAAGTGCAACTACGAGACGCACGATTAGGAGCTACTTATAGTAGTTGAGGCTTTTAAGCATTAGAGGCTATACTTAGAGGGCGCTACGTATGCGGTGCGAGTACTAGTCGACTACGCTAACCTATAGGGCTTTATGATAGTAAAGTAGCTAAATAGGCGGCAAGCTCGATAGGCTACGTTCCTATAGTCTTTTAATTTTATAGTGGAGTATCGACCGGGTAAGACTAACCTAGCCGACGCGCCTTCGAGACGTAGTAACTACGTAGCTATAACGTAACAAACTTCGAACTTACTACCTACCTTATAAAGTAAGCTGTCTTTCTAGAAGGAGTCTCTAGAAGGGATAAGCGAGCCGACGGTAAAGCGCGTACTTACTACCTACGAGGCGATATAGGGCGACATAGGCGCGGCGATAGCAGTGCGGAGAGGTAACCTTCCCTATTAAGATAAGCCGTCTTTACTAGTAGTAGTGTGCGCTATAGTGATATAGGGTTAAGCTTATAGCTCGACGGGTAAGTTGATCCTACTCTTAATAAAGATCGAGTAGCAGTAAGACGACTAGTGTGTCGTATACTCAGCGTAGGCGCTAAGCGCGAGGGACGCTAAGGGATAGCATGTAAAGGATAACCTTATATACTACGGAGACGCAATCGTAGTACCTAGGGATCACGTAATTAGGTCGCATCTAATTCGTATACACTACGACGACGTCCTCGCGGGTCACTTTAGAAGGACTAAGACTAAAGAGCTGTTACGACGTAATTATTAGTAGGACTCACTTAGTACGGACGTAAAACAATACGTCTAAGCCTATAGAACCTACTAGGGTTCGAAGGCGAGTGTTACGGTTTGATTCGTGGAGAACTCACAGCCACTCACTAAGCGAGGAGAGCAAAGAAACTTGCGGGACGGAGAGCAAGAGATCAAGAGATCGAGAGAGCAAGAGATCAAGAGATCAAGAGAGCAAGAGAACAAGAGATCAAGAGAGCAAGAGAGAGCAGGACAGATCACGCCAAGACATGGCACTATATAGGCGACGCTCTTTTGCAAGTAGATAGGAGCCTCGTGCTCAACTCATTTAAAGTATACACCATATACTGTTTGGAACCACTACCTTCATAACTGATTGAGACATCCCTGCAAAGATCCAAGCCCGAGTTGTGATAACGTACAGCGGTTCCTAACAGCGAGGCGCTATCGACCCTACGGCGAGCTATAACCGCTTCCTAGACCGGAGCGACCGTAGTAGGAAATCACTATAGATTTTATTACGGACCTACCTCTAAGTACGCGAGCCGGTTACGTGTATGATGCGATCCTAGTAATAGTCGATCGCTACTTAAAAATGAGCTTATATATCCCGACGACGAAGACTTGCATAGCCGTAGAGCTTACGAGGCTCCTACGAGACGAAGTCGTACGACACTATAGTGTCCCGTTAGGCATAGTAAGCGACCGAGGTCCGGTCTTTACTAGTCAGTTTTAGAGTAACTTCTACTTCGAGGCGCGTGTAAAGCGTAAGCTATCTACGGCCTTTTACCCTTAGACTAACGGCTAAACTAAGAGGGCAAACTAAACCCTCGAACAATACCTTTGTTATTACTGCAGTATCAATTAAACTGAGTGGGCTAAGTGGCTTGCAGTTACTAAATTCGTAGCTAATAATAGCATCTACCTAACACTACGGATAAGTCCGTTCAAAATAGCGTACGGTTAGCGACCTAAGATTACCCCTACACTAACTAGATCTCGAGACGAGACCTAAGGGGGGAAGTACTAGTAGCGGTAATAGCTACGAGTCGCATACGAAAACTACGCGCTACACTCGAGGAGCGATAGAAGGCTATAGTAGAAAGCTAGGCTCGCTACTATAATAAGACCTACTAAGCTAAGACCTACCGCGTAGGTGACTTAGTCCTGTTATTAACGAAGAACCTTAAGTTAGTAGTGCTAAAGAAGAAGATAGGTCCGAAGTTTATCGGCCTATACCGCATTACGGACGCTGTCGGTTCGTAGGCGTACCGCCTAGCGCTACTAGCCGACTTAAGGCTCTATAACGTCTTCTATGTCTCTCTCCTCGAGCTGTATATCGGTAGCGATAAGGATGGACCCGTACCCCCTCTAGCTAATGAGGACGGAGAGTATAAGGTAGAGGTAGTGCTAGATAGGCGTAAGCGTAAGAGTAAGCTATAGTATCTAGTCTAGTAGAAGGACTAGCTAGAGGAGTATAACAGCTAGGAACCGGCGGAGGGCCTCGCGAATACGGATCGCATAGTAGCCGACTATAAGGCGTTAAGGAGAAGCAAATAAGACTAGTACTAGAGCATAAACAAAACTTTTCTTAACTATAAATAAAACAAAAGCTAAAGAGTAGCGCGCCTACTAGGGGCTACGTAGAGTAGTAGTAGGCGAGGAGCCCGCGAGCAGCGTGTAAGGCGAGCGCCTTAGTTGTCGTCACGTAGTAACTTAGGCAAGAATGCCTAGTCGGCGGCGGTAGTGTCGATGTTCTACGCCTATAGGAACTAGGACTACGGTTAGTAGGGTATACGTAGGCGAGGAATATGCGACTTACGGCGCGGCCGAGTTCGAACAGCCTATTAAGGGCGCGGTTCTACTCCTACTAGAGCGCGAGGGCTTCGGCGGCGGGGGCGGCGGTAGTAGTAGCGGCGGCGGCGGAGGCACGTATACGGGTCTCCCCGGTACGCTTGTGCTTATAGGCATTAAACTGCCTAATGGCCTATAGGAAGGGTTAGCCGAAGCATAGGGGACGCACTAGAGCCCTCCCCCGCGAGTAGCAGTCGACTCGTACGAGCGAAGTAGCGACTTACCTCCTTAATGTCGTTACCTAGCTAGGCACATAGGCGGATCTACTCTACTAGCTCCTACTACTAGAGGTCTGTAGGCGCCTAGCCTATTATAGCCGTAAGGAAGTCGCGCTAGGACCGCGCGGCGCGTAGGCGGCTTACTAGCGAGGCGATAGCGTAGCTAGTGTTAGGTACGTAGCTATGTTTGCTACGCCTATAGCGGCTACACTTCTTTAGGAGCTCGCCGGTAGTAATACTATTACAGTTATCGGCCTCGTCTAGTAAGTGGTTAGTATACGAATCGTAGGCGACACGCGTAGAGACTTACCCCTAACGAAGTACGGGAGGTACCGTATATATATATGTTAATTCTCTACGAGAGCTTAGTAGCTAGCGAGGGCGTTAGTAGCTACGAGGGTAATACTAGTCGCTTACGACTACTAGGCGTTCTAGGGGCGTCGCGTACTAGAGCCGCCTAGCGGCGCTCGTCTTCTACGGCGCTAGTAGTACTATCGCTACTAGTACTACTAGAGGAGGCGGAGCAGCTAGAGAATGGCGGCGAGGAGGGCATGGTAGACATAATAATAATAATAATAATGCTAGCGAGGCGCTTACGATGATAGTGCGGTACGGGTGCGTGGTAGTAGTATAGCGAAGGTAATAAGCTAGGGAGCGTGCTAAGAAAGGGCTAGGTTAGGCTAGAGTTTTATGCCCCTAACTAGCTACGTCGGCATAGTAACTAAGCCTCACTTACCTATACCTACATAACGACACGCACGCAACCCGCATATAGGCCGTATAGCAACTATAGTTCTAGAAGTATATAGGAGCCTCTACGTAGCAACTAGCGAGCTAAGGATAGCTCGCACGGGAGGGGAGGCAATTGTAAGGGGCAGCCTAGTAGCTAACCCCTATATGTAGCCTTATATGTAACATACGGTCGCGACCGGCTGCTAAGCCGCACGTGACACGCATAAGTACACCTTGCGACGCGCGATGCGTCTTGAACAAAAGGCAAGAATTAGTTCATCTACGACTAGTAGGTCGTGGGCGTACTATACATTACGACATCCCCTTAACATCGACTATACTATGTACTACCCTAGAATGTAGCACTAGCGGAGCGAGTATAACCTGCACTAGGCTACTAGTAGGTTCTAGATAGACTAGCGGCACTCTACTATAGGGTCCGTAGAGAGAAGAAGCTGCACTTGTCGTAATAATTATTAAGAGCGTAGTTAGTATAGTAGCCCTTAAACCATCCTAGAATAGTGTAGTAGCTAGAAAAGGGAAGGTTAGATCTCTCCTTATAGCGGTTATAGGCGCTGCCGAAGTGCTAAATAAGATAGTCTATAGCGGAAGCCTATAAGGTAGTAAGGTAGTTCTAACTACTATTAAGGTTTATAGTAATAGTATTAGAAATATGACCTTAAGGGTTAACTATTATATAATTAAAATCCTAGGCAGCCGCGTTAATCTAACCCTAGTTCGGTAGATTAGTAATACTACCCTTAGTAGTTAGAAGCTTCTTCTTATAGAAGGCAACCTTAAGGGATGCTATAGTAAGCTGTAAGGTTATATTCTTCTTAGTAATCTTGCGCCTGCTCTCGATAATCTACTTAACTAGTCTAAGTGCCTTAATAAGGGTCTTACGTTTAGAGATCCTACTAGATATAGGTAGACCCTTTCTACTATTACTAGGAGGACGCTTATTAGGATCTTAATCGTTACTAGAGCTAGATCTACTACTAAAGACATTGTTAGTACTACTAAACTAGTTTATAGGAGTCTACTTAAAACATCTGCTATAATGCTACTTATATATTAGCAATACCCTTAAAACACTATTATATATATAGCATACCTTACTAAAAGCTTCTTAAAAAGCTTTAAGAATAGGTATGTAGTAGTTGTTAGGGTGTGTAAGTGTATATAGTAGTCTAAAAAGGTAGGAAGAGAGGTATAAAGTAGTATAAAGTATTGAGAGTTGTTTAGTAAAGAACTAGCTTCTTTTATACGTACCTACGAGGTTTGTGCGTTACTGCCTAGCTAGACCTTCTTAAGCCGAGAGAACCTTCTGTTTACTTCTAAAAGCGGAAAGATAAGGCCTAAGTATGTCTAAGAGTAGGTCTCTTGTATATGCAAATCTAACAAGATTACTATCCTTAGTATGTGCTTGCTTATAGTAGAAAACTAGTATCTAGAACTAGTAAAGGTGTTCGAGACTAATACAGCAACATAGGTGATATTAAGTTAATTAGACTGTCTTTATAGTAGTTAGTCTAAAGGGGGAGTGTTATAAATCAGGTAACCAAGGTCTATATTAGTTAGGACTTGGCACACATACACTATATTACACTGTTTTCTGTAGCTAGATAGTCTCACACCTTGTAGCAATTCATGAGGGTTACTGATCCACCCTATCGTTTCAATCTAGAAGCTTGTACTCGTCAAATACCTATTTACAACAGAGAGTGTTGTTGGATCTGTTCTTAGCGGCGGCAGCAGCCACAACCCTGTCGAGTCTTGAAACACGCCCCCACTGCTTTCCCGATTCAGTAACGACGCGAATGTGAACGATGAACCTCGGAGGTGCTCCTCACAGGCCGCCGCCAGCAATACACAGGCAGCAAGAGTCGTGCAGAGCAGGTATATAATAATATCGCTCAAAATCTACACTTGACAGCGTATCGCAACGGTGGTGAGCATTACGACGCGCATTGGAACAGCCAATCGGCAGCGATACCGAGGGGATGTTACTGTAAATTTATCCAGGGCGTTGCGTTTGGGGAAGCGTTCAAGTCCACCACCCAAGAAGTCGTCGTCGTGGCTGGGCCTCCCTCTCCTTTATGACCATATCTTCTGCCATTGCTTGCAAAACGAGTAAAAATCCGGTGCTACGCGCACGACATCCGCAACCATTACCACCAACTTCGTCGGCGTTTCTCGGACCCTCCACCCCAGCGGCAAGTGGCAGCCACCGTCACCCCTTGCACCGCGAAACCCATCCCCGTCGCCGAAAGTTGTCACGAGTCAAGATTTGAAGATGACCGACGACAAGAAGAGGGATTTCGCCATTGAGCTGGGAGAGAGAGAGCCGGAGGGTGCATTCGAAGCGCGTCAGACACGATCACCCGCGCCGTCGTCAGTCATGGCGCCCACCCTCAGCATCACGAACAACCCGGTGTTCAGTATCTTCGCCTACTGTGGGAGCAGCATTCTCATGACAGTGAGCAACAAGTACTGTGTGAATGGTACCGGCTGGAATTTGAGCTTCTTTCTGTTGGCTGTGCAGGTAAGCACCCACTCAGCCAGGTAGAATGCCTGCGCGCGGCTGACCGAGGACAGTCGGTTGTCTGCATCATTGCAATCTCCACCGGCAAGGCCATGGGCGTCATCACATATCGCGACTTCAACACGGACGAAGCACGGAAATGGTTCCCCGTCTCGCTGCTCCTCATCGGCATGATCTACACCTCGATCAAGGCGCTGCAGTTCCTGAGCATTCCCGTCTACACCATCTTCAAGAACTTGACCATCATCCTGATTGCATATGGAGAGGTGCTATGGTTCGGTGGACACGTTGGAGGAATGGCACTTCTCAGCTTCGGCTTGATGGTTCTGAGCAGTGTCATTGCTGCGTGGGCAGATATCACACATGCCCTGTCAAGCCACGGCGGTGACGCGCTGGACCCAGCAGCTGCCGAGAAGATTGCGACTCTGAATTCTGGGTACATCTGGATGGCACTTAACTGCTTCTGCTCAGCTGGCTACGTTCTCGGCATGAGGAAGAGAATCAAGCTGACAAACTTCAAGGACTTCGACAGTGAGTGTGGTAGACCCCTGACGAAATCATACCTAACATCTTTCCAGCCATGTTCTACAACAACTTACTCTCCATTCCCATCCTCCTCATCGCATCGCTCCTCCTCGAAGACTGGTCGCCTGCCAACCTCGCCGTCAACTTCCCACCCGGCCGCCAAACCACGATGCTCGCAGCCATGATCTTCACGGGTCTGTCCTCCATCTTCATCTCTTACACCAGCGCCTGGTGCGTCCGTGTCACCTCTTCGACTACCTACTCCATGGTTGGCGCGCTCAACAAGCTACCAATCGCGATTTCTGGTCTCGTTTTCTTCGATGCCCCAGTCACTTTCCCGTCCGTTTCCGCTATCTTCCTTGGTTTCATTTCAGGACTGGTCTATGCAGTTGCCAAGATCTGGCAGAAAGAGGCAGACAAGAAGGGTGGCAGCGTGCTCCCAGTATCGAGCGCGAGCAGCCAGAGCATGAAGGACTCGCTCAAGTCATGAGAAGGGTAGACCATACCAGAGCATTTGGGTTTGTGACTCTTGGGGGCGAAGGGGCTTGCTGTGAGTTACAGTGCAAGCCGCAGCGTGGTGTCAAGGCGTCAAGGGTTGTAAGATACACGGCCAACACGCATTCTGGCGTTCGCATAGAGTGGAAAAAGTGCGACTGCCAGAGGAGCAGGTACGCGGAACTGTCATCTAGTATTGTATGTAAATCTTCGGTGAAGTAGCATTCCTTGAACGGAGGATCTACGAGAGGCTGCTCTTTCCGGCAGGCCTCAGGAATTCGTTTCAAATTAAAGCGAAGGCGACAGCTCGCATACGTTGCCGTGCAAAACGAAGCATCGAACCCGACGACACAGCAACAGCGTTTCCGCCAGTACTCGGCCATACCCGGGCCGTGTCAGCAGCTCTCGGTAAAGTGCGGCCTGGCATGAGGACGTTTCTCCTGCATCGACCGCTCGGCCGCTTTGCACTGCTTCTCCAGCTGGACTATTGCCAATAGCTGGCTCCGTTGAAGTGTGCATAAGAGCGACGTTTTGCATTGAATAATATTAACCGCCTTCCCTCCGGCCATATGTCCGAGGCGTTCGAAGGTATTCCGCTCCCTCATGGTGACGATCCGAGGACAAATTAAATCTTTGTGCAGTGTGGGTGAACCTTTAGCATCGATCCGGAGAAGACGTCGCTCCGGGTTTCGGTATTCTGCCAGCGCACATGATGCTTGGAGACGCAATCCTCGGTCGTGAAAGAGACGATCCCGTCGTCTCTTTCTCTGGTAGGCTCGATTAAGTATTCAGAGACTGCTCTTATGCAGTCATGATCTTCCTCTGGCCACTCGCCAGCATTGCTCTGCTTGGTTGCATACACCTGACACTTGCTTTCCTGCAAGTCGTTCTTGCCATCAGCGAGCGAAATGTGGCACTTCAGCCAGCATACAGTCAGCCGGACTTCTTTTGTTAACGACAAGCGGGGATTGAGGAAATCTCGAGGCCACAGGTCCTTCTCTCGCGGCTAAGTCATTTCCAGCCAGTATCATGGCATTCTTGCGGTGATAGCGCGCCATAATAACTCTATTCTCATTCGCCGACCCACTTGACCAATTGTGGGAGCTGGGCATCCAGCGATAGTCAGGCGTAATGACACAGGGCGGTCTAGGTTGGTCCAGTGCAGCGACCAAGTTGCAGATGTCGTAGGGAAGCTCTGCCGGCAAAGTGAAGAAGGAGATGGTGGTCTTGTTCGACATCTTGGTGATTGCGATCGTGTTGTTCGACTCGAATCTAGGCCAACGCGGTTTGACATGTTGACGGACAGCGTGGTATCGGGCGTGCTTTGAAGCGCGTTCGCTCGAGATGGCGTTGAAGGTTCTAGTCAATCCTTGCTCAATGCTGTAGGAACGCCTCCTCAAAAGTCGGAACAATGTGGTCGATGTATGGCTCCACGAGCACAGCAACTTTCGCGCTGAGAACTGCAGCAAATGTTCACTCCGCGAGTCCCCATACTATTACAGTCCCGTCACCACCAGCGCTGGCCCATTGTCTCCTCAACTGATTCCACGCAACGGCACTGACCACGTCCTTCTTGCTGCGAGCTTCACTCTCTCCTGAGGCACTCTGCTCTGTGTGCCAAAGTCGATGGACCACATCGCCCGTCAGCACATCCCACACGACCACTCTTCCATCCTCGCTCCCACTGAACGCATACGCGTCACCCATCGCTAATGCGCTCCTCATCCTATACGTCTCATTCTTGAACCCTTCCTCATCGGCAAACGTCTGCAAACATTTTCCAGTTGGTCGATCCATCAGTCTCAGCTTACTATCCAGCGAGCTGACCAAATACCCATCCCCAGCCTTCGTCGGCACAACACTCGTAACGCCCTTCCCTGGCGCCACAACATCCGTATCGACATGTCCCATAGCCAGATCGTAGACTCGAACCCGCCCATCAATAGAGCCAGCAAAAACTTCATGTCCGTGCACAGCAATGCTCGAGACCGCATCCTTGGCCTCAGAAAAAGTCATAATGGCCCTGTCACTCCTCGACCTCGTATCCCAGACTTTCACAGTCCCGTCAAAACTCCCACTCACCACAACGCCATCGCCTTCACCGCCAAATGCGACGGCGTTGACACGTCCCGCATGGCCCGCGAAGCGTCGAGTTGCCACGGCGGTGGCAACGTCCCAGAGAAAGACTGTCTTATCCCCACCACCAGAGACGAAGCGGGCGTTGTCTTCGCTCACTGCGAGATCGAGAATTTCGTAGCCATGGGCCGAGTATGTTTGGATGAGTCTTTTGGTATTTGGGTTGAAGAGTCGGACTTGGCGATCCTGGCAGCCGGTGAGAATGTATTGACCTGTTCCTGCTGAGAATGTGATTGCGTGTACGGGACCTTTGTGATCGGTTAGACGTGCGAGAGGTGTTGTGGGAAAGGGTGGTGTTGATGGCATTTTGTGTTACATCTTTGGTGTTGATGTTGCGGGAGGAGGAAGTGGGGTGCGGGTTTTGGTCCAGTGGTGGTGCCTCAGGCGACAACTTCTTCTCTCGGCACGATGAACATCATTGTAGACATACACCTTTCATTACCTACGAAAATAAAGTGGACTGTCACTGTTCCCAGCAAAGTGAGTCCAAGCCGAAGAAGGGTACTGTTCCTTCCTGAATGATATGATGCACGAGCAGGAGCCAAAGCTTCAGGCAATATAGACATTTCCAACCCTACACCCCATCACCAATCCCCGTCGCCGCCATCAAACAGCTGGAGGCTGTGGTCGAGGGTCTGTAGACCCGTGTCCTGGGGAGAGAAATACCGGGTGGGGCGTCCTCGATGACCCAGCAGGGACAAAATCTTGCAATCACATTATTATCCTTGCCCTCAAGGGCCAGACGGCGGCGACGCCAAGTGGTGTGGGCCGTAGATCTTGACACTGGGCGGAAGATCAAGAATCGAGGAGTGACGAGTTGCTTTATACATCTAGCACGTATCCCATGACTAAGGACACGTGCTCGAAAGCAAAGCGATACCCTCCGGTGGAAACAGGCGTCCCGTGGCGAAAAGCTGTGATCGTGGAAAGCTGCGGAAATGCTTAGGCATTGACCATGAAGCAGTGAAATGCAGTAATCCTCCGCGGCGATGGGCTGGTTCGGAGGTGCTGAAAGGGCGTCCAACTAAAGCTGCGTGAACTGTAGAAAGATATCGGGACGGTGATGTAGTAACCAAGCATGCGAAATGTCGGGACGTCGGTATAGTGTGGCCTGTCGATCGTGGTGGAGCGGGCAGTCACTTCGAGCCGTTACCTTCTGTGCAAAAGACTGTAGATTCTGACTGACTTCCTGTAATTACACTACTCTGATCATACCAACCGCGCCGTCGCTTAACAAATGGAACCAGTATCAGGTATCTTCGCAGTCCAAAAGCAAAGCAGCGCGTCATGCACTGCAACAATACCACGCAACATGCCGTGCTTTTCAGTCGCGTAACCGCACCAGTCCCTGAGAATTTCATGATCTGGGCAATACAGGTCCCTCCTAGCGACGACCTGTACGGCTCATACTGCCTTGCAGACCCTCAACCTCAGCCTCCAGCTGTTTAATAACAGCGTGAGATTGCTCGAGGTCCTTGTTGAGGCGATCGCGCTCAGAAATGAGCTTTTGCTCCCACTGCCTGAAGCGCTGCTCTTCGACCTTAACTTGCTCAGTGAAGCGCTTTCTGAGCTGCTCTTCCTCTTCCTTGAACTTCGGGTTGTCCAGCTTGCGTGGGCGCGCCTCGCCAAACTTTCGCGTCTCCATTTGCTGTGCCCGGTATGCCTCATAGTGATTCTCCTCAGTAGTGTGGATCAGGTCCAGCATGTGTGTACGGATGAGGATGGCGCGCAGCTTCTTAAAATCGCAGTGCTCTTCATTCTCAACCTCGGCGACGCCCCAGGCGTACTGGCGGCCCTTGACTGTGCGGCCATCGGGGGTGCTGACGTCTCGCTCGGATCCTATCACGGAGAACGGCATGGCAGAGATCAAGCTACGAGCGTGCTGCAAGCCGGCTTCGTCGTCTTCCTCGAGCGGTGGAGTGTATATTTTGATGCCTTGAGCTTCAATTACGTTGCGAATCTGCGTAAAGCAGTGTCAGCAGCTCAGTACCGACTTTCAATTTGGGGATGGGTACTCACTCGGTGCTTGAACCTGGCGAGATCTGCTGGTGAGAGGGTGTCTGCCTTTGCGACGACTGGAATTAGGTTGACACGGGTGCACAGACGCTTCATGACCTCGATGTCCAATGGCTTGAGTGTGTGTCCTGTCGGGCGAATGAAGTACAGGCACGCGTGTACTCTCAAATCTATCTTTTCGGTTCTCTTTGGCTGCTGCTCTTGGAGCATGTAGCTCTCGTGCTGGTCGTCGAGAAATTCGATGATGGGCTGCCAGCTGTCTCTGTTGTTGACGTAGTCGCCGAAGCCGGGTGTGTCGATGACGGTCAGGCGGACTTTGAAGAACTTCTCTTCCAATTCGGCCTTGGTGATCTCGATCTCGACGGTCTTGTCGACCTGCTTGGCGTGACGGCGGCGGTGGTCGGCATAGTTCTTGATAGTCGTGCTGAAGAGGGTGTTGATGAAGGTGGTCTTTCCGAGGCCGGATTCACCTGCGACCATGATCGTGAAGGCAGCACCGCGCTTGGCTACGATTTTGTGACGCTGGTTGGGGAGCTAGGACAGTGTCAGTGACGGTGGGTGTAGCTGCGCATATGATACATACATTGGCAATGCCAATCGGGGAGGGCGATTCGGACATTTCGGTGGGTTGGAGGTGGTTGTTGAGGTGGAGAGTGCTATTTGGAGAAGAAGTGTCAGTGACTTGCGACATCGCCTCGTGGACCGGCGCAATACATACCAACTGAAGATTCCAATGGGCGGCGGACACGGTCGATGTTGTCTGGGGGTATGACTTGCACGACGCGCTCTGTTTACGCAGCTGGCAGATGGCAATGGCAAGTGCGAGTGCAGTTGAGAATAGTGGAAGGTGTCTCCTATCCCGGGAAGCAACGAGTCGGCAGTATTCCGGCCGCGAACGAACTTAGTTTTCCACCCCCCATGTCGAATTTTTGTACATCTGCTGTACGGGTCTACACACGGTCCTTAATCTGTCCTTGATATTCAGTCAGAATCGTCGTCAGCCACTGCTGGAAAAACTATGAAGACCGATTTCAAGGTACGATCACATACCCGTCATAACGACCCACGACCAAGTACTGCAGACGAAAGAGGCAAACCAGCTCTCAAAGACGCCAAAATTCAACATATGCCATGAAGCAGTGCAATGGGTGGGCTACCATCGGGAGACTGTGAAATGCCGTTACGCGATGCAACGGTGCGCATATCGCTCCACTGCGTGCTCAAGCTCTGAGCTGCGTAGATCAGGTTGCGCCTCATGACATGGCTGCACGCGGTGATGCTCGTGATGTCAACCTCTTCCATCCAGCCTGCACATGCAAACAATCCAATCTTGCATCGATGTGATCGCGGCTTTCTCCTCATTTGTCTGCAGTTCTGGAATCAGGACCACAAGCAAGCTCATAGGGACTAACATTGACAAGAAGCGTAGTTCTCGAATCTGCTGGGCACAGTCTACAGGAAGGGCAATCTCGTCTACACGAACGATGGCAAGACACTTCTGTCGCCGGTCGGCAACCGAGTCAGTGTCTTCGACTTGAAGAACAACCAATCGCACACTCTTCCTTTCTCCCACCGACTGAACATATCACGAATAGCACTCCATCCCGAAGGCCAATTACTTCTCACTGTCGACGAGCAAGGTCATGCCATCCTTTCGCATTTCCAGCGGAAGATTGTGCTATATCACTTCTCATTGAAGAGTCCCGTCTCGGCATTGACTTTCTCACCAAGTGGCAAACACTTTGCTGTCGGCCTGGGCAGGAAGATCGAAGTCTGGAAGACGCCCTCCACTCCAGGATCTACCGAAGCTGCGGACGGCGATCATGGCGACGGGCTGGAGTTTGCGCCTTTCGTACGCTATAGACAGTATACCGGTCACCACGACACGGTGCAGAGCATCGAGTGGAGCAGCGATTCGCGCTTTTTCTTGACCGCCAGCAAGGATCTGACAGCGCGGATATGGAGTCTAGATCCAGAAGAAGCTTTCACCCCAACTGTGCTTGCAGGTCACAGAACGGCTGTCCATGCTGCATGGTTCAGCAAAGACCAAGAAACAATTTACACAGTGTCCAAAGACGGCGCACTTTTCCAGTGGCAGTACTTGCCTTCGCCAGATGCTGATCCCGACAACATTCGCGAAGAAGACGAACGATGGCGAATCAGCGAGCGGCATTATTTCTTCCAGGATCAAGCTCATCTGACGACCGCGGCTTTCCACCCTTCATCAAATTTGCTCGTGACAGGCTTCTCCAACGGACTTTTCATGCTGCACGAGCTGCCAAACTTTTCAGAGATTCACAAACTGTCGATATCAGCATCAAACGTCGACACTGTCTCAATAGATCCCAGTGGGCTGTGGCTGGCGTTTGGTTCATCCGCACTCGGGCAGCTTTTGGTGTGGGAGTGGCATAGCGAATCATACATACTCAAGCAGCAAGGACACTTTGACAGCATGAATGCGCTCACATACTCACCTTCTGGCGACCGGGTCATCACTTGCGCTGACGATGGAAAGATCAAAGTCTGGGATACGGCATCAGGATTCTGTATCGTCACTTTCACCGAGCACACCTCTGGCGTCACTGCCTGCGAATTCGCGAAACGTGGTAACGTGCTGTTCACAGCTTCGCTCGATGGCAGTGTAAGAGCATTCGATTTGATCAGATATCGATGCTTCCGAACATTCACCGCACCCAAGAGGTTGAGCTTCAGCTCTATCGCAGTGGACCCGAGCGGCGAGGTTGTGGCGGCTGGCTCACTCGACGACTTCGACATTCACATCTGGAGCGTGCAGACTGGCCAACTTCTCGACCAGCTCAATGGTCATGAGGGTCCTGTCTCCAGCTTGTCATTCGCGCCGAACAGTGGCAATCTTGTGTCTGGTAGTTGGGATCGCACCGTCAGAATCTGGTCCGTGTTCGGCAGGACGCAAACTTCCGAGCCACTTCAACTCCAAGCCGATGTCTTGGCAGTCACCGTACGCCCCGATGGAAGGCAGATCGCAGTATCCACACTTGATGGCCAGCTGACATTCTGGAGCCTGAGCGAGGCAACACAAGAAGCTGGTCTTGATGGTCGTAGAGATGCGAGTGGCGGACGCAAAGCCACAGATCGGAGGACGGCAGCGAACGTCGCTGGCACAAAGAGCTTTGGCACGATTGCATACAGCGCGGACGGCACAGTCCTGATCGCAGGCGGCAACAGCAAGTACATGTGTCTCTATGCTGTCGAGACTGGAGTGCTGCTGCGCAAGTTCACCGTCAGCGTGAACCTCAGTCTGGAAGGCACGCAGGAGTTTCTCAACTCGCGTAACTTGACTGAAGCTGGACCTCAAGCACTTCTCGATGAGCAAGGTGAAGCTTCTGATCTCGAAGATCGCATGGACAAGAGCCTCCCTGGTGCCAAGCGAGGAGATGCCGCACAACGTAAGACCAACCCAGAAGTTCGGGTTCCCGGTATCTCCTTCTCACCCACGGGCCGAGCGTTCTGTGCTGCAAGTACGGAAGGCTTGTTGTTGTACTCACTAGATGCAGGTGCTGTCTTCGATCCGTTCGATCTTGACGTTGACGTAACACCGGAAAGCACGCTGGAGACGCTGCGCCGCCGAGAGTGGCTCAAAGCTCTGGTCATGGCTTTTAGGCTTAGTGATCAAAAGCTGGTGCGGCAGGTCTACAGGTCTGTGGCTATCTCGGACATCGGCTTGGTTGTCAGAGATCTGCCGCAGGTGTACCTCGAACGGCTCCTACGATTTGTTGCCAAGGAATCAGATTCAAGCCCACATCTCGAACTGAACCTGCTGTGGCTCGAAAGCCTGTTCAGCCAACACGGCAGAGTGCTGAAGGAGCGGCAGGGTGAATATGCCGAGGTCGTGCGGATGGTGCAACGAGCCATCGCGAGAACACAAGGCGAGATCATGAAGATTGCAAATCAGAATGAGCACACTATCGACTACTTGCTCGCGCAGCCCAGACGAGTCTCTGGCCCGGTGCAACTGAAGGCAATCACGAACGGCGGAGCTGAGGAAGAGGATCAAGAGATGGCGGACGGCTATGGGGAATGGATAGGACTTGACTGAAGACTCGGAATATGCATAGCGAGGCGTTTGAATACCTTGTCAGACCATCAGCGTCGTAGACATAGACCAAAATACCTTCGAGCCACGCGTGACGTCAGCCGCGACTTTTGGCAAGCTCGAACATTCCGAGGCTCGGGTAATTTGATCGTCACCGGCGTTTACCAAAGTCACCACCTTTGACCACCCAGCAGCAGCGTATCCAATTCTGGATAAGAACGATCTCGGGACAGACTTTACGTTCCTCACAGTATTTGCTTCTGCTGCATGACATCGGCATGGCCGTCACAACGAAGACAGTATCTGTCATCGGTTCTCTGAACATCGACTTCATCACAAGAACATCACGAGTACCGGCAGCGGGCGAGACGCTTTCCGCTTTGTCATTCGACACTGGACTCGGCGGCAAGGGTGCCAATCAAGCAGTAGGTGAGATGTTCCAGCGTAGTCCACAGCAGGAGGATATGCTGACGTATGACTTCCCAGCTGCTGCACGACTCGCTGGCGAAGATGTGAACGTCCATATGGTTGGCCAAGTCGGCGACGACAATTTTGGCAATGACTACTTCGAAGCCTTACAGAAGGAAGGTATCGACTCGAGTGGTGTGAGAAAGCTCAAAGGTGGCAAGACTGGAGTGACGAACGTCATTGTCGAAGAGGAGACGGGTAGGTCATTCCCTTCGCTCTTCAAAGCACCCCTTGTACTAATCATATCACCAGGCGAGAACCGCATCATGTTCGTCGCCAACGCCAACTTCGCCTTTCCCTCCACGCAAGACCCAAGCTGGAACCTCATCTCCGAAGGTCAAATCGTCGTATTCCAACTCGAACTTCCCCTAGACGTAGTCCTCCACAACATGGCTCTCGCCCGCAAAAGTGGCAAACGCGTGATCCTGAACCCAGCACCCGCCGTCCCACTTCCATCGCCCGCCTACGCGGACATCGACACTCTCATTCTCAACGAGACCGAATCGAGTATCCTCGCCGGACTCTCTCATCGACCTGCAGATCAGTCCTCCTTCTCCTCCCTCCAGGATCTCGCAAAACACTTCCTGTCCCTCGGCGTCCGGGACGCAGTCATCATCACGCTAGGAGAGAAAGGTCTTGTCTTCGCCACCGCCTCCGGAAAGGGTGGTCATATGGCTGCTTATAAGGCCAATGTTGTGGACACGACGGCTGCGGGTGACACGTTTGTAGGTGCTTATGCTGTGCAGCGAGCGAAGAGTTTGCATGAAGACTTTGATTATGCGGCTGCGTTGCAGTTTGCTACGCTGGCGGCGAGTAAGACGGTGGAGAGGCAGGGTGCGATGGCGGCGATTCCGTATCTCAGGGAATTGCAGGTTGAGGCTCTGAGAGAGGGGGGGACTATTCCGACTAGTGATGCTGTGGCTGCGAAGTGAGTTTGCTCAAGATCATATGCGATGTTCAAAAGTCCATGCCATTTTCATGTGCCTCTTATATCCAATTCCACCAACTGTCCGGACAGCACTCCGTTGTGAGTTATATCCATCACCGTCTTTCCAATAGCAACTTCGACACTGCAAACAACTCGTCACCACTGCGCTCAGGCTTACCAGTACAAAACATTCTGGTATGCCAACATGGCCAAGCAGAACTTCAACAACTTACCGACCGAGCTTCGGCATATGATATACGACCTTCTCATCGCCCCGTAGGCTCGAAAGATGCAACTTCACTACAACACATCTCGCTTCCACCCGCTGCTGTACACGACGAAGCTTTTCCGCCACGACTTGATCGCGTACCTCTCCAAAGACATAAGCCAGGGCCTGACCATGCTAGTCAATGACTACAGCGGGCGTGGTATCACGGACGACATTCTTCAGCACTGACTATCCCTCGACCTTCACCAGTACATCACAGTCGCAAAGCCTCTACACCTGATCTGACGACTGAGCCTACCAGACTTTCACCGCGTTGAAGCCGTGGTTGTGTTCCAGGATAAAGGCTCCCCGGTTGTTGAGTGGGGGAGCAAGCCGCTCTATACTGAGCATCGGGAGCACTTCGAGGATGTTTTGCGGCATGTTTCTGGGACACCGCGTAAGGAGGAGTGGCGTGCAATTCTCAGACCTTATCGGAAGAGCTGGTTCTGGGTGCATGCTCTAGATGAAGGAGGCTGCTGCAAAGTAGATGAGCTATGTAGGGTTTCCTGATGCCTGAACACGAAGAGGACTTCTGCAGCAGCGGTGAGGAGAGTATCGAGCCGACTGAGTAAGATCCAAGCAGAGATGGTCAACCACAGACGCATCGTGCATAAAGATCACCAAGAGCCGGTCTTTTACACTCCAACATGGGCTTCTATGCCGCTTTCAGCCTCCTCTCGCGTCTCCATGCGCCATTCCCATCCCTGAGCACTTGCGGCCCACACTTAGTGCCCCAGGTCTTGCACTCATTACAGAAGTTTGGCGGCAGCTCAACTCCCTTGTATGGCCAGACCACGAGATCGCCGTTGATCTTTCGTTCGGTCCAGGTATCCACTCGGTGCACGAGGTACGTGGGGCGGAGGTCACTCATGTATTGCATGTGTCGTTCAGCTCGGCGGACAACAACATTAAAGAGTGGTTCGAGGTTCTTCATGGTGGCTTTGTCGGCTGCGATGCGTTCGTCTCTTTGAGCTTGTGTCTCCATGGTGGCATTGTGCGATTCAGTGTGTCTTGAAGTAGAGTTGCTCCGGGGGTACTGACTTGCTGTGAAGACGCTGACTTTGACGAACCGTTCAGAAAGTATTGATTTATTATATGGAGGTCTCGAAGGCGATTGCGCGAGATGGCTGTTGCATATGCCACGAGCTTCGCATACACTGGCATCTGCGAGCAAGACATTCTTGAGACATTCTCGAACTTGTGAGAATCGTGTTGTTTGTTGGAGGCGGTGATACCTTGGCCTCGGTGACTTAGACACAGACTCATCGAATGTCTTGCCGAAATCTCAGGGCCTTGTCTTGTATGAGCAAGATCATCTTCGATATGTGCTTCGAGCACAAGGATAATACACATATAAGGGGAGTCGGAAGGCTCTGGATGAGTTCATATCAGCGGCATCATCCAACTCCTCCTAACCCCTTATTCGATCGAGCTGGTCTCGAACTCTTTCTTGTCTCTCAGCACATCCAAAGTTTCTCTTTATTGATCTCCCACGAGCCGGTCTCGAATCTGTACTCGCCATCTTCTACCTAGGTAGACTTTGCAATTATGCACGACATCATTCCACCGCATCTGGACTTATCCTCCTTTCCTTCGTCGGCCCACAACAATGAACTACAAAAACTTCGGCTACCCCGTCCACATCTTCCCTTCTGGGCTTCGGTTTCAGAGATTCACACCGGGTGCGCAATACACCGACCATCTCCGCTTTCTCTGTGGTACAACCCACCCTCAATGCAAGCCGAGCGAGAGTTGGTGTTATTTCAGGAACGGTCCTGGTAGAGACACTGGGGTGAGACAACCAATTGTCGGTAGATCGAGGGAAGAGGAGTTAAGGATGAGGTTGACTGAGGAACTGGACAGAGAGCGCGAAGAGAGGGATCGTCAACAGAGATCGAGCCAGACACGGCAGGAAGGCTGGAATGGGGACCATGCGAGGAAGAAGCCAGAGAAAAAGGATGGCGATGGCGATGGCGATGCAGGGTTGACGGGTTTATTCAGAGGCTTAAGCCTGCGGTAGTCAGTGATCAAGAGGCTATTTCTGCGTAACGTCTGTGCTGGTCATATCGGGAGACAGAATTAGTTACGGTACTGAGGATGTCTCAAGTTGCGAAATAGTGCTGCCGTCCATACCTTCGAACTGTGTTACCATTGTTTGTGGAATTCAGTCTGGCGGTGCTTTCCGAAGGTATAGATCGAGTTAGGGTTCGTCGCTCGAACCACTTTGTCTCCGCAAGCTATATCCCAGCAGTCCAGCAAGTCACAGCCAGCAGAACCGCTTCGAACTTGGTTCGTCCGAGAGCACCCATGAGAGATGACTGGATTCTACGGTCCTTTCGTGTACATTTCCATCGTTTGGCATGTACAATTCGTCGTTGCAAAGAGGCGACGTTGGACGTATGCTAGCCGCGCAGCCAAGAAATTTTGCACGGCAACATAGATTCCAAGTCTTGCCAAGTGTAAGGAGCACTGTTTCAGTAGCCCAAGAGGACGCAGACAGCGGTGATCTGTCGTTTATTGCCTGCCTCGGAAAGATGTAAGCGGATTGCAGGATCCCATCTCGGCGTAATGGCGTGGGCTGGTGACGTTGCATTCTATGTCTAGCGATAAGTTCGTGCGATCGACATAAGTATTCAGCACGATAGCAGATTCTGCTATCAAGTGTAAGATCGAACAGCTACTGAGGAACGGTTCAGCAAGATCTGACCACAACATCAGCTCAAGCTACCAGTTCTGAGTTCCATCTCACTCTCATCACATCACTTACTGAAGGCTCATCATGTTCGCCTCTGCAGTAGTTGATAGCATTTTGCGTTACATCCACCACATACGCCGCGCCTCTCGGGGTTCGTACTGCGCAAGTCTCTAATGGAGCGATTCAATACGGCCCATGCATCCCACATAGCAACCCGCACTTCAGAGCTTGCAGACTGCCTGACGACTTCGTTGTGCTGTAGGACTACGGCTCGGTATGAGAGTTTAGAGATTCCCGTGAAGTGTGTTACGCCAAAGTCTCTGTAGTGCATCGACGATGCGGAAAACCTGCTTGACCAACCATGCACCTACGATGAGAATGTGGCCTACGGGACGGCGGAAAATTGCCACAGTGCTTCAGTGAGTGTACTGAGATCAAAATTACACCTTTCGGTTCGATGGTGCGCGGACAAGACGGCCGAGGCTAGAAATCCGAGAAAATATTGAACGGTAGCGCGGATGTAGAAAGTGTAGAAGGGGGCGTCTTCGAACGCATGTCTTCGCATTAGCCGACTCCGTTGGTTCGAGTCGACCCATAGTCTTAGTAGGGGAAGGTCGTGACATAACTCTGTCACTTCGTGAACTTGATCTGGTTATCTTCTCGTCCAGTTCAAGCGGGCTTGATAGCCGATGAGTTATCGCGCAGCGTCATGCTGTGTTTGTCATCGAAACAAGAATGCACGCACCTCGCCGCGTGCCAAGGGAAACCTGACTTAGGAGATACATGTCAGCAAAAAGAGCTCGGCTTTTGTCGGCGTCTGGACTGACCTCGGCAGCGCATTGGCCTCGCACAAGCCAAAAAGACTTTTCAATCAACCACAACTTGCAAAATAAGTGCAAAACATACAACACAGGGGATTCCCATGTGGTCACCCACCATAGTACTAGTCCTGCGATTCCGTGCTTGAGTACGGCAGAGCGAACGGGATGCCCTATTTTCACGAATCTATGGTCGTATGTGGTGAACGTTAGGAAAACGATAACTATGACCCTCATTCATCAGCCGCAAGTTGAGCTTTGAGGTGGTATGTTTGACCCCTTGCTTCCAGCTGAATATGTCCAGCCATAGTGAGGACGATAGCATGCCGCGATGCTTAGCCACAATTCTCGTGGCGTGATCAAAGCTGGAGACTCCCATTGGGCTCTTACTCTTCTATGCAAGATATCTGTAATCAAACCAGAATTATGTCTTGCATCATTACTCTTGTCTCCAACCCCGTGAGATCACATCTCGGATCCGCATCATGGCCGTAGCGAGTCCCACCGGTCCCGCAATGCCGATACCACATGTTACGGGGCTCTTTCGGGGTTGTGCTGTCTCCCCTTTCCTTTGGCAAAGCAGGCAGACGAGGATCTCAATAGGACCCTCGCCGCCTTGTCTGATTTCTGAACGCCGGTCTGACCGCGTCGGTATCGGGACAGCATGACAGCTCGATCGAAACTGCACAACACTACATCACCATCCTTTCAATGGGGTCAGGTTAATTTTCAGGTCAACAGGTTTCAGCGTGATCCCCCATATAAGACCTGGCTCGACATTCGGCCTCGATAGCTGCATGGAGAATCTGCCTACCAGCGCGGCAAGCAACAATGGGACCTCTGCCCGCGCAAATCCTTCGCCCACACAGCTCCGTGGACCAACGTTGAAGGTCAGAAAGGAGTTGTCGACACAGTGAGCTTCCGTATCGAGCCATCGCTCTGGCAAGAACTCTTGCGCGGTGGGACCCCACTCCGCTTCATTAGTGTTCAACGTCTTCGCGAATGTTATGACGCTCGTTCCTCGCGGCACAGGAAAGCCGAGGATTGATGTGTCGGACTTGCTCTCGCGACGAATGACAGGTGCGGTAGGTATCAGCCGGAGAGTCTCTCGCGTCACCGCCTTCAAGTAAGGAAGGGTCTCCAGCAGCTCTGCAGTCACTTCGCTAGCAGTCTCGGAAGATGGTAACTGAGACCGGATTTCGCTTCGAAGGCGTTCTTGGCTTTCCGGGTGTTTCGAGAGCAGATATGCGGCCCATGTTACGGCTAAGCTCGACGTCTCATGTCCTGCTGCAAGGACGTTCAGCATTTGCTCCACCAGACCTGCATCGTCAAATATCTTGGTGGACATGCAGTGACTTAGTATGTCACCACGGGAAGCTGGGTCAGACCTCTTCTCCTCAATGGCAGACATAGCGGCGCTGCGGATGGCGCGACTCCCTTGTGCGGCGTTCGCAAAGAACTCGCACGGGAACAGCCTTCGCAAAGTCTTCATCGGCACCAGCAATGCCGCGGAGTAGATCAACATGGCCTGGCGGTTCGCCTTTGGACTGCCTCGAAACATGCGATGGTACTGCGATACAAGCTCGGTATGCGGATTCGCAATGGCGCCAAAGTCCCTACCCCAAGCGGCGACACCAATGACATCCAGGGACGCTCGAGATGTCCATTGTGCGAGCTCGACATCTGGACCATACTGCTCTACATGTTCTTGTAATCGACGAGTAAGCTCGCATGCTTTATTCCAGAAAATTGGCACCAAAGCATTAATATTCCGAGGTGCAAAAGCTAGAAGGATCTTCTTTCGCTGACTTTTGTGATTCTCTCCATTAGAAACCAACAGGCCTTCACTAAACAAAGTGCCCAAGCGCTGTCGGTTTAGTGACGGCTTCTGGAAGTCCGAATATGCCTTAGTTACGAGCACTTCTCTTACTGCTTCTAGGCTAAGTAGAAGTACTCGCTCGGCGCCTCCAATGCCTGGATACTTGACGAGGCCGTCATGCAGCGTCTACGCTACCTATTGCATTACCTCTACAGGATCTGGTTCGTAGTATATCCATCGGTATATGGCCGTTAGCCAATCTGTCTTAACAGTAGGGATGTCTCGAAGTGGGCTAATAAATCGTTTATACACTAGGAGCTTCTAGATAAGGTGCAATGCTAGTAAGAAGACTGCGGTTAGCCTAACAAGGCCTGGATTATAGATAATTATGTTGCGACCAGCTTATAAGCCTACTAGGAATATGCTTACATCTATAGTGCCCTCTATGCTTATTACATTATAGAATATAACTAAGTGCCTAGTGCGTTCGCATATTAGCGTCTAATGTTTAAGTGTGCTAGCGGTGCCGTCTCTATAAGGACGGGCTAAGGAGCTTATACTTGTTGTAAATAGGTATTTAACGAGTATAAGCTTCTAGATTAAAACAATAGGGTAGATTAGTAACCCTTATAAATTGTATAAGGCATAAGACTATCTAGCTATAGAAATAGTATAATATAGGGTATATATACTAATGTCTACTAACTACCCTATATAGGCCTGTCCGAGTTGTAGTGGTATAGAGCGGCGCTTATATAAGCAGGGGTATTTGCCGGTCCCGGGACCGTGAAATCAGGTTACGTAACGAGTAGCGCAGTAGCTAGATAAATAAGAGGATTAGCGGACTTAAACCCCTATACCCTCTACTCGAGAGGTATAAATTGAATTGTTTTCTTAATGCTACGCTTATAATGCTTAACTACGTAGTATATATCTTAATAGCTATACTAGGTCCTACTAGCTTACCTAAATGTCTAATTAAACCTAAATAAAATTAGGGTAAGTTGGACCTAAGGGACCCCCTCTAAACCTAAGGTTAACATAACCTATTAGTCGTTAATATATCCTCCCCTATTACGAACCTGTCCTTAGGTTCTAAAGTAGTAAGCCCGGGCACTACAGGTAGCGTAGTTAGTCGCTATAAGCTAAGGTAGTCTTATAGTAGCATAATAGCTTACCCTATTATTTAGCTTAACATATAAGATGTTAGGCAATCCTAGGGCCTACTAGCGACAGTTTATAAAGATCGAAAGGATTCTTCTAATAGAGACCGTAATAGTAGCGTTAATAACTGCGACTCGTACCCGTCGTACTATATTAACGTATACTACGAAACTAGCGAGGGAATAGGCAGCTATGTTAGCATTAATCGAACGGGCTAGATAGTTAAATAATGCGAACGCTATTTATGAAATAAGTGAGTGTTAGTACTAGTAACCTAATAAATTTAAAGACGAGTCTATCGCGTAACTAGAAAGTTAGTTAAGGGAAGATAAGTAACTATAGGAAACAAGTAAGATCTAAGAACTAGAAGTACCCGTACCCGAAGCATTAACTAGAACTAGAACTAGAATTAGAACTAGAAACTAGTACCTATAGGCTATAGCTATAGCCGGAAAATCAACTAGAAACTAGGAGCCTATAAACCCGCACTAACTACTTAGTTCTACTTATTCTTACATAACTCCTTTATCTAGACCCACTCGTTATCGTAGCTAACACTAGTCTTATTAGACGCGTCCCTAAGCGGCTAGTTAGTAAAGTTCCTATAGTAGTTGTGGAAGAAGCTCTTATCGCGCCCTTTACTTATAAAGTATAGCTACTCGAGAGTAGTAACTAAGCTAAGCTACTCATCTATTAATTTTATAGCTCGGACGCGCTACTTATATATCTTCTTATAGAAGAGCTCCGAGTCTAGGCGGACCGTAGCATTAAGCTACTTTCTAGCATTAAGGATAACTTCGTTATCGTTCTAAGACTTTAAACCCGCTAGGGTATCGGATAGAGGGCTAATGCTACTAAGGTATACGCCCGTAGGAAAAGGATAGCCGGGTACTAGGCGTCGATACTTAAACTCTATAGCGCTCTTACTCGGCGTCTTAAAGTTACGATAGAGGTCTATTACCTAGTGTATGCTCTAGCTTCGCTAGAGTTTAAGATAGTTATCGTCGCGGATCTCGATAAAGTAAGGGTTAATCTAACGTAGCGTCTTCTTATATACGGCCTACCTTATTAGAACGCCTACAGTAGTTACCCGCATTTGCCTAGCGCTTAGATCCTCTCTAAACTAGCTAATGCTGTTTTTACTTAGGTAGTTCTAAACCCTAACCGAGAAGAAACGCTTAAATCGGCCGTCTTCTATACAGTCGTTATTCCGGTACTACTAGATAAACTCTATAGTATTCTCTTACTTATAAAAACCGTGTAAAAACTCCGGCCTACTAGTGCCCTCTAAGTTAAGAGAGTATAGCATGTTAAGCCGGTTACTAGTCTAGTAGTTTTCAATTTCGAGGTTTAAGTCGACCCTAGTATACTACACTATAGCGTTCGCGTTACCCCCCTAATAAGCCCTATTAAAGCTAAAAATCGTAGGCCTAGGGAAGGAGATGAACCGAGTGCAGTATTAAGGGTATAGCGCTACTTATAAGAGCTACAGCCCGGGGTCTTGTCGCATAATCTATTAGCTTAGAGAATACTATATGTTCTAGTAGACGCCGCCGTTCCTAACCTTATTTAATTCTCGTAGGTACTATCGGTATACGTCGAATTCTCGACTTATTATTTCTCTAACCGTTTTAACCCGCGGCGCTAGTTTAGCGTTATTGTACTAGTATAGTATATTGCTATTAATGTAGGTACCGGTACTATTAAGATCGGCTTAGTTAGCTTTATTAATGCCGAATTTATTAAGGATCTAGTTATAGTTAGTATACGTAACGATACTACTCGTAGTGCCGATTTTGCCTCGAACGCGGAGGTAGCTAAGCGGGTTAACAGTCTTCTAACTACGCTTACTAGGGCGGAACCACGACCTATTTTTCACCTTAATAGCTAAAAAACTCTTGCCTTTAAAGAGCTAGTCTTAGACCTTAAGCGCACGCTTACATAGGGTATTAGCGGTAATACCGAAATTCGTAACGAAGTAGAGGGCCTTATAGTAGAAATCTCGAATATACTAATCGTACATTATAGCGCTAACCTTACTATCCCTCTCAAGAACCTACGAGATAGTATATTCGAGTATCTTAAGGCCCGCTATCCGGTACTTAGGTAGCTAGTTAATACTATCTACATTAATCGAGTTTCTAAACTTAATACTATAGTACCGCTTATTATAGGTGCAGTTAGCGCGCTTAATCCGGAGGGCCTCGTCTTCTTATAGGATCTAATCCTTAAAGACTAATACATCCCTAATTATAGCCGAAGGTAACATAGTAAGTATCGGATTACTATTCTTAGTTAAGGCCGGAGTAGATCGTAGGGTACTAACCGGTGTACCTAGCGGACTGCCCTCGCGTATAGGTGCGCCGTCTAGCGTTCGGTTAGGCGAGGATCGAGTAGGCGCAGTTATACCATTACCTATACTCTCGCCTATACGGAGCTACTTAAGTCGACTCGACTTACGACCGCCTCTCAATAGGACTATAGGCTAGGTAGAGGCTAGTAGTAGAGTTCGCGTAGTACTCTTTACACGTCCTTTACCTTTACTACCCGGTAGTAGCTAACGTAGCTAAGACTATTACTAGCTAGATAGTTTAGGTTAATCTATGCTGTCCTCTAGGGACGCGGACTTCTTAGTAATAGTACCCTCTATAAAGTATAGAAGGCTATCCTTATAGACGGCTAGGCGGTGTCTTCTAATAATCTCCCTACTCTTAGCCGACTACGGATCAATACTACGTACTCTAGCCTCCCTGTCGCATCGGGTAAGATTACTAGGCTCTAGAATTCGCTTACGATCTATGCCCTTACGGCCGATCCTTATACGCTAGATTAGTGCCCTCTAAATTCTACTAACAGCCCTACTATAATCTAGGTACTTGTTAATAAAGGCCGTGAACTAGCGGCGCCCGCTATTAGTACTACAAAGCTCGGAGATAACGCGTCGATTAAGAATCTTGTTATCTATCTACTATAGCTAGTAGCGGGTAAGCGTAGCTCGAAGAGTCTTCTCTCGGTTACGAATCTCTAAACCGGTCTTGCGAATCTTGCCGACAATGGGAAACAAGACATCGAGCTTCTTATTACTAAGGAATTCATCCTAGTAGCTCTTACCTATGCCGCTCTCAGCTTCCTCGAAAAATAGGTTAACCTAGACGGAGTAGTCTTCGAACACCTTCTCGAAGCCCTTATAGAAGTTCTTTAACACCTTTACCCGCTTCTAAGGACTGAGCTCTCGGAACATAACATTAGCGGCGGACTTCGGCGTGTTCGTGTTAGTAAGGACATGCTTAACGTTGTCCGGTAGACAAAGGAACTTAAACAAGGTCTAAGGTAGGCGGGTAAGCCTAGTAATAGTACTAGTAAGCGCTATACTCGAACTAGCCGGGCATAACGAAGGACTAGCTAAAGCTATAATAACTAGGAGTCGCTAGTAGTAAGATCGTAAGAGTTAGCTATCTCGTAGTGCTACTCTAGAGTGTTAGTAAGCTTTAAAAGCTTAATGTTAGGGTAGGGGGCTTTAAAGAAGGTTAAGGTCGTAAAGAGAGAGGCTAAAGAACCGTCTAATGTATATAGTAGTAGATAGATATGTTAGTAGTTAGTAAGGATGTACTAGTATAGATAGGGTATTAGTGTTTAAAGAAAAAGAGAGAGGAAGTAGTAGGTAGAGAGCTGCGCTTAAGTATACCTCTTATCGTATGTCCCTATAACCGTTATAAGGTAGTAGTACCGAGACCGGTCTTATAAGTAGTAAGAGCAGTACTATTAAGGTTACACTAAAGGTCCGATAACCCTACATGTAACCGAAAACTAGTGCTAGTAACCACCTAGGTAAGCATTTAATAGAGGCATAGTACACTATTACGTAATCCGATTTACCGGTCCCGGGACCGGTAAATGTAACTCTACTAACTAAGGTCTAACTAAGGTAAGAACACCCTATAAAGTGAAGTCTAGATAACCGAATTGGCTTAATAAACTAAAGGGTATACGTAACACATGCCTAAGGGAAGTGAACTCCGTACGCTATTACTAACTAATTAGTTCTTAGCCTCGATCCTACTAAACTATAAAATTTCGGCTATAGAAAGGTTATAAGGCCTAACCTATAGCTTCTTAGATTCCGGTTTAGGATCCGATCCCCTTTCGTTAACTCCTATAGGTAGCACGTCTTCGTCGGCGATAGGCTCGATCTCGTTCGAATTACTACTATCTTCGCTATTAGCAACTTCTCCCTCCCCTATTACGAGATCGATCCTATCATCTAAGCTTAGTACTCCTATGTTATCCGGGCGAAGCTCTAGAACTAGCTTAAGGTTTTCTCGTGCCTAAACACCCTTTATTAGCGTACTATTAAGTTCCTTAAGAATATAGGTACTAAATTCCCTAGAGACACTAGACACCCGATATAGACCTTACTATCGGTAACCGATCTTACGTAAGAAGTCGTCCTTATATAGCTTATCGAACCTTATAATAAGGTCGCCCTTCTAGAAACTAGTAAAGTTAACATTCCGGTAAGAATTAAAGTAGTCCTTACTAAGTTCTCTTAGCCGCTTCCTTCGAGTATATAGCTCTTCTAAACTAAGGTCTCGAGCCTAGAGTTAACGCGCACGTATAGTAAGTAGGTCCTTAGTCGTTCTTACCGATCCCTATTAATAATTCGCCTACGTCGGGTGCTTAACCTTAATTGGTAGAATCGTGCAATAGCTATATAGGACCTAAGCTAGCGTTATTCTAGTAGTACGACAGGTCGTGGTCCTAGTAGCCTATAATATAGCGGGTACCTATTGCTCCTATCCGCGGTATATGTTCCTTATAAGCTTTACTAACGCTATAAGAATCGGATGGTGTCTAACCTCAACCGGAGTATTAGACTACGGATGGTACGGTAATATTCGGATCCTTCGAACACTAAGTCCTACGAGCAACCGCTTAACCTTAGCTATATAAACCGTAGCGTTATTAAGCACAATTTTAGTATAGTAGCCGTGCCTATAGAAGACATCCTTATATAGAAACTTAGTAACCGTCTTAGAGCTAGAAGGTACTCTCGTTACTCTAGCCTCGGTCTAGTTACTAAGTGCTTCGCACGTAACTAGGAGGTATCTATTTTTATGTACCTAGACGGGGTCCGAGTACTACTTCTTACTAATAACCTAAGGGGTCGATAAGTAAAGCTCACTAGCGCGCTAGTTGCCTTCGCGAAACCTATAAGGAGCATAACTTCGAACCTACGTAGAGACATCGGTGAAGCACCCGTCCTAGTAATACCGATTGGAAATAAGGTTATATACGACCTTAGCGCTACGATAACCGTGTCTTTTATAGTATTCTATAACGATCTCCTTCTAAGCCTTATTATCGTTAATTACAAGTTATAACGGTACTCCTCGGCGCTTCTAGAAGAATAGCAATTAGTCCCGGATAAAGAAATTGACGCTCTTCTTTACTAGCCGCCGGTACTTAGTAAGGGTAACACTATCGGGTCGGGTCCTAGTTTCTATAACCTAAGTAAGTTACTAAGAGCTCTTAGAGTATTAGTCCCCGAGATATCGTGTTTTCTAGATCTTAACTAGATAGGTATTAACCGGCTCCGGGTACCCGAATAGCTTATTATTAATTATCCGGTTAACTTCGTCTTCGTTAGCGTCTATAGGTTCCTAAGGTGTAGAGGGACTACGAGACAGGGCATCTAGGCTAGCATACCTAGCTCCCGTAACGTGCTTTACTTCGAACGTAAATAGCCTAATCTATGCGACCTACCGGGCTATTACCGAGTTCGGTAGGTCCGAAGCCGGCCGGTGAAGCTACTATATAAGTGTCTTAGCATTAACCTTAAGGATAAAATTAACGCTAGTAACATATCTCTAGATTTTCTTAAGCCCCTTAAGGACCCTAAGGCATTCCCGCTTACTAGCATTATATCTAGATTCTAACGCGTTCTAGATTCTACTCTTATACCGCACCGGGTAACGCCGTCGGGTACTGTCTATTAATTCTTAAGAAACGATACATCTCTATCTAGTACCGCTAGCATTAACTAAGATAAAGATAGACCTAGCACTAGGTAAGTAGTAGAGGGTAACTAAGGCTAGAGCCTATATAAGATATCTAGTAACCTCTTCTTTCGAGAACTGCTTATTTTCTATCTAGGTAAACTCGGCGTCCTTCTTTAGTAGCTTATATATTAGTCGAGCGATAATAACGAACTAGGGGATCTATATCCGGAAGTATATACACAGCCCTACATAGGTGCGGACCTCCTTAATATAGGTAGGCGTAGGCTAATCTAGGATCTTAGCTATAACCTTTAGGTTAGGATAGCGACTATCCGGGCTAGTAATGTACCTAACGATCTTAAGCTTTTCGTATAACTATTAGGATTTGCCTCTAGCAACTACCGTACTAGCTCTTTCTAAGTTAGTAAGAACTAGATCTAGGGAAACAATGTGCTTAACGACCTATTTCCTTAACCTAGGCTCTACTTCTACGTTCCTATAGTCCTTAGTTAGTCCCTTAATACTAATGTTATCGAGAAACGGCTTTACTCGATACGAGATATAATTAAGTAGAATCTTTATTACCGTACGTACGAACTAAGTAACTAAATTAGTAGCTCCTTAAGGTAGAGTCGTGTTGCGTACTAGGCTAAGAGGGGTTATAAAGGCTGTTAAGTCCCGGTAGGACTTATCTAAAGTGATCTAATTATAACCTAAAAACAGGTCTATAAGTAAAGCGACTCGGCACCCGGTAAAATCCTCTAAGAAGCTATCTGTGTCCGGTGGAATGTTAGTATCGCGTATAGAACCCTTATTTAGGAGCATAGGTAAATTAATAACCGATATAGCACATCGCTTCTAGAGGCATTAACCTTCTTTACGACTAGGAACTAGCTATTAGAATATACCTCTTATAAGTATTCTAGGATATTGTTCTTAATCCGGGCTCTAATTATGCGCTTAATAATTGCCCTAAGACTTAGGTGTAACCGGATAGGGCGTGCCTACTATAGCCTATAAGAGACCGTGTTAATCTTCTAAAGTAGTATAACATCGTACCTAATTTGCCTTATATAACTAAAATCCTAAGCGAGGACTGCCTCCCGGTTATAGAGCATCTTATTGAATAAGGCCCTTTCTATTAGTAATAGCTTAATACTAACCTTAATTAAGGTAAGCCGTTCTAGAGTAATCCGGCTACCTCGCTTAATATTTAAGAATTTCTTAGTTAAGTACTTCCCGTTAAACGGACCTTGTCCTTTAGGCATCTTCGACTCTAGGTATAGTGCCCTACGCTTCTATTCTATATCTCCCTTAACTTATAATTCTAGGCGTTCGTAAACGCTCGCGTCTACTAGCTTCTTCTTATCCGCCTTACGCTTATATATCGTAAAGACCTACGGTATCCTAATGTTAGCTATATGTTAGCCTACTTATTACTTCCTTGCCTAAGCATTTAATGTAGATTGCCTTAGGATCTCGGAGGGCTAATCCCCTTAAACTAAATAAACGTTAGTAATAGAATCTCCCTTAAACGCGCCTATTCCAATTTCTACAACTCGTTCCTTTATTCTAGTACTCCTAAGCAATCCTAATAAGTAAGCTAAATGGTTACTAGGCGTTAGAGTCTTGCCGGGTTCCTATAGATGCGTCGTGCCTTCCTATAGATACGTCGTGTCGTAGTCGTACCCGTTTTCCTTACTATAGCTATTTACCGGTCCCGGGACTAGTAAATTAAAGTCCGAGGTTTCTCCGAGATAGTACGAGAACCTTACTGATTTTATTAAATCCGGCTCTAGCAAGTCGGTAGGTTAAGCGCCGTAACTTAACCTACCCTTCTATTTCCCGGCGCTTTTAATAGTTCTTAAAGGGTCTTATACCTATCCGAGCTAACTAGGGTAGTAAACATAACACTTTTACCTGTACGGCTAGTAATAGTCCCCTCCTATAAACTATTATCGCAGTTACGGGTAGTAAGCCGCACCTTACTAGCCTATAGACGTCCTAGGATTGTTAGTAAGTTTAGATCCGAGGAGATAAACATATCTACCTAGAAGTAAACCCTAAATACCTAAACATCTAAATTGCCTATAATACCTTTAAACTAGGCCCGCCCTCTAGCACCTCGAAAGGTAAGCTAAGTACTCGACATTACTAGTAACCTAAACCTATAAGCGTTCCTCTAGCCGATAATATTCACCTCGGAACCCTTATTAATTAGGCACCTAATCTAGTTCTTATTTATCCTAAACTCCGCTACTACCTAAGGACTAGGGACTATAGTAAAGTTATTAAGAACACTAGAGAGCCCGATTTTCTTAACGTCCTTATATAGCTTAGTAGTAGGGACTGCACCTTTAGAGTAAAGTATAGTTAAATACACTCCGGCATACTAGGCCTAACTATCTTCGCGGAAGACCTCCTTATTATACTTAGGTTTATCTTTATAGGTAACTACTTATCTAGTGCGAACCTTAGGGTCCTTTCCTATAAGGCGTCGTACTATAGCGAGCTTCTCCTAAAGAGCGGGGGTGTTAGTAACGCGACTGAAGAGGGTAGCCTCGAACTAGCGACTATATCGAAACTAATCCTAGACATTTACATTAGGAAACGTCGTCTAGAGGATCTAATTAATCTAGTAGATAATACCCTCTTTATAAGAGGTAGCCTAGTAGCTAACCCTTCCATGTAGCCTTATATATAACATGTGGTCGCGACCGGCTACTAAGCCGCACGTGACACGTATACGTACACCTTACGACGCGCGATGCGTCTTAAACAAAAGGCAAGAATTAGTTCATCTACGACTAGTAGGTCGTAGGCGTGCTATACATTACGACATCCCTTAATAGTTCTAATTCTTCTCTTCGTTATAATCTATATACGCTATAGAGTCCGAACGCGACGACAGTAGCGCTACGCCTACGGCTCCCCTAAGCCCTAGGGCCTAGCAATAAGCGAGGCGTGTAGCCTTAGTCGTAAGGAGGGATACCCTTCGGGTAGAGGTTAAGGAGAAGGGGATATAGAGGGAGATTAAACAGTTAGAGATCTTACGGGACGTAAGCGTACCGCCGGCGGACCCTTAGGGCGAATCCGGCGGAGAACTATCCCCTACTCCCCCTCCCCCTCCTCTATCTATAGTAACTAACGATAATATCGTAGCTCGAGGCGCGGTCGTATCGTATGCAATACGTTTACGTCTTAAAGAACCTACGCCTTTTAGAGGGGACTCGATTAAGAAAGTACGGGTATTCCTAAGGGAGCTCTCTCTTATCTTTACCCTCTTAGGCGGCACGTATGCGACGAACGAGTTAAAGGTCCTATATAGGGTTATGTACCTAAGCGGAGAGATAAGTAAGCAATAGTACGCTAACTATAGCGTCCTTAACCTTAAAGGGTATATATACTAGGACTTTAAGGAGTTCTATCGAGACGTATACGGTAACCCTATAAACCGCGTGCTTAATGTAATATTAAAGTATAAGGCGGTGAAATAGAAGGATAACTAGACAGTACGTTAGTTTACGACTAAGCTAGATGTTATAGAGGATTAGTTAGGGGACTATACGGAGGCGTAACGCGTACGACATATGCTCGCTAAGCTTACGCCTAGCCTACGGTCCGTAATCGTTAAGTTTTATAACATCCTAACAACTAGAGAGGAACTAGTAATCCTAGCTTCGCGCATTAAAAGCACGGAGCGTAGTAGCGGAGGGCACGACCGCGGGTAGTATAGTCGCCGTAGGCGAGAGACTAAGGGCGACTAAGGGCGAAGCGATTGTAGCTCGAAGTAGTAGAAGCATAGTTAGGCGTCGCGCGACCCGGGTACGAGTTACTAGCGGGACGCCGGCGGATCGTCTATAACCTTCGATAGGACTAAGGCGGAGTGCTATAGATACTATAAGAAGGGTTACATTAAGACGGATTGCCCGAATAGGTACCTATAGAAGGACCGTAACGCGTAAGCGGTTCGTAGGGTAGACGCTACGAAGGCTCTAACTAAGAAGGGCAGCGACTAGGGAAAAGGTAGAGGACTAGAAGTAGGTCGCTCCTAAGTCCGAGTTTTCCTAAAGTCGACCCTTTAAGGCGAGTAGATGTGTGTCTAGCGCGCTACTTACGAGGCGCAGTCGAGACTCGTAAGGGCTTTCGCGAGGCTACGTTTCTCCTAGATAACTATACGGATCTTAGCCTAGTGTCGTATAAGTATGTACTCCGACATTAAATGTAACCTATTAATAGGGTAAGGCTACCGAAGTTAGAGTCGTATACGTATAACCTAGGGTATTACTACGGCGCCTTTACGGTTCGGCTACGACTCGCTAATAACGCGGGAGTAGAGCGCGTAAGTAACGCTATCTACTACGCGGTACCTATAGGTAGGCTATTATTAATTTTAGGTAGACCCTAGAGGTACCGTAATCGGATCGTAAAGAGCGATTATAAGGACTAGTAGTTCTACGGCTTCCTTAAGGATCTCGGCGACTTAGAGTAGGTGTATACTATAAGTGTTCGTGCGGTTACTATAGCGTCCGACGAAGGAGAAGGCTTAAACTAGCCTAAAGAGTTCGCTAACTTCTAAGATGTGTACGCACCTAATGAGCGTACGAAGCGTAAGCTACCCGACGGGATTAAGTATACGATTAATCTCGTTAAAGGAAAGAAACCCCCCTTTAAGCCGCTGTACCATTAATCCATTACGGAGTTAGAGGCTTTAAAGAAGTATATCGCCGAGGCGATAGAGAAGGGCTAGATTAAGCGGTTCGTAAGCGAGGCGGGTGCGCCTATCTTATTCGTGCTAAAGAAAGACGGCACCCTTAGGCTCTATATAAACTATAGAGGCTTAAATGAGATTATAGTAAAGAACCGATACCCCCTACCCCTAATTAGCGAGACGCTAGATAGGCTATTAGGTTCTAGGTTCTTTACTATAATTGATTTAAAGGACGCCTACTATCGTATCCCTATTAAGCGAGGCGATAAGTGGAAGACTACGTTTCGTACGTGATACGGACACTACGAGTACCTAGTAATGCCGTTCGGGTTAACTAACGTACTAGTAACCTTTTAAGGGTATATTAATAAGGCGCTAACCGGCTTAGTTAATAACATTTACGTAGTCTACCTAGATAATATCCTTATCTATAGCGAGACGCGTAAGTTATACGTACGAGCCGTACGCGAAGTGCTTACGAGGCTACGGAAGTTTACTCTATTCGTAAACCCTAAGAAGTGTTACTTCTTCTAGGAGAGTGTAGAGTTCCTTAGGTTTATCGTAAGCGCCGTAGGCGTGTCGATAGATAGGAGTAGGGTAGCTACTATCGAGGAATGGCCTACACCTACGACCTTTTATAAGGTCTAGTCCTTCCTTAGGTTTTGCAACTTCTACCGGCGTTTTATAGAAGGATACTTAAGGGTCTACAAGCCCCTAACGGACCTACTAAAGGGATCTAAGGACGGTAAGAAGTAGGGCCCTCTTACGTAGACCTTAAGCGAAGAGTAGGCGTTTCGATAGCTTAAGGCCGGATTCTTAGGTGTACTAATACTTAGGTACTTCGATCCTACGCTACGTACGCGAGTCAAAACCAACGCGTTAGGTTTCGCGATCGTAGGTATTATATCCTAATTGTTTAGTACTAAGTAGTATCTTATCGCGTTCTATTTACGTAAGATAATACTAGCCGAGTGTAACTACGAGACGCACGATTAGGAGCTACTTACAGTAGTCGAGGCTTTTAAGCATTAGAGGCTATACTTAGAGGGCGCTACGTATACGGTACGAGTACTAGTCGACTACGCTAACCTATAAGGCTTTATAATAGTAAAGTAGCTAAATGGGCGGTAAGCTCGATAGGCTACGTTCCTATAGTCTTTTAATTTTATAGTAGAGCATCGGCCGGGTAAGACTAACCTAGCCGACGCGCCTTCGAGACGTAGTAACTACGTAGCTATAACGTAACAAACTTCGAACTTACTACTATTAACGACTAATTAGTTATATTAACCTTAGGTTTAGTTATGTTAGGTTTAGTTATGTCGACCTTAGGTTTAGAGGAGGAGTCCCTTAGGTCTAACTTGCCCTAATTTCATTTAGGTTTAATTAGACATTTAGGTGAGCTAGCGGGACCTAGTATAGCTATTAATATATATACTACGCAGTTAAGCATTGTAAGCGTAGCATTAAGAAAACAATTCAATTTATACCTCTCGAGTAGAGGGTATAGGGGTTTAGGTCCGCCAATCCTCTTATTTTATCTAGCTACTACGCTACTCGTCACGTAACCTAATTTCACGGTCCCGGGACCGGCAAATACCTCTGCTTACATAAGCGCCGCTCTATACCACCACAACTCGGACAGGCCTACATAGGGTAGTTAGTAGACATTATTTTAGTAGTTAATAAGGGGGGGTATCGAGTATATACCCGGTAGCGTATTAGCATCTAGTTTATAAGGTTAAAATCACGGTTTAAGGTCTAAGGTTCACGGTTAAGGTTATTACTTAAGGTTAAGGTTTAAGGTTAAGGTTTAAGGTTTAAGGTTTAAGGTCAAGGTTCACGGTTAAGGTTCACGGTTAAGGTTCACGGTTAAGGTCGACTAAGGTCGAAAACACTCAAGGTCTAAGGTATTTAGTAACAATTACGGTTATAAGGTCCTATTAAGTAACAACTAGTATTAACGCATTCTAAAGTAAGAACCTCGCAATAATGGATACGGCTGCATTACTAGAAAAACTTAGCACCTTTACCGACATAGGTAGAGGCTACGAATAGCTAGTAAACCCTACGAAAATGGAAGGGGTCTATAGGGATTCTATCCCTTACGAGGGGATGGAGGAATCGGAGGAAGGGGAAACACCTAAATCTAGTAAAGAAGGGAGAAGCGGAACTAGCGCCGCTAAATTAGGTATAGGTGTAGGAACGAACAGCATAATTGGAATAGATACTATAACTGCCCTCTTTAGACGATTAGTAGTAGCAATAGAAAACGCTAGCCCTCGCTTTCCACCTCTAGGAGGTGCTAAGAATCCGTTCTTTAATAGCACTAATGCTACTAAGTTCTAGGAGCGGTTTAGCGACCTAATAGACTAGTATCCGCCTCGGGCATCCATTAAGAAGGATGATTTCTAGGGCAGGTTTAAGCGCAATTGCGAAACTACTATCCGGCGCGTAGTTATGAGGCTACCTAGGTAGCTCACTAACAAGGCACGTTTTAGGAGGGCGTTCTTATTAGAGTTCTTAAGGTTTAACGCCTACTCGATGTTAGGGAGTCGGGAATATCTTAAGGAGATTATTAGGGCGCAGTAAGGTAAGAGGCCTAAAGAACAAGATGTGAAGGAATTCATCCGCCTGTTTATATCCTTAAGTGACCTAATTGAACCTAAGGATTTAGATAATAGCTCCCGGAGTCGCCTCCTCCTTTAGGGATTGCTAGAGGTAGTCGCGAAAGCGGTCTATAAGGCTTACGGGCTTTACCTAAAGTAACCTAAGAAGTTTAGGGACTTTTAGAGGATTCTCGATAAAGCTACTAGCATCGTAGATAGTAAGGAGGGATAGAAAGCTATGTATATAGATTTCCCTCTTACTTTACCTTAGCTACACCGCTTAGTTGTAAAGTAAATGCCGCGCCTTAAGCCTAAGATTAATACGCTTAAGAAGGCCACTTCTAAGACTGTTATTAATAATAACCTAATCTAGAAGGTAGCTAAGATAAGTATACGTACATACTAGCGCGGTCGCGTCGCGGACGCGGGTGCCTTCTACCCGAGCGAGAATTAACGCTCTATATAACCGGAGAGGCCCGACCTAGATACTAAACTGTAGGTTTACGTAATATAGCGTCCCCTATCGTAGAATCGCGAGTAGTCTAAAGCGATAGATAGTTATTACTATAACTATAGTAGCTCGAAGCACTAGGCTAGTAATTGTAGAACGATAAGGTCCTTAATATCCCGGGGCTACGTATACCTCGCCCCGAACAACTAGTAGTATCTAGGGAAAGAAGGCGATCCGCGTCCTACTAAGTTTAACTTTCGGAGGGACTATAGTAAACCGAAACTGCTCTACATACTCCCTCTACTCGAAGAACATTATAGGCCGATCGAGTTTAACAACTAGTATGAGATTTCTACACTACGTAAGTAATAGATAGGTAGGGACTACACTAGGGTAATAAAGGTCACGCCTCCTAATTATTCTAAGCCCCCTCCTAACTTTAGGCATTTAATAGAGTATAGCCCTTAGGACGCATGGTCTAGCTAAACGGAGAAGGCTACTAGTATATATTAGGTCTTATTCGGAGAAAGTAAAGTAGAGTAGGCGGTCGACTTAGGCGAACTTAACGAGGTATCTACCTATCCTATGTAGTCTAATAAAGTGAAAGGGAAGGCACCCGTAGGCATTCTAAAGAATCCGTACCCGAGGACCCGGTCCTTAGCCTAGGATCTACGAGCCCAAGCTAAGGCTACTAAGAAAGTTCGCCTACAATTAGAATAGGAGATCCGGTAAGCTAAGATTAACTAGTAGGAGGTTGAAATAATTAACGAAGTTAGTGCTTAAATAAGCGAAACTCAATTATTAGCTAAATCCGGGGTAACCCTAGGAAGGGGAAATGATACCTAAGTGAATAGACTAGGGAACGATGCTAACAAAAGACTACCTAAGGATATACCTATTAGTCCCGTGAACGCCCCCTTCGCATAAAGGAAGCGTATGTAGAATGCTAAGACTATAAGGATTAACAACTACGTCCGATAATATAGTTTAGCTAGTAATAGCCCGGTTATAAAGGAAGAGGGTATTATCTACTAGATTGATTAGATCCTCTAGATAACGTTTCCTAATGTAAACGCCTAAGATTAGTTTCGATATAGTCGCTAGTTCGAGGCTACCCTCTTCGGTCGCGTTACTAATACCCCCGCTCTTTAGGAGAAGCTCGCTATAGTGCGACGCCTTATAGGAAAGGACCCTAAGGTTCGCACTAGACAAGTAGTTACCTATAAAGATGAACCTAAGTATAATAAGGAGGTCTTCCGCGAAGATAGTTAGGCCTAGTATGTCGGAGTGTACTTAACTATACTTTACTCTAAGGGTACGGTCCCTACTACTAAGCTTTATAAGGACGTTAAGAAAATCGGGCTCTCTAGTGTCCTTAACAACTTTACTATAGTCCCTAGTCCTTAGGTAGTAGCGGAGTTTAGGATAAATAAGAACTAGATTAGGTGCCTAATTAATAAGGGTTCCGAGGTAAATATTATCGGCTAGAGGAACGCTTATAGATTTAGGTTACCGGTAATATCGAGTACTTAGCTTACCTTTCGAGGTGCTAGAGGGCGGGCCTAGTTTAAAGGTGTTGTAGGCAATTTAGATGTTTAGGTGTTTAGGGTTTACTACTAGGTAGACATGTTTATCTCCTCGGATCTAAACTCACTAATAATCCTAGGACGTCCGTAGGCCCGTAAGGTACGGCTTACTACCCGTAACTGCGATAATGGTTTATGGGAGGGGACTATTACTAGCCGTAAAGGTGAAAGTGTTATGTTTACTACCCTAGTTAGCTCGGACAGGTGTAAGACCCTTTAAGAACTATTAAAAGCGTCGGGAAATAGAAGGGTAGATTAAGTTACGGCGCTTAACCCACCGATTTGCTAAAGCCGGATTTAATAAAATTAGTAAGGTTCTCGCACTATCTCGGAGAAACCTCGGACTTTAATTTACCGGTCCCGGGACCGGTAAATAGCTATAGTGAGGAAAACGGATACGACTACGGCACGACGCATCTATAGGAACCCGGCAAGGCTCTAACGCCTAGCAACCATTTAGCTCACTTATTAGGATTGCTTAGAAGTGCTAGAATAAAGGAACGAGTTGTAGAAATTGGAACAGGCGCGTTCGAGGGAGATTCTATTACTAACGTTTATTCAGTTTAAGGGGATTAGCCCTCCGAGATCCTAAGGCAATCTACATTGAATGCTTAGGCACGGAAGCAATAAGTAGGCTAACATATAGCTAATATTAGGATGCCGCAGGTCTTTATGATGTATAAGCGTAAGGCGGATAAGAAGAAGCTAGTAGACGCAAGCGTTTACGAACGCCTAGAATCACGAGTTAAGGGAGATATAGAATAGAAGCGTAGGGCACTATACCTAGAATCTAAGATGCCTAAAGGATAAGGACCGTTCGATAGGAAGTACTTAACTAAGAAATTCTTAAGTATTAAGCGAGGTAGCCGGATTACTCTAGAACGACTTACCTTAATTAAGGTTAGCATTAAGCTATTACTAATAGAAAGGGCCTTATTCGATAAGATGCTCTATAACCGGGAGGCAGTCCTTACTTAGGATTTCAGTTACATAAGGTAAATTAGGCACGACGTTATGCCACCTTAGAAGATTAACACGGTCCCTTATAGGCTATAGTAGGCACGCCCTATCCGGTTGCACCCAAGTCTTAGGGCAATTGTTAAACGCATAATTAGAGCCCGGATTAAGAATAACATCCTAGAATACTCATAAGGGGCATATTCTAATAGCTAGTTCCTAGTCGTAAAGAAGGTTAATGCCTCTAGAAGCGATGTGCTATATCGGTTAATTAACTTAGCTATGCTTCTAAATAAGGTTACTATACGCGATGCTAACATTCCACCGGACACGGATAGCTTCTTAGAGGATTTTACCGGGTGCCGAGTCGCTTCACTTATGGACCTGTTTTTAGGTTATAATTAGATCACTTTAGATGAGTCCTACCGGGACTTAATAGCTTTTATAACCCCTCTTAGCCTAGTACGCAACACGACTCTACCTTAAGGAGCTACTAATTCAGTTGCTTAGTTCGTGCGTACGGTAATAAAGATTCTACTTAATTATATCTCGCATCGAGCGAAGCCGTTTCTCGATAATATCGGTATTAAGGGACTAACTAAGGATTATAGGAATGTAGAAGTAGAGCCTAGGCTAAGGAAATGGGTCGTTAAGTACATTGTTTCCCTAGATCTAGTTCTTACTAACCTAGAAAGAGCTAGTACGGTAGTTACTAGAGGCAAATCCTAATAGTTATACGAAAAGCTTAAGATTGTTAGGTACGTTACTAGCCCGGATAGTCGCTATCCTAACCTAAAGGTTGTAGCTAAGATCCTAGATTAGCCTACGCCTACCTATATTAAGGAGGTCCGCACCTATGTAGGGCTATGTATGTACTTCCGGATATAGATCCCCTAGTTCGTTATCATCGCTCGACTAATGTATAAGCTACTAAAGAAGGACGCCGAGTTCACCTAGATAGAAAATGAGCAGTTCTTAAAAGAAGAGGTTGCTAGATACCTTATGTAGGCTCTAGCCTTAGTTACCCTCTACTACTTACCTAGTGCTAGGTCCATCTTTGTCTCAGTTAATGCTAGCGGCACTAGATAGGGATGTATCGTTTCTTAAGAATTAATAGACAGCACTCGACGGCGTTACCCGGTGCGGTATAAGAGTGGAATCTAGAACGCGTTAGAATCTAGATATGATACTAGTAAGCGGGAATGCCTTAGGGTCCTTAAGGGGCTTAAGAAAATCTAGAGATATGTTACTAGCGTTAATTTTATCCTTAAGGTTAATGCTAAGACACTTATATAGTAGCTTCACCGGCCGGCTTCGGACCTACCGAACTCGGTAATAGCCCGGTAGGTCGCATAGATTAGGCTGTTTACATTCGAAGTAAAGCACGTTACGGGAGCTAGGCATACTAGCCTAGATGCCCTGTCTCGTAGGCCCTCTACACCTTAGGAACCTAGGGAAGCTAACGAAGACGAAGTCGACTAGATAATTAATAATAAGCTATTCGGGTACCCGGAGCCGGTCGACACCTATCTAGTTGAAATCTAGAAAACACGACATCTCGGGGACTAATATTCTAAGGGCTCTTAACAACTTGCTTAGGTAATAGAAACTAGGACCCGGCCCGATAGTATTACCCGTGCTAAGTACCGGCGGCTAGTAAAGAAGAGCGTTAACTTCTTTATCCGGGACTAATTACTATTCTTCTAGAAGCGCCGAGGAGCACCGTTATAACTTATAATTAACGATAATAAGGCTTAGAAGGAAATCGTTATAGAGTGCTATAAGAGACACGGTTACCGTAGCGCTAAGGTCGTATATAACCTTATTTCCGATCGGTATTACTAGGACGGGTACTTCGCCGATGTCTCTACGTAGGTTCGAAGTTGTGCTCCCTATCGGTTTCGCGAGGGTAACTAGCGCGCTAGTGAGCTTTGTTCATCGAGCCCTTAGGTTATTAGTAAGAAGTAGTACTCGGACCCCGTCTAGGTGCACAAAAATGGATACCTCCTAGTTACGCGCGAAGTACTTAGCAACTAGATCGAGGCTAGAGTAATAAGGGCACCTCCTAGCTCTAAGACGGTTACTAAGTTTCTATATAAGGATGTCTTCTATAGGCACGGCTACTATACTAAAATTGTGCTTAATAACGCTACGGTTTATACGGCTAAGGTTAAGCGGTTACTCGTGGGGCTTAGTGTTCGAAGGATCCGAATATTACCGTACTATCCGTAGTCTAATGCTCTAGTCGAGGCTAGAAACCGTTAGATTCTTATAGCGTTAGTAAAGCTTATAAGGAACACATACCGCGGATAGGAGCAATAGGTACCCGCTATGTTATAGGCTAATAGGACCACGACCTGTCGTACTACTAGAATAACGCTAGCTTAGGTCCTATATAGCCATCGCACGATTCTACCAATTAAGGTTAAGTACCCGACGTAGGCGAATTACTAATAGGGATCGGTAAGAACGACTAAGGACCTGCTTACTATACGTGCGCGTTAACTCTAGGCTCGAGACCTTAGTTTAGAAGAGCTGCATGCTCGAAGGAAACGACTAAGAGAACTTAGTAAGGACTACTTTAATTCTTACCGGAATGTTAACTTTATTAGTTTCTAGAAGGGCGACCTTGTTATGAGGTTCGATAAGCTATATAAGGATGACTTCTTACGTAAGATCGGTTACCGATAGTAAGGTCTATATCGGGTGTCTAGTGTCTCTAGGGAGTTTAGTACCTATATTCTTAAGGAACTTAATAGTATACTAATAAAGGGTGTTTAGGCACGGGGAAACCTTAAGCTAGTTCTAGAGCTTCGCCCGGATAACATAGGAGTACTAAACTTAGATAATGAGACCGATCTCGTAATAAGGGAGGGAGAAGTCGCTAATAGCGAAGACAGTAGTAATTCGAACGAGATCGAGCCTATCGCCGACGAAGACGTGCTACCTATAGGAGTTAACGAAAGGGGATCGGATCCTAAACCGGAATCTAAGAAGCTATAGGTTAGGCCTTATAACCTTTCTATAGCCGAAATTTCACAGTTTAGTAGGATCAAGGCTAAGAACTAATTAGTTAGTAATAGCGTACGGAGTTCACTTCCCTTAGGCATATGTTACATATGCTCTTCAGTTTATTAAGCCAATTCGGTTATCTAGACTTCACTTTATAGGGTGTTCTTACCTTAGTTAGACCTTAGTTAGTAGAGTCACATTTACCGGTCCCGGGACCGGTAAATCGGATTACGTGATAGCGTAGCATGCCCCTACCGAATGCTTACCTAGGTAGTTACTAGCACTGGTTTTCGGTTATATGTAGGGTTATCGGACCTTTAGTGTAACCTTAATAGTACTACTCTTACTACTTATAAGACCGGTCTCGGCGCTGCTGCCTTATAACGGTTATAGGGACATACGCTAAGAGGCATACTTAAGCGTAGCTCTCTACCTACTACTTCCTCTCCTTTTCTTTAAACACTAATACTATCACTAGAGCTACTAACACATCTATCTACTACTACTACATATATTAGCCGGTTCTTTAGCCTCTCTCTCTCTCTCTTTACGACCTTAACCTTCTTTAAAGCCCCTACCCTAATACTAAGCTTTTAAAGCTTACTAATACTCTAGAGTAGCACTACGAGATAGCTAGCTCTTACGATCTTACTACTAGCGAATCCTAGTTATTATAGCTTTAGCTAGTCTATCGTTACGCCCGGCTAGCTCGAGTATAGCGCTTACTAGTACTATTACTAGGCTTACCCGCCTACCTTAGACCTTATTTGAGTCCCTTCGCCTACCGGACAACGTTAAGCATGTCCTTACTAACACGAACACGCCGAAGTCCGCCGCTAATGTTATGTTCCGAGAGCTTAGTCCTTAGAAGCGGGTTAAGGTATTAAAGGACTTCTATAAGGGCTTCGAGAAGGTGTTCGAAGACTACTCCGTCTAGGTTAACCTGTTTTTCGAGGAAGTTGAGAGCGGCATAGGTAAGAGCTACTAGGATAAATTCCTTAGTAATAAGAAGCTCGATGTCTTATTTCCTATCGTCGGCAAGATTCGTAAGACCGGTTTAAAGATTCGTGACCGAGAGAAGACTCTTCGAGCTACGCTTACCCGCTACTAGCTATAGTAGATAGATAACAAGATTCTTAATCGACGCGTTATCTCCGAGCTTTATAGTACTAATAGCGGGCGCCGCTAGTTCACGGCCTTTATTAACAAGTACCTAGATTATAGTAGGGCTGTTAGTAGAATTTAGAGGGCACTAATCTAGCGTATAAGGATCGGCCGTAAGGGCATAGATCGTAAGCGAATTCTAGAGCCTAGTAATCTTACCCGATGCGACAGGGAGGCTAGAGTACGTAGTATTGATCCGTAGTCGGCTAAGAGTAGGGAGATTATTAGAAGACACCGCCTAGCCGTCTATAAGGATAGCCTTCTATACTTTATAGAGGGTACTATTACTAAGAAGTCCGCGTCCCTAGAGGACAGCATAGATTAACCTAAACTATCTAGCTAGTAATAGTCTTAGCTACGTTAGCTACTACCGGGTAGTAAAGGTAAAGGACGTGTAAAGAGTACTACGCGAACTCTACTACTAGCCTCTACCTAGCCTATAGTCCTATCGAGAGGCGGTCGTAAGTCGAGTCGACTTAAGTAGCTCCGTATAGGCGAGAGTATAGGTGAGGGTATAACTGCGCCTACTCGATCCTCGCCTAACCGAACGCTAGATAGCGCACCTATACGCGAGGGCAGTCCGCTAGGTACACCGGTTAGCACCCTACGATCTACTCCGGCCTTAACTAAGAATAGCAATCCGATACTTACTATGTTACCTTCGGCTATAATTAGGGATGTATTAGTCTTTAAGGATTAGATCCTATAAGAAGACGAGGCCCTCCGGATTAAGCGCGCTAACTGCACCTATAATAAGCGGTACTATAGTATTAAGTTTAGAAACTCGATTAATGTAGATAGTATTAACTAGCTACCTAAGTACCGGATAGCGGGCCTTAAGATACTCGAATATACTATCTCGTAGGTTCTTGAGAGGGATAGTAAGGTTAGCGCTATAATGTACGATTAGTATATTCGAGATTTCTACTATAAGGCCCTCTACTTCGTTACGAATCCCGGTATTACCGCTAATACCCTATGTAAGCGCGAGGTTAAGGTCTAAGACTAGCTCTTTAAAGGTAAGAGTTTTTTAGCTATTAAGGTAAAGAATAGGTCGTGGTTTCGCCCTAATAAGCGTAGTTAGAAGACTATTAACCCGCTTAGCTACCTCCGCGTTCGAGGTAAAGTCGGTACTACGAGTAGTATCGTTACGTATACTAACTATAACTAGATCCTCGACAAATTCGACATTAATAAAGCTAACTAGGCCGACCTTAATAGTACCGGTACCTACATTAATAGTAACATGCTATACTAGTACAATAACGCTAAACTAGCGCCGCGGGTTAAAACGGTTAGAGAAATAATAAGTCGAGAATTCGACATATACCGATAGTACCTACGAGAATTGAATAAGGTTAGTAACGGCGGCGTCTACTAGAACATGTAGTATTCTCTAAGCTAATAGATTATGCGATAAGACCCCGGGCTGTAGCTCTTATAAGTGGCGCTACACCCTTAGTACTACACTCGGTTTATCTCCTTCCCTAGGCCTACGATTTTTAGCTTTAATAGGGCTTATTAGGGGGGTAACGCGAACACTATGGTACAGTATACTAGGGTCGACTTAAACCTCGAAATTGAAAACTACTAGACTAGTAATCGGCTTAACATACTATACTCTCTTAACTTAGAGGGTACTAGTAGGCCGGAGTTTTTACACGGTTTTTATAAGAAAGGGAATACTAGAGAGTTCATCTAGTAGTGCTAGATTAACGACTACATAGAAGACGGCCGATTTAAGCGTTTCTTCTCGGTTAGGGTCTAAAATTACCTAAGTAAGAATAGCATTAGCTAGTTTAGAGAGGACTTAAGCGCTAGGTAAATGCGGGTAACTACTATAGGCGTCCTAATAAGGTAGGCCGCACATAAGAAGACGCTACGTTAGATTAACCCTTACTTTATCGAGATCCGCGACGACGACTATCTTAAACTCTAGAGAAGCTAGAGCATGCACTAGGTAATAGACCTCTATCGTAACGTTAAGACGCTAAGTAAGAGCGCTATAGGGTTTAAGTATCGACGCCTAGTACCCGGCTATCCTTTTCCTACGGCCGTACACCTTAGTAGTATTAGCCCTCTGTCCGATGCCCTAGCGGGTTTGAAGTCTTAGAACGATAACGAAGTTATCCTTAATGCTAGGAGGTAGCTTAATACTACGGTCCGCCTAGACTCGGAGCTCTTCTATAAGAAGATGCATAATTGGCGCGTCCGAGCTGTGAAATTAATAGATAAGTAGCTTAGCTTAGTCACTACTCTCGAGTAGATGTGCTTTATAAGCGAAGGGCGTAATAAGAGCTTCTTCCGTAACTACCATAGGAACTTTACTAGCTAGCTACTTAGGGACGCGTCTAGTGAGACTAGTATTAGCTACGACAACGAGTGGGTCTAGACAAAGGAGTTATGTAAGAATAAGTGGAACTAAGTAGTTAGTGCGGGTTTATAGGCTCCTAGTTTCTAGTTGATTTCCGGCTATAGCTATAGCCTATAGGATTCTAGTTCTAATTCTAGTTCTAATTCTAGGTCTAATTCTAGTTCTAATTCTAGTTCTAATTCTAGTTCTAATTCTAGTTCTAATGCTTCGGATATAGGTGCTTCTAGTCCTTAGATCTTACTTGTTTCTTATAGTTACTTATCTTCCCTTAACTCACTTTCTAGTTACGCGATGGACTCGTCTTTAGATTTATTAGGTTACTAGTACTAACGCTCACTTGTCTTATAAATGGCGTCTACGTTATTCGACTATCTGGCCCGCTCGATTAATGCTAACATAGCTGTCTAATCCCTTACCAGTTTCGTAGTATACGTTAACGTAGTGCGACGGGCGCGAGTCGCGGATTATTAACATTACTATTACGGTCTTTATTAAAGATATCCTTTCGACCTTCACAAACTGTCGCTAGGAGGCCCTAGGTTACCTAACATCTTATATGTTAAGCTAGATAGTAGGGTGAGCTACTATACTGCTATAAGACTACCCTAGCTTATAGCGACTAACTAAGCTACCTATAGTGCCCGGGCTTACTGCTTTGGAACCTAAGGACAGGTTCGTAATAGGGGAGGATATATTAACGACTAATTGGTTATATTAACCTTAGGCTTAGTTATGTCGACCTTAGGTTTAGAGGAGAAGTCCCTGAGGTCTAACTTACCCTAATTTCATTTAGGTTTAATTAGACATTTAGGTGAGCTAGCGGGACCTAGTATAGCTATTAAGATATATACTACGCAGTTAAGCATTGTAAGCGTAGCATTAAGGTAACAATTCAATTTATACCTCTCGAGTAGAGGGTATAGGGGTTTAGGTCCGCCAATCCTCTTGTTTTATCTAGCTACTACGCTACTCGTTACGTAACCTAATTTCACGGTCCCGGGACCGGTAAATACCTCTACTTACATAAGCGCCGCTCTATACCACTACAACTCGGACAGGCCTACATAGGGTAGTTAGTAGACATTACTACCTACCTTATAAAGTAAGCTGTCTTTCTAGAAGGAGTCTCTAGAAGGGATAAGCGAGCCGACGGTAAAGCGCGCGCTTACTACCTACGAGGCGATGTAGGGTAACATAGGCGCGGTAATAGTAGTACGGAGAGGTAACCTTCCCTATTAAGACAAGCCGTCGTTACTAGTAGTAGTGTGCGCTATAGTAATATAGGGTTAAGCTTATAGCTCGACGGGTGAGTTAATCCTACTCTTAATAAAGATCGCGTAGTAGTAAGACGACTAGTGTGTCGTATACTTAGCGTAGGCGCTAAGCGCGAGGGACGCTAAGGGATAGTATATAAAGGATAACCTTATATACTACGGAGACGCGATCGTAGTACCTAGGGATCACGTAATTAGGTCGCATCTAATTCGCATGTACTACGACGACGTCCTTACGGGTCACTTTAGAAGGACTAAGACTAAAGAGCTATTATAACGTAATTATTAGTAGGACTCACTTAGTACGGACGTAAAGTAATACGTCTAAGCCTATAGAACCTACTAGGGTTCGAAGGCTAAACGCTATCGACCCTATAGTAGGCTATAACCGCTTCCTAGACCGGAGCGGCCGTAGTAGGAAATTACTATAGATTTCATTACGGACCTACCTCTAAGTACGCGAGCCGGTTACGTATATAATGCGATCCTAGTAATAGTCGATCGCTACTTAAAAATAAGCTTATACATCCCGACGACGAAGACTTACATAGCCGTAGAGCTTACGAGGCTCCTACGAGACGAAGTCGTACGATACTTTAGTGTCCCGTTAGGCATAGTAAGCGACCGAGGTCCGGTCTTCACTAGATAGTTTTAGAGTAACTTCTACTTCGAGGCGCGTGTAAAGCGTAAGCTATCTACGGCCTTTTACCCTTAGACTAACGGCTAAACTAAGAGGGTAAACTAAATCCTCGAATAATACCTTTGTTATTACTACAGTAACAATTAAACTAAGTGGGCTAAGTAGCTTGTAGTTACTAAATTCGTAGCTAATAATAGCATCTACCTAATACTACGGATGAGTCCGTTCGAGATAGCGTACGGTTAGCGACCTAAGATTACCCCTATACTAACTAGATCTCGAGACGAGACCTAGGGGGGGGGAAGTACTAGTAGCGGTAATAGCTACGAGTCGTATACGAAAACTACGCGCTACACTCGAGGAGCGATAGAAGGCTATAGTAGAAAGCTAGGCTCGCTACTATAATAAGACCTACTAAGCTAAGACCTACTACGTAGGTAACTTAGTCCTATTATTAACGAAGAACCTTAAGTTAGCAGTACTAAAGAAGAAGATAGGTCCGAAGTTTATCGGCCTATACCGTATTACGGACGCTATCGGTTCGTAGGCGTACCGCCTAGCGCTACTAGCCGACTTAAGGCTCTATAACGTCTTCTATGTCTCTCTCCTCGAGCCGGATATCGGTAGCGATAAGGATGGACCCATACCCCCTCTAGCTAATAAGGACGGAGAGTATAAGGTAGAGGTAGTACTAGATAGGCGTAAGCGTAAGGGTAAGCTATAGTATCTAGTCTAGTAGAAGGACTAGCTAGAGGAGTATAATAGCTAGGAACCGGCGGAGGGCCTCGCGAATGCGGATCGTATAGTAGCCGACTATAAGGCGTTAAGGAGAAGTAAATAAGACTAGTACGGGAGTACTAGAGTATAAATAAACTTTTCTTAACTATAAACAAAATAAAAGCTAAAGAGTAGCGCGCCTACTAGGGGCTACGTAGAGTAGTAGTAGGCGAGGAGCCCGCGAGTAGCGTGTAAGGCGAGCACCTCAGTTATCGTCGTCGCGTAGTAACTTAGGTAGGAATACCTAGTCGGCGGCGGTAGTATTAATGTTCTACGCCTATAGGAACTAGGACTACGGTTAGTAGGGTACACGTATGCGAGGAACATACGACTTACGGCGCGGCCGAGTTCGAACAGCCTATTAAGGGCGCGGTTCTACTCCTACTAGAGCGCGAGGGCTACGGCGGCGGGGGCGGCGGTAGTAGTAGCGGCGGCGGGGGCACGTATACGGGTCTCCCTAGCACGCTTATACTTATAGGCATTAAACTGCCTAATAGCCTATAGAAAGGGTTAGCCGAAGCATAGGAGACGTACTAGAGCCCCCCTCCCGCGAGTAGTAGTCGACTCGTAGGAGCGAAGTAGCGACTTACCTCCGTAATATCGTTACCTAGCTAGGCACATAGGCGGATCTACTCTACTAGCTCCTACTACTAGAGGTCTATAGGCGCCTAGCCTATTATAGCCGTAAGGAAATCGCGCTAGGAGCGCGCGGCGCGTAGGCGGCTTACTAGCGAGGCGATAGCGTAGCTAGTATTAGGCGCGCACTTATATCTATTACGCCTATAGCGGCCGCACTTCTTTAGGAGCTCGCCGGTAGTAACACTATTACAGTTATCGGCTTCGTCTAGTAAGTAGTTAGTATACGAATTGTAGGCGGCGCGCGTAGAGACTTACCCTTAACGAAGTATAGGAGGCACCGTATATATATATTAATCCTCTACGAGAGCTTAGTAGCGGGCGAGGGCGTTAGTAGCTACGAGGGGGATGCTAGTCGCTTACGACCACTAGGCGTTCTAGGTGCGTCGCGTACTAGAGCCGCCTAGCGGCGCTTGTCTTCTAAGGTGCTAGTAGTACTATCGCTACTAATACTACGGGAGGAGGCGGAGCGGCTAGAGGACGGAGGCGAGGAGGGCCTGTTAGACATAATAATAATAATACTAGCGAGGCGCTTACGGTAAGGGTACGGTACGGGTACGTAGTAGTAGTGTAACGGAGGTAGTACGCTAGGGAACGTGCTAGGAGAATAGGGCTAGGTTAGGCTAGAGTTTTATACCCCTAACTAGCTACGTCGGTATAGTAACTATAAGGGAGCTATCTTAAGTTAATAGGTAAAGAATAAAGTTATTAGACGTCTACGAAAGAGGGTGCGGGCGACGCGGATTCTTAAGGAACCGCTAAGCCGCTAAGCTAGTCACGTGACCGGTAGGGCCATTTACTAGACCCTAGGCTAGGCCCGTAACACCACCCCCCCTCTAAAAATTAGGCCTGTCCTTAGTGCCGGTTACTATCGTATATGCCTTTATAAAGGCTATATTATCCTCTAAGTTATTCACTTTATCGTTATCGTCTATCGTGTCGTTATTATTCGTCGTATCGGTAGCCGCTACTACGGTCTTATCCTCGCTACATTAGATACTAAGGGTGTCGTAGCGATTTACGAAGTCTACGAAGGCCTCCGTTATAGGTACTGTTACATGTGTATCTAAAGAGCTATAGGGCCTAATACTATTATATAGTAGCGGTACCGCTAAGGTTATAGAGTTATAGGAAGTCTCCTGTTCGCATTAACACTTGTTACTCGCTATTCTTCTAACGGTTACTTTAGGATCCGTGTTATACGGGTCTTTATCTAAAGTTACTATCGCGGGTCTTATCTAGTTATTAACCTTATGTAAAAGCGCTATAGGCACTATGTCTACGGAGCAGTGTCTACCTATAGTTATCACTTCGGTTGTGTCTATTACCGACGCGGAAGGATTTACCTCGTTAGCTATCTAGCCTTCTAGTACTATAAAGCCGGCAGGTCTTAGTTTCCTTAGGCTATTATAGTAAAAGTCTACAATAGAGGCGGCGGCAGTCTCTATAATATCCTCCGCTAGCTCCCATGTTAGCTCTTCGTTATTACTAGCCTATTGTACTAAGTACTCGTATCGTCTATATCTCCTCCTAATGTTAAGTACCTTATTAACGTACTATTCCTCGTGTAATCCTTCTTCGTCTTCCACTTTAATCGGCGGCGGTATTAGTTCGACCTATCCTAGTAAGGTATCGTGTACTAGTAATAGGAGATTTGTATAGAATCCGTTATATAGGCTCGAGAGGGACTGTAGTAGATCTAACCTGTACGCGTCGTTAGGAAGTACCTCGGTAATCGCGTATAGACTAGTATACCTAAAGTCTAGCTTCTTCGAGGGTCGTACTATCTTTTAGTTACGGGTACTAAGGTGAACCTTGTCGCTAACTTCGTACGTCGGTGCGGGTGTCCGATACTAGTTAGTATAGTCCGCCTATGTGTCCTATACTATATACATTACATCGTAAAGGTATTCCCTTATCTCCTTCATTCTCTTTACGAAGGCGTTAGTAGATTATGCATTAAGCTTTTACTTAGCCGGTATAAGTAGCACCGGGAGGTCTAGTTCGGTATTAGCGTATCTTAGTAGCTTACCGTAATTGGCCATAAACGGTAATACTCCTATACTTTCGGATACCCAGTCGTTCGCTATAAACTCTACGAGGGGGAGCCAATCTAGCTAGTCGTCCTAAGCGTAGTTAATAAAGCTCCGGAGGTACTTCTCTATCTCCTTATTACTATTCTTACTTTATCTATCCGTCTCGGGGTAGTATCTAGTCGAGAGCTTACGCTTAATCTATAGTAACTCGTATAGGCGTTTCTAGAATACTAATAGCTACTACGGCCCTCGGTCGGACGTAATCGACCTAGGTAAGCCGTGCCTACTGAACACGTGCTTAATGTAGATATAGGCTATGTATTCGGCTTTTATGCTTAGAATAGGGATTAGATAGCGTTCCTTACTTAGGCGGTTAGTAATAGTAAGGATATTATTATATGTTTAACTATCCGTAGTGCAGCGCCTATCTAGTAGTTTAATAACGAAGTCCATAGCTACGTCGTCCTAGGTATCGAAGGGAATCGGCATAGGGTGTAGTAATCTATACGGCATCTAGCTCGACGGTATCGTATTAGTACACATCCTACATCCTTAGTAGAAGTTACGCACAGTCCGTAATATATGTAGCTACACGTAGTACTACGTAACTTACTTATACGTCTTCGTCTGCCCTAGGTAACCCGCTACCGGAGCGTCGTGGAATGCTTTAGTAATTCTAGTATACACGTTATAGTAGCTATCGTCTAAGGGCGGTACGAAGAGCCTATACCTACCGAACCTATTCTTTACGTATATTAATCTATCGATCGCTCTTACTTCTCGGTCGTCTAGCTTACTAAGGCGGAGTAGCTTAACCGGTTGTTTTGCTTCGAGCTAGCGTAGCGCTTCTTACGCATTCTCCTATTAATATAGCCGTCGGATGTCTACTTCGAGTGCTTCGTCGATAATAGCTCCTATATTCGCTATAGCTAACATAAACATAATCTTACTAGCGGATAGAGCTAGGGCTTTACTTATAGATATGTTTAGTCCCGACATACTAAGGAAGCGCTTAGGTCCTAGTAGGACTCGCTACTACTGTCCTCTCCGTAGGTCGTCTATGTCTATACGATCCGGTATATCCTACGTACGGCGTGTTAGGCTATCTAGCTTACCTCCCTACTTACCCGGCCTATACACGATCTTAAAGAAGAATTGTAACAAGAACTTAGCCTATCGAGCTTACCTACGATTAAGCTCCTTCGTCGTTATAAACCATTCGAGGTTCTTATAGTCCGAGTACACGAGCATAGGCTTACCGTCGTTCTAGAGGTTCTCGAAGCTACCGTCTTCGTCGTTATTAATGTCGCTAGCTATAAGCTTAGGTCGCCATTCCTCGAATGCCTTAACGATAGCTAGTAGTTCCTTATCGTAAATGTCGTAGTTACGTTCCTATAGAGTCATCTTCTTTAATAAGTAAGCTACTAGGCGTAATATGCCTTCCTCGTCGCGTTAGCTAAGGACTACGGCGGTAACGAAATCTAATGCGTCCGTCTCTAATATAGTTTCTCTACTAGGCTTAAACATAGCGAGTACTACGCCCTTAGCATCTATGAACGCTTACTTTAGACCGTCGAAGGCTACCTAGCATTCTAGAGTCCAGTTCTAGGGTGCGTCTTTCTTAGTAAGTCGCACTATTAGTAATACGGTCTTACTATAGTCCTTAATGAATCTACGGTAGAATCTAGCGAAGCCGTTAAAGGCTAGTATATCTTTCGCGTTCTAGGGAGTAGCCTAGTCTCGCACTGCTTACACCTTTGTAGGATCTATCGATATACCGTTTTTTCCGATAATTAGCCCGAGGTACTTCGTAGATTAAGTGTAGAACTCGCATTTAGAAAGATCTAGCTAAAGGCTAGCGTCCTAGATCTTTTAAAGGACTTTCTTTACATGTTAGATGTAATCCTTTAGGTTGTCGCTAAAGATAATGATGTCGTCTAGGTAGGCGGAATAGAAGTCGTCTAGGAACTCACGTAATGTGTTATTAATGTAGGACTGAAACGTGCCTAGGGCGTTACATAACCCGAATAGCATCACTAGACATTCGAATTGACTATACCGAGTCGTAAAGGCTGTCTTCCACTCGTGCCCTTCCGCTATGCGTATACGGTTAAATGCGGCTATTACGTCTAATTAGGTAAAGTAGCGTTTACCTAACATTCGGTTAAGGGTATCTTACATTAGCGGAATAGGGTACCTAGATTTCGTTATAACGGCGTTTACTACTCGATAGTCCACGTAGACTCGAAGACCTCCTCCGGGCTTACGTATAATAAGCATAGGCGACGCTACATCCGAACGACCGGCGCATCGCCTTATCTTCTAGTCCTATAAGTAACTGTCGGTCTAGCGTTTAATTAACTCGTCTTCCTATAGCGACATGCGGAAGGGATGCTTAAATAGTAGCTTACTGCCTTCCTTTAGGTGTATCTTATAGTTAATGCCTAGGCGGTAAGGGGGCAGTTCGCGCGCCGCTTATAGTAAGAACGCTTATACGTATCCGCGATATTCTAGTAGTAGGTGTTCTACTAGGTCGATAATATTCTCTTTATCGAGTAACTTATAGAACTTGTCGATATTAGCTTACGCGTGCATCTTATAGGCCCGTAACGAGGGTCCTATCCTCTATTCTACTAGCACGAATGCTACTGCGCGTACGTCGAGTCGTTAATTGGTTTTTTCGTCTACTACTATAAGACAGTTACCTACTGTACGACGTTAGGGTAGCGAGGTCGACATAGCGTACGTATATAGAGGGTCTATTACCTTTACGGTTACCGGTGTTAGTTCGTTATCATTAATGTACATTAAGAACACCTTCGCGCCTTTACGTCGCGTATACATCGTAGCTACGCCTAGCCCGACCTCTAGGATGTCGCCTAACCGCTCGTCCGGCGTAGTAGGTTTAGGTGTTATCGCGTTCGTTATACTTAGGGTGGAGGTACTAGTGTCCTTAGCTAGTACCTCCTAGTTAGGCATCGTTTCCTCTTCGTAGTCTTTAACGACTAGTTAGAAGGATTGTAATGTCTAGACCGGCGGCTTCTCTTAATCGTAGATTAACTGTACCTAAACTGGCTTGCTGTCCTAAAGGCAATACTCCTTACAGTACTCCGAGGCGAGGGTTATCGTTCTAGATTTATAGTAGATGCCGGGTTAATGTTTCGTACGCTAGGACCTACCTAGCACGATATCGTATTCGAGGTCGGCTAGCTAGACACTTAATTGCTCCTTATAGCCGTTAAGGTCTAGCTTAACAGTCGTCCATTCTAAGATAGTAGTCTTAGAGGTTATGCTATCTACTAATCCTAATACTAGTAGGTTAGTTAGAGACCTAACATTAAAATTATTGTTACGCGTATGCGTCCGGTCCATAAAGTTAGAGTTAGTACCATCGTTATAAAAGGATTGAGACTTAATACCATTCACTATACTAGGCATTACTAGGTGAGTCGTTACCTTAGGTTACTATTCTTATTTATAATAACTTTTTAATGAACGTAATAATATCCTTAATCCTTCACTAGGCATTAGTAGTAGCTCTACTTCCTAACCTTAATCTCGACTAACACTTACTACGCTTAAGTGTTAGTAGTGCTATTTCCCTATAACTAAGGAGTCGGTAGGCGAGGCGGTATCTCGTAGTCGAAGAGCTCGCACACACGGTCGGTTAGGCGGTACCTAGTCTTACGGCACTTCTTATAGCGACCCTTATTTATGTAGCGTGTGCCCTTAGCGTCGTCAAGTAGTCCGATGTTAGCTACCTAAGCGCCGACTTTACCGCGGTCTACCTCTAGCTTACGGTTACGGCGTAAGCGTCTACTACCGCTATTACTATTGTCGCTACTACCGGTATTAGTAGTACTAACTAGCGACCTACTCTTATCGTCCTTCTTACCGTCCTTCTTATCGTCCTTCTTAACCGTCTACTTCTTCGGGTGCAGTACGTCGACTAAATGGAAATCCTCCTCGGCTCGATATAGGTAGTCCTCGGTAGCCTTAATCGTCTAGGGATCCTTATTAATAAACTTCTATAATAACGTCTACTAACTACCCTATGTAGGCCTGTCCGAGTTGTAGTGGTATAGAGCGGCGCTTATATAAGTAGAGGTATTTACCGGTCCCGGGACCGTGAAATCAGGTCACGTGACGAGTAGCGTAGTAGCTAGATAAACAAGAGGATTAGCGGACCTAAACCCCTATGCCCTCTACTCGAGAGGTATAAATTAAATTATTGCCTTAATACTACGCTTATAATGCTTAACTGCGTAGTATATATCTTAATAGCTATACTAGGTCCCGCTAGCTCACCTAAATGTCCAATTAAACCTAAATGAAATAGGGGCAAGTTAGACCTAAGGAACCCTCCCTCTAAACCTAAGGTTAACATAACTAATTAGTTGTTAATAATAAGTAACGGTAGTTAAGCTTATGCTTAAGCGTGTCGATGTAGTCCTCCTAGTCGCGGTAGAGCTACATAATGTTAGCGCTTCGGCGGAATAGTACATTAAACTCGGTAAAGGAGTCCTTCGCGTGTTCGTCTAGTTGCTTAAGCGAGGCTATGTCGTTACGGGCACGAGCCTTCGCGTTACGCTCTCCGTACCGGTCGTAGAGGTCCTTTATAAGCTTATTAAGCTTCTTATAGGTGCGATTACTCTTTACGCCGGTGAGGGAAGGAATCTAAGGCCCGATAAGTTAGAACGCACTACCTTCGGTATGGTCGTATACGAACTTAAGTGTAGCCTTTATTATACGGAAGGTTATGTTCTAGAGCTTAGTCTTAAGGGTGTTCTACTACACTTCGAAGGTAGGCCTAGCTATCGTGCCGTCCTTATTCTTATTACCGCTAAACTTCTTTACCTTAGTCTTATTAGTCTTAAAGAGGACGCTAAGCTCTAGGTCGATGTTTAGTATCGTATCCCAGTTAGTAGTAAGGCTCTCGCCTCGGTACTTACGTTCGCTCTTCTTATGCTTCTTACTACGGCGGCCGCGGCGCTCGTTATTACTAGAGTCTAAGTTAGAGCTATTAGAGCTATTACTCGAACTATTAGACGGATCATCGTCCTATACGCTGTCGTTACGTTCTCGGCTACGACGGTCCTTCTTCTTCTTCTCGAGTTGCTTCTTTAGCTTTATAATCTCGGCGTCCTTAGTGTCCTTAATGTGTTCGAGTTTACGGTCGTGCTCTTTAGTAGCTACCTTATAATTAGATAGCTCGTTATTGACATTACTCTACTAAATCTTGGCTTCGTTAAGCTTTATTACTTGCTCGGCGATGCGAGCGTTAAGCTACGTAATCTCTACGTCCTTACCTTAGAGCCACTTTATTACGTTAAGAGCATAGCGGCGATTCTTAGCGGCATCGTTACCGGGAGGTAGTTACTAGAATGCGTCAACCTACTGCTTAAGTGAATTATAGGCTACTACTAGTAAGTCGCGCTCGGCCGTAACGGCATCGCGATCCTTAGCGGCGTCGGTTAGGTTCTTCTAGATGTTATCGCGGTCGGTAGTTACCTACTTAAGGTCGTCTTAGGCCTTCTATAAGGTAGGAGCTTATACCTAGTATTTACTAACTTCCGTAGTAAGGTCCTTTACCCTATTATCTGCCTTTTGCTACAACATCTATAAATCTAGCTTCTTCTACTTAAACGCGTCCTTGTCCTTTCTTAATCTATCTTGCGCTATCTCGATTATAGCCTTCTCGTCCTTAATCTTATTATAAGTAGCGGCTAGGATCTAGTATAACTCGGTCGTGTTATAGTTATCGGCTTAGGCGCGTCGTAGGATAAAGTAGATCGTAGAGGGTACTTCGGCGGAGCTCGATAATAGAGTCTAGAAGTCCGTTACGTCGAGGTTCTTTAGGTCTTAAAGCTCGCATTAGAATGTCTTCGCGACCTGCTATTCGCCGTTACTTTCATCGGTAGCCGCGTCGTCTTCGTAGTTAACTTCGATAGAGAACCCGAAGGCATGCTCCTTAACCTCGTCGTCTCGTAGGTAGTCGGTAAGATCGAGGTACTTCGGAGGGTCGGATACTAGTTATATTAGTTACTAGATCTTTTACTATACTTCGTCGTTAGCTTATTACGATTGTAAAGATAGGTGCCCTTAAGTCTAGCTATTAAATGCGATAGACTCTCGAGCGATTCTTAGGCGTGTAGACAGTATAGGCTATCTACCGCCGGTACTCTTAGTTGGCATCTTATCGAGATGTCGATAACTTAGACCTTATCGCGTTTATCGCGCGATGTTAGTAGTAGAAGTTGCGATTCGCGCGATCTCTATATCTTAACCTATTACTTTATAGGTTCTTCGTAGTGCGCATTCTACGGTTAGTAGGGTAGGTCTAATAAAGTGTAAGGGAGCCGTCTTAAGTTAATAGGTAAAGAATAAAGTTGTTAGACGTCTACGAAAGAGGGTGCGGGCGACGCGGATTCTTAAGGAACCGCTAAGCCGCTAAGCTAGTCACGTGACCGGTAGGGCCATTTACTAGACCCTAGGCTAGGCCCGTAATAGTAACTAAGCCTTACTTACCTACACCTATATAACGATATATACGTAACCCGCATATAGGCCGTATAGTAACTATAGTTCTAGAAGTACGTAGGAACCTCTACGTAGTAACTAGCGAGCTAAGGATAGCTCGCACGGGAGGGGAGGCAATTATAAGGGGCAGCCTAGTAGCTAACCCTTACATATGGCCTTATATATAACATACGGTCGCGACCGGCTACTAAGCCGCACGTGACACGTATACGTACACCTTACGACGCGCGATGCGTCTTGAATAAAAGGTAAGAATTAGTTTATCTACGACTAGTAGGTCGTAGGCGTGCTATACATTACGACATCCCTTAATACTCTTCCTTTATAACCGGGCTATTACTAGCTAAACTATATTATCGGACGTAGTTATTAATCCTTATAGTCTTAGCATTCTATATACGCTTCCTTTATACGAAGGGGGCGTTTACGGGACTAATAGGCATATCCTTAGGTAGTCCTTTACTAGCATCGTTTCCTAGTTTATTTACTTAGGCATTATTTCCTCTTCCTAGGCTTACCCCGGATTTAGCTAATAATTAAGTTTCGCTTATTTAAGCATTAACTTCGTTAATTATTTTAACCTCCTACTAGTTAATCTTAGCTTACCGGATCTCCTATTCTAATTGTAGGTAAACTTTCTTAGTAGCCTTAGCTCGGGCTCGTAGATCCTAGGCTAAGGACCGGGTCCTCGGGTACGGATTCTTTAGAATGCCTACGGGTGCCTTCCCTTTCACTTTATTAGACTATATAGGATAGGTAGATGCCTCGTTAAGCTCGCCTAAGTCGATCGCTTACTCCGCTTTACTTTCTCCGAATCAGACCTAATATATCCTAGTAGCCTTCTCCGTTTAGCTAGACCGTACGTCCTAAGGGCTATACTATTAGGTTTAGTATAACCTAATGATATTATAAGTTAAGAAGACAAGCTTAATCGGATTTATTCTCGGGCCGATAAGAAGTTAAGGGAGAGTAATAAAGTAATAGCTATCTTATCTTATAAAGACTAAGTAGTAGTAAGGTAGAGGTTAGGTTATAGTATATTCTAAACAGTAATATTAAACAGTAAGTTAAACGTATTAAAACTATAAGGGGTTCTTAGCGTTCCTAAATATAAAGGAGATTTGTAGATCTCGGTAATTAGTCTAATTATTCTAAGTATAAGCAGTCTAATTAGTCTAAGCATAAGCAGTCTAATCGCTCTAAGTCTAAGCGCTTAGGTAGGATAAGTCACGTGTTCGTCTTATCGTTATAATTCTAGGGTCTATAGGAATCATTCCGTAACACTATCCCCTTCTTAGCCTAGCTTCGTCCCAAAGCTTCTTAAGCCGTTATTATTTCTTATAGTAATAGTTAACTATGTCTTCTTCCTCCTATAAACGCCGTTAACGACTTACTTAGGATACTAAAATTTCTAGTATAAAAATAGCTCTATATACGAATTGTTAGAAGTCTCGATCCTCGGGCGTAGTAGTAAAGTGTATCGTAGGTTCTCGGTCTAGAAAGTGTTCAGCCTATATTCGAAAAGGCTATAAGGATTGCGATGTACGTCTTTCTTATCCGGAGTAGGAACGTCTTCGCGATTCGCGCGATAATCTTAAGCTAGAGCTTAAGAGGATTAAAGAGGAGGAGGTGCGGCTAAAGATACGTAAGATCCGTCTTCGGAAATAGCTACGATTAGCTAAGCGTCGTACCGACGATGCCGTCGCTAAGGAGTTAGAGGAGCTCGAGGAGGAAGAGGCGTGCGAGGAGCTAGCGTCTCTTAAGCGGGCGTCGGGGGTAGAGGTGTCGCCTTTACTAGTTTCTTTCTTAGATATCCTAGAGATGCCCGTAAACGACTAGGCGGCGCTTTCTAGAGCGGAGCCTTAGGGCGAGTCCCTAGGGGTAGAGACTTATTAGGGTATTTATTTATAAGGCATGTCCCTATTCTTATTAATCGGCTAGGTAGCTTAGTAGTAGAGTGTAAGCTATCTACACTCTTAAGGTCGTAGGTTCGATTCCTACCCTAGTCGCTCGTCGGCCGAGAGATCGATTGTCGTTAGTTATATCGGCGGACCTATTTTTAGTATTGTCGGACCTTTTACTAATAGTTTTGTAGGTTTTGTTTTAGTTCCTAGGTATTTTCTAATTCGTCGTATCCTTTCTACTTAACAAGGTATCGCTAACCTTTCTTATCTAGGATTCTTTCGACTTTAAATTCGTTTTCTACTTCTAGCTCGAAATAGAAGCTTTCCTAGTAGGGTGTTTCGGCGTCTACGGGTTCTAACTTAGAGATGTAGAAGACTAGGTGGATTTTTACGTCTAGTAGTAGTCGTAGGCGGTAATTAACTAGTCCTATAACTTTATCGATAAAAAATAGTCCGACCTTAACGTAATCTAGTTTCTTAGTCTATCTTCTTATTCTTAAGTTTTTTATAAGGAGATAGACCTTATCCCCCTCTTTTAGTAGAGGTGCTATTTTTCTCGTGTCTTGCCGTTACTAAGACAGTTTATATTATGCATCTTCGATCGCCTTACGTGTTTCTTTATACACTTCCTTAAGAGTGTCCGTCGTTACGATCGCTCTTTCAGCTTATAGATAGGATCTAGGTGTTCCGAATAGGTTAGAATCTTTCCTAAAGTTCGTATAAAATAGTGTCGTTAAAGTTGTCTCTAATTTGTGGTTATTTAGTGCAATCTACGCTATTAGTAGTAATAAAACCTAGTTGTCTTATGTATAGTTAATGTAGTATCGTAGGTATTGTTCTAGCGTTTAGTTTATCCTTTCGGTTTGTCCGTCTATCTCCGGATAATATGCTATTAATAGCTTATGTTTAATTCCGATCGTTCCTATAAGCGTCTTCTAGTAGTTCGATGTAAATAGCTTATCTCTATCCGTTATAAACGCTTAAGGGAATCCGTAGTATCGGATAAGTCTATCTAGTACGAGGTATCCGAGCTACTCTATATTATATGTCTCTAATGTAGGAATAAAGTATGCGTATTTTATAAGTCTATTAACTATAACTAGTATTATGTCGTATAGTTGTTTCGTAACTTAGTCTCTTAACGGTAGGAGTTTCGTAATAAAGTCTATTATAACTTCGTCCTATGGTTTTATCGGTAGTGTCCTAAACTATAGGTAACCGTATTTTGTATGTCTCGCCGCCTTGTTTCGTTAGTAGTGTACGCATTGTTTAAGGTAGCGTAACACCTTAAGTCTTATCTATAGGAATAAGAAGCTACGTTATATTAGGTCTATTGTCTTTAAAGTTCTAGGGTGTCTATAAGTTAGTCTATCGTAATGTTATCGTATATATTCTTCTTCTCGATCCTTTAGTACTTAGTATTTTCCTTACGATATAGGGAATTGTTCGTCCTTGTCGCCTAGTATCCGTATGATGTTATTAAATTCTCTCGTGTTTGCACTAAGACTTCCGTCGGGGTTTGTCTTTAATATTTTATGTTATACTAGTTCTTTTCCTTCTATGTAGTCGCTTCTTCGACTTAGCGCGTCGGCGCGGCCGTTCTCTCTTCCTAGAGTATATTTAATTTCGAACTTATATTACCCTAGTAGCTCCGACTAGCGGGCTTGCCTTCGGGTAAGTTCTTTCGTCGTCGTAAAGTACGTAAGATTCTTATAGTTAGAAAGAATCGTTAACTTCGGTAGGCTCTCGACATATACTCTCTAATGTTATATAGTAGTAATAATAGCTAGAAGCTCTTTATTATAGATGTCGTAGTTCTGTTCCGCTATAGTCATTTTCCGGGAATAATAGGCTACTAGGTGTCTCTACCTATCGTGTGTCTATGTTAGACACGCGCCTATTACTATATTAGACGTATCGGTCTCGATGTAGACTTCCTTACTACTATCAAACAGTCGAAGCGTAGGGGCTAAAGCGCATTGTTCCTTAAGTTTCTTAAACGCTTTAATCTATTCCTTTCCCTATTTCTAGGTAACGTCTTTTCTCGTAAGTATCGTTATTAGTGCTACTATCTTTACGTAGTCCTTAATGAATTTCCGGTTGTAGTTTGCTAGTCTAAGGAATGATTATACGTCCTTAACTGTTTTTAGTTCTAGCTATTCTCTAATTAACTATGTCGTCGTAGGGTCGATTGTTATCCCTATAGTGCTAATAATAAAGCCTAAGAATTTAACTTCTTTCTTATAGAATTCGCATTTCTCGGGTGCTGTCTTAAATCCTAAACGCGTAAGTTGTTCGAATACGTCCTAGACTTGCTTTATGTAATTCTAAAGGGATCCTTTCGTATAGACTAATATGTCGTCTATATAAGCGATAACGTATATGTCGAGTAGGTCTCTAAGTCTTTCGTTAACAAGGTCCTAATAGGATGCGGGTACGTTAGTTAATCCTATTAGTATAACTAAGAATTCGTAAAGTCCGTATCTTATTCTAAAAGCGGTTTTCTATTCTTCTCCTTCTACTATCCGTATAGCGTAGAAGGCATCTCGTAGGTTAATCTTCGTGTACTAGTCTAATCCGGTTAATCTATCTTACGCTTCTTCGATATTAGGTAGCGGGTATTGGTTCTTAATCGTAATCTCGTTTAACTTCCTATAGTCTTGTACGAGTCGTAACTTCCCGTTTACTTTTAGAACGAACATATATAGAGTTCCTATACTTAAGGTAGATCTTCTTATCTATCCTTTAGCTAGCTTCTCCTTTAGCTATTCTCGTAGGGTCTATAGCTCTTTCTTAGACATTTAATATAGGGGTCCCTATAGAGGCTCTTTCCCTAGCTAAATGTTTATCTTATAATCCTATAGTTAGTACTTAGGTAAGGCATCCTTACCTCTTTCCTCTTTAAAGAGTCGCGACTACTTACGAGACTCTTTAGGAATACTTAACTCTAAGATGTTAGTATCCTTCGATAGTGCGTTACTCCTATTACTACTAGTAACTTCGTAACCCGGCGGCCCTACGCTAGTGTCTATCCCGGTCGAAGGTGGTTCTTCTATCCTTCTATTTAGCGTAAGCTATATTCTATTTAGCTATCTCTTTACCTTATCTACTAGCGAACGCTACCGCTACGTAGGCTAAATGTTAATAACGCAGTCGCATTCCCTAAATGTAAGTACTCCTTCTCTCTAGTCGATTACTAGATTATACTTTCTTAACTAAGGTATACCTAGTACAATGTTATAACTAGCTATATTAGTAACATCTAAGATAATCTCCTCGTAGTACCGTTAGATAGTAAGTAGTAGCGGTATCGTCTCGCGCTCTATACTAGGTAAGGATAATCCGTCTACCGTAATTAATTTATAACCCTCTTTCTTCTTATAGGTAGCGATCCTATGTCTTATAATAAATAATTCGGAGGTAAAGTTCCCGCTTACTCTAGAATCTATTATAGTATCTATCTTATACCCGTTAACGATCATCTTAGTTCGAAACACTATTGTCGTTAGTAATGCTTAAGCCTTTTCTATGTTATATAACTCCCTTTAGTCGCTTATTCCTAGGGAGTTGATCCTTTTCTCTATTCGTATATAGAACGTCGTACTTCGTGTCTCGAGGCCTCCGCTTAAACCTAGCGCGAGCCTTTCTATATCTACACCTATATTCGGTAACGTTCCTAGATCTTCTACGTTTCTAAGTAGAGTGCGCGTGCGTATTATACTACGTTACGTAATTTATTCGATATAAATGTTCCTAACGGTATAAAATATCCGGTTCCTATTATTTGGCTCCCTATTAGTAGTCGTTCTATAATAGCGGTTACTAGATTCTTGGTTGTTTCTATAAGTAGGTATCCCTAGGCTATGCCTCGTAGGATGTCGAGTATCTTATTAAACTTAATAGAGTATAGTATCCTTCGTCCGCCTATCTTAGGTAGGAATTCCTCGTGCCTTCTTTATAGGTGTACGATTATGTTATATAATTTCTTAGGTGCGTTAATCGTAAAGGTTAGTTGTTTATTGTCGTCGTTAGTGTCGCTCTCTTCTCCTTCGGAGGAATCTTCTTCGCTTAATTCTTCCGGATCCTAATCTTCTTCGATAGTATCTAGCCCGGTAGTTTCTTAACTTTCTTCCTATAGTTCTAGTAACTACGATCCGTTCTATCCTAGGTCCTAGTTTTCCTTATCGCTTCTATCGTCGTTAAAGTAGGACTCGTCGATGTCTACTTCTCGGAGCGTAGCGTTTTACCTATACGTCGCTCCTAGGGTTCCTCTCGGTTATTAAGGCTAATACCCTACGCCTAACTTCGTAGCGTAGTAAACTTAACACGAGTCTTAGTTACAGAATCGCTAATGAAGGCTTCTATAACTATTTCGAGACTCGGATTCGATCTTGTAGTCGACTCTTCGTATTATTATATTAAACTGTCGTAGTTAGTTCTTTGCATTAAATAGAATAACTACTATTTACTGCCTATAGTATCCTCCTCGTCCTTCTAAGGGGTCTAGGAGAGGCGTCGTGCTTCTATTACTAGCTCTCTCCCCTACTCTCCGAGTATAGTCGGTATCTCCTTAAGATCTAACGCTACTCTTAGATCTACTAGTTCGGGGTTATATTATGTTAAACTGTTCGCGGCGTACTATATTCTTACCGCGGCAGTCCCTTACTAGGTAGCTAGGTTTACTATATCCGTAGTAAGTTCGTGTTTCTTTCGAACTCTAGGATACTCTATTCCCGTTGCTATTCCTAATCTTACGACCTTTCTCGGTAACGTCGAGTTCTATTAGCTATAGTCCGTAGTACGGTTTGTCCCTAGGCTTATTATTATAGTTGTCGTAGAAGCCTCTATTACGGTCGTTATAGCCTAGTATGTATCTAGCCTTTCCGGATACCTTAGAATCGTATCGTCGTTCTATAGCTCTCTCGTAGAGCTTATCGTTAAGATTAATCGTAACTCTAACGAGGTCGCCTAAGCTATCGATCTTCCGACCGTCCCTTATTAACTCGTCCTTAATATGCTCCTTTAGTCTACTCCGGTACATAACTTAAAGTACTTCGTCGTCCTAATCGGTAAGTTGCGCGTATTCCTAGAATTTAGTAGCATATTCGGCAGTAGATGTCTTCTAGGTTAAATGCTAAATAACACGAACGGTAGTAGCAATCTTATTAGAGATACTAAAGACGCTCTTTATAGTATACTTAAGATAGTTATATAACCTAAAGATTCCGTCGGCATTGTCTTCTCCGTTACTATCTAGGTATTTCCTAAGGAATAGTTTAACCTAATGCTATGCTCGTCCTCTTAAAAAGGTAGTAGTAAAGATAGGCTTAAGGTTCTTAGGTGTCACAAGCAGGTGCAAGCACGTGGTCGGATAAGGTACAAGTCGAATAGACGGTCTATCTAAGAGAGGCGCGGAGGGCGCGAGGTAGATATACACGCGCCAAGCCCTCGGGCCGGCTTAGTCAGCGGCGCGCGCGGAATCCACGCACGTGCGCGCGGGTCCAAGTGAATGATGGGCGCCGGTACGGTGACACTACCCCCCCCCTTTCAGAGTGCGCTCCGGAGCACTCTTTCCTCTCACATCCATCATTGCCATTGCAAATGTCTCATCATCCATCAGGTCGTTATCTATTACGTCCATCTCATCGTCATTCGTAACCACTGTCGTTGTACCCACCTCGTGACCATCCATGATGCTACGTAACGCAGGTGGGTTGTCGCGGCGACACGGCACAGCAACCTCAGTTACTGTCCGGACGGTGTCCTCTTCGGTGTGTGTACTGAGCTCGTCGCACAGGCGCCCTGTGCCATAGTGACTCGCGCCATCTAGGCGGCTGCACACTGTGTTCTGATGACCATCGGCAGTGTTGCTGCCATTGTGACTCGCGCCACGCAAGCGCTCAGCTTCAGGGACTCGGTCTGCTTGTCGAGAAGGATCGTTATCGCGACGCGTATCGCTCTCTTTCTCACAAGTCCGGAGGCCTGGTCCCACCGGCATCAGAGTCATCGCTGCTGACGACGTGGGTGCTGTGCGTGCTACTCGCATGCCTGTGGCATTCTCATTTGCAACCCAGTCTGCAGGTGGTTGAAAACCAGGTGGTTTGGTCGCTCGCGGGTGGTTGTGGTGAAAGTCGGCCACAGAGGCGGCGGCACCCTCAATAACCTGATCCGCAGCTTCATAGGATGGCCGATTGTATCCAACGTACTTCACCAAGTATTCCCAATACGGCTGCTTCCCTCCTGCTGGTGCGCGTCCGCACGGCCATCTCTTCTTGCAATCCAGGATTTGCTCAACTTCCCAGTGGTCGGGTTCGGCGGGGTCGGTCTCGTGCTGTTCATCGTCGACAATGCGAATCGGCGGAGGAGCTGGTTGTACTTGTCCCTGGACTGGCGGGTGTACTGGTGCAAGAAGGTGCGAATGAAAGTGGTTGTCGATATTCATGGTGGGTGGGAGATCCACTTTGTAAGCATTGCCCGGAAGCACCTCCGTGATCACGTGCGGGCCCGACCACCTGACATCCATCTTTCGTGAAGGTCTCTCCATGGTCCAGTTCTCGGTGCTAATCCACACCTCATCGCCTTCCTTGTAGAGCGGCGCTGGTGTGCGGTTCTGATTAGCATACTCGGCTTGCACGGCTTGGGCGAGAGCCATCTGTTGGCGAAGATATTGCTGCATGTCGTGCATCTTTGTTGCAAAGCGATCCGCTGCTTCAGCATCCAAGCGTTGCTTGTGGGGCATGAGTGGCATTGGAAGATCCAGCTCGAGTTCAGAGAACCTTGGGTTGCGGCCAGTGTTAGCATAGAACGGCGATACACCTGTTGTAGCTGACACGGCATTGTTGGCTGTGAACTCAGCGAGGGGAGTCCAGTCTGGCCAGTCATCCTGAGCGTAGTTGACAAACATGCGCCAATACTGCTCCATAGCCTTGTTCGTGTTCTCGGACTGTCCATCAGTCTCAGGGTGATATGCTGACGAAAGCTTCTGCTTGATTCCCAACAGGGCGCAGAGACGTCTCCAGAATGCGGACACCCATTGTGTGCCACGGTCAGAGACAATGCTCTTCGGGAGTCCATGCCTGCTGAACACATATCGCAGGTACACGAGGGCTGTGTGCTCTGCAGTCATCGATTGAACTGGGATCATGTGTTTCTCCTTGGTAAGTCGGCATGTGACGGTCAGGGCATCTTCGTACGTTTGCCCATCCAGCGCACTCTTGCCTGGTGGCAGATGAGTCACGAAATCCATCGCAACATCCTCCCATGCTGCAAAGGGAACTGGCAAGGGTTTCAACAGCCCTGGGTATTGGATGTTCGTACTCTTGTTCGTGCGACAGATGCGGCAGGCTCGCACATAGGACTTGACGAAACGTGCCATGCCAGGCCAGACGTAGTTGCGGGCTACCAGCTCGTACGTCTTCTCGTCACCTATGTGACCTGCAACTGCGTGATCATGGAAGGCTTGGGTGATGCGGGTGCGTACTGGCACTTCACCGTCGTCGAGTGCTTCTTCTGACTCAGGAGGCACAAAGAGACTGTACCCACCGTACACGTTCTTCATGTAGATCATGCCTCCTACTGGCACGGCGTGTCGGTCATCCAGACGGTGCTTGCGTAGCAAAGAACAGGGTAAGTCGTTCTCTAGCTGCCGTACTGCTTCCTCGGTCTCTGGCTGTGCGTACAGCTCTCGGATCGCAGTCGTCAACGGAGTGACCACGTCGTTCGCACTAATGTTCAGAACTCGCGACGACGACAGGTTGAGAATGCGGTCTGGTCCTAGTAGCACCTGGTGCTGCTGCTGATTGCGCGGGTCGCTCAGATCACCGTGGATTGGCAAGTCCTGAGATCTCCTGGTGAGGCTATCAGGCTTGGTGCCTTGCACCCCTGGTCGATACACGATCTTGAAGAAGAACTGAGAGAGGAACTCGGCCCACCTTGCTTGGCGGCGATTCAACTGCTTCGTGCTCATGAACCACTCTAGGTTCTTGTGGTCAGAGTACACGAGCGTCGGCTTGTCTTCTGCTGACTCTGGGTCAGGCAGGTTCTCGTAATCGTCCGTGCCGAACTCATTGACGGTGAGCTCTGGGCGCCATTCCTCAAAGGCTTGCACAATGGCCAGCAACTCTTTGTCGTAGATGTCATAGTTGCATTGTTGTGGATCCATTTTCTTGGACATATATGCAATAGGATGCAGTACGCCGTTCTCATTACGCTGCGACAGGACTGCTGCTGTTACGTAGTCTGATGCATCCGTTTCAAGGATCGTCTCTCTTCCTGGATAGAAGTGCTTCAGCGTGGGCGCGTCGATGAATGCCTGCTTTAGGGCATCGAACGACTTCTGGCAAGCTTCTGACCATTCCCATGGTACGTTCTTGCGGGTCAACTTGGTCATCGGTAAGCAGATCTTGCTGAAGTTCTTGATGAATCTGCGATAGAAATTGGCGAACCCTGTGAACGACAGAATGTCGGTGACATTGGCGGGTGTGGGCCAGTTCTTGACGCATTCGATTTTCTTAGGATCCATCTTGATGCCCTCATTTGTGATGATGACACCAAGGTATGTCGTCTCGTGTCTAAAGAACTCACACTTGTCGATGTCAAGCTGTAAGCCTGCTTTGTCCAGTCGTTTAAGAACTTTCATAACATGCTCCACGTGTTCCTCACGAGTCTTGCTGAAAACGAGCGCATCGTCTAGGTAGCATGATACGAAGTCATCTAGGAACTCACGAAGCGTGTCGTTGATGAACGACTGAAATGTGCCTGGGGCGTTACACAGGCCGAAAGGCATAACAACACATTCGAACTGCCCGTACCTCGTTGTAAAGGCTGTCTTCCATTCATCACCCGCTGCGATGCGGATGCGGTTGAATGCGGCGATGACATCCAGCTTGGTGAACCATTGCGCTCCTGCAATGCGATCCAGTGTTTCTTGGAAGAGGGGGATAGGATACCGGCTTTTCGTTGTGATCGCGTTCAATGCTCGGTAGTCGACACAGACCCGCAGCCCACCTCCTGGTTTCTTGACTATTAGGACAGGTGCTGCTGCTGGTGACACGCTGCGCTGTATTGCGCCTTTCTCGAGCTGATCATCGAGCCACTTCTTGATCACCTCGTTCTCTCGTGCAGAGAAGGAGTATGGTCGTCGAAACGGTGGAGTCTGGCCAGCCTTGAGTTTGATCTCATGATCTACGCCCGGTCGCCGTGGTGGCACTTTGTCTGCTTCCTTGCGACTGAATAGCCTGGCCATCTCTCGGAACTCTGGTGGCAACAAAGGTATGGGGTCCTGGTCCTTGTCCTTTGGGTTCATGAAGCGTTGGTAGTCGTCGGCCGAGATGGCGGATGCATTCAGTGCGCAGGCGGACAGGGGATCGCGAGCCACCTGTCTGTCCAAGTCCTCCTTCGGATCAAACATCCACATCATGTGGATCTCACATCCCTTGAAACCCTTGCGCCTACTCATGCGCCTCAATGCCTCGGCAGTGATAGGTTGGATGTCGATCTCCGGCTCCGGCTGCACTGACGCCTTCTTGTCAGTGCGGCGTGCTGGTCGTTTCAAGGTCTCCGGGCTATCAGCTGGCAATGGTTGTCGGACGTGGTGTGATGGCTCCGACTCGTCTTGCATCTCCACCGGTGGCGCATGTCTCATAGCGGCTTTCGTGGAGTGCGTCTCTTGCACTACTGCTGGCTCTTCATCTTCGACATAGGGCTTGACGTATCCTGTCGAAGCTGGTGACGACTCTGGCACGGGTATCTCTATCTGCAGGATGCCCACTGGCGTAACGCCCTTATCGTTGATAGACTGCACGCACACAGGCTCGTCGCCATGTATGCAGTTCTCTCGACAGTATTGTGAAAACAGGGTCATAGTTCCTGACGCATAGTGGAACACAGGCTGATGCTCGTCGTGCCATGGACGGCCGAGGATAACATCATATTCCAGCGATGTGCAGTAACCAACTCGCGTCTCAACGTGATTGCCGATTTGAATCTGTGCCGTTGTTTTGTGAGTAATCAGTTCACTAGCAGGTTGGCCATCTGCTAACATTAGTCCCATTGGGTTGGGCAGCTCGACCAAATCAAGGTCGTTCTTATGCGCAAAGTCGATGTCAAAGTACGTAGAGTTGGCACCATCATCATGGAAGGACTGAGCAGGGATCTTTCCATTCACTATGCATGGCATAACCAGATGAGAAGCTATCACTGGGTTGTGTTCATCTACAGAATGGTTGGCTGCCAGCAGGGAGTGTGCCGATATGCTCAAATTCTTGCCTCTATCTGGAGGCTCCTTCTCATGTTCGTGATCTCGTAACTCTCGTACTGACTCGTCTCGTCCACTGTGTGTTGCGCTCACAGAGTGGACTATGCGTTTCCCGAACCGCCGCCGGTGTTATTGCCGTTGCGTCGGTTGGTGCTTGGGTTGTAGCCTGGCGCGTATGGACGCCGGCTAACGTCCTTCAGTGGGCACTGGTCGTAGTCGACACGGCGGTGACCCACTTCCTCGCACTTCATGCATTTGTTCTGATCAATGCACTCTTGCGCCTTGGCAGCATCCAGTGGCTGCAGGTGCTGGTACTTCTGCGGACGGTCGGCCCACTTGGTCTTGGAGTTGGGGTTGGCAGGAGCGTCAGTGCTTCCACCTCTACCTCCACCTGTGGCACCGTCCTTCTTGTCGTCGTTGCCCTTAGTGTTCTTGGGCTTGTCAGCGGACTGCTTCTTGTGCTTGAGGTCGTACTGCTCGAACTTGTCCTCATAAGTGTACAGCGCAGACACGACCTGATCAAGGGTCATGTTGGCCGTGTTCTCACTCATGATGCGGTTGTCGTATCTCGCGTTCAGCTTGCGCAGCAGGAAGTCCTTCTCAAGCTTCTTGTCGGCAGCACCGGCGTCCAGGTTGACAATGTCTGCGTTCTCGCGGAAGATAGGGTAGAACTCGCTGAACTTCTGCTTCTCGCCCTGGTCCAGTGTAGTGAGCTTGGTCATAGCAGTGGCGTGCGCATTGCGAGTGCCGTAGCGGGCTGCCAGATCGTCCATCATGTCATCAACCGAGGCGTAAGCTGGTGTCGTGCCGCTTGTGACCTTGGTGAGACTGGGAATCTTGGAGTCGACATACTTCCAGGCTGAGTTCTTGAGCCAGCTTTGGACATTCTGCAGTGAAGCCGTGACAGTGCGGTACTTGGACGCTGCCAGCCTGGCTTCGGCGGCACGCTGCCACTCTTCGAACTTAATGCCCTTCTCATCCAGTGGGTCGAACTCCTTCGGTGCCTTCGGCTCACTTGACGACTTAATGCCAGTGGTCATCGTGGAGTCGTATGTGGTGTAGCGGGACTGCGGCTCCTTGCTCTTCGAGCCCTTCTTCTTGGACTTAGAATTCTTGCGCTTGCTGCCACGACGGTGACCGCGCTCGTCATCGCTGTCGGAGGATTCGGAGTCGGAGGAGTCTGATGATGGGTTGTCGTCTTCTCCAGTCGGCTTTGGCTTGTTGCCATTGCGACGACGCTCCAGCGACTCCTCGGATTCGGTGCGTGGAGGTGGTGACTCCTTGCGTGAGTCCTTGCGTTGCTTGGATCGCCCACGCTTCTCACGTCTCTCCTTTTCCTTCTTCTCAAGCTCCTCGATGCGCTTCTCAGCATCAACAAGCTTAGCCTCAGCTGCCTTGCACTGGGTGCGATACAGCTTCCTCGCTTCCATGGTCGTGGCCAACTCGGCTTTGACCTTGTCCAGCTCATCCGGGTCGATAATGACTTTGTCGGTGTGCTTCGCAAGTTCTGCCTTCAGCTTGTCCACCTCAGCTTGTCTCTGGTCTGCTTCAGCTTGTGCAGTACCAGCTTCGTCCTCGAGTCGATCCATCTGCTCCTTCGCATCCTTGGCCTTGCGAATATTGATGCGGTTAGCGAGTTGGAGAGCCTCAATAGTCTTGTGTGCTCGTCGGTGGTCGGACTCGATGTCGACAAGGATCTTGTGGACCTCCTCAGGGTAGTCGTTGACTCGCTTCTTGAGCTTCTCCGAGCTTAGCCCATTGAGAGACTCGAAGGTGTCTTGAAACTGGTCAACAGTGACCCTCCTCTTCTTCGCACCTGGAGCAAGAGCCTCGCTCTCATCCTCAGTAATGTCCTCGATGTACTCATCCCCACACAGGTCAGCCAAGTTGAGCTCGGTCTCAACATCCTCCTCCTCGATCTCTTGGAGTCGGTCGAAGACCTTCTTGTGCTGCTTGTGGTAGGTGTTGTCTTCAGCCGTCAGCTGCTTCAGAACCTCCTCTTCTCTGCCTTGAGTCTGTGTCGCATCGCCGTTTGCGTTGTTTGTCGCGTCGGGGGGTAGGACGAAGAGGGAGGATCTGGTGATGTTCGCGCGATGTACGCGGCGGTCAGTAGTCGCCATGTCGTCGTCGTTATTGTTGTTCTTTCTCGCCATCAGCTGTCGTGTTAGCCTTGGACTTACTCAAGGTGCGACTCGATTTGAGTCTGGCACCTAATATCTCAGCACTCCTAGGTGCTGTCGCGTTTGCTTATGCGATCTCCCGATCGCAGCTTCTCGTGTCTTTCTACACGTTGGTAATGGTCTATTCGAAGTGTCACAAGCAGGTGCAAGCACGTGGTCGGATAAGGTACAAGTCGAATAGACGGTCTATCTAAGAGAGGCGCGGAGGGCGCGAGGTAGATATACACGCGCCAAGCCCTCGGGCCGGCTTAGTCAGCGGCGCGCGCGGGATCCACGCACGTGCGCGCGGGTCCAAGTGAATGATGGGCGCCGGTACGGTGACATTAGGTATAGAGTTAAATAAGAAGTACATGTCTATCTAAGAGACCTAAGTATCGAACTTGTCTCGGTCGCTATAGTAGTATTCTAGCTTACTAACCTTAAGGGTGTCGTTACCTATATAAGTAGCTAAGGCATTAATAGCATCGTTCGCGGTCTAAGGTCGTCGGGCTCTACTTGCTTTACTAGGGGCGGGTGTTCCCCGTTTACTCTATCGGTCTCCTATCGTAGAGGGCGTTTAAAGCTATTAGGTTTATTATAACCTAATAATATCATAAGTTAAGAAGACAAGCTTAATCGGGTTTATTCTCGGGCCGATAAGAAGTTAAGGGAGAGTAATAAAGCAATAGCTATCTTATCTTATAAAGACTAAGTAGTAGTAAGGTAGAGGTTAGGTTATAGTATATTCTAAACAGTAATATTAAACAGTAAGTTAAACGCCTCGAAACTATAATGGTTTTTAGCGTTCCTAAATACAAAGGAGACATCGCTAGTCTTAGCCTTAATTACTTAATTACTAATAACCGAGTAATCGTCGAATTACTAAATCGCTAGTAAGCGAGTGATCTTAAATTACTAAGTTGCTAGTAAGCGAGTGATCTCGTGCGGCGCACGTAATTTCTATAGCTAATAGTTAGGCGTACCGTCGTAGCTTATCTTCGGGCCTCTTACCTTACTACGCCCTAACAATCTCCTTAAGATATTCCTACCTAATATCGAGTAGGCGTTAAACCTTAAGAACTCTAATAAGAACGCCCTCCTAAAACGTGCCTTGTTAGTAAGCTACCTAGGCAGTCTTATAACTATACGCCGGATAGTAGTTTCGTAATTGCACTGAAACCTACCCTAGAAATCATCCTTCTTAATAGATACCCGAGGCGGATACTAGTCTATTAGGTCGCTAAACCGCTCCTAGAACTTAGTAGCATTAGTGCTATTAAAGAACGGATTCTTAGCACCTCCTAGAGGTAGAAAGCGAGGGCTAGCGTTTTCTATTACTACTACTAATCGTCCGAAGAGGGCAGTTATAGCATCTATTCCAATTGTACTGTTTGTTCCTATACCTATACCTAATTTAGCGGCGCTAGTTCCGCTTCTCCCTTCTTTACTAGATTTAGGTGTTTCCCCTTCCTCCGATTCCTCTATCCCCTTATAAGGGATAGAGTCCCTATAGACCCCTTCTATTTTCGTAGGGTTTATAGGCTGTTCGTAGCCTCTACCTATGTCGGTAAAGGTACTAAGTTTTTCTAGTAATGCAGCCGTATCTATTATTACGTAGTGCTTACTTTAGAATGCGCTAATACTAGTTATTACTTAATAGGACCTTGTGACCGTAATTGTTACTAAATACCTTAGACCTTAAGTGTTTTCGACCTTAGTCGACCTTAACCGTAAACCTTAACCTTAAACCTTAACCTTAAGTAATGACCTTAACCGTAAACCTTAGACCTTAAACCGTGATTTTAACCTTATAATCTAGATACTAATACGCTACCGGGTATACACTTAATACCCCCCCTTATTAACTACTAAAATAATGTCTACTAACTACCCTATATAGGCCTGTCCGAGTTGTGGTGGTATAGAGCGGCGCTTATGTAAGTAGGGGTATTTACCGGTCCCGGGACCGTAAAATTAGGTCACGTAACGAGTAGCGTAGTAGCTAGATAAATAAGAGGATTAGCGGACCTAAACCTCTATACCCTCTACTCGAGAGGTATAAATTAAATTGTTGCCTTAATGCTACGCTTATAATGCTTAACTGCGTAGTATATATCTTAATAGCTATACTAGGTCCTACTAGCTTACCTAAATGTCTAATTAAACCTTAAATGAAATTTAGGCAAGTTGGACCTTAGGGACCCCCTCTAAACCTAAGGTTAACACAACCTATTAGTCGTTAATAATATTATAGAGGACTAGTTAGGTAGCTACTTAGAAGCGTAATATATACGGTACCTACTAGTAAAGCTTACACCTTACTTACGGTCTACTATCCTTAGCTACTATAATATCCCTACGACTAGAGAAGACCTAGTAGTCCTAGGCTCGCGTATCGAAAGTACCGAGTACCGAGGTAGTAGTAGAGGGTACGGCCGCGGGTAGTATATACGTCGTAAGCGTAAAGCTAAGGACGTATATAAGCGGGCTAATCGCCTAAAGTAATAGAAGTTAAGTTAAGTACTAGGCGCCTCGGGTACGAGTTAGTAGCGAGACGCCGGTAGCTTGTCTTTAACTAGCTAGAAGTCGAAGGTAGAGTACTACGGCTACGGTAAGAAGGGTTACTATAAGACGGAGTACCGAAGTAGATACCTATAGAAGGACCGTAATACATAAGTAGTTCGTAGGCTAGAAACTATCGAGGCTTTAACTAAGAAGGGCGAGTAGGGAAAAGGTAGAGAACTAGGTAAGGGTCGCTCCTAAGTCCGAGTTCCTATATAGACCCCTTAAGGTAAGTCGATACGAGTCTAGCGTATTACTTACGAGGCGCCGTCGAGACGCGTAAGGGCTTTTACGAGGCTACGTTTCTTCTAGATAACGGTATAGATTTAAGCTTAGTATTATACGAGTATATACTCTAATACTAGATATAGCCTATTAGTAGTATAAAGCTTCTAAATCTAGAGTCGTCTACGTAGGACTAAGGGTATTACCACGGCGCCTATATAGTTCGCGTACGACTAGCTAACGATATAAAAGTAGAGCGCATAAGCGACGCTATCTACTATATAGCGCCTATAAGTAGGCCGTTAGTTATCTTAGGTAGACCCTAGCGGTATCGTAATTAGATTATAAAGGCCGATAAGGATAACTAGTAGTACTACGCCTACGATTTAGTAGCATAATATACGTGTTACGGGTGAACGACGTATATACTAAAGTTCTATAAGGTTTATAATAAGTTCGATATAGAAGAAAGGGGAAGTTACACGATGTCCGAAGAAAAGGTGTCGGAAAGCAATCCGAACGCATAGGCGTAGCCTATGCTAAGGAACAGGGGCCCGCCCCTTACACTACCCCCCCTTCCTCCTCCGCCGTCCCTAGTCCTAGCTCCGCCCTAGAGCCTATTATCCTAGCTGTTTTTATTAGGCTCGCAATAGGAAGTGCCCGAGCTGCTCTTCCTTATTATCTAGCCCCGCCGACGCCGAGACAAAGTATTGTTACCTAGGTAAGTATAAGGTTTACTATTGTCTACTAAGTAACAATAGCTATTGTCACATATAAATAATAGGAGCCTAGAACATATCTTTAGGTTCTCGTTCTCTTTTTCTTTCTTTCTTTTTCTTATTACCTACCGTACGCGTAAGCCGCCCCTCCCCCTCCCCCTAGCTAAGCGTCTCTAGCCTTAAGGGCATACGTTTACGTATCTTATGCCTATCGCTTAGGGAGACGAAATTTTCCCTACGGGTTCCGATAGATACTAATAGCATGCCGTGAATAGAAACTACTACTACTACATCTCCTATTAATACTATTAAGTAAGTCCGAATAAATTGCTACGGGGACCGATACATTCTAACTAGAACCTAGTATAAAATGGCCTAACGCCGCATTCACTACGTCCCCTACGCCTCTACTAGCGTAGACTACGTCTCCTAGTATATAAGTACCGGTCCCCGTTCTATTCCTATCGGGGTCCGCTAATTATCGTTAGGGCGCAACCGCGCGCGCCTACTAGGCCTATAACACTAATCGTAAGCATTACGAGGACATGTATATACTACGCGGACCCCGAAGGAAAATTATCGCTAACCGCGCGTTTTAGGCCGGAGCTCGCCTACGCTGCCTATTGATTGATTGATTATTCCATTAACGTGCTATTTGAGTCAAAGACTATGCAACACGGGTCTCGAGAACGAGACCAAAATTTGAGAGAAGGAGAAAAGCCCCGTCGTACCCCGGACGTAAAAACTCCTTAAAAGATGCGAGCAACGCTCGCTATTCGAACCGTAAATCGAATATATTGCGGCGTAGTACGCGCGTACCCGGTAGTCGTGTCTTGTCGAGAATTGCGGTTTGTCGCCTTGCCCCGGGCGAGACAAGTTTTGCGCCCGTGTCTCGTTCTTGTTTTAAAAAGCCAAGCCGGCCGTACCCGTACGCACCGAGCAAAATCCCAAGAAACACCCGTTGCCTCTGTTTCAATCCAGTCGCGTTCTCCGGTCTCGAGTGTAGCTCCTCGGTCGCAGTGGCCTCGCTGTCGTCCCCCCCTCGGCCTCTCTTGGTTCCAGCCGTGCAGTATACGTGGTTTGCGCCCCTAAACGCCTCTCTTGGTTCCAGCCGGCAGTTTACGTGGTTTGCCGGGACGACAGGTAGACAGCGCCTTCGTTGTTCGAGCGACGTGTACGCTATGTACGTCGCTTTCCCTTCTCGCAGTTCCGGAGTTCTTGTTTGTAGATTTTGAGCGTATCTCGTTCGTTCGGTTCGTCCGACCTGTCTTTTCTTGTTTCGAGTCGAGTAGGCTTGTATTTTTCGAGAGAGAGAGTCTTAGTTTCTCTTCGTCGTAACGAAGATACTTACGTCGTCCGCCGCGTGAAGGCGCTCTCTATAGGACGACCCTACGCTGCCTATACTAAGTGGACCCGCGCTACTAACTAGAACCGCGCGTAAGTATCCTCCCTAGCGTCCTCCGCGACTTTTCTACCGGCTTACGGTCTTTTAGCGACGACGCCCGTACTAAGCTCCGCGCCGTCCTTAAAGCCTAGAAGGCTTTAAAGCCTCTCTAGCGTACTAGCGTGCTCTCCCGGTAAGTTTCCCCGGCCCCCGCCTCTTTATACGCGCTTACCGATCCTTTTAGTACGGTCGCCGCTAAGGTTATAGGCACTGTAGCTAATGCTTAGCTTACCTTTAGGTAGACGTATATACTACTGGCCCCGTTATAAAACTATCGCTAACCGACTCTTTAGTCCCGGGGGCGCCCTACGCGACCTCTAGCTAGGCTAGCGCCGCGTACGTTAGGCCTCGGCCTCCTCTAACTAGCCTTCGGGTACCCTCGTCTTTTGCGCGGGCCGCGACCGGGCTATTATAGTATATAGCTATCTCGAAAGGGATCGGGCTCCGCTACTTTTACGGCGGACGCCGCTAAAATGAAACGCTCTTAAACTTACCTATGCCTTCTTACTTCTCTCTATCTCCTAAAAAGACTCCCTAACCTAAAAGAACGCCTACCTTTTCCTAAACGCCTGTATCTACGCTAAATCCCTAGTAATCCTTACCTTTTCGCCGTTTCCCCCTTCTTTTCGTATCTTATACCTCCTTCGGTCCGTTATACGTTATTAGGTTACTATATTTCCTCTCGAAGTTATCCGCGGCTACTATGTCCGCGAGGTACCCTAATAGTTCCTATGTAGGGTTGTAGTATCCGGTCTATTTTACTAGGACTTCGCGCACTCGGCCTCTACCTCTAACTATAGTTCTAGCGTGAAGGATCTCTTCTACCTGCTACTCTTCGTAAGACTCAATTATAATAGGGTCCGGCTATTTATTATCGATCTCTTGTCTAGGTAAGGGGTCTTAGCTTATAGGTCGTAGCAAGTTAGGATAGAAGACCGGGTAGATCCCGTCGGGGATCCTAGATAAGCGTATAGATAACGGTAAGATCACTTCTACTACCGTATACTTCGCGTGTCTATAGTCGAGGCTCTTCTTTAGTTGTATAGTAACATAGTTACGTAGATCCAGCTAAACTTTATCGCCTACACGATAGATTAGTACGGGCTTCCTACCCCGGTTAGCGTAGTCCTCCTATTCTTAGGCGGCTTCCGCTATACTTGCCTAATATAGGTCCGTAATCTTTTATATCCTTTCTACGAATAGCGTTACCCGTTACGCGGCGTCTAACTAAGAGGTCTCTAGATCCGGTTGTAACTAAACGGGTAATAGTGCCTCGTATCCGTATACCGCGAAGAAGGGGCTTATTCCTAGCCTAGCGTAATACCGCGCGTTTAGAGTAAGTTGCGCCGTAGGGAGCTAGCATTTCTAGTCGGACTACTTATAGTTAATGTAGTTACGAAGGTAAGCCTAGAGTTCCTAGTTTAATCGTTCCGGGCCTCCGTCGGTTTATAGGTAGTAGGCGGAGCTAAGCCTCTGTTTTACACCGGTTAAACGATAGAAGGTCCTCTAGAAGGTACTCGTCTAGTTAGTACCCCGGTTACTCGTAATAGCTTAAGGGAGGCTATAGTATCTTACCTAGTAGTCTAAGAACCTTTTAGCGTAGTCCTCGGCTTTTATAGTAGGCATCGCTTCTAAAACGACGGTCTTACTTAATCGATCCTTAATTACCTAGAGGCAAGTGTTCCCTTACGACTCGGGCATGTCCGTTATAAAATCCATCGAGATCTCCTAGAAGAATCGGTCGGGGACCGGTAAGGGTTGTAGGAGGCCGTGTTTTTGTTCTCTCTATACCTTATTCCTACCGTAGTAGTTATAGTTCCTTAAAAACTGCCTTACGTACTTAGACTATAGGGGCTAGTAGAAGTTACGACTTAGTATCGATGCTATAGAGTCCCGGCTAGGGTAGCGTATACCGGTAAATCGTGCACGGATTAGATTAGCTTAGTTCGAAGGGTGTCGTTCTATAGAATCGCTATGTCCGCCTCCTTATAGTCGGACTCCGTAGAACTAGGAGCGTTAGGCACCTAAATCCTACCGCGGTAGCGAAGATACCCGTTACGATCGATGCTATAGTTACCTACTTATACCTTAAGTTTTACCTCGCTAGGGAGTAAACGCGCTCCTACCTTAATCGCGCGGTGTACCGCTTAGAACGTACTATCCTTCTCGATAGTTCTTTCCTAGAGGTCGTTTAGCTCTTAGTCTTAGAAGGGTCCCTATAGTGCGCCCGGTGAATCCGCCTCTTCTATAGCGGATAGTCCTTCGAACTACGTAGCTAAGATTCGTACTAACGAAACCTTTATAGTAGAGCTAGCGTCTACTACCTTCGAGCTCGGCTAATTCTTTATAATGTCCGGTTTAAGAAATCTACGATACCGTAATAACTTATCGTCCTACCTAAGCGTATCCTACTCCCTTCGAGAAAGGGCATCCGGCATAATCGCCTCGGTGCCCGGCCTATACACTAGTAGAAACTAGAACTTTATAACTTCCTTAACCTACCGGATCTACCGTTCGGAGAGCTGTCTCTTCGTTATAAAGTATTCTAGGTTCTTATAGTCCGTCTAGATTATAAAGGGCCTATATGTTTTTAACTCGGGAGCCTATTCCTTAAGATAGGACACTACCGCGAGCATCTCCTTATCGTAAATGTCGCAGTTAATCTTAGCCTTATTAAGTTTCTTCGAGTAGAATCCTACTAGTCTTACGACTCCGTCCTTTTCTTATAGGAGGGCGCCTCTAAGCGTAAAGCCGCTATAGTCCGTCTCTAAAAACGTAGGGAGCTCCGGGTTCTAGTAGGCTAAAACTAGTGCTTTGTAGTACTTGTCCTTTAGGGTCTTAAACGCATTAGGCTAACGATCTCCCTAGGAAAACACCTTGTTCTTACCGGTTAGCGACATTAAGAGCTCGGCGAGCTTTAAATAGTTTAGAATAAACATTCGGTAGTAGTTCGCGAAGCCTAAGAACCGCCGCACTTCCTTCTAGGTAACTAGTGCCTTCTAGTCCTTTACTACTACTACCTTTTCGGGGTCGGGTCCTACTCCTATCCCGTCGGTATATATAATGAACCTAAGGTACTTAACCTTCTTCTATACGAACTTATACTTCCCTAGATCTAGGAAAAGGCCTCCGTCCTAAAGCTTCTAGAGCACGATGCGAACCTTCTAGAAATAGTTCTTTTTTATTCCGTCGGAGTAAATAACGACGTCGTTAGCGTAGGCCGAGGTAAAGTCGTCTAGGTAGTCCCGTAATAAACTGTTAATATACCGCTAGAATGTTACGGGGGCCCCGGATAAACCGAACGGGCATACTAGCTATTCCTATAGACCGAATCTAGTTCGAAAAGCCGTCTTATACTCTTTACCTCGAGCTATCCGGAGGTAATAGAATGCGGTAATAACGTTAACCTTCGTAATCTATCTAGCGCCCGTTAGGTTCCGAACGGTTTCCGGGATTAATAGAAGCGGGTAACGGTCCTACTTAGTAATCGAGTTTAGTACTCTAGAATCGTAGTAGAACCTAAGTCCTTCCCCGGGCTTCTTTACGAATAGGACGGGAGCCGCCGCTTCTAAGGTAGAAGGGCGAATGTAACCCTTACGCTATAGCTCCGTTAGCGACTTCCGGAGGACAAGTAGCTCGTCTTTCGACATACTATAGAGCGGTCCCTAGGGCAATGGTTCCGGGCTTCCGTCGGCTTTCGTCCGTATCTCGATCTTATAGTTAAGGTCGCCGCGGTATAGAGCTAGTTTATTAGCTTCCCTAGTAGAAAATAACGGTAATATATCCTAAAGTTCTAGAGGTAAGCCCTTCTTAAGTTCCTCTCGCGTAGGCGGCTCCTTGTTACTAAGGGCTTTCTTAATATCATCTACGGTTACCGCGGCAATCGTAGCGAAACGCTTACCCGACTCGTGTTCTTCGTAGTTGCGCCCTTCGGGTACCTATTTCTTTACTAAGCTATAGTAGTACCGGCGCTTTTTAGGCGCGGTCCGGATCTAATTATACGCCTTCTACGGGTTCCCTAGGATTATAGGGAAGTCTAGATTAGGCACGACATAAGTATAAACTACCTAGTAGATCCCGGCAATTTCTATACGGAAGGCGACTACTCCTTTAATCGAGTTCCGCATCGCCTTCGTAAACCCTATAGCCTTGAGGCTCTTATTACTAACATACGTAAGACCAAGGCCTTTCGCTAAGTCTCCGTTAATTATAGCGTAGCATATACATCCTTTATCGATAAGGGTAAACGTTCCGTAACTTTCGTTTAGGAGTACGTTAGTATATATAAGATTCCTATTTATATGTCACGGGCAGCCCGCGACCCTTCACTGACGATGCGTCGTCCCGGCGGAACCTCGGACCTTCCGCATCGGGTTAGCGCGGCTTGGCGTTGCTTTATCTATCCGCCGCGCCTCGCGCTCCTCTTTCGTAGCTTCGTAGAACAACAACTATCTCATTCGGACCCTATGGTACGCGCGCCCTTACAAAGAGGGTTATAAATTAATCGCGGTAGACGGATTATCCTTACCTAGTATAGAGCGCGAGACGATACCGCTACTACTTGCTATCTAACGGTACTACGAGGAGATTATCTTAGATGTTACTAACATAGCTAGTTATAACATCGTACTAGGTATACCTTAGTTAAGAAAGCATAATCTAGTAATCGACTAGAGAAGAGGAGTACTTACATTTAGGGAATACGACTGCGTTATCGACATTTAGCCTACGTAGCGGTAGCGTTCGCTAGTAGATAAGGTAAAGAGACAGCTAAATAGGATATAGCTTACGCCGAATAGAAGGATAGAAGAACCAACTTCGACCGGGATAGACACTAGCGTAGGGCCGCCGGGTTACGAAGTTACTAGTAGTAATAGAAGTAACGCACTATCGAAGGATACTAACATCTTAGAGTTAAGTATTCCTAAAGAGTATCGCAAGTAGTCGCGACTCTTTAAAGAGGAAAGAGGTAAGGATACCTTACCTAAGTACTAACTATAGGATTATAAGATAAACATTTAGCTAGGGAAAGAGCCTCTATAGGGACCCCTATATTAAATGTCTAAGAAAGAGCTATAGACCCTACGAGAATAGCTAAAGGAGAAGCTAGCTAAAGGATAGATAAGAAGATCCACCTTAAGTGTAGGAACTCTATATATGTTCGTTCTAAAAGTAAACGGGAAGTTACGACTCGTATAAGACTATAGGAAGTTAAACGAGATTACGATTAAGAACCGATACCCGCTACCTAATATCGAAGAAGCATAAGATAGATTAACCGGATTAGACTAGTATACGAAGATTAACCTACGAGATGCCTTCTACGCTATACGGATAGTAGAAGGAGAAGAATAGAAAACCGCTTTTAGAACAAGATACGGACTTTACGAATTCTTAGTTATACTAATAGGATTAACTAACGTACCCGCATCCTATTAGGACCTTATTAACGAGACACTTAGAGACCTACTCGATATATACGTTATCGCTTATATAGACGACATATTAGTCTATACGAAAGGGTCCCTTTAGAATTACATAAAGCAAGTCTAGGACGTATTCGAACGACTTACGCGTTTAGGATTTAAGACAGCACCCGAGAAATGCGAATTCTATAAGAAAGAAGTTAAATTCTTAGGCTTTATTATTAGTACTATAGGGATAACAATCGACCCTACGAAGACATAGTTAATTAGAGAATAGCTAGAACTAAAAACAGTTAAGGACGTACAATTATTCCTTAGACTAGCGAACTACAACCGGAAATTCATTAAGGACTACGTAAAGATAATAGCACTAATAACGATGCTTACGAGAAAAGACGTTACCTAGAAATAGGGAAAGGAATAGATTAAAGCATTTAAGAAACTTAAGGAATAATGCACTTTAGCCCCTACGCTTCGACTATTCGATAGTAGTAAGGAAGTCTACATCGAGACCGATACGTCTAATATAGCAATAGGCGCGTGTCTAACATAGACGCACGATAGGTAGAGACACCTAGTAGCCTATTATTCCCGGAAAATAACTACAGCGGAACAGAACTACGACATCTATAACAAAGAGCTTCTAGCTATTATTACTACTATGTAACATTAGAGAGTATATGTCGAGGGCCTACCGAAGTTAACGATTCTTTCTAACTATAAGAATCTTACGTACTTTACGACGACGAAAGAACTTACCCAAAGGCAAGCCCGCTAGTCGGAGCTACTAGGACAGTATAAGTTCGAAATTAAATATACTCTAGGACGAGAGAATAGCCGCGCCGACGCGCTAAGCCGAAGAAGCGACTACATAGAAGGAAAAGAACTAGTGTAGCATAAGGTACTAAAGACAAACCCCGACGGAAGTCTTAGCGCTAACATAAGGGAATTTAACAATATCGTACGGATATTAGGCGACAAGGACGAACAATTCCCTATATCGCAAGAAAAATACTAGGTACTAAAGAATCGAGAAGAAGAATACATACGATAACATTACGACGGACTAACATATAGGTACCCTAGAACTTTAAAAACAATGAACCTAATATAACGTAGCTTCTTATTCCTATAGATAAGACTTAAAGTATTACGCTATATTAAACAATGCGTACACTACTAACGAAATAAGGCTACGAGACATGCGAAATACGGTTACCTACAGTTTAGGACACCTCCGACGAAACCATAGGACGAAGTTATAATAGACTTTATTACGAAACTCCTACCGTTAAGAGACTAAGTTACGAAACAACCATACGACATAATACTAGTTATAGTTAATAGACTTATAAAGTACGTACACTTCATTCCTACATCGGAGACATATAATATAGAGTAGCTCGGATACCTCGTACTAGATAGACTTATCCGGTACTACGGATTCCCTTAAGCGTTTATAACGGATAGAGATAAGCTATTTACGTCGAACTACTAGAAGACACTTATAGGAACGATCGGAATTAAACATAAGCTATTAATAGCATATTATCCGGAGATAGACGGATAGACCGAAAGGATAAATTAAACGCTAGAACAATACCTACGACACTATATTAACTACGTATAAGACAACTAGGTTTTATTACTGCTAATAGCGTAGATTGCACTAAACAACTACAAATCGGAGATAACTTTAACGACACTATTCTATACGAACTTTAGTAAAGATCCTAACCTATTTAGAACACCTAGATCTTACCTATAAGCCGAAAGAGCGATCGTAACGACGGACACTCTTAAGGAAGTGCATAAAGAAACACGTAAGGCAATCGAAGATGCACAATATAAACTGTCTTAATAACGGTAGGACACGAGAAAAATAGCACCTCTACTAAAAGAGGGGGATAAGGTCTATCTCCTTATAAAAAACTTAAGAACAAGAAGATAGACTAAGAAACTAGATTATGTTAAGGTCGGACCATTTTTCATTGATAAAGTTATAGGACTAGTTAACTACCGTCTACGGCTACTACCTAACGTAAAAATCTACCTAGTCTTCTACATCTCTAAGTTAGAACCCGTAGACGCCGAAACACCCTACTAGGAGAGCTTCCATTTCGAACCAGAAGTAGAAAACGAATTTAAAGTCGAAAAAATCCTAGATAAGAAAGGTTAGCGATACCTTATTAAGTAGAAAGGATACGACGAATTAGAAAATACCTAGGAACTAAAATAAAACCTATAAAACTATTAGTAAAAGATCCGACAATACTAAAAATGGGTCCGCCGAGATAACTAACGACAATCGATCTTACGGCCGACGAGCGACTAGGGTAGGAATCGAACCTACGACCTTAAGAGTGTAGACAGCTTACGCTCTACTACTAAGCTACCTAGCCGATTAATAAGAATAGGGACACAACTTATAAATAAGTACCCTAATAAGTCTCTACCCCTAGGGACTCGCCCTAAGGCTCCGCTCTAGAAAGCGCCGCCTAGTCGTTTACGGGCATCTCTAGGATATCCGAGAAAGAAACTAGCGAAGGCGACACCTCTACCCCCGACGCCCGCTTAAGAGACGCTAGCTCCTCGCGCGCCTCTTCCTCCTCGAGCTCCTCTAACTCCTTAGCGACGGCATCGTCGGTGCGACGCTTAGCTAATCGTAGCTGTTTCCGAAGACGGATCTTACGCATCTTTAGCCGTACCTCCTCCTCTTTAATCCTCTTAAGCTCTAGCTTAAGATTATCGCGCGAATCGCGAAGACGTTCCTACTCCGGACGAGAAAGACGCACATCGTAATCTTTATAGCCTTTTCGAATATAGGCCGAACATTTTCTAGACCGAGAACCTACGATACACTTTACTACTGCGCCCGAGGATCGAGACTTCTAACAATTCGTGCATAGAGCTATTTTAATACTAGAAATTTTAGTATCCTAAGTAAGTCGTTAACGGCGTTTATAGGAGGAAGAAGACATAGTTAACCATTACTATAAGAAACGATAACGGCTTAAGAAGCTTCGGGACGAAGCTAGGCTAAGAAGGGGATAGTGTTACGGAATGATTCCTATAGACCCTAGAATTATAACGATAAGACGAACACGTGACTTATCCTACCTAAGCGCTTAGACTTAGAGCAATTAGACTGCTTATGCTTAGACTAATTAGACTGCTTATACTTAGAATAATTAGACTAATTACCGAGATCTACGAATCTCCTTTATATTTAGGAACGCTAAGAAACCCTTATAGTTTTAATACGTTTAACTTACTGTTTAATATTACTGTTTAGAATATACCATAACCTAACCTCTACCTTACTGCTACTTCGTCTTTATAAGACAAGACAGCTACTACTTTATTACTCTCCCTCGACTTCCTATTGGCCCGAGAACAAACCCGATTAAGCTTGTCTTCTTAACTTGTAATATCATTAGGTTATACTAAACCTAATAGCTAGTATCCTTCGATAGTACGTTACTTCTATTACTACTAGTAACTTCGTAACCCGGCGCCCCTACGCTAGTGTCTATCCCGGTCGAAGGTAGCTCTTCTATCCTTCTAGTCGGCGTAAGCTATATCTCGTTTAGCTATTTCTTTACCTTATCTACTAGTAAACGCTACTACTACGTAGGCTAAATGTTAATAATATAATTGTATTCCCTAAATATAAGTACTCCTCTCTTCTAGTTAACTATTAGATTATACTTTCTTAACTAAGGTATACCTAATACAATATTATAACTAGCTATATTAGTAATATCTAAGATAATCTCCTCGTAGTGCTATTAGATTACTAATAGTAGCGGTATCGTTTCTCGCTCTATACTAGGTAAGGATAATCCGTCTACCGCAATTAATTTATACCCTTCGTCTTTCTTTTAGGTTACGATCCCTTTAGTCCTTATAAATGTTTCGGAGGTAAAGTTCCCGCTTACTCCGGAATTAATTATAACCTTAGTCCTATAACTATTAACGATTACTTATATTTAGAAGACTGCTTCTACTATCGGTAATGCTTAAGCCTTTCTTATATTATATAACTCCTTTTAGTCGCTTATTCCTAAGGAGTTAATCCTTTTCCCGATTATTGGGTAGAACGTTATATTTCGTACCGTAAGGCTTCGGCTTAAACCTATAGCGAAGCGCTTAGTCTCTATACATTTTCTCGGTTACGTTCCTAGATCTTACGTTTCTAAGTAGAGTGCGCGTACGTATTATACTATATTACGTAATTTATTTAATATAAATGTTTCTAACGGTATAAGGTATCTGGTACCTATTATTCTACTTCCTAGAGGTAGTCGCTCGGTAACTACTATCGCGAGATTCTCTATAATACTTATAATTAGATATGTCTAAGCTATTACTCGTAATATATTAAGGGTTTTATTAAATTCGTTTAGGTATAGTACTCGTCGTCCCGATATTTTTAGTAGGAATTCTTTATGCCTTCTTTATAGATAAACAATTATGTCGTATAGCTTCTTAGGTATATCGATCGTAAAGGTTAGTTGTTCGTTATCGTCGTTAGTATCGCTCTCTTCTCCTTCGGAGGAATCTTCTTCGCTCGATTTGTCCGGATCCTAATCCTCTTCGATAGTATCTAGCCCGGTAGTTTCTTAACTTTATTCCTATAGTCCCGGTAACTACAATCTATTCTATCCTAGGTCCTAGTTTTCCTTGTTACTTCTATTGTTATCGAAGTAGGATTTATCTATATCTACTTCTTAGAGCGTAGCATTTTATTAATATATCGCTCCTAGGGTTCCTCGCGGTTACTAAGGCTAATACCCTACTCCTAATTTTACGGAGTAGTAAACCTAACACGAGTCTTAGTAATAGAATCGCTAATAAAGGCTTCTATAACTATTTCGAGATTTAGATTTAATCTCGTAGTCGACTCTTTGTGCTATTATCCTAAACGTCCGGTTCTATCTCTCGTAAATGTCGATTTAGCTAGTAATATTCTACTATCGTGTATTTAACTAGTCGCGCATATTCCCTAGGCTTCTTTTGCTATTCTCTTTATAGATCATTTTAAGCTCGTCGAGCTTATTAAGGGTATTCTTAATATAGTCTTTAATTTGTTAAAGCCTCCCTAGGACACTATTATCCTAGGTGCGTAATATATCGTATTCTAGTTCTTTAAGAATTTTGTCGCGCTACGCTTATATTTTCTTTTCCTCGTTATAGGCTCGTTTTAGTAGTCCGGTCCGTTAGATATTATTAAACTGTCGTAGGTAGTTCTCGTAACTATAGTATCCTCCTCGTCCTTATAAGGGGTCTAGGAGAGGTATATTACTTCCGTTACTAACTCTCTCCGCTACTCCTCGAGTATAGTCGGGGTTACCCGGTAATCTAATACTACTCTTAAGTTTACTAGTTCCTAATTATATTATATTAAACTACTTACGGCGTACTATATTCCTTTTACCGTAGTAGTTCCTTGCTATATAGCCTTCTTTACTATAGGTATAGTAGGTAATACTTTCTTTTAAACTCTTAGGCTTAAACTTGCCCCTATTCTTAATCTTGCGACCCTTTTAGGTAACGTCGAGCTCTATTAGTTATAGTCTATAGTATAGCGTATAGTTCTTAGGCTTGTTATTATCGTAAACGTTATTAAAGCCTCTATTATTTCAATTATCGTAACCTAGTATATATCCGGCCTTTCTAGATACCTTAGAGTCGTATCGTCGCTCTAGAGCTCTCTCGTAGAGTTTGTCGTTAAGATCGATCGTAACTTTAACTAAGTTGCCTAAGTCTTTAATCTTCCTTCCGTCCCTTATTAACTTATCCTTAACTTACTCCTTTAGTCCTCTTTGGTATATAACTTAAAGTGCTTCGTTGTCCTAATTAGTAATCTAGGCGTACTCCTAGAATTTTGTAGCGTAGTCGGTAGTAGATGTCTACTATATTAAGTACTAAATAACGCGTAATATAGTAGAAACCTCGGTCGAGATTCTAAAGACGCTCTTTATAGCATACTTAAGATAATTGTAAGACTTAAAGACTCTATTACTATTGTCTTCTCCGTTGCTATCTAGGTATTTCCTAAGGAATAGTTTAATCTAATACTATACTCGTACTCTTAAGAAGGTAGTAGTAAAGATAGGCTTATAGTTCTTAGTTATAGGATTAAATAGGAAGTATATATCTATCTAATTAACCTAAGTATCGAACTTGTCTCGGTCGCTATAGTAGAACTCTAGCTTACTAACCTTAAGGGTGTCGTTGCCTATATAAGTAGCTAAGGCGTTAATAGTATCGTTCGCGGTCTAAGGTCGTCGGGCTCTACTTACTTTACTAGGGGCGGGTGTCCCCCGTTTACTCTATCGGTCTCCTATCGTAGAGGGCGTTTAAAGCTATTAGGTTAAGTATAACCTAATAATATTATAAGTTAAGAAGATAAGTTTAATCGGGTTTGTTCTTAGGCTAATAAGAAGTCGAGGGAGAGAAATAAAGCAGTAGTTATCTTAGTCTTATAAAGGCTTAAGAAACAATATAGTAGAGGTTAGGTTTCGGTGTATTCTAAATAGTAATATTAAACAGTAAGTTAAACGCCTCGAGACTATAAGGGTTTCTTAGCGTTCCTAAATATAAAGGAGATTCGCGGCGTAGAGCCTACTACTTAGTATAATTACCTTTATTAGTCCTACTAAGTACACTAATTATACTAATTAGTTCATAGAGTAATTAGTGTTACGTATGTCTAAGTAATTAGCGTTCCGTATATCTAAGTAATTAGTGTTACGTGTGTCTAGTTAATGTCGCTATCTAGACTAAATCGTAACACGCCGCTATAACTAAGTACGCGTAAGTAAAGAGAATAGCTAGTACTAACTATCTCGTACGTAGCCTATACGCATTACTAGATTACGAGTAATAGGAGTAGCTACGCTAGCCCCTACGAGGAAGTACTCGATAGCTCTATACTCTATATACTATTATATATAAGAGTCTCGTAGCCTAATTAGGATAGAGTCTAGTATATAATAGTATACGGAGTATATACTCGTAGTAGCGGTATAGTAGTATATACTCGTAGTAGTATATACTTATAGCAGTATAGTAGTATATACTCGTAGTAGTATATACTCGTATCGGTATAGTAGTATATACTCGTAGCAGTGTATATACTTATAGTAGTATATATACTCGTAGCGGTATATATACTCGTAGCGGTATAGTAGTATATACTTGTCGCGGAGGTATATTAGTATATACTTACGGAGGTATAGGAGTATATACTCGTAGCTACGGTATAGTAGTATATACTCGTAGCCGCGGTATAGGAGTATATACTCGTAGCCGCGGTATAGTATACTCGGAGCGGTTAAAGAAGTAGATATATACGTACCTACTAATAAAGCAATTCTTCCTACGTAGATAGTTAGTAATAGTACAATAGCTACTATTATACGTAACATTAGAAGCTATTATAACCGATAAGACTTTACGAATAGCCTACATAATCTCTTCCTCGTTCTCTAGTAGTATAAGTCTTAGAAGACCAATTAATCTTCGTAGATTGTAGTATTAGGTTAATAATAACTTAAAGCTATCTTTTTTAGTATCTTAACTATATACTTATTACCTAATACTAAAAGTTATATTTAATCTTCCGTCGTAGACAGTCCTCTTACTATAGATTAAACTTAGTACGTATATTAGCCTTAGTTAATCCCTACTATTTAAGCCTACGCTCTAAAGTAGGTAGTATAAGATAGACTCTATAGTCCTAGCAAAGACGCTAAAGGATGTCTCGATACGTAGTCTTACTTATAATAAGCTAGGCAATTGTCTTACGATATAGCTCGACATTAATAGCTTAGCCGCTACGGCGGCAATTTGTAACAATAGGTATAACGAGGGCGGAGGGCGTGTACGTATACGCGTAGCGATCGGTGTAGTATAGCGTAGTATAGTATTAAGGTTAATACTTAGAATCTTAGATGTAACCGTAGATTACGTAGCCTCTATATACTATGTACTTACTCGTAGTAGCTAATAGATAGCCCCTACGAGTAAGTGTATAGTATATAAGCATATAGGCACATAGATAAATAGGCACATAGGCAAATCGGCACATAGGTAAATAGCTAAACAGCTAAATAGGCATATAGGCATATAGGCATATAGGCATATAGGCATATAGGCATATAGGCATATAGGCATATAGGCATATAGGCATATAGGCATATAGGCATATAGGCATATAGGCATATAGGCATATAGGCATATAGGCATATAGGCATATAGGCATATAGGCATATAGGCATATAGGCATATAGGCATATAGGCAAATAGACATATAGGCAAATAGGCGAAAAGGCAAAACCCCGGATTCGAGAGAAACTATGTTAACTAGGCTACGAGGGGTTGTTTAGTTAGGCGTTAGGTGTCAGTCTATGCTATCGATAGCTGTATAAACGAAGACTTCTTAGCCGCGTATCGTGTCTTAACATACTCTCCTTTTATTTACCTACTCCCCTTATATCTAACCTACCTCTACTTATTATTGACCTACTCTTATAGAATACCTACGACTTGTATTGCCGTTAACGAGGATTATACTATATAAGCGCCAGATTTATCAACTGTCGACCTCTCGCTTCTGATTTCTGACACAACCACCAAGAGCTTGTAGCCAGCCGAGCTCTAGCATTTGCTGAACATTGGTTGATGCATCTTTTGCACCAACTCGCTAGCTATAACACTTGATGTGTGATGCGTGTCTTGATTGTCGTGTGTCTATGAAGGTGGAAGGAAGACCGCTCTATAACCAGCTTGTGCACGGGCACAGACTCATGATCTATTCACACTTCAAGTATAACTTGGCGTGGAAGATTTTCTTGTGCTCCTGAAGCTGGTCGTTCGCTTTAAGAGCCTTATCCCGGCCCTCGAGAATTTAACCGCAGTTGCTAGCCAGACGAACAGCACTGTTCGATATCTGTCCTGCCCAATGCAATCGCTTTTCTCCGATGGACTGGAATGTCAGTGGTCCCGACTGCATCGCTGAGGTGTTACCCGTAAGCACCTAAGCCACGTCATGCTTGATAGGAAGATCAAAGCTCATATCGTGTAGAAATATGATGGCGCGGCAGGTGGGGAGAATAGATGGAATCAAGACCCGGACTGTTGCTCGGTCGTCTTGAAAGGTTTGCGGCTGGGTTATGTTCTTTGCGCCACCGCTCTTCTAACACGTCACGCAGACTAAGGCGTCCTTTGACGAGGCTTACCAGATTCTCTAGTGGTGTGTTTGTGGGAAAGCAGACTGCCTGATAGAGGAATCTGCCTCCTAGTAGGGGGGCTCAGTGCCCCGTTGAGCTCAATGCTTGAACAGTTCACGACGCAAGCATCTATTGTAGCTTGCCAAGTTCGATAATGCGGCTGCGGCTGCGCTTAGCGGTCGCGGTCTGTAAAGGAAGACTGTCTTGTTGTATAATCTACGCCAGTCCTTGGAGGAAAGATCATCGTTGATGCAGCCAACGTGGGGGCAGCGTCCAAGCATCTCACCCTTGAAGTGTGCCATGGTGGCGTCTAGAGATCGCTGCACAGCCATCATTTGTGGAGCTCCAGGAGTGCTGACAGCATGCAAGCCCTTCGAAAGTTGATTGTAGTTCCTGCAGTTCTGGGAAGCCAGCGAGGGGAGAAACCGTCAGTCACGTCGCAGTTCTCAAGAGTATTCACCAATCAAGGAAGGAAAGGGCCGAATCGTGCTAGGATGGGAGTTGTCAGATATCAGCATTAATACGCAACCACTGTCATGATACCTGTCGTTGCCAGGCACTGAGATAGAGCCTCCTTCCTGCCGACCACTAGCAACTTCTCCAAATCTGCTCAAGCCTACATGAAGTTAAGAAAATCATGTCTCATAGAGCGACGTGCAAAGAGTTGTATCGTCCAACAGAACTTCCGGACGCATAGACCTTGTCGTTGTAGTGGAGAGGACCATTGCTTTACTGCAGCTGGGCCTGCACTCACCCAGAGCAGCGTGCTTTTCCAAATTATCGCACTCCATCTCTACGCCCCTCCCGAAAGCTCAGCATGTATACTCTGCCAAACTCTCACAAACGTCGCCACAGCCATAACCGACCACTTCTCCCCCAACTGTCCCGTAGCACCACTCCCCACAAAAGCGAACTTGGCACACTTATTCCTCGTAGCCTTGACGCGATCCGCCCAGACCGCGACGACTTCTTTCCCATCGCTAGTGGTGCCATGTTGTCTGGCATCTCTACTGGACCCCGGCTGCGCCACTCCTCCGTTGCTGCCAGGTTCCAACCTACCAATGCGCACGAGCTTGTACCCCCAAGATCCTTTGTCGATGTCTTGGACTTCCTTCCCATGCGAGAGACGCCATTCGAACTTTTCTTCGTGTGGTTTGTCGTCTTGGCCGAGGACTTCTATAGTGAAGGCGTAGGTGACTGTTCCAGAATTCCAGGCGATGTGGGTTTGGAGCTGAGACCGAAGTGGGTCACCATTTGCGCTGGTATGGCCAGGCAAAGTTATGGTAGCATTTTTGGACCATGTTGACTCTCGTGTCCCCAGCGCAATGGCTGGCGAGTCCTTATCTGGGCCTTGATGTAATGACATGTTGCTGCCTTTCCAGCCGGTCGTGAAGATGACTGCATTTGTCGGTTGGTCGGCGTGCTCTCCTAGGTGGAAGCGTCTTGTTGTCCATGCTCTCCAACTGTTGATAGAATATAGATTGAAGCATACTGGGAATGGCCGGCTCGAAGATGGTGCTTTGATGTAGGCGCTTGTGTAATCAGGAAGACTTGCACCGCTGAAAAGACTTGATGGTGGTCGAGATATGTCGCCGAAAGTAGTGGACGGTGGCCGTGATAAATCTTCGTAGGCGGGGGGCGCATCCTCGTTGTTTCTGGGTACAGACATCTCCGCATCATCGGCGTTGCCTGAGCGCCCCGCCATCAGTGGTCGTTGATTACCAAAATTGGAGAGATGCCAGACACAGATTGTATATGTATAAGAGACTGTCTGAGGCTTCCGAATACGTATAGGTGGAACCTGAGCCACAGCCACGGAAGCTGGATGTGGTCGCTGATTGCATATTCGAAAGCGCAGCTAGGAAAGGTGGTTCGCAATTGACCAAGACCCACTGTGATTGGCCGGAGTCCATCTATGGAACATCACAATGTTAAGCATCATATGGCTTCTGCGCCCACACCCTCCGCCTAGACGTAGTCGATCAGCATCGTCACCAGAAATCGAACAGTTGTCGGACTTACGTGAAGTGGTAGATATGAAGGCCCTTCTGTTTCATGTCCTGCCGCACCTTCGCAACATATACTCTCACTTCGTCTGCACTCCATGGCGTCGGTGCTCCGTGCTTTGTTAACAGCCACATGGCCCAACCATCGAGCCCAGACGACCAGTGGTGGAAGTTAACACGGCCGGCTTCCTTCAGTCTCTTGTCCTTTGGCCATGATCCAAGTGGACACTTGAATAGGTCGTCTTGCAAATTGGTGAAACCTGCATTGGAGATGCGTTCGGCCATCGTTGTCTGAGTCGACAGTGGCCTACCACTTCTTTCTGCACAGCCTAGAAAGTTCTGGCCCCAACCCGCCAGCAGACTGTCTTTAGGCAGAGATTCGTCATCTGACATGACACGGACATCGAGCTCGACCTGTTCGATCCAGCCGCCGGGGTTCAGGTTCTCGTATATCGTTCGATACACTTGGTCCCATTCGGCATCTGTGAAGGCTCCCAACAGGAGCCGCATATGAATGAGATCAAATTGATGATTCCACGTCCATTCTTGCAGTACATCCTGGACTTCCAAGAAGCAGTTTGGAGGCACCCATGTGTTTGGAGGCGGATAGAGGTCAACACCGCAGACCTTGACTTCTGGAAACTTATCTGCAACGTCGATCGCCCAGGTGCCAGTACCAGTGCCAATGTCGAGAACGTTCCTCGGAAACCTGAGTGGCGAGCGGAACAAAGGGTTGTCGCGGCCACTCTCCATTAGCAGATATGCGAAATGTCCGGCATCCATGGTCTCGAATTGCTGGTCATCCGAAGGTCCCCAATAGTCATCACGTAGAGTCGAGTATCTGAATTCAGATAAGCAACGGGAACTGTGACCAGCAGGTGATGTAGTCTCACTTTCGTCCATTCTCGATGTGACCTCTCAGAAGTGACGATGCAAGAGAAGTGGTCTCCCTATCATCTTCTCAGCACACGACAGCGGGAGATGATGCCCGACTTACGAGCCGGCCTCATCGTCCCCAAAGCCAGAGTCACCGGACGTGTCTATCTCCTACAACACGGATCAGTTGTCGACACACTTGCGTGAGAGTCAATCGTCCGCTTCGTGCACTGCAACCGCTTTGCACCTCCAGCTTGCTTCGATGAGGGCATTGCCCTGTTCATCTCGAATATGTTTGCTCGTTCGATGCGCTCGGCAGGTGGATCACGACGGCAATGCACAAAACGACGCCGACAGTCGGTCTTTGGCTTACCAGTCCAGCGACATGCTCCTCATCTTGTTCTCCACCCACAACGTCTCCAGCCGCAGTCGCCTCGTCCTCACTTGCTGGATTTTGACTCGATTCGGTTCGTGGTTCTGCAGTGTTCGGCACTTCTGACATTTCCCGAGGCAGACTCTGTACAGATGCTTTTGTGGAGAATAGTATGAATGTTCTCCCGCTGTGGGATGATGGCAGGAAGCTATTCAATTAGTAGTACATCAGCGCGTTACCGCCCGCAACTGCTGCTGTCCCAGTAGTAGGTTGGCGGAAGCCGTCCCCAAAATGGACAAGCGAACAGCGTCTCTGGCCGTCTCCCCGGCTTCCGGCTCCGAGGGCTCCTTCCATGCCACCCACGCGCGAGGACCCTTGAATTGAGGGCGCACGATCCAGGATATCCCTGCTGGAGGTATTGAGAGTGCCTTCCAAAGTCTCGTGAGCATCGACCCGGCACACTGGCACCCTCACCACTGGCACTGGCACCGGCACCATGACGGCCGATAAATCGAACGGCGTCCCAACCGGCGACCTGCCGACGAAAGTCCTCTGCGGTGTGACAGTGCCCGATACGCCTCTTATCGATGCTGCTCTGAATTTCGCCAGAGACGTGAGTACCGACGCCACGTACAACCACATCGTCCGTTCGTTTCTCTTGGGCTTCATCATTGCCGACAAACTCCCTCACACGAAAGACCGCGACCGCGAGGCTCATGCCATCGCTGCTATTCTCCACGACACTGGCTTTCCGTTAGGCCACCCGCCGCACAGTCATGTCATCAGTAATGACAATCGCTTTGAAGTTGACGGTGCCAATGCGGCGAGGAGTTTCTTGAAAGAGCATGGCAAGCCAGAGCAATGGGACAAGCACCGTCTGCAGCTTGTGTGGGATGCCATCGCCTTACACACAATCGGAACCGTTGTGTTTCACAAAGAGCCAGAAGTGCAAGCCTGTTCGTATGGCATCTGGGCAGACTTCCAAGGTCCAGACCGTGTGCCAGGTAATGCATTGACTTGGGAGGAGTATAACGCTACTGTGCGCGTGAGTGATTGAATATCCCTTCATATGCGGCAGTCGTGCAAGCTGATCTAACGTAGGAGTACCCACGCTGCGGTCTGATGAAAGAGCTGAAGGACAATATGCTGCATCTCTGCAAGACCAAGCCCGCAACGACTTACGACAACACCGTGGGCGAATGGGGTGACCGATACCTGGGTGAAGATGAGTACAACCGCAAGCCAAACCTGACTCAGAACTTGTTGGAGACCTGTGATCTCGACGACAAGGACCCGAACGCGTAGCTGTGGTCGAATTGGTTGGGTTCGAGGTCGGTCGAGAAGCGAAAATGACCCAAGGATTAAAGATGACACCAAAGTCTGAAGATAATGCAATGGCCGCATTTCATGCTGCTCTGCTCTGCGTCGTCTGCTGCATCTCTTGCGTTGTGTTTGCGATGAGAGGTGGTGCTTGTATCTTAGGCCGACGTGGTACCGGTTTGACGCGTCTTGCGTGTTTGTTTATGCTCGTCATCAATTAATTGCTGAACCGGGACCCATCAAATTAACCATCGCACAGGCAGGTGCCGAACAGGCATTGCCTTGCTTTGTTCACCAACGACACCTCGACAATACCGTCAAAGCCCATTTATGGCCTGGTGAAACATGACATGACAATCGACGTTCAGAGATCTTGGACAGCAGGAGCAACAAGAGAATCACGCTTCTTAATTAGCGATCACTATCCGTTCATACTCCACTAATTAGACCCACAGCACCCTACCAGCCTTCTCCTCTATACACGCAGCACAGAAGCAAAGAGGCTGTGTCCAAGCAACGCATTCCTGCCGCGCCGCGGAAACCTCTTCGACTGGATCCTGCACCATCTCCTCGACGTCGACCGAAGCCAGACCTTCGCAGAGGTCCTGGAATTCATCCGGTCGTGTCGGGATGATCATAAGCCTACCTTGGGCCTCTGCTCGTTTGAGTCTGTCAAAAATTTCAAGCAGACATCCTCGGGCTGCGGGATCATTCACACCTCTGCTTTCGAGCTCAGCATCGTCGAGCATTACAATGCGCTGCCAGGAGAATCCTGAGAAGACAGATTTGTACTGATGCAAATGGACGAGCTTGAGCCAAGACTTGACGTCCTCGAGGACTTTACCTTGAAAGTCGATGATGTGGTATTGGCGAAGGTGGGTTCTGTTTCGTCGCCAGTGCCATTGGGTGCGGAAGATGTCGCCAAGGCGAAGAGGCTTATTTTTGCGAACCATGACTGAGATCTCCTGGATCTTGGGTGAACTGCTGGTATTGGAATATACGTACCTTTTATGGTGGGCGTTGAAGCAAAGCACGGAATCGTCCTGGCCTGCAAGACTGCGATACGCGTGCTGATGGTAAACAAGAGCGATAATTATCGAACACGACCGGTTGACGAGGGTTATATACATTCCCAAGCGAAGTGACGCTCGCTTTCTCTTGTTCGAAAGGATCTTTATTAGAGCCTTTGTTCTCTCTTTGAGCATTGTCTGCGAACAAGGAGGCCAATTATAAACCCACCAGCGACATTGTTCTGGAGCACTAATCCACTTTCGTCGCCTGACTATACAGCGAAATGACCATCTCGAGAATAGCGAGTCAAGCAGAAGCAAAGGCGAGGCTCACTGGACATGTTCGTTCCGTGGCCAATAACAGTCAGCTAGCGATGCTATCCACTGGATTGCAAATCCGAGCAACTAATCAACAATTTAACCCTCGCAATTGGCAGCAGTCGACACCAGATGATCACCAGACTGAGGTGAGTGCGAACGATACAGCGGCACAGAACCCCCAACTTAACTTATGTACACATCCCGACCAGGCCCAAGGCGAACTGGCCCTCACATCCTGACTTGGTGCTGAGCATGCTATGACTACCGACCTTGCATTCATAATTCATATAGTATATCTGTGCTATCCGCAGGATCACGCAACAATCGCCGACTCTGCTCGCCATTGGTGCCATGAGGAAGCTGTCGAGTTGAAGCGAAGTGGCCACGCTGCGTATGGAGAACACGAACAAGGACCGCATAGGGCCAGTTCTCAAAGCGCAGCTGACTTGCCTGACGTCGTTGCGGTTGGCCAAATGCCCAGCCAGATTGACCATGAAGGCTTTCCTGAGCCATTAGACCACCGAAGACCAAGCTGGAGGCTCCCTTCCTGCGTGTTGTCTGACATGCGATGGTAGATATAGCTCTCCACATTTGGTGGTAGGATGTTGCGGAAAGTTTGACACTTAGCACTGGTTTGAGCGTCCTCGCTCGACTGACTACCAGAGTTGATACCGTTCTCGATGATTGGGACTTTCCAGGCGTGCGGGTTGTTTGGGAACTCCTGGCGAAGCGAACCAACAAGAATGCCAATGTTGCCGAAAGTCACCATTGGGTAGTCGTCAGCTGAGACAGTTGGGCTGAACCGATTCGGTGGGTAAGGATGGAGTGCGACACGCCACTGATGATCGCCAGCTCAATACCTTTGCAGTAGACCGCTCTGATACGATGAAGTCGTTGGCTGCATCATACTTGCCTGCGATCTGATCAAGCCAGTCATTCTGGTCGCATAGATCGCCCTGACCACAGCCAATGTCGGACCAGGTGTTGCTGTTGACCTCATTTTCGAGGATGAAGTCCGCAATACGGCCAGGCCCATTGATTCCATTGTATCGCTGGGCAAGCATGCCGGTGAAACGACAGAAGTCGGCTGGATCATTAGGGACGCAGAACATGTCGAAGCCTGCCGCTGCTGGTGAAGGTCTGTTTCCTCGAGTCCAGGCTGGGGTGCCGTCGACGATTGCTTTGACGACGAGAGCTCGGGCATTCTAGCCTTCAATGGCTTGGTCGGTGGCTGGGTCAATCACGAAGCAAACTTGGGAGGGGCCCGCGGTAGGAGGGCCCCTAAAGTGAGGGAGGATTTCGTGAGAGGATCCAAGTGCAGCGGCGGGCTAGGGGGATGGTATTCCCTATTAGTCAGAATGTGAGCCGCCCGTAGACGATATATCACACGAAGGCAAAGCAAAGCTCGCGAGCATGTTATAGGCATGCTACTTAATACTACAGCATTCGTGGAGCTGGAATACTTCAAGCTTATACGAAGCATTGCAGGCGTTGCATAGCCGCCTTGGCCCTTTTTGCTGCTTTCCATCTCAGTCATTCATTGGTCTAATGCATGACTTCTCATGAGCCCCCAACCCCACCACACCACCGGATGCACGTCCTGCCCCTCCATGGGAGCGAGGGGCGAGGATAGCTTAGTCATGTCGATGGTGATCTCAGGGATTCGGATCCTCCCAAGATACGACTCAAAAGCATGAAAAATGCCCATCGAAATGACAAGAATCATCATCTAACATCGAACATGGGTATCACGTACTCCCAATTCTTCCCACCAGCGCCAAGGCTGACCGAACAGAATCTGCCAAGCCAAACGGGGAAAGTATTCATAGTCACAGGCGGAGCAGCCGGAGTGGGCTACGAGCTGTGCAGGATTCTGTATGGAGCCGGCGGCACAATATACCTAGCTGGACGATCCAAGGTCAACGCCGACAAAGCAATAGCAGAGATCAGGAACAGCTCCACTAGCACGCCGGGAAAGATAGAGTTCCTACACCTCGACCTCTCCGACCTTCGGACTATTAAACCAGCAGCTGAGGCATTTCAGAAGGTAGAGCCGAAACTGGATGTCCTCATCAACAATGCTGGAGTGTCCAACCCACCTAAGGGCTCAACGTCGGCACAAGGATATGAGCTGCAGATGGGAACAAACTGCCTTAGCCACTACCTTTTGACGCAACTCCTTTTGCCACTCCTCACTTCGACAGCGAAGCAAGCTCCAGAAGCATCCGTCAGGGTCGTCTGGACTTCATCAATCGCCGTAGACCTCGGTGCTGCTAAAGGCGGCGGCGTCGACGTCAAAGAGCTAGCAAATCAGCTCGACCTCCACCCTCAGACCAACTACACCATCTCGAAGACCGGAAACTGGTATCTTGCTCAAGCTCTCGCAGCCCAAGCAGGCAAAGACGGCGTCTTGAGCATTACGCAGAATCCTGGCAATCTGAAGAGCCAGTTGACTCGACACTTCTCGAATCTCGTCCCGATTCTTGTCAGTCCACTTTTGCATCATGCAAAGTATGGTGCCTACACGGAGCTTTGGGCAGCTGTATCGCAAGATTTGACAATGAGCGATCAAGGTCTCTATGTCTTACCGTGGGGACGAAAGCACTCGGCTCCAAGAGCTGATCTGGTAGCAGCTTTGAAAGGGCGAGGTGAGGGAGGAACCGGTGCGGCGGCAGAATTTGCGGAGTGGTGTGAGGAGCAGACGAAAGTATTCCGCTGACTATGCAAATGCTATGCTCGCTAGACTTCAAGATACTAGTCTATGGTCTATGGTCATGCTGAGACCTTTGCGACTCCGCTGTCACTTTTCCGCCGACGCTGGCGTTCTGCGTCTCTCCTTTCGTCCCAATAGTTTTTCAGCACGAACACAAATGCGAGCAAGACTCCCACCCCAGCTAGACCTATTTCCATGTACAATGCACTTCGCTAGCCATGCAGTGTATCTTCGTACGTTAGGCCGCCAATGTTGACATGTACTTCCACGGTTCCAGCAATGCCGAGACCAAGACTGACGCTCTACTTGACCACAGTGGTCACCAGACTTGCAGCAACTCCCTGGTGTGCCTTCTTGACAGAGTCCAAGTTGACCAGAGTAGCAGATTGAAACGAAATGTCCATTCCGAATGGTGCGATCAAAAGTGCAGACAAAGATCTGCGCCCAATAGATCTTATTCGGCGGGAGTGTTGCAATGAGAATAGTGCCAGTCATGAAGGCGCACAACGCGACCATCATGACCCATGCCGGTTTCAACTTGTTTAGCCATGCGCCAGATGTGACTGCTGCTATAGCGCCGCTGGTAGGGGATGGCGACATGTAGGCCAATGCAAGCAGAGGTGACGAGCCACGGAGCACTTCGATGATCTGCTAGAGGTAAAAGAACCAAATCCTAAAGTTAGCCCAACCGGCTGAGACACAGCCAAGAACGAATGCGTTGCTGGTCGTAAAGACATCCATTGGCAAGAGAGAATTGGGGGAAACCTTGAACTCAGTTCAGAAGAACAATGGAACCACCACCTTACCAAGGACCAAAGTGGCGATGCAAGTGGCACTGGACCAGCCGGAGATTGGCGTTTGGTCCCACGCAAAATTGACAAGAATCAAAGCAGTAATGCCAATGACTGCGCCGAGTAGATCGGGTTCCCATATCGCCCCCACAAGATTCTTGCCTTTAAGACCTGGCTTCTCGTCTTGTGGATGATCCGGCATCACGACTTGCGCGACACCGGCGATGACGGCAAGCGTGATGGCAAAGGAGCATAACGTCTAGAGCCACCGCGCGAGAGCAAACAACCTCGCGAAAAGCAGCTCCAAGGATCGATCCCTCAGGAGCACATGCGCCAAAGACCGCAAACGCCATATCCTTCCTCTTACCACTGCTATACAGTCCTTCGAGGAGAGCTAGTCCATTCGGCAGACAGATAGCAGGCCCAATCCCTTGGAATACTCTCACGAAGACGAAAAGCACATGGTTCGAGTACGCGGCCAACCCAGCAATCATGGACCAAACTGCGATACCAGACATACCCTATGACCCGCATGTTCTTCCACCCAAATAAGTCTCCAAGTCGGCCGGAGAAGAGGATCAAAGTCCCAACTGTCAGTGAGTAGCCAGCAATGAGCCAGCTGAGGACTTCTAGAGTCCTCGATTCCGACATGTGGAGGATTGACGAGCATTGACCCTGTCCGACTTGGGTTGTGAACTGGGCGAGGCATATGATGGCGACGACGGAGATTTCACGTGGGAGTGAGACTCGCTCCCCAAGCGATTTTGTCTTGGTCAAGGCTGCTTGTTGTGCTTCCTGGTCCGCATCGTCCAGGTGTGATTCGGGAGATGTTGATCGATCGGGACTTTCGAATTCGTCTTTAGGTTCCATGTTGTGAGCAGGATCATGTCCACTGTTAGACTGTTCGAAGTCCTTCTTGAACTTCTCATGGTCCATCATGCTCGTCAAGAGGAAGGGCTTTGATGCTTTAACGCCGGTACTATTTTCCGAGCACTATGAGCCACAGACTACTCCGTCTTGTTCGTCGTCGCGCTGGCAGCTATTGTTTGTCTGCAATAGTCCCAATATGCATGCGGTATAGATTGCGGTCCTGGTCTAGGTGTCGTTGTCAGGACCGTTGGTCGTGAGAGCCACTGCAGTACGATTCTCAGTCGTTACAATCAGTATGCAATCGCGTAGCACACGCGCGCGAAGGTTCCTTTCCTGCCAGAAGTGGACGAGACAAGCCGGATCAGTGAAGGAAGATGCCACAATGTATCCGCAATCGTTGCAGCTTCGTGCTCTCATAAGCGGTCGTGGGCGGTGTCCGGTTCTGAAAGGAAAATGCTACTACGAGCGCACATTCAAGAAGGTCTTCTTGAGAAAACACTTATATCCAGTCATGAGTTTCGGCAACCCTTAGAACATCCGCTACAAACTTCGTTGATCAAGCACGTAAAATTGACAGCTAGACAACGCCAGACCGAAACTTCTTACCTCGTAGCACTCGCACCTTCTTGCGCAGAAAGCTTCGCAAATTCGCGAGGCACAATATTCCCCAACCCATTGATAAGTGATGATGAAAGAGCTGAGTAGAGCTAATGAATACGCCACGGCAACCGGACAAATAAGAAGCACAAGGACTAGGGGTCCGAGCGCTATATGGGTACGTGCTTTCGCTTAGTCTGGTTGCTACTTACTCGCATGTGCCAAAAAGTAGGCCTGAAGCTATGTAAATACGTGCAAGGGAAACATACAACAGTCTCCTAGCTCCCAACACAATTTCTCTCCCCTTCCTTCCAATTGAAATCCAACCAAAACCTATCAATTCTAGGCTGCGGGCGGGTAGGTGAATCGATACTGCGGTTGTCTATAGCTGGTTCGGGCGGATACATAAGGAGCAAGATCAGGACGGAGTGGCGAAATCCCTAAGTGCCCTTAGTATAAGTGACGCTGCCAAGCAGGCCCGGTGGATCGCGACACGTTGCTGCGGCATTTGGGCACGGAAGTACTTGCATGTGACACGACCAAGCAGACCGGTGGGACGCGATAAGATGGCGTATCGAAAATTGATGTACAAATGTTACTGACATTCTCGTACGGCAAGAAGTTCCGCGAATGACTCCGCTATAGCTGCTTCCCCGAGCGAGCGAGCATAAAGTCCGGCCGAAATGGCGCCTCTTTAGACCCGATGGACGCCAAGAGACATGTGTATAGCCTTGATCTTTCCCTATGCACCACTTCACTCCCCAACGCGACATGGCCCATGGTCTTGAGCCGCTGCTCCTTGATTATGGATCTGCTGAGCTGGAGGTTCTGGGTGCGCGGACGCACTTGAGTATTGCTTGGAGTCTCGCGGATTGGGTCTGACGCCAGTCGTGTAGACGGTTTTCTGGCAAGGTTCTGCTGTCGAAGCCAGTCTGCTCTTTCCGCATTGCTCGCCTCAGTCCAGTTTCTCTTGTACGCACGGCAATAGTGCTGTCGTGAGAATGTGCCGGTGCTGATAGCTGAGAATGTAGCAGAGCGCTGGGCACGCTCGTTTGGACCCATGGGCGATATCACATGACTTTGTGGTTCTGTGCTCTTAGAGGCCGAGTCTGGGTCTTGACTGAGATGCTCGGTGATGGGATGGCCAAGACGTCGCTTGCCGTCTTTGTCCGACAGAGCTGCATCCTGTTTAAACCTCTGGGTGCTGAAATAAAAGTCAAATTTCAGACCAGTCCTTCGGTAGAGAGTCACTCCTGACCCCGTGTGCCTTGCAATCGTCAAGCATGAAGACGAGTCGGTCGCGCGCTACAAGTTCGCCGTCGGGATGCTTGTAAGGATAAAACAGAGCGAAAGCACAACTCGACAAAGAAGAACAAGAACTTGCCTCAACCCGCTACACGAACCCCGACCGCCGCGTTGATTTCCACTGGACGGTTCGGGAAAAGAACAATTCTCCTTAGTTCTCTGATCTCCTCAATAGTAGTATTGCTGGTGCGGGACCTTTGAAGAAGCGCAATCAGCTCGATCTCAATGTTAATACTCACATTACGATGAAAAGGAAGAGGAGCGCGACCTGCGTCTTTCGATATCTTCTTGATGGGTACAGGGTAGATGAAGCACAGTATTCTGCGCTCACTGGGCCGATGCAGCGGAGCCACTTTGGACGACCGGATTTTGACGATATTTTGAGGAGGCATTCCAGGATCTGGTCGATGGTGGGACTGTGGAGAAGAAAGTGAGAGTTTTTTTAAAATGCATGGCAGATACCGCTAGCTAGTGGGAAGACTGCTAAAGTTCAAGAGTATTGCGGCAGACCCATCGTTGGCGAAATCCTTGCGGATGAATGCCACGAACTCACCGCGAAGGCAAGGGATATGGGTTTGCGGATTCGCTACGATTTCTTAATGGAGATGTTGGGTGAATGTGAATTCACGACAGCATGACACTCGATAGCGTTCAAAGCCAGGGATTGATAACAGTGATATGAGATACACCAGTACAGTACAGTACACTACCGCTCTGTCCTTAGCTCTATCGAGCGCGCTTCCTCAACCTCAATTTCAAGCTCTTCTCACTGCCCTCGGGAACATTATACACATCATTCATCTGCAGCGTCAAGATACTGATGCTATCTCTCATCCTCGCATCGAGTCTCGACTCTATTTGCAATTGACTCTCGAGCTTGCCTTGTGCGCCAACAGGGAGCGCCACCGCCTCGATCTTATGCTTCCGAAATAAGGACAGAAAGATCGAAACGAACTCGACCTGTGCCATTTTCTGTCCTGGGCATACACGTGGGCCGGCAGACCAGGGAATAAATGATCCTTTAGGCGGGTTGAAGAGTTGTAGGCTGCCGTCATCAGTATTGTTAAGCCAGCGTGTGGGACGGAACAGATTCTCGTCATTTTGGCTGGGCTTTTCACCTTCTTTGAGGTTCAGGTTTCTGTAGACATCGGGATCAACGTGGAGGCCGCAGACACTTGGGTAGATTGTAGCGTTTGCCGGGATCCAAAATGTGCCGTGTGAGGTGGTAATGGTCTGAGGTGCCTTGGTCATTTTTGACAAGTGTATGACTGGCGTGTAGATTCGGAGCGTCTCGAGCATAACGGCAAGAATGCGTGTGGCCTCGGGGAAGATTGCGGTGTAGTCGAGGTCTGCGGTAGGGTCTGTGGGCATGATTTGGTCGATTTCTTCGAAAATCCATTGTTGCCATTGCGGATACCTTGCCAGAAGGACGAGGGCGTAAGATAAAGTGTTGGCAGTGGTATCAAAGCCAGCTGCCGTGAAGATGAAGAGATTGCCCACCCTCTCGTCGTCAGTGAGAGCTTTGGCGCCCTTTTCGCCCTCGGAGGCTTGGAGGAGCTGGCTCATGATGTTGCTCCTCGTCTGACCACCTGCATCTGCCGTGCGCTGCTTCTCCTGCTCCAACAAGTCCATGGTGTGGGTAGGGAACTCATCAATCGCGTAGCTCAGACTCTTCAATAACTTCTGCCCAGGGAGGAAACTCGGATAGTTGTACAGAAACCACTTTGGCAAAATAATCGGTCCAGCAACACACTCAATCAACACTTTCACAGCTTCCATATATGTCAGCCTGAAGCCTTCCTTCGGCTTCACACTGGCATTTTCCTCGTCACTCCACGGTACACTGGACCCCATCCCAGCTCCAGACAGAACATTAATCGTAATCTTCTTCATCATGTCAAACAATTTCGTCGTCTCCCCTTCCTCTCCGTCCCCAACCACCTCCCCAAGCAGTCCCTGGGTCTGCTCAACACTCTCCTTAAACACTGTGTTTGAAATTCTCTCATTAATGGTACTCGCCACGACTTTCCGCTGCCGCGCCCACGCATCCCCTTCCGACGTCAGCACATTATGTCCAAATCTCGACATGAACAGAGTTGTAAACTCATGCGGGACAAAATCCCTCGGCCGCCGGAGGATTTCTGTGACAACTTCCGGATCTCGGGTGGAGACTTCGTATTTCCCCATTGAGACCATGACCAGATTCTTAGAGTCTCCTTGAGGAGCGGCGTACTGTTTGTATGGTCGAAGTCCTTCGTGGAATTCGAAGCCGTAGATTGTCAGGGAGAGGCGGTTGTAGATACAGGTTGGGAGGTATTTCTTCAAGATCGGCCGGAGCGGCACTGAGGTGGTCATCCAGATGAAGTGATTCTGGTCCATGGGGACGATGAACCAGGGCATTCCGGACTTTCGAGCATTGTTGAGGTTGCGGATGAGGTTGTAGACGAAGGTCGAGGAGTATGCGATGATTAGAGCGCCGATGGCGGTGAGTACGGAAGGCATCTTTGTGTTTATTGTGGTTTGATGAAGGAGGATGGCAGAGAAAGTGACGTTGGAGTACGGAGGCAGGCGCGGCTATGTGTGCATCAACGGCGTATTATATTGCCACCGCTTTTGATACCGTGTTGTACTCGATACCGTCCGCAATGTAAGCGCTGGCAGCGATGTGATCAAGTAAGACGCATGTGCGCGGACGCAGACCTTGCTACATAATACTAGAGTTGCGAGTCTCTAGATGCTGAATACGAGGTACGAACCAACTCATCCACGTCGGGACATGAACCAATCATAACGTGCACCGGCCGATCAGGGTCCATGTCACAACCACAGCAACCATCCAACTCGCACACTCCATGTTTGTTTCAACACATGGCGCTCACGTGGCAACACGTTATGCAGGGCTGCATCTCCAATTCTCTCTCTATGCTGTCGATTTGGTACATCTGTATCCATCCACAAAGTGTTCAGTAATGCCACCATCAGCCCGCCCACCTCTATCCCAAACACCCACGCTACTATGCCAGCAAGCAATTACAGTTCAACACCTTTCACCATAACGTCCCTCTACCGTCTATTGAAGTTCAGGTAGCGACTCCCAATGAATAGCAAGATCAAATTGCTCCCAATGAACGCCGTGAGAATCCCAAAGTCCCTCCATCTGTGATTCCACGAAATGCCAAGCGGCTCGTAGAACTGATCACCAACACGGTAAGCACAGTACGAGCAGTCCGAGGTCGCATTGTTGGCGATGTAGCCTGGTCCTCCCGCGGCGAAGAATGCGGACATGTACTCTCCACAAGTCTGGCCCGCGGGCGCGGTGAAGCGATTGAACTCAACGTCTGTGCAGATCACTGGTTTCTCGTGGAGCTCGTTCGCCACGAGACCGGCGATGAGGCGGGTGAAGCTGCGAGGTGTTAGCTGGAGTGATTGCAAGAGGCAACGAAGCTGAACTCACGGATCAAGCTGATACAACCACGCACGCCAAAAACCTGGAATCTGCGGCTTTGGAACCGTGACACCACAGAAGAGGGCGAAGATGATGACCAAGAACGGGTTGAGCAACACAGCGATGAACGTGCTTGGGGTCAAGGCGGAAACCATCTGGCCGAGGGTAACAGAGAACAGCTCAGTGATCAAGACCATCAAGAAGTTGTAACCAGCCCTGTTCGAAACGTGGCTGAAGCCTGGAATGTAGTAGAGCGGGAGGAAGAAGCCAACAGCGCAGATGATGCTGTATGGCATCTCTGCCAACACCATGGACGCTGCGAAGGGGAACTGCTTGTAGGTTTTCGAGGCAGCTTCGCGGTAGTAGATCAGTCGCGAGAGATCGTACTTCGGCTCGACCTGGGCCAAGATGAGTGCCGGCAAGATGGTGACCTGGAAGATGATGAAGACTCGGTACTGTAGGGACGTCCTCGACTCGTCGAGGTTCAAGAACATGAGACCTGTCAGAAGTGCGATGATAACGTGATTGAACAGTCGGGTGAATCCATAGTTAGGTGATCGCCAAAAAGACTTGTGCGTTCGGAGCTGAACGGTCTTGATCTGGTGCCAGAGTGGCGTTGCGAATTCCTTCTGTTCAACCGCGGGCTGCGAGCCAACCTCTTCGATGCGCTCCTGCTTGATGCGGACGATTTCCTGCTTGGTGGCTGCGAGCTCTTCTGAATCGCGCCAGATTTCGCCCCAGTCTTTGTCGCCGATGCGCGCTGCTTGACCGGCACCAATGGCGTCCAGCATCCACTCGGCTGGGTTGGCGTTTGGTGGACAGTGTGCGCCGTACTTGCGGAAGTAGTCGATCAGAACGCATGCATCTTTGCCAATGTCACCGAAGTAGACGGTTTCTCCACCACGCTGCAGCAGGAGCAGACGATCGAAGTTCTCGAACAGCGATGCGTTAGGTTGATGGATCGTGCAAAGAATAGCCTGACCTGCCCCAGCGAGCTTGCGCAAGAAACGAACAATGTTGAAAGCACTCTGTGAGTCAAGACCGGACGTCGGTTCGTCCAAGAAGAGCAGCAGTTCAGGCTTCGCAGCAAGTTCAACACCAATGGTGACTCGCTTCCTCTGTTCGACGGCAAGTCCAGCGTCTGGGTCTCCAATGACAGCGTCCGCAATATCTTCCATTTCCAAGAGCGCGATGATCTCCTCGACATAGGCGTACTTCTCTGATTGCGCTGTCTCATATGGTTGACGAAGGTCAGCTGAAAAACGTAAAGCCTCCCGTACAGTCTGTGTGCCCTCGTGCACGTCAAGCTGTTCGGCATAACTTGTTCCGCGCTGGAAAGCAGTGCCAGGTGGCTTGCCATCGATAAGCTTGTCGCCGGTGATTACACCAATGTTCTTGCGGGAAGCAAGTACATCAAGAAGCGTAGTCTTACCAGCTCCAGATGCACCCATCAATGCAGTCAACTGGCCAGGCTTGACGTATCCAAAGACGTTCTTCAGCAATCGCAGTTGTCCTGAAGGTACCGGCACGTCGTAGCATAGCTCTTCCCAAGTAAGTACTGCCTTTGACTCGATCTTCATATCAGAGCCTTCGCTCGCTTCACCCTTCTCGCGTCGTGCTGCCTTCTTCGCCTTCAAAGCATCATTGAGCTGCTTGCGGTCCTTGTCTTCCTTCGCGAAGAATGTAAGAGTCTTGCCCCCGGCACCCCACTTGATGTATTCTCCGAGGAACATGTTAGCTGCCAGGAAAGCGGCGACCAGCACAACGATGATGCCCCAGTTGCGCCACAGCTCGCTTGGTCTATACGAGAAAGATGTCTCCACGTAATCGGTACCCGAGACGAAGGACTGGCCTGGAGTGCTGCCAGCGAGCGTGCAAGATTGATGCGCGATATCGCCATAGCCTGGACCGGAAGGAACAAGGTAGGTACCATCACATTCGAGGTCAAGTCTGCTGAACTCGTTGACCATCATAGCCGAGAATCCAAGACCCAGGGCATTGATGTAAAAGATCCAGCGGAGCCATACCTGCTGTGACTGATATTGAATCAAGTAACCAGAAGTCAAGACGAACAAAGTGATGATCGTTGCAGCGAACTTGATCGCCGAGTCGAAGTCCGGGCAAAGACAACCCACAGTCCGGAAGAACAACGTAATCCCGAGGTATCCAGTGATAATGATCAGATAGAACGTGAAGAACGCTCCAGCATCGTAGACAAGTCCACACATAAAGTAGACCATAATCGAAAAGACCAGAATCTGCACGGCCGAGAATGCCAGGTCGACCAGAATTTGCGCTATCCACAGCGCAGACGGTCGATGGAACGTGTACGCCCGATGCTTATTGACAATCGTCCTCCCCATCATGACCGTGCCAAGCTCACCAAAAGCCTGGAAGCAGTTGAACAGGAGAGCGATGAACAAGACACCACCACGGGTGAAAGCACCAGCGCTGGTTTTGGGTTGTTGCAGCCAGACGGTTCCGATAACAACAGCGATGACGATAGATGTGATCCAGGAGACGACGAGGGAGAAACGATCCTGCCACTTGAGGATGAATTGGCGCTTCACCAGAGCCCACATTTGGAGGTAGAAGGGAATCGAGTAGACGGACTTTTTCGGCGCGTGGCGCTTGCCTTGGGCAACGGCGGTTTGGAAGTCTTCGAAGACGTGCTTCTCTTCGTCCATTACTTTCCGATATTCGGAGATTTCGTTTTGCAGGAAGGTGGCGTATTTGGACTTGTTGAAGGCATCGACGAGATCGTCGGCGGAGGATGGAGCGTTGGATGCGTCGCGGCCGTCCTTGTATTCTCGCTCGAACGGGTCGGTGCAGCCGGTGAGGTAGTCGGGGGTCGTTTGTCTAGGCTTCTCGCGGAAGCCGAGTCCTTCGAAGTACGCGCGAGCTTCGTGGGCAGGGCCAAAGAAGACTTGCCGACCCTCATCGATGACGAGGACTTTGTCGAATTGGGAGTAGATGTTCTCTGATGCTTGGTATAGCGAGACGAAGGTCGTTGTGTTGTAGATGTTGGTCATAACTCGTAATGACTTGGCATAGTCGAGAGCTGTTGATGCATCAAGTCCGCGGGTACTGTTGTCGTGCGAGCACACTGCAGCACCAGTAATCATCATCTCAGCGATAGAGACACGCTTCCTCTCGCCACCAGAAATACCACGCACGAACGGGTTGCCGACAATGGTATTCTTGGTGTGCTCAATGTTGAACATGCGGAGGAGCATATCAATGACCTTGTCCTTGAATTGGTTGGTAGTGAGGCCTCCAGGTCGCTTTCCAGGGACCTTCGTCTCGAGCGCGAAGCCCAGAGTCTGTCCGACTGTCAAAGTTGGGTGATGCACATCATCCTCCATGCAGTAAACAGCCTCACCCCGATAACGCTTCTCAAACTCCTCGCTCGTGAATGGTCCATAGAGCACCTTGCCCTCAACGTTAGTGTATCCAAATCTCTGGTTGGCAACGACCTTCAGGAAAGTAGTACATCCACTCCCCGGTCGTCCCAACACAAGCACCATTTCGCCTGGCTTAACAACACCCTTGAAGTCCTGCAAGATGTTTACCTCCTCCCCCTTCTTGCCAAACCCGAACAAGCCCATCGTAAACTTGATCGGAAAGCCAAAGAAGTCTGTAAACGCATCCGGGAACGTCTTGACGAAGATCTTGGCACCTCCCATGCCCTTTACTGTGAGATTCTCCCATATGACTCCAATCTTCTTGCTCTTGATGCCGGACTCCTCTTCCAGCTGCTTGCTCGACCGTAGATACTCTTGCAGATCGAAGGCATCGTCCTCACTCGCCGCGGGGCTGGACGTAGCTTTCTCGAGGTCTTGTACAAGTTCATTGATTTGCCTCGCACTCTTCCTGCTCGTTCGCGACTGCTGTCGTGAAATGTGGCTCAATTCCCGCTGCAAATGCGACCATTCCCTACGCGCACCCTCGACGTTAACACCATTGGCATGATGCTGCCTCTTTTCATCATCATCCCACGAAGGCCTCCTCGTCGAAGCAACATCGTCCTTCTCATTACTCGAGTTCGTGATGTAGCTCTCCCGCTGCTCATGAGCCTCAGTCGCTGGGCCAGATTCCTGATCTCTGGCAGAGGGTTGCACACCCGAGCTTGGAGCCTCTGCATTTCCTGCTATTGTTGTCCCTTGTCCACTGTGAAAGTGGCCGACATGTCCAAGGTTGAGTTCGTGCTCAACTTTCCCCATCTCACCGTCTGTCCTGGGAGGGGCCTGTGGGGCCGGAAGCCGATTGCGCTAAAACTCCGTCGCCCTGGGAGAGAGACCGTTTTTTGACCCGATGCGCGCCAATCAGCGGGACTCTGCAAACGGATAGACCCTAGAGGATGAAGGTATGTAAGAACTAAGAACCAGGTCGCTGGTATCTGGAATCCAAACCCGTCACAGCAACGAAAAGCGTACAATACAGAGGGACAGCAGGAATGTCGCGAGGCCACAAGGACGAATACTTATATTATCCAGACGCCCAGGAGACGAGGCACGAACCTGATTGTTTATCTCCACTCACTAGTCTCGCCTGCTCCGTCTGTATGTGCCCGTCGATGCGAGTCGGTATCCACACCTGATGCCTGTGGCGTAAAACGAACTGCTGCATTGGTCGTGCGGTAACATTCTGCCGCATTTCTTGGACAAGATGCCGATCGCCCAGCCGGAACCTGGAAAGATCGAGGAGCCGAGCAGCTGCCGTAACCGTAGGACAATGCTTTTGCTTGCATGCCTTTGTTCGTGTGGAAGGACTTTAGGATCGTACTGTATGAACTACAGTACAGCGTCTTCCAGCGTTGCATTCACAAGTGTCTTTAGCTGCCGCTTTCAGCACAACGATTCGCTGTGATCCTGGATCTGGCTGGGATTGTCGGTCCGCTGCCGCTGCGCTACGCTACACAATCTTCATGTGGATATGCATGATTCTTCCCCCTGCTCAGTGCTAGGACGATTTGGGGCAGCGGTCTCGAAGGCATGGAACAGTCGCAAGTACTCAACACTTTCTTGTGCGATATGGCTCATGGTGATTGATTCGAAACAGCTGCGAGGTCAATCATCTAAAGCCACTCAGACGATGGCTGCAGCTGTCACGTCTGTCAGGTAATACTTGTGACCAGCGCTCGCATGGTTTGCGGTTTTGGCAACGCCTCTTCGATGGTAATACACAGCTATCGACACTACCATATCACGACTCGTGGCTTGTGTCGCCGTTCCTGTTCCTAAGCCCTCCCCTGCCGTACGCCATATGCCGTACGCGTCGCTCATTGTAGTACAGAAAAATTGCACAAAACAATAGCCGTAATCTCAACCACTTGAGCCACAATCTGATTACTGATTGTGGATAACGGACTCAAGTCCTGAGCCAATCCAATGCTCGAAACGCTCGGGTATGCGGCCGCGGTGGGCACCAATGATAAGGACCTTGCATCACGTCGTTGTGCCTGCTTTGTAATGTACGAAACAATGCACAGCACAATCTGCACAGCGGTGTATTGAATGCACAGACATAGTCCTTGCCTGTGTATGCTGTGCATTCAAGCAGTGTCTCATATCGAGCGTGCAAGCACATGGCCGGCCATGCAGTATCGCATACCGTATGAAAATCATTGGTGATTCATCATGACTTCTCGCTGTGTTCCTGTGGTGCTGGTGCGTCCAACATGGCGCGATCGTCTTGTGCAGTCGCGTCCCTTCTGCCGACAGTTGCGAGCCATTGCTCCGCGGAGTCAAGAGTCGCTTTCAGGACACCGCTGACTTGAGTCATCATGTCCAAGCCTTCGGTCGCGAAGTCAATCATACGTTGTGCAGCGCGGCTTGTCTCGGATGGCACGTTCGCTTGGTGATCAGAGACTATGCGCCAGCGTTGAGGTAGTGACATGAGCTGTGCGCGCACGAACTCGCGCGCGTTCTGCGGCAAGGCACCGCCAACTGATCTCGACACGCCTTGGACCACGTTTTGGATTGTACTCCAGATTGTATCGCAGTGCTGCCTGATCTCCTGCGCCAGGCGTCTAGCGTCGTCGTCCTGGTCTGGGGTGGCTGGTCGCTGTCCCTTCTCCAAGTCCGCCTCGCGGTTCTCGCGGACTCGCTTTCGCGTTTCTTCGTAGTTGTTGAGAGCCATTGACAGAGCCTTAGTGAGTGACTCCACATTGTGAAACTGGCTAGCCAACAGCTTCAGGCAGAAACGCAAGCTTTGCCGTGACGTGGTGCTCAGCGCGACTGAAAGCCCAGACGTTGTGACGAAGACTCGCGATGACCATGTTCTATTGGCAGCAGGGCGATCCTGTGCGCGATCGATCGCATGCGGACTTGGCTCTTCGCGATAAGAGGGCGGTCTGCTTGTTGGGTATGGAGGTAGCTGTTCTACACCATCCTCCATCGGAACGTCCCCATTGCTCTTAGCTGCTCCCGCCTCGATATCCTGCGGCCGACGAGAGTCTAGATGCCGTCGTAGCTGACCTTCAACGCCGGTCATGGTGCCGACAGTGCCAACCGTATTCACGATCGGCGTGCCGATGTTCCTCTCCATGAAGTTGACACCATACTGCACGATGCGCGGGGAGTAGTACTTCGTGGTCTCATATACCGACATCGATCCCCTGATGCTGCCTCCGACCCATGGATGCGCTTGCGACACAAGCTCCAGCAGCGGCTCCGGTTCACGTGCGCCATTTGCATGTGATGACACGTGCCCGTTTTGGCCTCGGGACGAACGGGCGTAATCTAAGTGTTGTAAGCGCAGTCTTTTTGCTTCATCTCGCCATTCATATAAGAGCTCACGTCGTGGGTTTCCGCCTAGGCCTGATAGCGCTTGCGCAGCGGTAAGCTCACTGTCCGAAATGGCCGATGTACTGCGACCAGCCCGCTCGTCCATGCTCATAACGCTCCCTGTTTCAATGGGACTCCCCATTATTGTGTCCTCAGCTCTTGGATGGTCGAATGTGCCAGGATCGATTCGCGGCAGACTTCGGACTGAATTCGGCGATTTCGAGGCATGCCGCTCATATGCAGCACTTTCGACGAAGCCGGGCTGGGTGATGGTATCGATGCCCGGTAACGTGAGTTCACTGCTGGCCCTAGGCTCATGATCTGGTACTGATGGCCATACGACTTGCTCCGGTGAGATCTGGCGGTACGCGGGCGGTTTGGACGTCTCTCTGACTGCCTCCATTTCCGAGCATGGGGCACGCGCTCGGCGCGACAGTCGCTAGCTGTTGTGGACGTGAAAGCGTCGTGGGTCGTGTTTGTCGCGCAGCGGGGACATAAAGAATTGTGTGCGAGCATACGAAGAATGGCAGATTGGCCGGTGCGTCAGCGCTCGGTAAGAGAAAGGCACACGGCGCTCCTCGCAGTTGGGCCGGGAGCAGACATGTGATCGATCTCGAGCTGATTCGCTAGCGTAGCTCGTCTCAGGATGAACTTTAAGATAACCAGCATGACTCCACTTTCACATGTTCGGCCGCCTTCTCATGTCCTTGCCCTACGATAATCCCTGTATCATGTTGCAGAGTATGACATGACGGCTCATTATTACGGAGGTGAATGGTTCTCACCAGAGATCATCCGAGCTCCAGCCCTGAAACACACACCCCAGCATTGGCGAATTGGTGTCGGGGAATCGCAGGTAGATCGAGCTAATGACGACGCTACAGTCAGTCATCATTCAGCCACAATTCTGGACACGTCCTCTTCTGCGACCGCACACGTTCACATGCTCGACAGCCACGCCGACCTTACCACATTTATCTATCAGCACTGCCGACAGCTCGGCATGGCACGTGAAGATGTGGCGACGTACCTTTCAATGTTGCTTCGCTCCGTAAGACGTGGTCCATCGAGAGGGAGCCGCATCGCAACCATACCTGCCAATTGGAATCGAAGGCACATCAGCGTTTCTAATGCGACTTTAAATCATATCATAGCATACTGCAAGGTAATGAAGTGAAACATGGAGTTCTTGATCGGAGCACAACTTCCGTCGACGCGACTCGCGGGTTGGCTCACGACAATGTTGCCACGCATAACGCCTTCGATGTAGCATATCACTAGTACGATTGACCAGTTCAACCGGCCGTCGCTGTCCACGAATTATGCTCAACAAGTTCCCGTCCGTCTTTCAACCGTTGCACGAGATCTGGATTCATCACAAAAGCTCGACCAAACGCTATCGCCACATCCCTATCCCGATATTCCTCGTCCACTGCCGTTCTTGCAGAGCTAGCATCGTAACCTCCAGCAATCACGAATGGACGTCCTTCGCCCCAAAGCTGAGTGAACGGTTCCAACGATTCTCCAGCTTCAACGTCAACCCTCCCGGCTATCCTGCTCTCCACGAAATGCACGTATGCAATGCCCAGTGCCTTCAAGCCACCCAATAGGTCGCTAAACTGCTCAATGGTCGCATCCCGCTCCATACCCATACCTTGGTACGTACTCCAAGGACTAATTCTGAACCCAACCCTATGCGCACCAACAGCTTGACAAACAGCCTTCGTAAGTTCCAACGCAAACCTCGACCGATTCTCGACACTACCTCCCCATCGATCAGTCCGCTGATTAACACAACTCTGTGTAAACTGATCAATTAAACTCGCATTCCCACCATGCAACTCCACCCCATCAAACCCGCAAACTTCCACGGCAGTCCTCGCAGCCTCAGCATAATCTTTCGCATACCCCCAAATCTCCTCCTCACTCAACGCCCTCGGCACAACCATCCCCTCCGTCCCCGCCACCGCCACCGCCGAACTCGACACCACGTCCCCCGTCCCCTCTCTCTTCTTGACTTCTGGATCCGCAGACCTTCCGAGTGCCCACAACTGGAGGAAGATGAAACTTCCCTGCTTGTGCACAGCGGATACGACGTTCTTCCAGCCTGCGATTTGAGCTGGACTCCAGATTCCGGCGCGAAGTTCGGAAGTTCCACCTGCGAGGGCGCTGACAAAGGTTGCTTCGCCGATTATGAGACTCCCAGGGTATTGGGCTCTTTCGCTGTAGTAGTTTACTGCGGCAGGTGTTAGGACGTTGGAAGTGTCTGCTAGTTTGCTGGAGAGAGGGCCCATGACGATCCGGTGGGAGAGGGTGCAGGGGCCGAGTTGGAGGGGCTCGAAGAGCTTGGTGGTGGAGGGTGACATTGGTCAGGACCTTTTGCTGAAGGGCCTTAGTATCGTGAGGTCTTTTCCGGTCTCTATCTTCAGTGATGTTGGTATGTGTATATTGAGAAGTCGAGGAAAACATGTTGGAAGTGGGGAAGCTCGCTCGAGATGGAGTAGAAGCTTTGTGGAGTCGAGCACGCAATACTGGACGACATGCAATTGAAACTGATATGGGGTTGTTGTGGATTGGAAAGAGCCTTATTCACAAGGCTTGCAGTATGGGCTCTGGTGCTGACGATTGTGTCAAATAAGGACAGCTTCCATTATATACCCGAGCAACACGCTCATGCTCCCTGAGATGGGATGAGCGATGCAATGTCCTGACGAAGCCACATCTGAACGAACGATACGCAGCGTATCCGACGGTCAAGTCATGGAACGCTCCAGACAGTCTAAGTGTCATGGTCGACATGGGAAACTTCATCGCTCGTCCGATTGGACTTAACGCAAAGAGAGCAGTCAAGATGGCAAGATGCCACGAAGGTCCAGTAACGTGTTGCTGGCCTTCCAAATCCGAGCAAGAGGTGCGGTGCATCACGCAAGGCGAGCAGGTTGCTGCATGTGAAGCTGCAGCTAGCGGTTGACAAGGATCTTCGCGTTTGTGCTACGCGACTCCGGACTCTCTGCCGCTCTTCCTTTCCGGTCTTACTTAACAAGATCATTTCGGTCCTCGAAAATACTTGCACACAAGATGAAATCCGCCAGCGACGCCTCGAGTGCCATCGAGCAAACAGCCAAGGCACCGACTGCCGCCGAGAAGGTCTTCAGCATCGGCGAGCTGGTAGAGAACATCCTCATCTACCTGCCAGATACAGCAGTCGAGCAGCAGTCCGCCCCGTTCTTTCAGCTCTTCGAGCTACAGAGCCTCAACAGCACTACCAAAATCACCATCAACAGCTCGAAGGCACTGCGTCAACACATGTTCTTGGAGCCGCAGGACTCGACTTCACCGGCGGCAAGGACTCCCATGATATGGCTGTTACGCCAGTTGGGCATACACGATTATACCGCAAGCACCAAGCATTATGACTTCCTTCATATCATTAGCCACGGCCCACACGGCACCTTCACCTGCAAGGTGCACGGCTATCTCAGAGATTGCATTGCGGCATTCAGCTAGGTGGAAGCCTATCGAAATTTGGGCTGGAGGCATCTCAAGATTACAGGCGCAGATGGTTCGGATAGGAGCAGTTTTAACATGCGCATTCAAGTTGGGTCGGAATACATATGGAATTTCGGCTTCAGACCGAAGGAGCTCACGAAGTGGTGGCGGGACGGTGTTCTTAACGCATCGTATACCGAGAGGTGGGAGCATGGAGAGGCTCCGACAGTGGGCGATCTACTCGACAAGTATCTGGAGGTGATGGGACGCACACCCGCGGAGCATAGGCTGCACCAGAGCGCACATCTCAGGGCAGTGAGGGAGAGAGTTTGACTGCTTCGTCGTGAGGCCAGCCACCAGAGGAGGAGACTTTGCTGTTGCCACAGTGTGGGTAAGCGCAGATGCGATAGCGTTGCCTATGGCACCGATCCGCTGCACTTGATGCTTTTGCATCGCTTGCACGCATTTAAAATTCTTCGCTTCACGACTTGAACATAACATACCACTTCAGAACTACCTCCCTTCTCCAAAGCCATCATAATTCCAGCAAACACTACAATCATGATCAGCAGCAGCACCGACACCCACAGCATGGCGCCAACGGCCCAGAGCTGAGTCCTCGGAATTACAGAGCTACTCGAGAATATCCTCATCCAGGTAGACGACGACCTGACAGCACGCCTCGGTGAACTTCCCTTCATACCAAACTGCCTTCGCCGGTATTCGACCTGTTCATCATGAAGCGGGTACACAGCACTTTCCAGGCCGCAATCGAAAATTCCAAGACCTGCCACCTGCTCATGCTCCTCTAACCTCTGAATGGCTTTCGAGACAGTGAAGTGAGACTAGCCGGCTGGCTACTTCGTCAGATTGGCCTTTGCGCATAGTTCGGCCCCAATCGTGCCATCTGGTGCTCACTTCGTCGATAGCAGTGAGATAGAGTCACCGGCCAACGACGCGACACAATGACATACTTCGCCCAGATCGAAACATACCGCGATTCGCGTTGGACGAAGAAGCACTGGAAGCCGGAAGAGTTCTCTCCTGTATGAACTTACGCTTCAAGGTCGTGATGCAGCAGGATATGACGAGTTCTGAAGACGATGAGTGGCAACCGTCGTGGAGATGGGAGGAAAGTAGGGGGTAGCGTGAGGTTTATGATGAAGAGGTTCCAGGAGGATCGGGAGATCTGGGAATGGTGCTGAATTTTGTGCTTGCTGTGCTCAGATGCAGCCCGAGTCAGCATCGGGCTCGTGGGAAGGGCAAGATTCGGGAATCGGTACCGGGGTGCGACTCAGATGATGAGGTGGATGACGATGCTGTGCGGTGAATTACATAAGAGGAGCGGTGAATTACTCCCATGGGGACAATTATGTCGTTTATTACTCCTATAGGGACAATTATGTAAAAATTACTCCCATGGGGACTTATAGGGATGCCAAATTACTGCTGTAGGGATACATTATAGCAATCTTTATTTTTTGCACCTATAATATAGTTAACCGTTGTTTCTATAGATACTAAATATACTATAGTATAACGATATTACTCCGAATGTCGGCTCTTAACTATATGTCCGTATTATATATCTTAGATAAGCCCTATCTTGCTTATTATGTCGAGCTACTCTTTACCTACTCGTAACTTATATAAGCTACGAGCTATAAGTCGTTAGAATTAAAACGTACTACTGTTATTTAATATACTCGTATAAGCTAGTAGAACATATTATTAAATAATAGTATTATATAAATAAGTCGTAAAGAGCACCTACTATAATATGTCCCTATAGTAGTAATTAGCATCCCTATAAGTCCCTATAGGAGTAATTTTTACATAATTGTCCCTATAGGAGTAATAAACGACATAATTGTCCCTATAGGAGTAATTTACCGGTTCTAGAGCTATACTAATAAGCTAATAGGGCGAGTAGTAGCCTTATAGCAAAAGGTAATATAAATATTTACAATAATATAGATAGTTTTAATAGCGGAGAAACGACGAGAGAACTAGTTATAGAGGGTTAGTAGCCGGTACCTAAGAGTGTAACGCTACCCTCGTAAGTAGAGTACCGTTTAGTAGTTAAGAGTTTATCGATACAATTATTATAACTTCTACTATCGTATCTATAAAGCTATCTATTTAGCGTTAATAGGCTTTAGCTCTCTTAAAGTAGGACTGTCCTTTAGAGTATACTTAACATCTAGTATAATAGCTCTAGCTTTTAGTAAGTGCTTAGCTTTGTCCTTAAGTTCTTAGAAGAATAATAAGAGCTTTATAGCCGGATTCTTAGATAGCTTAGTACTTAATGTTATTAATAGGTATTTAACAAGTATAAGCTTCTAGATTAAAACAATAGGGTAGATTAGTAACCCTTATAATTTGTATAAGGCATAAGACTATCTAGCTATAGAAATAGTATAATATATGTGACGGGCAGGTGGTAGACGAGTTGCAATACGAGTCTACGAAGAAGAGCGCGAGATGCGCGAGCTATTTAAATGCGCCGGAACAACGTTGTTCCGGGCCGATCTTTCACTGCAGGGTCCATTCACATGTGCCTGGTGTCGCTTCGTGACAGTACCCCCTCCCTTCAAAGAACGAGCTCCTGCGAGTGCCGTATACGTCTAGAGTCTCTTATACTTGCGCGCGTGTCGTCGTGTCGGTTGGCTATGCCGAACCGCTCACGCTGGCTTGCTGTCGCTGCTCATCATGTCGCTGGCTTGTGCTCGCTCCTTTGCGTCGTCGCAACATCGCAAATCCATCTTGTCCAAGCTTATGTACTGGGGACGTAGTTGCGTCGCGTCCATCCATGTCACCATCGTCTGTCACGCGAGCCGGTCTGGATGTGGCGCTGTCAAACAAGCGGCCTTTTTCAATCACTGCCAGTCCGTACAGTATGGGTTCTGGAAGCTCGTAGGGTGGCTTCGGCTTGTCTGGATAGCGCGCGTAGAAGTCGGCAACCAGTTCTTCACAACCTGGCAATAGGTCGTCCCATCTCTGTGTCCGTATATCACCGCTCTTATAGCGCAAGGTGAACCACACTTGCCTATTCCTGTACTTGATAGCAGCATTAAGCACTTCGTCAACTTCCCATTCTGTGTCCACTTCTCCTTCTCTTTCGACTTCGACGGGCGGCGGCGGAGGGTTGTGTTGTCCCGCAAGTGGGTCGTTCGTGTCACGTCGGAGAAGGCTCGAGTGGAATACGTTGTGAATGTTCAGATCGGGCTGGCTGTCGAGGTCGAGTCGGTAGGATCGCTTGCCTATCTGCGCTGTAACGGGGAATGGTCCGATGAACTTGTCGTCAAGTTTCTTCGCGGGTCTCTTGGTGGTGATGTTTTTGGTGTTCAGGAAAACTCGGTCACCAACCTCAAAATTTGGGGCGGGTGCACGGTGTCGATTCGCTTGGTCAGCGGTCCGTGCTTGGCCATAAGCATGTGCCGCTTGCAGGTCCGCGAGCACTCCCTTGAGGAAGTCGCCAGTCTGCCTTATGCGTTCGGCAAATGTCTCCGCACGCTCGAGTTGTGGCACTTCTCGAGCCAGCGCTTGCGGTCGGTCCACAGCTTTCACGTCCATTCGGGGGTGTCGTCCCGTATTGGCAAAGAATGGAGTCATGCCAGTTGTCGCCGACTCATGGTTGTTGAGTGCGAACTCTGCATTGGGCAGCAAGTCTGCCCAGTCGTCCTGCTGGTAGTTGGTGAACAAGCGTAGGTACTGCTCCAATGCCTGGTTAGTTCTCTCGGATTGGCCATCTGTCTGAGGATGGAATGCAGTCGACAGGTTCTGCTTGGTTCCCAGCAACGCGCAGAACCTCTTGAAGAATGCACAGGTCCACTGGGTTCCTCTGTCTGAGAAGACAATCTCGGGGACGCCATGCTTCGGATACACATAGGTGTAGATCAGGCGGACGACATGCTCGGCTTCCAGGCTGTTCGTTGGGATGAAGATGACTTGTTTCGAAAGGCAATCCGTCACTGTCAGTATGTTTTTGTAGGTAACGCCATCGATTGTGCGCTTGCTCGGCGGCAATTCTACAATGAAGTCCATGGCAATATGCTTCCATACGTCTGGTGGGGCTTGAAGTGGTGCTAGCAATCCCTGGTACTTGAGTCGTGACGGGTTTGCTCTCCGGCATGGTTGACAATTGCGGACGTACCGTGCTACGTCGCCTTGCATCAGCGGCCAATACATGCTATGGCGCTGGATCAAGTCGAATGTGCGTGCTGCTCCTTGGTGCCCTGCTATTGCGGTGTCATGATGGGCTCGAATGACCTTTGTCCGCAGGTTCTTGTACATGGGCACGTACAATCTTCCATTCACGAACAACTGGTCGTTGTGAATAAGGCAATCCGTCGCCGCTATCTTCTGCTTCTGCAGGAACTCGGATGAGCGTCGCGCTGCTAGGTCGGCTTGCAGTCGTCTTATACGAGTTGCAATTGATGGGTCTGCGTACGCTTCATCAATGAGTTCGACGAGGTCTTCTCCTTCGTCTTGGTGTTCAGGGTCTGCTTCGGCGGGTGCGGGCTCTTGTCCTGGCGCTGGCGCTGCGGGTTCTACTGCTGGTGTGGGCTCTGCTGTAGGTGTTTCTTCCTCCCCTTCCTCGTTGAGCTGCTCTTCTTCTGCTGCTTCTTGTCGTGCTCGTGCTCGGGTCATCGCGTATAGCTGACCTTCGTCGTCCTCTTCAGCCTTAGCAAGATGCATTGCGAAGTTGGCGATGTCAAGCATCTCTGGCTTGAGCACTACTTGGTGCTGATGTTGCATTCTCGGGTCCTCTACACCTTGTGGGATGTCCTGCGATCTCCGGGTCAGGCTGTCAGGCTTGGTACCCTGTCGCCCAGGCCGGTACGTGATCTTGAAGTTGAACTGAGCCAAGAATTCCGCCCAACGTGCCTGTCGCCGGTTCAGTTGCTTGGTAGTCATAAACCATTCCAGGTTCCGGTGGTCCGAGAGCACACGAATGGGGGCTTCATCCGTGCCTTGCCCGATTAGCTCATACTGCCATTCTTCAAAGCACTTAATGATGGCAAGCAACTCCTTGTCATAGATGTCGTAGTTGCATTCGTGCACGTTCATCTTCTTGGAGAAGTACGCTACTGGGCGTACGAGACCGTCCGGTTGGCGCTGCGATAGCACTCCTGCTGTGACCCAATCTGAGGCATCGGTTTCGACGATGGTCTCATAGTCCGGATTGAAGTGGGCAAGCACACGGCCTTTTGCCGACGTGAATCTGTCTTTCAGCGTCTCGAATGCCTTTTGACATGCTTCTGACCATTCGAACTTGACGTCTTTCTTCGTGAGCTCCACCATGGGTGATACCACGCGGGAGAATGCTTCTACGAATCTTCTGTAAAAGCCTGCGAAGCCTAGGAACGCCAACACGTCTTTGGCGTTACGTGGCGTATCCCAGTTGGCTATCGCATCTACCTTAGCTGGGTCCATCTCGATGCCTTCAGTCGTGAGGATGAGACCTAGGTACTTCACGCGCTTGACTGCGAATTCGGACTTCTCAATGTCCACAGGAAGGCCGGCTTCCATTAGCTTGTCCAGAACTAGTTCGACGTGCTTGTAATGGTCCTCTCGTAAGCGACTCGGAGGCTGTGACTTGTTAGGTCGTGAGAATGGTTGATGGATGCTAGAGGAAGGTGGTTGTGGGCCAAAGAAGCCTGAACCTCGTGTCTCGGGCTTTGCTAGTAATCGGTCGCGTTCGCGGCTACGACTGCGACTACGGTCGCGTTCGGCCTCGTCCATATCGGGTCGGGGTGTAGATGTCTCTTCAGGTGAGAAGTCGCTGTCGCTGTCGCTCCTGTAGTTGTGTTTGCTAAGTGCCGTTTGTATCTTGTTCGAGGCGATTGCGGCGCGCGATTCTTCTCGGGCTCGGTCGATTACTGTCTGTCTGGTCAATTCGCTCATACCAGGGTGTTGTACCTCTGGTGACTTGTCTGCTGTCAATACAGTGCTGTTTGCGATCCTGTATGTCGTGTCGAGAAGAAAAATGTGCGACTGTTGCACACCTTTCAGTCAGTCGGTCAGTCGGTCAGTCTGTTCGGGTCTTCTACGCGATACAAGATCGCTGTAGGCTATTCAGTTGGTTGATTGGGGTAGGTATTGCAAAATGTGACGGGCAGGTGGTAGACGAGTTGCAATACGAGTCTACGAAGAAGAGCGCGAGATGCGCGAGCTATTTAAATGCGCCGGAACAACGTTGTTCCGGGCCGATCTTTCACTGCAGGGTCCATTCACATGTGCCTGGTGTCGCTTCGTGACATATAGGGTATATATATACTAAGTCCTAACTAATATAGCTATTAGTTACCTAACTTATAATACTCCCCCTTTAGACTAACTACTATAAAGGTAGCCTAATTAACTTAATATTACCTATATTACTATATTAGTCTCGAATACCTTTACTAGCTTTAGATACTAGGTTCCTCGTTATAAGTAAGTATATACTAAGGATAGTGATCTTATTAGATCTACGTATATAAGAGATCTTTATAGACCTACTTTAAGTATATTATAGCCTTATCTTTTCGCTTTTAGAAGCGAATAGAAGGTCTTCTCGGCTTAAGAAGGCTCTTATAGTGAGGTAGTAGCGTATAGACCTTATAGGTATATATAAAAGAAGCTAGTTCTTTACTAAGTAACTCTCTCTACTTTATACTACTTTATACCTCTCTTACCCCCTTCTAGACTACTATATATACTTATATATACTAATAACTACTATATATATACTCTTAAAGCTTCTTAAGAAGCTTTAGTAAGGTATACTATATATATAATAATATTTTAAGGGTATTTACTAACTTATAAGTAGTATTATAGTAGATATTATTAAGTAGACTCCTATTAACTAATTTAGTAATACTAGTAATATCTTTAGTAGTAGAACTAGCTCTAATAACGGTAATAATCCTAATAAGTATCCTCCTAGTAATAGTAGAAAGGGCCTACCTATATCTAGTAAGCTCTCTAAGTATAAGGCCCTTATTAAGGTACTTAGACTAGTTAGGTATATTACTAATAATAAGCGTAAGATTACTAAGAGGAATATAACCTTATAGCTTACTATAGTATCTCTTAAGATTACCTTCTATAAGAAGAAGCTTCTAACTACTAAGGGTAGTATTACTAACCTACTAAACTAGGGTTAGATTAACGCAGCTACTTAGGACTTTGATTATATAATAGTCGACCCTTAAGGCCGTATTACTAATACTATAACTATAAATATTAACAGTAGTTAGAACTACCTTCCTACCTTATAGGCTTCCGCTATAGACTTCTTATTTAATACTTTAGTAGCGCCTATAACCGCTATAAGGAGAGATCTAACCTTCCCTTCTCTAGCTACTATACTATTCTAGGATAGTTTAAGGGCTACTATACTAACTATACTCTTAATAATTACTACGATAAGTATAGCTTCTTCTTTCTATAGACCTTATAGTAGGGTACTACCGGTCGTACTAGCTATCTAAGTCTAGCTAGTCTATCTAGAACCTACTAGTAGCTAGGTATAGGTTACTCTCGCTCTACTAGTACCGCCTTTTAGGGTAGTATATAAGCTAGTCGCTCTCCTCCTATTATACGTAGTAGTCCTCTACGTAAGAGCTTCCTATCTCTAGCTCTAGGCTCTCCTAGTATAAGTACCTTTAGATATAATTCTTAGATACTACCTACCTAGTGTTACGGTATGACAACACCGCAAAGGAAAACATCCTGGCACGGGTCACGTGCAAAAGATGTATGCGCGACTGTTACGGTATGACAACACCGCAAGGGAAAACATCCTGGCACGGGTCACGTGCAAAAGATGTATGCGCGACGTCCGCGACGCCTGACTGGGGACGACTCGTCGCGCATAGCGCGAAAGACGTACCCGCGACATGAGCGACGTCCGCGACGGTAGCGACGAGCGCACTTGTCGCAGAAGGCGCACATGGCGCGAAAGGACAGCCAAGACTGGCAAATCTCCTTTGTATTTAGGAACGCTGAGAATCCCTTATGGCTTCGACTGCGTTCAACTCATGTTACGATCTCACTGATTGGAATACACTCTTACTCCAATTATTCATCTTCGCTCAGTTTGCTTTAGCCTCTCCAAAGAATACCGCCACGTGACTTGACTTATCTCTCTTTTGAGATTAGCCCTGGAACGAGACATAACACCTAGCTTATTCTAAGCGATATAGACTAGCGCCTAAGTATCCTTAGGGCTCCTAATAATAGCTCTAGAACTATCCTCCTTAAGGTTCGTCTCCTATTCTCTAACTCCCTATCTTAGAATAAGATCACTACCCTAATTCGTTAGTTCTTATAGCGTCTAGGTACTAATAATAACTTTTAGGAGGGTACTATAACTAACTCGACTTCCTATAAGAGGGGTTCTAGAGGCTTTAGTAGTTCTAGTAGTAGGTAGTAGTCTAGAGGATATACTTATATACTTTAGGTCTTAGTAAGGTTCTTAGGATCTAGTTAGGACTAAAGGATAAGATAGCTATTATAAATAACGGCGGTCTACTTCTCTATTTCCTTTTACTTTTACTTTTAATACTATAGCTCCCTAGAATTAGGGTCTATAATAATGAACTAGATCTTACCTTAAAAGGTAGTTCTAAAGTAAGCCTCTCTATAGTCTAGTTATATAAGTATAGTAAGATATATAATACTATAAATAAATCTAGCCCTTAAGGCTAATAAATAAAGGCTTTCCTCTACTATCTTAAAATAAATAAAATATTACTTTATAAATACTTATAAATAAATAAAAGACTTATTATATATAAATAAAAGTATAGTTAGCTTCTAGAAGCCTCCCTTAGAGAATATAGTTTAGTAACTTTAGCTTTATAAGCTAATCTATAAGCTACTCTATAGTAGGGATATACTTAACTATAATTAAGCCTTCTTTATAAACCTATCTATAAAAGTAGTTCCTAAGTCTAATATACTTAGTTCTTTTATAGTTAGTATAATCTCTAACTAGTTTAATAGTAGACTAGTTATCTATAAAGATCTTAAAGGCTTAAGCTTTATAATTAGTTGTTTTCTAGGTTTTATAGAGTAGATTTCTTAACTATATTACTTCCCTATAGTATTTAGTTAAAGCTATATACTCTACTTTAGTACTTAATAGTACTATCTCCTTCTATAGGTTAGACTTCTAGATAATAGAACCTCTAGCTATTTTAACTAGAAGTCCTAAGATTAATCTACCTATTAGATCTCTAGAGAAATTAGAGTCTATATAGATCTCTAGCTTTAGGGATTACATCTTTCTAAAGATTAGGTACTTATTAATTATTCTAGTAACGTGCTTCACCACCGAGCGGGCCACACCACCGAGCGGGCCACTTTTGCCAAGAACTGTACCACTTCCACAGATACAGCTATGCAACCACCATTACAGCGTGTATTGTCTTCAAACGAGGCCAAACTGACCTTAGCTGTCCAGGCCACGAAACGCGACGCGACAATCACGAATTGACTTGCTGCAAAGGTATACGACGCGTCTCGAACCACACTAGGGTATCGATTGAATGGACGACCTCCTCGGGGTGACTGCGAGCCCAATTCGAAGAAGCTTACAGAGCTAGAAGAGAGGGTGATACTTGAGTACATACTCGAGCTGGATCTTAGAGGTTTCCCGCCATCAAAGGCTAGCGTACGAGCAATGGCCGATTCATTGCTACAAGAGAAGGGCCTCAAGCCCGCTGGTCTCAATTGGACAGACAGGTTCATTGGGCGGCATCGTGAGCTAAAGGTTCGCATGACACGTGGATACGATCGTCAGCGAGCCCTAATGGAAGATCCAGACGTTATCGAGAAGTGGTTCTTGCTTGTGCGTAATATGAAGGAGAAGTATGGCATCCTCGACCAGGACACCTACAACTTTGACGAGACAGGGTTTATGATGGGTGTTATTACGTCGCAGAGCGTCGTTACGGGTTCAGAAAGGCGTGGTGGAAAGAGGAAGGTCGTCCAACAGGGCAACAGAGAATGGGCAACAGTGATTGAGACCATCTGTGCAGACGGAACAGCGCTCCCACCCTACGTCATCCTTGCAGGCAAACAGCACATCAGTACCTGGTACCAAGACGGCAACTTGGGTCCAGACTGGACAATCGGGCTAACAGAGAACGGCTGGACCAACAATGAGTTCGGTATACGGTGGCTGGAGCATTTCCAGAAGCATACTGTAGCTCGTACGACTGGGGCATGGAGACTGCTCATTATCGATGGCCACGAGAGCCACAACTCGAAGGCATTCCAGAATCTGTGCAAGGAATACAAGATCTTGGCCCTATGTATGCCATCGCACGCCTCGCACTTACTCCAGCCATTGGATGTGGGTTGCTATTCGCCTTTGAAGAAGGCATACGGTGCTCAGCTCTCGGGCTTGGCACGCCAGCGCATCACTCATATCGACAAAGTAGAGTTCCTACGCGCCTTCCGGGCTGCCCATGACGCTGTATTTAGACAGGAGAACATCCTATCGAGCTTCAGAGGCGCTGGTTTGGTTCCATTCAATCCACAGGCAGTGATAGACAAGCTTGATGTTAAGCTACGTACGCCAACGCCTCCAGCTCCGGACTCTACCCCTTGGGAGTCGAAGACACCACGAACTGCAAAAGAATTCGACTCTCAATCGACACTAGTAACGAACAAAATGCGTGCCCGGGCAGGTTCATCGCCAAACTCGTTACAGGAAGGGGTGCATCAGCTTGTGAAAGGGAGTAGAGAGATAGCGCATCAGATGGCTCTTATGCGAAGCGAGATCAGTGAGCTACGCAAGTCTAACGAGGCCCTTACACAGCGGAAAGCACGAAAGCGCAAGTATATTCAGTCTAGAGGGTCTCTAACCTTCGATGAGGCGTCGCAATTGATACCTCCAGAGGATACTAGGAGGCAGGAAGTAAGTAGAGAGTCGCTAGATGGTGTTCGGCCAGCACCAAGGCTACGACGCTGCAAGCGATGTGGCGAGTCGGGGCATAACGTACGCACCTGTCAAGTAGACTTGCTAGATAGCGAAGAATCTGAAGAGGAATTGTCCTCCTAGTAACGATTCTGTAGGATGTCGTCGTGTTAAGATACCGTCGCAATCAAAGTGGAAGTGGTACAGTTCTTGGCAAAAGTGGCCCGCTCGGTGGTGTGGCCCGCTCGGTGGTGAAGCACGTTAATATATCTCTAAATATACTTTACTATAGTAATAAAATCTACTAAAGAATTAGCTAAGAATTTAGCTAAGTAGTTCATTATATAGGAGATATCTAGCCTTATCTAGTTAGCTAGGTACTAGAGTTCCCTAATTAATATATTAAATAGATTATAATCCTATATATTATATTATTCTTTATAAGCTTTATATGGGCGGTTAAGGGGATACTTAATACTTTTAGCTAAGTCTAGGCTATATTTCTAAAGTTTCTCTAAAGTATAGTACTTTTATAAGGGTAGCCTATAGCTAACTCTAATATATAATACGGCTATACCCGGCTTAGTATACCGTACGTAACGCGCATACGTATACTAGGAGACGCGTATAGCGTCTATAGAAGAAAGTAAGCTTTAGTTTATCTACGATTAAAAGATCGTAGGCGTACTATATATTATAATATCCCCTTATAACCTTACGGTCCTAATAGTTCTAAAGCTTCCCCTCGTTATAATCTATATACGCTATAGAGCCCGATCGCGACGCGTACGACGGCGAGTTGCCTACGCCCCCCCTAAGCCCTAGAGTATAGTAGTAGGCGCGTCGTATAGCCTTAGTTACGAGAAGAGAGGCCTTATAGGCTAAGATTAAAGAGTAAGAGATATAGCGGGAGATTGAGCGGCTAGAGATCTTACGCGCTATAAGCGCACCGCCTCTAGAGCGTATAGGAGGGAGGAGAGAAGATTACCTCCCTATTATAACCCCTACCTCTATCTCTATAACTACTAATAATAATATTATAGTACGAGGCGCGGCCGTAGCGTAGACGACGCGACCGCGTCTAAAAGAGTAGACGCCTTTTAGAGGGGATTCGATAAGGAAGGTAAGGGTATTCCTTTAGTAGCTCTTACTTATCTTCGCCCTCTTAGGTACTATATACGTAATAGACAAATTAAAGGTCCTATATAGGGTTACATACCTTAGTAGAGAGGTAAGTAAGCGATAGTATACTAACTATAGCGCCGTTAACCTTATAGGGTATATATACTAGGACTTTAAGGAGTTCTATCGAGACGTATACGGCGATCCTATAAATTGCGTACTTAACGTTATATTAGAGTACGAGATTACAAAATAGAAGGATAACTAGATAGCGCGATAGTTTACGACTAAGCTAGATATTAATGTCTACTAACTACCCTATGTAGGCCTGTCCGAGTTGTAGTAGTATAGAGCGGCGCTTATGTAAGTAGGGGTATTTACCGGTCCCGGGACCGTGAAATTAGGTCACGTGACGAGTAGCGTAGTAGCTAGATAAAGAAGAGGATTGGCGGACCTAAACCCCTATACCCTCTACTCGAGAGGTATGAATTGAATTGTTGCCTTAATGCTACGCTTACAATGCTTAACTACGTAGTATATATCTTAATAGCTATACTAGGTCCTACTAGCTTACCTAAATGTCTAATTAAACTTTAAATGAAATTTAGGCAAGTTAGACCCTAGGGACCCCCTCTAAACCTAAGGTTAATATAACCTATTAGTCGTTAATATATCCTCCCCCATTACGAACCTGTCCTTAGGTTCTAAAGCAGTGAGCCCGGGCACTATAGGTAGGGTAGTTAGTCGCTGTAAGCTAAGGTAGTCTTATAGTAGTATAATAGCTCACCCTACTATTTAGCTTAACATATAAGATGTTAGGCAATCCTAGGGCCTACTAGCGACAGTTTATAAAGATCGGAAGGATTCTTCTAACATAGACCGTAATAGTAACGTTAATAACCGCAACTCGCGCTATATTAGCATTAATCGAATAGGCTAGATAGTCGAATAATGCGGACGCCATTTATAAAACAAGTAAGTGTTAGTACTAGTAACCTAATAAATCTAAGGACGAGTCTATCGCGTAGCTAGAAAGTAAGTTAAGGGAAGATAAGTAACTATAGGAAACAAGTAAGATCTAAGGACTAGAAGCATCCGTACCCGAAGCATTAACTAGAATTAGAACTAGAATTAGAACTAGAATTAGAACTAGAATTAGAACTAGAATCAGAACTAGAAATCTATAGGCTATAGCTATAGCTAGAAAATCAACTAGAAACTAGGAGCCTATAAACCCGCACTAACTACTCAGTTCTACTTATTCTTACATAAGTCCTTTATCTAGACCTACTCGTTGTCGTAGCTAACACTAGTCTTATTAGACGCGTCCCTAAGTAGCTAGCTAGTAAAGTTCCTATAGTAGTTACGGAAGAAGCTCTTATCGCGCCCTTTACTTATAAAGCACATCTACTCGAGAGTAGTAACTAAGCTAAGCTACTTATCTATTAGTTTTATAGCTCGGACGCGCTAATTATACATCTTCTTATAGAAGAGCTCCGAGTCTAGGCAAACCGTAGCATTAAGCTACCTTCTAGTATTAAGGATAACTTCGTTATCGTTCTAAGACTTTAAACCTGCTAGGGCATCGGATAGAGTGCTAATGCTACTAAGGTGTACGGCCGGAGGGAAAGGATAGCTAGGTACTAGGCGGCGATATTTAAACCCTGTAGCGCTCTTACTCGGCGTCTTAAAGTTACGATAGAGGTCTATTACCTAGTATATACTCTAGCTTGTCTAAAGTTTAAGATAGTTATCGTCGCGGATCTCGATAAAGTAAGGGTTAATCTAACGTAGCGTCTTCTTATGTGCGGCCTACCTTATTAGAACGCCTGTAGTAGTTACTCGCATTTGCCTAGCGCTTAGGTCCTCTCTAAACTAGCTAATGCTGTTCTTACTTAGGTAGTTCTAAACCCTAACCGAGAAGAAACGCTTAAATCGGCCGTCTTCTATACAGTCGTTATTCCGGCACTACTAGATAAACTCTATAGTATTCTCTTACTTATAAAAACCGTGTAAAAACTCCGGCCTACTAGTGCCCTCTAAGTTAAGAGAGTATAGCATGTTAAGCCGGTTACTAGTCTAGTAGTTTTCAATTTCGAGGTTTAAGTCGACCCTAGTATACTACACTATAGCGTTCGCGTTACCCCCCTAATAAGCCCTATTAAAGCTAAAAATCGTAGGCCTAGGGAAGGAGATAAACCGAGTATAGTGTTAAGGGTGTAGCGCTACTTATAAGAGCTATAGCCCGGGGTCTTATCGTATAATCTGTTAGCTTAGAGAATACTACATGTTCTAGTAGACGCCGCCGTTACTAACCTTATTCAATTCTCGTAGGTACTATCGGTACACGTCGAATTCTCGACTTATTATCTCTCTAACCGTTTTAACCCGCGGCGCTAGTTTAGCGTTATTGTACTAGTATAGCATGTTACTATTAATGTAGGTACCGGTACTATTAAGATCGGCTTAGTTAGCTTCATTAATGCCGAATTTGTCGAGGATCTAGTTATAGTTAGTATACGTAACGATACTACTCGTAGTGCCGACTTTACCTCGAACGCGAAGGTAGCTAAGCGGGTTAATAGTCTTCTAACTACGCTTATTAGGACGAAACCACGACCCATTCTTTACCTTAATAGCTAAAAAACTCTTGCCTTTAAAGAGCTAGTCTTAAACCTTAAGCGCGCGCTTATATAGGGTATTAGCGGTAATACCGGGATTCGTAACGAAGTAGAGGGCCTTATAGTAGAAATCTCGAACATACTAATCGTATATTAATGTCTACTAACTACCCTATGTAAGCCTATCCGAGTTGTAGTAGTATAGAGCGGCGCTTATGTAAGCAGGGGTATTTGCTAGTCCCGGGACTAGGAAATTAGGTTACGTAACGAGTAGCGTAGTAGCTAGATAAAATAAGAGGATTAGCGGATCTAAACCTCTATACCCTCTACTCGAGAGGTATGAATTGAATTGTTGCCTTAATCTTACGCTTATAATGCTTAACTGCGTAGTATATATCTTAATAGCTATACTAGGTCCTACTAGCTTACCTAAATGTCTAATTAAACCTAAATGAAATTTAGGTAAGTTGGACCTAAGGGACCCCCTCTAAACCTAAGGTTAATATAATCTATTAGTCGTTAATATATCCTCCCCCATTACAAACCTGTCCTTAGGTTCTAAAGCAGTAAGCCCGGGCACTATAGGTAGCGTAGTTAGTCGCTATAAGCTAAGGTAGTCCTATAGTAGTATAGTAGCTTACCCTACTATTTAGCTTAATATATAAGATGTCAGGCAATCCTAGGGCCTACTAGCGACAGTTCGTAAAGATTAAAAGGATCCTTCTAATAGAGACCGTAATAGTAACGTTAATAACCGCGACTTGCATCCGGCGCACTATATTAACGTATACTACAAAACTAGCGAGGGAATAGAGCGCTATGTTAGTATTAATCGAACGGACTAGATAGTCAAATAATGTGAACGCTATTTATAAGATAAGTAAGTATTAGTACTAGTAACCTAATAAATCTAAAGACGAGTCTATCGCGTAGCTAGAAAGTGAGTTAAGGGAAGATAAGTAACTATAGGAAACAAGTAAGATCTAAGGACTAGAAGCACCCGTACCCGAAGCATCAACTAGAATTAGAACTAGAATTAGAACTAGAATTAGAACTAGAATTAGAACTAGAATTAGAACTAGAATTAGAACTAGAAACCTATAGGCTATAGCTATAGCCGGAAATTCAACTAGAAACTAGGAGCCTATAAACCCGTACTAACTACTTAGTTCTACTTATTCTTACATAACTCCTTTATCTAGACCTACTTATTATCGTAGCTAACACTAGTCTTACTAGACGCGTCCCTAAGTAGCTAGCTAGTAAAGTTCCTATAGTAGTTACGGAAGAAGCTCTTATCGCGCCCTTTACTTATAAAGCACATCTACTCGAGAGTAGTAACTAAGCTAAGCTACTTATCTATTAGTTTTATAGCTCGGACGCGCTAATTATATACCTTCTTATAGAAGAGCTCCGAGTCTAGGCGGACCGTAGCATTAAGCTACCTTCTAGCATTAAGGATAACTTCGTTGTCGTTCTAAGACTTTAAACCTGCTAGGGTATCGGATAGAGGGCTAATGCTACTAAGGTGTACGGCTATAGGGAAAGGATAGCTAGGTACTAGGCGTTGATACTTAAACCCTATAGCGCTCTTACTTAGCGTCTTAAAGTCACAATAGAGGTCTATTACCTAGTGCATACTCTAGCTTCTCTAGAGTTTAAGATAGTTATCGTCGCGGATCTCGATAAAGTAAGGGTTAATCTAACGTAGCGTCTTCTTATATATAGCCTACCTTATTAGAACGCCTATAGTAGTTACCCGCATTTGCCTAGCGCTTAGGTCCTCTCTAAACTAGCTAATGCTATTCTTACTTAGGTAATTATAAACCCTAACCGAGAAGAAACGCTTAAATCGGCCGTCTTCTATGTAGTCGTTAGTCCGGCACCACTAGATAAACTCTATAGCATTCTCTTACTTATGAAAACCGTGCAAAAACTCCGGCCTACTAGTGCCCTCTAAGTTAAGAGAGTATAGCATGTTAAGCCGGTTACTAGTCTAGTAGTTTTCAATTTCGAGGTTTAAGTCGACCCTAGCATACTGTACTATAGCGTTTATATTACCCCCCTAATAAGCCCTATTAAAGCTAAAAATCGTAGGCTAAGGGAAGGAGATAAACCGAGTACAGTGTTAAGGGTGTAGCGCTACTTATAAGAGCTATAGCCCGGGGTCTTATTGCATAATCTATTAGCTTAGAGAATACTACATATTCTAGTAGACGCCGCCGTTACTAACCTTATTTAATTCTCGTAGGTACTATCGGTACACGTCGAATTCTCGACTTATTATCTCTCTAACTGTTTTAACCCGCGGCGCTAGTTTAGCGTTATTATACTAGTATAGTATGTTACTATTAATATAGGTACCGGTACTATTAAGATCGGCTTAATTAGCTTAATTAATGCCGAATTTATCGAGGATCTAGTTATAGTTAGTATACGTAACGATACTACTCGTAGTGCCGACTTTACCTCGAACGCGAAGGTAGCTAAGCGGGTTAATAGTCTTCTAACTACGCTTATTAGGGCGAAACCACGACCTATTCTTTACCTTAATAGCTAAAAAACTCTTACCTTTAAAGAGCTAGTCTTAGACCTTAAGCGCACGCTTACATAGGGTATTAGCGGTAATACCGGGATTCGTAACGAAGTAGAGGGCCTTATAGTAGAAATTGTTAAGATGTAGCATCTTAAGGGGAGCTAACAGTTAGGTTGTGATCTGATAGCCTAAGGCATCTACGATGACTTAGCTTATCGGAAGACACCTTCTCTCCCCTTTAGATTAGATAGACATCTAACATAATTAACGCATTTGGTTCCTAATATATTGCTGTATGCCCTGTAGCTATTAGCTAGTTGAAGATTAATCTCTTACTCTACTCCGCTACTAACTACGTATCCTATAAGGTCTTAACTTAACAGGTTATAAGCCCGGGTTTGTGTAGGAGTAAGAGTAACCTATATTAGTATAGGTTACTTGTATCCCTTGCTATTATAGCAGAAAACATCTAGGAAGTAGAAGTCTACCCTATCTATCCTATTAAGGAGCTTAGTTTAATACTAAGTAATAGGTAATCTAGAAAAGGACTCTATATGGCTTACTATAAGCCAATACCTTAAAGACACTCTATAGGCAGAACTGCATCGAGATACTATTAAGAAGGACTTTAAGTAAGTTATTTAGAACTCTACTAGGAGAGACAGACCTGTGTCCTAGCTCCGAGACTATACTACTCTTTCTTTACCCTACTAAGTAGGCCTTAGTATCTACACCTACGAACCTTACTATTCTACACTAAAAGCCTTAGTAGGACCTAAGCCACGACTTTGAAGCATATACACCTTGTTTTATTACATTTAATTCATTATGGATTCACACTAAGAGAAAGGAGAAGGGAAGGGAAGCAAAATCCTAATTCTTAGGAGAGACAACTAGAAGAGATAGTTTAACCTTTAGAGATACAAGATAGAGAGCCAGTTAGCATTCTTTACAATTGATGACCTGTTAAAAGTGTTAGTTAACAATATTAAGGGCAAGAACCTAAAACTCTAGGAAGAGACTAAGATTAAAGAGATTCTTAATGCACTAACATAGATAAAACAAAATGCAGCTCATAGCTTTAGTATCCTAAGTAGGATTATAGAAGAAGATAAATTTAAGCTTAAGGGCTCTTACGAATCTAGAAAAGCTACTAAGATATAGGTGCATCTCTAGAACAAGTATAGCTAGGTGTTACTAACCTATACACATAAGCTTATAAAACAGTTTATGAACTTTGAGATAAGTAAAGAGTTCACTATTAGATCTGTATAGGCACACCTAGTGTCTCTTAGAAGGAGGATTGCTAATGTTGACCTAGAGGGCTAGCACTATAGGAAAGCTAATGTAAGAATAACCTAGCTTTTAAGCTCACTGCTACCTAACTACTATGTAGCTAGGGATACTATTATAGCTTAGCTAAAGATGGATTATAAAAGGACCTTAAAGATCCTTAAGGCTTAAGAGGCTAGATTAAATCCCTCTAAGGCTAAGTATAGTATAGTAGCTACCTAGGTTAGGCCCTTAGGTTAGGCAAGATCACTTTCCTGCCTTCTCTATAAGAAGGACTATCTTATTAAGGACTACCCTAGTCTCTCTAAGGTAAAGAAGGTCCTTAGATCTTATTCCTAAGCACTATCCTCCTAGAATGCAATACATGTTAAGAAGAGAAGATCTCTACTACTATCTTTAAGAAGAACACTAAGAGAGAAGTCCTCTATAGAGGAACTTAAGAAAATAGTAAAGAAACTTAGCTCTAATATACTATTACTCTAGAACAACTAGGCCTAGTCTCCTTCCTCTAAAACAAGGAAGACTAGGAAAGGTTTCTCTACCTAAGAGCTACCTAACTTATACAACTTATCCTAGAAGACAATGTCTAATAATAATAAGTATAATAAAGTAGCTTACTTAACTATAGAAGTCTAAGGTAAGTTCCCCTTATTAGAGTAGTTACTTAATTCTTGTGCTTTATCCTATATAACTAACTAGAACTGCCTCTTTAGATCTATGACTCCCTTAACAAAGAAGAAATAGATCAAAGTAGGAGGTAGGCATTTGTTAGCTACTTATATTAGGACTAGAGAGATAAGTAGGAGATCTAGTAGGAAAGTTGTTTTAGAAGATGTTCTACTTATACCTAAGCTAGGGGTAAACCTAGTTTCTTAGAACTAGTTTAGTAAGCAGTTTAGTGTCTAACCTCCTTTATTTTCTCTTATATCCCCCTCTAGCTAAACTGTTATCTAGAAAAGGCTCCTTAGGGGGGTTCTATTCATTAATGAGATTTCTCCTCTACTATAAGAAAGGGCACATTACTTATTATATGCACTACTAATAGAGAATGCCTTTGTAACTGCTAAATTAGAGACTAACCTAAAACAGTAGGAGCTTTAGCATAGAAGATCTACACACTTTAGGAAGAACTTGCTCTAGAATCTTTATAAGGTAATAGACTTAAAAGAACCTATTCCTGTTCCTAGGGATAGCTTCTACTAGTGTAGAGTGTGTTTAATAGTAAAGATAAAGAAGTATAAAGGCAAAGTTACTAAGAGAAGACCTAAAAGACTTGCCCTTGTATCTATTAATATATATAGTCTACTGCTAATATTAAGGCTAGGGTTTAAATACTAGCTTAAAATTGTTAATAACTTCTCTAGAAAAAAGTGGACCTGTCCTCTTAAGAAAAGAGAAGATGCTCTAGTTGCTCTCTAGAACTAGAAGATTAAGGCAGAGAGGAAATCATTAGCATAGTTAAAAGCAGTTAGGCTTAATAATGCAAGGGAACTTATTACATTAGTTAAGCAGTAGGAGAAGGATTTAGGAATTAGGCTAGAGCATACTAAGGCATATAATTCGCTCTAAAATAGACTAGTTAAAAGGTCAATACAAACCTTAAAAGACTCTATAAGGGCAATGCTTAAAGAGGCTAAGATGCTAATTAAATTCTAGCCTAAAGCACTAGAAGCCCAAACCTACATAAGGAATAAACTACTAAATAGTCTAGACTATAATAGGTTTAAGGTTTCACTAGATAAAGCCTTTAATAGTATTAAGCCAACTATTAACCATTTAAAGGTTTAGGGATATAAAGCTATTGTCTATATAGACATAAGATCCTAGCCTTAATAGGCAAGAAGTGATAAACTAATAAATAGAGGTAAAGAAGCAGTGTTTATTAGATACGTTAAAAACACAGCTAAGGCCTAGCTCTTTTAGGAACTAGATATAAAAGCTATTAAACAACACACACGTACAGACTTCTTTAAGGACTAACCTAGAGGTAATATAGATCTCAATGTTACAAAATTGAATCTATTAAGTAATGCACTAGCTAGGAGACCCTTAGGGAGGCTAAGGAAGGACATATCCTTAGAGTAACCTGTTCACTATTCAATTATTTAGTAGAGCAGCCTAGTAATAGCCTAGCTAAGAAAGCTGTTTATACAACTTCCCTAGCCTCTAAAGAATATAGGGGAATTTTAGAAAATCGAGAAGCTAATTAAGATAAGCTTACTAGATCCCTAGGAAAAGAATGTTACTAGGACACAAGTAACTACTCTTAGATCATCCCTTAGTAAGAGGAGGGCTAACTATAATGTTAAGGGCTATAAATAGAAACAGAAAGCCCTAAGATCTATAGTCCCTATACCTAAACTAGCTACTAAAGTAGGAGAAGCAATAGACCTCTTAGAGAACCTTACTGCTTACTACTAAGCTTTCTTTATAGCTATGCAATTAGTAGATGATTTAGTACTATAGGATAGTAAATTCCTAGAAGAAGTTAAGGAGATAGCCTTTATAGCAACTACAGAAGTTATTACATACAAGTAAGAGATCCTAATTCTAAAGTCCTACAAGGATGCTATAAATAACAAGAAATAGGGACACCTTTAGAAGGAAGCAATCTAGAAGGAGCTAGATACTCTATAGAGTAACAACACCTAGGAGAATGCTGTTCTACTAAAAGGAGTAAACTTGGTTACGTCAAGATAGGTCTTTAATATTAAAAGAAGCATTAGTAGAGCAATTAAAAAGTTTAAGGCTAGGCTAGTTGTAAGGGGCTTTTTATAGAAGTTTAGTGTTAACTTTATAGAGACATTTACGCCTACAGTTAGATAGGACACCCTTAGGGTGTTTATAGCTATTATGTGCAAGAAGGATCTCTATCTTTACTAAGTAGATATAAATAATGCGTTTATAGAAAGCACCCTCTATAAAGACATCTTTATATTACTACTACTAGGAGTTGAGCTTCTACTAAACATAGTGTTTAAGATCCTTAAAAGCTTGTATAGACTTAAGCAAGTAGCTAGAGATTGGAATCAACTCTATGTGTTAAAGCTTAGAGAGATTAGATTTACATAGTTAGAGGTAGATCTATGCCTACTTATTTATAAGGAAAAAGAGATTATAATTCTTACATATATAGATAACATTCTAATTACTACACTAAAGTTAATAGATGTTCTCTAGTTCAAAAGAGAACTTAATAAAGTCTTTAAGATTAAAGATCTTAGTGAACCTAAAAAGATCCTTTGCATAAGAGTTATAAGGGACAGGAGGAGAGGAATCCTAAAACTTAACTAGGGACACTTTATTAGGGACAATCTTGCTAAGATAGGGATAAACTATAAGAAGGCAGCACCTACACACTTACCTATAGATAGCTATAAGGCTCTTAAACCTTTAAGCTACATAGATAAGAGGTGTAACAAGGCAGAGTACTAGAGTATTAATAGTACAGGGATGTAGCTAGCAACAATTACAAGGCTAGACATTGCTTTTACCCTAGGAAGGATAAGCTTATTTATAAGTAACCTATCCACCTACTACATAAAGGCTTTAGAGAAGATTATAAGATATCTAAGGTTATATCCTAATCTTAGCCTTGTCTTCTCTAGGCATAGAGAAGGATGCCTAGTTAGATACTGCAACTCTAATTATGCAATAGACAAAGTAGATAGAGTCTCTATCCTTAGGTATGTCTTCTTCCTCTATAGGGCACTAGTCTCCTAGATAAGCAAGAAGCAAAAGTCTATAGCAACATCTATAATAGAAGCTAAATACATAGCTATAAATGTATATGTAAAGCAATCCCAATTCCTAGCTTCACTACTAAGGGAGATAGACTGTCTAGAGTTAGTAGGAGACTGTTCCTATTAACTAAGGATCACTAGAAACTAGGAGACTATGTTAAGCTTAAGACTAGTCTAATTAAGAGGTAATAACTAAGCTACCCTTACCCTAGTAAGGGATGTATGTGTTTATAACAAGTTAAAGCACATTAACATTACCTATAATGCTGTTAGGAAACTTTAGTGGAAAAGGCTTATTACTGTTAAGTACACCCTAACATCTAAGATAGTTATAGATAGGTTTATAAAGCTAAAGACTAGTTCACACTTCTAGAGGTTTATAAGCTAGCTTAACCTATTATAGAGGTCCAAATACTACTAATAGGAGAAGAGCAGACTATGACCTCCTATGTAAGATAAGTAGGAGTATTAAGATGTAGCATCTTAAGGGGAGCTAATAGTTAGGTTGTAATCTAATAGCCTAAGGCATCTACGATAACTTAGCTTGTCGGAAGACACCTTCTCTCCCCTTTAGATTAGATAGACATCTAACACAATCAACGCATTTAGTTCCTAATATATTGCTGCATGCCCTGTAGCTGTTAGCTAGTTAAAGATTGATCTCTTACTCTACTCCGCTGCTAACTACGTATCCTGTAAGGTCTCAACTTAATAGAAATCTCGAATATACTAATCGTACATTATAGCGCTAACCTTACTATCCCTCTTAAGAACCTACGAGATAGTATATTCGAGTATCTTAAGGCCCGCTATCCGGTACTTAGGTAGCTAGTTAATACTATCTACATTAATCGAGTTTCTAAACTTAATACTATAGTACCGCTTATTATAGGTGCAGTTAGCGCGCTTAATCCGGAGGGCCTCGTCTTCTTATAGGATCTAATCCTTAAAGACTAATACATCCCTAATTATAGCCGAAGGTAACATAGTAAGTATCGGATTACTATTCTTAGTTAAGGCCGGAGTAGATCGTAGGGTACTAACCGGTGTACCTAGCGGACTGCCCTCGCGTATAGGTGCGCCGTCTAGCGTTCGGTTAGGCGAGGATCGAGTAGGCGCAGTTATACCATTACCTATACTCTCGCCTATACGGAGCTACTTAAGTCGACTCGACTTACGACCGCCTCTCGATAGGACTATAGGCTAGGTAGAGGCTAGTAGTAGAGTTCGCGTAGTACTCTTTACACGTCCTTTACCTTTACTACCCGGTAGTAGCTAACGTAGCTAAGACTATTACTAGCTAGATAGTTTAGGTTAATCTATGCTGTCCTCTAGGGACGCGGACTTCTTAGTAATAGTACCCTCTATAAAGTATAGAAGGCTATCCTTATAGACGGCTAGGCGGTGTCTTCTAATAATCTCCCTACTCTTAGCCGACTACGGATTAATGCTACGTGCTTTAGCCTCCCTATCGCACCGGGTAAGATTACTAGGCTCTAGAATTCGCTTACGATCTATACTCTTACGGCCGATCCTTATACGCTAGATTAATGCCCTCTAAATTCTACTAATAGCCCTACTATAGTCTAGGTACTTGTTAATAAAGGCCGTAAACTAGCGGCGCCCGCTATTAGTACTATAAAGCTTAGAGATAACGCGTCGATTAAGAATCTTATTATCTATCTACTATAGCTAGTAGCGGGTAAGCGTAGCTCGAAGAGTCTTCTCTCGGTTACGAATCTCTAAATCGGTCTTACGAATCTTACCGACGATAGGAAATAAGACATTAAGCTTCTTATTACTAAGGAATTTATCCTAGTAGCTCTTGCCTATGCCGCTCTTAACTTCCTCGAAAAATAGGTTAACCTAGACGGAGTAGTCTTCGAACACCTTCTCGAAGCCCTTATAGAAGTCCTTTAACACCTTAACCCGCTTCTAAGGACTAAGCTCTCGGAACAAAACATTAGCGGCGAACTTCGGCGTGTTCGTATTAGTATGGACATGCTTAACGTTATCCGGTAGGCGAAGGGACTTGAACAAGGTCTAAGGTAGGCGGGTAAGCCTAGTAATAGTACTAGTAAGCGCTATGCTCGAGCTAGCCGGGCGTAACGATAGACTAGCTAAAGCTATAATGACTAGGATTCGCTAGTAGTAAGATCGTAAGAGTTAGCTATCTCGTAGTACTACTCTAGAGTATTAGTAAGCTTTAAAAGCTTAGTGTCGGGGTAGGGGCTTTAAAGAAGGTTAAGGTCGTAAAGAGAGAGAGGCTAAAGAACCGTCTAATGTATATAGTAGTAGTAGATAGATGTGTTAGTAGCTCTAGTAATAGTATTAGTGTTTAAAGAAAAAGAGAGGAAGTAGTAGGTAGAGAGCTACGCTTAAGTATACCTCTTAGCGTATGTCCCTATAACCGTTATAAGGTAGTAGCGCCGAGACCGGTCTTATAAGTAGTAAGAGTAGTACTATTAAGGTTATACTAAAGGTCCGATAACCCTACATGTAACCGAAAACCAGTGCTAGTGACCACCTAGGTAAGCATTCGGTAGGGCATGCCACGCTATTACGTGATCCAATTTACCGGTCCCGGGACCGGTAAATGTAACTCTACTAACTAAGGTCTAACTAAGGTAAGAACACCCTATGAAGTGAAGTCTAGATAACCGAATCGGCTTAATAAACTAAAGGGTATATGTAACATATGCCTAAGGGAAGTAAACTCCGTACGCTATTGCTAACTAATTAGTTCTTAGCCTCGATCCTACTAAACTGTAAAATTTCGGCTATAGAAAGGTTATAAGGCCTAACCTATAGCTTCTTAGATTCCGGCTTAGGGTCCGATCCCCTTTCGTTAACTCCTATAGGTAGCACGTCTTCGTCGGCAATAGGCTCGATCTCGTTCGAATTACTACTATCTTTATTAAGTTGAGACCTTATAGGATACGTAGTTAGCAGCGGAGTAGAGTAAGAGATCAATCTTTAACTAGCTAATAGCTATAGGGCATACAGCAATATATTAGGAACTAAATGCGTTAATTGTGTTAGATGTCTATCTAATCTAAAGGGGAGAGAAGGTGTCTTCCGATAAGCTAAGTCATCGTAGATGCCTTAGGCTATTAGATCACAACCTAACTGTTAGCTCCCCTTAAGATGCTACATCTTAACACTCCCACTTATCTTATATGGGAGGTTATAGTCTGCTCTTCTCCTATTAGTAGTATTTGGACCTCTATAATAGGTTAAGCTAGCTTATAAACCTCTAGAAGTGTGGACTAGTCTTTAGCTTTATAAACCTATCTATAACTATCTTAGATGTTAGGGTGTACTTAACAGTAATAAGCCTTTTCCACTAAAGTTTCCTAACAGCATTATAGGTAATGTTAATGTGCTTTAACTTGTTATAAACACATACATCCCTTACTAGGGTAAGGGTAGCTTAGTTATTACCTCTTAATTAGACTAGTCTTAAGCTTAACATAGTCTCCTAGTTTCTAGTGATCCTTAGTTAATAGGAACAGTCTCCTACTAACTCTAGACAGTCTATCTCCCTTAGTAGTGAAGCTAGGAATTGGGATTGCTTTACATATACATTTATAGCTATGTATTTAGCTTCTATTATAGATGTTGCTATAGACTTTTGCTTCTTGCTTATCTAGGAGACTAGTGCCCTATAGAGGAAGAAGACATACCTAAGGATAGAGACTCTATCTACTTTGTCTATTGCATAATTAGAGTTGCAGTATCTAACTAGGCATCCTTCTCTATGCCTAGAGAAGACAAGGCTAAGATTAGGATATAACCTTAGATATCTTATAATCTTCTCTAAAGCCTTTATGTAGTAGGTGGATAGGTTACTTATAAATAAGCTTATCCTTCCTAGGGTAAAAGCAATGTCTAGCCTTGTAATTGTTGCTAGCTACATCCCTGTACTATTAATACTCTAGTACTCTGCCTTGTTACACCTCTTATCTATGTAGCTTAAAGGTTTAAGAGCCTTATAGCTATCTATAGGTAAGTGTGTAGGTGCTGCCTTCTTATAGTTTATCCCTATCTTAGCAAGATTGTCCCTAATAAAGTGTCCCTAGTTAAGTTTTAGGATTCCTCTCCTCCTGTCCCTTATAACTCTTATGCAAAGGATCTTTTTAGGTTCACTAAGATCTTTAATCTTAAAGACTTTATTAAGTTCTCTTTTGAACTAGAGAACATCTATTAACTTTAGTGTAGTAATTAGAATGTTATCTATATATGTAAGAATTATAATCTCTTTTTCCTTATAAATGAGTAGGTATGGATCCACCTCTAACTATGTAAATCCAATCTCTCTAAGCTTTGATATATAGAGTTGATTCTAATCTCTAGCTGCTTACTTAAGTCTATATAAGCTTTTAAGGATCTTAAACACTATGTTTAGTAGAAGCTTAACTCCTAGTAGTAGTAACATGAAGATATCTTTATAGAGGGTGCTTTCTATAAACGCATTGTTTACATCCACTTAGTAAAGATAGAGATCCTTCTTACATACAATAGCTATAAACACCCTAAGGGTGTCCTATCTAACTGTAGGCGTAAATGTCTCTATAAAGTTAACACTAAACTTCTGTAAAAAGCCTCTTATAACTAGCCTAGCCTTAAACTTTTTAATAGCTCCACTAATGCTTCTTTTAACATTAAAGACCTATCTTAACGTAACTAAGTTTGCTCCTTTTAGTAGAATAGCATTCTCCTAGGTGTTGTTGCTCTATAGAGCATCTAGCTCCTTCTAGATTGCTTCCTTCTAAAGGTGTCCCTATTTCTTGTTATTTATAGTATCCTTATAGGACTTTAGAATTAGGATCTCTTACTTGTATGTAATAACTTCTGTAGTTGCTATAAAGGCTATCTCCTTAACTTCTTCTAGGAATTCACTATCCTATAGTACTAAATCATCTACTAATTGTATAGCTATAAAGAAAGCTTAGTAGTAAGTAGTAAGGTTCTCTAAGAGGTCTATTGCTTCTCCTACTTTAGTAGCTAGTTTAGGTATAGGGACTATAGATCTTAGGGCTTTCTGTTTCTATTTATAGCCCTTAACATTATAGTTAGCCCTCCTCTTACTAAGGGATGATCTAAGAGTAGTTACTTGTGTCCTAGTAACATTCTTTTCCTAGGGATCTAGTAAGCTTATCTTAATTAGCTTATCGATTTTCTGGAATTCCCCTATATTCTTTAGAGGCTAGGGAAGTTGCATAAACAGCTTTCTTAGCTAGGCTCTTACTAGGCTACTCTACTAAATAATTGAATAGTGAATAGGATGCTCTAAGGATATGTCCTTCCTTAGCCTCCCTAAGGGTCTCCTAGCTAGTGCATTGCTTAATAGATTCAATTTTGTAACATTGAGATCTATATTACCTCTAGGTTAGTCCTTAAAGAAGTCTGTACGTATGTGTTGTTTAATAGCTTTTATGTCTAGTTCCTAAAAGAGCTAGGCCTTAGCTGTGTTTTTAACGTATCTAACAAACACTGCTTCTTTGCCTCTATTTATTAGTTTATTACTTCTTACCTATTAAGGCTAGGATCTTATGTCTATATAGACAATAGCTTTGTATCCCTAAACCTTTAAATGGTTAATAGTTGGCTTAATACTATTAAAGGCTTTATCTAGTAAAACCTTAAACCTATTATAGTCTAGACTATTTAGTAGTTTGTTCCTTATATAGGTTTAGGCTTCTAGTGCTTTAGGCTAGAATTTAATTAGCATCTTAGCCTCTTTAAGCATTGCCCTTATAGAGTCTTCTAAGGTTTGTATTGACCTTTTAACTAGTCTATTTTAGAGCGAATTATATGCCTTAGTATGCTCTAGCCTAATTCCTAAATCCTTCTCCTACTGCTTAACTAATGTAATAAGTTCCCTTGCATTATTAAGCCTAACTGCTTTTAACTATGCTAATGATTTCCTCTCTGCCTTAATCTTCTAGTTCTAGAGAGCAACTAGAGCATCTTCTCTTTTCTTAAGAGGACAGGTCCACTTTTTTCTAGAAAAGTTATTAACAATTTTAAGCTAGTATTTGAACCCTAGCCTTAATATTAGCAGTAGACTATATATATTAATAGATACAAGGGCAAGTCTTTTAGGTCTTCTCTTAGTAACTTTGCCTTTATACTTCTTTATCTTTACTATTAAACACACTCTACACTAGTAGAAGCTATCCCTAGGAACAGGAATAGGTTCTTTTAAGTCTATTACCTTATAAAGATTCTAGAGCAAGTTCTTCCTAAAGTGTGTAGATCTTCTATGCTAAAGCTCCTACTGTTTTAGGTTAGTCTCTAATTTAGCAGTTACAAAGGCATTCTCCACTAGTAGTGCACATAATAAGTAATGTGCCCTTTCTTATAGTAGAGGAGAAATCTCATTAATAAATAGAACCCCCCTAAGAAGCCTTGTCTAGACAACAGTTTAGCTAGAGGGGGATATAAGAGAAAATAAAGGAGGTTAGACACTAAACTACTTACTAAACTAGTTCTAAGAAACTAGGTTCACCCCTAGCTTAGGTATAAGTAGAACATCTTCTAAAACAACTTTCCTACTAGATCTCCTACTTATCTCTATAGTCCTAATATAAGTGGCTAACAAATGCCTACCTCCTACTCCAATCTATTTCTTCTTTGTTAAGGGAGTTATGGATCTAAAGAGGTAGTTCTAGTTAGTTATATAGGATAAAGCACAAGAATTAAGTAACTACTCTAATAAGGGGAACTTGCCTTAGACTTCTGTAGTTAAGTAAGCCACTTTATTATACTTATTATTATTAGACATTGTCTTCTAGGATAAGTTGTATAAGTTAGGTAGCTCTTAGGTAGAGAAACCTTTCCTAGTCTTCCTTGTTTTAGAGGAAGGAGACTAGGCCTAGTTCTTCTAGAGTGACAGTATGTTAGAGCTAAGTTTCTTTACTATTTTCTTAAGTTCCTCTATAGAGGACTTCTCTCTTAGTGTTCTTCTTAAAGATAGTAGTGGAGATCTTCTCTTCTTAATATGTGTTGCATTCTAGGAGGATAGTACTTAGGAATCAGATCTAAGGACCTTCTTTGCCTTAGAGAGACTAGGGCAGTCCTTAATGAGATAGTCCTTCTTATAGAGAAGGTAGGAAAGTGATCTTGCCTAACCTAAGGGCCTAACCTAGGTAGCTGCTATACTATACTTAGCCTTAGAGGGATTTAATCTAGCCTCTTAAGCCTTAAGGATCTTTAAGGTCCTTTTATAATCTATCTTTAGCTAAGCCATAATAGTATCCCTAGCTACATGGTAGTTAGGTAGCAGTAAGCTTAAAAGCTAGGTTATTCTTACATTAGCTTTCCTATAGTACTAGCCCTCTAGGTCAATATTAGCAATCCTCCTTCTAAGAGACACTAGGTGTGCCTATATAGATCTAATAGTGAACTCTTTACTTATCTCAAAGTTCATAAACTGTTTTATAAGCTTATGTGCATAGGTTAGTAACACCTAGCTATACTTATTCTAGAGATGCACCTATATCTTAGTAGCTTTTCTAGATTCGCAAGAGCCCTTAAGCTTAAATTCATCTTCTTCTATAATCCTACTTAGGATACTAAAGCTACAAGCTACATTTTGTTTTGTCTATGTTAGTGTATTAAGAATCTCTTTAATCTTAGTCTCTTCCTAGAGTTTTAGGTTCTTACCCTTAATGTTGTTAAATGACACTTCTAATAGGTCATTAATTGCAAAGAATGCTGACTGGCTCTCTATCTTATATCTCTAAAGGTTGAACTATCTCTTCTAGTTGTCTCTCCTAAGAATTGGGATTTTGCTTCCCTTCCCTTCTCCTTTCTCTTAGTATAAATCTATAATAAATTGAATGTAATAAAACAAGGTGTATATACTTTAAAGTCGTGGCTTAGGTCCTGCTAAGGCTTTTAGTGTAGAATAGTAAGGTTCGTAGGTGTAGATACTAAGGCCTACTTAGTAGGGTAAAGAAAGAGCGGTATAGTCTCGGAGCTAGGACACAGGTCTGTCTCTCCTAGTAGAGTTCTAAATGACTTACTTGAAGTCCTTCTTAATAGTATCTCGATGCAGTTCTGCCTATAGAGTATCTTTAAGGTATTGGCTTATAGTAAGCCATATAGAGTCCTTTTCTAGATTACCTATTACTTAGTATTAAACTAAGCTCCTTAATAGGATAGATAGGGTAGACTTCTACTTCCTAGATGTTTTCTGCTATAATAGCAAGGGATACAAGTAACCTATACTAATATAGGTTGCTCTTACTCCTACATAAACCCGGGCTTATAACCTGTTAAGTTAAGACCTTATAGGATACGTAGTTAGTAGCGGAGTAGAGTAAGAGATTAATCTTTAACTGGCTAATAGCTACAGGGCATGCAGCAATATATTAGGAACTAAATGCGTTAATTGTATTAGATGTCTATCTAATCTAAAGGGGAGAGAAGGTGTCTTCCGACAAGCTGAGTCATCGTGGATGCCTTAGGCTATTAGATCATAACCTAACTGTTAGCTCCCCTTAAGATGCTACATCTTAACAATCTTCGCTATTAGCGACGTCTCCCTCCCCTATTACGAGATCGATCCTATTATCTAAGCTTAGTACTCCTATGTTATCCGGGCGAAGCTCTAGAACTAGCTTAAGGTTTTCTCGTGCCTAAATACCCTTTATTAGCGTACTATTAAGTTCCTCAAGAATATAGGTACTAAACTTCCTAGAGACACTAGACACCCGATATAGACCTTACTATCGGTAACCGATCTTACGTAAGAAGTCGTCCTTATATAGCTTATTGAACCTTATAATAAGGTCGCCCTTCTAGAAACTAGTAAAGTTAACATTCCGGTAAGAATTAAAGTAGTCCTTACTAAGTTCTCTTAGTCGCTTCCTTCGAGCATATAGCTCTTCTAAACTAAGGTCTCGAGCCTAGAGTTAACGTACACGTATAGAGTAAGAAGGTCCTTAGTCGTCCTTACCGATCCCTATTAATAATTAGCCTACGTCGGGTACTTAACCTTAATTAGTAGAATCGTGCGATAGCTATATAGGACCTAAGCTAGCGTTATTCTAGTAGTACGATAGGTCGTAGTCCTATTAGCCTATAATACAGCGGGTACCTATTACTCCTATCCGAGGTATATGTTCCTTATAAGCTTTACTAACGCTATAAGAATCGGACGGTGTCTAACCTCGACCGGAGTATTAGACTACGGATAGTACGGTAATATTCGGATCCTTCGAACACTAAGTCCTACGAGCAACCGCTTAACCTTAGCTATATAAACCGTAGCGTTATTAAGCACAATTTTAGTATAGTAGCCGTGCCTATAGAAGACATCCTTATATAGAAACTTAGTAACCGTCCTAGAGCTAGGAGGTACCCTCGTTACTCTAGCCCCGATCTAGTTACTAAGTGCTTCGCACGTAACTAGGAGGTATCTATTTTTATGTACTTAGACGGGGTCCGAGTACTACTTCTTACTAATAACCTAAGGGGTCGATAAGTAAAGCTCACTAGCGCGCCAGTTGCCTTCGCGAAACCTATAAGGAGCATAACTTCGAACCTACGTAGAGACATCGGTAAAGCACCCGTCCTAGTAATACTGATTGGAAATAAGGTTATATACGACCTTAGCGCTACGGTAACTGTGTCTTTTATAGTATTCTATAACGATCTCCTTCTAAGCCTTATTATCGTTAATTACAAGTTATAACGGTACTCCTCGGCCCTTCTAGAAGAATAGCAATTAGTCCCGGATAAAGAAATTGACGCTCTTCTTTACTAGCCGCCGGTACTTAGCGCGGGTAATACTATCGGGTCGGGTCCTAGTTTCTATAACCTAAGTAAGTTGCTAAGAGCTCTTAGAGTATTAGTCCCCGAGATATCGTGTTTTCTAGATCTTAACTAGATAGGTATCGACCGGCTCCGGGTACCCGAATAGTTTATTATTAATTATCCGGTCGACTTCGTCTTCGTTAGCTTCTCTAGGTTCCTAAGGTATAGAGGGCCTACGAGATAGGGCATCTAGGCTAGTGTACCTAGTCCCCGTAACGTGCTTTACTTCGAACGTAAATAGCCTAATCTATGCGGCTTTTGTTTTGTGCAATTTTTCTGTACTACAATGAGCGACGCGTACGGCATATGGCGTACGGCAGGGGAGGGCTTAGGAACAGGAACGGCGACACAAGCCACGAGTCGTGATATGGTAGTGTCGATAGCTGTGTATTACCATCGAAGAGGCGTTGCCAAAACCGCAAACCATGCGAGCGCTGGTCACAAGTATTACCTGACAGACGTGACAGCTGCAGCCATCGTCTGAGTGGCTTTAGATGATTGACCTCGCAGCTGTTTCGAATCAATCACCATGAGCCATATCGCACAAGAAAGTGTTGAGTACTTGCGACTGTTCCATGCCTTCGAGACCGCTGCCCCAAATCGTCCTAGCACTGAGCAGGGGGAAGAATCATGCATATCCACATGAAGATTGTGTAGCGTAGCGCAGCGGCAGCGGACCGACAATCCCAGCCAGATCCAGGATCACAGCGAATCGTTGTGCTGAAAGCGGCAGCTAAAGACACTTGTGAATGCAACGCTGGAAGACGCTGTACTGTAGTTCATACAGTACGATCCTAAAGTCCTTCCACACGAACAAAGGCATGCAAGCAAAAGCATTGTCCTACGGTTACGGCAGCTGCTCGGCTCCTCGATCTTTCCAGGTTCCGGCTGGGCGATCGGCATCTTGTCCAAGAAATGCGGCAGAATGTTACCGCACGACCAATGCAGCAGTTCGTTTTACGCCACAGGCATCAGGTGTGGATACCGACTCGCATCGACGGGCACATACAGACGGAGCAGGCGAGACTAGTGAGTGGAGATAAACAATCAGGTTCGTGCCTCGTCTCCTGGGCGTCTGGATAATATAAGTATTCGTCCTTGTGGCCTCGCGACATTCCTGCTGTCCCTCTGTATTGTACGCTTTTCGTTGCTGTGACGGGTTTGGATTCCAGATACCAGCGACCTGGTTCTTAGTTCTTACATACCTTCATCCTCTAGGGTCTATCCGTTTGCAGAGTCCCGCTGATTGGCGCGCATCGGGTCAAAAAACGGTCTCTCTCCCAGGGCGACGGAGTTTTAGCGCAATCGGCTTCCGGCCCCACAGGCCCCTCCCAGGACAGACGGTGAGATGGGGAAAGTTGAGCACGAACTCAACCTTGGACATGTCGGCCACTTTCACAGTGGACAAGGGACAACAATAGCAGGAAATGCAGAGGCTCCAAGCTCGGGTGTGCAACCCTCTGCCAGAGATCAGGAATCTGGCCCAGCGACTGAGGCTCATGAGCAGCGGGAGAGCTACATCACGAACTCGAGTAATGAGAAGGACGATGTTGCTTCGACGAGGAGGCCTTCGTGGGATGATGATGAAAAGAGGCAGCATCATGCCAATGGTGTTAACGTCGAGGGTGCGCGTAGGGAATGGTCGCATTTGCAGCGGGAATTGAGCCACATTTCACGACAGCAGTCGCGAACGAGCAGGAAGAGTGCGAGGCAAATCAATGAACTTGTACAAGACCTCGAGAAAGCTACGTCCAGCCCCGCGGCGAGTGAGGACGATGCCTTCGATCTGCAAGAGTATCTACGGTCGAGCAAGCAGCTGGAAGAGGAGTCCGGCATCAAGAGCAAGAAGATTGGAGTCATATGGGAGAATCTCACAGTAAAGGGCATGGGAGGTGCCAAGATCTTCGTCAAGACGTTCCCGGATGCGTTTACAGACTTCTTTGGCTTTCCGATCAAGTTTACGATGGGCTTGTTCGGGTTTGGCAAGAAGGGGGAGGAGGTAAACATCTTGCAGGACTTCAAGGGTGTTGTTAAGCCAGGCGAAATGGTGCTTGTGTTGGGACGACCGGGGAGTGGATGTACTACTTTCCTGAAGGTCGTTGCCAACCAGAGATTTGGATACACTAACGTTGAGGGCAAGGTGCTCTATGGACCATTCACGAGCGAGGAGTTTGAGAAGCGTTATCGGGGTGAGGCTGTTTACTGCATGGAGGATGATGTGCATCACCCAACTTTGACAGTCGGACAGACTCTGGGCTTCGCGCTCGAGACGAAGGTCCCTGGAAAGCGACCTGGAGGCCTCACTACCAACCAATTCAAGGACAAGGTCATTGATATGCTCCTCCGCATGTTCAACATTGAGCACACCAAGAATACCATTGTCGGCAACCCGTTCGTGCGTGGTATTTCTGGTGGCGAGAGGAAGCGTGTCTCTATCGCTGAGATGATGATTACTGGTGCTGCAGTGTGCTCGCACGACAACAGTACCCGCGGACTTGATGCATCAACAGCTCTCGACTATGCCAAGTCATTACGAGTTATGACCAACATCTACAACACAACGACCTTCGTCTCGCTATACCAAGCATCAGAGAACATCTACTCCCAATTCGACAAAGTCCTCGTCATCGATGAGGGTCGGCAAGTCTTCTTTGGCCCTGCCCACGAAGCTCGCGCGTACTTCGAAGGACTCGGCTTCCGCGAGAAGCCTAGACAAACGACCCCCGACTACCTCACCGGCTGCACCGACCCGTTCGAGCGAGAATACAAGGACGGCCGCGACGCATCCAACGCTCCATCCTCCGCCGACGATCTCGTCGATGCCTTCAACAAGTCCAAATACGCCACCTTCCTGCAAAACGAAATCTCCGAATATCGGAAAGTAATGGACGAAGAGAAGCACGTCTTCGAAGACTTCCAAACCGCCGTTGCCCAAGGCAAGCGCCACGCGCCGAAAAAGTCCGTCTACTCGATTCCCTTCTACCTCCAAATGTGGGCTCTGGTGAAGCGCCAATTCATCCTCAAGTGGCAGGATCGTTTCTCCCTCGTCGTCTCCTGGATCACATCTATCGTCATCGCTGTTGTTATCGGAACCGTCTGGCTGCAACAACCCAAAACCAGCGCTGGTGCTTTCACCCGTGGTGGTGTCTTGTTCATCGCTCTCCTGTTCAACTGCTTCCAGGCTTTTGGTGAGCTTGGCACGGTCATGATGGGGAGGACGATTGTCAATAAGCATCGGGCGTACACGTTCCATCGACCGTCTGCGCTGTGGATAGCGCAAATTCTGGTCGACCTGGCATTCTCGGCCGTGCAGATTCTGGTCTTTTCGATTATGGTCTACTTTATGTGTGGACTTGTCTACGATGCTGGAGCGTTCTTCACGTTCTATCTGATCATTATCACTGGATACCTCGGGATTACGTTGTTCTTCCGGACTGTGGGTTGTCTTTGCCCGGACTTCGACTCGGCGATCAAGTTCGCTGCAACGATCATCACTTTGTTCGTCTTGACTTCTGGTTACTTGATTCAATATCAGTCACAGCAGGTATGGCTCCGCTGGATCTTTTACATCAATGCCCTGGGTCTTGGATTCTCGGCTATGATGGTCAACGAGTTCAGCAGACTTGACCTCGAATGTGATGGTACCTACCTTGTTCCTTCCGGTCCAGGCTATGGCGATATCGCGCATCAATCTTGCACGCTCGCTGGCAGCACTCCAGGCCAGTCCTTCGTCTCGGGTACCGATTACGTGGAGACATCTTTCTCGTATAGACCAAGCGAGCTGTGGCGCAACTGGGGCATCATCGTTGTGCTGGTCGCCGCTTTCCTGGCAGCTAACATGTTCCTCGGAGAATACATCAAGTGGGGTGCCGGGGGCAAGACTCTTACATTCTTCGCGAAGGAAGACAAGGACCGCAAGCAGCTCAATGATGCTTTGAAGGCGAAGAAGGCAGCACGACGCGAGAAGGGTGAAGCGAGCGAAGGCTCTGATATGAAGATCGAGTCAAAGGCAGTACTTACTTGGGAAGAGCTATGCTACGACGTGCCGGTACCTTCAGGACAACTGCGATTGCTGAAGAACGTCTTTGGATACGTCAAGCCTGGCCAGTTGACTGCATTGATGGGTGCATCTGGAGCTGGTAAGACTACGCTTCTTGATGTACTTGCTTCCCGCAAGAACATTGGTGTAATCACCGGCGACAAGCTTATCGATGGCAAGCCACCTGGCACTGCTTTCCAGCGCGGAACAAGTTATGCCGAACAGCTTGACGTGCACGAGGGCACACAGACTGTACGGGAGGCTTTACGTTTTTCAGCTGACCTTCGTCAACCATATGAGACAGCGCAATCAGAGAAGTACGCCTATGTCGAGGAGATCATCGCGCTCTTGGAAATGGAAGATATTGCGGACGCTGTCATTGGAGACCCAGACGCTGGACTTGCCGTCGAACAGAGGAAGCGAGTCACCATTGGTGTTGAACTTGCTGCGAAGCCTGAACTGCTGCTCTTCTTGGACGAACCGACGTCCGGTCTTGACTCACAGAGTGCTTTCAACATTGTTCGTTTCTTGCGCAAGCTCGCTGGGGCAGGTCAGGCTATTCTTTGCACGATCCATCAACCTAACGCATCGCTGTTCGAGAACTTCGATCGTCTGCTCCTGCTGCAGCGTGGTGGAGAAACCGTCTACTTCGGTGACATTGGCAAAGATGCATGCGTTCTGATCGACTACTTCCGCAAGTACGGCGCACACTGTCCACCAAACGCCAACCCAGCCGAGTGGATGCTGGACGCCATTGGTGCCGGTCAAGCAGCGCGCATCGGCGACAAAGACTGGGGCGAAATCTGGCGCGATTCAGAAGAGCTCGCAGCCACCAAGCAGGAAATCGTCCGCATCAAGCAGGAGCGCATCGAAGAGGTTGGCTCGCAGCCCGCGGTTGAACAGAAGGAATTCGCAACGCCACTCTGGCACCAGATCAAGACCGTTCAGCTCCGAACGCACAAGTCTTTTTGGCGATCACCTAACTATGGATTCACCCGACTGTTCAATCACGTTATCATCGCACTTCTGACAGGTCTCATGTTCTTGAACCTCGACGAGTCGAGGACGTCCCTACAGTACCGAGTCTTCATCATCTTCCAGGTCACCATCTTGCCGGCACTCATCTTGGCCCAGGTCGAGCCGAAGTACGATCTCTCGCGACTGATCTACTACCGCGAAGCTGCCTCGAAAACCTACAAGCAGTTCCCCTTCGCAGCGTCCATGGTGTTGGCAGAGATGCCATACAGCATCATCTGCGCTGTTGGCTTCTTCCTCCCGCTCTACTACATTCCAGGCTTCAGCCACGTTTCGAACAGGGCTGGTTACAACTTCTTGATGGTCTTGATCACTGAGCTGTTCTCTGTTACCCTCGGCCAGATGGTTTCCGCCTTGACCCCAAGCACGTTCATCGCTGTGTTGCTCAACCCGTTCTTGATCATCATCTTCGCCCTCTTCTGTGGTGTCACGGTTCCAAAGCCGCAGATTCCAGGTTTTTGGCGTGCGTGGTTGTATCAGCTTGATCCGTGAGTTCAGCTTCGTTGCCTCTTGCAATCACTCCAGCTAACACCTCGCAGCTTCACCCGCCTCATCGCCGGTCTCGTGGCGAACGAGCTCCACGAGAAACCAGTGATCTGCACAGACGTTGAGTTCAATCGCTTCACCGCGCCCGCGGGCCAGACTTGTGGAGAGTACATGTCCGCATTCTTCGCCGCGGGAGGACCAGGCTACATCGCCAACAATGCGACCTCGGACTGCTCGTACTGTGCTTACCGTGTTGGTGATCAGTTCTACGAGCCGCTTGGCATTTCGTGGAATCACAGATGGAGGGACTTTGGGATTCTCACGGCGTTCATTGGGAGCAATTTGATCTTGCTATTCATTGGGAGTCGCTACCTGAACTTCAATAGACGGTAGAGGGACGTTATGGTGAAAGGTGTTGAACTGTAATTGCTTGCTGGCATAGTAGCGTGGGTGTTTGGGATAGAGGTGGGCGGGCTGATGGTGGCATTACTGAACACTTTGTGGATGGATACAGATGTACCAAATCGACAGCATAGAGAGAGAATTGGAGATGCAGCCCTGCATAACGTGTTGCCACGTGAGCGCCATGTGTTGAAACAAACATGGAGTGTGCGAGTTGGATGGTTGCTGTGGTTGTGACATGGACCCTGATCGGCCGGTGCACGTTATGATTGGTTCATGTCCCGACGTGGATGAGTTGGTTCGTACCTCGTATTCAGCATCTAGAGACTCGCAACTCTAGTATTATGTAGCAAGGTCTGCGTCCGCGCACATGCGTCTTACTTGATCACATCGCTGCCAGCGCTTACATTGCGGACGGTATCGAGTACAACACGGTATCAAAAGCGGTGGCAATATAATACGCCGTTGATGCACACATAGCCGCGCCTGCCTCCGTACTCCAACGTCACTTTCTCTGCCATCCTCCTTCATCAAACCACAATAAACACAAAGATGCCTTCCGTACTCACCGCCATCGGCGCTCTAATCATCGCATACTCCTCGACCTTCGTCTACAACCTCATCCGCAACCTCAACAATGCTCGAAAGTCCGGAATGCCCTGGTTCATCGTCCCCATGGACCAGAATCACTTCATCTGGATGACCACCTCAGTGCCGCTCCGGCCGATCTTGAAGAAATACCTCCCAACCTGTATCTACAACCGCCTCTCCCTGACAATCTACGGCTTCGAATTCCACGAAGGACTTCGACCATACAAACAGTACGCCGCTCCTCAAGGAGACTCTAAGAATCTGGTCATGGTCTCAATGGGGAAATACGAAGTCTCCACCCGAGATCCGGAAGTTGTCACAGAAATCCTCCGGCGGCCGAGGGATTTTGTCCCGCATGAGTTTACAACTCTGTTCATGTCGAGATTTGGACATAATGTGCTGACGTCGGAAGGGGATGCGTGGGCGCGGCAGCGGAAAGTCGTGGCGAGTACCATTAATGAGAGAATTTCAAACACAGTGTTTAAGGAGAGTGTTGAGCAGACCCAGGGACTGCTTGGGGAGGTGGTTGGGGACGGAGAGGAAGGGGAGACGACGAAATTGTTTGACATGATGAAGAAGATTACGATTAATGTTCTGTCTGGAGCTGGGATGGGGTCCAGTGTACCGTGGAGTGACGAGGAAAATGCCAGTGTGAAGCCGAAGGAAGGCTTCAGGCTGACATATATGGAAGCTGTGAAAGTGTTGATTGAGTGTGTTGCTGGACCGATTATTTTGCCAAAGTGGTTTCTGTACAACTATCCGAGTTTCCTCCCTGGGCAGAAGTTATTGAAGAGTCTGAGCTACGCGATTGATGAGTTCCCTACCCACACCATGGACTTGTTGGAGCAGGAGAAGCAGCGCACGGCAGATGCAGGTGGTCAGACGAGGAGCAACATCATGAGCCAGCTCCTCCAAGCCTCCGAGGGCGAAAAGGGCGCCAAAGCTCTCACTGACGACGAGAGGGTGGGCAATCTCTTCATCTTCACGGCAGCTGGCTTTGATACCACTGCCAACACTTTATCTTACGCCCTCGTCCTTCTGGCAAGGTATCCGCAATGGCAACAATGGATTTTCGAAGAAATCGACCAAATCATGCCCACAGACCCTACCGCAGACCTCGACTACACCGCAATCTTCCCCGAGGCCACACGCATTCTTGCCGTTATGCTCGAGACGCTCCGAATCTACACGCCAGTCATACACTTGTCAAAAATGACCAAGGCACCTCAGACCATTACCACCTCACACGGCACATTTTGGATCCCGGCAAACGCTACAATCTACCCAAGTGTCTGCGGCCTCCACGTTGATCCCGATGTCTACAGAAACCTGAACCTCAAAGAAGGTGAAAAGCCCAGCCAAAATGACGAGAATCTGTTCCGTCCCACACGCTGGCTTAACAATACTGATGACGGCAGCCTACAACTCTTCAACCCGCCTAAAGGATCATTTATTCCCTGGTCTGCCGGCCCACGTGTATGCCCAGGACAGAAAATGGCACAGGTCGAGTTCGTTTCGATCTTTCTGTCCTTATTTCGGAAGCATAAGATCGAGGCGGTGGCGCTCCCTGTTGGCGCACAAGGCAAGCTCGAGAGTCAATTGCAAATAGAGTCGAGACTCGATGCGAGGATGAGAGATAGCATCAGTATCTTGACGCTGCAGATGAATGATGTGTATAATGTTCCCGAGGGCAGTGAGAAGAGCTTGAAATTGAGGTTGAGGAAGCGCGCTCGATAGAGCTAAGGACAGAGCGGTAGTGTACTGTACTGTACTGGTGTATCTCATATCACTGTTATCAATCCCTGGCTTTGAACGCTATCGAGTGTCATGCTGTCGTGAATTCACATTCACCCAACATCTCCATTAAGAAATCGTAGCGAATCCGCAAACCCATATCCCTTGCCTTCGCGGTGAGTTCGTGGCATTCATCCGCAAGGATTTCGCCAACGATGGGTCTGCCGCAATACTCTTGAACTTTAGCAGTCTTCCCACTAGCTAGCGGTATCTGCCATGCATTTTAAAAAAACTCTCACTTTCTTCTCCACAGTCCCACCATCGACCAGATCCTGGAATGCCTCCTCAAAATATCGTCAAAATCCGGTCGTCCAAAGTGGCTCCGCTGCATCGGCCCAGTGAGCGCAGAATACTGTGCTTCATCTACCCTGTACCCATCAAGAAGATATCGAAAGACGCAGGTCGCGCTCCTCTTCCTTTTCATCGTAATGTGAGTATTAACATTGAGATCGAGCTGATTGCGCTTCTTCAAAGGTCCCGCACCAGCAATACTACTATTGAGGAGATCAGAGAACTAAGGAGAATTGTTCTTTTCCCGAACCGTCCAGTGGAAATCAACGCGGCGGTCGGGGTTCGTGTAGCGGGTTGAGGCAAGTTCTTGTTCTTCTTTGTCGAGTTGTGCTTTCGCTCTGTTTTATCCTTACAAGCATCCCGACGGCGAACTTGTAGCGCGCGACCGACTCGTCTTCATGCTTGACGATTGCAAGGCACACGGGGTCAGGAGTGACTCTCTACCGAAGGACTGGTCTGAAATTTGACTTTTATTTCAGCACCCAGAGGTTTAAACAGGATGCAGCTCTGTCGGACAAAGACGGCAAGCGACGTCTTGGCCATCCCATCACCGAGCATCTCAGTCAAGACCCAGACTCGGCCTCTAAGAGCACAGAACCACAAAGTCATGTGATATCGCCCATGGGTCCAAACGAGCGTGCCCAGCGCTCTGCTACATTCTCAGCTATCAGCACCGGCACATTCTCACGACAGCACTATTGCCGTGCGTACAAGAGAAACTGGACTGAGGCGAGCAATGCGGAAAGAGCAGACTGGCTTCGACAGCAGAACCTTGCCAGAAAACCGTCTACACGACTGGCGTCAGACCCAATCCGCGAGACTCCAAGCAATACTCAAGTGCGTCCGCGCACCCAGAACCTCCAGCTCAGCAGATCCATAATCAAGGAGCAGCGGCTCAAGACCATGGGCCATGTCGCGTTGGGGAGTGAAGTGGTGCATAGGGAAAGATCAAGGCTATACACATGTCTCTTGGCGTCCATCGGGTCTAAAGAGGCGCCATTTCGGCCGGACTTTATGCTCGCTCGCTCGGGGAAGCAGCTATAGCGGAGTCATTCGCGGAACTTCTTGCCGTACGAGAATGTCAGTAACATTTGTACATCAATTTTCGATACGCCATCTTATCGCGTCCCACCGGTCTGCTTGGTCGTGTCACATGCAAGTACTTCCGTGCCCAAATGCCGCAGCAACGTGTCGCGATCCACCGGGCCTGCTTGGCAGCGTCACTTATACTAAGGGCACTTAGGGATTTCGCCACTCCGTCCTGATCTTGCTCCTTATGTATCCGCCCGAACCAGCTATAGACAACCGCAGTATCGATTCACCTACCCGCCCGCAGCCTAGAATTGATAGGTTTTGGTTGGATTTCAATTGGAAGGAAGGGGAGAGAAATTGTGTTGGGAGCTAGGAGACTGTTGTATGTTTCCCTTGCACGTATTTACATAGCTTCAGGCCTACTTTTTGGCACATGCGAGTAAGTAGCAACCAGACTAAGCGAAAGCACGTACCCATATAGCGCTCGGACCCCTAGTCCTTGTGCTTCTTATTTGTCCGGTTGCCGTGGCGTATTCATTAGCTCTACTCAGCTCTTTCATCATCACTTATCAATGGGTTGGGGAATATTGTGCCTCGCGAATTTGCGAAGCTTTCTGCGCAAGAAGGTGCGAGTGCTACGAGGTAAGAAGTTTCGGTCTGGCGTTGTCTAGCTGTCAATTTTACGTGCTTGATCAACGAAGTTTGTAGCGGATGTTCTAAGGGTTGCCGAAACTCATGACTGGATATAAGTGTTTTCTCAAGAAGACCTTCTTGAATGTGCGCTCGTAGTAGCATTTTCCTTTCAGAACCGGACACCGCCCACGACCGCTTATGAGAGCACGAAGCTGCAACGATTGCGGATACATTGTGGCATCTTCCTTCACTGATCCGGCTTGTCTCGTCCACTTCTGGCAGGAAAGGAACCTTCGCGCGCGTGTGCTACGCGATTGCATACTGATTGTAACGACTGAGAATCGTACTGCAGTGGCTCTCACGACCAACGGTCCTGACAACGACACCTAGACCAGGACCGCAATCTATACCGCATGCATATTGGGACTATTGCAGACAAACAATAGCTGCCAGCGCGACGACGAACAAGACGGAGTAGTCTGTGGCTCATAGTGCTCGGAAAATAGTACCGGCGTTAAAGCATTAAAGCCCTTCCTCTTAACGAGCATGATGGACCATGAGAAGTTCAAGAAGGACTTCGAACAGTCTAACAGTGGACATGATCCTGCTCACAACATGGAACCTAAAGACGAATTCGAAAGTCCCGATCGATCAACATCTCCCGAATCACACCTGGACGATGCGGACCAGGAAGCACAACAAGCAGCCTTAACCAAGACAAAATCGCTTGGGGAGCGAGTCTCACTCCCACGTGAAATCTCCGTCGTCGCCATCATATGCCTCGCCCAGTTCACAACCCAAGTCGGACAGGGTCAATGCTCGTCAATCCTCCACATGTCGGAATCGAGGACTCTAGAAGTCCTCAGCTGGCTCATTGCTGGCTACTCACTGACAGTTGGGACTTTGATCCTCTTCTCCGGCCGACTTGGAGACTTATTTGGGTGGAAGAACATGCGGGTCATAGGGTATGTCTGGTATCGCAGTTTGGTCCATGATTGCTGGGTTGGCCGCGTACTCGAACCATGTGCTTTTCGTCTTCGTGAGAGTATTCCAAGGGATTGGGCCTGCTATCTGTCTGCCGAATGGACTAGCTCTCCTCGAAGGACTGTATAGCAGTGGTAAGAGGAAGGATATGGCGTTTGCGGTCTTTGGCGCATGTGCTCCTGAGGGATCGATCCTTGGAGCTGCTTTTCGCGAGGTTGTTTGCTCTCGCGCGGTGGCTCTAGACGTTATGCTCCTTTGCCATCACGCTTGCCGTCATCGCCGGTGTCGCGCAAGTCGTGATGCCGGATCATCCACAAGACGAGAAGCCAGGTCTTAAAGGCAAGAATCTTGTGGGGGCGATATGGGAACCCGATCTACTCGGCGCAGTCATTGGCATTACTGCTTTGATTCTTGTCAATTTTGCGTGGGACCAAACGCCAATCTCCGGCTGGTCCAGTGCCACTTGCATCGCCACTTTGGTCCTTGGTAAGGTGGTGGTTCCATTGTTCTTCTGAACTGAGTTCAAGGTTTCCCCCAATTCTCTCTTGCCAATGGATGTCTTTACGACCAGCAACGCATTCGTTCTTGGCTGTGTCTCAGCCGGTTGGGCTAACTTTAGGATTTGGTTCTTTTACCTCTAGCAGATCATCGAAGTGCTCCGTGGCTCGTCACCTCTGCTTGCATTGGCCTACATGTCGCCATCCCCTACCAGCGGCGCTATAGCAGCAGTCACATCTGGCGCATGGCTAAACAAGTTGAAACCGGCATGGGTCATGATGGTCGCGTTGTGCGCCTTCATGACTGGCACTATTCTCATTGCAACACTCCCGCCGAATAAGATCTATTGGGCGCAGATCTTTGTCTGCACTTTTGATCGCACCATTCGGAATGGACATTTCGTTTCAATCTGCTACTCTGGTCAACTTGGACTCTGTCAAGAAGGCACACCAGGGAGTTGCTGCAAGTCTGGTGACCACTGTGGTCAAGTAGAGCGTCAGTCTTGGTCTCGGCATTGCTGGAACCGTGGAAGTACATGTCAACATTGGCGGCCTAACGTACGAAGATACACTGCATGGCTAGCGAAGTGCATTGTACATGGAAATAGGTCTAGCTGGGGTGGGAGTCTTGCTCGCATTTGTGTTCGTGCTGAAAAACTATTGGGACGAAAGGAGAGACGCAGAACGCCAGCGTCGGCGGAAAAGTGACAGCGGAGTCGCAAAGGTCTCAGCATGACTATAGACCATAGACTAGTATCTTGAAGTCTAGCGAGCATAGCATTTGCATAGTCAGCGGAATACTTTCGTCTGCTCCTCACACCACTCCGCAAATTCTGCCGCCGCACCGGTTCCTCCCTCACCTCGCCCTTTCAAAGCTGCTACCAGATCAGCTCTTGGAGCCGAGTGCTTTCGTCCCCACGGTAAGACATAGAGACCTTGATCGCTCATTGTCAAATCTTGCGATACAGCTGCCCAAAGCTCCGTGTAGGCACCATACTTTGCATGATGCAAAAGTGGACTGACAAGAATCGGGACGAGATTCGAGAAGTGTCGAGTCAACTGGCTCTTCAGATTGCCAGGATTCTGCGTGATGCTCAAGACGCCGTCTTTGCCTGCTTGGGCTGCGAGAGCTTGAGCAAGATACCAGTTTCCGGTCTTCGAGATGGTGTAGTTGGTCTGAGGGTGGAGGTCGAGCTGATTTGCTAGCTCTTTGACGTCGACGCCGCCGCCTTTAGCAGCACCGAGGTCTACGGCGATTGATGAAGTCCAGACGACCCTGACGGATGCTTCTGGAGCTTGCTTCGCTGTCGAAGTGAGGAGTGGCAAAAGGAGTTGCGTCAAAAGGTAGTGGCCAAGGCAGTTTGTTCCCATCTGCAGCTCATATCCTTGTGCCGACGTTGAGCCCTTAGGTGGGTTGGACACTCCAGCATTGTTAATGAGGACATCCAGTTTCGGCTCTACCTTCTGAAATGCCTCAGCTGCTGGTTTAATAGTCCGAAGGTCGGAGAGGTCGAGGTGTAGGAACTCTATCTTTCCCGGCGTGCTAGTGGAGCTGTTCCTGATCTCTGCTATTGCTTTGTCGGCGTTGACCTTGGATCGTCCAGCTAGGTATATTGTGCCGCCGGCTCCATACAGAATCCTGCACAGCTCGTAGCCCACTCCGGCTGCTCCGCCTGTGACTATGAATACTTTCCCCGTTTGGCTTGGCAGATTCTGTTCGGTCAGCCTTGGCGCTGGTGGGAAGAATTGGGAGTACGTGATACCCATGTTCGATGTTAGATGATGATTCTTGTCATTTCGATGGGCATTTTTCATGCTTTTGAGTCGTATCTTGGGAGGATCCGAATCCCTGAGATCACCATCGACATGACTAAGCTATCCTCGCCCCTCGCTCCCATGGAGGGGCAGGACGTGCATCCGGTGGTGTGGTGGGGTTGGGGGCTCATGAGAAGTCATGCATTAGACCAATGAATGACTGAGATGGAAAGCAGCAAAAAGGGCCAAGGCGGCTATGCAACGCCTGCAATGCTTCGTATAAGCTTGAAGTATTCCAGCTCCACGAATGCTGTAGTATTAAGTAGCATGCCTATAACATGCTCGCGAGCTTTGCTTTGCCTTCGTGTGATATATCGTCTACGGGCGGCTCACATTCTGACTAATAGGGAATACCATCCCCCTAGCCCGCCGCTGCACTTGGATCCTCTCACGAAATCCTCCCTCACTTTAGGGGCCCTCCTACCGCGGGCCCCTCCCAAGTTTGCTTCGTGATTGACCCAGCCACCGACCAAGCCATTGAAGGCTAGAATGCCCGAGCTCTCGTCGTCAAAGCAATCGTCGACGGCACCCCAGCCTGGACTCGAGGAAACAGACCTTCACCAGCAGCGGCAGGCTTCGACATGTTCTGCGTCCCTAATGATCCAGCCGACTTCTGTCGTTTCACCGGCATGCTTGCCCAGCGATACAATGGAATCAATGGGCCTGGCCGTATTGCGGACTTCATCCTCGAAAATGAGGTCAACAGCAACACCTGGTCCGACATTGGCTGTGGTCAGGGCGATCTATGCGACCAGAATGACTGGCTTGATCAGATCGCAGGCAAGTATGATGCAGCCAACGACTTCATCGTATCAGAGCGGTCTACTGCAAAGGTATTGAGCTGGCGATCATCAGTGGCGTGTCGCACTCCATCCTTACCCACCGAATCGGTTCAGCCCAACTGTCTCAGCTGACGACTACCCAATGGTGACTTTCGGCAACATTGGCATTCTTGTTGGTTCGCTTCGCCAGGAGTTCCCAAACAACCCGCACGCCTGGAAAGTCCCAATCATCGAGAACGGTATCAACTCTGGTAGTCAGTCGAGCGAGGACGCTCAAACCAGTGCTAAGTGTCAAACTTTCCGCAACATCCTACCACCAAATGTGGAGAGCTATATCTACCATCGCATGTCAGACAACACGCAGGAAGGGAGCCTCCAGCTTGGTCTTCGGTGGTCTAATGGCTCAGGAAAGCCTTCATGGTCAATCTGGCTGGGCATTTGGCCAACCGCAACGACGTCAGGCAAGTCAGCTGCGCTTTGAGAACTGGCCCTATGCGGTCCTTGTTCGTGTTCTCCATACGCAGCGTGGCCACTTCGCTTCAACTCGACAGCTTCCTCATGGCACCAATGGCGAGCAGAGTCGGCGATTGTTGCGTGATCCTGCGGATAGCACAGATATACTATATGAATTATGAATGCAAGGTCGGTAGTCATAGCATGCTCAGCACCAAGTCAGGATGTGAGGGCCAGTTCGCCTTGGGCCTGGTCGGGATGTGTACATAAGTTAAGTTGGGGGTTCTGTGCCGCTGTATCGTTCGCACTCACCTCAGTCTGGTGATCATCTGGTGTCGACTGCTGCCAATTGCGAGGGTTAAATTGTTGATTAGTTGCTCGGATTTGCAATCCAGTGGATAGCATCGCTAGCTGACTGTTATTGGCCACGGAACGAACATGTCCAGTGAGCCTCGCCTTTGCTTCTGCTTGACTCGCTATTCTCGAGATGGTCATTTCGCTGTATAGTCAGGCGACGAAAGTGGATTAGTGCTCCAGAACAATGTCGCTGGTGGGTTTATAATTGGCCTCCTTGTTCGCAGACAATGCTCAAAGAGAGAACAAAGGCTCTAATAAAGATCCTTTCGAACAAGAGAAAGCGAGCGTCACTTCGCTTGGGAATGTATATAACCCTCGTCAACCGGTCGTGTTCGATAATTATCGCTCTTGTTTACCATCAGCACGCGTATCGCAGTCTTGCAGGCCAGGACGATTCCGTGCTTTGCTTCAACGCCCACCATAAAAGGTACGTATATTCCAATACCAGCAGTTCACCCAAGATCCAGGAGATCTCAGTCATGGTTCGCAAAAATAAGCCTCTTCGCCTTGGCGACATCTTCCGCACCCAATGGCACTGGCGACGAAACAGAACCCACCTTCGCCAATACCACATCATCGACTTTCAAGGTAAAGTCCTCGAGGACGTCAAGTCTTGGCTCAAGCTCGTCCATTTGCATCAGTACAAATCTGTCTTCTCAGGATTCTCCTGGCAGCGCATTGTAATGCTCGACGATGCTGAGCTCGAAAGCAGAGGTGTGAATGATCCCGCAGCCCGAGGATGTCTGCTTGAAATTTTTGACAGACTCAAACGAGCAGAGGCCCAAGGTAGGCTTATGATCATCCCGACACGACCGGATGAATTCCAGGACCTCTGCGAAGGTCTGGCTTCGGTCGACGTCGAGGAGATGGTGCAGGATCCAGTCGAAGAGGTTTCCGCGGCGCGGCAGGAATGCGTTGCTTGGACACAGCCTCTTTGCTTCTGTGCTGCGTGTATAGAGGAGAAGGCTGGTAGGGTGCTGTGGGTCTAATTAGTGGAGTATGAACGGATAGTGATCGCTAATTAAGAAGCGTGATTCTCTTATTGCTCCTGCTGTCCAAGATCTCTGAACGTCGATTGTCATGTCATGTTTCACCAGGCCATAAATGGGCTTTGACGGTATTGTCGAGGTGTCGTTGGTGAACAAAGCAAGGCAATGCCTGTTCGGCACCTGCCTGTGCGATGGTTAATTTGATGGGTCCCGGTTCAGCAATTAATTGATGACGAGCATAAACAAACACGCAAGACGCGTCAAACCGGTACCACGTCGGCCTAAGATACAAGCACCACCTCTCATCGCAAACACAACGCAAGAGATGCAGCAGACGACGCAGAGCAGAGCAGCATGAAATGCGGCCATTGCATTATCTTCAGACTTTGGTGTCATCTTTGATCCTTGGGTCATTTTCGCTTCTCGACCGACCTCGAACCCAACCAATTCGACCACAGCTACGCGTTCGGGTCCTTGTCGTCGAGATCACAGGTCTCCAACAAGTTCTGAGTCAGGTTTGGCTTGCGGTTGTACTCATCTTCACCCAGGTATCGGTCACCCCATTCGCCCACGGTGTTGTCGTAAGTCGTTGCGGGCTTGGTCTTGCAGAGATGCAGCATATTGTCCTTCAGCTCTTTCATCAGACCGCAGCGTGGGTACTCCTACGTTAGATCAGCTTGCACGACTGCCGCATATGAAGGGATATTCAATCACTCACGCGCACAGTAGCGTTATACTCCTCCCAAGTCAATGCATTACCTGGCACACGGTCTGGACCTTGGAAGTCTGCCCAGATGCCATACGAACAGGCTTGCACTTCTGGCTCTTTGTGAAACACAACGGTTCCGATTGTGTGTAAGGCGATGGCATCCCACACAAGCTGCAGACGGTGCTTGTCCCATTGCTCTGGCTTGCCATGCTCTTTCAAGAAACTCCTCGCCGCATTGGCACCGTCAACTTCAAAGCGATTGTCATTACTGATGACATGACTGTGCGGCGGGTGGCCTAACGGAAAGCCAGTGTCGTGGAGAATAGCAGCGATGGCATGAGCCTCGCGGTCGCGGTCTTTCGTGTGAGGGAGTTTGTCGGCAATGATGAAGCCCAAGAGAAACGAACGGACGATGTGGTTGTACGTGGCGTCGGTACTCACGTCTCTGGCGAAATTCAGAGCAGCATCGATAAGAGGCGTATCGGGCACTGTCACACCGCAGAGGACTTTCGTCGGCAGGTCGCCGGTTGGGACGCCGTTCGATTTATCGGCCGTCATGGTGCCGGTGCCAGTGCCAGTGGTGAGGGTGCCAGTGTGCCGGGTCGATGCTCACGAGACTTTGGAAGGCACTCTCAATACCTCCAGCAGGGATATCCTGGATCGTGCGCCCTCAATTCAAGGGTCCTCGCGCGTGGGTGGCATGGAAGGAGCCCTCGGAGCCGGAAGCCGGGGAGACGGCCAGAGACGCTGTTCGCTTGTCCATTTTGGGGACGGCTTCCGCCAACCTACTACTGGGACAGCAGCAGTTGCGGGCGGTAACGCGCTGATGTACTACTAATTGAATAGCTTCCTGCCATCATCCCACAGCGGGAGAACATTCATACTATTCTCCACAAAAGCATCTGTACAGAGTCTGCCTCGGGAAATGTCAGAAGTGCCGAACACTGCAGAACCACGAACCGAATCGAGTCAAAATCCAGCAAGTGAGGACGAGGCGACTGCGGCTGGAGACGTTGTGGGTGGAGAACAAGATGAGGAGCATGTCGCTGGACTGGTAAGCCAAAGACCGACTGTCGGCGTCGTTTTGTGCATTGCCGTCGTGATCCACCTGCCGAGCGCATCGAACGAGCAAACATATTCGAGATGAACAGGGCAATGCCCTCATCGAAGCAAGCTGGAGGTGCAAAGCGGTTGCAGTGCACGAAGCGGACGATTGACTCTCACGCAAGTGTGTCGACAACTGATCCGTGTTGTAGGAGATAGACACGTCCGGTGACTCTGGCTTTGGGGACGATGAGGCCGGCTCGTAAGTCGGGCATCATCTCCCGCTGTCGTGTGCTGAGAAGATGATAGGGAGACCACTTCTCTTGCATCGTCACTTCTGAGAGGTCACATCGAGAATGGACGAAAGTGAGACTACATCACCTGCTGGTCACAGTTCCCGTTGCTTATCTGAATTCAGATACTCGACTCTACGTGATGACTATTGGGGACCTTCGGATGACCAGCAATTCGAGACCATGGATGCCGGACATTTCGCATATCTGCTAATGGAGAGTGGCCGCGACAACCCTTTGTTCCGCTCGCCACTCAGGTTTCCGAGGAACGTTCTCGACATTGGCACTGGTACTGGCACCTGGGCGATCGACGTTGCAGATAAGTTTCCAGAAGTCAAGGTCTGCGGTGTTGACCTCTATCCGCCTCCAAACACATGGGTGCCTCCAAACTGCTTCTTGGAAGTCCAGGATGTACTGCAAGAATGGACGTGGAATCATCAATTTGATCTCATTCATATGCGGCTCCTGTTGGGAGCCTTCACAGATGCCGAATGGGACCAAGTGTATCGAACGATATACGAGAACCTGAACCCCGGCGGCTGGATCGAACAGGTCGAGCTCGATGTCCGTGTCATGTCAGATGACGAATCTCTGCCTAAAGACAGTCTGCTGGCGGGTTGGGGCCAGAACTTTCTAGGCTGTGCAGAAAGAAGTGGTAGGCCACTGTCGACTCAGACAACGATGGCCGAACGCATCTCCAATGCAGGTTTCACCAATTTGCAAGACGACCTATTCAAGTGTCCACTTGGATCATGGCCAAAGGACAAGAGACTGAAGGAAGCCGGCCGTGTTAACTTCCACCACTGGTCGTCTGGGCTCGATGGTTGGGCCATGTGGCTGTTAACAAAGCACGGAGCACCGACGCCATGGAGTGCAGACGAAGTGAGAGTATATGTTGCGAAGGTGCGGCAGGACATGAAACAGAAGGGCCTTCATATCTACCACTTCACGTAAGTCCGACAACTGTTCGATTTCTGGTGACGATGCTGATCGACTACGTCTAGGCGGAGGGTGTGGGCGCAGAAGCCATATGATGCTTAACATTGTGATGTTCCATAGATGGACTCCGGCCAATCACAGTGGGTCTTGGTCAATTGCGAACCACCTTTCCTAGCTGCGCTTTCGAATATGCAATCAGCGACCACATCCAGCTTCCGTGGCTGTGGCTCAGGTTCCACCTATACGTATTCGGAAGCCTCAGACAGTCTCTTATACATATACAATCTGTGTCTGGCATCTCTCCAATTTTGGTAATCAACGACCACTGATGGCGGGGCGCTCAGGCAACGCCGATGATGCGGAGATGTCTGTACCCAGAAACAACGAGGATGCGCCCCCCGCCTACGAAGATTTATCACGGCCACCGTCCACTACTTTCGGCGACATATCTCGACCACCATCAAGTCTTTTCAGCGGTGCAAGTCTTCCTGATTACACAAGCGCCTACATCAAAGCACCATCTTCGAGCCGGCCATTCCCAGTATGCTTCAATCTATATTCTATCAACAGTTGGAGAGCATGGACAACAAGACGCTTCCACCTAGGAGAGCACGCCGACCAACCGACAAATGCAGTCATCTTCACGACCGGCTGGAAAGGCAGCAACATGTCATTACATCAAGGCCCAGATAAGGACTCGCCAGCCATTGCGCTGGGGACACGAGAGTCAACATGGTCCAAAAATGCTACCATAACTTTGCCTGGCCATACCAGCGCAAATGGTGACCCACTTCGGTCTCAGCTCCAAACCCACATCGCCTGGAATTCTGGAACAGTCACCTACGCCTTCACTATAGAAGTCCTCGGCCAAGACGACAAACCACACGAAGAAAAGTTCGAATGGCGTCTCTCGCATGGGAAGGAAGTCCAAGACATCGACAAAGGATCTTGGGGGTACAAGCTCGTGCGCATTGGTAGGTTGGAACCTGGCAGCAACGGAGGAGTGGCGCAGCCGGGGTCCAGTAGAGATGCCAGACAACATGGCACCACTAGCGATGGGAAAGAAGTCGTCGCGGTCTGGGCGGATCGCGTCAAGGCTACGAGGAATAAGTGTGCCAAGTTCGCTTTTGTGGGGAGTGGTGCTACGGGACAGTTGGGGGAGAAGTGGTCGGTTATGGCTGTGGCGACGTTTGTGAGAGTTTGGCAGAGTATACATGCTGAGCTTTCGGGAGGGGCGTAGAGATGGAGTGCGATAATTTGGAAAAGCACGCTGCTCTGGGTGAGTGCAGGCCCAGCTGCAGTAAAGCAATGGTCCTCTCCACTACAACGACAAGGTCTATGCGTCCGGAAGTTCTGTTGGACGATACAACTCTTTGCACGTCGCTCTATGAGACATGATTTTCTTAACTTCATGTAGGCTTGAGCAGATTTGGAGAAGTTGCTAGTGGTCGGCAGGAAGGAGGCTCTATCTCAGTGCCTGGCAACGACAGGTATCATGACAGTGGTTGCGTATTAATGCTGATATCTGACAACTCCCATCCTAGCACGATTCGGCCCTTTCCTTCCTTGATTGGTGAATACTCTTGAGAACTGCGACGTGACTGACGGTTTCTCCCCTCGCTGGCTTCCCAGAACTGCAGGAACTACAATCAACTTTCGAAGGGCTTGCATGCTGTCAGCACTCCTGGAGCTCCACAAATGATGGCTGTGCAGCGATCTCTAGACGCCACCATGGCACACTTCAAGGGTGAGATGCTTGGACGCTGCCCCCACGTTGGCTGCATCAACGATGATCTTTCCTCCAAGGACTGGCGTAGATTATACAACAAGACAGTCTTCCTTTACAGACCGCGACCGCTAAGCGCAGCCGCAGCCGCATTATCGAACTTGGCAAGCTACAATAGATGCTTGCGTCGTGAACTGTTCAAGCATTGAGCTCAACGGGGCACTGAGCCCCCCTACTAGGAGGCAGATTCCTCTATCAGGCAGTCTGCTTTCCCACAAACACACCACTAGAGAATCTGGTAAGCCTCGTCAAAGGACGCCTTAGTCTGCGTGACGTGTTAGAAGAGCGGTGGCGCAAAGAACATAACCCAGCCGCAAACCTTTCAAGACGACCGAGCAACAGTCCGGGTCTTGATTCCATCTATTCTCCCCACCTGCCGCGCCATCATATTTCTACACGATATGAGCTTTGATCTTCCTATCAAGCATGACGTGGCTTAGGTGCTTACGGGTAACACCTCAGCGATGCAGTCGGGACCACTGACATTCCAGTCCATCGGAGAAAAGCGATTGCATTGGGCAGGACAGATATCGAACAGTGCTGTTCGTCTGGCTAGCAACTGCGGTTAAATTCTCGAGGGCCGGGATAAGGCTCTTAAAGCGAACGACCAGCTTCAGGAGCACAAGAAAATCTTCCACGCCAAGTTATACTTGAAGTGTGAATAGATCATGAGTCTGTGCCCGTGCACAAGCTGGTTATAGAGCGGTCTTCCTTCCACCTTCATAGACACACGACAATCAAGACACGCATCACACATCAAGTGTTATAGCTAGCGAGTTGGTGCAAAAGATGCATCAACCAATGTTCAGCAAATGCTAGAGCTCGGCTGGCTACAAGCTCTTGGTGGTTGTGTCAGAAATCAGAAGCGAGAGGTCGACAGTTGATAAATCTGGCGCTTATATAGTATAATCCTCGTTAACGGCAATACAAGTCGTAGGTATTCTATAAGAGTAGGTCAATAATAAGTAGAGGTAGGTTAGATATAAGGGGAGTAGGTAAATAAAAGGAGAGTATGTTAAGACACGATACGCGGCTAAGAAGTCTTCGTTTATACAGCTATCGATAGCATAGACTGACACCTAACGCCTAACTAAACAACCCCTCGTAGCCTAGTTAACATAGTTTCTCTCGAATCCGGGGTTTTTCCTTTTCGCCTATTTGCCTATATGTCTATTTGCCTATATGCCTATATGCCTATATGCCTATATGCCTATATGCCTATATGCCTATATGCCTATTTAGCTGTTTAGCTATTTACCTATGTGCCGATTTGCCTATGTGCCTATTTATCTATGTGCCTATATGCTTATATACTATACACTTACTCGTAGGGGCTATCTATTAGCTACTACGAGTAAGTACATAGTATATAGAGGCTACGTAATCTACGGTTACATCTAAGATTCTAAGTATTAACCTTAATACTATACTACGCTATACTACACCGATCGCTACGCGTATACGTACACGCCCTCCGCCCTCGTTATACCTATTGTTACAAATTGCCGCCGTAGCGGCTAAGCTATTAATGTCGAGCTATATCGTAAGACAATTGCCTAGCTTATTATAAGTAAGACTACGTATCGAGACATCCTTTAGCGTCTTTGCTAGGACTATAGAGTCTATCTTATACTACCTACTTTAGAGCGTAGGCTTAAATAGTAGGGATTAACTAAGGCTAATATACGTACTAAGTTTAATCTATAGTAAGAGGACTGTCTACGACGGAAGATTAAATATAACTTTTAGTATTAGGTAATAAGTATATAGTTCAGATACTAAAAAAGATAGCTTTAAGTTATTATTAACCTAATACTACAATCTACGAAGATTAATTGGTCTTCTAAGACTTATACTACTAGAGAACGAGGAAGAGATTATGTAGGCTATTCGTAAAGTCTTATCGGTTATAATAGCTTCTAATGTTACGTATAATAGTAGCTATTGTACTATTACTAACTATCTACGTAGGAAGAATTGCTTTATTAGTAGGTACGTATATATCTACTTCTTTAACCGCTCCGAGTATACTATACCGCGGCTACGAGTATATACTCCTATACCGCGGCTACGAGTATATACTACTATACCGTAGCTACGAGTATATACTCCTATACCTCCGTAAGTATATACTAATATACCTCCGCGACAAGTATATACTACTATACCGCTACGAGTATATATACCGCTACGAGTATATATACTACTATAAGTATATACACTGCTACGAGTATATACTACTATACCGATACGAGTATATACTACTACGAGTATATACTACTATACTGCTATAAGTATATACTACTACGAGTATATACTACTATACCGCTACTACGAGTATATACTCCGTATACTATTATATACTAGACTCTATCCTAATTAGGCTACGAGACTCTTATATATAATAGTATATAGAGTATAGAGCTATCGAGTACTTCCTCGTAGGGGCTAGCGTAGCTACTCCTATTACTCGTAATCTAGTAATGCGTATAGGCTACGTACGAGATAGTTAGTACTAGCTATTCTCTTTACTTACGCGTACTTACTTATAGCGGCGTGTTACGATTTAGTCTAGATAGCGACGTTAACTAGACACACGTAACACTAATTACTTAGATATACGGAACGCTAATTACTTAGACATACGTAACACTAATTACTCTATGAACTAATTAGTATAATTAGTGTACTTAGTAGGACTAATAAAGGTAATTATACTAAGTAGTAGGCTCTACGCCGCGAATCTCCTTTATATTTAGGAACGCTAAGAAACCCTTATAGTCTCGAGGCGTTTAACTTACTGTTTAATATTACTATTTAGAATACACCGAAACCTAACCTCTACTATATTGTTTCTTAAGCCTTTATAAGACTAAGATAACTACTGCTTTATTTCTCTCCCTCGACTTCTTATTAGCCTAAGAACAAACCCGATTAAACTTATCTTCTTAACTTATAATATTATTAGGTTATACTTAACCTAATAGCTTTAAACGCCCTCTACGATAGGAGACCGATAGAGTAAACGGGGGACACCCGCCCCTAGTAAAGTAAGTAGAGCCCGACGACCTTAGACCGCGAACGATACTATTAACGCCTTAGCTACTTATATAGGTAACGACACCCTTAAGGTTAGTAAGCTAGAGTTCTACTATAGCGACCGAGACAAGTTCGATACTTAGGTTAATTAGATAGATATATACTTCCTATTTAATCCTATAACTAAGAACTATAAGCCTATCTTTACTACTACCTTCTTAAGAGTACGAGTATAGTATTAGATTAAACTATTCCTTAGGAAATACCTAGATAGCAACGGAGAAGACAATAGTAATAGAGTCTTTAAGTCTTACAATTATCTTAAGTATGCTATAAAGAGCGTCTTTAGAATCTCGACCGAGGTTTCTACTATATTACGCGTTATTTAGTACTTAATATAGTAGACATCTACTACCGACTACGCTACAAAATTCTAGGAGTACGCCTAGATTACTAATTAGGACAACGAAGCACTTTAAGTTATATACCGAAGAGGACTAAAGGAGTAAGTTAAGGATAAGTTAATAAGGGACGGAAGGAAGATTAAAGACTTAGGCAACTTAGTTAAAGTTACGATCGATCTTAACGACAAACTCTACGAGAGAGCTCTAGAGCGACGATACGACTCTAAGGTATCTAGAAAGGCCGGATATATACTAGGTTACGATAATTGAAATAATAGAGGCTTTAATAACGTTTACGATAATAACAAGCCTAAGAACTATACGCTATACTATAGATTATAACTAATAGAGCTCGACGTTACCTAAAAGGGTCGTAAGATTAAGAATAGGGGCAAGTTTAAGCCTAAGAGTTTAAAAGAAAGTATTACCTACTATACCTATAGTAAAGAAGGCTATATAGCAAGGGACTACTACGGTAAAAGGAATATAGTACGCCGTAAGTAGTTTAATATAATATAATTAGAAACTAGTAAACTTAAGAGTAGTATTAGATTACCGGGTAACCCCGACTATACTCGAGGAGTAGCGGAGAGAGTTAGTAACGGAAGTAATATACCTCTCCTAGACCCCTTATAAGGACGAGGAGGATACTATAGTTACGAGAACTACCTACGACAGTTTAATAATATCTAACGGACCGGACTACTAAAACGAGCCTATAACGAGGAAAAGAAAATATAAGCGTAGCGCGACGAAATTCTTAAAGAACTAGAATACGATATATTACGCACCTAGGATAATAGTGTCCTAGGGAGGCTTTAACAAATTAAAGACTATATTAAGAATACCCTTAATAAGCTCGACGAGCTTAAAATGATCTATAAAGAGAATAGCAAAAGAAGCCTAGGGAATATGCGCGACTAGTTAAATACACGATAGTAGAATATTACTAGCTAAATCGACATTTACGAGAGATAGAACCGGACGTTTAGGATAATAGCACAAAGAGTCGACTACGAGATTAAATCTAAATCTCGAAATAGTTATAGAAGCCTTTATTAGCGATTCTATTACTAAGACTCGTGTTAGGTTTACTACTCCGTAAAATTAGGAGTAGGGTATTAGCCTTAGTAACCGCGAGGAACCCTAGGAGCGATGTATTAATAAAATGCTACGCTCTAAGAAGTAGATATAGATAAATCCTACTTTGATAACAATAGAAGTAACAAGGAAAACTAGGACCTAGGATAGAATAGATTGTAGTTACCGGGACTATAGGAATAAAGTTAAGAAACTACCGGGCTAGATACTATCGAAGAGGATTAGGATCCGGACAAATCGAGCGAAGAAGATTCCTCCGAAGGAGAAGAGAGCGATACTAACGACGATAACGAACAACTAACCTTTACGATCGATATACCTAAGAAGCTATACGACATAATTGTTTATCTATAAAGAAGGCATAAAGAATTCCTACTAAAAATATCGGGACGACGAGTACTATACCTAAACGAATTTAATAAAACCCTTAATATATTACGAGTAATAGCTTAGACATATCTAATTATAAGTATTATAGAGAATCTCGCGATAGTAGTTACCGAGCGACTACCTCTAGGAAGTAGAATAATAGGTACCGGATACCTTATACCGTTAGAAACATTTATATTAAATAAATTACGTAATATAGTATAATACGTACGCGCACTCTACTTAGAAACGTAAGATCTAGGAACGTAACCGAGAAAATGTATAGAGACTAAGCGCTTCGCTATAGGTTTAAGCCGAAGCCTTACGGTACGAAATATAACGTTCTACCCAATAATCGGGAAAAGGATTAACTCCTTGGGAATAAGCGACTAAAAGGAGTTATATAATATAAGAAAGGCTTAAGCATTACCGATAGTAGAAGCAGTCTTCTAAATATAAGTAATCGTTAATAGTTATAGGACTAAGGTTATAATTAATTCCGGAGTAAGCGGGAACTTTACCTCCGAAACATTTATAAGGACTAAAGGGATCGTAACCTAAAAGAAAGACGAAGGGTATAAATTAATCGCGGTAGACGGATTATCCTTACCTAGTATAGAGCGAGAAACGATACCGCTACTATTAGTAATCTAATAGCACTACGAGGAGATTATCTTAGATATTACTAATATAGCTAGTTATAATATTGTATTAGGTATACCTTAGTTAAGAAAGTATAATCTAATAGTTAACTAGAAGAGAGGAGTACTTATATTTAGGGAATACGATTATATTATTAACATTTAGCCTACGTAGTAGTAGCGTTTACTAGTAGATAAGGTAAAGAAATAGCTAAACGAGATATAGCTTACGCCGACTAGAAGGATAGAAGAGCTACCTTCGACCGGGATAGACACTAGCGTAGGGGCGCCGGGTTACGAAGTTACTAGTAGTAATAGAAGTAACGTACTATCGAAGGATACTAGCTATTAGGTTTAGTATAACCTAATGATATTACAAGTTAAGAAGACAAGCTTAATCGGGTTTGTTCTCGGGCCGATAGGAAGTCGAGGGAGAGTAATAAAGTAGTAGCTGTCTTGTCTTATAAAGACGAAGTAGCAGTAAGGTAGAGGTTAGGTTATGGTATATTCTAAACAGTATGTCACGGGCGAGAGGGACTACTATAGGTACGGGTAGAGACATATGTAGTTACGCGAGCTATCTAAGAGGTCGAAGGTACGCGCGAGAAGATAAGGGAACGCGAAGTAAGCTAGCGGGCGCTAGCGGCCGCTAGCGCGCGGGGCTGCGACCGATGACGTGTCGCGGGGCAGTGAGTGAAAGTGCTGTCTCGTGACACAGTAATATTGAACAGTAAGTTAAACGTATTAAAACTATAAGGGTTTCTTAGCGTTCCTAAATATAAAGGAGATTCGTAGATCTCGGTAATTAGTCTAATTAGTCTAAGTATAAGCAGTCTAATTAGTCTAAGCATAAGCAGTCTAATCGCTCTAAGTCTAAGCGCTTAGGTAGGATAAGTCACGTATTCGTCTTATCGTTATAATTCTAGGGTCTATAGGAATCATTCCGTAACACTATCCCCTTCTTAGCCTAGCTTCGTCCCGAAGCTTCTTAAGCCGTTATCGTTTCTTATAGTAATGGTTAACTATGTCTTCTTCCTCCTATAAACGCCGTTAACGACTTACTTAGGATACTAAAATTTCTAGTATTAAAATAGCTCTATGCACGAATTGTTAGAAGTCTCGATCCTCGGGCGCAGTAGTAAAGTGTATCGTAGGTTCTCGGTCTAGAAAATGTTCGGCCTATATTCGAAAAGGCTATAAAGATTACGATGTGCGTCTTTCTCGTCCGGAGTAGGAACGTCTTCGCGATTCGCGCGATAATCTTAAGCTAGAGCTTAAGAGGATTAAAGAGGAGGAGGTACGGCTAAAGATGCGTAAGATCCGTCTTCGGAAACAGCTACGATTAGCTAAGCGTCGCACCGACGATGCCGTCGCTAAGGAGTTAGAGGAGCTCGAGGAGGAAGAGGCGCGCGAGGAGCTAGCGTCTCTTAAGCGGGCGTCGGGGGTAGAGGTGTCGCCTTCGCTAGTTTCTTTCTCGGATATCCTAGAGATGCCCGTAAACGACTAGGCGGCGCTTTCTAGAGCGGAGCCTTAGGGCGAGTCCCTAGGGGTAGAGACTTATTAGGGTACTTATTTATAAGTTGTGTCCCTATTCTTATTAATCGGCTAGGTAGCTTAGTAGTAGAGCGTAAGCTGTCTACACTCTTAAGGTCGTAGGTTCGATTCCTACCCTAGTCGCTCGTCGGCCGTAAGATCGATTGTCGTTAGTTATCTCGGCGGACCCATTTTTAGTATTGTCGGATCTTTTACTAATAGTTTTATAGGTTTTATTTCAGTTCCTAGGTATTTTCTAATTCGTCGTATCCTTTCTACTTAATAAGGTATCGCTAACCTTTCTTATCTAGGATTTTTTCGACTTTAAATTCGTTTTCTACTTCTGGTTCGAAATGGAAGCTCTCCTAGTAGGGTGTTTCGGCGTCTACGGGTTCTAACTTAGAGATGTAGAAGACTAGGTAGATTTTTACGTTAGGTAGTAGCCGTAGACGGTAGTTAACTAGTCCTATAACTTTATCAATGAAAAATGGTCCGACCTTAACATAATCTAGTTTCTTAGTCTATCTTCTTGTTCTTAAGTTTTTTATAAGGAGATAGACCTTATCCCCCTCTTTTAGTAGAGGTGCTATTTTTCTCGTGTCCTACCGTTATTAAGACAGTTTATATTGTGCATCTTCGATCGCCTTACGTGTTTCTTTATGCACTTCCTTAAGAGTGTCCGTCGTTACGATCGCTCTTTCGGCTTATAGGTAAGATCTAGGTGTTCTAAATAGGTTAGGATCTTTACTAAAGTTTGTATAGAATAGTGTCGTTAAAGTTATCTCCGATTTGTAGTTGTTTAGTGCAATCTACGCTATTAGCAGTAATAAAACCTAGTTGTCTTATACGTAGTTAATATAGTGTCGTAGGTATTGTTCTAGCGTTTAATTTATCCTTTCGGTCTATCCGTCTATCTCCGGATAATATGCTATTAATAGCTTATGTTTAATTCCGATCGTTCCTATAAGTGTCTTCTAGTAGTTCGACGTAAATAGCTTATCTCTATCCGTTATAAACGCTTAAGGGAATCCGTAGTACCGGATAAGTCTATCTAGTACGAGGTATCCGAGCTACTCTATATTATATGTCTCCGATGTAGGAATGAAGTGTACGTACTTTATAAGTCTATTAACTATAACTAGTATTATGTCGTATGGTTGTTTCGTAACTTAATCTCTTAACGGTAGGAGTTTCGTAATAAAGTCTATTATAACTTCGTCCTATGGTTTCGTCGGAGGTGTCCTAAACTGTAGGTAACCGTATTTCGCATGTCTCGTAGCCTTATTTCGTTAGTAGTGTACGTATTGTTTAATATAGCGTAATACTTTAAGTCTTATCTATAGGAATAAGAAGCTACGTTATATTAGGTCCATTGTTTTTAAAGTTCTAGGGTACCTATATGTTAGTCCGTCGTAATGTTATCGTATGTATTCTTCTTCTTGATTCTTTAGTACCTAGTATTTTTCTTGCGATATAGGGAATTGTTCGTCCTTGTCGCCTAATATCCGTACGATATTGTTAAATTCCCTTATGTTAGCGCTAAGACTTCCGTCGGGGTTTGTCTTTAGTACCTTATGCTACACTAGTTCTTTTCCTTCTATGTAGTCGCTTCTTCGGCTTAGCGCGTCGGCGCGGCTATTCTCTCGTCCTAGAGTATATTTAATTTCGAACTTATACTGTCCTAGTAGCTCCGACTAGCGGGCTTGCCTTCGGGTAAGTTCTTTCGTCGTCGTAAAGTACGTAAGATTCTTATAGTTAGAAAGAATCGTTAACTTCGGTAGGCCCTCGACATATACTCTCTAATGTTACATAGTAGTAATAATAGCTAGAAGCTCTTTGTTATAGATGTCGTAGTTCTGTTCCGCTGTAGTTATTTTCCGGGAATAATAGGCTACTAGGTGTCTCTACCTATCGTGCGTCTATGTTAGACACGCGTCTATTGCTATATTAGACGTATCGGTCTCGATGTAGACTTCCTTACTACTATCGAATAGTCGAAGCGTAGGGACTAAAGCGCATTGTTCCTTAAGTTTCTTAAATGCTTTAATCTGTTCCTTTCCCTATTTCTAGGTAACGTCTTTTCTCGTAAGCATCGTTATTAGTGCTGTTATCTTTACGTAGTCCTTAATGAATTTCCGGTTGTAGTTCGCTAGTCTAAGGAATAATTGTACGTCCTTGACTGTTTTTAGTTCTAGCTATTCTCTAATTAACTATGTCTTCGTAGGGTCGATTGTTATACCTATAGTACTAATAATAAAGCCTAAGAATTTAACTTCTTTCTTATAGAATTCGCATTTCTCGGGTACTGTCTTAAATCCTAAACGCGTAAGTCGTTCGAATACGTCCTAGACTTACTTTATGTAATTCTAAAGGGATCCTTTCGTATAGACTAATATGTCGTCTATATAAGCGATAACGTATATGTCGAGTAGGTCTCCAAGTGTTTCGTTAACAAGGTCCTAATAGGATGCGGGTACGTTAGTTAATTCTATTAGTATAACTAAGAATTTATAAAGTCCGTATCTTGTTCTAAAAGCGGTTTTCTATTCTTCTCCTTCTACTATCCGTATAGCGTAGAAGGCATCTCGTAGGTTAATCTTCGTATACTAGTCTAATCCGGTTAATCTATCTTATGCTTCTTCGATATTAGGTAGCGGGTATCGGTTCTTAATCGTAATCTCGTTTAACTTCCTATAGTCTTATACGAGTCGTAACTTCCCGTTTACTTTTAGAACGAACATATATAGAGTTCCTACACTTAAGGTGGATCTTCTTATCTATCCTTTAGCTAGCTTCTCCTTTAGCTATTCTCGTAGGGTCTATAGCTCTTTCTTAGACATTTAATATAGGGGTCCCTATAGAGGCTCTTTCCCTAGCTAAATGTTTATCTTATAATCCTATAGTTAGTACTTAGGTAAGGTATCCTTACCTCTTTCCTCTTTAAAGAGTCGCGACTACTTGCGATACTCTTTAGGAATACTTAACTCTAAGATGTTAGTATCCTTCGATAGTACGTTACTTCTATTACTACTAGTAACTTCGTAACCCGGCGGCCCTACGCTAGTGTCTATCCCGGCCGAAGTTGGTTCTTCTATCCTTCTATTCGGCGTAAGCTATATCCTATTTAGCTGTCTCTTTACCTTATCTACTAGCGAACGCTACCGCTACGTAGGCTAAATGTCGATAACGCAGTCGTATTCCCTAAATGTAAGTACTCCTCTTCTCTAGTCAATTACTAGATTATGCTTTCTTAACTAAGGTATACCTAGTACGATGTTATAACTAGCTATGTTAGTAACATCTAAGATAATCTCCTCGTAGTACCGTTAGATAGCAAGTAGTAGCGGTATCGTCTCGCGCTCTATACTAGGTAAGGATAATCCGTCTACCGCGATTAATTTATAACCCTCTTTCTTCTTATAGGTAGCGATCCTATGTCTTATAACGAATAATTCGGAGGTAAAATTCCCGCTTACTCCGGAATCTATTATAGCATCTATCTTATGCCCGTTAACGATAATCTTAGTTCGAAACACTATTATCATTAGTAATGCTTAAGCCTTTTCTATATTATATAACTCCCTTCGGTCGCTTATTCCTAGGGAGTTAATCCTTTTCCCTATTCGTATATAGAACGTCGTACTTCGTGTCTCGAGGCCTCCGCTTAAACCTAGCGCGAGCCTTTCTATATTAATGTCTACTAACCACCCTATGTAGGCCTGTCCGAGTTGTGGTGGTATAGAGCGGTGCTTACGTAAGCAGGAGTATTTAACGGTCCCGGGACCGGGAAATTAGGTTACGTGACGAGTAGCGCAGTAGCTAGATAAACAAGAGGATTGGCGGACCCTAAACCCCTATACCCTCTACTCGAGAGGTATAAATTGAATTGTTGCCTTAATGCTACGCTTACAATACTTAGCTACGTAGTATATATCTTAATAGCTATACTAGGTCCTACTAGCTTACCTAAATGTCCAATTAAACCTAAATGAAATTAGGGCAAGTTAGACCTAAGGGACCCCCTCTAAACCTAAGGTTAATACAACCCATTAGTCGTTAATATATCCTCCCCTATTACGAACCTGTCCTTAGGTTCCAAAGCAGTAAGCCCGGGCACTATAGGTAGCTTAGTTAGTCGCTATAAGCTAAGGTAGTCTTATAGTAGTATAGTAGCTCACCCTACCATTTAGCTTAACATATAAGATGTTAGGCAATCCTAGGGCCTACTAGCGACAGTTTATAAAGGTCGAAAGGATTTCTTTAATAGAGACCGTAATAGTAACGTCGATAATCCGCGACTCGTACCCGTTACACTATACTAACGTAAGTTACGAAACTAGCGAGGGAATAGATAGCTATGTTAGTATTAATCGAGCGGGCTAGATAGTCGAATAACGTAAACGCCATTTATACGATAAGTGAGCGTTAGGACTAGTAACCTAATAAATCTAAAGACGAGTCTACCGCGTAGCTAGAAAGTGAGTTAAGGGAAGATAAGTAACTATAAGAAACAAGTAAGATCTAAGGACTAGAAGCACCTGTACCCGAAGCATTAGAACTAGAATTAGAACTAGGATTAGAACTAGAATTAGAACTAGAATTAGAACTAGAATTAGAACTAGAATTAGAACTAGAATCCTATAGGCTATAGCTGTAGCCGGAAATCAACTAGAAACTAGGAGCCTATAAACCCGCACTAACTACTTAGTTCCACTCATTCTTACATAACTCCTTTATCTAGACCTACTCGTTGTCGTAGCTAACACTAGTCTTACTAGACGCGTCCCTAAGTAGCTAGCTAGTGAAGTTCCTATAGTAGTTGCGGAAGAAGCTCTTATTACGCCCTTCGCTTATAAAGCACATCTACTCGAGAGTAGTGACTAAGCTAAGCTACTTATCTATCAATTTTATAGCTCGGACGCGCCAATTATGCATCTTCTTATAGAAGAGCTCCGAGTCTAGGCGGACCGTACCATTAAGCTACCTTCTAGCATTAAGGATGACTTTATTGTCGTTCTAAGACTTTAAACCCGCTAGGGCATCGGATAGAGGGCTAATACTACTAAGGTGTACGGCCGTAGGAAAAGGATAGCCGGGTACTAGGCGTCGATACTTAAACCCTATAGCACTCTTACTTAGCGTCTTGAAGTTACGATAGAGGTCCATTACCTAGTGCATGCTCTAGCTTCTCTAGAGTTTAAGATAGTTATCGTTACGGATCTCGATAAAGTAAGGGTTAATCTAACGTAGTGTCCTCTTATATACGGCCTACCTTATTAGAACGCCTATAGTAGTTACCCGCATTTACCTAGCGCTTAGGTCCTCTCTAAACCAGCTAATGCTATTCTTACTTAGGTAATTCTACACCCTAACCGAAAAGAAACGCTTGAATCGGCCGTCTTCTATATAGTCGTTAATCCGGCACTACTAGATGAACTCTCTAGCATTCCCTTACTTATAAAAACCGTGTAAAAACTCCGTCCTACTAGTGCCCTCTAAGTTAAGAGAGTATAGTATGTTAAGCCGGTTACTAGTCTAGTAGTTTTCAATTTCGAGGTTTAAGTCGACCCTAGCATACTATACTATAGTGTTCGCGTCACCTCCCTAATAAGCCCTATTAAAGCTAAAAATCGTAGGCCTAGGGAAGGAGATGAACCGAGTATAGTGTTAAGGGTGTAGCGCTACTTATAAGAGCTATAGCCCGGGGTCTTATCGCATAATCTATTAGCTTAGAGAATACTACATGTTCTAGTAGACGCCGCCGTTACTAACCTTGTTTAATTCTCGTAGGTACTATCGGTACACGTCGAATTCTCGACTTATTATCTCTCTAACTATTTTAACCCGCGGCGCTAGTTATTAAAGGGATGTCGTAATGTATAGCACGCCCACGACCTACTAGTCGTAGATGAACTAATTCTTACCTTTTTCAAGACGCATCGCGCGTCGTAAGGTGTACTCATGCGTGTTACGTGCGGCTTAGTAGCCGGTCGCAACCGCATGTTACATACAAGGCTACATGTAGGGGTTAGCTACTAGGCTGCCCCTTACAATTGCCTCCCCTCCCGTGCGAGCTGTCCTCAGCTCGCTAGTTGCTACGTAGAGGCTCCTATGTACTTCTAGAACTATAGTTACTATACGGCCCACATGCGGGTTACGTGCGTGTCGTTATGTAGGTATAGGTAAGTGAGGCTTAGTTACTATGCCGACGTAGCTAGTTAGGGGCATAAAACTCTAGCCTAACCTAGCCCTTTCTTAGTACGCTCCCTAGCTTATTACCTTCGCTACACTACTACTACGCACCCGCACCGTACCATTATCGTAAGCGCCTCGCTAGCATTATTATCATCATCATGTCTACCGTGCCCTCCTCGCCGCTATTCTCTAGCCGCTCTGCCTCCTCTAGTAGCACTAGTAGCGATAGTACTACTAGCGCCGTAGAAGACGAGCGCCGCTAGGCGGCTCTAGTACGCGACGCCCCTAGAACGCCTAGTAGTCGCAAGCGACTAGCATTACCCTCGTAGCCACTAACGCCCTCGCTAGCTACTAAGCTCTCGTAGAGAATTAACATGTATATACGGTGCCTCCCGTACTTCGTTAGGGGTAAGTCTCTACGCGCGTCGCCTACGATTCGCATACTAACCACTTGCTAGACGAGGCCGATAACTGTAATAGTGTCACTACCGGCGAGCTCCTAAAGAAGTGTAGCCGCTATAGGCGTAGTAAACATAGCTACGTGCCTAATACTAGCCACGCCATCGCCTCGCTAGTAAGCCGCCTACGCGCCGCGCGGTCCTAGCGCGACTTCCTTACGACTATAATGGGCTAGGCGCCTATAGACCTCTAGTAGTAGGAGCTAGTAGAGTAGATCCGCCTATGTGCCTAGCTAGGTAACGACATTAAGGAGGTAAGTCGCTACTTCGCTCGTGCGAGTCGACTGCTACTCGCGGGGGAGGGCTCTAGTGCGTCCCCTATGCTTCGGCTAACCCTTCCTATAGGCTATTAGGCAGTTTAATGCCTATAAGTACAAGCGTGCCGGGGAGACCCGTATGCGTACCTCCGCCGCCGCCGCTACTACTGCCGCCGCCCCCGCCGCTAAAGCCCTCGCGCTCTAGTAGGAGTAGAACCGCGCCCTTAATGGGCTGTTTGAACTCGGCCGCGCCGTAAGTCGCATGTTCCTCGCCTACGTGTACCCTACTAACCGTAGTCCCAGTTCCTATAGGCGTAGAACATCGACACTACCGCCGCCGACTAGGCATTCTTACCTAAGTTACTACGTAACGACAACTAAGGCGCTCGCCTTATACGCTGCTCGCGGGCTCCTCGCCTACTACTACTCTACGTAGCCCCTAGTAGGCGCGCTACTCTTTAGCTTTTGTTTTATTTATAGTTAAGAAAAGTTTTATTTATGCTCTAGTACTAGTCTTATTTACTTCTCCTTAACGCCTTATAGTCGGCTACTATGCGATCCGCATTCGCGAGGCCCTCCGCCGGTTCCTAGCTATTATACTCCTCTAGCTAGTCCTTCTACTAGACTAGATACTGTAGCTTACCCTTACGCTTACGCCTATCTAGTACTACCTCTACCTTATACTCTCCGTCCTTATTAGCTAGAGGGGGTACGGGTCTATCCTTATCGCTACCGATATACGGCTCGAGGAGAGAGACATAGAAGACGTTATAGAGCCTTAAGTCGGCTAGTAGCGCTAGGCGGTACGCCTACGAACCGACAGCGTCCGTAATACGGTATAGGCCGATGAACTTCGGACCTATCTTCTTCTTTAGCACTACTAACTTAAGGTTCTTCGTTAATAATAGGACTAAGTTACCTACGCGGTAGGTCTTAGCTTAGTAGGTCTTATTATAGTAGCGAGCCTAGCTTTCTACTACAGCCTTCTATCGCTCCTCGAGTGTAGCGCGTAGTTTTCGTATACGACTCGTAGCTATTACCGCTGCTAGTACTTCCCCCCCTAGGTCTCATCTCGAGATCTAGTTAGTATAGGGGCAATCTTAGGTCGCTAACCGTACGCTATTTTAAACGGACTTATCCGTAGTGTTAGGTAGATGCTGTTATTAGCTATGAATTTAGTAACTGTAAGCTACTTAGCCCACTTAGTTTAATTGTTACTGTAGTAATAACGAAGGTATTGTTCGAGGGTTTAGTTTACCCTCTTAGTTTAGCCGTTAGTCTAAGGGTGAAAGGCCGTAGATAGCTTACGCTTTATACGCGCCTCGAAGTAGAAGTCACTCTAAAACTAACTAGTAAAGACCGGACCTCGGTCGCTTACTATACCTAACGGGATACTATAGTGTCGCACGACTTCGTCTCGTAGGAGCCTCGTAAGCTCTACGGCTATGCAAGTCTTCGTCGTCGGGATGTATAAGCTTATTTTTAAGTAGCGATCGACTATTACTAGGATCGCATTATACACGTAACCGGCTCGCGTACTTAGAGGTAGGTCCGTAATGAAATCTATAGTAATTTCCTACTACGGTCGCTCTAGTCTAGGAAGCGGTTATAGCTCGCCGTAGGGTCGATGGCGCCTCGCCTTCGAACCCTAGTAGGTTCTATAGGCTTAGACGTATTGTTTTACGTCCGTGCTAAGTGAGTCCTACTAATAATTACGTCGTAATAGCTCTTTAGTCTTAGTCCTTCTAAAGTAACCCGCGAGGACGTCGTCGTAGTGCATGCGAATTAGATGCGACCTAATTGCGTAATCCCTAGGTACTACGATCGCGTCTCCGTAGTACATAAGGTTATCCTTTATATGCCATCCCTTAGCGTCCCTCGCGCTTAGCGCCTACGCTAAGTATACGATACACTAGTTGTCTTACTACTACGCGATCTTTATTAAGAGTAGGATTAACTTACCCGTCGAGCTATAAGCTTAACCCTATATTACTATAGCGCATACTAATACTAGTAAAGACGGCTTATCTTAATAGGGAAGGTTACCTCTCCGTACTACTATCGCCGCGCCTATGTCGCCCTATATCGCCTCGTAGGTAGTAAGTACGCGCTTTACCGTCGGCTCGCTTGTCCCTTCTAGAGACTCCTTCTAGAAAGATAGCTTACTTTATAAGGTAGGTAGCAAGTTCGAAGTTTATTACGTTATGGCTACGTAGTTACTACGTCTTAAAGGCGCGTCGGCTAGGTTAGTCTTACCCGGCCGATGCTCTACTATAAAATTAAAAGACTGTAGGAACGTAGCCTATCGAGCTTACCGCCTATTTAGCTGCTTTACTATTATAAAGCTCTATAGGTTAGCGTAGTCGACTAGTACTCGTACCGCATGCGTAGCGCCCTCTAAGTATAGCCTCTAATGCTTAAAAGCCTTAACTACTGTAAGTAGCTCCTAATCGTACGTCTCGTAGTTGCACTTAGCTAGTATTATCTTACGTAAATAGAACGCGATAGGATGCTACTTAGTACTAAACAATTGGGATATAATACCTACGATCGCGAAACCTAAGGCATCCGTCTCGACTCGCGTGCGTAGCGTAGGATCGAAGTACCTAAGTATTAGTACACCTAAGAATCCGGCCTTAAGCTATCGAAACGCCTACTCTTCGCTTAAGGTCCACGTAAGAGGGCCGTGCTTCTTACCGTCCTTAGATCCCTTTAGTAGGTCCGTTAGGGGCTTATAGACCCTTAAGTATCCTTCTATAAAACGCCGGTAGAAGTTGCAAAACCTAAGGAAGGACTAGACCTTGTAAAAGGTCGTAGGTGTAGGCTATTCCTCGATAGCGGCTACCCTACTCCTATCTATCGACACGCCTACGGCGCTTACGACAAACCTAAGGAACTCTATACTCTCCTAGAAGAAGTGACACTTCTTAGGGTTTGCGAACAGGGTAAACTTTCGTAGCCTCTCTAGTACCGCGCGTACGGCTCGCACGGGTGCCTTACGCGTCTCGCTATAGATAAGGATATTATCTAGGTAGACTACGTAAATGTTATTAACTAAGCCGGTTAGCGCCTTGTTAATATACCCTTAAAAGGTTACCGGTGCGTTAGTTAACCCGAACGGTATTACTAGGTACTCGTAGTGTCCGTATCGCGTGCAAAACATAGTCTTCTACTTATCGCCTCGCTTAATAGGGATACGATAGTAGGCGTCCTTTAAATTGATTGTAGTAAAGAACCTAGAACCTAATAGCCTATCTAGCGTCTCGCTAATTAGGGGCAGGGGGTATCAGTTCTTTACTATAATCTCATTTAGGCCTCTATAATTAACATAGAGCCTAAGAGTACTATTCTTCTTTAGTACGAATAGGATAGGCGCACCCGCCTCGCTTACGGACCGCCTAATCTACCCCTTCTCTATTACTTACGTAAGGTACTCCTTTAAGGCCTCTAACTTAGTTAAGGACTAGTGGTATAGCGGCTTAAAAGGGGGTTTCTTTCCTTTAACGAGATTAATCGTATACTTAACCCCGTCGGGCATCTTGCGCTTCGCCTACTTATTAGGTGCGTATATATCTCGGAAGTCTACAAATTCTTTAGGCTACGAGGGGCCCTCTCCTTTAGGTACTGCTATAGTAATAGCCCGAACACTTATCGCATAAACCTGCTTTAAGCTCTCGAGATCCTTAAGGAACTCGCGTGCGTCACGCTACTAAACCGTAGGCGTCTCTACACCGTAGTACTACTAGTTATCCTTATCGGCCTTTACTATCCGATTACGATGCCGCTAGGGTCTACCTAAAATCACTAATGGCCTACCTATAGGCACCGCGTAGTAGATAGCGTTACTTACGCGCTCTACTCCCGCGTTATTAGCGAGTCGCAGCCGAACCGTAAAGGCGCCGTAGTAATACCCTAGGTTATGCGCATACGACTCTAACTTCGGTAGCCTTACCCTATTAATAGGTTATATTTAATGTCGGAGTACATACTTATACGACACTAGGCTAAGATCCGTACAGTTATCTAGGAGAAACGTAGCCTCGCGAAAGCCCTTACGAGTCTCGACTGCGCCTCGTAAGTAACGCGCTAGACACGCATCTACTCGCCTTAAGGGGTCGACTTTAGGAAAACTCGGACTTAGGAGCGACCCACTTATAGTCCTCTACCTTTTCCCTAGTCGCTACGATAGACATATATCTACTCGCCTTAAGGGGTCGACTTTAGGAAAACTCGGACTTAGGAGCGACCTACTTCTAGTCCTCTATCTTTTCCCTAGTCGCTACCCTTCTTAGTTAGAGCCTTCGTAGCATCTACCCTACGAACCGCTTACGCGCTACGGTCCTTCTATAGGTGCCTATTCGGGCAATCCGTCTTAATGTGACCCTTCTTATAGCATCTATAGTACTCCGCTTTAGTCCTATCGAAGGTTATAGACGATCCGCCGGCGTCCCGCTAGTAACTCGTACCCGGGTCGCGCGACGCCTAACTATGCTTCTACTACTTCGAGCTACGATCGCTTCGCCCTTAGTCGCCCTTAGTCTCTCGCCTACGGCAACTATGCTACCCGCGGTCGTGCCCTCCGCTACTACGCTCCGTGCTTTTAATGCGCGAAGCTAGGATTACTAGTTCCTCTCTAGTTATTAGGATGTTATGAAACTTAACGATTGCGGACCGTAGGCTAGGCGTAAGCTTAGCGAGCATATGTCGCACGCGTTACGCCTCCGTATAGTCCCCTAACTAATCCTCTATAACATCTAGCTTAGTCGTAAACTAACGTACTGTCTAGTTATCCTTCTATTTTACCGCCTTATACTCTAACATTACGTTAAGCACGCGGTTTATAGGATTACCGTATGCGTCTCGATAGAACTCCTTAAAGTCCTAGTATATATACTCTTTAAGGTTAAGGACGCTATAGTTAGCGTGCTATCGCTTACTTACCTCTCCGCTTAGGTATATAACCCTATATAGGACCTTTAACTCGTTCGTCGCATACGTGCCGCCTAAGAGGGTAAAGATAAGAGAGAGCTCCCTTAGGAATACCCGTGCTTTCTTAATCGAGTCCCCTCTAAAAGGCGTAGGTTCTTTAAGACGTAAACGTGTCGTATGCGATGCGACCGCGCCTCGAGCTACGATATTATCGTTAGTTACTATAGATAGAGGAGGGGGAGGGGGAGTAGGGGATAGTTCTCCGCCGGATTCGCCCTAAGGGTCCGCCGGCGGTACGCTTACGTCCCGTAAGATCTCTAACTGTTTAATCTCCCTCTATATCTCCTTCTCCTTAACCTCTACCCGAAGGGCATCCCTCCTTACGACTAAGGCTGCACGCCTCGCTTGTTGCTAGGCCCTAGGGCTTAGGGGAGCCGTAGGCGTAGCGCTACTATCGTCGCGTTCGGACTCTATAGCGTGTATAGATTATAACGAAGAGAAGAATTAGAACTGTTAAAGGGATGTCGCAATGTATAGCACGCCTACGACCTACTAGTCGTAGATGAACTAATTCTTGCCTTTTTTAAGACGTATCGCGCGTCGTAAGGTGTACTCATGCGTGTCACGTGCGGCTTAGTAGCCGGTCGCGACCACATGTTATATACAAGGCTACATGTAGGGGTTAGCTACTAGGCTGCCCCTTACACTAGTTTAGCGTCATTATACTAGTATAGTATGTTACTATTAATGTAGGTACCGGTACTATTAAGATCGGCTTAGTTAGCTTTATCGATGCTAAATTTATCGAGGATCTAGTTATAGTTAGTATACGTAACGATGCTACTCGTAGTACCGACTTTACCTCGAACACGGAGGTAGCTAAGCGGGTTAATAGTCTTCTAACTACGCTTATTAGGGCGAGACCACGACCTATTCTTTACCTTAATAGCTAAAAAACTCTTACCTTTAAAGAGCTAGTCTTAGACCTTAAGCGCGCGCTTACATAGGGTATTAGCGGTAATACCAGGATTCGTAACGAAGTGGAGGGCCTTATAGTAGAAATCTCGAACATACTAATCGTACATTATAGCGCTAACCTTACTATCCCTCTTAAGAACGTCCGAGACAGCATATTCGAGCATCTTAAGGCCCGCCATCCGGTACTTAGGTAGCTAGTTAATGCTATCTATATTAATCGAGTTTCTAAACTTAATGCTATAGTACCGCTTATTATAGGTGCAGTTAGCGCGCTTAATCCGGAGGGCCTCGTCTTCTTATAGGATCTAATCCTTAAAGACTAATACATCCCTAATTATAGCCGAAGGTAACATAGTAAGTATCGGATTACTATTCTTAGTTAGGGCTAGAGTAGATCGTAGGGTACTAACCGGTGTACCTAGCGGACTGCCTTCGCGTATAGGTGCGCCGTCTAGCGTTCGGTTAGGCGAGGATTAAGTAGGCGTAGTTATGCCCTTACCTATACTCTCGCCTATACGGAGCTACTTAAGTCAACTCAACTTACGACCGCCTCTCGATAGGACTATAGGCTAGGTAGAGGCTAGTGGAGTTAGCGTAGTACTCTTTACACGTCCTTTACCTTTACTACCCGGTAGTAGCTAACGTAGCTAAGGCTGTTACTAGCTAGATAGTCTAGGTTAATCTATACTGTCCTCTAGGGACGCGGATTTCTTAGTAATAGTACCCTCTATAAAGTATAGAAGGCTATCCTTATAGACGGCTAGGCGGTATCTTCTAATAATCTCCCTACTCTTAGCCGACTACGGATTAATACTACGTGCTTTAGCCTCCCTATCGTACCGGGTAAGATTACTAGGCTCTAGAATTCGCTTACGATGTATACCCTTACGGCCGATCCTTATACGCTAGATTAATACCCTCTAAATTCTACTAATAGCCCTACTATAGTCTAGGTACTTATTAATGAAGGCTATGAACTAGCGGCGCCCGCTGTTAGTACTATAAAGCTCGGAGATAACGCGTCGATTAAGAATCTTATTGTCTATCTACTATAGCTAGTAGCGGGTAAGCGTAGCTCGAAGAGTCTTCTCTCGGTTACGAATCTCTAAACCGGTCTTGCGAATCTTACCGACGATAGGAAATAAGACATCGAGCTTCTTATTACTAAGGAATTCATCCTAGTAGCTCTTACCTATACCGCCCTTAACTTCCTCGAAAAATAGGTTAACCTAGACGGAGTAGTCTTCGAACACCTTCTCGAAGCCCTTATAGAAGTTCTTTAACACCTTAACCCGCTTCTAAGGACTAAGCTCTCGGAACATAACATTAGCGGCGGACTTCGGCGTGTTCGTGTTAGTAAGGACATGCTTAACGTTATCCGGTAGGCGAAGGGACTCGAATAAGGTCTAAGGTAGGCGGGTGAGCCTAGTAACAGTACTAGTAAGCGCTATACTCGAGCTAGCCGGGCGTAACGATAGACTAGCTAAAGCTATAATAACTAGGATTCGCTAGTAGTAAGATCGTAAGAGCTAGCTATCTCGTAGTACTACTCTAGAGTGTTAGTAAGCTTTAAAAGCTTAGTGTTAGGGTAGGGGCTTTAAAGAAGGTTAAGGTCGTAAAGAGAGAGAGGCTAAAGAACCGTCTAATGTGTATAGTGGTAGTAGATAGATATGTTAGTGTTTAAAGAAAAGGAGAGGAAGTAGTAGGTAGAGAGCTGCGCTTAAGTATGCCTCTTAGCGTATATTCCTATAACCGTTATAAGGCAGTAGCGCCGAGACCGGTCTTATAAGTAGTAAGAGTAGTACTATTAAGGTTACACTAAAGGTCCGATAACCCTACATGTGACCAAAAACCAGTACTAGTGACCACCTAGGTAAGCATTCGGTAGGGCATGCTACGCTATCGCGTAATCCGATTTACCGGTCCCGGGACCGGTAAATGTAACTCTACTAACTAAGGTCTAACTAAGGTAAGAACACCCTATAAAGTGAAGTCTAGATAACCGAATCGGCTTAATAAACTAAAGGGCATGCGTAACACATGCCTAAGGGAAGTGAACTCCGTACGCTATTGCTAACTAATTAGTTCTTAGCCTCGATCCTACTTAGCTATAGAAAGGTTATAAGGCCTAACCTATAGCTTCTTAGATTCCGGTTTAGGATACGATCCCCTTTCGTTAACTCCTATAGGTAGTACGTCTTCGTCGGCGATAGGCTCGATCTCGTTCGAATTACTGCTGTCTTCGCCATTAGCGACGCTATTAGCGACTTCTCCCTCCCCTATTACGAGATCGATCCTATTGTCTAGGCCTAGTACTCCTATGTTATCCGGGCGAAGCTCTAGAACTAGCTTAAGGTTTTCTCGTACCTAAACACCCTTTATTAGCGTGCTATTAAGTTCCTTAAGAATATAGGTACTAAACTCCCTAGAGACACTAGACACCCGATATAGACCTTACTATCGGTAACCGATTTTGCGTGAGAAGTTATCCTTATATAGCTTATCGAATCTTATAATAAGGTCGCCCTTCTAGAAACTAATAAAGTTAACATTCCGGTAAGAATTAAAGTAGTCCTTACTAAGTTCTCTTAGTCGCTTCCTTCGAGCATGTAGCTCTTCTAAACTAAGGTCTCGAGCCTAGAGTTAACGCGCACGTATAGTAAGTAGGTCCTTAGTCGTTCTTACCGATCCCCATTAGTAATTTGCCTACGTCGGGTACTTAACCTCAATTGGTAGAATCGTGCGATAGCTATATAGGACCTAAGCTAGCGTCATTCTAGTAGTACGACAGGTCGTAGTCCTATTAGCCTATAATACAGCGGGTACCTATTACTCCTATCCGCGGTATGTGTTCCTTATAAGCTTTACTAACGCTATAAGAATCGGACGGTGTCTAGCCTCGACCGGAGTATTAGACTACGGATGGTACGGTAATATTCGAATCCTTCGAACACTAAGCCCTACGAGCAACCGCTTAACCTTACCCGTATGAACCGTAGCGTTATTAAGCACAATTTTAGCATAGTAGCCGTACCTATTAATGTCTACTAACTACCCTATATAGGCCTGTCCGAGTTATAGTAGTATAGAGCGGTGCTTACGTAAGCAGGGGTATTTGCCGGTCCCGGGACCGGGAAATTAGGTCACGTGACGAGTAGCGTAGTAGCTAGATAAATAAGAAGATTAGCGCACCTAAACCCCTATACCCTCTACTCGAGAGGTATAAATTGAAATTGTTTCCTTAATGCTACGCTTACAATGCTTAACTGCGCAGTATATATCTTAATAGCTACACTAGGTCCTACTAGCTTACCTAAATGTCTAATTAAACCAAAATGAAATTAGGGCAAGTTAGATCTAAGGGACCCCCTCTAAACCTAAGGTTAACATAACCTATTAGTCGTTAATACTATAGAAGACATCTTCGTATAGAAACTTAGTAACCGTCTTAGAGCTAGGAGGTGCCCTCGTTACTCTAGCCTCGATCTAGTTACTAAGTACTTCGCGCGTAACTAGGAGGTATCTATTTTTATGCACCTAGACGGGGTCCGAGTACCACTTCTTACTAATGACCTAAGGGCTCGATAAGTGAAGCTTACTAGCGCGCTAGTTGCCTTCGCGAAACCTATAAGGAGCATAACTTCGAACCTACGTAGAGACATCGGCGAAGCACCCGTCCTAGTAATACCGATCGGAAATAAGGTTATATACGACCTTAGCGCTACGGTAACCGTGTCTCTTATAGCATTCTATAACGATCTCCTTCTAAGCCTTATTATCGTTAATTATAAGTTATAATAGTGCTCCTCGGCACTTCTAGAAGAACAGTAATTGGTCCCGGATAAAGAAATTGACGCTCTTCTTTACTAGCCGCCGGTACTTAGTACGGGTAACACTATCGGGCCGGGTCCTAGTTTCTATAACCTAAGTAAGCTACTAAGAGCCCTTAGAATATTAGTCCCCGAGATGTCGTGTTTTCTAGATTTTAACTAGATAGGTATCGACCGGCTCCGGGTACCCGAATAGCTTATTATCAATTATCTAGTCGACTTCGTCTTCGTTAGCTTCCCTAGGTTCCTAAGGTATAGAGGGCCTACGAGACAGGGCATCTAGGCTAGTGTATCTAGTCCCCGTAACGTGCTTTACCTCGAACGTAAATAACCTAATCTATACGACCTACCGGGCCATTGCCGAGTTTGGCAGGTCCGAAGCCGGCCGGTTAAGCTACTATATAAGTGTCTTAGTATTAACCTTAAGGATAAAATTAACGCTAGTAATATATCTCTAGATCTTCTTAAGCCCCTTAAGGACCCTAAGGCATTCCCGCTTGCTAGCATTATATCTAGATTCTAACGCGTTCTAGATTCCGCTCTTATACCGCATCGGGTAACGCCGTCAGGTACTGTCTATTAATTCTTAAGAAACGATACATCCCTATCTAGTGCCGCTAGCATTAACTAAGATAAAGATGGACCTAGTACTAGGTAAGTAGTAGAGGGTAACTAAGGCTAGAGCCTACATAAGATATCTAGTAATCTCTTCTTTTAAGAACTGCTCATTTTCTATCTAGGTAAACTCGGCGTCCTTCTTTAGTAGCTTATACATTAGTCGAGCGATAATAACGAACTAGGGAATCTATATCCGGAAGTACACACACAGCCCTACATAGGTGCGGACCTCCTTAATATAGGTAGGCGTAGGCTAATCTAGGATCTTAGCTATAACCTTTAGGTTAGGATAGCGACTATCCGGGCTAGTAACGTACCTAACAATTTTAAGCTTTTCGTATAACTATTAGGATTTGCCTCTAGTAACTACCGCACTAGCTCTTTCTAGGTTAGTAAGAACTAGATCTAGGGAAACGATATGCTTAACGACCTATTTCCTTAACCTAGGCTCTACTTCGGTATTCCTATAGTCCTTAGTTAGTCCCTTAATACCGATGTTATCGAGAAACGGCTTCGCTCGATACGAGATATAATTAAGTAGGATCTTTATTACCGCACGCACGAACTAAGTAACTAAATTAGTAGCTCCTTAAGGTAGAGTCGTGTTGCGTACTAGGCTAAGAGGGGTTATAAAGGCTGTTAAGTCCCGGTAGAACTTATCTAAAGTAATCTAATTATAACCTAAAAACAGGTCTATAAGTAAAGCGACTCGGCACCCGTGAAAATCCTCTAAGAAGCTATCCGTGTCCGGTGGAATGTTAGTATCGCGTATAGTAACCTTATTTAGGAGCATAGCTAAGTTAATTAACCGATATAGCACATCGCTTCTAGAGGTATTAACCTTCTTTACGACTAGGAACTAGTTATTAGAATATGCCCCTTATAAGTATTCTAGGATGTTATTCTTAATCCGGGCTCTAATTATACGCTTAACAATTGCCCTAAGACTTAGGTACAACCGGATAGGGCGTGCCTACTATAGCCTATAAGGGACCGTGTTAATCTTCTAAGGTAGCATAACGTCGTGCCTAATTTGCCTTATGTAACTAAAATCCTAAGCGAGGACTGCCTCCCGGTTATAGAGCATCTTATTGAATAAGGCCCTTTCTATTAGTAATAGCTTAATGCTAACCTTAATTAAGGTAAGTCGTTCTAGAGTAATACGGCTACCTCGCTTAATACTTAAGAATTTCTTAGTTAAGTACTTCCTATCGAACGGACCTTGTCCTTTAGGCATCTTAGATTCTAGGTATAGTGCCCTACGCTTCTATTCTATATCTCCCTTAACTCGTGATTCTAGGCGTTCGTGAACGCTCGCGTCTACTAGCTTCTTCTTATCCGCCTTACGCTTATACATCGTAAAGACCTACGGTATCCTAATGTTAGCTATATGTTAGCCTACTTATTGCTTCCGTGCCTAAGTATTTAATGTAGATTGCCTTAGGATCTCGGAGGGCTAATCCCCTTAAACTAAATAAACGTTAGTAATAGAATCTCCCTTAAACGCGCCTATTCTAATTTCTATAACTCGTTCCTTTACTCTAGTAGTCCTAAGCAATCCTAATAAGTGAGCTAAATAGTTGCTAGGCGTTAGAGCCTTGCCGGGTTCCTATAGATGCGTCGTGTCGTAGTCGTATCCGTTTTCCTTACTATAGCTATTTACCGGTCCCGGGACCGGTAAATTAAAGTCCGAGGTTTCTCCGAGATAGTGCGAGAACCTTACCGATTTTATCAAATCCGGCTTTAGTAAGTCGGTAGGTTAAGCGCCGTAACTTAACCTACCCTTCTATTTCCCGACGCTTTTAATAGTTCTTAAAGGGTCTTATACCTGTCCGAGCTAACTAGGGTAGTAAACATAACACTTTCACCTTTGCGGCTAGTAATAGTCCCCTCCTATAAACTATTATCGTAGTTACGGGCAGTAAGCCGCACCTTACGGGCCTACGGACGTCCTAGGATTATTAGTAAGTTTAGATCCGAGGAGATAAACATATCTACCTAGTAGTAAACCCTAAATACCTAAATATCTAAATTGCCTATAACACCTTTAAACTAGACCCGCCCTCTAGTACCTTGAAAGGTAAGCTAAGCACTCGACATTACTAGTAACCTAAACCTATAAGCGTTCCTCTAGCCGATAATATTTATCTCGGAACCCTTATTAATTAGGCACCTAATCTAGTTCTTATTCATCCTAAACTCTACTACTACCTAAGGACTAGGGACTATAGTAAAGTTATTAAGGACACTAGAGAGCCCGATCTTCTTAACGTCCTTATATAGCTTAGTAGTAGGGACCGCATCCTTAGAGTAAAGCATAGTTAAATACACTCCGATATAATAGGCCTAACTATCTTCGCGGAAGACCTCCTTATTATACTTAGGTTCATCTTTATAGGTAACTACTTATCTAGTGCGAACCTTAGGGTCCTTTCCTATAAGACGTCGTACTATAGCGAGCTTCTCCTAAAGAGCGGGGGTGTTAGTAACGCGACCGAAGAGGGTAGCCTTAAACTAGTAACTATGTCGAAACTAATCTTAGGCGTTTATATTAGGAAACGTTATCTAGAGGATCTAATTAATCTAGTAGATAATACCCTCTTTCTTTATAACCGGGCTATTACTAGCTAAACTATATTATCGGACGTAGTTATTAATTCTTATAGTCTTAGTATTCTATATACGCTTCCTTTATGCGAAGGGGGCGTTTACGGGACTAATAGGTATATCCTTAGGCAGTCCTTTATTAGTATCGTTCCCTAGTTTATTTACTTAGGTATTATTTCCCCTTCCTAGGGTTACCCCGGATTTAGCTAATAATTGAGTTTTGCTTATTTAAGCACTAACTTCGTCAATTATTTTAACCTCCTACTAGTTAATCTTAGCTTACCGGATCTCCTATTTTAATTAAAGGCGAACTTTCTTAGTAGCCTTAGCTCGGGCTCGTAGATCCTAGGCTAAGGACCGGGTCCTTAGGTGCGGATTCTTTAGAATACCTACGGGTACCTTCCCTTTCACTTTATTAGACTGCATAGGATAGGTAGATACCTCGTTAAGCTCGCCTAAGTCGATCGCCTACTCCGCTTCACTTTCTCCGAATAAGACCTAATATATACTAGTAGCCTTCTCCGTTTAGCTAGACCGTGCGTCCTAAGGGCTATACTCTATTAAATGCCTAAAGTTAGGAGGGGGCTTAGAACGATTAGGAGGCGTAACCTTAGTCACCCTAGTATAGTCCCTACCTATCTATTACTTACGTAGTGCGGGAATCTTATACTAGTTATTAAACTCGATCGGTCTATAATGTTCTTCGAGTAGAGGGAGCATGTAGAGCAGTTTCGGTTTACTATAGTCTCTCCGAAAGTTGAACTTAGTAGGACGCGGATCGCCTTCTTTCCCTAGATACTACTAGTTGTTCGGGGCGAGGTATACGTAGCCCCGGGATATTAAGGACCTTATCGCCCTATAATTACTAGCCTAGTGCTTCGAGCTGCTACAGTTATAGCAATAACTATCTATCGCTTTAGACTGTTCGCGATTCTACGATAGGGGACGCTACATTACGTAAACCTACAGTTTAGTATCTAGGTCGTACCTCTCCGGTTGTATAGAGCGTTAATTCTCGCTCGGGTAGAAGGCACCCGCGTCCGCGACGCGACCGCGCTAGTATACACGTATGCTCATTTTAGCTACCTTCTAGATTAGGTTATTATTAATAATAGTCCTAGAGGTAGCCTTCTTAAGCGTGTTAATCTTAGGCTTAAGGCGCGGCATTTACTTTACAACTAAGCGGTATAGCTAAGGTAAAGTAAGAGGGAAATCTATATATATAGCTTTCTATCCCTCCTTACTATCTACGATACTAGTAGCTTTATCGAGGATTCTCTAAAAGTCCCTAAACTTCTTAGGCTACTTTAGGTAAAGCCCGTAAGCCTTATAGACCGCTTTCGCGACTGCCTCTAGCAATCCCTAAAGGAGGAGGCGACTCCGGGAGCTATTATCTAAATCCTTAGGTTCAATTAGGTTACTTAAGGATACAAATAGGCGGATGAATTCCTTTACATCCTATTCTTCGGGCCTCTTACCTTACTACGCCCTAACAATCTCCTTAAGATATTCCTACCTAATATCGAGTAGGCGTTAAACCTTAAGAACGCTAATAAGAACGCCCTCCTAAAACGTGCCTTCTAAGTAAGCTACCTAGGCAGTCTTATAACTATGCGCCGGATAGTAGTTTTGTAATTACGCTTAAACCTACCCTAGAAATTATCCTTCTTAACAGATGCCCGAGGCGGATACTAGTCTATTAGGTCGCTAAACCGCTCCTAGAACTTAGTAGCATTAGTGCTATTAAAGAACGGATTCTTAGCACCTCCTAGAGGTAGAAAGCGAGGGCTAGCGTTTTCTATTACTACTACTAATCGTCTAAAGAGGCAGTTATAGTATCTATTCCAATTATGCTGTTCGTTCCTACACCTATACCTAATTTAGCGGCGCTAGTTCCGCTTCTCCCTTCTTTACTAGATTTAGGTGTTTCCCCTTCCTCCGATTCCTCTATCCCCTTATAAGGGATAGAATCCCTATAGACCCCTTCTATTTTCGTAGGGTTTATAGGCTATTCGTAGCCTCTACCTATATCGGTAAAGGTGCTAAGTTTTTCTAGTAATGCAGCCGTATCCATTGTTACGTAGTGCTTACTTTAGAATGTACTAATACTAGTTGTTACTTAATAGGACCTTATGACCGTAATTGTTACTAAATACCTTGGACCTTAAGTGTTTTCGACCTTAGTCGACCTTAACCGTAAACCTTAACCTTAAGTAATAACCTTAACCGTGAACCTTAGACCTTAAACCGTAATTTTAACCTTATAAACTAGATGCTAATACGCTACCGGGTGTACACTTAATACCCCCCTTATTAACTACTAAAATAATGTCTACTAACTACCCTATATAGGCCTGTCCGAGTTGTGGTAGTATAGAGCGGCCTTATGTAAGTAGGGGTATTTGCCGGTCCCGGGACCGTGAAATTAGGTTACGTAACGAGTAGCGTAGTAGCTAGATAAACAAGAGGATTAGCGGACCTAAACCCCTATGCCCTCTACTCGAGAGGTATAAATTGAAATTGTTGCCTTAATGCTACGCTTACAATGCTTAACTGCGTAGTATATATCTTAATAGCTATACTAGGTCCTACTAGCTTACCTAAATGTCTAATTAAACTAAAATGAAATTAGGGCAAGTTAGACCTAAGGGAACCCCTCTAAACCTAAGGTTAACACAACCTATTAGTCGTTAATACTAGCTATATTAGTAACATCTAAGATAATCTCCTCGTAGTACCGTTAGATAGTAAGTAGTAGCGGTATCGTCTCGCGCTCTATACTAGGTAAGGATAATCCGTCTACCGCGATTAATTTATAACCCTCTTTCTTCTTATAGGTAGCGATCCTATGTCTTATAATAAATAATTCGGCGGTAAAGTTCCCGCTTACTCCGGAATCTATTATAGCATCTATCTTATGCCCGTTAACGATAATCTTAGTTTAAAACACTGTTATCGTTAGTAATGCTTAAGCCTTTTCTATATCGCATAACTCCCTTCGGTCGCTTATTCCTAGGGAGTTAATCCTTTTCCCTATTCGTATATAGAACGTCGTACTTCGTGTCTCGAGGCCTCCGCTTAAACCTAGCGCGAGCCTTTCTATATCCGTACCTACATTCGGTAACGTTCCTAGATCTTCTACGTTTCTAAGTAGAGTGCGCGTACGTATTATACTACGTTACGTAATTTATTCGATATAAATGTTCCTAACGGTATAAGGTATCCAGTTCCTATTATTCGACTCCCTATTAGTAGTCGTTCTATAATAGCGGTTACTAAATTCTCGGTTATTTCTATAAGTAGGTATCCCTAGGCTATACCTCGTAGGGTATTAAGTTTCTTATTAAACTTAACAGAGTATAGCATTCTTCGTCCGCCTATCTTAGGTAGGAATTCTTCGTACCTTCTTTATAGGTGTACGATTATATTATATAGCTTCTTAGGTGCATTAATCGTAAAGGTTAGTTATTTATTGTCGTCGTTAGTGTCGCTCTCTTCTCCTTTAGAGGAATCCTCTTTGCTTAATTCTTCCGGATCCTAGTCTTCCTCGATAGTATCTAGCCCGGTAGTTTCTTAACTTTCTTCCTATAGTTCCGGTAACTACGGTGGTCCTATAGAGAGCGCCTTCACGCGGCGGACGACGTAAGTATCTTCGTTACGACGAAGAGAAACTAAGACTCTCTCTCTCGAAAAATACAAGCCTACTCGACTCGAAACAAGAAAAGACAGGTCGGACGAACCGAACGAACGAGATACGCTCAAAATCTACAAACAAGAACTCCGGAACTGCGAGAAGGGAAAGCGACGTACATAGCGTACACGTCGCTCGAACAACGAAGGCGCTGTCTACCTGTCGTCCCGGCAAACCACGTAAACTGCCGGCTGGAACCAAGAGAGGCGTTTAGGGGCGCAAACCACGTATACTGCACGGCTGGAACCAAGAGAGGCCGAGGGGGGGACGACAGCGAGGCCACTGCGACCGAGGAGCTACACTCGAGACCGGAGAACGCGACTGGATTGAAACAGAGGCAACGGGTGTTTCTTGGGATTTTGCTCGGTGCGTACGGGTACGGCCGGCTTGGCTTTTTAAAACAAGAACGAGACACGGGCGCAAAACTTGTCTCGCCCGGGGCAAGGCGACAAACCGCAATTCTCGACAAGACACGACTACCGGGTACGCGCGTACTACGCCGCAATATATTCGATTTACGGTTCGAATAGCGAGCGTTGCTCGCATCTTTTAAGGAGTTTTTACGTCCGGGGTACGACGGGGCTTTTCTCCTTCTCTCAAATTTTGGTCTCGTTCTCGAGACCCGTGTTGCATAGTCTTTGACTCAAATAGCACGTTAATGGAATAATCAATCAATCCGGTAACTACGATCCGTTCTATCCTAGGTCTTAGTTTTTTTTATCGCTTCTATTATCGTTAAAGTAGGATTCGTCGATGTCTACTTCTCGGAGCGTAGCGTAGCGCTTTACCTATACGTTACTCCTAGGGTTCCTCTTAGTTACTAAGGCTAATATCCTACGCCTAACTTTACGGCGTAGTAAACTTAATACGAGTCTTAGTAATAGAATCGCTAATAAAGGCTTCTATAACTATTTCGAGACTCGGATTTAATCTCGTAGTCGACTCTTCGTATTATTATATTAAACTGTCGTAGTTAGTTCTTCGTATTAAATAGAATGACTACTATTTACTACCTATAGTATCCTCCTCGTCCTTCTAAGGGGTCTAGGAGAGGCGTCGTGCTTCTATTACTAGCTCTCTCCCCTACTCTCCGAGTATAGTCGGTATCTCCTTAAGATCTAACGCTACTCTTAGATTTACTAGTTCGGGGTTACATTATGGTAAACTGTTCGCGGCGTACTATATTCTTACCGCGGCAGTCCCTTACTAGGTAGCTAGGTTTACTATATCCGTAGTAAGTTCGTGTTTCTTTCGAACTCCGGGATGCTCTATTCCCGTTACTATTCTTAATCTTACGACCTTTCTCGGTAACGTCGAGTTCTATTAGCTGTAGTCCGTAGTACGGTTTGTCCCTAGGCTTATTATTATAGTTGTCGTAGAAGCCTCTATTACGGTTATCGTAGCCTAGTGTATATCTAGTCTTTCCGGATACCTTAGAGTCGTATCGTCGTTCTATAGCTCTCTTATAGAGCTTATCGTTAAGATTAATCGTAACTCTAACGAGGTCGCCTAAGCTATTGATCTTCCGACCGTCCCTTATTAACTTATCCTTAATATACTCCTTTAGTCCCCTTCGGTACATAACTTAAAGTGCTTCGTCGTCCTAATCGGTAAGTTACGCGTATTCCTAGAATTTAGTAGCATATTCGGTAGTAGATGTCTTCTAGGTTAAATACTAAATAATACGAACGGTAGTAGTAATCTTATTAGAGACACTAAAGACGCTCTTTATAGCATACTTAAGATAGTTATATAACCTAAAGATTCCGTCGGTATTGTCTTCTCCGTTACTATCTAGGTATTTCCTAAGGAATAGTTTAACGTAATGCTATGCTCGTCCTCTTAAGAAGGTAGTAGTAAAGATAGGCTTAAGGTTCTTAGGCATAGAGTTAAATAAGAAGTATATATCTATCTAAGAAACCTAAGTGTTGAACTTATCTCGGTCGCTATAGTAGTATTCTAGCTTACTAACCTTAAGGGTGTCGTTACCTATATAAGTAGCTAAGGCGTTAATAGTATCGTTCGCGGTCTAAGGTCGTCGGGCTCTACTTACTTTACTAGGGGCGGGTGTTCCCCGTTTACTCTATCGGTCTCCTATCGTAGAGGGCGTTTAAAGCTATTAGGTTTAGTATAACCTAATAATATTATAAGTTAAGAAAATAAGCTTAATCGGGTTTATTCTTAGGCCGATAGGAAGTTAAGGGAGAGTAATAAAGTAGTAGCTGTCTTGTCTCGTAGAGACTAAGTAGCTATAAGGTAGAGGTTATGTTATAGTATATTCTAAATAGTAATATTAAACAGTAAGTTAAACGCATCGAAACCATAAGGGATTTTTAGCGTTCCTAAATATAAAGGAGATTCGTAGATCTCGGTAATTAGTCTAATTAGTCTAAGCATAAGCAGTCTAATCGCCCTAAGTCTAAGCGCTTAGGTAGGATAAGTTATGTACTCGTCTTATTATCGTAATTCTAGGGTCTATAGGAATCATTCCGTAATAGGCGTGCTATATATTACGACATCTCCTTATAACCCTCGCGGTCCTAACATATATACATATCCTCGTAATACTTACAATTAGTATAGTAGGCTTAGTAGGCGCGAGCTATAGCGCCCTACGGATAATTAACGGACCCTAATAAGAATATAGCGGAAGCCGGTACTTATATACTAGGAGACATAGTCTACGCTAGTACTAGCGTAGGGAACGTAGTAGATACGGTATTAGGCTATTTTATACTACGTCCTAGTTAGAAGATATCGGAACCCGTTAGGATTTATTCGGGCTTACTTAATAGTATTAATAGGAGATATAGTAGTAGTAGTAGTTATTTCTACCTCCGGTATACTATTAGTATCTATTGAAAGCCGTAGGAAAAACGTCGCATCCCTAAATAGTAGGTAAGAAATACGGAACCGTAGGCCCCCTAAGGCTAAGGACGCTAAGCTAGAAAGGAGGCCACTTACGCTTACGACGGGTAATAAGGAAAAGAAAGAAAGAAAAAGAGAGCGAGAGCCGGAGAATATATTCTACATTCCTATTATTTACCTATAATAATAGCTATTATTACTTAGTAGATAATAGTAAACCTTATACTCGCGTAGGTAATAATACTCCGTAGGGGACCTAAATAATAAGGAAGAGGGCATCGAGCGCTTCCTATTAGTAGCCTAATAATAGGTATCGCTGTTAATAGGTTACGATAATACGGAGTAATATTAGAAAGTAGCGCTAAGCCGTAAAAATAGCTAGGACAATAGGCTCCGGGTGAATAATAGCGAACCCCGGCGTAAATACATATACGGACGGTACCGATTACGCGGAGCTAGGGCTAAAGGCGGCGAAAGGGGGGAGGGGGGTAATATAAGGGGCGGGCCCCTATTTCTTAGTATAGGCTACGCCTATGCGTCCGTACGTCCGGATTAGCGCCCGGTACCTTTACTTCGGATAACGTTCGACTTCTTACTACATAGAACTTTAGTATATACGTCGTTTACCCGTAATAATAGATCTATACTCTAAAGAACGGCTCTATCTTATAATAGGCATTAATTAACTAGATATAGTTTAGGCCTATTACCTTTAGCCTACTATAGTGTAGCTAGAAGTATAGCTTATATAGTCGTCGTATACGGAATAGTATAGTATAGATCTCGCGAGCGATCTTATAGATACGGTCTCTATATATAGAAGTTAATATATATATACTTACTCGTAGGCGCGTACCCTTTACCGTGTTAGGTTTAGTATAACCTAATAATATTATAAGTTAAGAAGATAAGCTTAATTGGGTTTATTCTCGGGCTAATAAGAAGTCGAGGGAGAGTAATAAAGTAGTAGTTATCTTAGTCTTATAAAGGCTTAAGAAACAATATAGTAGAGGTTAGGTTTTGGTGTATTCTAAATAGTAATATTAAACAGTAAGTTAAACGCCTCGAGACTATAAGGGTTTCTTAGCGTTCCTAAATATAAAGGAGATTTACGGCGTAGAGCCTACTACTTAGTATAATTACCTTTATTAGTCCTACTAAGTATACTAATTATACTAATTAGTTCGTAGAGTAATTAGTGTTACGTATATCTAAGTAATTAGCGTTACGTATGTCTAAGTAATTAGTATTACGTGTATCTAGTCGATATCGCTATCTAGACTAAACCGTAACACTATCCCCCTTCTAGCCTAGCTTAGTCCCTTAAGCTTACTTATAAAAAACGGTATCTCTTATATATTTGCGTATAGCTCCTTCCTCTTACGATGCCTACCTATTAGCGCTCTTCTAGTACTATCCGTCGCCGCCGTCTCTACGAGTTTATTAAATCCGCGGGAGAAGTTATAGTTAAGAAATACTCGACGTATAAAAAGCATAGTCGTGTATATAAAGTGTATATTTATTCCGGGAAGTGTAGTAAGTGTCTTCGTCGCGGCTAAAGGTACGACGTAAGGGTAACTTAGTTAGAGTTTAAGAGGTTAGCGGAGAAGAAGGCTCTTCTTTACTAGAAAATCTAGGAGTCTCGGTCCGCTTAGGAGGAGGTAATACGGGTATACGAGAAGGCTCTCGAGGATCTAAAGATTACTCGCGCGCGCGAGGAGCGTTTACGCTAGTAGATAGATTTAGTAGATCGTTACGCTAAGGAGGCGATCTCTATCGAGGAGAGGGAGATTAAGGAGTAGGAGGCGGAAGAGGCCTCTCTACTTCCTTCGGATATCCTACCTAAGGGTCTAGCCCTTAACTTATTACCGGGCACGTAGGATGCTATTAAGGGCTTTAGCGACGAGTTCTAGGAGGTACTAGAGCTACTACCTACGGGTTAACTTATAGGTTCCTTCCCTTCTCTAGTACTCCTAAATCCTTTATTAATAACTTCGTAGGTTCCTTTCTAGTTCTTAGGTATTTTCTAATTCGTCGTATTCTTTCTATTTAATAAGTTATTACTAACCTTTCTTATCTAGGATCCTTTCGACTTTAAATTCGTTTTTTTCTTCTAGCCTAAAATAGAAGCTTTCTTAGTAAGGTGTTTTAGCGTCTACGGGTTCTAATTTAGAGATATAGAAGACTAGGTGGATTTTTACGTCGTATAGTAGCTATAGACGGTAGTTAACCGGTCCTATAACTTTATTAATAAAAAATAGTCCGACCTTAACGTAATCTAGTTTCTTAATCTTTCTCCTTGTTCTTAGGTTTTTTGTAAGGAGATAGACCTTATCCCCCTCTTTTAGTAGAGGCGCTATTTTTCTTATGTCTTACCGTTATTAAGACAGTTTTTATTATACATCTTTAATCGCCTTACGTGCTTCTTTATGCACTTCCTTAAGAGTGTCCGTCGTTACGATCGCTCTTTTAGCTTGTAGGTAGGATCTAGGTGTTCTAAATAGGTTAGGATCTTTCCTAAAGTTCGTATAAAATAGTGTCGTCGAAGTTATCTCTAATTTGTAGTTATTTAGTGCGATCTACGCTATTGGTAGTAGAAAAAGATCTCCTATACGTAGTTAATGTAGTGTCGTAGGTATTATTCAAGCGTCTAGTTTATTCTCTTAGTTTATCCGTCTATTTCTAGATAGTATACTATTAACAGTTTATACTTAATTCCGATTGTCCCTATAAGCGTTTTCTAGTAATTTAATGTAAATAGTAATGTCTACTAACTACCCTATGTAGGCCTGTCCAAGTTATAGTGGTATAGAGCGGCGCTTATGTAAGTAGGGGTATTTGCCGATCCCGGGACCGTGAAATTAGGTTACGTAACGAGTAGCGCAGTAGCTAGATAAACAAGAGGATTGGCGGACCTAAACCCCTATGCCCTCTACTCGAGAGGTATGAATTGAATTGTTTCCTTAATGCTACGCTTATAATGCTTAACTGCGTAGTATATATCTTAATAGCTATACTAGGTCCTACTAGCTTACCTAAATGTCTAATTAAACTAAAATGAAATTAGGGCAAGTTAGACCTAAGGGACCCCCTCTAAACCTAAGGTTAACACAACCTATCAGTCGTTAATAATAGGCTCCTAGTTTCTAGTTAATTTTCCGGCTATAGCTATAGCCTATAGGTACTAGTTTCTAGTTCTAATTCTAGTTCTAGTTCTAGTTAATGCTTCGGGTACGGGTGCTTCTAGTCCTTAGATCTTACTTAGTTCTTATAGTTACTTATCTTCCCTTAACTAACTTTCTAGCTACGCGATAGACTCGTCTTTAGATTTATTAGGTTACTAGTACTAACACTTACTTGTTTTATGAATGGCGTTCGCATTATTTGACTATCTAGCCCGTTCGATTAACGCTAACATAGCTGCCCATTCCCTCGCTAGTTTCGTAGTATACGTTAACGTAGTACGACGGGCGCGAGTCGCGGTTATTAACGTTACTATTACGGTCTCTATTAGAAGAATCCTTTCGATCTTCATAAACTATCGCTAGTAGGCCCTAGGATTGTCTAACATCTTATATGTTAAGCTAAATAATAGGGTAAGCTATTATGCTACTATAAGACCACCTTAGCTTATAGCGACTAACTACGCTACCTATAGTACCCGGGCTTACTGCTTTAGAACCTAAGGACAGGTTCGTAATAGGGGAGGATATATTAACGACTAATAGGTTATGTTAACCTTAGGTTTAGAGGGGGTTCCTTAGGTCTAACTTGCCCTAATTTCATTTTAGTTTAATTAGACATTTAGGTAAGCTAGTAGGACCTAGTATAGCTGCTAAGATATATACTACGTAGTTAAGCATTGTAAGTGTAGCATTAAGGAAACAATTCAGTTTATACCTCTCGAGTAGAGGGCATAGGGGTTTAGGTCCGCCAATCCTCTTGTTTATCTAGCTACTGCGCTACTCGTTACGTAACCTAATTTCACGGTCCCGGGACCGGCAAATACCCCTACTTACATAAGCGCCGCTCTATACCACTATAACTCGGACAGGCCTACATAGGGTAGTTAGTAGACATTAGTAGTAAGCGGAGCTAAGTCTCTATTTTATACTAGTTAAGCGATAGAAGGTCTTCTAGAAGGTACTCGTCTAGTTAGTACCTTTGTTACTCGTAATAGCTTAGGGTAGGCTATAGTATCTTACCTAGTAGTCTAAGAATCTTTCGGCGTAGTCCTCGGCCTTTATAGTAGGTATCGCCTCTAAAACGACGGTCTTACTTAGTCGATCCTTAATTACCTAGAGGTAAGTGTTCCCTTACGACTTAGGTATATCCGTTATAAAATCTATTAAGATTTCTTAGAAGAATTAGTCGGGAATCGGTAGTAGTTATCGGAGGCCGTGCTTTTATTCCCTCTATACCTTATTCCTACCGTAGTAGTTATAGTTTCTTAGAAATAGAAACTGTCTTACGTGCTTAGACTATAGGGGCTAGTAGAAGTTATAACCTAGTATTAATACTATAGAGTCCCGGCTAGGGTAGCCGTATACCGGTAAATTATATACGGACTAAATTAGCTTAGTTCGAAGGGTGTCGTTCTATAGGGTCTCTATGTCCGTCTCCTTATAGTTAGCCTCCGTAGTATTAGGAGCTCTAGGTACCTAAATCCTACCTCGGTAGTAAAGATACCCGTTACGGTTAATAATATAGTTACCTACTTATACCTTAAGTTTTACCTCGCTAGGAAGTAAGCGCGCTCCTACTTTAATCGTATAGAGTACTACCTAGAATATACTATCTCCCTCGATAGTTCTTTCCTAAAGGTCGTTTAGCTCCTAGTCTTAGAAGGATCCCGGTAATACGCCCGGTAAATCCGCCTCTTCTATAGCGGATAGTTTTTCGAACTACGTAGCTAGGATTTGTACTAAAGAAATTATTATAGTAGAGGTGTCGTCTACTACTACCTTACTTCCTCCCTTTAGGCCCGGCTATTTCCTAATACTATCCGGTTTAAGAAACCTACGATACCGCGATAACTTATTATCCTACCTAAGTATATCCTACTCCCTTTACGAAAGGGCGTCCGGTATAATAGCTTCGGTACCCGGCCTATATACTAGTAAAAACTAGAATTTCCTAACCTCCTCTACCTACCGGATTTACCGCTCGGATAGCTATCTCTTTATTATAAAGTATTCTAGGTTTTTATAATCCGTGTTAAGATGTAGCATCTTAAGGGGAGCTAACAGTTAGGTTGTAATCTAATAGCCTAAGGCATCTACGATAACTTAGCTTATCGTAGATACCTTCTCTCCCCTTTAGCTTAGATAGACATCTAACACAATTAACGCATTGGTTCCTGATATATTGCTGCATGCTCTGTGGCTATTAGCTAGTTGAAGATTGATCTCTTACTCCACTCCGCTGCTAACTACGTATCCTGTAAGGTCTTAACTTAATAGGTTATAAGCCCGGGTTTGTGTAGGAGTAAGAGCAACCTATATTAGTACAGGTTACTTGTATCCCTTGCTATTATAGCAGAAAACATCTAGGAAGCAGAAGTCTACCCTATCTATCCTATTAAGGAGCTTAGTTTAATACTAAGTAATAGGTAATCTAGAAAAGGACTCTATACGGCTTACTATAAGCTAATACCTTAAAGACACTCTATAGGCAGAACTGCATCGAGATACTATTAAGAAGGACTTTAAGTAAGTCATTTAGAACTCTACTAGGAGAGACAGACCTGTGTCCTAGCTCCGAGACTACACCGCTCTTTCTTTACCCTACTAAGTAGGCCTTAGTATCTACACCTACGAACCTTACTATTCTATACTAAAAGCCTTAGTAGGACCTAAGCCACGACTTTAAAGCATATACACCTTGTTTTATTATATTCAATTTATTATAGATTCACACTAAGAGAAAGGAGAAGAGAAGGGAACTAAAATCCCAATTCTTAGGAGAGACAATTAGAAGAGATGGTTTAACCTTTAGAGATACAAGATAGAGAGCTAGTTAGCATTCTTTGCAATTAATAACCTGTTAGAAGTGTTATTTAACAACATTAAGGGCAAGAACCTAAAACTCTAGGAAGAGACTAAGATCAAAGAGATTCTTAATGCACTAACATAGACAAAACAAAATGCAGCTTGTAGCTTCAGTATCCTAAGTAGGATTACAGAAGAAGATGAATTTAAGCTTAAGGGCTCTTGCGAATCTAGAAAAGCTACTAAGATATAGGTGCATCTCTAGAACAAGTATAGCTAGGTGTTACTAACCTATACACATAAGCTTACAAAACAGTTTATGAACTTTGAGATAAGTAAAGAGTTCACTATTAGATCTGTATAGGCACACCTAGTGTCTCTTAGAAGGAGGATTGCTAATGTTGACCTAGAGGGCTAGCACTATAGGAAAGCTAATGTAAGAATAACCTAGCTTTTAAGCTCACTGCTACCTAACTACTATGTAGCTAGGGATACTATTATAGCTTAGCTAAAGATGGATTATAAAAGGACCTTAAAGATCCTTAAGGCTTAAGAGGCTAGATTAAATCCCTCTAAGGCTAAGTATAGTATAGTAGCTACCTAGGTTAGGCCCTTAGGTTAGGCAAGATCACTTTCCTGCCTTCTCTATAAGAAGGACTATCTTATTAAGGACTACCCTAGTCTCTCTAAGGCAAAGAAGGTCCTTAGATCTTATTCCTAAGCACTATCCTCCTAGAATGCAACATATGTTAAGAAGAGAAGATCTCTACTACTATCTTTAAGAAGAACACTAAGAGAGAAGTCCTCTATAGAGGAACTTAAGAAAATAGTGAAGAAACTTAGCTCTAACATGCTGTTACTCTAGAAGAACTAGGCCTAGTCTCCTTCCTCTAAAACAAGGAAGACTAGGAAAGGTTTCTCTACCTAAGAGCCACCTAACTTATACGACTTATCCTAGAAGACAATGTCTAATAATAATAAGTATAATAAAGTAGCTTACTTAACTATAGAAGTCTAAGGCAAGTTCCCCTTATTAGAGTAGTTACTTGATTCTTATACTTTATCCTATATAACTAACTAGAACTACCTCTTTAGATCCATAACTCCCTTAACAAAGAAGAAATAGATTAAAGTAGGAGGTAGGCATTTGTTAGCCACTTATATTAGGACTGTAGAGATAAGTAGGAGATCTAGTAGGAGAGTTGTTTTAGAAGATGTTCTACTTATACCTAAGCTAGGGGTGAACCTAGTTTCTTAGAACTAGTTTAGCAAGCAGTTTAGTGTCTAACCTCCTTTATTTTCTCTTATATCACCCTCTAGCTAAACTGTTGTCTAGACAAGGCTCCTTAGGGGGGTTCCATTTATTAATAAGATTTCTCCTCTACTATAAGAAAGGGCATATCACTTATTATGTGCACTACTAATAGAGAATGCCTTTATAACTGCTGAATTAGAGACTAACCTAAAACAGTAGGAGCTTTAGCATAGAAGATTTGCACACTTTAGGAAGAACTTGCTCTAGAATCTTTATAAGGTAATAGACTTAAAAGAACCTATTCCTGTTCCTAGGGATAGCTTCTACTAGTGTAGAGTGTGTTTAATAGTAAAGATAAAGAAGTATAAAGGCAAAGTTACTAAGAGAAGACCTAAAAGACTTGCCCTTATATCTATTAACATATATAGTCTACTGCTAACATTAAGGCTAGGGTTCAAATACTAGCTTAAAATTGTTAACAACTTCTCTAGAAAAAAGTGGACCTGTCCTCTTAAGAAAAGAGAAGATGCTCTAGTTGCTCTCTAGAACTAGAAGATTAAGGTAGAGTGGAAATCATTAGCATAGTTAAAAGCAGTTAGGCTTAATAATGCAAGGGAACTTATTACATTAGTTAAGCAGTAGGAGAAGGATTTAGGAATTAGGCTAGAGCATACTAAGGCATACAACTCGCTCTAAAATGGACTAGTTAAAAGGTTAATATAAACCTTAGAAGACTCTATAAGGGCAATGCTTAAAGAGGCTAAGATGCCAATTGAATTCTAGCCTAAAGCACTAGAAGCCTAAACCTACATAAGGAACAAACTACTAAATGGTCTAGACTATAATAGGTTTAAGGTTTCACTAGATAAAGCCTTTAATGGTATTAAGCTAACTATTAACTATTTGAAGGTTTAGGGATTGACACGGACAAGACAGCAACAGGGCGCAAACGTGTATTAGCCTTAGTATCGAGTAAGTTCTACGAAGAAGAGAAGTAAGAAGTCGCGAGAAGCGCGTGATAAGATCGGGCCCGAGGTCACGTGACACCGAAGTGCGTCTGTGCAAAGGTAAACCGTGACACCACCCCCCCTCTCAAACCGCCGTACGCCCTCGTACGCGTGAATCAATCGCAATGGGGTATATCCATCGCCATTACCCAATTCAATCCAATCCAATGTATATCTTGCCGCAGCAAGCCTTAAGCGAAGACAGTATCACACCGCAGTGTGCCTTGTGTCCACCAACTGTATATCAAGCCTCAGCTTGCCTCAAGTTGTATCTGCGAAGACAGTATCACACCGCAGTGTGCCTTGTGTCCACCAACTGTATATCAAGCCTCAGCTTGCCTCAAGTTGTATCTGCGAAGACAGTATCACACCGCAGTGTGCCTTGTGTCCACCAACTGTATATCAAGCCTCAGCTTGCCTCAAGTTGTATCTGCGCTCCGCCGGTGCTCCTCTTGCTGACGAGCCTGCTCAGCACCATCTCGGCCCTGAGTCTCGTCTTGTGTCTCTTGCGCCATCTTGCGCAGTCGTTCTACACCCTGGGTGTCGTCGAAATCCGGATTCCACTCTGACTCGTCTTCCACCTCACGTTGTCCTTCGGTTAGTGTGCCGTTCTGTCGTTGGCGCGCGTCGCGGAGGAACTTCTTCGTGAGTAGGTTAAGGTTCAGGTTGGGAATGAATTAGGATTCGTCTGCTCCGAGTGTCGTCTGGTTTGCGGCCATTCGGACTCGGTGTCGCACGCGCGTTTCTGTGCACACGTGGTCGGGGTGATCGCTTGCGGCGATCGAGCGCGGTAGAACTTAATGACACGGACAAGACAGCAACAGGGCGCAAACGTGTATTAGCCTTAGTATCGAGTAAGTTCTACGAAGAAGAGAAGTAAGAAGTCGCGAGAAGCGCGTGATAAGATCGGGCCCGAGGTCACGTGACACCGAAGTGCGTCTGTGCAAAGGTAAACCGTGACAGGGATGCAAAGCTATTGTCTACATAGACATAAGATCCTAGTCTTAATAGGTAAGAAGTGATAAACTAATAAATAGAGGTAAAGAAGTAGTGTTTGTTAGATACGTTAAAAACACAGCTAAGGCCTAGCTCTTTTAGGAACTAGACATAAAAGCTATTAAATAACACACACATATAGACTTCTTTAAGGACTAACCTAGAGGTAATATAGATCTTAATGTTACAAAATTGAATCTATTAAGCAATGCACTAGCTAGGAGACCCTTAGGGAGGCTAAGGAAGGACATATCCTTAGAGCAACCTATTTACCATTTAATTATTTAGTAGAGTAGCCTAGTAACAGCCTAGCTAAGAAAGCTGTTTATGCAACTTCCCTAGCCTCTAAAGAATAAAAAGAATGTTACTAGGACACAAGTAACTACTCTTAGATCATCCCTTAGTAAGAGGAGGGCTGACTATAATGTTAAGGGCTATAAATGGAAATAGAAAGCCCTAAGATCTATAGTCCCTATACCTAAACTAGCTACTAAAGTGGGAGAAGCAATAGACCTCTTAGAGAACCTTGCTGCTTACTACTAAGCTTTCTTTACAGCTATACAATTAGTAGATGATTCAGTACTATGGGATAGTGAATTCCTAGAAGAAGTTAAGGAGATAGCCTTTATAGCAACTATAGAAGTCATTACATATAAGTAAGAGATCCTAATTCCAAAGTCCTATAAGGATGCTATAAATGACAAGAAATAGGGACACCTTTAGAAGGAAGCAATCTAGAAGGAGCTAGATACTCTATAGAGTAACAACACCTAGGAGAATACTGTTCTACTAAAAGGAGCAAACTTGGTTACGTTAAGATAGGTCTTTAATGTTAAAAGAAGCATTAGTGGAGCCATTAAAAAGTTTAAGGCTAGGCTAGTTACAAGGGGCTTTTTATAGAAGTTTAGTATTAACTTTATAGAGACATTTACGCCTACAGTTAGACAGGACACCCTTAGGGTGTTCATAGCTATTGTGTGCAAGAAGGATCTCCATCTTTACTAAGTAGATGTGAACAATGCGTTTATAGAAAGTACCCTCTATAAAGACATCTTTATGTTACTACTACTAGGAGTTAAGCTTCTACTAAACATAGTGTTCAATATTCTTAAAAGCTTGTATAGACTTAAGTAAGCAGCTAGAGATTAGAATTAACTCTATGTGTTAAAGCTTAGAGAGATTAGATTTACATAGTTAGAGGTGGATCCATGCCTACTTATTTATAAGGAAAAAGAGATTATAATTCTCACACATGTAGATAACCTTCTAATTGCTACACTAAAGTTAACAGATGTTCTCTAGTTTAAAAGAGAACTTAGTAAAGTCTTTAAGATTAAAGATCTTAGTAAACCTAAAAAGATCCTTAGCATAAGAGTCACAAGGGATAGGAGGAGAGGAATCCTAAAACTTAACTAGGGACACTTTATTAGGGACAACCTTACTAAGATAGGGATAAACTATAAGAAGGCAGCACCTATACACTCACCTATAGACAGCTATAAGGCTCTTAAACCTTTAAGCTATATAGATGAGAGGTGTAATAAGGTAGAGTACTAGAGTATTAATAGTACATAGATGTAGCTAGTAACAATTATAAGGCTAGACATTGCTTTTACCCTAGGAAGGATAAGCTCATTTGTGAGTAACCTATCTACCTACTATATAAAGGCTTTAAAGAAGATTACAAGATATCTGAGGTTATATCCTAATCTTAGCCTTGTCTTCTCTAGGCATAGAGAAGGATGCCTAGTTAGATACTATAACTCTAATTATGCAATAGACAAAGCAGATAGAGTCTCTATCCTTAGGTATGTCTTCTTCCTCTATAGGGTACTAGTCTCCTAGATAAGCAACAAGTAAAAGTCTATAGCAACATCTACAATAGAAGCTAAATACATAGCTATAAATGCATATGTAAAGCAATCCTAATTCCTAGCTTCACTACTAAGGGAGATAGACTGTCTAGAGTTAGTAGGAGACTGTTCCTATTAACTAAGGATTACTAGAAACTAGGAGACTATGTTAAGCTTAAGACTAGTCTAATTAAGAGGTAATAACTAAGCTGCCCTTACCCTAGTAAGGGATGCACATGTTTATAACAAGTTAAAGCATATTAACATTGCCTATAATACTATTAGGAAACTTTAGTAGAGAAGGCTTATTACTGTTAAGTACACCCTAACATCTAAGATAGTTATAGATAGGTTTATAAAGCTAAAGACTAGTCCACACTTCTAGAGGTTTGTAAGCTAGCTTAACCTATTGTAGAGGTCTAAATACTACTGACAGGAGAAGAGTAGACTGTAACCTCCCTTGTAAGATAAGTAGGAGTGTTAAGATGTAGCATCTTAAGGGGAGCTAACAGTTAGGTTATAATCTAATAGCCTAAGGCATCCACGATAACTTAGCTTATCGTGGACACCTTCTCTCCCCTTTAGCTTAGATAGACATCTAACACAATCAACGCATTAGTTCCTAATATATTGCTGCATGCTCTATAGCTATTAGCCAGTTGAAGATTAATCTCTTACTCTACTCCGCTACTAACTACGTATCCTATAAGGTCTTAACTTAACAATCCGTCTAGATTATAAAGGGTTTATACGTTTTTAACTCGGGAGCCTACTCTTTAAGATATAAAACTACCGTAAGTATCTTCTTATTATAAATATTATAGTTAATCTTAGCCTCTTTGAGTAGAATCCTACTAGTTTTACGACTCCGTCCTTTTCTTATAGGAGGGCGCCTCCTAGAGTAAAACCGCTATAGTCCGTCTCTAAAAAAGCAGGGAGCTTCGGGTTCTAGTAGGCTAGAACTAGTACTTTATAGTACTTATCCTTTAGGGCCTTAAATGCGTTAGTCTACCGTTCCCCCTAGGAGAATACCGTGTTCTTACCGGTTAGCGATATTAAGGGTTCGGCTAGCTTTAAATAGTTTAGAATAAACATCCGGTAGTAGTTTACGAATCCTAAGAAACATCGTACCTCCTTCTAGGTAATAGGTACCCTCTAGTCCTTTACTACCGCTATCTTTTTAGGGTCGGGTCCTACTGCTTTCCCGTCGGTATATATAATAAACCTAAGATACTTAACCTTCTTCTACGTAAACTTATACTTCCCCGGATCTAGGAATAGGCCTCCGTCCTAAAGCTTCTAGAGTACGACTTAAACCTTCTAGAAGTAATCCTCCTTCGTTCTATTAGAGTAAATAACGACGTTATTAGTATAGGCTAAGGTAAAGTCGTTAAAGTAGTCCTATAATAAACTATTAATATACCGCTAGAATATCGCTAGGGCGCCGGAAAAACTAAACGGGTATACTAGCTACTTCTATAGGCCGAATCTAGTTTAAAAAGCCGTCTTATACTCTTCCCCTCGAGCTATCCGTAGGTAATAGAATACGGCTATAACGTTAACCTTCGTAATCTATCTAGCGCCCGTTAAGTTTTAAATAGTCTTAGTAATTAAGGGTAGCAGGTAACGATCCTACTTAGTAATTAAGTTTAGCGCTCTATAGTTATAGTAGAATCTAAGTCCTCCTCCGGGCTTCTTTATAAATAAGACGGGGGCCGCCGCTTCTAAGGTAGAAGGGCGAATATAACCCTTACGCTATAGTTCTATTAGTAACTTTCGGAGGATAAGTAGCTCGTCTTTAGATATACTATAGAGCGGTCCCTAGAGTAATAGTTCCGGGCTTCCGTCGGCTTTCGTCCGGATCTTAATCTTATAGTCGAGACTACCGCGGTACGGTGTAAGTTTATCTAATTCCTTAGTAGAAAATAACGGAAGTATATCCTAAAGTTCTAGAGGTAGGCTCTTCTTAAGCTCCTCTCGTATAGGCGGATCCTTCTTACTAAGGGCCTTCTTAATATCTTCTATAGTTACCGTAGTAATCGTAGCGAAGCGCTTACCTAACTTACGTTCTTCGTAGTTACGCCCTTTAGGTACCTATTTCTTTACTAAGCTATAGTAGTACCGGCGCTTTTTAGGCGTAGTCCGAATCTAATTATACGCCTTCTAGAGGTTCCCTAGGATTATAGGGAAATCTAGATAAGGTACGACGTAGGCGTAAATAACCTATTAGATCCCGGAAATTTCTATATAGAAGGCGACTACTCCTTCGATCGAGTTTCGTATCGCCTTCGTAAACCCTATAGCCTTATAGCTCTCGTTACGAATATACGTAAGACCGAGGCCTTTTACTAGGTCTCCGTTAATTACGGTATAGTATATATATCCTTTATCGATAAGAGTAAACATTCCGTAACTTTTGTTTAGGAGTATATTAGTATATATAAGGTTCCCGTTTATAGAACTCTTAACTATATTCTAACCCTTTACTAGTGCTTCTTTATCTCTTAGTACTAGCTTTTACCTAGGAGCTAGTCTTTTCCTATATCTCCGGGATCCGACTTAAAACCCTCGTCCTCTAGGATTAGCGCGACTAACGCCGTATTAATCCTAGTAGGATTAACTACTACGGCGTACGGGTATTCCTTTACTTAATGTCCGCTCGCTCCGTAGCGGAAGTAGAGCTATTCTTAGCGCCTTTGATCTCTCTCGGCGGTATCTACTAATGTCTACTAACTACCCTATGTAGGCCTGTCCGAGTTGTGGTGGTATAGAGCGGTGCTTACGTAAGCAGGAGTATTTAACGGTCCCGGGACCGGGAAATTAGGTTACGTGACGAGTAGCGTTGTAGCTAGATAAAACAAGAGGATTGGCGGACCCTAAACCCCTATACCCTCTACTCGAGAGGTATAAATTGAATTGTTGCCTTAATGCTACGCTTACAATACTTAGCTACGCAGTATATATCTTTAATAGCTATACTAGGTCCTACTAGCTTACCTAAATGTCCAATTAAACCTAAATGAAATTAGGGCAAGTTAGACCTAAGGGACCCCCTCTAAACCTAAGGTTAACATAACCTATTAGTCGTTGATATATCCTCCCCCATTACGAACCTGTCCTTAGGTTCTAAAGTAGTGAGCCCGGGTAACACAGGTAGTATAGTTAGTCGCTATAAGCTAAGGTAGTCTTATAGTAGTATAGTAGCTTACCCTACTATTTAGCTTAACATATAAGATGTTAGGTAATCCTAGGGCCTACTAGCGACAGTTTATAAAGGTCGAAAGGATTTCTTTAATAGAGACCGTAATAGTAACGTCGATAATCCGCGACTCGCGCCCGTCGTACTACGTTGTCGTATGCTACGAAACTAGCGAGGGAATGGACAGCTATGTTAGCATTAATCGAGCGGGCTAGATAGTCGAATAACGTGAACGCTATTCATAAGACAAGTAAGCGTCAGTACTAGTAACCTAATAAATCTAAAGACGAGTCTACCGCGTAACTAGAAAGTAAGTTAAGGGAAGATAAGTAACTATAAGAAACAAGTAAGATCTAAGGACTAGAAGCACCTATACCCGAAGCATTAGAACTAGAATTAGAACTAGAATTAGAACTAGAATTAGAACTAGAACTAGAACTAGAATCCTATAGGCTATAGCTGTAGCCGGAAATTAACTAGAAACTAGGAGCCTATAAACCCGCACTAACTACTTAGTTCTACTTATTCTTACATAACTCCTTTATCTAGACCCACTCGTTGTCGTAGCTAACATTAGTCTCACTAGACGCGTCCCTAAGTAGCTAGCTAGTAAAGTTCCTATAGTAGTTACGGAAGAAGCTCTTATCACGCCCTTCGCTTATAAAGCACATCTGCTCGAGAGTAGTAACTAAGCTAAGCTGCTTATCTATCAATTTCATAGCTCGGACGCGCTAATTATACATCTTCTTATAGAAGAGCTCCGAGTCTAGGCGGACCGTAGCATTAACCCACCTTCTAGCATTAAGGATAACTTCGTTATCGTTCTAAGACTTTAAACCCGCTAGGGCATCGGATAGAGGGCTAATGCTACTAAGGTATACGGCCGTAGGAAAAGGATAGCCGGGTACTAGGCGTCGATACTTAAACCCTATAGCGCTCTTACTTAGCGTCTTAAAGTCACGATAGAGGTCTATTACCTAGTGTATGCTCTAGCTTCTCTAGAGTTTAAGATAGTTATCGTCGCGGATCTCGATAAAGTAAGGGTTAATCTAACGCAGTGTCCTCTTATGTACGGCCTACCTCATTAGAACGCCTACAGTAGTCACCCGCATTTGCCTAGCGCTTAGGTCCTCTCTAAACCAGCTAATGCTATTCTTACTTAGGTAATTCTAGACCCTAACCGAGAAGAAACGCTTAAATCGGCCGTCTTCTATGTAGTCGTTAGTCTAGTACTACTGGATAAACTCTCTAGCATTCTCTTACTTATAAAAACCGTGTAAAAACTCCGGCCTACTAGTGCCCTCTAAGTTAAGAGAGTATAGCATATTGAGCCGGTTACTAGTCTAGTAGTTTTCAATTTCGAGGTTTAAGTCGACCCTAGCATACTGCACTATAGTGTTCGCGTTACCCCCCTAATAAGCCCTATTAAAGCTAAAAATCGTAGGCCTAGGGAAGGAGATGAACCGAGTACAGTGTTAAGGGTATAGCGCCACTTATAAGAGCTATAGCCCGGGGTCTTGTCGCATAATCTATTAGCTTAGAGAATACTATATGTTCTAGTAGACGCCGCCGTTACTAACCTTATTTAATTCTCGTAGGTACTATCGGTACACGTCGAATTCTCGACTTATTATCTCTCTAACTATTTTAACCCGCGGCGCTAGTTTAGCGTCATTATACTAGTATAGCATGTTACTATTAATGTAGGTACCGGTACTATTAAGATCGGCTTAGTCGGCTTCATTAATGCTAAATTTATCGAGGATCTAGTTATAGTTAGTATACGTAACGATACTACTCGTAGTACCGACTTTGCCTCGAACGCGGAGGCAGCTAAGCGGGTTAATAGTCTTCTAACTACGCTTATTAGGGCGAAACCACAACCTATTCTTCACCTTAATAGCTAAAAAACTCTTACCTTTAAAGAGCTAGTCTTAGACCTTAAGCGCGCGCTCACATAGGGTATTAGCGGTAATACCGGGATTCGTAACGAAGTAGAGGGCCTTATAGTAGAAATCTCGAACATACTAATCGCACATTATAGCGCTAACCTTACCATCCCTCTTAAGAACCTCCGAGATAGCATATTCGAGCATCTTAAGGCCCGCTATCCGGTACTTAGGTAGCTAGTTAATGCTATCTACATTAATCGAGTTTCTAAACTTAATGCTACAGTACCGCTTATTATAGGTACAGTCGGCGCGCTTAATCCGGAGGGCCTCGTCTTCTTATAGGATCTAATCCTTAAAGACTAATACATCCCTAATTATAGCCGAAGGTAACATAGTAAGTATCGGATTACTATTCTTAGTTAGGGCTAGAGTAGATCGTAGGGTACTAACCGGTGTACCTAGCGGACTGCCTTCGCGTATAGGTGCGCCGTCTAGCGTTCGGTTAGGCGAGGATTAAGTAGGCGCAGTTATGCCCTTACCTATGCTCTCGCCTATACGGAGCTACTTAAGTCGACTCGACTTACGACCGCCTCTCGATAGGACTATAGGCTAGGTAGAGGCTAGTAGAGTTAGTATAGTACTCTTTACACGTCCTTTACCTTTACTACCCGGTAGCTAACGTAGCTAAGGCTATTGCTAGCTAGATGGTCTAGGTTAATCTATACTGTCCTCTAGGGACGCGGACTTCTTAGTAATAGTACCCTCTATAAAGTATAGAAGGCCATCCTTATAGACGGCTAGGCGGTGTCTTCTAATGATCTCCCTACTCTTAGCCGACTGCGGATTAATACTACGTACTTTAGCCTCCCTATTGCACCGGGTAAGATTACTAGGCTTTAGAATTCGCTTACGATCTATGCCCTTACGGCCGATCCTTATACGCTAGATTAATGCCCTCTAAATTCTACTAATAGCCCTACTATAGTCTAGGTACTTATTAATGAAGGCTATAAGCTAGCGGCGCCCGCTATTAGTACTACAAAGCTCGGAGATAACGCGTCGATTAAGAATCTTATTGTCTATCTACTCTAGCTAGTAGCGAGTAAGCGTAGCTCGAAGAGTCTTCTCTCGGTTACGAATCTCTAAACCGGTCTTACGAATCTTACCGACGATAGGAAATAAGACATCGAGCTTCTTATTACTAAGGAATTCATCCTAGTAGCTCTTACCTATACCGCTCTTAACTTCCTCGAAAAACAGGTTAACCTAGACGGAGTAGTCTTTAAACACCTTCTTAAAGCCCTTATAGAAGTCCTTTAATGCCTTAACTCGCTTCTAAGGACTAACCTCTCGGAACATAACATTAGCGGCGGACTTCGGCGTGTTTGTGTTAGTAAGGACATGCTTAACGTTGTCCGGTAGGCGAAGGGACTCGAATAAGGTCTAAGGTAGGCGGGTGAGCCTAGTAATAGTACTAGTAAGCGCTATACTCGAGCTAGCCGGGCGTAACGATAGACTAGCTAAAGCTATAATAACTAGGATTTGCTAGTAGTAAGATCGTAAGAGCTAGCTATCTCGTAGTACTACTCTAGAGTATTAGTAAGCTTTAAAAGCTTAGTGTCGGGGTAGGGGCTTTAAAGAAGGTTAAGGTCGTAAAGAGAGAGAGGCTAAAGAACCGTCTAATGTATATAGTAGTAGTAGATAGATGTGTTAGTAGCTCTAGTAATAGTGTTAGTGTTTAAAGAAAAAGAGAGGAAGTAGTAGGTAGAGAGCTACGCTTAAGTATGCCTCTTAGCGTATGTCCCTATAACCGTTATAAGGTAGTAGCGCCGAGACCGGTCTTATAAGTAGTAAGAGCAGTACTATTAAGGTTACACTAAAGGTCCGATAACCCTACATGTAACCGAAAACTAGTGCTAGTAACCACCTAGGTAAGCATTTGGTAGAGGCATGCTACGCTATTACGTAATCCGATTTACCGGTCCCGGGACCGGTAAATGTAGCTCTACTAACTAAGGTCTAACTAAGGTAAGAACACCCTATAAAGTGAAGTCTAGATAACCGAATCGACTTAACAAACTGAAGGGCATGTGCAACACATGCCTAAGGGAAGTAAACTCCGTACGCTATTGCTAACTAATTAGTTCTTAGCCTCGATCCTACTAAACTATGAAATTCCGGCTGTAGAAAGGTTATAAGGCCTAACCCATAGCTTCTTAGATTCCGGTTTAGGATACGATCCCCTTTCGTTAACTCCTATAGGTAGCACGTCTTCGTCGGCGATAGGCTCGATCTCGTTCGAATTACTACTGTCTTCGCTATTAGCGACTTCTCCCTCCCCTATTACGAGATCGGTCCCATTATCTAAGTTTAGTACTCCTATGTTATCCGGGCGAAGCTCTAGAACTAGCTTAAGGTTTTCCCGTACCTAAACACCCTTTATTAGCGTACTATTAAGTTCCTTAAGAATATAGGTACTAAATTCCCTAGAGACACTAGATACCCGATATAGACCTTACTATCGGTAACCGATCTTACGTAAGAAGTCATCCTTATATAGCTTATCGAATCTTATAATAAGGTCGCCCTTCTAGAAACTAATAGAGTTAATATTCCGGTGAGACTTAAAGTAGTCCTTACTAAGTTCTCTTAGTCGCTTCCTTCGAGCATGTAGCTCTTCTAAACTAAGGTCTCGAGCCTAGAGTTAACGCGCACGTATAGTAAGTAGGTCCTTAGTCGTTCTTACCGATCCCCATTAGTAATTCGCCTACGTCGGGTGCTTAACCTCAATTGGTAGAATCGTGCGATGGCTATATAGGACCTAAGCTAGCGTCATTTTAGTAGTACGACAGGTCGTGGTCCTATTAGCCTATAATACAGCGGGTACCTATTACTCCCATCCGCGGTATGTGTTCCTTATAAGCTTTACTAACGCTATAAGAATCGGACGGTACCTAACCTCGACTAGAGCATTAGACTGCGGATAGTACGGTAATATTCGGATCCTTCGGATACTAAGTCCCACGAGTAACCGCTTAACCTTAGCCGTATGAACCGTAGCGTTATTAAGCACAATTTCAGTACAGTAGCCGTGCCTATAGAAGACATCTTCGTATAGAAACTTAGTAACCGTCTTAGAGCTAGGAGGTGCCCTTATTACTCTAGCCTCGATCTAGTTGCTAAGTGCTTCGCGCGCAACTAGGAGGTACCTATTTTTATGTACCTAGACGGGGTCCGAGTACCACTTCTCACTAATAACCTAAGGGCTCGATAAGTAAAGCTTACTAGCGCGCTAGTTGCCTTCGCGAAACCTATAAGGAGCATAACTTCGAACCTACGTAGAGACATCGGCGAAGCCCCCGTCCTAGTAATACCGATTGGAAATAAGGTTATATACGACCTTAGCGCTACGGTAACCGTGTCTCTTATAGCACTCTATAACGATCTCCTTCTAAGCCTTATTATCGTTAATTACAAGTTGTAACGGTGCTCCTCGGCGCTTCTAGAAGAATAGCAATTAGTCTCGGATAAAGAAGTTAACGCTTTTCTTTACTAGCCGCCGGTACTTAGCACGGGTAATACTATTAGGCCGGGTCCTGGTTTCTATAACCTAAGTAAGCTACTAAGAGCCCTTAGAATATTAGTCTCCGAGATGTGTGTTTTCTAGATTTTAACTAGATAGGTGTCGACCGGCTCCGGGTACCCGAATAGCTTATTATTAATTATCTAGTCGACTTCGTCTTTATTAGCTTCCCTAGGTTCCTAAGGTGTAGAGGGCCTACGAGACAGGGCATCTAGGCTAGTGTATCTAGTCCCCGTAACGTGCTTTACCTCGAACGTGAATAACCTAATCTATACGACCCACCGGGCTATTGCCGAGTTCGGCAGGTCCGAAGCCGGCCGGTTAAGCTGCTATATAAGTGTCTTAGCATTAACCTTAAGGACAAAATTAACGCTAGTAATATATCTCTAGATCTTCTTAAGCCCCTTAAGGACCCTAAGGCATTCCCGCTTACTAGCATTATATCTAGATTCTAACGCGTTCTAGATTCCGCTCTTATACCGCACCGGGTAACGCCGTCGGGTACTGTCTATTAATTCTTAAGAAACGATACATCCCTATCTAGTGCCGCTAGTATTAACTAAGATAAAGATGGACCTAGCACTAAGTGAGTAGTAGAGGGTAACTAAGGCTAGAGCCTACATAAGATATCTAGTAACCTCCTCTTTTAAGAACTGCTCATTTTCTATCTAGGTAAACTCGGCGTCCTTCTTTAGCAGTTTATACATTAGTCGAGCGATAATAACGAACTAGGGAATCTATATCCGGAAGTACACACATAGCCCCACATAGGTGCGGACCTCCTTAATATAGGTAGGCGTAGGCTAATCTAGGATCTTAGCTACAACCTTTAGGTTAGGATAGCGACTATCCGGGCTAGTAACGTACCTAACAATCTTAAGCTTTTCGTATAACTATTAGGATTTGCCTCTAGCAACTACCGCACTAGCTCTTTCTAGGTTAGTAAGAACTAGATCTAGGGAAACGATGTGCTTAACGACCTATTTCCTTAACCTAGGCTCTACCTCGGCATTCCTATAGTCCTTAGTTAGTCCCTTAATACCGATGTTATCGAGAAACGGCTTCGCTCGATGCGAGATATAATTAAGTAGAATCTTTATTACCGTACGCACGAACTAAGCAACTGAATTAGTAGCTCCTTAAGGTAGAGTCGTGTTACGTACTAGACTAAGAGGGGTTATAAAGGCTATTGAGTCCCGGTAGGACTTATCTAAAGTAATCTAATTATAACCTAAAAATAGGTCTATAAGCGAAGCGACTCGGCACCCGGTAAAATCCTCTAAGAAGCTATCCGTGTCCGGTGGAATGTTAGTATTGCGTATAGTAACCTTATTTAGGAGCATAGCTAAGTTAATTAACCGATATAGCACATCGCTTCTAGAGGTATTAACCTTCTTTACGACTAGGAACTAGCTATTGGAATATGCCCCTTGTGAGTATTCTAGGATGTTGTTCTTAATCCGGGCTCTAATTATGCGTTTAACAATTGCCCTAAGACTTAGGTGCAACCGGATAGGGCGTGCCTACTATAGCCTATAAGGGACCGTGTTAATCTTCTAAGGTGGCATAACGTCGTGCCTAATTTGCCTTATGTAACTAAAATCCTAAGCGAGGACCGCCCCCCGGTTGTAGAGCATCTCATCGAATAAGGCCCGCTCTATTGGTAATAGCTTAATACTAACCTTAATTAAGGTAAGTCGTTCTAGCGTAATCCGGCTACCTCGCTTAATACTTGAGAATTTCTTAGTTAAGTACTTCCTATCGAACGGTCCTTATCCTTTAGGCATCTTAGATTCTAGGTACAGTGCCCTACGCTTCCATTCTATATCTCCCTTAACTTGTAATTCTAGGCGTTCGTAAACGCTCGCGTCCACTAGCTTCTTCTTATCCGCCTTACGCTTGTACATCGTAAAGACCTGCGGCATCCTAATATTAGCTATATGTTAGCCTACTTATTACTTTCGTGCCTAAGCATTTAATGTAGACTGCCTTAGGATCTCGGAGGGCTAATCCCCTTAAACTAAATGAACGTTAGTAATAGAATCTCCCTCAAACGCGCCTATTCCAATTTCTGCAACTCGTTCCTTTATTCTAGTAGTCCTAAGCAATCCTAATAAGTGAGCTAAATGGTTGCTAGGCGTTAGAGCCTTGCCGGGTTCCTACAGATACGTCGTGTCTTCCTATAGATACGTCGTGTCGTAGTCGTATCCGTTTTCCTCACTATAGCTATTTACCGGTCCCGGGACCGGTAAATTAAAGTCCGAGGTTTCTCCGAGATAGTACGAGAACCTTACCAATTTTATTAAATCCGGCTTTAGTAAGTCGGTAGGTTAAGCGCCGTAACTTAACCTACCCTTCTATTTCCCGATGCTTTTAATAGTTCTTAAAGGGTCTTATACCTATCCGAGCTAACTAGGGTAGTAAACATAACACTTTCACCTTTGCGGCTAGTAATAGTCCCCTCCTATAAACCATTATCGCAGTTACGGGCAGTAAGTCGCACCTTACGGGCCTACGGACGTCCTAGGATTGTTAGTGAGTTTAGATCTAAGGAGATAAACATGTCTATTTAGTAGTAAACCCTAAATACCTAAACATCTAAATTGCCTATAACACCTTTAAACTAGGCCCGCCCTCTAGCATCTCGAAAGGTAAGCTAAGTACTCGACATTACCGGTAACCTAAATCTATAAGCGTTCCTCTAGCCGATAATATTTACCTCGGAACCCTCGTTAATTAGGCACCTAATCTAGTTCTTATTTTTCCTAAACTCCGCTACTACCTAAGGACTAGGGACTATAGCAAAGTTGTTAAGAACACTAGAGAGCCCGATTTTCTTAACGTCCTTATATAGCTTAGTAGTAGGGACCGCACCCTTAGAGTAAAGCATAGTTAAATATACTCTAACATACTAGACCTAACTATCTTCGCGGAAGACCTCCTTATTATACTTAGGTTCATCTTTACAAGTGACTACTTGTCTAGTACGAACCTTAGGGTCCTTTCCTATAAGACGTCGCACTATAGCGAGCTTCTCCTAAAGAGCGGGGGTGTTAGCAACGCGACCGAAGAGGGCAGCCTCGAACTAGCGACTATATCGAAACTAATCTTAGGCGTTTACGTTAGGAAACGTTATCTAGAGGATCTAATTAATCTAGTAGATAATACCCTCTTCCTTTATAACCGGACTATTATTAGCTAAACTATATTATCGGACGTAGTTATTAATCCTTATAGTCTTAGTATTCTACATACGCTTCCTTTATGCGAAGGGAGCGTTTACGGGACTAATAGGCATATCCTTAGGCAGTCCTTTATTAGTATCGTTCCCTAATCTATTTACTTAGGCATTATTTCCCCTTCCTAGGGTTACCCTAGATTTAGCTAATGATTAAGTTTCGCTTATTTAAGCACTAACTTCGTTAATCATTTTAACCTCCTACTAGTTAATCTTAGCTTACCGGATCTCCTATTCCAATTGTAGGCGAACTTTCTTAGTAGCCTTAGCTCGGGCTCGTAGATCCTAGGCTAAGGACCGGGTCCTCGGGTGCGGATTCTTTAGAATGCCTACGGGTGCCTTCGCTTTTACTTTGTTAGACTGCATAGGATAGGTAGATACCTCGTTAAGTTTACCTAAGTCGACCACCTACTCTACTTCACTTTCTCCGAATAAGACCTAATATATACTAGTAGCCTTCTCCGTTTAGCTAGACCGTGCGTCCTAAGGGCTATACTCTATTAAATGCCTAAAGTTAGGAGGGGGCTTAGAATAATTAGGAGGCGTAACCTTTATTACCCTAGTGTAGTCCCTACCTATCTATTACTTACGTAGTGCGGGAATCTTATACTAGTTGTTAAACTCGATCGGCCTATAATGTTCTTCGAGTAGAGGGAGCATATAGAGCAGTTTCGGTTTACTATAGTCCCTCCGAAAGCTGAACTTAGTAGGACGTGGGTTGCCTTCTTTCCCTAAATACTACTAGTTGTTCGGAGCGAGGTATACGTAGCCCCGGGATATTAAGGACCTTATCGCCCTATAATTGCTAGCCTAGTACTTCGAACTACTACAGTTGTAGTAACAACTATCTATCGCTTTAGACTGTTCGCGATTCTGCGATAGGGGACGCTACATTACGTAAACCTACAGTTTAGTGTCTAGGTCGTGCCTTTCCGGTTACATAGAGCGTTAATTCTCGCTCGGGTAGAAGGCATCCGCGTCCGCGACGCGACCGCGCTAGTATATACGTATACTCATTTTAGCTACCTTCTAGATTAGGTTATTATTAACAACAGTCCTAGAAGTGGCCTTCTTAAGCGTGTTAATCTTAGGCTTAAGGCGCGGCATTTACTTTACGACTAAGCGGTATAGCTAAGGTAAAGTAAGAGGGAAATCTATATATATAGCTTTCTATCCCTCCTTACTATCTACGATGCTAGTAGCTTTATCGAGAATCCTCTAAAAGTCCCTAAACTTCTTAGGTTACTTTAGATGAAGCCCGTAAGCCTTATAGACCGCTTTTGCAACTGCCTCTAGTAATCCCTAAAGGAGAAGGCGACTCCGGGAGCTATTATCCAAATCCTTAGGTTCAATTAGATTACTTAAGGATACAAATAGGCGGATAAATTCCTTTACATCTTATTCTTTAGGCCTCTTACCTTACTACGCCCTAATAATCTCCTTAAGATATTCCCGAGTCCCTAACATCGAGTAGGCGTTAAACCTTAAGAACTCTAATAAGAACGCCCTCCTAAAACGTACCTTGTTAGAGAGCCACCTAGGTAGCCTTATAACTACGCGCCGGATAGTAGTTTCGCAATTGCGCTTAAACCTGCCCTAGAAGTTATCCTTCTTAATGGATGCCCGAGGCGGATACTAGTCTATTAGGTCGCTAAATCGCTCCTAGAACTTAGTAGCATTAGTACTATTAAAGAACGGATTCTTAGCACCTCCTAGAGGTGGAAAGCGAGGGCTAGCGTTTTCTATTACTACTACTAATCGTCTAAAGAGGGCAGTTATAGCATTAATTCCAATTGTGCTGTTTATTCCTACACCTATACCTAATTTAGCGGCGCTAGTTCCGTTTCTCCCTTCTTTACTAGATTTAGGTGTTTCTCCTTCCTCCGATTCCTCTATCCCCTTATAAGGGACAGAATCCCTATAGACCCCTTCTATTTTCGTAGGGTTTATAGGCTATTCGTAGCCTCTACCTATATCGGTAAAGGTGCTAAGTTTTTCTAGTAATGCAGCCGTATCCATTGTTACGTAGTGCTTACTTTAGAATGTACTAATACTAGTTGTTACTTAATAGGACCTTATGACCGTAATTGTTACTAAATACCTTAGACCTTAAGTGTTTTCGACCTTAGTCGACCTTAACCGTAAACCTTGACGTTAAACCTTAACCTTAAGTAATAACCTTAACCGTGAACCTTAGACCTTAAACCGTAATTTTAACCTTATAAACTAGATACTAATACGCCACCGGGTGTACACTTAATACCCCCCCTTATTAACCACTAAAAATAATGTCTACTAACTACCCTATATAGGCCTGTCCGAGTTGTGGTGGTATAGAGCGGTGCTTACGTAAGCAGGGGTATTTGCCGGTCCCGGGACCGGGAAATCAGGTCACGTGACGAGTAGCGTAGTAGCTAGATAAATAAGAAGATTAGCGGACCTAAACCCCTATGCCCTCTACTCGAGAGGTATAAATTGAAATTGTTGCCTTAATGCTACGCTTACAATACTTAGCTACGTAGTATATATCTTTAATAGCTATACTAGGTCCTGCTAGCTTGCCTAAATGTCTAATTAAACCTAAATGAAATTAGGGCAAGTTGGACCTAAGGGACCCCCTCTAAACCTAAGGTTAACATAACCTATTAGTCGTTAATACTACCTATTTTACTCTTTACTTCCCCTTATCCTCCTTCCGTTCTCTACGACTTCTAGAGCGGCCTCCGCTTATTCGGATTAGTACTATAATAGTATTATTATTAGTATTAACCCGGGTAATAGTAGGTCCCGTAAAAGAACGGATAGTAACCGTAGTAGTCGTACTAGAGTCTCTATTACTATCCTTCTACTTCTTATAGGCTATCTTAAACTAGTCTATATCTTTAAGGTTAGTTATAATCTATTCGACCTCCTCCGTAAGCTTATAGTAGTCCTCCTTTTTTAGTATAGCTACCGTATACGTTCTTACGGGATTTAAGAAGGTATTACGTAGGGAGCTAATCTTAGCGTCGTCGCTCTAGTTCTCCCTACTAGTACTTAGTAGGAGTCCGTTAAATTTTATCTAGTAATTGTACTAAGGTTAATCGTTTATATATTTAATCTTAGTAAGCTACTCTAGAGCTTTAGCGCGCTTATTACTATTACCGAAGACTTTCTTAATTTACGTAAAGAAAGTAACGGGGTCCCTCCTAAGTTCGCCGTCTCCCTTATCCTAGAAGTACCGTATCCTAGTACGCTCTCTTACTAGTAGGGTGTTATTAATCGTATCCTAGTAGTATTTGTTAGAGAGCGTTAGTTTTAGGGCGGATTATACCCTAAAGGAGCTCTTTAACCTTAAGAAGTAATCGCGGAATAATTCTACCTTACCGTCCTAGGAAGGTAGGTTCTAACCTCTAGAACCCGACGGTTCTCCGCCGGTATACGATATAGGCGCGGCGGCGTTTAGCGTCTATAGTAACTACTTTATTAGATTACTCGTAGTCGTCTCGTTATAAACTAGTAGTAAGACTATAGGGGTTACTTAACGTCGAGCGTCTTCTAACTCTTTTAAAGCGGCGCGCGTTATAATTAACTCGACTTATATCTCTTCCTATCGCTAGTATAGTTACTAGAGTATAAGCTAGAAGTTTTTATTCGGGCTACTAGTCCCGGGGTTCTTACTACCCGGCGACTCTATTACGTATCTCGTCTCTTTAATAGTAGATACCTAGCTAATTCGAATAGATTAAACTTAATGTTATAGGTAAACGACGTATATACTAAAGTTCTATATAGTATATAGTAAGTTTAATACGGAAGAAAGGCGAAGTTAAACGCTATCCGAAGTAAAGGTACCGGATACTAATCTAGACGTACGGACGTATTGTTAGGGCCGTAAGGCTATAAGGGGATGTCGTAATGAATAGTACGCCTACGATCTTCTAATCGTAGATGAACTAAAGCTTACTTTCTTCTATCGACGCTATGCGCGTCTCCTAGTGTACGTATACGCGTTACGTACGGCATGCTAAGCCGGGTATAGCCGTATTATATATAAGGGTTAGCTATAGGCTACCCTTATAACTACCTCCCCTTCTAGGACGAGCTACCCTTAGCTCGCGGCTTTAGGAGGTTTCTATATAAGCGATCTATCTACTTCTCGTAGATTCCGTTACTATACGACCCGCCTATAGGTCTCGTACGTGTCGTTATCGTAGTATAGGTAGGTGTACAGTTATAGTTACCGGGTTAACTAACTCGAGGGTTTAAGAAGCGTACCCTCTCCCTACTTTTCCTTCTTTTCCCTTTTACTACGTTCTCGTAGCGTACTACACCCGTACTACTAGCGACCTACTAGCTCCTCGCTAGCGACTACCTAGCGACCCGCTAGCACTACTATAGCTTTAGAAGAAGCTATCTAAGACTAGCTCCGCTAGGAGGCCCTTATAGGGGGTCTATTAGCACTACTAATACTATTACTAGCACTACTAGCATAGATGTCTAGCGCGCTCGGCGTACTAGATACGCTAGCGAAGCGTAAGTTTAGCGTACTAGGGCCGTAGACCCCTAAGTCCTTACTAGCTAGGCGCCTAGGTATAGATATTAAGATGTATATACGTTACCTCCCGTACTTTATAGCTAGTAAGTATTCGCTACGCTCTTTACTTACGATACGCTTACTAATAGTATAGTAGACGAGTAGGATACGTATAATAGTATTACTACCGGCGAGTTACTTAAGAAGTGTAGGCGCTATAGAGACATTAGGCACCCCTACGTTAGTAATACTAGCGTCGCTATCGCGTAGCTAGTAGCTCGCCTACGCGCCGCTCGCGCCTAGCGCGATAAGCTTATCTAGGGGCTTAGTAACCCTATTACTAAATAAGAGTAGGATGCTCTAGACTAGTAGTACGAGGTCTACGCCTAGCTAGGCGAGTAGATCTTAGAGGTAAGTACTACGCCTCGCTAGCGCTCCCTACGCTCGCCCTGTACGGCGTACTATCGCTCCCTATATAAATCGGCTAACCTCCTCCTAGGCTAAGAGGTAGTTCTCTACCTATAAGAATAAGCGTATAGGCGACACCCGCGTACGCTTCGCCGGCGCCTCTACTACTACTACCCCCTCCTCCGCCGCCGCTACTACGTCCGTAGTTCTATAGTAAGAGTAGAATAGGGCCCTTAATAGGCTCTTCGAGCTCGGCCGTACTATAAGTAACATACGTGTCGTATACGTGTCCTATGCTAACCGTAGTTATAGTTCCTATAGGCTAGAAACATCGATACTACTACGGCCGATAGGGCCTTCTTACTACTAGCCCTATAGGGCGAGTATAATAAGGAGGATAATAAGGAGGATAATAACGAGTAATCGCGCGCTCCGCGTATATTAGCTACCTACTACGCGCCTATCTTCTATCTACGTAGCGCCGTAGTGCGCCTATAAAAGTTTGTTTTTAAAATAAATACTCTTCTCTCTACTCTTCTCTCTCCTTACCTCCCTCTCTAATGTTATTACTGTCGGGGGTGTTTACTCGACTAAGTAAGCGAGCCTTTTAGTCCGATAGAAGACACTATAGGTTAGTATCTTCTATACTAGTGTCACGGTTTACCTTTGCACAGACGCACTTCGGTGTCACGTGACCTCGGGCCCGATCTTATCACGCGCTTCTCGCGACTTCTTACTTCTCTTCTTCGTAGAACTTACTCGATACTAAGGCTAATACACGTTTGCGCCCTGTTGCTGTCTTGTCCGTGTCAACTAGTTATAGCTAAGTTTACTATCGGGGTAGAGGTCCTTATATCTAGCTACCGGAGGGTTAAGGCCTAAATACATAACCTATGCCCTTATTTTAGCGCCTTATACTACCTTCGTAGGCACCTTATATTCGGCTACTATACGCGTAGCCTTCGCGGATCCTTCCGCCGGCTTACACCGTCTTCGCTAACGCCTTATATTCGGCTACTATGCGCGTAGCATTTGCGAGTCCTTATACTAGCTCCTAGCTATCGTACTCTTCTAGCTAGCCCTTCTATCGCACTAGGTACTATACTTTACCCTTATACTTACGCTTTCCTAGCACTACCTCTACTTTATATTCCCCGTCCTTATTAGCGAGGGCTATAGTGCCTCTATCCTTCTCGCTACCCGCGTACGGCTCGAGGAGGGATACATAGAATACATTATGAATTCTTAAGTCGGCTAGTAGTACTAGGCGGTACGCCTACGAACCGATAGCGTCGATAATACGGTACGGTCTAATAAACTTCGGACCTATCTTCTTCTTCGGTAATGCTAACCTTAGGTTCTTCGTAGATAAGAAGACTATATTGCCTAGGCGATAGCTCTTAGCCTTATAAGTCTTATTATAGTAGCGAGTCTAATCGGCTACTACGATTTCCTAACGCTTCGTAAGCGTAGCGCGTATCTCTCGTATACGGTTAACTAAGTCTACCGCTACTAGTACCTCCCCTTCCCGGATCTCGCCTCGAGATCCTATAGGTATTAGGGTAATCTTAGGTCTCTAACTATACGCTATCTCGAATAGGCTTATACGTAGCGTAGGGTAGACGCTATTATTACATACGAATTTAGTAATAGCTAGCTACTTAGCCTACTCTATCTAGTTCTCGCTATAATAATAACGAAGGTACTATTCTAAGGTTTAGTTTATCCTCTTAGTCTAGCCGTTAGTCTAAGGGTAGAAAGCTATAGACAGCTTACGCTTTACCTACGCCTCGAAGTAGAAGTTACTCTAGAACTTACTCGTAAACACTAACCCGCGGTTACTTACTATACCCGCTAGTATACTATAATGCCGCACGACTTCGTCTCGTAAGATCCTCGTAAGCTCCGCCGCTATGCATATCTTAGTCGTAGGAATATATAAGTTTATTTTAGAGTAGCGGTCGACGATTACTAGGATCGCATTATACACACATTCTCCTCGCTTACTTAGCGGTAGGTCCGTAATAAAATCTATAGTAATTTCCTACTATAGACCGTCTAGCCTAGGTAGTAGCTATAGCTCGCCGTAGGGTCGATAGCGCCTCGCCTTTGAGGTCTAACAAGCCCTACAGTTTCTAACATACTCCCTTACATCCTTACTAAGTAATTCCTACTAGTAATAACGTCGTAGTAGCTCTTTAGTCTTTACCTTACTAAAGTGCCCTACTAGTAGGTCGTTATAATGTATGTAGAGTAGCTATGCTCTTACTACATAGTCTTTGGGTACTATAATCGCGTTCCCGCGATAGACTAACCCGTCTTTTATATACTAGTCCTTAGCATCCCCTTCGCTAGGCGCCTACGATAAGTATACAACGTACCTATTGTCTCTCCCCTATACGATTTTTATTAGTAGTGTAAGCAGTTTACCTAGGCCGCCCTACATTATTATAGCGCATACTCTTACTAGTAGCGATCGGGTCCCCTACGGCTCGTAGGCTACTACTACTATTATCGTCGCCTTATCCTATATCTTCTCGTAGGTAGCGGTTACGCGCCTTACTATAGGCTCGTCCTCTCTTAATAGGGATTCCTTCTAGAAAGATAGCTTACTTTATAGCGTAGGAAGCAAGTTCGACGTCTACTACGCTACGCGTACGTATTTACTACGTCGCGATAGCGCATCGGCTAGGTTACTCTTCCCCGACCTATACTCTACTACGAAGTCGAAAGGTTATAGAAACGTCACCTATCGAGCTTACCTCCCGTTTAGCTACTTTACTATTATAAAACCCTATAGGTTCGTATAGTCGACTAGCACCTAAACCGTATACGATGCGCCTTCGAGGTACGGTCGCTAATACTTAAATGCCTCTACTACTACTAGTAGCTCTTAGTTATAGGTCTTATAATTACACTCGGTAGGTATTATCTTACGAGAATAGAAGGTAATTAGATGCTACTTAGTCCTAAATAGCTAAGAGATAATGCCTACAATCGCAAAACCTAAGGCATCCGTCTTAACCCTCGTACGTAACGAAGGATCGAAGTGCCTTAGGATAGGTACTCCGAGGAACCTAGCTTTTAGCCGTTAGAACGCTTACTCCTCGTAAGCGGACTACATAAGAGGCCCTTACTTCTTACTATTCTTACATCCCTTTAGTAGGTCTATTAATAGCTTTATAATCCTCGAGTACCCTTCGACGAAGCGCCTATAGAAGTTGTAGAATCCTAGGAAGGATTAAACCTTATAAAAACTTATAGGCGTAGGCTATTCCTCGATTACGGCTACTCTACTCCTATCTATCGATACGCCTACGACACTTACGATAAATCCTAGGAACTCGGTATTCTCCTAGAAGAAGCTACACTTCTTTAGGTTCGTAAATAGGGCGAACTTTCGTAGCCTCTCTAGTACCGCGCGTACGGCTCGTACGTACTCCTTACGCGTTACGCTATAGATAAGGATGTTATCTAGGTAGACTACGTAGATGTTATCTACTAACCTAGTAAGGGCCTTATTAATGTACCCCTAAAAGGTAGCTAGTACGTTAGTTAACCTAAAAGGTATAACTAAGTACTCGTAGTAACCGTATCGCGTGCGAAACGTAGTCTTCCACTCGTCTCCTCGCTTAATAGGAATACGGTAGTAGGCATCCTATAGGTCGATTATAGTAAAGAGCTTAGCGCCCTATAGCCTATCTAAGGTCTTACTAATTAGGGGTAGTAGGTACCGGTTCTTTACTATAATCTCATTTAGGCCTCTATAATCTACATAGAGCCTAAGAGTACTATTCTTCTTTAGTACGAATAGGATAGGCGTACCCGCCTCGCTTACGGATCGCCTAATCTACCCCTTCTCTATTGCTTACGTAAGGTACTCCTTTAAGGCCTCTAGCTTAGTTAAGGACTAGTAGTATAGCGGCTTAAAAGGGGGTTTCTTTCCTTTAACGAGATTAATCGCATGCTTAACCCCGTCGGGCATCTTACGCTTCGCCTACTTATTAGGTACGTATATATCTCGGAAGTCTACAAATTCTTTAGGCTACGAGGGGCCCTCTCCTTCGGGTACTACTATAGTAATAGCCCGAACACTTATCGTATAAACCTACTTTAAGCTCTCGAGATCCTTAAGGAACTCGCGTACGTTACGCTACTAAATCGTAGGCGTCTCTATACCGTAGTACTACTAGTTATCCTTATCGGCCTTTACTATCCGATTACGATGCCGCTAGGGTCTACCTAAAATAACTAACGGCCTACCTATAGGCGCTACATAGTAGATAGCGTCGCTTACGCGCTCTACTCCTACATTGTTAGCTAGTCGTACGCGAACCGTATAGGCGCCGTAGTAATGCCCCTAGTCCTACGCGTACGACTCTAGATTTAGAAGCTTTATACTACTAATAGGCTACATCTAGTATCGGAGTATATACTCGTACGATACTAAGCTTAAATCTATACCGTTATCTAGAAGAAACGTAGCCTCGCGAAAGCCCTTACGCGTCTCGACGGCGCCTTATAAGTAACACGCTAGACTCGTATCGACTTACCTTAAGGGGTCTATATAGAAACTCGGACTTAGGAGCGACCCTTACCTAGTCCTCTACCTTTTCCCTATTCGCCCTTCTTAGTTAAAGCCTCGATAGTTTCTAACCTACGAACCGCTTACGCGTCGCTGTCTTTCTATAGGTGTCTATTCCGGCACTCCGTCTTATAGTAACCCTTCCTACCGTAGCCGTAGCACTCTACTTTCGACTTCTAGCTAGTTAAAGACGAGCTACCGGCGTCTCGCTACTAACTCGCACCCGAGGCGCCCGGTACTTAACTCTACTTCTATTACTTTAGGCGATCGGCCCGCTTATGTACGCCCTTAGCTTTACGCTTACGACGTACATACTACCCGCGGTCGTACCCTCCGCTACTACCTCGGCGCTCGGTACTTTCGATACGCGAGGCTAGGACTACTAGGTCTTCTCTAGTCGTAGGGATATTATAGTAGCTAACGATAGCGGACCGTAAGCGAGGCGTAAGCTTCGCTAGTAGGTACCGTATACGTTACGCTTCCGAGTAGTTACCTAACTAGTCCTCTATAACATCTAGCTTAGTTGCGAACTATCGCGCTATCTAGTTATCCTTCTATGTCGTAACCTCGTACTCTAACATAACGTTAAGCACGCGATTTATAGGATCGCTATATACGTCTCGGTAGAACTCCTTAAAGTCCTAGTATATATACCCTACGAGGTTAACGGCGCTATAGTTAGTATACTATCGCTCGCTTACCTCTCCGCTAAGGTACATAACCCTATATAGGACCTTTAATTCGTCTATCGCGTACATAGTACCTAAGAGGGCGAAGATAAGTAAGAGCTCCCGAAGGAATACCCTTACCTTCCTTATCGAATCCCCTCTAAAAGGCGTCGGCTCTTTTAGACGCGGTCGCGTTGCATGCGCTACGGCCGCGCCTCGTACTATAATATTATTATTAGTAGTTATAGAGATAGAGGTAGGGGTTGTAGTAGGGAGGTAATCTTCTCTCCTCCCTCCTATGCGCTCTAGAGGCGGTGCGCTTATAGCGCGTAAGATCTCTAGCCGCTTAATCTCCCGCTGTATCTCTTACTCTTTAATCTTAGCCCGTAAGGCCTCTCTTCTCGTAACTAAGGCTACACGACGCGCCTACTACTATGCTCTAGGGCTTAGGGGCGGCGTAGGCGACTCGCCGTCGTATGCGTCGCGATCGGGCTCTATAGCGTATATAGATTATAACGAAGGGAAGCTTTAGAACTGTTAGGGCCGTAAGGCTATAAGGGGATGTCGTAATGTATAGCACGCCTACGATCTTCTAATCGTAGATAAACTAAAGCTTACTTTCTTCTATCGACGCTGTACGCGTCTCCTAGTGTACGTATGCGCGTCACGTGCGGTATGCTAAGCCGGGCATGGCCGCATTATATGTAAGGGTTAGCTATAGGCTGCCCTTACACGTATAGGCGTAGCCTATACTAAGAAACGGGAGCCCGCCCCTTATAATAGGTATATAGGTAAATAGGCAAAAAGGCAAAACCCCGGATTCGAGAGAAACTATATTAACTAGGCCGCGACCTAACCCTCGTAGCCTAGTTAATATAGTTTCTCTTAATTCTAGAGTTTTACCTTTTTACCTATTTGCCTATATACCTATATACCTATATACCTATTTAGCTATTTAGCTATTTAGCTATTTAGCTATTTACCTATATGCCTGTTTACCTATATGCCTATTTATCTATATACCTATGTACCTATATACTATGTACTTACTTATAGGGGCTATAGATTAGCTACTACGAGTAAGTACAACCTTATAGCCTAGTTAATATAGTTTCTTACGAATCCGGCTTTTTTACCTATTTGCCTATATACCTAGATATATATATATGCCTATTTACCTATACGCCTCGTAGCCGAATTAGCTATGTTTACTACGGATACGGCTTTTTACCTATTTACCTATATACCTATCTACCTATATACCTACTTACCTCTATACCTATTTACCTATATGCCTACTTACCTATATACCTATATGCCAATTCTGAAATAAAATTTATAAGAGCTCTACCTAATTATTTATTAATTCCTACTAAGATTACCTAAAATTTGCTTAAAATTTATCGCGCAAAATAGGCAAACAGGCATATAGGCACATAGACAAATAGCCATATAGGCATATAGGCACATAGGCATACAGGAACACAAGTAAACAAGTAAACAAGCAAATAGGCAAACAGGTAAAAAAATCGGATTCGTGAGAAACCATGTTAACCAAGCCGCGGCCCCAACCCTCTACCCCCATGCTCGCACTTCTTTCCCTGCTTACGGCACTAAGCGCACTTGTTCTTAGAGTCCTTACGGACGCCGGCACCCGCAGCACCCTCTATAGTATAGACTGAGCACTCGGGAGTGCGTGCTTTTGATTAAATTTTGAATCAAAACACACACACTAGCCGTATCGGTCCCTATACACCCGCGAAGGCTAGTTAGTTGGCCTAGTAGCTATGTCCATCCTATGGCAGTAATATTGCCACTGTGGATCACACTATAGCAGTAACTTTTGCGAAAATGATCCTATAGGAGTCGGAAATCGTATCAGAATCGATCCTCAGTAGTCAGATTCACTGATGTCGACGAAGCAGACATGAGAGCTGCGAAGATTTCACATTCAACCAAAGGTGCTCGACAGCTTACCACGCATCTCGCAGAATGACTATTAAGTCGACCGTTGAGCCAAAGAGGATCGCTGGAGAGAGTCGAGGTTGTGGAGGTTATATGAGTCTTGCCTCGTGGTTCATCGCTCCTGCCCTATGATCTCGGATCGCTTGAGGAAGTGGGCCGACAAGAATGGTTTCATCTCATTAGACATGATGCATATCTACATCTATATCTATACCATCGCCGCCCATACCAGCAATGGCAATAACGCCGCCACCGAGACCGATAGACTTCGCTGCATGCTCGTACCAGCAGTCTGCGTAGGCGAACCCGCGTTGTCACTTGTGGGAGACGCATCGCTAGCTCTAGTCCCCGAGGCCGTGGTAGATGGCGAAGTACCTCCCGATAGACTTGCGCTGTCATGCTGGACAGAGTGTGTCACTCCATTGACCACGACCGCGCTTCCTGCATTGTCCAGGGAGAAGGTAGTGCCAGAGACTGTGACCTGCCCACCTGGCGTAAGAGTCTGGCCTGGCGCAACAATAAAGCCGCCATTGGGCGCTGCAGTGATAGTGCCATCGCCGACTGAGATGACAGCTGGAGTCGGGGCATTGGTTTTACCGCCTTGCACGGCTGTGAACGGCACGGTTGACTCCCCATTCACCACAATGCCATTAGATTGAGCGACGACATTCCCAACACCAGAGATATTGATCGTGGCACCGACGGCGAGAGTATTCGATCCGATGACCGCATTACCACCAGAAGGCTGCAGTATCGTCACAGCTTGTTCACCGTTACCTTGAACGACAGCTCCATTTGCAGCCGGTGGAGTCGGTGCAGCTGGTGAATCTAGCGCGGAGAATGCGCGGCTCTGACCATTGACAACCACACCGGCAGTCTGCGCCACGACTTTCCCGATACCTTCGACACTGGCAGATTGTCCCGGAGCGAGAGTCGCTCCACCCACTACTAAGCCACCATTTGAAGGTGCGTTCACGACAGTGACTTTCTGGTTGTTTGATCCGCTTATGACTGCTCCAATCGCCCGCGCGTTGCCTGGGTCTGCTTCGCCTGACTGACCATTGCCGTTTGCAGGCGCCGCAGGATTGTTCGTCGTTGCTGCAGGGTTATTCGGCGATGGAGCAGGCCCATCCGGCGATGCAGTTAAGGCCTCTAAGGCATTCGTCGGGCTTGCTGCTGCGCCATTATTTGGTGCAAAAGCGTTAGTAGGTTCAGCAGGTGCATTGCCTTGCGGGTTGGCGCCAATAATACTCGCGATTACATCGCCAACATTCTGCGACAAAGACTGAGGAGGCTGCGCTGCCGGAGCTTGGTCCTGGTTCGCAGGGGCCTTGTTTGGACTGCCTTGCGGTGCTGGTTGCGCTGACGGAGACTGAGGCTGATTAACATTTCCCTGATCTTGAGGCGATGGTTGTTGAGATGGCGGGGCTGGCGTGGGGAGGGGATCTGGCTGCGCAGTGGGTCTAGGTGTAGTAGGGCCGGGAACGTCACCAGGCTGTGCCGTGGGGGTAGGGTTCTCAACGGTAGGCTGTGCTATGCCGCCGCCTGCGGGAGCAGTTGGCTTCACTACTGCTGCAGCTTGTGTCAAAGCGATAGGTGGGTCGAACAACACACCGTTCTCCATCACAGTGAAGTTACATTTTGCACCATCTCCCTCGGCAATGGAAAGCGACGACAATTCAGGCGGGATCGATAATGCCGGATTGTAGTCGTTCCAGATAGTCGAGCATAGATTCACAGAGGGGTTGTTCTCAGGCCCAACCGAAGTCGTGGTGAGGATATCGCCATTCGAGGCTGTGTACGTTGTGGTAACCGTCCCAAAGTATTCAGGATTGGTAAAGCACTTCGGTTGTCCTCGATATGCATCTGCTGGCACTGGCAAGTTGAGATCGGCGTAGTTGAAAGGATATGCTTGTCCACCGAAACCTCCCCCGATCTTGCCTCGTAGACTTGAGACTGAAGCTGCGGTCTGGGGAAAGACTAAAAGCTTGGAGTCCTTGATGGTCTGGCTGTTGCTTTGGTACACGTAATCGCCAGTGATGGCGATGTACACGGTTGGTGAAGTCAATGTGGTGTTCAAGGTGACGATCGTGTTCGGCTGTCCTGAGATCGTTGGTCCCAACGTCTGTGTAGCACATAACGCCGTCCCACAAAGGCTGCAGTTTGCTGCCGTGATGACTGGCCAGTAATAGAGCTGAACGTGAGCGGTGTTTACAATGCACGCTGGAGGAATCAAGGTAGTAAGCTGCGGATCCAGTGTCGCAGCTCCACAGATGGGATAGTGATCAGGATCAGGCGAGATCGGTGCCGGTGTTGTAAAAGGCCGACTTGAGAAAGACGCATCGTTTGATGCTATGAACCAGCTAACATACACACTTTTCTGCTGGATGTAGGTTGAGTTCAGTGCCACACAGTCGTCACTGGCGATGGTACACGTCGGCGCCGTAATGTTGCGATATATCGGCTTCGAGGTGGTATAGGTTTCGGTAACGTTGTATCGAGTTGAGGATGTAATAACGGACACACTGGTGGTGCCATTCAGGCGAGGGTAGCCATCACAGAACGCGTATGGAGTTGCACCAGGCGCTGCACGGGAAATTAGCATCAGCAATATCAGTGTCTTCAACTCATCTGCACGCACCTAGCGAAGTGATGGTGTCAATCGAATAACTGATATCCGCGGTCGGGCTCAGTGTCGCGGTCGTGAAAGTCGACGTGGAGATGACATCGTGACCGCCTTTCTCGACCCAGCTGACTTTCGCCGCATTGCAACTCGAGGCGTATTCCGCTCCAGTACCAGTCGTCGGAAAACTTGTTCCGTTGCCTGTGGGAGCGGTCGAGTTTGACGGAGGTACAGTAAGAAATTCCCGCGTCGTGCTGAAGAATGAACTTGTCGACGTCGACTCTGTGTTATTACTGTCCGCCGCACTGCTGCTCGTGGTGTTGAATGATCTCGTCACCTGGGCTGAAGCCGATATCAACCAAGCAGCAATAAGCAAGGCTCGCATAGAAAGGTAGCGAGACATTTCGTGTTTACTGACACCTCAAGTGTTCACTGACACCTCAATCAGTAGCCCAGAACTGGCGACAAAACAACAAAAGATTAAAAGGTTCTTTACCTGCAGGTGTATGTAGAAGGTAGTGTCACAGCCAAGACATAGCCGCTCGTGGCTGCGTCCGATATGCTATGTGTGCCTGGAAAAGTTGGTGGCGGAAGGATTCATGCCCTTGCATATTGACTTCTTTGGCTCGCGTCTTCAGCCGCACCTCGCGAGATGACTTCCGGTGAAGCGATATGGCTGAGCAACAGGCGACAATAAGGCTGAGCATAAGGACAGGTCGAGATTCACTCGGCATTTCCATTAGACACATGTTCGTGCAAGATACCGAAGTCATGGCCGTCGGAGCAGAAGCCAAGGCATCAAGGCCATGATCGGTTCAAAATCATGCCAAGCCGAAGCTGAATGTGGGAGCTGAAGGTTGTTGCACATGGATGTTTTGGGCACGCCAGATCCATAATGGGTGCCTGATGTTGTGCAATGGCTGAGTCATGTCGCTCGCGATGATCCAGTGCCCTCATGTTGCTCCATTTGACTGGAGATTCTAATATCATCGCTGAAATCTAGTCAGACACGCAGCCTCAGTGGAGGTCTTAATTTATGAGGAGCGTAGTAGGCCAGGTAAATCAATAATGTATGGGGTGTTGTAGATAGGATATTTGACGAGTACAAGCTTCTCGATTGAAACAATAGGGGAGATTAGTAACCACATAAATTGCTATAGAGTGTAAGACTATGTCTCTGGCTACAGAAACAGTGTGATATTAGGGTGTGTGTGTGTGCCAAGTCCTGACTAACAGCGCCACTAGTCACCTGATTCACAACATGGGGATGTTGCCAATTTTACCCGGCATTGCGGAGGCAGGTCCGCTTCAAGGGTTCTCGCGCTTCATGACACCTACAGTACAGTACTGTAGAAGGACAACGACGTTGATGGCAGGACAATATCATCCGCGTCGTACGTTGAGGCCATTACAATCTCGGTGGTGGTCTCGAACACCCAATGCGGGACATGACGGTGTTTCTTGACCAGAGGCTCACACTCGTCTGCCGGAAGCCGTCGACGATGACCCCACCAGAGCGATGCCCCTCGCACGAGCGGCAGAATTGAAGAGGTATATGTAGTTCTCATTCAACCCGTCAGCAATACCACCAACCCCAGCAGCCACCTTAATCTCAGCATCCACTCTAGAGATATTCTAGCGTGAAAAAGTCATGCCAGTGCAACCCAAGAACCCAGACCCGGCGCACGCAGACGTCGACTCGATGCTGTCACGAAAGTTCGGCAAGGAAGTCGCCAACTACTTCTCGGGCTCGCCTCTGAACCGGGTGGCATTCTTGAGAGCAGACAGCAAGTTTCTGTCGCAGGCGTTGAAGCACTCCAGTATTGATTGCATAGCCACGATCCACCACGGATACGTCCAGCACTGAAACATGACCCAGGCACATCGTTCCTCCTCTGCAACCAACTCCAGCCTCTCGTCCAGCCCAACACCCAGCCCGGCCACGGCAAGCTCGCCTACGTCAAGTACGACGACGTCAAGTCCATCATCGGCCACGATGCCTTCTCGAAGGACGAAAAGGAATTGATCGAGACGTACAACAGCGACAACTACATCCCCCAGATCATCTTCCTCGGCATCGACGAGAGGGACAAGAATGGCCTCACATACCAAGCAAAGAACCTGTACACCGGAGCACCGTACTTCGCCATCGACGTCACACCCCGAGCGAGCGTCAAGGACGCGTGTGAGGAGTTGTTCGCCCATCTCAAAAGCAGAAATCTGGACTTCGGCAAGGGCAGAATCATGGATGTTGAAGCACAAGATGCGGCGATATATGCTGAGGCAAGACAATTGCTCGACTGGAATGCACGGAACCCATACTGTGCGGCTTGCGGAAACCTCACCATGAGCGTCAATGCCGGCTTCAAGCGGACATGTCCACCCACCGATGGCTCGACCAAACGAGCCAGTAATGCGCTACCCTCAAACACGGAGCAAGGCGCAGACCCCAAGGTCCGACCGCCATGTGTGACAAGGACAGGCATTTCCAACTTGTGCTTCCCACGCACAGATCCCACCGTCATCATGGCTGTAGTCAACTCAAAAGGCGATCGGATCCTGCTCGGACGACAAAAGCGCTGGCCGCCGTACTGGTTCTCAACTCTCGCTGGATTCGCCGAACCCGCCGAGTCAATCGAGGAAGCAGTGCGACGAGAAGTCTACGAAGAAGCAGGCATTCTCGTGGGAAGAGTCGTGATCCACTCGACACAACCCTGGCCATACCCAGCCAACCTCATGATTGGCGCCATCGGTCAAGCGATTCCTACCGGCGAGACCATCGACCTCGGCAACGACCCGGAACTCGATGATGCACGATGGTTCGACTTCGATGAGGTGCGGCATGCGCTCAGAGTGGGTACTTCAGGCCTGGGCGAAGATGCTAGTCCAGAGTACAAGGAGGGTGACTTGAGGTTACCACCGAACACGGCTATTGCGAACCAGCTGATGACTGCTGTGGTGAATGGCTTTGCGAGTGGTGAGGCGAAGATTTAGAGCTATATGAGATGCGGGTGAGGTGCATATAGATGTATATGAGCTAGAGCGCTCGTGAATGAAGTCGTTACACGTGCAGCCTCCTCTTGGGGATCGGCATTTCCTTTTCGACCAGCGCACGTGCATGCTTCCTGTAATGATTTGGCTACCAACTTCCGTCAAGCTGAAGTATGCCCAGCATCACCGCACGTGCATCCAGCCGCTGACTTCAGCTCCACAGGCCTTTAGCCGAGTAGCTCGATCGCATGATCTCATCTGCAACCAAAGAAACGCCACATTACAGTTAGGCTGTGCGCTAACGGCACGTTCTGATCTGCTACCCATCTTGCCATCTACGGGAGGATCACTTCCGCAGCACTGCAGCAACACCACACAATGCTCGGTGTCCGAGGGCTTCGCTCTAAGCCAAGCTCCGTTTGAGGGCCACACCCTGAACGACAATGAGCCAAGTTGTCCACACCTAAACGTCAATACGGCTACTGTACCAAAATCCGCGCTTGTTTTGGCCCCGAACTTTGACCCTACGTGGCCCCTCGGATAGCTCTTCAGTCTAGTCCGCATCATGGTCACTGTCGATTCGCGTGCCAAGGCAGATAGTCTGGCTGTGTGCAGCACGATCGAAAAGACGCAATGGCTCCCTCTTCTGAGCCCAACAGTCCCATGTTGGTCCTCGAGAGCTTTCCACTCTGGACCCGAACAACGGCAGCGCGGGGAGCACATCTGTGTGAGAAGACAAAGCAGCCATGGAAGGGATACTGGCCAAGTTGGCTCGTGATCACACAGAACATCTGGCATTGATACAAGACAACGATGAAACGCGTTCGGTCACGTATGAAGCCCTAGATTCTCAGGTTCGACAACTGCGGGACGATTTCTTCCAGTGTGGCGTCTCGAGGGGTTCTGTGGTTGCAGTCGTCTTTCCGAACTCCCTGGAAGTTGTCCTCGTATTCCTGGCACTGCTGACCTGTGAGGCCACGATTGCTCCTCTTAATCCCCAATTCAAGGCAGATGAATATGCGTACTACATCAAAGATGCCGATGCAGAGTTTGCGATTGCCTCCGAGGCCACATGGGCCGCGGAAGGCGGACTCACGTCTGCTGTACAGAGTCTTCCGTGTGCTCCGCTGGAGTGCTCCCGTGGTGAACAGGAGATACTTCGTATACGCCCAGGTGGTATGGCAAAAGCAACAGGACAGAGCTCCAAGTCGAAGGATACGGTATCTCCAACGACTGCTGTAATCCTCCACACTTCAGGGACAACCGGGAAGCCGAAAAGGGTGCCCTTGACCTTGGAGAACCTCCTCGCATCCACCGAGAATGTACTCCAAGCCTACTCGCTACAAAACTCGGATCGGACGGTTCTGATAATGCCTTTGTTCCACATCCACGGCATTGTTGCTGGACTCCTAGCCCCGTTACTGTCCGGAGCCGGCTTGGTCATTCTTACCAATGGTGTATCAGCTGATTTCTGGGAAGCCTTTACGCAACACGAAGCGACGTGGTGGACTGCCACGCCAACACACCAGAAAATGATCCTCAACCTACCACGTGCGGGCTCAAAATCGAAGCTGAGATTTATCCGCTCGTGCTCTTCTGCTTTGTCCCCGCAAGATTTGAAGAAGCTTGAAGACGCTTTTGATGTTCCTGTGCTGCAGGCATACGCTATGACGGAGAATGCTCATCATATTTCGTCGCATGTCGACGACAAGGAGCGGAAACCTGGATCGGTGGGTTATCCCTCTATCAACGTAGATGTGGTTATCGTAGACAATGATGGGCAACGAGTGGCTCAAGGAGAAATAGGGGAGATCGCGATCCGCGGCAAGTCGACGATGCTGGGATATCTGGGAAATGCTGAAGCCAACGCAAAGGCCTTCACAGGCTCAGGTCACTTTAGAACCGGAGACCAGGGCTACTTCGACGAGGATGGATCCTTGTTCCTCACAGGCCGGCTGAAGGAGATGATCAACAAAGGAGGCGAGAGTCTTAGTCCTGTTGAACTGGACAGTGTTTTTCTCACAAATGCAAAGGTTTCCGAAGCCGTCTCTTTCGCCGTACCGGACGAGACATACGGCGAAGATATTGGCGTCGCCGTCGTGGTCGCAGAAGGTCAATCTCTGACTGAGCACGACCTGATTCGCTGGCTCAAAGAGAAAGTTACAACAACCGAATTACCCAAAAGCATTTGGTTCGTCAGCGCTATCCCCAAGACTGCCACCGGCAAGCTGCAACGCCTTGCCGTTGCAAAGACTATGCTGGAGACGGATGCTAAGGTCGATTCTCACGCACCGAGTGAGACTGGCGACGGTCTTGAAGATTTTCGCAAGATGTGGAGTGAAGTGCTGCGCATTCCAGTAGCAGACATCAAGGATACCGACAAGTTCTCTGCCCTTTCGGGAGACTCTGGTCTTGCGATACGACTTGTGGGCATCGCAAGGTCGCGAGGATATAGTTTGAGTGTCGCCACGGTCTTTGAGCACAATGAGTTGACAGCAATGGCTGAACATGCTGCAAGGAGCGATGAAAAGCCTGAATCGCCCGATGTCCAGCTGGAACAACCAGAGGCCCACATTGTCTCGCTCTGCGCCAAAGCTCTGGATCTGCGAGTCGACGACATCGAGGATGCATATCCCATGACTCCCTTCCAGTCTCACATGGCTGCCGAGAATCTCGGGACTGGGACATGGGTGACATCGTACTGCTTCCACTGCCGGAACGTAAGTTTCGAGCACCTCAAAGAGGTTCTGGAAGTGCTTCAGCAGCGTCACACTATACTTCGTGCGCACACTTTACACATCGATGGCCGTTTCTATCAAGTGGTCACGCGTAATGGTGCTGAATTGGAGAATCTCACCAAAGCTGAAACTTACCTCGATGACATGAGAGGTAAACCTTTGCCCCTTAGTGGCCGCGCTTTCAGACTGGCGTATGCCGCCAATGAATCACCATCGCCGGTCCTCATCTTGACTCTTGGACATGTCATCATGGATGAGTGGAGCCGAGCGCTTCTTTTCCAGGAGCTTGATCTCGGTCTGAAGAATCTTGAGGAGTTGCGGAACAGCCCTGGAGCCTCGTCATTTGGGCCCTTTGCGCGCTGGATTTCGTCGCTCGTGGACGATATTAGTGCACCAATATCATTGGACTCCGAAGTAGGCGGTAAAGACCCGAGACAGGATGAGCACAATTTGTGCACTCTCCAAAGCCAAGTCGATCTCCCCACAGATCTCCCTTCAACCCATCCCTGGTCCGTCTACGCCCACCTAGCCTGGGCACTAACCCTCTCCTCACGCAACACCACCCAGCGATCCCAAACCGCAGTAACCACAGTCCAAAACGGCCGAACCGCCCCTTTCCCCTCCATCCAATCCCTCGTCGGTCCCACCCTAACTCTCGTCAATCTCGCAATTAACATCAGCCCAGCCCTACCACTCTCACAATCTCTCAAACAAATTTCCGACAACATGCTCGCCCCGGACAACTCCAGCTTCGCCGGCTCCAACCTGTACCATCAACGCTACAAGACTTGGATCCTCAACTGCGCTACCGCTGCACCGTTGGATGATGTACACACTATTGGTGCCGAAGGAGAAGACGAGGCGCCGAGGTTGGAGCTGGATCAGAGCATGTCGGATCGGGTGCCGCCGGGGTTTGGAGTAAAGGGGAGAGTTTTTCAGAGTCAGGGGGGATTGGAGGTGAGGATGGTATTTGATGGGAGTTGTGTTGGGGAAGCAGATGCGGAGGAGGTGCTGGGAAGGTTTGAGGGGTATTTGAGGCGAGTTTGTGGGATGGGAAAGGAGGGAAGTATTGAGGATGTGGTGGGGAGTTGTTGAGTTGCCGTGATTCCTGGTGGATGGGGGGTAGTTCTAGCAGATGGCCAGACTATCTTGAGCTAAAGTAGCATCCTTGTCATGCACGAAGGGGATCCCGTGAATTGTGGCAGTGTTGACCAGAGGGAGTCTTGCGAGCACTGTCGATCCCGCTCTCGTGGTATTTGAGGCCGAGGATTGTGGTGGTGTAGATGAATGCGATCCATGTCGAGGCCAAGACCTCGAGTAAGAACTCGCCATATTGTTCATCTTGAGGATCGGCCTGACCGAGTACATCGCGAAAGGTCATGCGAACCTTGGAGGCTGCAAGCAGCGTAATGGCTCAGATGAGAAGAACACAGAAGATGAGCGTACCGGTCTCATTCAGGCACGAATATGTGGTGTTATCCTGGCAGCTATCGACTTATGTGTCCACATTGGCTCGGCGTGGTTGGTAAATGTGACGAAAGTCAGTCAATAAGAGGAGACGGGCGTGGTGGGTGGCACTCACTGGAGCCGTGGCTGTGAGCGAGGATGATGATGATGAAGCGGTTGGTAGCGGTGCTGGCGTGCTGTTCAGGTCTGTGGAGCGTGAAATGCAAGAGTCAGAAGAAGATGCGAGGTCTGATCTCAACGGCATGGTCTGTGCCCACTAGCGCACTTTTAATGATCAGCTCATTCACGTGCCACACATCTACGGCATTCATGGGGTTGAGATGACTGAGCTCGCTTCCGTAACGACCTTTGTATTGCACTACACTATTTCTCCTGGACATAAGCTCAACTTTCCCATGGATCGTTGAGCGAGTCTCGACATACGCGATCTCCATCGAAGGACGAGCACCTTCGAACTCAGGCATGCACAGATGTATGCAGCGAATTGAACACTTTATCAACACACATATATGTAGTCAGATTTGCCCTCAGCGCCCCTAGGCGTACTCATGCAGCAAACTTCCCCTCAGCCGCCGTCAAGACCTTCCGTGACCCCATAAGACTCCTCAAACGTATCTGCGTGCAAAGCGCAAGCGAGGAAAGCAAAGTATGCTGATAATTCCAAGGCGAAACTAGAAGATCTACTACCTATAAACCTGCGTATCCTCGACGAAGACGCGAGCTTCTAAGCAGATCTGCGAGCTTCCATAGCATATGGCTCAAGAATGTCCTGGCAGCGGTTGAGCAGATGCCCTTCTTCGAGTGCTGAGCACGACGGCGTTGAAAAAAATTGAGTTAGATGCCTTTACCAGGACCAAAGCTTCTTCTCAAGCCAGGTTGATGTCCCGCCGGTCTCAACAACCTGATCAAAGCAGATTTGGAATAGTGATCCGACTGCCCTACCTAGAGCCACTCCAAACCACAGGAGACCCTTCATGGCGGCCTCGACGATGACGGTAGCCGTGCAGAGTCTAAAAATGAGTAGACAGTGCCTCGAAGCACTGAAGAAGATGTTGTTGAGCATGCCATAGACATCATCTTCTATTTTTGGACTCAGACCGTAAATAGTATCCGCGAGTACCTTAAGGCCCAGAACGTCGACATAAAGACTCGAGACCCAGAAGGCCACGAGGTACTCGCGACCAGTCGTAGATGGATTCCGAGTGCGGTTGGACAGTCTGCGTCGAGTTCCGAAAAAATCGAGGGATAGGGCGAAACGAGTGTTGCGATTGACCTTGGCGGCCAGGAAAGCCAGCATACACACCATAAATGCAAATACAGCGGTGCAGTAGATCATGATGGCGAAATCGATGAAAGCCGAGACTCCAAAGCGGCGTTCGAGAGGGCCATGTTGACATTCGGTGACCAAAGATGGCCGCGCGGGTATCTGTGTCGTGTGTCAGTCGGGCTTCTCGACTATGTGTATGTTGAGAGATGCTCACGCTGATCGACAAGATGCAGCAAGGATAAGCCTTTTCGAGACAGCTAATGTGCAGCAGTCAGTCTTGACGTGACCGCAAGCAAACTAGACTCTCGTCCGCTCATGAGGGGAAGGAAGGAAGGAATAAGAACAAGAAGCCGGCTAGGGAGCTTCGATAACAAGCATGTGGTCTGTGCTGCCGACAATGGTTTGGCACTCATTCCATTCACCTCTCCAACAAATGTTCACTTTGGACAGCAACGGCTCGCTTGCGCAATTCGGAAAGTCGTCCGACAATTTCACGCCAAAGGTATCGGTTGTATTGATACAAGCGAGTCAATAGGACGCATGTCTCAGTCTTATGACAATGCCCAAGATGAGACACTGCGCTGGCCGCAAGTCATGCACGCGGTAGCTTTAATCATATCAGCCCGCGCCCTCGCAGAGTCCTCACGCGTCTCCCAAAGTTTCTTTACCAAACCTTCATAAGTCTAGTTGGCCATTATTCACACTATGGAAGCTTATCACATCCGCGGAATCGTCCGGCCGTACAAGAACCTCTTTCGAGGCATCGCGGACTTCTTCTGGCACATCGCTGGCAACCCATCCTGGTTGCTCAAGAAGATCCTCGAAATCCTACATGATGCTTTCTACGTTTCTGCGCTCTCCATTCTGGCCATCTTCATCGCAATCGTCCTGATCGGCATCAAATGGCTCCTCAGCCGCATTGGACTCGAACTCACAGATGTGGTTGCCATTATTATCTACATCAACTTCATCATCATTCACTGGCGGCGGATATGGTGATGGATCAAAAGGGTTGGAATACTGGCCTCCTGCAGTGTGATTGTCTACACGGTGGTCATTATCCTCGTACGGCTTGAAGCCAGTATGATTAACTTTCTTGTCGCCATTATGATCACAATGGTTCATGCAGATACTGTGATGGGCGCAGAGATGAGGAGGGGCATTATCTGCGTTCTGCTTGCGCCTTTCACCCTCGGCGTAGCTGTTGTGGTAGCGGCGTGCGAGTTAATGGCTACGCTGGTGCTTGGGGCAGGGAAAGCAGTACTGCTTGAGCTGGAGAGAAGTGGACAAGATGACGACAATAAGGGGTCCATCTAGGAAGCGAGAAAATCCATCGATCTTGGTGTGTGACAGCAAACTTGACTGAAACTATACACTCTTCTCATGCTATATCGCCCATTTGAAACCCAAGGGTTGAGAAGAGAGCTCTTTTACGGTATTTTAGAAGCTGATTGAGTCCCCGTCACAGAGCGCATGTGAAATTATGACAAGGCTTGGCAATACCTAGGATAAGGATGAATGCACCGAACATTACATGCGATGGACTTTGTTTCGCCCTCGCAATCGCTACCGACCTTCACTGGGCTCTCATTCGAGGAAAACAGTGTTGCCACAGGTGTTATCTCGCTATATGCAGCTTCCCGTCGGATAAGGTAACATGCTGCAAACGGACTCAGCTACATCTGGCTTGGCTGAGGGGCGTGCGAAACAGTGTCAAACGTAATTGTTTGCTACTTTGAAGACATGCCGCCTGAGATGATGCAAAGTGGCGATCTATCAGCGATTTCCGAGAACCTTTCACTGTCCCTGACCCCATTTCGACACATCACTCACCGTCTCGTACCACCTGAACGGAGCAGAATCAATCGTTCTGTATGTCATGCTTAAGCAGCTCTTATGGAACTCCGCCCTAATTTTGTTGAGCACCATGTCTCCTCAACAAGATCAGCATCAGGACAAAGCAGTGGCCTCCCAAGACAGAAAAAGTCTGAAGCCGCGATTCGGCACCAGCAGATTTGTCCTAAAATTTCTCGTTCTCAAGTCCTGGCTGCTCCTGCTATCCACCGTAGAAAGCATTGACAAACTTCAGAGCATGAACTTCAACGTGCCAGCAGCTGCGGAAACCTCGATCATATTCCTCACAACCTTTCCAGTGTCACGATCATACTCATCAACTCGATGAACATCGACAGTAATCGGCTCAATCGCTTCCTAAGGCTTCCATGCCGTACCACCGTGCCTCTTATTGGCCCTGGTCACCAGCTTCTCCACGATTGCAGTTTTCTCGATCACCGTCGGATTCAGTGGCAGCATGTGGGCTCCTGGCGCCAAGCGCAAGCATCTGGTGGAGTTGGGCTTACGGATTCTGGTCATACTACAGACTTTGCTGCCAGTTACTGTGCTCTTTATTGACTAGTTATGCAGCGGGTGTAAGTGAACGACTAGCTTGCTTGTGATTGCTTGTGTAGTTGTCCTTGTCATTGTGCTATCTACAAGTGAATGAGTATGCCCTTATATTCCCTTTGCGCCAAGATGTACGCGTAAGCATCGAATCACATGGGCTGTGAGTGAATGCTATAGGACGTACTAGCAAACCTTATCACGTAGATGAATACTACGTATTATGTTGCTGCCTTCGGGTGGCGACGGCTAGATCTAACACTATTCAAGGTAGTGGTGCTTCGGAAGGTGGTATCCTCTTGGTTGAGAGAGATGAGGGAGGCCTGGGCGACTATGCAGGAGAGACGAATGCAGCGCGCTGGACACTGATGGCCGGTTTGGAAGCTTGGAACATGCCTTACGCAGCACGACGCGACGAAGGCAGAAGTCGGCAGAACTGTTTGCAGGGGGAAGGAGATAAGTCGGAAAAAGCCGCGCTGACTCGGCTGCTCGAAACGAGGGGAGAATTATGTTCAAAGATGTCATATGGTCGTCAATGCAGATGTAGGGGGCTACATGGTAATGATGTGAGGTACTCAATCGACAGCCTAGTTCGGACTGCGTGGAACCTGAAAGTCATACTTGCCAGTTTGACCCTGCTCATCACCGCCTCCCTGAACGATGGCTCCCTTAGCAGCCATCGCAGACTCCTCAGCCGTCATGTCCACAGCTTTGGCGACAGCATCGCCGACAGCTTCAAAGCGGCCGGTAGAACGATCGTATGCCAGTCTATCAGCCTCATCAGCCTTCCAGTAAGGGAACTCTCTCGGCACTCTGCCATGTTGTGAACGTCGTTGCCAATTCGAAAGGCGCTGCCTGCGTCTCGCTCGAAGGTTCTGGGGTTCCGCCTTCTGTGGAGCGTATGCCGGCTGAGCTTCGTCCTTATCAGCGACTGTGGAGGCTGGGCCTTGGTCGTTGGTACCATGAGCCTTCTGTGCGCTTATGTCACTTTGGGAGCCGGACTCTTTGGCCGAATAGTCATCCTGGGTAGGCGTGCGAGAGCCTTCACTGTCAGAGTCTGCGTCCTCGACTGAAGAACATCGAAAGGCCACTGGCTGCGGCGTTTCGATATTCACAGATCCCGTCTCTGCTGACTGTGCGGTTGGGCTTTGACTTCGGCCAGCGCTGTGTCCAGTCTGGTAGCCCGAATCACTCGCAGCACATGGAGCGAAGTACTCCGGAATGGTCGACTCGCGTCCGTCCGGTCGCTTCGGGCCCGGTATAGGACGTGGTCGAGGTCGAGGTTGAGGTCTTGGTCGTGGAACAGACGGAGGCGGTGGCGGACGCACGGGAGGATCAGGGTATGGCTGGGCCGGCGCTGGAAGTTCGGCTGCAGGGAACTCGTCGAAGTGTTGATGATCTGCGCCAGAGGTGCCATGGATCGCTGGCCAGCGGGAATCGTACGCACCAAGGTTCCTAAGCTCCGTAGGCCTGTGCACATGTGGATGATAATGGTTACGACGTGCCCAAGAGCGCTGTGGCCAAGGCCCATAGCCTGGATAAATAGCGGCCTCTTCAGTAGCAAAGTCCTCACTATTCACAGGCAGATGCAAATGTGGAAGTGAGTAATTTCGGCGTCTTGGTCGATAATGTGGCCAAGGGACGTAACCGGGATGCATCGGAGCGAGGCCATCTTGCCCTGGCCGAGATTCTTCAGGTAGTTCGAGTGGACGCTGCAATCGGTTATAATTCAAGCAATCGTGCAGCTGCTCAGCAGACATGTGTACACTACTGGCTCTAGGCGAGTCGTCTGGATAGTAAGACATGTCGTCTGGAGGTTGGAATGCCAGAAGCCATGAGAGCTGAGCGTAGGTATGTATATTGCCCTCTCACCAGATCTTAGATCTGTAGACGTGCGATTTGTTTGCCGCCAGGCTTGCCTCGACCTAGCGATCTAGATGTCGACAAACAATATCGAGCATCTGCCCGAGGATGTGGTGCTCAGATATCACGTAGATCGAATCTGAGCCGATCCCAGATCAAAGTGCATGCCATTGGGAACATGGCGGAATCACGGAGGGTTGAAGTAAAAGGAATCATATGGCTTGCACGGCGGTCGTGACGCAAGAGGCATGGCATGGTATTTCCGGCCTAGCTTGATATCAAAGTTGGTGGCATTGGTATGTGTACTAGGAATACCAACCCTTATCTTCACAATACAGGCGAGCCCTTTTCGCACGACAATTATTTCCCGGTGGATCAGCGCAACGAGAATGATTTCTGTAAGACCGATCGCGAGATCGATGTTCAGTCAAGCAGGCTCGGCCTCAATGGAGATGATGGTGCCTGGGTACGCACTACAACATGGCGATGCTGCTAGATCGATGGCCGCAGGTTGAGTAATCATGTTTCGTCGGGGGTTAGATTCTCTGCTTAAGAACTCTCCGACTGAGATAGGTCCACGAAGTTTGACGTCGCACTTACTCATGGCTTCAATTTTCAGACCATATGGTGTCGTCCCAACAGGGTGCGAAACGTTGAATAGCAGCTGTTCCCCATGTACCACCACCTTCTGTCACAATCAAGCACCGATTGGCGTTACAGTGTTCAGCTTTTGCTTCAGCATTGCGATAGCCGCATTCGCAATATTGAGGCGGTAGAAGCACGTATGTGTGCCGTGCCATAAGGATAACACTCGGGATAGCCATGATGCGGCGGGGAAGGATGGAGACATGACCAAATGTAGTCTTTCAGTGAGACCAAGCCTGTGCTTGTAATGTCGTCTCCTTGGCTCGGGGTTGAACCACGGAATGTATGATACGGAATACCAAGAAGCCGTTCTCGCTCCATCGTAGCCTCTCACGCCCTGGCCTTGGCCGTGAAGCATAACGCAGCATTGTGCCTGCAACAACCAACGTTGAAGTCGAGAGTATATGGTCCCATTGAAGTTTTCGGCATCTCCAGCCGTGGGCCGACCCGCGGAATGCGTATCGCGATAGCCGAGCGCTCATCACTCAACTTAATCTTCTCAATCGTCGTCGTTCGCCCGTCTTTCATGCACTTTGCAACTTTCACTTAAACGGCTGCAAGCACTACTGCACATCATCTGACGGCGTGCCATGTGCGCATTCACAGAACCCAACAACGCTGGACCACCGACATCCCCCATCGAGAATCACCTCGCACAGATCGCGTCGCATCGATCCTCGGCTACCCCGGACAATGAGCGCCGACCTCAGTCAAATCGCGAATCGTCGACGTCTCACATCCCTCACGTCTTCCACCCATTGACGTTGAAGGAATTTTTACCTTTGTCAGCGGAAGACGCGTCCCTGGCATCCACCCGAGGGAGCCATCTACCTAGTATCCTACAGTCAAGGTCCAGCAGCAACCTTGTAGCCCGATCGCAGCAATGGCACCAGCGGCGGTCGAACAGTATCACAGCGGCAGACATGCCAGCCTTGCGACACAGAAGCAATAGTCAGAACTCGGACGAGTTGATCCTGGGGCACAGGTCACAGTTGAGCGACCCAGCAGGTGGTGTTGCGGCATGGGGTGGAGGGGACGATCACAGGTACGACCGGACGAGAGGAGCAGACACGATGCAATGGACGTGCGATTGGAGATATAGCTAACGCCTTCGACCTGGCAGTCGACGGCTGAGCTACCAGGCTAGCCTGCTCAACACGCCACAAATGCGCAGTCAACGATTGATTGGCTTCACGAACCCGCGATACCAATGGGAACAATACTGGAAGACCGATGAAGATTTGAACAAGATCAAGAAGAAGAGCGTGCGAAAATACTATGAGCGCATCAACTATCTGATACAGCACTATCTATATATCGATCGATTGCTGGATAGCAGTCTGCCGCACGATCTGATCCAAGACTATCACCACACGGAAGCGTCGCCGCAGATCAAGGCAAAGCCACCTCCACCATCGGCAATACGAGGGTCATGGCAGGAAGATTTGCCGGAAACGATCGATGAAGAGGGAGACACAGAGCCTCCGCGGATATACCACGAAAGAGCTGGGTCCGCGGACAGCATCTTTGCAGATGGTGGTTTCTATGCCAATGGATCACCCGAGCCACCGCCACAGAAGGTCAAGCGTACGCCGAAGGACCTATACATGATCAAAAGGCCGGAAAAGCAAGCCAACGGCGACCACGCAAATGACGAGAACGCGCCGCTCCTTGGTACTGCTACTTCAACGGGTACGTGTCGCGAAATGGTCAGCGCATTGATTGCTTCCAGCTACGCGGTACTAGTCACGCTACCGTCTCGTGTCCCAGAGCTTCAGCTAATACCCTCGTGTTTGTAGTAGATGTCGAATCCGGCCCGACAGTGCCCGATCTCGTATACGAAGAGGAAGCATCTTCACAATCTCCTGTCGTGACCGTGGCTATCTGGATAAACGTTGTCGCGAATACTGCCCTGTTAGTCTTGAAGATCATTGTCGTGGTTTTGAGCAGTTCTGTCTCGGTTTTGGCATCCCTGGTCGATGCTGCATTGGACTTCCTCAGCACAGTAATTGTGGGCATTACCACAAGACTCATTGCTCGAACGGATCAGTACGCATATCCCATTGGCCGACGAAGGCTAGAGCCAGTTGGTGTCTTAGGTAGGGGATACCACATCTCAAGCGCAACAGCTGCTGCTGCGGCACTGGGTCGTCTCCGTGGGCTACAAGCTGACCCACGCTCGCAGTATTTTCGGTCATTATGATCACAGCCTTCATCCAGGTTCTTTGGGAAGCTGCAAGTGCTCTCACGAACGGCAAGAAGGAAATTGTGGAACTCGGCATACCTGCAATCGCGATTATGGCCAGCACTGTTTTGATCAAGGGTGGCTGTTGGTTCTGGTGCCGACTCGTTAAGAACAGCTCAGTTCAGGTAAGTTGTTCGCGCCAAAGCGCACGACTCATTCCACCCGCAACACTAGCTGCTGAGGCACTGTCGTTCACGCGTCGAGTATGAGACTGACGTTTGTTTCCTTTTGTAGGCTCTCGCACAGGATGCCCAAACCGACGTAGTCTTCAACATTTTCTCGATCATCTTTCCTCTCATCGGCTACTACGCGCGCATCTGGTGGCTGGATCCTGTCGGCGGTATTTGTCTCTCGCTATACGTCATCATCAACTGGTCAAGCACTGCAAGCGAGCACATTCGGAACCTGACTGGAGCCTCATCAAGCGCTGACGAACGAAATATCCTGCTCTACCTAACGATGCGCTTCGCGAAGACGATCAAGAAGATTCAAGGCTTGCAGGCCTATCACTCTGGAGACAAGCTGAATGTGGAAGTCGACATCGTTCTCGATGAGCATACCAGTCTGAGGGACTCACATGATCTTGGTGAGAGCCTTCAGTACGTACTGGAGAGTGTCCCGAGCGTCGACCGTGCTTTCGTGCATATGGACTATGCTGATTACAATATTCCGACGCATCTGATGCAAGATAATTAAGTTAGAAGATCATGTTAGCTGTATGTACATACCAAAGCTGCCTATCCGCTTACTTGCTTCGGACTGCTTTCGATGGCACGGCCTCCCTTCCTGTCGGTGCGATTGATGATACGGAATAAAGCGTGGTGGATTCGACCGAGGCGCAGAACCCCTTTGCCGGTGGAGAACGCGACAACCTCGCAGCATCATTATCTGAGTCGAAACGAACAGCGCGCATCTCGCGATACAGATCGTCGCCCATGCCGCTACAGCGCGTCATACACTCGTTCCAGTACCGGACCTGCGCTGATCTATCACTGCGGTGCCGCCAACGTACATTCACCACCAACAGGCCTCTGACGGCGACTCGTACGAAGCAGAATGCGTACTGTCGAGGGTATCATGATACACCCACACGCTGCACAGCACGGTCTACGCTGTTACGGACCGGGCCAATGGATCTTGGCTCTTCGTTTGGACTGCCGTCGACGCCGCACGACTGCATAGGGTGCGAGTACGCTGTGGACGCTGCATGCTTGCATGAAGTTTACATTGCAATGTTTACAGGCGGATACTCGGCTGAGACGGCAGGGTCTTGGATGTAACCACAACATGTAAAGTCGACACTACTGTGACCTGCTCACAGCTTGACACTAGCGGCAAACCCAACACCGCGTACAATTGCAGCTTTGGAGCCTGGGAATTCGAGGCAACTAGTGTATTGCGTAGAATTCGAAAGGATGAGACGCAGCATTGACCCAACGGGTGTGAAGCAATGCATCGAGGCCGCTCATCTGTAATGCTCGTAGCCTCTCGCGGCCTCATGACATGGCACGACCTGCCAGAGGGACAGACAAGACTACATGAGCGCTGCGCGAGCTGCACTGACTCGTGTTCTGTCTGGCCTTTGTCTTCAACCCACAGCGAACATACAGACAAGCACATTTCTTGTGGTTCGACGTAAGACTGTACCAACCTCCGGAAGCGCCTATCTATCCCGCGAAATGTCACTTACACTACAAGCTGCCTTCTACCTCCAGCTTCGGCACACCTTGGACCAACGGCAAGGAACAACCGAGGTGACTGGATCAAGACGATCTCCTCCACACGAACGAAATCTCGCCGAAGTCTGGACTGATGGCGCGTGGTACCGCAAAACACTCGAGAGCAGTAAGGTATTGCAGGCGAGTCTCGAGGCCTTCTGGTACGGTGTAGCGATAGCAGCCAAGGACTCCTCCGAGCCTGATCAAAAGCAAAGTCTGCTCTGATGTACTGGACTGGATCCAAGAGAAAGATTAAGGGTAGAAGCTTGCTGGAACCGCGTATGATGTAGCTGCATATCTCGTGAGCCGCCATAAGCAAGATTGGTTCGAGGAGCTCGAAAGTGCCGGAGACTTTTTCCGCCGCGTGCTCATGTGTCGCCATCTTGTGTTTTATTGGTGATGAGTAGGTTGGAGAGGTGTTGATGTGGACGGCGATGGAGTTTGTGAGATGAGAAACATAGAGCGCTGATGAATTAGGCGACGGCCTTGAGTGCAAGCAAGGCGCACGCCGAGCAAAGATAGGGGGCCGAAGCGCGCTTTTTGACAACCTGGAAGTAAAGGGACAGCCCTCAGACCAGTATGATATCGGACGTCTATCCCTTCAAATCCTTCTCAATCCTCTCCACCAACCCCAACATCTTCTCCTCTTGCAACCTTCTCCCCGTAACCTGCAAACTAACCGGCAACCCATGACACACTTCAGGGTCGTACTGCTCCGCCGTAATCCGATCCACCTGATTCAACGCCTTTAATTCCTCCTGCTTAACATCCTTCTCCTTATCCACCCTCACCCCACTCGGAAAACTCACAGCCGGATAGTCCAAAATATTAAACACACCCGTATAACCCACATGCGCAAACTCGCCAGCCTTCGGCGCGCCCGCATAAGGCGTGACAGGGCCAAGGACAGCATCCGGTCGAATCTCGTTCCAGCGGTCGAGGTAGCGTTTTGCTAGAGCTGTGCGCTGTGTTTGTAGTTGCCAGAGTTCGTGGACGCCGAGTTCTTGTGCTTCTTCGTAGGCTTTCATTTCGGGGCGGAAAGGTTCTCCTACGGGTTTGAGGACGTTCTCGATGGACTTGCCGCCGTCTGCGATGAAGAATTTGACGAGGAGGTCAATGGCTTCGGCGTGGTCTGTGTTGGGCCAGTCGACGACTTCGTAGCCTTTGTTCTTGAGCTTTTCCACGGTTTCGCGGAGGGCACGGGTAACGGGTGGTGTTGGTTGGACTAGACCGTCGGACCAGAGGACTGCGATCTTGGGTTTTGATGAAAGCTCTATGTTTCGCCAGGGGACTTCTATGCATTTGGGGTCCTTGAGCCAGGGTGCTGTCTTGATAACGTTCTCGGCATAGAGCCGAAGGTCTGCAATGCTGCGTGCCATGGGTCCGTGGTTGCTGGCTACTGCTTCTTGTCCTGCGAGGCCAGAGCGTGCATCGAAGTGAGGGAATCGTCCAAACGAAGGCTTGATCGTGTAGATGCCCGTGCATGCTGCTGGGATACGCAGCGAGCCGCCTGGGAAAGACTTTAGCAAGAATGAACATTCTTCTAGCTCGACTTCTTACCAATGTCTGTACCCACACCTAGAGGACTACCCCTTAGCGCGATTAAGGCAGATTCGCCGCCTGACGAGCCGCCAGATGTCGTCTTCCGGTTGAGTGGATTTGACGTTCGGCCATAGCAATTGTTTACAGACTCCGCGATCATCATGGCTGTGGGCACGTTGGTCTTCACATATGGCACAGCACCAAGATCTTTCAGTACTCCAACGATCGTGCTCTGCTCCTTCATTGCATCGGACGCCCAACTACAAAAGCCAACAGAGCTGGGATAGCCAGGGATGTTGAAATTGTCCTTGAGCGAGACAGGCAGACCGTGCATAGGACCAGTAGGCTTGCCAGTCTTTTGGAACTCAGTGTCAAGTTCTTTAGCCCGCGTGATGGCATCGTCGAACATGATTACTGTAAGGCAATTCGCCTGAATCAATCAGTGACGATCAATTCTCGTATCTTCAACGACCTACCAATTGGTGTGCAATGGCTGCTCTCTTGCAGAATGCCCGCGTGACATCTTCAGCTGTCCAATCGCCCTTTGCCAACTTTGCAACGATCTCGGTGGCATATGAATCCGTGATCTGTAAGTCCTGCTCTGAAAGCAGTCCTGACTTGGCAGGAAAACCAGTTACATCCAGTACGTCGTCGCGTGGCAATCTGTTGGTAGGCACCCGCCACTCCGCCGGGATATTATCAATGACCTTTTGCTGAGCCTCCTTCGAGATCTCTCTCCATTGCTCGTTCGCTGAGCTCATCCTGAAGTGATATACTGTACGAGAGGATGTGATAGTAGAACAAGAACAACGCGGCAGTTCTGAGGACGCGAAGTAGGAACAGGAAATATCTTATGCAGCGGATGACCTACGATGAAGACGCGATACCGAGCTGCTGGAGAGCTGCCGGCCACTGTGATAGGCGATGAGGCATATCGCCGGGACATCTAGGTCACGTGCCAACACCACTTTGACACGAAGAAGGCGCGTCATTCGGTCTTGTCTCTCGCGTGGATCCATGGAACTATATCCAGAGCAACCACCACTCGACCGTAACGATAACAGCAAGACACGCTGTAGAATCGCAACCATGTCGGACTACGAAGATGACATGGACATCGATGCACCAGCCAAGCAATCAAACGACATTACATTCTCCTCTGCCACCGACTCGAAAGGCAAGCGCAGCGCAGCAAATCTACCCGTAGAAGCAGAGGACAACCTGCCGTGGGTAGAGAAGTACAGACCGAACAGCCTCTCCGACGTCAGCGGACACCATGATATTCTCGCAACGATCAACAAGTTCGTCGACACGAATCGACTTCCGCATCTCCTGCTGTATGGACCTCCCGGCACAGGAAAGACATCCACAGCACTGGCAATGGCGCGGAGGATATACGGCAACAAGAACATGCGCCAGATGGTGCTGGAGCTCAACGCATCCGACGACCGAGGTATCGATGTGGTGCGGGAACAGATCAAGACGTTCAGCAGCACCAAGCAGATCTTCGCGGGATCCTTCGACAAGAGCACCAACCAGAACGACACCCTCGCCAACTTCAAGCTCATCATTCTGGACGAGGCAGATGCGATGACGAGCACAGCACAGATGGCGTTGAGGCGGATCATGGAGAAGTACACGGCCAACACGCGATTTTGCATCATTGCAAACTACACACACAAGCTCAGCCCAGCACTTCTATCACGATGCACACGATTTCGATTCTCGCCGCTGAAAGATGCCGACATTCGACAGTTGGTGGACAAGGTCATCTCGGAAGAGGCTGTGAACATCGCACCCGAGGCGGCAGACAGTCTCGTCACGCTATCGAAAGGTGACATGCGTCGTGCCTTGAACGTGCTCCAAGCATGTCACGCTTCGTCAACGCCTTTGCACGTACCAGGTCAGCCACTGAAAGACGACAAGGACATTGAAAGAGACTTGATCACGCAAGAGACCATCTACGACTGCATTGCAGCACCACATCCCGGGGATATTGCAACGATCACGCAGACACTTCTCACGACTGGCAATGTTGGTTCCTGTCTAAGCACGATCAACGCGCTCAAGAAGCAGAAAGGTCTGGCTCTGGCGGATATCTTGACCGCAATGGGCGAGCAGCTTACCGAGGTCGAGGTGCCTGCACAGACAAGAGTCACGTGGCTTGAGGGACTTGCGGATATTGAGTACCGCCTCAGTGGTGGAGGCAGTGAGAGCGTACAGACGGGAGGTCTCGTCGGCGTGATCAGGACTGGTGTTGGTCTCATGGAGAAAGGCAAGGCTTAGGAGGCCGCCAAGAAATTCATCGGCGAGATTCCATCGTTCAAAATGTGCAAGTCTGGAGGTATGAGCGGCCTGGATGCCTAGGAAGTGTCCAAGAGTCCTGGAGCAGAACATACATCAGAGCTGAGCATACCTATTGACAACTCAACAGATGCCGCAAGTGCTCCGATCATGCGAAGTGCATCCGATGCTTTACTACAGCAACAGCTGCAAAGTCTGGTTCCTGGTCAGACTGGCCCCCAAGGGGGCCGAAACGCGCAACAGCGCAAAAGGAGACGAGAAGTGGCAAAGGCGCATGGTATCATGCCCATAGGAGGTCAACGTGTGCCTCGATTGCACGAACTCGGCGCTCGTGGCGGTCAATGAGCATGGAACGCGAAGCAGACCCGATCCGTCGGCGTAAGAACACGAGAGGGCCGCGAGTCGAAGTGGAAGACGAAAGCGAATTCGCAGCGATGAGTCTGGCGTACATACTGATGGTGAAGTACACATACAAGTAGTCTACGCTCCAGACTTCCCCTTGGGCGCCTCACTCACATTCACATTCACATCGCCAGCACCCTGCTGGAGACCAGCCTCCACCGCCAGCCTCGAAATCCTCTCAAACGCCTCCTGCTCATTCACCGTCACCTCGGCAACCCCACACGCCTTCGCCGCCGCAGGTAGAAGGCAGCTTTTCTCAATCTCATAGTATCTCCCCCCACTTGAGTACACAAACTCGCCATTCCTGTTCTCATCCGCCATCAGATACGCTACATTCCTCCCCACCACGCTTGCGGGCTGGGACTCGACGCCTGCTGCAACGACGATTTCTTTCGGGACCAGGCCAGTCGTGGTCCAGGAGGGGCCGATGCAGTTGATCCGGATTGGAAGTTTGTGAAGGGCCAGGTTGGGGATGGTGCCACGCATGAAGCCTAGGACGCCGTGTTTGGTGGTGGTGTAGTCGCAGATGGCGAAGCGTTGGAAGGAACTCCCGCTGGCGGTGCAGACGATGGAACCGCCGGGTGGGGATTGGTGCTGGAAGTGGTGCAGGGCGAGGTAGGAGGTGTTTATCATGCCGCGGAGGTTTATGTCGTAGACTGTTGTGGGGGGTTCGAGGAGCTCTCCGTAGTCGTCGTAGTTGGAGGCGAGGTAGTCTGCTCGGCCGGAGATGCCGGCGTTGGAGAAGACGTGGTCGATGCGGTGGTGCTTTTCTTTGGCGAGTTGGAAGAGGGATTTGAGTTGGTCCCAGGAGGTTACGTTTGTTTTTTGGAACGTGTGCTTGGGGTGGGAGGTGGGAGGGTCGTTGATGTCGCCGGAGACGACGTATGCCCCATTTGAGAGGAGCACGTCGATGGTTGCGAGACCTATTCCTGACGAGCCGCCTGTGACGACGACGATTTTGTCTTGGAGGGAGAGGAGGTCGCTGTCGGTGATGTAGAATTGGGTCATTGTTGCTGGTGCGAGCGAGAGGATTTGTGGGTGTGAGGACTGCTTGAAGCGTCTGTTTCTGTGTCTGTGGGCTTGAGCTGGAATGGGAGTGGTACTGTTTTGGAGTCTTTCTGCGTGGTGGTATAAAGATGCGACGGAGGGAGGATTGTGGTCGAGGAGAAATGGCACCGTACTTACGGTCCTGTTAGGACAGTCTTCTCATCGGTCTCCTACGAGCCAACCCCGCCACAAGGGTGACTGTTAGGCGAGAGGAGAGTCGTGCTTGTTGACAGGGAGAGAGGAGAAGCAGGATTCCAATCCTGGTGTACGGCAGGTGGGCGTCAAAACGTGTAGTGAAGTGTAGTTATTATGATGATGTCGAAGGAATCAAGATATTGCCACGATCCACGTTGTCCCTTCTTCCTCCGGGCATCGGCGAGCACCTTGGCACCCCCACCAATGAATGAATGAATGCACAAAGACCAAGGAACTTTGATGACTCGTCGACACCGTAGCATCTTTTTCTCCCGCCCTTCTGTCTTGTACTACTGCTTCCTTCTTGCCATTCTGCTCACACTCATAGCACACATCCGGAGCATATAAACTTCTTCTCACTGTAGTCAAGACGACACAATGGCAACCAACGGCACCACCACCACCCTGCCTGATCGCATCCCCTCGGCATTCCGATACAACAACCAGCCCGAGAGCTCGTTGTCTACCAATGGCACCTCCAACGGCTCCATCGCCGGTCCTGACCCATCGACCGTCAAGAAGACCACCACCGCTTTCTCGACTTCCGACCCACAGTCCTCCTTCGCCGTGAAGGCGGGCCTCGCACAGATGCTCAAGGGCGGCGTCATCATGGACGTCGTCAACGCCGAGCAAGCCCGCATCGCAGAAGAAGCCGGAGCCTGCGCCGTCATGGCTCTCGAGCGTGTCCCAGCCGACATCCGCAAAGACGGCGGCGTCGCTCGCATGTCTGATCCCGCCATGATCCAGGACATCATGCGTGCGGTGACCATCCCAGTCATGGCAAAAGCGCGTATCGGACATCTTGTCGAATGCCAGATCCTCCAGGCCATTGGTGTAGACTACATCGATGAGTCTGAGGTCCTGACTCCAGCTGACCCTACCAACCACGTCGACAAGCACCCGTACAACGTTCCCTTCGTTTGTGGATGCAGGAACCTCGGCGAGGCGCTGAGGAGAATCAGTGAGGGTGCCGCCATGATTCGAACCAAGGGCGAGGCCGGCACTGGCGATGTTATCGAGGCGGTGAGAAACTAATTGAGCGGAAGACGCTCGTTACATGCGGGCACATACTAACAAAAATCTCTCCGACTACAGGTACGACACATGCAGACGGTCAACGCAGAGATCGCCCGCGCCAGCTCCGCCAACGACGCCACCCTCCGTCAAATGGCCCGCGAGTACGAGTGCGACTATGCCCTCCTCAAGGAGTGCGCCCGCCAGAAGCGACTCCCCGTCGTCAACTTCGCCGCAGGCGGTATCGCCACGCCAGCCGACGCCGCTCTCATGATGCAAATGGGCTGCGACGGTGTCTTCGTCGGTTCAGGTATCTTCAAGTCTGGTGACGCCGCGAAGCGTGCCAAAGCCATCGTTCAGGCAACAACCCACTACAACGACCCGAAGAAGCTGGCTGAGGTCAGCATTGGCCTGGGAGAGGCTATGGTTGGTATCAACTGCGGCCACATGGGCGAAGCTGACAAGTTGGCCAAGCGTGGTTGGTAAGAGAATTTCTAACCGTACAGGTTCCGAGTTCTCCCAGAAGAAGCGGCGGTTCGCCGAGTACGGGAGCAGCAATGTCGCTATGTGAGCGACAGGACGGGGATGCGGCAGATCTTGTGGTGGAGGAGGCTCAACGCACCCTGAACAAGCGGCAGTTCGCCGAGTAGGGGTTTGGTGTTTTGGCTAACGATGGGAGGATGAATGGGATTGGGTTGTGTCATCCGACTTGTCAATGTTTCTGTTCCAGAAGAAGTGGCAGATCGCCAAGTACGGAATCATGAGCTTTGGCAGGTCGGGTTGACGCTGTAGTAGTTTAGGCGTTGGAAATGAAAAGCGTGCCACTCACTTCATCCTCTCTGTCGCTTGACTTGAACTCCTATGCCGTCTGCTCATCATCTCAAGTACCGCCAGGATCATGCCTTGGCGTCTGTACTGTGGTCGCGAAGGTAGACGGTGTATTACCCATCCCAAATCAGGTCATGACGCCTTGAAGCAGACGTAGAATTCTCGCTCCATCAATCGAGAAAGTACTCTTCGCATTACACGACCGCTTTACCCCCAATAGTAATATACAAACGCCTATGGCATTACTGGCCACGCCAATAATTCCATCAGACCTCAGATCATGGAGCGCTGAATGTCTTCGACGACCTCCTCGCTGACGAAAGTCCCATGACTTTACCTTGCACACTACCTCAGCACTAGATGCCTCGGACATCTAAAGGGTACGATGTAGCTTTCTGGCAGCAAGGCACACAGGGGAGAGGGACGTGAAGCCCACGGCATTAGGGCGCGGAGATTTCACTCGAGTAGAGAGAGCCTAGAGAGAAATCTCCCACCTGCTGGAGCTCGTTCGTCACGACGTGCATGAAAGGCGGAATAGCGATTGAGAGGTCGGGCGTTTAATTACGTACATTTCATTTGCAGCTAGCTTGCTACACGCCACGTTTTCTCGTTTGTCTGCTGATGCGATAGGCGCTGGTAGATAGGCTGGAGTTACGGGACATCATGTCCTTTGCGATACATTTCATTGTCCTTGATCCGTGAGCGTTGTGTTAAGCAACTCCATCATACCATCTGGCATAGCATCGAGAAGCTGTAGTTCTGCCTTTGTGTTGAGCATGAGCATCGTGCGGAGCTCTGCCTTCCATTCTTCTGGCACAGCTAGGTCATAGTCTTGCTCCAGCATCTTGATGGCCTTCTTGCGGTCTCGCGGTGTGAGCTTGAGCAGACCTTGCGACGCATGAGTAGCTTCCTGTTCAAGGCGAAGATGCTCGCTCCGAAGGCCTAGCCACTGTAGTCGTGGTGTGCAGTGGCCTTCGCTCTCGTGTGCCAAGCTCTTTGAACCTTGCTTGTAGGTTGCAAGAATTGATAGGCCGTCGGGATCAAAGTCTGCCAGGCCGTAGACTGGAGGCGAGGCGAAACCGTTGCTTGGTGATGCAGTGCTGAGGAAGTGTAGAAGTGCGCGAGTGGAGAGGTCTGGGTAGCCTTTACCGGTAAGGACGATACCTTCTGTCGCGATCGTGTCCCAGAAAGGACCAGCTGCGATGGAACGGAATGTTGCCTCCTTCTCGATGACTAGAATCCATCTGACTGACTTCATGTCGACAGCTAGAATGTCTTTCAAGCTCGATACGAGAAGACCTTCTCGGTCGTTGTTGGCAGCGGTGCTCGAGCCATCGTTGCGATGGAGGGTTATTGCACCTGCCACGAGTCCCTTTGCCACCGCAGACACGTTGAGCGATGCTCGTGACAAGCCGAAAGTGAAGGCAATGTCGTCCACATAGCGGTCCACGTATGTCTGATTGCCGAACAGTGCAGGGTCGCGATAGTAAATGTCTCTGTTGACTGAGTAAGGAGTGAAGGGTTTCACTTACAGGTCAGCATTACCTCTTGGACATGACAACATCATTGCGAAGAGCTTCGTGCATCAACTCAAGTATGCGAAGTACAACCGCTATTGCTTCGATATCAGTGTACAGTGCTCTGCGAGGGACTCATGATATACTCACCAAACCGCCATGCTTCATCCGCGGTCTTCCCTGGAAAGCAGATTCGCTTGGTTCGGCCGTCACCTTCAGATGAAGTCTGCTGATCTTTCGCCTTGGAGTTGCGGACTTTCAGGACGACGCCCAGCTCGTTCTTGTCGTTCAACATTGCATCGGCCATTAGCTCGAAGACTTCTTCGATCTTGGCTATGGCGAGAGCACTGCGAGCGTTAGCATCGTGACAAGAGATCCAAAGGTCGATCCTTCAACAATCCTCACTTCGGCTCCAAGCTGGGTGGCTCCTGCGAATCTTCGGAGGGTTCATCGACCCAGCAATCTATCATGTCTTCCTCGTCAATGCTTTCACCGAAGGACGTGTTAGCTGCAGCATCGGTCAACGACACCTGCGAGGAGCCGGGGAGCAAGTCGGCCTCGCAGAAGAGATCTTCGAAGTCATCGTCGTCCATCTTGACGAGCTGCCATGTGGAAGAGGGAGAGAGGAGCGTGAAGTCGAAGATTGCATGATCACGCCAAGACCGCTGGCGTTGAACGCGTGACGCGACTTCTAAGCGCGTACCGACTGCAACGTCAACAACACAACACAACATTCACTGCTGTTCGACGTTCCTTTGTGTAGTGTGTGGTGTCGGTCAGAGCAAAAGATATACAGCCCTCATGGACGACGTAGTCTCCTCTCCACCGGCTCCAAACCTGAAGAAACGACCATCTCCAGAAGACGAGTCACCAGGAAAGAAGCCGTTGAATCTCAAGGGTAACCAATTCATGATGCCTACTCCACCTGACACGGACGATTCCAGCAACACGAGTCCCGACGGCAGTGCCAACAATGATGCTCGCGACCGCGCGGTCTCGCCAGCTCCGAGCAGCTCAGCTCTGAGCAGTACTGCGGAGATAGTCTCAGAGAATGCATTGCCGAGTCCCAAAACCACCGCAGGACCTTATACAGCAGCGACATCTACGTCAGGGCCCCCTCCAGCGAAGAGACGAAAGCTCACACCTGCCGAGAAACTAGAGAAGCAACAAGCCAAGGAAGCGGCAGAACGCGAGAAGATAGCGACCAAAGCGCGTAAAGACGAGGAGAGGCGCGCCAGGGACGAAGAGAAACGCAGAAAAGACGAGGAAAAGGCAGAGCTCAAGCGTGCGCAAGATGAGGAGAAGCGCAGGAAGGCCGAGGAGAAGGAGGTCAAGAAGCGGAAGAAAGAGCTACAAGAGGAGCGCAAGAACCAGGAGAAAGAGGCCAAGAAGCGAGCTCAAGAAGAGGAAAAGCTGAAGAAGGAGAGATCGCAGCTGCGACTGGGGTCATTCTTCCAAAAGCCAGCAACTCCCGCAAAGGCCGCGACGCCGGACAGCAACGAGAATCAACCACGAGCTAGGCGCCGATCGTTGTCCCTCGAGCAGTACGATGATGTGGCTGAGAGGATTGGCTCTCCGGTCAAGGGAACTCCTCAACCAGTATCTGGGAAGAAGCCGTCAGTCCAGAAACCTACCGTGTCTGCCTACCACCGAGCGTTCCTACCCTTCGAACTTCAGTCGCATAGCAGCATGGCGGTGACACATAGAGAAGCTTCTGAGGCAGCACAGGATACTTTCGACCGCGAGCTCAAGAACCCATCCTTACAGGAGAAATATGATCTGGGTATGATCAGCACTTACCAGGGGCATGCTGAGCTCGGCCATTACTTTTCTGGTCAAGGTGACCTCGATCGAGGGTTGATGTTTCCAGCAACGAAGGACATCGTAGACAGGATACAAGGCACCGCGAATCGGCCTATCGACCTCACTGAAGATCAAGCTGCCCAGCCAGCTGTCGAGCTCCTTCGCGATCTGCCAAACAAGCATGTTCATTTCGCCGAAGATGTTCGGCCACCATACTGTGGAACCTACAACAAGATTCGATCGCCTGGGACTCGACGGAAGGTGCAGCGAAATCCCTTTACTCGCGCGAGACCAGACACGAACTATGACTACGACTCGGAAGCAGAATGGGAAGAGCCAGAGGAAGGCGACGAGGAGGTTTTGTCTGATGAAGAAGATGAGGCAGATAGTCAAGCAGACGCCGACGACATTGAAGGCTTCTTGGACGATGAAGATGATACTGCCAGGAGCAAGCGGAAGATGATTACTGGCGAGCTCGTACCTGAGAGCACTGGCCTATGTTGGGCGAATGACAAGGGACATATCTCGGTTGTGGAAAGCAAAGAAGTGGAGGCACAACCCGAGGAGCTGCATGGCATGAGCATGGGCGTGTTGCTTTCTGGAATAGCCGGCAAGACGATCGACCCGTTCTCAACCTCCTACTGGGACGCACCTGCCGCGACACCGGCGCCCGGCTTATTCGTGAACGACCGTCCCGTCAGCACCATGGCACCGCCTCGGCCACCACTGCAGCCACGGCTGAACCTGAACGGAACGTTGGACAAGGAGCATGACCTTATCGGAGCTACGCAAGGCGTCAAAGGTCCGATTACATCTGTGGCAGCACTGCAAGCAGCGAAGCGTGGCCCTAAGCCGGCACCCAAGACACTTAGCAAAGAAGATCTTGAGGAGTTCAAGGAAGCCGTGGTTGGAAGTCCCATTGGCAAGCTTGAGCTGCAGAAGGGTCTCAAGACCAGGTCAGTGATATCGTGGCGTTTCATGCGATGGGGCGCAGAATGCTAACATTTTGCCAGATTTCCTAAGATGACCAACGAAGTGATCAAGGAGACTTTGAGCTCACAGTTTGCACAAGTCGGCAAAGGTAAAGCTGACAAGCGTTGGGTGTTTGTTGGCCAGTCGTGAGCGCGGAAGCATGATGCGCTTCATCTGCATGGCATGTTGACATGACCTGTTGGAGTCAAGTCGAAGCTAGAAGCCAAAGCTTGCAGTGTCCAGTATCGATGATGGCCGGGACGCCTCCTGCACAACAGCAGCAGCGCATGATCTAGACACATGCCAAGACTTACATGTAATGATAACAATGACAGCATAGAAGTGCATAGAACCGCATGTTGCCCAAGCCGCATTATCTAGCTCTGGCGTCTCCCTCTCGTCTCCCCTACTCGCCCGCATCTCGATACTGCACCTTCGCCCTCATCTTCCCATACTCCCGCTGCGTCACAGGCTCATACTTCGCCGGCCTGCCCTCACCCATACAAACCGGCAAACACTCCACCACACTCTCCGGATCCGCACTGACAAAGTACGGGATCGAATACCTCGCCCTCGTCATCCGCTGCGAGCCCTCAAATCGATCCGACAACGGCGGCAGCGTCACGCGATGAAGTGTCGATTTCAACACATCTACAGCCCAAAAGGTCCGCGGAGTAAGGAACCGGGTTGACATGGGATGATATCATACCATTGCTCCACCTCATCAACAAATCTCCTACATTCACCACACATGCGCCCCTCACGGGCGTCGCAGCGACGAAATGTCCCTGTCGCTGGGGATCTTCGACTTCCAGCCCGCCGCAATCGTCTTGGAAGAGGAGCGTTATACTTCCCCAATCACTGTGCGCTGGCATCCTAGCTTTGCTCCCGGCTTCGATCTCGGAGGCGGGGAGGGGATGTGGTTGTTGTTGCTGGTTCCTCTGAGATGGAGCCCATTGTGGTGTGGTGTGGTTGGTGTTTGGGGTTTAATGATGGTTTGAGGATGGAGTGGTGGTGAGAGATGTTTAAGAGCCGTAGCGACCAGGGTCAACTTTCGTGTTCTGGTTGATAGGCCATGCATGCATCCCCGCAAGCCACGAGCTCTACCCTGGCCTTGCCCATTGCAGCTGCGGCTGGGGACATTTTTGGAGGATCCAGTCCAATGTCCAATGTGGGGGGGCATGCTGGTGTAGCGTTGGCTGTAAAGCGACGTCGATCAACATGGCTTTATCAGCAATCTTCACAAGCGACTGCTCGCGGGCACTTATCGAGATAGTGTGCGGAAGGAACGTCTGAACTTGTAGCGTCGGTGACTCGCAAGACATTCTATGTTGGTATTCTGGGCTGGGCGATCGGCACGAATGGGGGAGCTGGGACACTGTTGCATACGCCTTCGACGGCGAATGGGACTGCGCTTTCTTGGGCGGCGCTGTTTGGGTTGCAGTCTCTGGTGGGTTCGCAGGCGTCGGGTTGTCTTGGACAGAGCGACTGGACTCGTTATGCGAAGACGCCGAACTCTGCACTGTTTGGTCAACTTGTGACGGCGCCTATCACGATCTCGGTCACTGCCGTTTGTAGGCTACTGATCACTTCTGCGACTCAACAGATGTACGGCACGTACCTTTGGAATCCTTTCGAGCACTTCCCGAGCATGGATGGGTACAGGACATTGCAACTCGCATCATTGGCTCGCTCGCAGCCGGCGCTAGTCCCGGTCCTTGAACACGGCTGGCGTCGGCTGCTCGGGTAATGGATGATGATGCATACATAGATCGATCTGTCTTGAACATCAGCAACCATCGTCAACCCGAAGATGAGGCAACGCACCACGTATCTGCTCCCAAATGGAGCAGGAGTCGACCCTGCAGACATCACTGTCGGCGACACAGAGTTGACTTATGCTCAAGCGCATAACGCCGCTGAGGAACGGCGGATAACAATTGCCTACGACGAATTGCCCAAGGAGGTGTGATTTCTCTCGTATCGTGATAGATGCAGTAGTTGATGACAACGCTAGATACAAACAATCCTAAAAGACTTCCATGAGCTACACATTCGAATCGCATCACGGAAAAACTATGCCGCATTCTCTCCCACCGTCTCGAGAATCTCCCCCGGACTCCACGCCTTCTTCACGCCACTCAAGCAAAAGGACGACAGCGTCGAGACATCTCTATGCTCAACCCTCAAGAAGGTGCTCGGTGATGGAGTCAAATGTTCCAATGCCTCCACCTCCTTCAGCAAACCACCAGTCCTCTCGGAACGATTCGCCAGCTCCTCGACATATCAATTCTACCACCAACCCGCCGATCTCATCACCCTGAACGCCAAACTCCAAGGAAGCCTATGCCCCCAACTCGAAGCCGACACCCCCCTCCGCAAACTTTGCAACATCCTATCAAGCACCACAACAGCCTCATACCTCGACCTCGACTTCGATGTAATCTCCCACGCCCTAACCCTCGCAATCCTCTGGTCTCCCTCCACAGCCCCGACAGACCAGCACAAACCCCTCTCCGCCCGCAAACTCTCCCCCACAGACCGCCTCGAAGTCGGCACCATCTCCCCCGAGAAATCCACCGAACCCGAATCCCTCACCATGGCCGGTTTCCTCACAGTCGTAGGCGAAGACGAAAAGCCCAAAGCTACCATGTTCTCCTTCCCGGCGCGACATCATCCTCTCCCAGCAGGAGGATCCTCCTACACAGCGAAATTCCACGCCCCGACAGGTCTACACCCGAACCTCGAAATCACCATCCCGCGCCAAGCGCTTGCCCCCCCGAAAGACGGAGGCTCTTGTGCGCTGCACGCTTACTGGACTCTGCCCTCCACATTGTTCATCGACAAGTATCAATTCTCCGACGCCCTCTTCCTCGCATCGCAGAACCTCGTAGCCCTACGTGCAATTTCCGGCGAGCAGGATCTGGAAGCGCCGGAGTGGGTCATCAAGGGTTGGGGGAGTGCATCGCTATTCGAGCTGGCCCATACTTCTTCTTCTTCTTCTTCTTCTTCTTCTTCTTCCTCACCCCCTGCTCATGACGGAGAAGATTGGACCATCACGATCCCAACTCACCTCCGCTACATCAACGCCACGGGCCGCACTTCCTCCTCCGGCCACGCAGAGCTCGAAGTTCCCTGGCCAGTCGTGTTCTGGGCGTGCGAGGCGGACGAGGGTCTAAAGATGGGGACGAACCCTTTCGATCGGGTGAATTTGGGGTATGATGGATTGTTTGGGCCGAAGACCATGTTTTACCACCTTAGCCCGAAAACTGCAGAGTGGGGGAATGACCATTTAGTGGAGACGCTAAAAGTGCCTGTACTGGACCCGGAGAGTGAGAGTGCGAGATGGGTACCTGTGGGAACGATGTTGGTGGTGATGGTGGGGTTCGCGTGGGTGATGTGGGCGTTATTGGGACCGGTCGCGAAACAGGGGCAGGGGAAGAAGGTGAGTGTCGAGAAGAAGGAGAAGTAGATGGGAGCGTGTTGGCTATATACGGTATCGTCACTGCTGTGGTCGCAGTCGTAGAGATACACAAACCACTTCCAAGGGATCTAAGCCCCAAGAGTCACACCCGTAGCTCAGACCTGCTCGTATGCCTCGAGAGTGCCTCGAGAGTGCCTCGAGAGTCTACGCAACACATCTTCTCGTCTCATCTACGCGGGCTCTTGAGCTGACCTCGTGACAGTAGTGATACTGAGGTAGCCCCACGATTTCTGACCCAAGCAGCAATCTCCGTACCTTGGCTTGAGCCGTCGGCGTGGGAATTCACTCAGCACATCTCCTCATCCCCATCTCCATCAACCTCCTTCTTCACACCCTTCTGCCATGGGACATCCTCCTCACCGACCCGAACGCAAGTCAGATATCCCAACTTATACTTTCCATCAAACTGCAACGAGCTATTGAGTAAACGCGCGACGATTCTGCTCGCCGCTCCCTTGAGCTCCTTGAGTGTTGTGCGCAGAATCGGCTCGTCCAGGTTCGGAAAGTGGTCTTCGCGCCAGTATTCGTCAATGAGCGGCTCAGCTGGCAGGTAGCTGTCGCCGCCGCGTTCGATGGTGCGGTGAAAGCCGGCTATTGTGAGACATTTGCCGTCGTGCTTGCACAAGGGGTCTTCGATGTCAGGTTTGGTGGTACAGCCGCTGTCGAGATGTGTGAGATGAGGTGTAATCCAGTCGCGCCAGATGTTCACCACGCTGTAGCTGATCGGACGGAACCACATGTTGACAGGGATGAGCTTGCGGCGGTTGGGGCCTTATTTTGGTGCGCTGGTAATAGTGGTGCACAGCAACTTGCGTTCTTGCATCTGACGACCGAACGCGAGCTCTCGCGACTTAAAGACGATGCTTTGATAGACGTGAGGGAGGGTTATACGCACAGTCTCCCCGTTGACGGACCACGGCCATGCTGGGTATGCGCCAGCAACGTGTACGAACGCTGTCTTGTGGGATGCCGTGATGCTTGGCAGGAAAGTTTGCAATCATACGGAAGATGGACTCGTAAGCACCCTCCCAGTCGGGTTGGGCGTTGTGCATTGGTTGCGGTTCGCCGTTTTCTTGCTTGACTTGGGTGTCGGTCTGCACCCCATCAGGTTTGTCAGGTTGTACGTCAGCACGGGGCGCGTCGATGTCGTGGCGTATCAGCACTGGCAGTCCCTCCCTCTCATTAACTGTGAGCATGAGGAGATGGCGGACGCCATGTCTACCGGGGCTCTCGTCACCTTCGAGCGCAAGGAGAGATGCAAAAGCTGGTGATGCGTCGATCAGATCTTCTGAATGAACGCGGCAGGCCCTGAGCCCCTTCATCTCCAATATCGCTACCACATCACCGCCTTTGTCTCGCTTCTTCAAAGCCTGTAGTCTGCCGGCATATGCTTCAAGGGCATCGTCGATGAGTGTAGGTGGGCGCGGCTCCTCGGTCGCAGAGATAGCAGCTGCAGGTGTGAGACTCTTCAAGATTGCCTGCTGAAGGTCACCACCAGCAGCCTCAAGATACTGCTTGGCTTCATCCTCTGTGCACCCGACAACAGATATGATGGTCATGACGTGCATCTCCATGGCGGTGGGTGGTGTCTGTGCCATTGTTCGCGGTGTTGGCGGTGATGTCGTGTCGATAGTGTTGTTGAAGGCGGTGGCGCGCTCCAAGTCTTTTATGGAGTCCTGAAGCCCCCTTTGCTCACTGGAAGCTTCACTTTCGAAGGCGGCTTTGTCACATGCGCGCGTCGCTTCACTCGCAACATCTTCCAGCGGATCTCATGGCGCGTCAGAAAGCTCGTCAACTGCAACTTCTTCCGGGAGTCGCACAGTGCTCGACGCGCTCGCGACGAAGAGCTTGGAATTGCCTTTGTCGATAATGCTGCCAAGCACAAGGAGAAAAAGCTCCACTCACTCACGTACGCCCAGCCACGGAATATCCATAGACTTTCCAGCGCAAGGGCGTAGGACAAGCAGTGGATAGGACAGATACAGCCGGGCGCAGCGTAGCATGGGTTTGGCCTCCTCATCAGCACCAGCAGACCTTTGATCTACCTGGATCGTGGTCAGACCGTCCTCGAGCTTCTTGCTGAAGGTGGTCTTTTGGCGCCAGAAACGTATTGCGCGACGAGCTCTCGAGTGTTAGAACCGGCCCAGAGAACTAGTTGTACCAGTAGGGCGTTGCGGTTGCCCGACGCGATAAGCTGCTTTGCGTCCAAGCCTGAACCTCATCTACCGTAGCATCTAAAGGGTCGGCAGGGGGTTTAAGTACTGTCGCTTCAGCAGGAGACACCTCCGTCGGCACGCTCATATCCTCGTCATCTCCGACCAGGTCGATCATGACCGGTGAAGCACTTCCTAAGACGAATGTTCCCGTGCTTGAAAGGTCGTCTTCATCTTCGTCACCTGAGTCAACTGACTTCTGCTTGCTGAGCTGCACGGTCTTCTCAACATCGTCCTCGTCAGACATGTCAATGACTGCCTCGCTCCCGTGCGTGCATTTCTGTCTCTTGCTGCGGCACTCTGCGCATGCGGATCCTCTAGGGCGCCTAGTGGATGCCTACGATGCCGAGTTCGCGCTGTTGGTTCTGCATGGACCAACCTCGAGCGTCACCCGCAATGAAGGCATGTTGCGCGCTTGTCGTGATCAGTCGGCAGCTGATAGCCGATCGAGTCGAGTGATGATGTGTTGCAAGTGTGCAGCTGTCAAGCCGCTGTAGAAGTGTGCATTCGGGCACAAAGCAGCTGGTGCGAGAAGTGAAGGTCCTTCACGCGGCGCTCACACCTGCACATGCATCACTTTATCCACGCCTAGGCTCTCCACAATTGGGACGTCGTCTGAGCCACGTCAGCACAATCCGTGACCCCACGAGGCACGATAGGGCTCGGTGGAACAGTATAGCCAAGCCATTGGAGCGCTTGGCCACGAGCTCCGTCGATTGCTCGGTCGCTCGCCGGGCGTTCGTTGGAATCCGCATCGTGTTTCGTAACTGTAGCTCAATGGCACTTGAGGTTCGGTGTACCTTCAGAGACCATGCACACGTTTCGAGACCAACGATATATAGTCCGCCATATCTCAATTTCTGCGGCACACTGGTCCTTCGCTTGTGTCATCAATGCGGCAAGGAGACGGACTGTACCCATACAGCGTGCCTCGTTGTGACCAGTATCGTCATGACCCACGCGATCCTTAGAACCGTATCTCGTAGCTGCCAGCTCGAGTCATGTACCGCACCCACTTGACACTCGAGTAGTTGCTCTTCTCGAACACCTTGAGGTACCGCACCAGCAATCCGGAACTCGTGAACATGAGCAAGCTGAATTGCAAACTCAGCGGCGGTCTGCTCCAGGCTTTGTGCGTAGTCATGGCGCTCAGCTCTGCTTCTGCCGACAGCACGAACTCGCTCTGTCCTGTGAATCGTGCAATCTTCCACTCGATCACGTTCTCGGAGGGAACGTACTTGGCCTTGCCTTGCGACGTCCGGTGGCTCGTGTTGGCAGTGTTCAGAGGCGTGGGTATGCGCACCACCACATTCGTAGCGAAGAGCTTCGCACCATAGTTGGCTCGTATGGCAACGCTGTATTCCACCTTGCTCCTTCCGATCTCGTTGACAATGACCTGTACTTTGAATGGTAGGTTGACGTTCTCGGAGCATCGGTAACTCATGAGTTGGAAGGAGCCATCTGGTGGGATGAAGGAAACCGTGCGGTCTTGGGTGAAGGAGCTGAGCTTCACGCACTGGTGTAGCGAGACATCCTCGAGGGTGACGCTTCCTGCCGCTGCTTTCGTCGCCTTGTTGCCCGAAAGATTGCCGATCGGGCCTGCCATATCCGTCCCGTGGCTCCCAAGCGTGAGGGCATCGTTGAGGCCAAACTTGCATTCCGGTGTGCCGGAGAGATATGCTCGCATCTCAATGGCTCCATTGACGTCTGCTCTCAAGACGGTCCCGGAAGCAGAGACGAGCAGGTTGACATCTTCGATGACGTCCACGAATGCCTCATTCTTGCGGTACTTGATGCCTTCTCTCCTCCAGCTCAATGCGCCTGTGGCCTGCATTGTGATCTTGCTGCTGTCCTCCAATGCCCTCTCGCTCTTGACGCCTTCGGTTGTGATGTACATCTTCAATGTCTCCGTCTCCGTGTTCTGTGGGTATCCAAAGTCGAGAATTTCGTCGAGCAGCTCGTAGACCATGACGAAGTTGCTCTTGACAGCTTCCTCATCGAATCGACCAAAGTAGCTCTTACCGAGCTGGGCGAGCCTATACAGGAATTCAAATACCAGCGCACTGTTGACATTGCCCTTGGACACTCCCACAATGTAGATGTTCTCGCTCTTGATGTGGCTGAAGGTCGTGCTTCCCAGGGTGAGGATGGGTGAGCGGATCTGGGGGTTGGAGATGACTTGGATGCGGAAGACGTCGGCGAGGCGAGGGCGCATGTCCTGCCGGAATGCTCGCAGGATGAGCAATTCGCCCTTCTGATTGAAGAGCAGCACACCGGACAGCATCTTGGCCGTGGTGCAGTGGGTTGTGTGGTGAATGCAGGAGGAGAGAAGGGTCGAGGGCGGAGAGGGAGCCCTCAGGCCCTGCCATTCCCTTGACAGTGGCCTAGGCTTACAAAACCGGCAAATACCCGCATTCAAAATTCGCAATCCTCAATCCTCATTATTATAGACTCGCTATTTGTCTTATAGACTCGCTATTTGTCTGACAGCACACTCGCTACATTGCTTTATACAATGCCACGTCCAGCGATCGATCTAGAGCCCTTTCGCATCGATATCGAGCTATAGACTGCCGCTGAATTTACATAGGCAGCTATTCGAGACAACCTCTTCAATCTCTACGGTGTTCGAATTAGCGAACGGACCCTCCGCCAGCGACTCGTAGAGTGGCGAGGGACTCGCGAGGATAATTAGGCTTATAACTAGGCTCGCTAGGCCGAGCTACGCTAGCGAGTCGAGGAACTATTCTAGAAATATAGCCTCGACGATAGCGAGTCTTATGCTATCCTCCGCCTCGATAGATTCGACCTTACCCTTCGCTAGTATTAAGAGCTACGAAGAGGTATTGGATTAAAGCGTAGTCTTAGTAAAGAACAAGCTCTAGCTGTAGAGCCTAAGATACAGCGAGTCCTTTAGGAAGTTATAAGTAGTGGCTATTAGCAAGACTAGGGCTATCGTAAGCTAGCAAGAGAGCTGCGTAAGAGTTATTATATTATTAGACGGTAGGACAGACTCGGTGTCTACAGACTCGTAGACTAGACTCGCTAACTTTATTAGCGACCGTATTAGGACACTCGCTCGTGCGATTAACCCTGTCCCTTTTGTCTCTCGCAATCCTATAATGCGAGACCCTATAACACCGCGGCATGCGAGGCTAAAAGCAGAAGGTCCTAACGACGTCTAGTCAATCGATGCCTTTCTAAAATACGAGCGCTTTAAGATACAGATCTACGCTTGTATTAACGTCTACTCTCGGCGGGTTATCTAGTACTACATAGGGCCTATAGCGAAGACGAAGTTCTCTGTATTTGCTCAATACGTTAGAGTAATACATTACGGTAGTAGGGTGCCAAATCGCGTACGATCTAATTAGGGCGTTAAGACGCCTATGCTAGCCGATGCCTATCTACGAGTCCGACTGAGCCGGCTCACCTATTAATACGAGTTAGTATATATAGTATAGCGAGTCTACTATAAGACATATACCCTCTTTAGTCTCTATAATACGGCTAGCCTAGTCGAACTTGCGCAAATTATTCTTCGCAACCTTTATACTACCCTTGTCTGTCTTCTGCGAGTCTCCTAGCTATTGTGCCTATGTCGACTCGCTTACGTAGTAGAAATCGTCGGTATCGGCGGTACGAGGGCGGCGGTATGCACTATAGGTTTAAACATTAGTCTACCTGCGTGCGCCTAACGAGTCGGAATCGCACTTACGCTATCGTAAGCTGTAGTGATAACCGCGTTTGTGAGGGTAAGCGCGGATTGGGTGTACTGTCGCTGTCGCTGTCGTTGTCGTTGTTCTAAGGCCAATATCGCTAAGTGAGTCGTCTGTAGTTAGATTTGTACATGTCGATAAGTGTAGAGTCGAAGTGTAGAGTCGAAGAAATAGTAACAGTAGTAGAAGTTGATATACCCGCCGCTATAATGTGACAATAGCAAGTGAGGTGAGCTCCTTAATACTTACTGTCTGCTATTATTAAGGAGCCCAACTTACCTGCGCAGTAGGAGGAAGCGACAATACCGCCGCGACTCGCTACGATTGTAGGCGACAATGGCGAGTCGCAGCAGTATTGTTGTGCGACAATAGCGAGTCGCAGCAGTTGGCGAGTCGCAGCAGTATTGTTGATGGTTGTTGAGGAAGAGCGAGTGCAGCGAGTGAGGATTTCGAATACGCGCCGTATTTGCCGGTTTTGTAAGCCTAGGCCACCGCCCTTCCCCACGATGATGGACACGAAACTCAGTCGCGTCTCCCCAGGACGCGGTTGAGGCCGCAGAACATGTCGTGACACAACACGCACTCACGCGATGCCGAAGAGACGAAAAGCTGACGCTGAGGTCGAAGATGATGACGCTACACCACGAAAGAGCGCAAGGCGAAGTGCCAGGAGCAATGGAGAGGAAACACAAAGTCCGGCAGAAACAGCGTCGAGACGAAAGGGCATATTGAAGGATGCAACACCGTCCAAGGCGAATGGTCTGAAGAGCGTCGAGGCGACGCCCGGCTCCATGCGCAAGGTGCTGTTCGCGACACCACAAGGCGACAAGGAGCATGTCAACGGCGACGACGAGGCTACACCCACTGCATCCCGCAATGATCGATCAGCGCGTAGAAAGAGTGGCCGCATATTGCAGAAGCAGATGGTCGAAGTGGATGGAAGTGACGAGGAGCAGGACGAGAGGGACGAGGCCGTTGCGCAGGCAATACTGGAAGTAGAAGAGGATGGCGATGGCGATGGCGGTGAAGACGAGGATGACATCCAAGTCCAACCCTCTTCAGCTCCAGACACGCCGTCGAAGACGGGGACAGCACGAGGACGACCAAAGGGCAAACGGCGTGAACGAACACCAAGTCCGCCACCGAATCTGCCATCGCACGAGCTGTACTTTTTCCACAACAGAACTGGCGGGAACAAGACGTCGGCCAACACCCTTCCATCCCAACTACTCCTATCCCATGAAGACTACTTCGCGCAGACCAATGCCTACAAAGATCCGCATACCGCAGATATTCAACGGCTGAAGCAGCTCCACAGGCGTGCCTTCGACCAGTGGATCTTTGAGCTCGAAGAAGGCTTCAACATCTGTCTGTACGGATACGGCTCGAAGCGGAAGCTACTGCTGGACTTCGCCACGCATGTTCATCAACAGGCAGCGAAAGTGCCTAAAATCATCATCGTCAATGGATACACTCCCAACTTGACTATCAGAGATGTTCTCACCACGGTAGCCAGTGTCACTGTGCCAAAGAACACCAAGCTCCCAGCACAACCTCAAGCACTCCTGGACCTTTTACTGGAACAGCTACAGGACCCGATAACACTCATGGTCAATTCATTGGATCATCACAACCTACGCAAATCACCAACACAGGTAATTCTCGCCTCTCTAGCTGCACATCCTCAGCTCTCCCTCGTCGCCACATGCGATACACCTAACTTCCCTCTCCTCTGGCCAACCAATCTCACAACCCAGTTCCGCTTCCTCTTCCACGACGCAACAACGTTCGAGCCATATACCGCAGAGCTCGAAGTCGTCCAAGAAGTGAACGCACTCCTAGGACGAAGCTCACGACGTCTAGGAGGCAAAGACGGCATCGGCTACGTCCTCAAATCCCTCCCAGAGAACGCACGGCGCCTCTTCGCCATTCTTGTGGCAGAGCAGATGGCCCTGGCCGACACGGAGCTCGACGTCGGTGGCGCAACAGCAGCGGACTCCGACAAAGACGACGACATCCTTGGTGCCGAAGATGAGGAAGAAGCTGCTGCTGAAACTCCTTCGAGGAAACCGAGAAGAGGTCGGCCCGCCAAGAAGAAGAAGACCGTTGATCGTACCCCGAAGAAGCAAGCAACAGCAGTGGTGACGGGCGTGGAGTACAGAACTCTCTATCACAAAGCCGTCGAGGAATTTGTCTGTTCAAGTGAGGTCAATTTCAGGACGCTGTTGAAGGAGTTCCACGATCACCAGATGATTGAGTCGAGGAAAGATGCGATGGGCACGGAGAGGTTGGTGGTGCCGTTCAGGAGGGAGGAATTGGAGGGAATACTGGAAGAGCTGGTGTAGAAGACTCTCAACTCACGCAATTCCATGCCGTCCACCTTTTTCGAGTACGCATTCGTCAGGGATGTTCACCATAAGCAGGGGCTCGGCCCACCATCGCATCAAGACCACTCCACAGCTTCCTCATAATCCAGTCACATTGTTCGATACTCAGTACAGGCAGTGGTCGAGCTCGGACGCAGACCGCCAGCTCTCAATAGCTAGTGCCGTGCTGCGGCATGGAAGCTGCCAAGCAGTGGTTCAGAGCACACCGAAGTGCCCGAGATATGCGCCTGCCTACACTCCCTGAACCAGACTCAGAAGTAACATGTCTCACTCGACTGACACATGCTAGTGAATCGCTCACCCCTCAGGAAGTCCGTATGCAGCTGCCGGACAAGTGAATAATCTGGCCGCGGGCTTTCATTCACCAACCCAGCTTGAAGAGGTCTGTGCCTCTCTCCCCCTTCTGAACATTACCACGGCCCGAGGACACCCCAGCTGTCCGATTCGCACCGACACAGCACCCCTGAGTTCGACACCGCCACCATCCAGAAGACCAACAACACAACTTCATCGCCGCCTGCCCCGACAATGGAGGCACTTACGAAGAGCATCGGTGAGCTCCTCATCGATCCGAAGTACACCGATCTGGAGATTCAAGTCGGCGGGAAGCGGTATTTGGTGAGTACATCTCGAAGCGCAACCCTCTGCCTTGCCATACTGACGCGATTCTACCCTAGGTTCACCGCGCGATTGTCTGCAAGCGCTCCAAGGTCATTGAGAGGGAATGCGATGGCAAGTTCAAGGTAAGACAATACCCGCACACTACACCTACTCAAGGATGCTTAGTCTGTGGTGTTGGATGGCTGATGTGTATACTCGACAGGAGTCCTGGACTCGAATCATCAAACACGACATCTACGACTTCCGCGCTGTCGACAGATTGCTGCAGTTCATCTACTCGGGCGACTACAAGCTCGATCCGGTCGCTCCATGGGTGTCTCTGAACCCCGGGACTGCTACACCTCCACGTGTTGACACGAACGACCCGAAAGAGGACTCTCTCATCACTCACATCTATGTCTATGCTATTGCCGATTACTACGACGTCCCAGAGCTCAAGCATCTGGCCCGAGAGAAGTTCACAGTGGCAAAGGATGCATGCGAAGCACTGACTACGGAAACCATTCTGGAGCTTGCGAGTGTGATGTACGAGAACACATCGACTGAAGCTAGAAAGCTTCGCACTCAGATGATGAATCTGTGCTATCGACACGCAAAGGTTACTATCCACAACCAGGTCTTTGTGAGAGCCATCGCCCTGAGAAGTGGATTGCAGGAGTTCAGGTAAGTATCCGGTAGCGCAAGACTTGATGCGATACTAACATGTCTTCATAGGGGTGACTTCATGGCGTGGACCGTCGACCGCATGGCGCAAGAGAAGAAGAACGACGATGCTACATACCAGGCTGCCATGAAGTCGATCACAAACAACTTGGAGGCTGCCAGGATGTGGATGAGAGACGACTTCGAGGCCACCAAGAAGAACTACGAACGGGTCATCGCGACAGCTAAGCAAGAGAAGCGCGACCTTAAGGCCGCTCATGTCAAGGATAAGAAAGACATCGAGGCCGCTCATGCCAAGGAGAGGGACGAGTTGCTGAAGCAGATCTCACGAGAGACAGATCGCATCGAGGTAATGAAGAATGAGCTCAAGGTTAAGCGCGAGTCGCACCAGAAGACCAAGAAAGCATGCGATGACGCAGCCAATGCAAATTTCGGGGGACACCACAAGGCATCGCGCGATGACCAGTGTCCACACTGCTCCACCGACCTGAGGCTGTTGCGAGAGGCACTGAATTATGATGAGGAGAAGCGAGAGTTCGTTCGTAAGTGTCCTATCTGCGACAATTTCGTCTGAGTATGGCTCAAGGCAGGCATGTGAGTCGGAAGTGGCAGGGACTTGGTCGCGAAAGAGGTTCTTGCTCGTTGGAATTCACGAGAATATTATAAATTGCGTGAGTCGGAGCGAAGGACATGGCGAACGAACGGAATGGTCAGAATGCTTCGAGGTAGTATGTGCTGGAGGCTGCATTCACTGACAGCATGCGCACGGCTGACATCGCGCTGTGGGCACTACGCGGCGGAGTATCCCGCCTAGTCGTCAAAATCACTTTTCCACATGTAAAGTAATCCTCGCCTCAACATCTCAGAACACAGACAACCACGATGAACCAAAAGCATCAGTCCTCCGATCTCGAGATTAAATGTAGCGGCAAAGCAAAGCATTCTCGATGCACCGCAATATTGTTTGCGCTCGGTCCCCTGTTCTCAAGCCTGAGTGCGATGGCGACTTCAAGACACGGGTACTCCATCAAGTCTTGAGCAGCCTGCGATCTGTACTTTGGCGAACAGCACCTTCACAGGAAGCACGAGCTCGAGTCGTCGAGCATGCTGTCTATGGTGCACGAGCCACGGACCGTAATGCTGCAGTTCATGTATCGCGGCGACTACATCCTCGAGAGGAAAGTGCCATTCTCTGCATCACTCGAGGCCCTCGTCGATACCGGCAGCGAACGGTCTCCCAAGGAGAACGTTTTCGCCGCCGCAGAGGACGCACGCATTACTCACATGTTCGTCTCCGCTGGCGCCGACTAGTACGAAGTGCAAGAGCTCAAAGACCTAGCGTTATAGCAATTCAAGAAGGAGAGCGACTCACGCGTAATGATCAGCGCCGAGGAAGTGCTCGAGTTCGCGTCGGCTCTGTGCGTGCACACCTCGAGTGAGGCGAAGGCCCTACGCAAAGAATTGCTCGTCCTGAGCAACAAGCACCCCGATGCGTCGGTCGACAGTGAAGTCTTCATAAGAGCTACGGCAAGCCAGCAAGAATCGCAGCATTACAGCGCTGACTTCATGGGCGAGCTCTTCGAGTCTTCAAGCCACGCGATGGGAGCAACGGTCAAGCTATACGAAGCGGCGATCTCAGTGACTACCCAGACGGTGAAATACTCCCACATCCACCTGTATAGTCGAGAATACTGCGATGTCTACATTATGCAAGAAGTGACTACTGTGTCTAGCTGTTATTGTTAAAACATAGTCCTATGTACACACATTTCGCAAAAGTACTATAAGGTCCTTACCACTACTAACTAGCTATGTATAAAGGTGCAAAGAAAGGTGCAAAGGTAGGTGCAAAGGTAGGTGTAAAGGGTGCAAAGGTAGGCGCAGGTACAAAAAGTGAATCCCTTACACCTGCAACCTGATTAGTTATTGTTGCTGCAGATAATTGAACTTAGAAGCAAGATAAGCATAGGGGTTATTTATCTTATTGACCTGCTCTTACGTCTATCAGCCAGCTCTTATGCCCTCTCGTCGTTTAACCGGCTCGCCGTCGATATATAAGTAGGTTAAACGACGAGAGGGAGGTAGGCGTATATATATATATATATATATATAACATAAAGCTAGACACAGGAGTATGTTTTGACAATAATAGCTAGACACACGGCAGTCACTTCTTACATAATGTAGACTCCGCAGTATTTTCCACTATAAAGGTAGATGTGGGAGGATTGCACCGCTACCTAGAAGCTCATACGGGCTCACGAAGCATATAAGCTCTCTATGGCCAACGCTACTGTCATACACCGGAAGCACAAGCAGCAGCTAGAGGTAGGTTGCTATAGCCTTGTATTACTGCCATCGAGGTGAATATATCTCATCTTCATGTGCCACTGTCGTCATAGGTGCGAATACAGGTCGAAATCTCCCTGCAGGAGGGCGACTTGGATAACGAGGTGGTGAGTGAGCTAGGTGGCTCATGCGGAGGGCTCGAAGGCGGTATGGCCAAACAACACCTAGGACTGGCTATGCAGTGGATACAACGACAACACAAGCAATATTACGACGATACTGGCAATATTCGTTGCGAAAGCCGCGCTATCACCCTAGCGTTCTAGCACTACCGAAGCTAAAGAATTGCAGGTTCTGCCCTACAGACACGGAGTTCGACGCATTGCTGCAAGACACATCCTATTGGGCGGAATGCAAGAGCTGCAAGAATGCACTTTTTTTTTCTTGGAGAGTTGACATCGTCCTTGCACATGCGACTAGCGTTATGACGGTAGTCTTGATGCAGCTTGGGATGATCTTAAATTGGATTGTGAGGGATTTCTAGTTCTACCACATCTAAGGCTGACGGATCTGGTCGCGAGCTGACCTTCTCTGCGAACCGTCTACGGTACATACACAGTCAGCACTTCCGACAGCACCCTATGCAGCGGTCAAGCACCCATTCGACTTGAGGTCAACATCACTGGGCCATATATCAAGGGTTTAGAGCTTGATTACTTCGACCTTTCTAACTTGGCCTTCGAGATGCTCGCAACTTAGGATTCTGTATCCGACAATGAGGCAAATACCGAGACTGATCACAACGACACTCGCATAGTCCGACGTCTTGAGACTGCAAGCTCGGAGCCAGACGAGCCGGACGCGCTCCTACTAAAATTAGTAGCAGATACGTCTTTTATCAAGAAGAATATAGCTCTTGTAGACCTGGTTAGTATGGAGCTATATTGTCGTCGTCCTAGGTGTTGTTTTACTATACCGCTAGCCCTTTCAAGTAGTAGTGTCGAAGGCTCCCTTAAGTGCGCTAGTTACCACCGCGTCTAGCTTGCGACCGGTATTTCGACTAATTATAGCTATCACGACACCGTAAGCAGGTAAACGACACCTAGGACTATCGTCAACGGTCTATGACGACGACACGATAGCTACGCGGTGCTATATACTGCTATTTCGCGAGAAAAGACGTCGCTACTGCAAGATAAGGTAAGAGCGCGGAAGGTGATTAATGTTGTAAATAGGTATTTGACGAGTATAAGCTTCTAGATTGAAACGATAGGGTGGATTAGTAACCCTTATGAATTGCTATAGGGTGTGAGACTATCTAGCTATAGAAATAGTATAATATAGTATATATGTGCTAAGTCCTAACTAATATAGCTATTAGTTACCTAATTTATAACACTCCCCCTTTAGACTAACTGCTATAAAGGCAGTCTAATTAACTTAATATTACCTATGTTGCTATATTAGTCTCGAACACCTTTGCTAGCTTTAGATACTAGATTAGCTATAAGTAGGCATATACTAAGGATAGTAATCTTGTTAGATCTATATATATAAGAGATCTTTATAGACCTACTTTTAGATATATTTAGGCCTTATCTTTCCGCTTTTAAAAGTAAATAGAAGGTTCTCTTAGCTTAAGAAGGCTCTTATAGCTAGGTAGTAACGTATAGACCTTATAGGTATATATAAAAGAAGCTAGTTCTTTACTAAGTAACTCTCTCTACTTTATACTACTTTATACCTCTCTTACCCCCTTCTAGACTACTAAACACACTTATATATACTAACAACTACTATACGTATATTCTTGAAGCTTTTTAAGAAGCTTTAGTAAGGTATACTATATATATAATAGTATTTTAAGGGTATTTACTAACTTATAAGTAGTATTATAGTAGATATTATTAAGTAGACTCCTATAAACTAGTTTAGTAGCACTAGTAATGTCTTTAGTAGTAGAACTAGTTCTAGTAACGGTAACGATCCTAATAAGCGTCCTCCTAGTAATAGTAGAAAGGGCCTACCTATATCTAGTAGGCTCTCTAAGCGTAAGACCCTTGTTAAGGCACTTAGGCTAGTTAAGTAGATTATCGAGAGTAAGCGTAAGATTACTAAGAGGAATATAACCTTATAGCTTACTATAGTATCCCTTAAGGTTACCTTCTATAAGAAGAAGCTTCTAACTACTAAAGGTAGTATTACTAATCTACTAAACTAGGGTTAGATTAATACGGCTACCTAGGACTTCGATTATATAATAGTTAATCCTTAAGGTCGTATCTCTAATACTATAACTATAAACCTTAATAGTAGTTAGAACTACCTTCCTACCTTATAGGCTTCCGCTATAGACTATCTTATTTAGTACTTCGGTAGTATATATAACTACTATAAGGAGAGATCTAACCTTCCCTTTACTAGCTATTATACTATTCTAGGATAGTTTAAGGGCTACTATACTAACTACGCTCTTAATAATTACTACGATAAGTATAGCTTCTTCTCTCTAAGGATTCTATCGTAGAGTACTACTAGTCTATCTAGAACCTACTAGTAGCTAGGTATAGGTTATACTCGATCTACTAGTACTACCTTCTAGGGTAGTATATAAGCTAGTCGCTCTCCTCCTATTATACGTAGTAGTCCTCTATATAAGGGCTTCCTATCTCTAGTTCTATATTCTCCTAGTATAAGCACCTCTAGATATAGTCTTTAGATACTACCTACCTAGCTTATCCCTAGCGATATAGACTAGCGCCTAAGTATCCCTAGGGCTCCTAGTAATAGTTCTAGAACTGTCCTACTTAAGATCCGCCTCCTATTCTCTAACTCCTTCTCTTAGGATAAGGTTACTACCCTAATTCGTTAGTTCCTATAGTATCTTAGTACTAATAACGACTTTTAGGAGGGTGCTATAATTAACTCGACTTCCTATAAGAGGGGTTCTAGAGGCTCTAGTAGTTCTAGTAGTAAGTAGTAGTCTAGAGGGTATACTTACTTTAGGTCTTAGTAAGGTTCTTAGGATCTAGTTAGGACTAAAGGATAAAATAGCCGTTATAAGTAAGGGCAGTCTACTTCTCTATTTCCTTTTACTTTTAATACTATAGCTCCCTAGGATTAGAGTCTATAATAATAAACTAGATCTTACCTTAAAAGGTAGTTCTAAGGTAAGCCTCTCTATAGTCTAGTTATATAAGTATAGTAAGATATACGATACTATAAATAAATCTAGCCCTTAAGGCTAATAAATAAAAGTTTTCCTCTACTATCTCCTAATAAATAAAATATTACTTTATAAATACTTATAAACAAATAAAGATCTTACTATATATAAATAAAAGTATAGTTAACTCCTAGAAACCTCCCTTAGAGGATATAGTTTAGTAACTTTAGTTTTATAAGCTAATCTATAAGCTACTATATAGTAGGGATATACTTAACTATAATTAAGCCTTCTTTATAAACCTGTCTATAAAAGTAGTTCCTAAGTCTAATATGTTTAGTTCTTTTATAGTTAGTATAATCTCTAACTAGCTTAATAGTAGACTAGTTATCTATAAAGATCTTAAAAGCTTAAGCCTTATAGTTAGTTATTTTCTAGGTTTTATAGAGTAGATTTCTTAACTATATTACTTCCCTATAGTATTTAGTTAAGGCTATATACTCTACTTTAGTGCTTAATAGCACTATCTCTTTCTATAGGTTAGACTTCTAGATTATAGGACCTCTAGCTATTTTAACTAGGAGTCCTAAGGTTAATCTGCCTATTAGATCTCTAGAGAAATTAGAGTCTATATAGATCTCTAGCTTTAGGGATTATGTCTTTCTAAAGATTAGGCACTTATTAATTGTTCTAGTAATATATCTCTAAACATGCTTTACTATAGCAATATACTCTACTAAAGAATTAGCTAAGAATTTAGCTAAGTAGTTTATTATATAGGAGATGTCTAGCCTCGTCTAGTTAGCTAGGTACTAGAGTTCCCTAATTAATATATTAAACAGATTATAATCCTATATATTGTATTGCTCTTTATAAGCTTTATATAGGCGGTTAAGGGGATACTTAATACTTTTAGCTAAGTCTAGACTATGTTTCTAAAGTTTCTCTAAAGTATAGTGCTTTTAGGAGATATAGAGATTTCTATTCTTTTTACTCTTTAGTTATATACTTAGGAAAAGGTTAGTATTAATAGTCTTAATAGAGTACTTATTCTTTAGTCTAGTAATAAACTTGTTAATCTTCTAATTACTATTACTAAAGATCTAAAAGTTATCTATATAGGAGAACTAAAAGATTCTCCCCCTAAAAGAGACATATATTAGAATTAAGTCTCTTTAGGCCTAATTCTTCTAGAGCTTCCTTAGTATTATAGTACTAGAGGTTTATAGCTTGTTTTAGTCTATAAAGTCCCTTCTTAATTTCTAGGACTTTGTTAGATAGATCTTTCTTAATAAGTTCTACGCCTTCTAGTAGTTTAATGTATGAAGGTCTATTAATGTTAGGGTTTATAAATGCTGTTTTAACATTAATCTGTCTCCTCTTCTAGCTAAGAACTATATATAGGGCTAGGAGAATTCTACTTGTTAGTAGCCTTAGGGTTAGAGTAAAGGTTTTAATATAGTCTATACCTTACTTTTAGGTAAATCCCTTAGCTACCTATCTAGCTCTACGCTTCTTAATAGACCTGTCACGAGACAGCACTTTCACTCACTGCCCCGCGACACGTCATCGGTCGCAGCCCCGCGCGCTAGCGGCCGCTAGCGCCCGCTAGCTTACTTCGCGTTCCCTTATCTTCTCGCGCGTACCTTCAACCTCTTAGATAGCTCGCGTAACTACATATGTCTCTACCCGTACCTATAGTAGTCCCTCTCGCCCGTGACAAGACCTATTAGGAAGATACTTATAGTATAGGACCAATTTTCCTATAAGTAGTTTCCTACCCTTAGGGACTTTCTATAATAGGATCTATATAATATATTCTGTGTCTTCTAAGGAGTTAAATTCCTTTCTAATTGCCCTAATCTATTTAGCTCTATTAGGTCTGTTTAATGCTTTAGTAGTAGGATCTATAAGCTTCCCCTTCTTTATATTATCTATAGCTAATATAGCGAATACTTTCTTAAGTTTGCTATAATTATAATTAGATCTATTCTATCTTAAACTTCTCCTTATTAGCTTAGGATAGACCTTAGCTTATTTAGTCTTTATAGGCTTATAAGTCCTATCTCTCTTCCTCTTACTAATATATAGGGTAGGGTAGAATAGTATTATAGCCTAATTAGGGTCTTCTTATATAGCTAGGGCTATGTCTTCTTAGGTAGTAGGAGCTACTTCTTTATGTTATAGCTCTTTAGACTAAGAGGTCTAAGGATTATACTCTATAGGAGATTATTCATAGAGCTAGATATACTCTATAGGAGATTGTTCCTAGAGCTAGGGGAAAATATCTCTAAATTGTAGATGTAAATCTTCTATTATATACTCCCTCTAAGACTAACATTAGTTAGGGGAGTCTTATTACGAAGCCCTTTATGTTTTAGGTTAGTTACTATACTACTATAGCTCCCCCTCTAGCTAGAAAGCTCTCCCTCTAGCTAGAAAGCTCTCCCTCTAGCTAGAAAGCTCCCCTTAAAGGTTTATAGGGTTAGTAACTCGCTTCTAGCGCGTATAGCGCTTTATAAGGTATATAAATACCCTTATGTTTATAGTAAGGGTCCTTAGGATTACCCTAGGGATGTCTTAGGAAGGTAATCTTATTATCTAGGACAGTATTCTTATTACTAGTAGTAAGCTAGGAGCTCTTAATAGTCTATTCTATCTACTCTCCCTAAGCGACCTACTTACCTATAGGGATTTAGTATTGCGTATTCTATAGTAAATCCTTATTAAAAGTTATATAGGGGGTATAGGCTATCTTATAGATCTATTTACCCTTCTCCTACTATAGCTTCTATAGTAGGTAGTTAGTTAATAAACTACCCTAGAACCCTATATATGTAAGGGTAGCCTATAGCTAACCCTTACATATAATGCGGCTATGCCCGGCTTAGCATGCCGCACGTAACGCGCATACGTATACTAGGAGACGCGTATAGCGTCGATAGAAGAAAGTAAGCTTTAGTTCATCTACGATTAGAAGATCGTAGGCGTACTATATATTGCGACATCCCCTTATAGCCTTACGGTCCTTATAGTTCTAAAGCTTCCCTTCGTTATAATCTATATACGCTATAGAGCCCGATCGCGACGCGTACGACGGCGAGTTGCCTACGCCGTCCCTAAGCCCTAGAGCATAGTAGTAGGCGCGTCGTGTAGCCTTAGTTACGAGAAGAGAGGCCTTACGGGCTAAGATTAAAGAGTAAGAGATATAGCGGGAGATCGAGCGGCTAGAGATCTTACGCGCTATAAGCGCACCGCCTCTAGAGCGTATAGGAGGGAGGAGAGAAGATTACCTCCCTACTATAACCCCTGCCTCTATCTCTATAACTACTAACGATAATATTATAGTACGAGGCGCGGCCGTAGCGTATACGACGCGACCGCGTCTAAAAGAGCTGACGCCTTTTAGAGGGGATTCGATAAGGAAGGTAAGGGTATTCCTTCGGGAGCTCTTACTTATCTTCGCCCTCTTAGGCACTATGTACGCGATAGACGAATTAAAGGTCCTATATAGGGTTATATACCTTAGCGGAGAGGTAAGCGAGCGATAGTATACTAACTATAGCGCCGTTAACCTTATAGGGTATATATACTAGGACTTTAAGGAGTTCTACCGAGACGTATATAGCGATCCTATAAATCGCGTACTTAACGTTATATTAGAGTATAAGGTTACGAGATAGAAGGATAACTAGATAGCGCGACAGTTCGCGACTAAGCTAGATATTATAGAGGACTAGTTAGGTAACTACTCGGAAGCGTAACGTATACGGCACCTACTAGCGAAGCTTACGCCTCGCTTACGGTCCGCTATCGTTAGCTACTATAATATCCCTACGACTAGAGAAGACCTAGTAGTCCTAGCCTCGCGTATTAAAAGTACCGAGCGCCGAGGTAGTAGCGGAGGGCACGACCGCGGGTAGTATATACGTCGTAAGCGTAAAGCTAAGGGCGTATATAAGCGGGCCGATTAGCTAAAGTAATAGAAGTAGAGTTAAGTACCGGGCGCCTCGGGTACGAGTTAGTAGCGAGACGCCGGTAGCTCGTCTTTAACTAGCTAGAAGTCGGAAGCGGAGTACTACGGCTACGGTAGGAAGGGTTACTATAAGACGGAGTGCTAAAATAGACACCTATAGAAAGACCGTAACGCGTAAGCGGTTTATAGGTTAGAAACTATCGAGGCTTTAACTAAGAAGGGCGAATAGGGAAAAGGTAGAGGACTAGGTAAGGGTCGCTCCTAAGTCCGAGTTTCTATATAGACCCCTTAAGGTAAGTCGATGCGAGTCTAGCGCGTTACTTACGAGGCGTCGTCGAGACGCGTAAGGGCTATCGCGAGGCTATATTACTTCTAGATAACGGTATAGATTTAAGCTTAGTGTCGTACGAGTATATACTCCGATACTAGATATAGCCTATTAGTAGTATAAAGCTTCTAAATCTAGAGTCGTACGCGTAGGACTAGGGGCATTACTACGGCGCCTATACGGTTCGCGTGCGACTAGCTAACGATATAGGAGTAGAGCGCGTAAGCGACGCTATCTACTATATAGCGCCTATAGGTAGGCCGTTAGTTATTTTAGGTAGACCCTAGCGGTATCGTAATCGGATAGTAAAGGCCGATAAGGATAACTAGTAGTACTACGGTATAGAGACGCCTACGATTTAGTAGCGTAACGCACGCGAGTTCCTTAAGGATCTCGAGAGCTTAAAGTAGGTTTATACGATAAGTGTTCGGGTTATTACTATAGTAGTACCCGAAGGAGAGGGCCCCTCGTAGCCTAAAGAATTTATAGACTTCCGAGATATATACGTACCTAATAAGTAGGCGAAGTGTAAGATGCCCGACGGGGTTAAGCATACGATTAATCTCGTTAAAGGAAAGAAACTCCCTTTTAAGCCGCTATACTACTAGTCCTTAACTAAGCTAAAGGCCTTAAAGGAGTACCTTACGTAAGTAATAGAGAAGGGGTAGATTAGGCGATCCGTAAGCGAGGCGGGTACGCCTATCCTATTCGTGCTAAAGAAGAATAGTACTCTTAGGCTCTATATAGATTATAGAGGCCTAAATAAGATTATAGTAAAGAACCGGTACCTACTGCCCCTAATTAGTAAGACCTTAGATAGGCTATAGGGCGCTAGGCTCTTTACTATAATCGACCTATAGGATGCCTACTACCGTATTCCTATTAAGCGAGGAGACGAGTAGAAGACTACGTTTCGCACGCGATACAGTTACTACGAGTACTTAGTTATGCCTTTCGGGTTAACTAACGTACTAGCTACCTTTTAGGGGTATATTAATAAGGCCCTTACTAGGTTAGTAGATAACATCTACGTAGTCTACCTAGATAACATCCTTATCTATAGCGTAACGCGTAAGGAGCACGTACGAGCCGTACGCGCGGTACTAGAGAGGCTACGAAAGTTCGCCCTATTTACGAACCTAAAGAAGTATAGCTTCTTCTAGGAGAATGCCGAGTTTCTAGGATTTATCGTAAGTATCGTAGGCGTATCGATAGATAGGAGTAGGGTAGTCGTAATCGAGGAATAGCCTATACCTACGAGTTTTTATAAGGTTTAATCCTTCCTAGGATTCTATAACTTCTATAGGCGCTTTATCGAAGGGTACTCGAGGATTGCGAAGCTATTAATAGACCTACTAAAGGGATGTAAGAATAGTAAGAAGTAAGGGCCTCTTATATAGTCCGCTTACGAGGAGTAAGCGTTCTAACGGCTAAAAGCTAGGTTCCTCGGAGCACCTATCCTAAGGCACTTCGATCCTTCGTTACGTACGAGGGTTAAAACGGATGCCTTAGGTTTTACGACTATAGGCATTATCTCTTAGTTATTTAGGACTAAGTAGTATCTAATTACCTTCTATTCTCGTAAGATAATACCTACCGAGTGCAATTATAAGACCTATAACTAAGAGCTACTAGTAGTAGTAGAGGCATTTAAGCATTAGCGACCGTACCTCGAAGGCGTATTATATACGGTTTAGGTACTAGTCGACTATACGAACCTATAGGGTTTTATAATAGTAAAGTAGCTAAACGGGAGGTAAGCTCGATAGGCGACGTTTCTATAATCTTTCGACTTCGTAGTAGAGCATAGGTCGGGGAAGAGTAACCTAGCCGATACGCTATCGCGACGTAGTAACTACGTACGCGTAGCGTAGTAGACGTCGAACTTGCTTCCTACGCTATAAAGTAAGCTATCTTTCTAGAAGGAATCCCTATTAAGAGAGGACGAGCCTATAGTAAGGCGCGTAACCGCTACCTACGAGAAGATATAGGATAAGGCGACGATAATAGTAGTAGGAGCCTACGAGCCGTAGGGGACCCGATCGCTACTAGTAAGAGTATACGCTATAATAATGTAGGGTAGCCTAGGTAAACTGCTTACACTACTAATAAAAATCGTATAGGGGAGAGACGATAGGTACGTCGTATACTTATTGTAGGCGCCTAGCGAAGGGGACGCTAAGGACTAGTATATAAAAGACGGGTTGGTCTATCGCGGGAACGCGATTATAGTACCCGAAGACTATATAGTAAGAGTATAGCTACTCTACATATATTATAACGACCTACTAGTAGGGCACTTTAGTAAGGTAAAGACTAAAGAGCTACTACGACGTTATTACTAGTAGGAATTACTCAGTAAGGATATAAAGGAGTATATTAGAAACTGTAGGGCTTATTAGACCTCGAAGGCGAGGCGCTATCGACCCTACGGCGAGCTATAGCTACTACCTAGGCTAGACGGTCTATAGTAGGAAATTACTATAGATTTTATTACGGACCTACCGCTAAGTAAGCGAGGAGAATGCGTGTATAATGCGATCCTAGTAATCGTCGACCGCTACTCTAAAATAAACTTATATATTCCTACGACTAAGACATATATAGCGGCGGAGCTTACGAGGATCTTATAAGACGAAGTCGTGCGGCATTATAGTGTACTAGCGGGCATAGTAAGTGACCGCGGGTTAGTATTTACGAGTAAGTTCTAGAGTAACTTCTACTTCGAGGCGTAGGTAAAGCATAAGCTATCTATAGCTTTCTACCCTTAGACTAACGGTTAGACTAAGAGGGTAAACTAAACCTTAGAACAGTACCTTCGTTATTACTATAGCGAGAACTAGATAGAGTAGGCTAAGTAGCTAGCTATTACTAAATTTATATATAATAATAGCGTCTACCCTACGCTACGTATAAGCCTAGGCGAGATAGCGTATAGTTAGAGACCTAAGATTGCCCTAATACCTATAGGATCTCGAGGCAAGATCCGGGAAGGGGAGGTACTAGTAGCGGTAGACTTAGTTAACCGTATACGAGAGATGCGCGCTACGCTTACGAAGCGTTAGGAAATCGTAGTAGCCGATTAGACTCGCTACTATAATAAGACTTATAAGGCTAAGAGCTATCGCGTAGGCGACATAGTCTTATTATCTACGAAGAACCTAAGGTTAGTATTACCGAAGAAGAAGATAGGTCTAAAGTTTATTAGACCGGACCGTATTATTAACGCTATCGGTTCGTAGGCGTACCGCCTAGTACTACTAGCCGACTTAAGAATTTATAATGTATTCTATATATTCCTCCTCGAGCCGTACGCGGGTAGCGAGAAGGATAGAGGTACTATAACCCTCGCTAATAAGGACGGGGAATATAAAGTAGAGGTAGTACTAGGAAAGCGTAGGTATAAGGGTAAAGTGTAGTACCTAGTGCGATAGAAGGGCTAGCTAGAAGAGTATAATAGCTAGGAGCTAGTATAAGGACTCGCGAATACTACGCGTATAGTAGCTAAGTATAGGGCGTTAGTAAAGACGGTATAAGCCGGCGGAAGGATCCGCGAAGGCTACGCGTATAGTAGTCGAATATAAGGTACCTACGAAGGCCGTATAAGACGCTAAAATAAGGGTATAGGTTATACATTTAGGCCTTAACCCTCCGGTAGCTAGATATAAGGACCTCTACCCCCGATAGTAAACTTAGCTACAACTAGTATAGAAGATACTAACCTATAGTATCTTCTATCGGACTAAAAGGCTCGCTTACTTAGTCGAGCAAATACCCCCGATAGTAATAACATTAGAGAGGGAGGTAAGGAGAGAGAAGAGTAGAGAGAAGAGTATTTATTTTAAAAACAAACTTTTATAGGGCGCGCTACGGCGCTACGTAGATAGGATATAGGCGCGTAGTAGGCGGCTAATATACGCGGAGCGCGCGATTACTCGTTATTATCCTCCTTATTATTCTCCTTATTATACTCGCCCCGTAGGGCTAGTAGTAAGAAGGCCCTATCGGCCGTAGTAGTATTAATGTTTCTAGCCTATAGGAACTATAACTACGGTTAGTATAGGACACGTATACGACACGTATTGTCACGGGCAGCCCGCGACCCTTCACTGACGATGCGTCGTCCCGGCGGAACCTCGGACCTTCCGCATCGGGTTAGCGCGGCTTGGCGATGCTTTATCTATCCGCCGCGCCTCGCGCTCCTCTTTCGTAGCTTCGTAGAACAACAACTATCTCATTCGGACCCTATGGTACGCGCGCCCTTACAGTTTGTTCTACCTCCCTACCCAGATCGCGGATCCAGGTAAGGGACGCGTAACAACAGGAACAGACTCACAGAACCGCGCACGGCGTAGATACAGAACTCGCGACTCGCAACATCGCAACAGAGGCAAACGGATTCAGAACACGGAACACGGTAAGGCACTAAGCAACAGATGCCCAAGGAAACCAACGCACCAAAGGCCTCAGCAACAGGCCGCGTTGAAGGAAACAACATGACTTCCCAGCAGTCACAGACACAAGGCAAGCGCACCTCTCTTTTCCGCGACCTCTCCAGTTTCGACAGTCAGACACAAGGAGACGACACTCGGCGAGTCACAGTTGACACCGGTGTCGCGCTTCAGCAAGAGCTGGACAAGGCATGGAACAAAGCACAAGACAGGGAGCAGAACGGTGAGCTTGATTTCACAGAACTCTTCGAGCCCAGGGTGGGAGAAGAGGAGGACACACCAGTCTTCATTTCACACGACGAAGCCGAACACATCGCTGCCGCCGACTTCCAGAACATCACCGCCGAAGACCTGGCCACACTGACCAAGGAACACCCGAAGACCGTCCACGATTTCGTGCTACGAGGATTCAACACTGCCATCATATCTAGCCAACAACTCGATGTGATGCAACGCGCCAATGCACTTCAGAACAAGCAGTACCGTACGCTGTATGCCGAGTACGATCGCATCCACGGGATGCTCAAGACCGAACAGACCGCCCTCGCGAAGATGGCCCAGGACCTTAAGAATAAGAACGCCGACACCCTCAAACTCAAGGCTGTCGAGAAGAAGTACAAGGATGCGAACGAGCTATGTCAGCAGTTCGCCGATATCACCGACTCGGAGAAGAAGAAGAGCCAGGCATTACAAGCTGAGGTTGATGACCTGAAGGTCCGTCTGCAAGCAGCAGAGGACCAGGCACGAGGACGTCGTTCGCGCTCGCGCCCACGCTCACGCCCACGATCACCACCACCCCGCGAGACCTCACTCGAGGTGCTCCAGCGTCGGTACCGTGAGGCGGCAGCAGGAGGAGGTGGCGGAGGAGACGATGATGACGATGGCAATGGAGACAAGGACAGGGATCGCCGTGGTCGTGACCATGACCGACCACGTCGTGATGAGCGCCAAGGCACACAAGGCACGCAGCGGTCAGGCGGTGGTCGCAGCAACCGCACGCAGCAGACACCTCTCGTGGACCTGCCGGAGCGTCTCATCAACATCGACCCCACCCTCGACCGCAGCATGAAGATCGGCAAGGGTGTGCCTGACCCAAAGAAGTTCAAGAACGATGACGACCCGACTTATGACAGCTGGTACACAAGCATCCTGCTGAAGTTGACAGTCGCGACGTTCCGCACTGAACAGGACGCCCTACGCTTCCTGTATGGATGGACGGACGGTGAGGTGCAGAAGACTGTGAAGCCTCGCATCCCCATCCCCGGGCACCAGGCTTTCAACGAGTTCATGACTGGCGAAGAACTGTTGGACTGGATGACTCGACAGTACGGCGTCCGCAACGAGGCCACCAAGGCTGCAGTGGACATCACTACCTGCAAACAGGCTCAGAAGGAGAACTTCGTCCCATTCTTCGCACGCTATTCCAAGCTGAGGGCATGGGTTGACTGGAGTGACGAGACCGAGTTGATGCTGTTCCGCACACGCCTCAACAAGCGCTACTACATCAAGACCTTCGGAGACCGCGAGGTGGACCGACGTCTGAACAGCATGCAGGACGTGATCGAAGAGTGCACTGCACTGGACGAGCAGTTCTACGAGACCGAGCAGCTGTACCCTCAAGAGAACAACAACCGCCCACGCGGCAATGGAGGAGGCAACCAGAACGGCAACGGCAACGGCAACCAGAACCAGGGCAACACAGCTGCAGCTGCAGCCGCTGGTGCTGCCGGCGCCGTCGTTCAGCGCCCACCACAGTACGTAGGCACCAAGAAGAAGGAAGACTTGCCAGCTCACCTTCGGGACCTCCCACCGCTCAACTATGAGGGTCGCGAGGAATTGAAGAAGCAGGGCAAGTGCTACCGATGCCGCACCGGACCCCACTTATCCAGCAATACCGAGTGCCCGATGTATGGCTACGACGGCGACTATCGCCCACCGCGCCCGCGTAACAACAACGGAGGCAACACCAACCTCAGTTCCCTGGCCGCCGGGCAGGGAAATGGCGAGGCCACTGCCTAAGCGTGGCAGACAGTGGTCAACCGAACAACCAAGGACAGAAAGAGCATGAGATTGAGAGACACAGAGTGCAAGAGCAAGACACGGATACAGACTATGGTGAGGAGCTGAAGATATCGGCCTGCGCATTGGAGCCGCAGCAACCAGATGTACACCCTCACATAGTACTCCCAGTAATGATACAGCATGGGAAGGCACGAGGCCTTGTAGACTCTGCTTCCACCTCTCTCTTTCTCGACTGGAAGTTCACACGCAAACACAGAATACCCTTGATACCCCTTGTGCGCAACAAGAACCTGACCCTTGGGGATGGTAAGGCTGCTGCACGTCGCATCACGCACGTAGCCCTCGTCGATGTTGATATCGACGGTCATCACGAGCAAATGCTATGCTACATAACCGACCTCGAATACGACATCGTCCTGGGCCTGCCGTGGCTGAGCACGCACAACCCAAACATCTTCTGGGAGACCGGTGAAGTGGCACTCAGATCAGACTACTGCTTTGGTCACTGTCTTAAGAACAAGACATCGACAACAGTCCAGTCCCTGAACCATCGACACCGACAACGTAAGGAAGCAATGAAATATGGACCAGAGCCCTTCACCGATGATCGCAGCTTCACGGCAGGAGGGGCAGAAGCAGAACTGAACCTATCCTCGATGGGCCTGTACGACGATGATGAGGAAGTCGAGTGTATAGGCGTCACGCAGCGCGCCTTCGAGATGTACGCGCACCGACCTGGCGCTGAATGTTTCTACATACTATCTACCGGCAAAGAGGACGAAGAAGGCGATGGTGAGATCAAGCTGAGCGCAATGGCAGCTGATGACTTGGATCAGTTCCTGAACAAGGAGTTCAACCATAACCCGAAGGAGAAGCTCCCACCAGAATACCATGATCTCGTAGATGCATTCTCAGCGAAAGACCATGAAGGACTTCCTCCTCACAGACCTGGAATCGACCACGAAATTCACATCAAGCCTGATGGGCCCCAAGAACCGCCATACCGTAAGCCCTACGGACTGGCGCCTCAGGAGAATGAAGCAGTCAAGAAGTGGGTCACCGAACAGGAGCAACAAGGCAAAGTCCGGCCAGCAGGACAGAAGACGAGCCAATCGCCGGCACCAGTACTGGTAGTCAGAAAGCCAGGCGGTGGACTGCGCGTGTGCATCGACTACCGAGGACTCAATGCGATCACTATCAAGAACAGGTACCCTATACCGCTAATCCAAGAGACACTGAACCGCATGCACGGCAAGAGGTACTTCACGAAGCTGGACATCGTCGCAGCCTTCAACAAGCTTCGCATTGCAGAAGGGCACGAATGGCTTACAGCATTCGCTACACGATATGGGGTGTACGAATGTCTTGTGTTACCATTCGGCCTATGCAATGGCCCTGCGTCGTTTCAGTCATACATTAACAGCGTGTTACAAGAACACCTGGATGACTTCGTCTCCGCGTACCTGGACGACGTTTTAATTTTTAGCGACACACTGGAGGAGCACATCGAACATGTGCGCAAGGTACTAGCAAAATTGAGGGATGCCGGACTGACGGTCGACATCGACAAGTGCGAGTTCCACCAGCAGCGAGTTAAGTACCTGGGACTTATTATCACCCCAGATGGCATCGAAATGGACCCAGAGAAGCTTGAATGTATCCAGTCATGGGAAGCACCTTCCAACCTCAAGGATGTGCAGGCGTTCCTCGGATTCGCCAACTTTTACAGACGGTTCATCGAGGCCTTCTCACGCCTCGCAGCGCCGCTGACCGAATTGACCAAGTCAAATGGACCTAGTAATCACAAGAATCGCAGGGTTGACTGGACACCAGCATGCCAAGCAGCATTTGACGCTCTGAAGGCAGCATTCAGCAAAGCCGGTATGCTCGCACACTATGTGCCCGGTAGGCAAACAGTAGTCGAAACGGACTCATCAGATTTCGTGAACGCCGGAGTGCTTTCTCAGTACGACGAGGAAGGCGTGCTTCACCCTGTAGCATTCTATTCAAAGAAGCTGAGCCCGCAGGAATGCAACTATGAGATTTATGACAAGGAGCTTCTAGCGATTATTAAGGCCTTCGAGGAATGGCGCCCGGAGTTGGCCTGCGAGGCGGATGATGACACCATCGAACCCGTGAAGGTGTTCACGGATCACAAGAACTTGGAGTACTTTATGACCACTAAGCAGCTGAATCGGCGCCAGGCACGTTGGGCCGAATTCCTGTCCCAGTTCAACTTCCGTATTGTCTATCGACCAGGTGTCCAAGGCACAAAGCCTGACAGCCTCACGAGACGCAGCCAGGACCTTCCGCAGGGGGTGGACGATCCGCGAAATCAGCATCAGCATCAGACGTTGCTGCCGCCTGAGCGATTTCTTAAGATCGACTCGATGCGCGCAACTGTCGAAGATGCGGCTGAGGATGTTGCACCTGTTGAGAACACACCTACCGCACCAATTGAGGAAGCCCTGAACCCGGAGGCCACCGAATTCATACCGTCCACGCAGACGCAGACAGCATCCGAGACGGAACAGGAAGCCGAACTCGAGTACAGAATGACAATGGCTTATGCCGCGGATGCAGACCTGAAGTCAGCTATCAGAGCCCTGCAGAAGGGCGAGACCCCAGCACTCCTTCAGAAAGCGAAGGTGCATCCAGTACACTGCAAGGTCGAAGGGGACCTGCTGTACGTCCGTAACCAGTATAATGACTGGAGTCTATGGGTGCCAGAGGACCAGAAGCTCCGCACTCGGATAGTCAAGATGAACCATGACACCCCAGCGGCCGGTCACCCAGGCAGAGCCCGCACCTACGAGCTCGTTGCACGTGAATTCTACTGGCCTGGTTTGGCTAGATCTGTGCGCAGATACAACGCGAATTGCCGCAGGTGCCGCACGACGAAATCTGTGCATACCCAGCCACCTGGATTACTGCACCCACTTTCGGTGCCAGAACGACCTTGGCAACACATCGCAGTTGACTTTGTGGTTGACCTGCCACCAAGCGAACTCGACGGCATGACTTACACCAATGTTATGACAGTCACCGACAGACTCACTAAGGAAGTGGAACTGATACCCATCGGCGCGATGACAGCGCAGAACGCGGCGCGACTTTTCTTAAAGCACGTGTTCACCCGGCATGGCCTCCCAGAAACCATCACGTCTGATCGCGGAAAGCAGTTCATCGCCACTTTCTGGAAGCGCCTATGCAAGATGCTGCGCATCAGCAGGAAGCTGAGTTCCTCCTACCACCCTGAAACGGATGGGCAATCAGAACGCACTAACCAAGAGATGGAACAGTACTTACGCACCTTCACGAATGAGGCACAGAGCGACTGGGCCGACTGGCTGTGCTTAGCGCAGTTCGCTATTAACAACCGAGTGTCGGAGACCACTGGAGTGTCACCGTTCTACGCCAATGTTGGATATAACCCAGAGTTCACCGAGCGTATCGATTTGCAAGCAGGCAAGGACCGACACATGACAACCCTTCAGCGACTCGACAGCAAGTCAGCCGAAGCCTTCGCCAAACGCATCTGTGAGCTACATCGCAATCTTCAAGAGAACATGAGGATGTCACAGGCGCTGCAAGCCGAAGCAGCAAACAGGCACCGAAGCATCCCACCAGACTACAAGGTTGGCGACTGGGTGTATCTAAGCACGAAGAACATTCGCACCACTCGACCATCCAAGAAGCTGGACCGCAGATATGCAGGACCGTACCAGATCACGGAGGTGATGCCCGCTAGGCTGTCATACAAGCTGAACCTGTCGGATGCATTGAGCGGACTCGATAATTGCTTCCACACCTCCCTGTTACAGCGAGCCGACAACCCCGATCTCCCACCGCTCGAGGGACAGCACCTGGCACCGCCGCCGCCAGTGGCCATCGAACCCGACACAACTGCAGCTGACGCAGTCGCCGATGTCACAGTCACAGCCCCGGCACCAGAATATGAGGTGGACAAGATCTTGGACATGTACACGCGGAAGCGCGCAGGCAAAGTGAAGAAGGGAAAGAAGCGCAAGGTGGACACTTGGTACAAGGTGCGATGGACTGGCTATCAGGATATGGAGGCCGGAGAGACTTGGCAACCTGCAGAGGACCTGTTTGTGAGGGCAGCCGCCGCTCTTGCGGACTTTCACCACAGCCGGCCGGATTTGCCCACGCCTCAGGGCTTCGCAACGCCATCTGACTGGTCTCCAGTCAATGAGGTGCTCGGACTTAACACGATCAGGGTCGACAGAGACACCGCCACAAATAAGCCTAGCCGAGCCTTGCCTCTGATAGAATCTGGTCAGCGCATGTTCACTACGCACCGCTACGATGATCAGGTTACAGGAAAGTCCGTCGTCCCAACTGAGGATCACGGTGCAAGCCGCCGCCCTCAGCTCTACGACAGAACAGACAGTTGTACCGATGTTCTAGCGAACCCTGCAGAGCCTGCATTGATACCCAACCTTGGTCAAAAGGATCAGACGCGAGCGTTCGCCGAAGAGGGGCTTAGGCCCTGGGCGTGCCAGCAGTATGAGCAAACAGAGTCTGATGCGCAAGCCGCAGCAGTAGTGACAGAGATGGAGGACGACCTTGAAGACGATTGGACGTTTGCACGATTATGGAGTTCGACAGCAAGGGTGATAAGTGGCCGCACAAGACGATGGATAGGCGAGTTAATGGACTGAACGCTCAGAGGACTGAGACGAGTTTTGAGAGGGGGGGTACTGTCACGGGCAGCCCGCGACCCTTCACTGACGATGCGTCGTCCCGGCGGAACCTCGGACCTTCCGCATCGGGTTAGCGCGGCTTGGCGATGCTTTATCTATCCGCCGCGCCTCGCGCTCCTCTTTCGTAGCTTCGTAGAACAACAACTATCTCATTCGGACCCTATGGTACGCGCGCCCTTACACGTATACTACTTATAGTACGGCCGAGCTCGGAGAGCCTATTAAGGGCCCTATTCTACTCTTACTATAGAACTACGGACGTAGTAGCGGCGGCGGAGGAGGGTGTAGTAGTAGTAGAGGCGCCGGTAAAGCGTACGCGGGTATCGCCTATACGCTTATTCTTATAGGTACTAAACTGCCTCTTAGCCTAGGAGGAGGTTAGCCGATTTATATAGGGAGCGATAGTACGCCGTACACGGCGAGCGTAGGGAGCGCTAGCGAGGCGTAGTACTTACCTCTAAGATCTACTCGCCTAGCTAGGCGTAGACCTCGTACTACTAGTCTAGAGCATCCTACTCTTATTTAGTAATAGGGTTACTAAGCCCCTAGATAAGCTTATCGCGCTAGGCGCGAGCGGCGCGTAGGCGAGCTACTAGCTACGCGATAGCGACGCTAGTATTACTAACGTAGGGGTGCCTAATGTCTCTATAGCGCCTACACTTCTTAAGTAACTCGCCGGTAGTAATACTATTATACGTATCCTACTCGTCTACTATACTATTAGTAAGCGTATCGTAAGTAAAGAGCGTAGCGAATACTTACTAGCTATAAAGTACGGGAGGTAACGTATATACATCTTAATATCTATACCTAGGCGCCTAGCTAGTAAGGACTTAGGGGTCTACGGCCCTAGTACGCTAAACTTACGCTTCGCTAGCGTATCTAGTACGCCGAGCGCGCTAGACATCTATGCTAGTAGTGCTAGTAATAGTATTAGTAGTGCTAATAGACCCCCTATAAGGGCCTCCTAGCGGAGCTAGTCTTAGATAGCTTCTTCTAAAGCTATAGTAGTGCTAGCGGGTCGCTAGGTAGTTGCTAGCAAGGAGCTAGTAGGTCGCTAGTAGTACGGGTGTAGTACGCTACGAGAACGTAGTAAAAGGGAAAAGAAGGAAAAGTAGGGAGAGGGTACGCTTCTTAAACCCTCGAGTTAGTTAACCCGGTAACTATAACTGTACACCTACCTATACTACGATAACGACACGTACGAGACCTATAGGCGGGTCGTATAGTAACGGAATCTACGAGAAGTAGATAGATCGCTTATATAGAAACCTCCTAAAGCCGCGAGCTAAGGGTAGCTCGTCCTAGAAGGGGAGGTAGTTATAAGGGTAGCCTATAGCTAACCCTTATATATAATACGGCTATACCCGGCTTAGCATGCCGTACGTAACGCGTATACGTACACTAGGAGACGCGCATAGCGTCGATAGAAGAAAGTAAGCTTTAGTTCATCTACGATTAGAAGATCGTAGGCGTACTATATATTACGACATCCCCTTATAGCCTTACGGTCCTTATACCTAGGTAGTTACTAGTACTAGTTTTCGGTAATATATAAGGTTATCGGACCTTTAGTATAACCTTAATAGCACTGCTCTTACTACTTATAAGACCGGTCTCGGCGCTGCTACCTTATAACGGTTATAGGGACATACGCTAAGAGGCATACTTAAGCGTAGCTCTCTACCTACTACTTCCTCTCTTTTTCTTTAAACACTAATACTATTACTAGAGCTACTAACACATCTATCTACTACTACTATATATATTAGACGGTTCTTTAGCCTCTCTCTTTACGACCTTAACCTTCTTTAAAGCCCTACCCTAACATTAAGCTTTTAAAGCTTACTAATACTCTAGAGTAGTACTACGAGATAGCTAACTCTTACGATCTTACTACTAGCGAATCCTAGTTATTATAGCTTTAGCTAGTCCTTCGTTACGCCCGGCTAGTTTAAGTATAGCGCTTACTAGTACTAGTACTAGGCTTACCCGCCTACCTTAGACCTTGTTCGAGTCCCTTCGTCTACCGGACAACGTTAAGCATGTCCTTACTAATACGAACACGCCGAAGTCCGCCGCTAATGTTATGTTCTAGGAACTTAGTCCTTAGAAGCGGGTTAAGGTATTAAAGGACTTCTATAAGGGCTTCGAGAAGGTGTTTAAAGACTACTCCGTCTAGGTTAACCTATTTTTCGAGGAAGTTAAGAACGGCATAGGTAAGAGCTACTAGGATAAATTCCTTAGTAATAAGAAGCTCGATGTCTTATTTTCTATCGTCGGTAAGATTTGTAAGACCGGTTTAGAGATTTGTAATCGTAAGAAGACTCTTTAAGCTACGCTTACCCGCTACTAGCTACAGTAGATAGATAATAAGATTCTTAATTGACGCGTTATCTCCGAGCTTTATAGTACTAATAACGGGCGCCGTTAGTTTACGGCCTTTATTAACAAGTACCTAGACTATAGTAGGGCTATTAGTAGAATTTAGAGGGCATTAATTTAGCGTATAAGGATCGGCCGTAAGGGCATAGATCGTAAGCAAATTCTAGAGCCTAGTAATCTTACCCGGTGCGATAGGGAGCCTAAAGCACGTAGCATTAATCCGTAGTCGGCTAAGAGTAGGGAGATTATTAGAAGACACCGCCTAGCCGTCTATAAGGATAGCCTTCTATACTTTATAGAAGGTACTATTACTAAGAAATCCGCGTCCCTAGAGGACAGTATAGATTAACCTAGACTATCTAGCTAGTAACAGCCTTAGCTACGTTAGCTACTACCGGGTAGTAAAGGTAAAGGACGTATAAAGAGTACTACGCTAATTCTACTACTAGCCTCTACCTAGCCTATAGTCCTATCGAGAGGCGGTCGTAAGTCGAGTCGACTTAAGTAGCTCCGTATAGGCGAGAGCATAGGAGAGGGTATAACTGCGCCTACTCGATCCTCGCCTAACCGAACGCTAGACGGCGTACCTATACGCGAGGGTAGTCCGCTAGGTACACCGGTTAGTACCCTACGATCTACTCCGGCCTTAACTAAGAATAGTAATCCGATACTTACTATGTTACCTTCGGCTATAATTAGGGATGTATTAGTCTTTAAGGATTAGATCCTATAAGAAGACGAGGCTCTCCGGATTAAGCGCGCTAACTGCACCTATAATAAGCGGTACTATAGCGTTAAGTTTAGAAACTTAATTAACGTAGATAGCATTAACTAGCTACCTAAGCACCGGATAGCGGGCCTTAAGATGCTCGAACATACTATCTCGTAGGTTCTTAAGAGGGATAGTAAGGTTAGCGCTATAATGTACGATTAGTACATTCGAGATTTCTACTATAAGGCCCTCTACTTCGTTACGAATCCCGGTATTACCGCTAATACCCTATATAAGCGTGCGCTTAAGGTCTAAGACTAGCTCTTTAAAGGTAAGAGTTTTTTAGCTATTAAGGTGAAAAATGGGTCGTAGTTTCGCCCTAATAAGCGTAGTTAGAAGACTATTAACCCGCTTAGCTACCTCCGCGTTCGAGGTAAAGTCGATACTACGAGTAGTATTGTTACGTATACTAACTATAACTAGATCCTCGATAAATTCGGCATTAATAAAGCTAACTAAGCCGATCTTAATAGTACCGGTACCTACATTAATAGTAATATGCTATACTAGTATAATAACGCTAAACTAGCGCCGCGGGTTAAAACGGTTAGAGAAATAATAAGTCGAGAATTTGACGTATACCGATAGTACCTACGAGAATTGAATAAGGTTAGTAATGGCGGCGTCTACTAGAACATGTAGTATTCTCTAAGCTAATAGATTATGCGATAAGACCCCGGGCTATAGCTCTTATAAGTAGCGCTATACCCTTAACACTATACTCGGTTATCTCCTTCCCTAGGCCTACGATTTTTAGCTTTAATAGGGCTTATTAGGGGGGTAATGCGAACGCTATAGTATAGTATGCTAGGGTCGACTTAAACCTCGAAATTAAAAACTACTAGACTAGTAACCGGCTTAACATACTATACTCTCTTAACTTAGAGGGCACTAGTAGGCCGGAGTTTTTACACGTTTTTCATAAGTAAGAGAATACTATAGAGTTTATCTAGTAGTGCCGGACTAACGACTATATAGAAGACGGCCGATTTAAGCGTTTCTTCTTAGTTAGGGTTTAGAATTACCTAAGTAAAAATAGCATTAGCTAGTTTAGAGAGGACCTAAGCGCTAGGCAAATGCGGGTAACTACTATAGGCGTTCTAATAAGGTAGGCCGCACATAAGAAGACGCTACGTTAGATTAACCCTTACTTTATCGAGATCCGCGATAATAACTATCTTAAACTCTAGAGAAGCTAGAGCATACACTAGGTAATAGACCTCTATCGTAACTTTAAGACGCTAAGTAAGAGCGCTATAGGGTTTAAGTATCGACGCCTAGTACCCGGCTATCCTTTTCCTACGGCCGTATACCTTAGTAGTATTAGCCCTCTATCCGATGCCCTAGCGGGTTTAAAGTCTTAGAACGATAACGAAGTTATCCTTAATGCTAGAAGGTAGCTTAATGCTACGGTCCGCCTAGACTCGGAGCTCTTCTATAAGAAGATGCATAATTATCGCGTCCGAGCTATAAAACTAATAGATAAGTAGCTTAGCTTAGTTACTACTCTCGAGTAGATATGCTTTATAAGCGAAGGGCGCGATAAGAGCTTCTTCCGTAACTACTATAGGAACTTTACTACCTAGCTACTTAGGGACGCGTCTAATAAGACTAGTATTAGCTACGATAACGAGTAGGTCTAGACTAAGCAGTTATGTAAGAATAAGTGGAACTAAGTAGTTAGTACGGGTTTATAGGCTCCTAGTTTCTAGTTAATTTTCCGGCTATAGCTATAGCCTATAGGTTCTAATTCTAGTTCTAGTTCTAGTTCTAGTTAATGCTTCGGGTACGGGTACTTCTAGTCCTTAGATCTTACTTGTTTCTTATAGTTACTTATCTTCCCTTAACTAACCTTCTAGCTACGCGATAGACTCGTCTTTAGATTTATTAGGTTACTAGTACTAACACTTACTTGTTTTATGAATGGCGTTTACATTATTCGACTATCTAGCCCGTTCGATTAATGCTAACATAGCTACCTAATCCCTCGCTAGTTTCGTAGTATACGTTAACGTAGTGCGACGGGCGCGAGTCGCGGATTATTAACGTTACTATTACGGTCTCTATTAGAGAAATTCTTTCGACCTTTATAAACTGTCGCTAGTAGGCCCTAGGATTGCCTAACATCTTATATGTTAAGCTAAATAGTAGGGTAGGCTATTATACTACTATAAGACTACCTTAGCTTATAGCGACTAACTACGCTACCTATAGTGCCCGGGCTCACTACTTTAGAACCTAAGGATAGGTTCGTAATAGGCGAGGATATATTAACGACTAATAGGTTATGTTAACCTTAGGTTTAGAGGGGGTCCCTTAGGTCTAACTTGCCCTAATTTCATTTAGGTTTAATTAGACATTTAGGTAAGCTAGTAGGACCTAGTATAGCTATTAAGATATATACTACGTAGTTAAGCATTGTAAGCGTAGCATTAAGGTAACAATTCAATTTATACCTCTCGAGTAGAGGGCATAGGGGATTAAGTCCGCTAATTCTCTTATTTTTCTAGCTACTACGCTACTCGTTACGTAACCTAATTTCACGGTCCCGGGACCGGTAAATACCTCTACTTACATAAGCGCCGCTCTATACTACTACAACTCGGATAGGTCTATATAGGGTAGTTAGTAGACATTACTATACTCTTACTATATAGTCTTTAGGTACTATAATCGTGTTCCTACGATAGACTAACCCGTCTTTTATATACTAGTCCTTAGCGTCCCCTTCGCTAGGCGCCTACAATAAGTATACGACGTACCTATCGTCTCTCCCCTACACGATTTTCATTAGTAGTGTAAGCATGTTACGGGTTAGATTGAGCTAATGCTTAGCGACTAATTAGAGCCTCCATAGTTGAGTAGGCGCTACCATAGCTAGAAAGGCACAGCCACTGTAGGGTGATCTATTGCTCTATATAATCTATAAAGCAGATCAATAGATTAGAACAGAGCACGACAGTAATTGATCTATTGCTCTGTATGATCTATAAAACAGATTAACAGATCGGAGCAGATTAATAATGATTTCCTTTTGTATTTAGGAACGCTAAGAAACCCTTATAGTTCCGATACGTTCAACTTATGTTACTATCTCACTAATTGGAATACAACTCTTATTCCTATTATTTATCTTCGCTTAGCTTACTTTAGCCTCTCCAAAGAATAATACCGCCACGTAACTTAACTTATCTCTCTTTTAAGACTAGCCCTAGAACAAGACAATAACACTTTGAACGCCCTTAGGATGAGCGCTACTTAAGCAGCTAGTAGGGGAACACCCGCCCCCAGCGAAGTAGGAAGCATCCGCCGTGCGCTACTACAATAGACCACCACGAAGGACGATAAGTCTAATAACGATAACGAGCCTAATCTAAGGAGGAACGACGTTAAAGCTGCTAAGCTAGACCTCTTCTATAGAGACAGGGCTAAGTTCGACGACTGGATTAATTAGATAGATATGTATCTTATGTTCAATCCAGTCGATGCCGATAAAAGAACTATCTTCGCTATTACGTACCTTCGCGGAAGTGCGTAGAACTAGATCAAACCTTACCTTAAGGAATACCTTAAAGGTATAGGACGATTAGACCCTACTAGAATGTTTAGGAGCTACACTCTCTTTAAAGATAAGATGAAATCAATCTTTAGAACCTCGAACGAAGTCTAATAGGCCATACGAATCATTCAACACCTAAAGTAGAAGACGTCTACTTTAGAGTATGCAGCTAAATTCGAAGAATACGGACAAATCACCGGATAGGACTAGACGGCGTTAATAACTATGTTCCGACGTAGACTTAAAGACTCCGTTAAGGACGAGTTAATAAGACACGGGGGACGGATTACTAACCTCGAAGAGCTAATAAAGGCGTCAATTAACATCGATAACTAGCTCTAGGAACGACACTAGGAGAAGAGATACGACTCTAAAGTAGGAGGAATAGTAGGATATGCTCCGGACCGTAGACCCTTAGGAGGATACGTTGCGAAGGGAGAATTCTCACGATAAAGCTAGCCCTACTATAGACCACAGCTAATGGAACTAGACGTTACCCAACGAGGACGGAAGATCGATAAGAGTAGGGGCTACGGAAAGCCCTTTAAAGGAAAAGGAAAACTTACATATTATACCTATAGCAAGGAAGGCCACATAGCGCGGGATTGCCGCGGTAAAAATATAGTGCGCCGCAAGCAGTTCAATATAATGTAACTAAAGGTAGGCAAATCTAGGAGTAGTGTTAGACCCCGACAATTTAACTATACCTAGAGAGTGGAGGAGAAGGATAGTAACCGGGTTGCGACGCCTCTCCTAGACCCCTTATAAGGACGAGGAGGATACTATGTTCAACAACATATACTACTACCAAATAACTAACAATTAAAGACTATTAGATTGTTTAGCATAATAGTACGAGGAGTTAACTATAAAATTGAGAAGGAATCTCGACACGGTCACGGAAGCCTTTACTAGCGATTCTGTTACTAGGACTCGTGTTAAACCTACTACGACGCTAAGTTAGGCGTAGGGTACTGGCTACGATAACCGGTAGGAACCCTAGGAGCTTAGCATAGATAAAACAAGCTCTAAGAAGTAGACATAGACGAATCTTGCTTCGACAACGACAATAAAGAAAACTAGGATCTAGAATGGGACGGACGCTAGTTACTAGTACTAGAATAATAAACGAACGAGCTAGATACTATCGAAGAAGATTACGTACCGGAGGAGTTAAGCGAGGACTTATCCGAAGAAGAAGAGAGCGACACCGACGACGAAAACGAAGTATACACATTTACGGTAGATGCGCTAAAGAAACTCTATAAGTTGATTATCTACCTCTAACGAAGGCACGAAGAATTCCTACTAAAGTTCTTAGGGAAACGATACCTAAATCCTAACGAATTCGATAAGACACTCGATACAATAAGGGGCATAGTATAGGGCTACCTAACTATAAACAATACTAAGAACTTAGCTAAAGCGGTTATCGAACGACTACCTATAGGAAGCCAAATAACGGATACCGGATATCTAACACCGGTAGGAACTTTCGTCTCGAACGAACTACGAACAGTAGTACAGCACGTACGGGCTCTCTACTTAGAAACGTAGAAGATCTAGGAACGTAACAGACTACAAGTGTAGACATAGGGCAACGGGCTATAGGTTCTAGCCGAAGCTTCTAGGCACGAAGCATAGCGAACTATATACTATTTGGGAAAAGGATTAGCTCCCTAGGAATAAGCGACCGGAGGGAGTTATGCAATACTTAGGCTTACGCATCAACATTAAACACAGTTTTCTAGACATAAGCAATCGTTAACGGACATAAGACTAGTGTTATGATCGACTTAGGAGTAGCGGGGAATTTCATCTCCGAGTCTTTCGTAAGAAGAAACGGGTTAGCTACCCTAAAGAAGAAATAGGGTTACAAGTTAATCGCGGTAAACGGATTATCGTTACCTAGCGTAGAATGGGAGACGATACTATTGCTACTAGCTATCCAATAGCACTACGAGAATATTACCTTAGATGTTACTAATATAGCTAGTTATAACATAGTATTAGGTATGCCTTAGTTAAGAAAGTACAATCTAGTAATCGACTAGAGAAGAGGAGTACTTACATTTAGGGAATGCGATTGCGTTATCGACATTTAGCCTACGTAGTAGTAGCGTTTACTAGTAGATAAGGTAAGGAAACAGCTAAACGAGATACAGCTTACGCCGACTAGAAGGATAGAAGAACCACCTTCGACCGGGATAGACACTAGCGTAGGGCCGCCGGGTTACGAAGTTACTAGAAGTGATAGAAGTAACGCACTATCGAAGAATACTAATATCTTAGAGTTAAGTATTCCTAAGGAGTATCGTAAGTAGTCGCGACTCTTTAAAGAGGAGAGAGGCAAAACCGCCTTACCTAAGCACCGCCTATAGGATCACAAGATTAACATTTAGCTAGGGAAAGAGCCTCTATAGGGACCCCTATATTAAATGTCTAAGAAAGAGCTATAGACCCTACGAGAATAGCTAAAGGAGAAGCTAGCTAAAGGATAGATAAGAAGATCCACCTTAAGTGTAGGAACTCTATGTATGTTCGTTCTAAAAGCAAACGGGAAGTTACGACTCGTACAGGACTATAGGAAGTTAAACGAGATCACGATTAAGAACCGATACCCGCTACCTAACATCGAAGAAGCATAAGATAGATTAACCGGATTAGACTAGTACACGAAGATTGACCTACGAGATGCCTTTTATGCTATACGAATAGTAGAAGGAGAAGAATAGAAAACCGCCTTTAGGACAAGATACGGACTTTACGAATTCTTAGTTATACTAATAGGATTAACTAAGGCACCCGTATCCTACTAGGACCTTATTAACAAAACACTTAGAGACCTACTCGACGTATACGTTATCGCTTACATAGACGACATACTAGTCTACACGAAAGGATCCCTATAGGAGCATATAAAACAAGTCTAGGACGTCTTCGAACGACTTACGCAATTAGGATTCAAGACGGTACCCGAGAAATGCGAATTCTATAAGAAAGAAGTTAAATTCTTAGGCTTTATTATTAGCACTATAGGGATAACGATCGACCCTACGAAGATATAGTTAATTAGAGAATAGCTAGAACCGAAAACAGTTAAGGACGTACAATCATTCCTTAGACTAGCGAACTACAACCGGAAATTCATTAAGGACTACGCGAAAATAGCAGCACTAATAACGATGCTTACGAGAAAAGACGTTACTTAGAAATGGGGAAAGGAATAGACTAAAGCGTTTAAGAAACTTAAGGAATAATGCGCTTTAGCCCCTACGCTTCGACTATTCGATAGTAGCAAGGAAGTCCACATCGAGACCGATGCGTCTAATATAGCAATAGGCGCATGTCTAACATAGACATACGATAGGTAAAGACACCTAGTAGCCTATTACTCCCGGAAAATGACTATAGCGGAACAGAACTACGACATCTATAATAAAGAGCTTCTAGCCATTATTGCTGCTATGTAACATTAGAGAGTATATGTCGAGGGCCTACCGAAGTTAACGATTCTTTCTAACTATAAGAATCTTACGTACTTCACGACGACGAAAGAACTTACCCGAAGGCAAGCCCGCTAGTCGGAGCTGCTAGGACAGTATAAGTTCGAAATTAAATATACTCTAGGACGAGAGAATAGCCGCGCCGACGCGCTAAGCCAAAGAAGCGACTATATAGAAGACAAAGAACTAGTGTAACATAAGATATTAAAGACGAACCCTAACGGAAGTCTTAGTACTAACATAAGAGAATTTAATAACATCGTACGGATATTAGGCGATAGGGACGAACAATTCTCTATATCGTAAGGAAAATACTAAGTACCTAAGGATCGAGAAGAAGAATGCATACGATAATATTACGACGGACTAACTTATAGACACCCTAGAACTTCAAAAACAATAGACCTAATATAGCGTAGCTTCTCATTCCTACAAATGAGACTTAAGGTATTACGCTACATTAAACAATGCGTACACTGCTAACGAAACAAGGCTGCGAGACATACAAAATACGGTCACCTACAGTTTAGGACACTACCGACGAAACTATAGGACGAAGTTACAATAGACTTTATTACGAAACTCCTACCGTTAAGAGATTAAGTTACGAAACAACCATACGACATAATACTAGTTATAGTTAATAGACTTACGAAATACGCATACTTTATTCCTACATCGGAAACGTACAATGTAGAGCAGCTCGGATACCTCGTACTAGACAGACTTATCCGATATTACGGATTCCCTTAAGCGTTTATAACGGATAGAGACAAGCTATTTACATCAAATTACTAGAAGACGCTTATAGGAACGATCGGAATTAAACACAAGCTGTTAATAGTATATCATCCGGAAATAGACGGACAAACCGAAAGGATAAATTAAACGCTAGAACAATACCTACGACACTACATTAATTATGTATAAGACAACTGGGTCTTATTACTGCTAATGGCGCAGATTGCACTAAACAACTACAAATTAGAGACAACTTTAACGACACTATTTTATGCGAACTTTAGTAAAGATCCTAACCTATTTAGAACACCTAGATCCCACCTACAAGCCGAAAGAGCAATCGTAACGACGGATACTCTTAAGGAAGTGTATAAAGAAACACGTAAGGCGATCGAAGATGTATAACATAAACTGTCTTAACAACGGCAGGACACGAGAAAAATGGCACCTCTACTAAAAGAGGGGGATAAGGTCTATCTCCTTATAAAAAACTTAAGAACAAGAAGATAGACTAAGAAACTAGATTACGTTAAGGTCGGACCATTTTTTATTGATAAAGTTATAGGACTAGTTAACTACCGCCTACGACTACTACTAGACGTAAGAATCCACCTAGTCTTCTATATCTCTAAGTTGGAACCCGTAGACGCCGAAACATCCTACTAGGAGAGCTTCCATTTCGAGCCGGAAGTAGAAAACGAATTCGAAGTCGAAAGAATCCTAGATAAGAAAGGTTAGCGATACCTTGTTAAATGGAAAGAATACGACGAATCAGAAAATACCTAGGAACTAGAAAGAAACCTTAAGAACTACCGGCTACTTCTAATAAAGTATTTCTAGCGCCGGAAGAACCTCGAAGAGAAGGAGGACCATACAACTAGAAATCGGAGGAGACATTATAACCTTAGTCGATAAGGAGATTCTAAGTGTTAGGAGCTAGGTGGAAGTCCGCTAACTCCTCCTACTCTAGCTCCAATAGGTCCGCCGACTCTACGGCAATAGCCTCGTTAGCTCTCTAATCTACGAGCTCCATCTACCTACGTAACCGTTCTTCCTTCGCATACGCAGTATTTAGGGCCTCGCGGGCACGCTCTTAAGCCTCGCGGGCTTCCTTTATCTACCGCTATAGTTTCTTCTTTTTACTAATAAGGCGATCGAACTTGGAACGCGACACCTTTACATTATAACGGATGTTTCGACGAACACACTTATTATACCGCCCCGATGACACGTGCACCTTGTACACCCGCGAATGCGCCCGACAGTTAGAATAGGACCGCACTATTATCTCTCCGAAGTTGTCGATAGTTTCGGCTAACTTAAGACGACGAGAAGTACTCGAGGAAGAAGGAGCCTTTAGTATGTTAAGGAAGACATAAATAAGAACACTAAACGAAGGGACAAGGCGGTAGGACTATAACCTAAGCTCGAGGCGAGCTAAACTAAGAGGGGGATAGTGTTACGGGTTAGATTAAGCTAATGCTTAGCGACTAATTAGAGCCTCTACAGTTAAGTAGGCGCCACTATAGCTAGAAAGGCATAGCTACTATAGGGTAATCTGTTACTCTATATAATCTGTAAAGTAGATTAACAGATTAGAACAGAGCACGACAGTAATTAATCTATTACTCTATATAATCTGTAAAACAGATCAATAGATCGGAGCAGATCAATAATAATTTCCTTTTATATTTAGGAACGCTAAGAAACCCTTATAGTTCCGATGCGTTCAACTCATATTACTATCTTACTAATTGGAATACAACTCTTATTCCTATTATTCATCTTCGCTCAGCTTACTTCAGCCTCTCTAAAGAATAATACCGCTACGTGACTTAACTTATCTCTCTTTTAAGACTAGCCCTAGAACGAGACAATAACAAAGCAGTTTACCTAGGCCGCCCTACATTATTATAGCATATACTCTTACTAGTAGCGATCGGGTCCCCTACGGCTCGTAGGCTCCTACTACTATTATCGTCGCCTTATCCTATATCTTCTCGTAGGTAGCGGTTACGCGCCTTACTATAGGCTCGTCCTCTCTTAATAGGGATTCCTTCTAGAAAGATAGCTTACTTTATAGCGTAGGAAGCAAGTTCGACGTCTACTACGCTACGCGTACGTAGTTACTACGTCGCGATAGCGTATCGGCTAGGTTACTCTTCCCCGACCTATGCTCTACTACGAAGTCGAAAGATTATAGAAACGTCGCCTATCGAGCTTACCTCCCGTTTAGCTACTTTACTATTATAAAACCCTATAGGTTCGTATAGTCGACTAGTACCTAAACCGTATATAATACGCCTTCGAGGTACGGTCGCTAATGCTTAAATGCCTCTACTACTACTAGTAGCTCTTAGTTATAGGTCTTATAATTGCACTCGGTAGGTATTATCTTACGAGAATAGAAGGTAATTAGATACTACTTAGTCCTAAATAACTAAGAGATAATGCCTATAGTCGTAAAACCTAAGGCATCCGTTTTAACCCTCGTACGTAACGAAGGATCGAAGTGCCTTAGGATAGGTGCTCCGAGGAACCTAGCTTTTAGCCGTTAGAACGCTTACTCCTCGTAAGCGGACTATATAAGAGGCCCTTACTTCTTACTATTCTTACATCCCTTTAGTAGGTCTATTAATAGCTTCGCAATCCTCGAGTACCCTTCGATAAAGCGCCTATAGAAGTTATAGAATCCTAGGAAGGATTAAACCTTATAAAAACTCGTAGGTATAGGCTATTCCTCGATTACGACTACCCTACTCCTATCTATCGATACGCCTACGATACTTACGATAAATCCTAGAAACTCGGCATTCTCCTAGAAGAAGCTATACTTCTTTAGGTTCGTAAATAGGGCGAACTTTCGTAGCCTCTCTAGTACCGCGCGTACGGCTCGTACGTGCTCCTTACGCGTTACGCTATAGATAAGGATGTTATCTAGGTAGACTACGTAGATGTTATCTACTAACCTAGTAAGGGCCTTATTAATATACCCCTAAAAGGTAGCTAGTACGTTAGTTAACCCGAAAGGCATAACTAAGTACTCGTAGTAACTGTATCGCGTGCGAAACGTAGTCTTCTACTCGTCTCCTCGCTTAATAGGAATACGGTAGTAGGCATCCTATAGGTCGATTATAGTAAAGAGCCTAGCGCCCTATAGCCTATCTAAGGTCTTACTAATTAGGGGCAGTAGGTACCGGTTCTTTACTATAATCTTATTTAGGCCTCTATAATCTATATAGAGCCTAAGAGTACTATTCTTCTTTAGCACGAATAGGATAGGCGTACCCGCCTCGCTTACGGATCGCCTAATCTACCCCTTCTCTATTACTTACGTAAGGTACTCCTTTAAGGCCTTTAGCTTAGTTAAGGACTAGTAGTATAGCGGCTTAAAAGGGAGTTTCTTTCCTTTAACGAGATTAATCGTATGCTTAACCCCGTCGGGCATCTTACACTTCGCCTACTTATTAGGTACGTATATATCTCGGAAGTCTATAAATTCTTTAGGCTACGAGGGGCCCTCTCCTTCGGGTACTACTATAGTAATAACCCGAACACTTATCGTATAAACCTACTTTAAGCTCTCGAGATCCTTAAGGAACTCGCGTGCGTTACGCTACTAAATCGTAGGCGTCTCTATACCGTAGTACTACTAGTTATCCTTATCGGCCTTTACTATCCGATTACGATACCGCTAGGGTCTACCTAAAATAACTAACGGCCTACCTATAGGCGCTATATAGTAGATAGCGTCGCTTACGCGCTCTACTCCTATATCGTTAGCTAGTCGCACGCGAACCGTATAGGCGCCGTAGTAATGCCCCTAGTCCTACGCGTACGACTCTAGATTTAGAAGCTTTATACTACTAATAGGCTATATCTAGTATCGGAGTATATACTCGTACGACACTAAGCTTAAATCTATACCGTTATCTAGAAGTAATATAGCCTCGCGATAGCCCTTACGCGTCTCGACGGCGCCTCGTAAGTAACGCGCTAGACTCGCATCGACTTACCTTAAGGGGTCTATATAGAAACTCGGACTTAGGAGCGACCCTTACCTAGTCCTCTACCTTTTCCCTATTCGCCCTTCTTAGTTAAAGCCTCGATAGTATCTAACCTATAAACCGCTTACGCGTTACGGTCTTTCTATAGGTGTCTATTTTAGCACTCCGTCTTATAGTAACCCTTCCTACCGGAGCCGTAGTACTCCGCTTCCGACTTCTAGCTAGTTAAAGACGAGCTACCGGCGTCTCGCTACTAACTCGTACCCGAGGCGCCCGGTACTTAACTCTACTTCTATTACTTTAGCTAATCGGCCCGCTTATATACGCCCTTAGCTTTACGCTTACGACGTATATACTACCCGCGGTCGTGCCCTCCGCTACTACCTCGGCGCTCGGTACTTTTAATACGCGAGGCTAGGACTACTAGGTCTTCTCTAGTCGTAGGGATATTATAGTAGCTAACGATAGCGGACCGTAAGCGAGGCGTAAGCTTCGCTAGTAGGTGCCGTATACGTTACGCTTCCGAGTAGTTACCTAACTAGTCCTCTATAATATCTAGCTTAGTCGCGAACTGTCGCGCTATCTAGTTATCCTTCTATCTCGTAACCTTATACTCTAATATAACGTTAAGTACGCGATTTATAGGATCGCTATATACGTCTCGGTAGAACTCCTTAAAGTCCTAGTATATATACCCTATAAGGTTAACGGCGCTATAGTTAGTATACTATCGCTCGCTTACCTCTCCGCTAAGGTACATAACCCTATATAGGACCTTTAATTCGTCTATCGCGTACATAGTACCTAAGAGGGCGAAGATAAGTAAGAGCTCCCGAAGGAATACCCTTACCTTCCTTATCAAATCCCCTCTAAAAGGCGTCGGCTCTTTTAGACGCGGTCGCGTCGTATACGCTACGGCCGCGCCTCGTACTATAATATTATCGTTAGTAGTTATAGAGATAGAGGTAGGGGTTATAGTAGGGAGGTAATCTTCTCTCCTCCCTCCTATACGCTCTAGAGGCGGTACGCTTATAGCGCGTAAGATCTCTAGCCGCTCGATCTCCCGCTATATCTCTTACTCTTTAATCTTAGCCCGTAAGGCCTCTCTTCTCGTAACTAAGGCTATATAACGCGCCTACTACTATACTCTAGGGCTTAGGGGCGGCGTAGGCAACTTGCCGTCGTATACGTTGCGATCGGGCTCTATAGCGTGTATAGATTATAACGAAGGGAAGCTTTAGAACTATAAGGACCGTAAGGCTATAAGGGGATGTCGTAATGTATAGCACGCCTACGATCTTCTAATCGTAGATAAACTAAAGCTTACTTTCTTCTATTAATGCTATATACGTCTCCTAGTGTACGTATACGCGTTACGTACGGTATACTAAGCCAGGTATAGCCGCATTATATGTAAGGGTTAGCTATAGGCTGCCCTTACACTAGGTGAGCATTTAATAGAGGTATACTACGCTATTACGTAATCCGATTTACCGGTCCCGGGACCGGTAAATGTAACTCTACTAACTAAGGTCTAACTAAGGTAAGAATACCCTATAAAGTAAAGTCTAGATAACCGAATTAGCTTAATAAACTAAAGGGTATACGTAACATATGCCTAAGGGAAGTAAACTCCGTACGCTGTTACTAACTAATTAGTTCTTAGCCTCGATCCTACTAAACTGTGAAATTTCGGCTATAGAAAGGTTATAAGGCCTAACCTATAGCTTCTTAGATTCTAGTTTAGGATCCGATCCCCTTTCGTTAACTCCTATAGGTAGTACGTCTTTATCGGCGATAGGCTCGATCTCGTTCGAATTACTACTGTCTTCGCTATTAGCGACGCTATTAGCGACTTCTCCCTCCCCTATTACGAGATCGATCCCATTATCTAGGCCTAGTACTCCTATCTTATCCGGGCGAAGCTCTAGAACTAGCTTAAGGTTTTCTCGTACCTAAACACTCTTTATTAGCGTACTATTAAGTTCCTTAAGAATATAGGTACTAAACTCCCTAGAGACACTAGACACCCAATATAGACCTTACTATCGGTAACCGATCTTACGTAAGAAGTTATCCTTATATAGCTTATCGAACCTTATAATAAGGTCGCCCTTCTAGAAACTAATAAAGTTAACATTCCGGTGAGAATTAAAGTAGTCCTTACTAAGTTCTCTTAGTCGCTTCCTTCGAGCATGTAGCTCTTCTAAACTAAGGTCTCGAGCCTAGAGTTAACGCGCACGTATAGTAAGGAGGTCCTTAGTCGTCCTTACCGATCCCTATTAATAATTAGCCTACGTCGGGTACTTAACCTTAATTGGTAGAATCGTGCGATAGCTATATAGGACCTAAGCTAGCGTTATTCTAGTAGTACAACAGGTCGTAGTCCTATTAGCCTATAATATAGCGGGTACCTATTACTCCTATCCGCGGTATGTGTTCCTTATAAGCTTTACTAACGCTATAAGAATCGGACGATGTCTAACCTCGACCGGAGTATTAGATTACGGATAGTACGGTAATATTCGGATCCTTCGAACACTAAGTCCTACGAGTAACCGCTTAACCTTAGCCGCATAAACCGTAGCGTTATTAAGTACAATCTTAGCATAGTAGCCGTACCTATAGAAGACATCCTTATATAGAAACTTAGTAACCGTCTTAGAGCTAGGAGGTGCCCTCGTTACTCTAGCCTCGATCTAATTACTAAGTGCTTCGCGCGTAACTAGGAGGTATCTATTTTTATATACCTAGACGGGGTCCGAGTACTACTTCTTACTAATGACCTAAGGGGTTAATAAGTAAAGCTTACTAGCGCGCTAGTTACCTTCGCGAAATCTATAAGGAGCATAACTTTAAACCTATATAGAGACATTGGCGAAGCACCCGTCCTAGTAATACCGATCGGAAATAAGGTTATACACGACCTTAGCGCTACGATAACCGTGTCTTTTATAGTATTCTATAATGATCTCCTTCTAAGCCTTATTATTGTTAATTACTAGTTGTAACGGTACTCCTCGGCGCTTCTAGAAGAATAGTAATTAATCCCGGATAAAGAAATTAACGCTCTTCTTTACTAGCCGCCGGTACTTAGCACGGGTAATACTATCGGGCCGGGTTCTAGTTTCTATAACCTAAGTAAGTTACTAAGAGCTTTTAGAGTATTAGTCCCCGGGATATCGTGTTTTCTAGATTTTAACTAGATAGGTGTCGACCGGCTCCGGGTACCTAAATAGCTTATTATTAATTATCCGGTCGACTTTGTCTTCGTTACCGTCTATAGGTTCCTAAGGTATAGAGGGCCTACGAGATAGGGCATCTAGGCTAGTATGCCTAGTTCCCGTAACGTGCTTCACTTCGAACGTAAATAGCCTAATCTATGCAACCTACCGGGCTATTACCGAGTTAGGTAGGTCCGAAGCCGGCCGGTTAAGCTGCTATATAAGTGTCTTAGTATTAACCTTAAGGACAAAATTAACGCTAGTAACATATCTCTAGATCTTCTTAAGCCCGTTAAGGACCCTAAGGCATTCCCGCTTACTAGCATTATATCTAGATTCTAATACGTTCTAGATTCTACTCTTATACCGTACCGTATAACGCCGTCGGGTACTATCTATTAATTCTTAAGAAACGATACATCCCTATCTAGTGCCGCTAGCATTAACTAAGATAAAGATAGACCTAGTACTAGGTAAGTAGTAGAGGGTAACTAAGGCTAGAGCCTACATAAGATATCTAGTAACCTCTTCTTTTAAGAACTGCTTATTTTCTATCTAGGTAAACTCGGCATCCTTCTTTAGTAGCTTATACATTAGTCGAGCGATAATAACGAACTAGGGGATCTATATCCGGAAGTATATACATAGCCCTACATAGGTGCGGACCTCCTTAATATAGGTAGGCGTAGGCTAATCTAGGATCTTAGCTATAACCTTTAGGTTAGGATAGCAACTATCCGGCCTAGTAACGTACCTAACGATCTTAAGCTTTTCGTATAACTATTAGGATTTGCCTCTAGTAACTACCGTACTAGCTCTTTCTAAGTTAGTAAGAACTAGATCTAGGGAAACAATATGCTTAACGACCTATTTCCTTAACCTAGGCTCTACCTCTATATTCCTATAGTCCTTAGTTAGTCCCTTAATACCGATGTTATTAAGAAACGGCTTCGCTCGATACGAGATATAATTAAGTAGAATATTTGTTACCGTACGTATAAACTAAGCAACTAAATTAGTAGCTCCTTAAGGTAGAGTCGTATTACGTACTAGGCTAAGAGGGGTTATAAAGGCTATTAAGTCCCGGTAGGACTTATCTAAAGTAATCTAATTATAACCTAAAAATAGGTCTATAAGTAAAGCGACTCGATACCTGGTAAAATCCTCTAAGAAGCTATCCGTGTCCGGTGGAATGTTAGTATCGCGTATAGTAACCTTATTTAGGAGTATAGCTAAATTAATTAACCGATATAGTATATCGCTTCTAGAGGCATTAACCTTCTTTACGACTAGGAACTAGCTATTAGAATATGCCCCTTATAAGTATTCTAGGATGTTGTTCTTAATCCGGGCTCTAATTATGCGCTTAACAATCGCCCTAAGACTTAGATGTAACCGGATAGGACGTACCTACTATAGCTTATAAGGGATTGTGTTAATCTTCTAAGGTAGTATAATGTCGTGCCTAATTTGGCTTATGTAGCTAAAATCCTAAGCGAGGACTGCCTCCCGGTTATAGAGTATCTTATCGAATAAGGCCCTTTCTATTAGTAATAGCTTAATGCTAACCTTAATTAAGGTAAGCCGTTCTAGAGTAATCCGGCTACCTCGCTTAATACTTAAGAATTTCTTAGTTAAGTACTTTCCGTTAAACGGACCTTGTCCTTTAGGCATCTTAGACTCTAGGTACAGCGCCCTACGCTTCTATTCTATTTCTCTCTTAACTCGTAATTCTAGGCGTTCGTAAACGCTCGTGTCTACTAGCTTCTTCTTATCCGCCTTACGCTTATACATCGTAAAGACCTACGGCATCCTAATGTTAGCTATATGTTAGCCTACTTATTACTTCCGTGCCTAAGTATTTAATGTAGATTGCCTTAAGATCTCGGAGGGCTAATCCCCTTAAACTAAATAAACGTTAGTAATAGAATCTCCCTTAAACGCGCCTATTCTAATTTCTATAACTCGTTCCTTTATTCTAGCACTCCTAAGCAATCCTAATAAGTGAGCTAAATAGTTACTAGGCGTTAGAGCCTTACCGGGTTCCTATAGATACGTCGTGCCTTCCTATAGATACGTCGTGTCATAGTCGTACCCGTTTTTCTTACTATAGCTATTTGCCGGTCCCGGGACCGGTAAATTAAAGTCCGAGGTTTCTCCGAGATAGTGCGAGAACCTTACTAATTTTATTAAGTCCGGCTTTAGTAAGTCGGTAGGTTAAGCGCCGTAACTTAACCTACCCTTCCATTTCCTAATGCTTTTAATAGTTCTTAAAGGGTCTTGTACCTATCCGAGCTAACTAGGGTAGTAAACATAACACTTTTACCTTTACGGCTAGTAATAGTCCCCTCCTATAAACTATTATCGTAGTTACGGGTAGTAAGCCGCACCTTACGGGCCTACGGACGTCCTAGGATTGTTAGTGAGTTTAGATCCGAGGAGATAAACATGTCTACCTAGTAGTAAACCCTAAATACCTAAATATCTAAATTGCCTATAATATCTTTAAACTAGGCCCGCCCTCTAGCACCTCGAAAGGTAAGCTAAGCACTTAACACTACTAGTAACCTAAACCTATAAGCGTTCCTCTAGCCGATAATATTTACCTCGGAACCCTTATTAATTAGACACCTAATCTAGTTCTTATTTATCCTAAACTCTGCTACTACCTAAGGACTAGGGACTATAGTAAAGTTGTTAAGGACACTAGAGAGCCCGATTTTCTTAACGTCCTTATATAGCTTAGTAGTAGGGACCGTACCTTTAGAGTAAAGTATAGTTAAATACACTCCGACATACTAGGCCTAACTATCTTCGCGGAAGACCTCCTTATTATACTTAGGTTTATCTTTATAGGTAACTACTTATCTAGTGCGAACCTTAGGGTCCTTTCCTATAAGGCGTCGTACTATAGCGAGCTTCTCCTAAAGAGCGGGGGTGTTAGTAACGCGACCGAAGAGGGTAGCCTCGAACTAGCGACTATATCGAAACCAATCCTAGGCATTTATATTAGGAAACGTCGTCTAGAGGATCTAATTAATCTAGTAGATAATACCCTCTTTCTTTATAACCGGGCTATTACTAGCTAAACTATATTGTTAGACGTAGTTATTAATCCTTATAGTCTTAGCATTCTATATACGCTTCCTTTATACGAAGGGGGCGTTTACGGGACCTATAGGCATATCCTTAGGCAGTTCTTTATTAGCATCGTTCCTTAGTTTATTTACTTAGGCATTATTTCCCCTTCCTAGGGTTACCCCGGATTTAGCTAATAATTAAGTTTCGCTTATTTAAGCACTAACTTCGTTAATTATTTTAACCTCCTACTAGTTAATCTTAGCTTACCGGATCTCCTATTCTAATTGTAGGCGAACTTTCTTAGTAGCCTTAGCTTGGGCTCGTAGATCCTAGGCTAAGGACCGGGTCCTCGGGTGCGGATTCTTTAGAATGCCTACGGGTACCTTCCCTTTCACTTTATTAGACTACATAGGATAGGCAGATACCTCGTTAAGCTCGCCTAAGTTAATCGCCTACTCCGCTTTACTTTCTCCGAATAAGACCTAATATGTCCTAGTAGCCTTCTCCGTTTAGCTAGACCGTACGTCCTAAGGGCTATACTCTATTAAATGCCTAAAGTTAGGAGGGGGCTTAGAATAATTAGGAGGCGTAACCTTTATTACCCTAGTATAGTCCCTACCTATCTATTGCTTACGTAGTACGGGAATTTTATACTAGTTATTAAACTCGATCGGCCTATAATGTTCTTTAAGTAGAGGGAGTATATAGAGCAGTTTCGGTTTACTATAGTCCCTCCGAAAGTTGAATTTAGTAGGACGCGGATCGCCTTCTTTCCCTAGATACTACTAGTTGTTCGGGGCGAGGTATACGTAGCCCCGGGATATTAAGGACCTTATCGCCCTACAATTACTAGCCTAGTGCTTCGAACTACTACAGTTGTAGCAATAGCTATCTATCGCTTTAGACTATTCGCGATTCTAGGATAGGGGACGCTACATTACGTAAACCTACAGTTTAGTATCTAGGTCGTACCTCTCCGGTTATATAGAGCGTTAATTCTCGCTCGGGTAGAAGGTACCCGCGTCCGCGACGCGACCGCGCTAGTATATACGTATACTCATTTTAGCTACCTTCTAGATTAGGTCATTATTAATAATAGTCCTAGAGGTAGCCTTCTTAAGCGTGTTAATCTTAGGCTTAAGGCGCGGCATTTGCTTTACGACTAAGCGGTATAGCTAAGGTAAAGTAAGAGGGAAATCTATATATATAGCTTTCTATCCCTCCTTACTATCTACGATACTAGTAGCTTTATCGAGAATCCTCTAAAAGTCCCTAAACTTCTTAGGTTACTTTAGGTAAAGCCCGCAAGCCTTATAGACCGCTTTCGCGACTACCTCTAGTAATCCCTAAAGGAGGAGGCTATTAGGTTTAGTATAACCTAATAATATCACAAGTTAAGAAGATAAGCTTAATCGGGCTTATTCTCGGCCGATAGAAAGTCGAGGGAGAGTAATAAAGCAGTAGCTGTCTTGTCTCGTAAAGACTAAGTAGTAGTGAGGTAGAGGTTAGGTTATAGTGTATTCTAAACAGTGATATTAAACAGTAAGTTGAACGCCTCGCAACTATAGGGGGTTCTTAGCGTTCCTAAATATAAAGGAGATTCGTAGATCTCGGTAATTAGTCTAATTATTCTAAGCATAAGTAGTCTAATTAGTCTAAGTATAAGCAGTCTAATCGCTCTAAGTTCAAGCGCTTAGGTAGGATGAGTTACGTGTTTATCTTATCGTTATAATTCTAGGGTCTATAGGAATTATTCCGTAACACTATCCCCTTCTTAGCCTAGCTTCGTCCCGAAGCTTCTTAAGCCGTTATCGTTTCTTATAGTAATAGTTAACTATGTCTTCTTCCTCCTATAAACGCCGTTAACGACTTACTTAGGATACCGAGGTTTCTAGTATCGAAATAGCTCTATACACGAATTGTTAGAAGTCTCGATCCTCGGGCGTAGTAGTAAAGTGTATCGTAGGTTCTCGGTCCGGAAAGTGTTCGGCCTATATTCGAAAAGGCTATAAGGATTGCGACGTGCGTCTTTCTCGTCCGGAGTAGGAACGTCTTCGCGATTCGCGCGATAATCTTAAGCTAGAGCTTAAGAGGATTAAAGAGGAGGAGGTATAGCTAAAGATAAGTAAGATCCGTCTTCTGAAACAGCTACGATTAGCTAAGCGTCGCACCGACGATGCCGTCGCTAAGGAGTTAGAGGAGCTCGAGGAGGAAGAGGCGCGCGAGGAGCTAGCGTCTCTTAAGCGGGCGTCGGGGGTAGAGGTGTCGCCTTCGCTAGTTTCTTTTTCGGATATCCTAGAGATGCCCGTAAATAACTAGGCGGCGCTTTCTAGAGCGGAGCCTTAGGGCGAGTCCCTAGGGGTAGAGACTTATTAGGGTATTTATTCGTAAGTCGTGTCCCTATTCTTATTAATCGGCTAGGTAGCTTAGTAGTAGAGCGTAAGCTATCTATACTCTTAAGGTCGTAGGTTCGATTCCTACCCTAGTCGCTCGTTAGCCGAGAGATCCATTGTTATTAGTTATATCGGCGGACCTATTTTTAGTATTGTCGGATCTTTTACTAACAGTTTTGTAGGTTTTGTTTTAGTTCCTAGGTATTTTCTAATTCGTCGTATTCTTTCCACTTAACAAGGTATCGCTAACCTTTCTTATCTAGGATTCTTTCGACTTTAAATTCGTTTTCTACTTCTAGCTCGAAATAGAAGCTTTCCTAGTAGGGTGTTTTAGCGTCTACGGGTTCTAACTTAGAGATATAGTAGACTAGGTAGATTCTTACGTTAGGTAGTAGCCGTAGACGGTAGTTAACTAGTCCTATAGCTTAGTCGATGAAAAATAGTCCGACCTTAACGTAATCTAGTTTCTTAGTCTATCTTCTTGTTCTTAGGTTTCTCGTAAGGAGATAGACCTTATCCCCCTCTTTTAGTAGAGGTGCTATTTTTCTTATGTCCTACCGTTATTAAGACAGTTTTTATTATACATCTTCGATCGCCTTACGTGTTTCTTTATGCACTTCCTTAAGAGTATCCGTCGTTACGATTGCTCTTTCGGCTTATAGGTAAGATCTAGGTGTTCTAAATAGGTTAGGATCTTTTCTAAAGTTCGCATAAAATAGTATCGTTAAAGTTGTCTCTAATTTGTAGTTGTTTAGTGCAATCTGCGCTATTAGCAGTAATAAAACCTAGTTGTCTTATGCGTAGTTAATATAGTGTCGTAGGTATTGCTTAAGTGTTTAATTTATCCTTTCGGTTTATCCGTCTATCTCTAGATAATATGCTGTTAATAGCTTATATTTGATTTTGATCGTTCCTATAAGCGTCTTCTAGTAGTTCGATGTAAATAACTTGTCTCTATCCGTTATAAACGCTTAAGGGAATCCGTAGTACCGGATAAGTCTATCTAGTACGAGGTATCCGAGCTGCTCTACATTATATGTCTCTAATGTAGGAATGAAGTGTACGTATTTTATAAGTCTATTAACTATAACTAGTATTATGTCGTATAGTTGTTTCGTAACTTAGTCTCTTAACTGTAGGAGTTTCGTAATAAAGTCTATTATAACTTCGTCCTATAGTTTTGTCGGTAGTGTCCTAAACTATAGGTAACTGTATTTTGCATGTCTCGTAGCCTTGCTTCGTTAGTAGTGTACGTATTATTTAATGTAGCGTAATACCTTAAGTCTTATCTATAGAAATGAGAAACTGCGTTATATTAGGTCTATTGTCTTTAAAGTTCTAGGATGTCTATAAGTTAGTCCGTCGTAGTGTTATCGTATGTATTCTTCTTCTCGATCCTTTAGTACTTAGTATTTTCCTTACGATATAGGGAATTGTTCGTCCTTATCGCCTAATATCCGTACGATATTATTAAATTCTCTTATATTAGCGCTAAGACTTCCGTCGGGGTTCGTCTTTAGTACTTTATGTTACACTAGTTCCTTTCCTTCTATATAGTCGCTTCTTCGGCTTAGCGCGTCGGCGCGGCCGTTCTCTCTTCCTAGAGTATATTTAATTTCGAACTTATACTGTCCTAGCAGCTCCAACTAGCGGGCTTGCCTTCGGGTAAGTTCCTTCGTCGTCGTAAAGTACGTAAGATTCTTATAGTTAGAAAGAATCGTTAACTTCGGTAGGCCCTCGACATATACTCTCTAATGTTGTATAGTAGTAACAATAGCTAGAAGCTCTTTATTATAGATGTCGTAGTTCTGTTCCGCTATAGTCATTTTCCGGGAGTAATAGGCTACTAGGTGTCTCTACCTATCGTGTGTCTATGTTAAACACGCGCCTATTGCTATATTAGACGCATCGGTCTCGATGTGGACTTCCTTACTACTATCGAATAGTCGAAGCGTAGGGGCTAAAGCGCATTATTCCTTAAGTTTCTTAAATGCTTTAATCTGTTCCTTTCCCTATTTCTAAGTAACGTCCTTTCTTATAAGTATCGTTATTGGTACTGCTATCTTTAAGTAATCCTTAATGAATTTCCGGTTGTAGTTTGCTAGTCTAAGGAATAACTATACGTCCTTAACTGTTTTCGGTTCTAGCTACTCTCTAATTAACTATGTCTTCGTAGGGTCGATTGTTATCCCTATAGTACTAATAATAAAGCCTAAGAATTTAACTTCTTTCTTATAGAATTCGCATTTCTCGGGTACTGTCTTAAATCCTAAACGCGTAAGTCGTTCGAATACGTCCTAGACTTACTTTATGTAATTCTAAAGGGATCCTTTCGTATAGACTAATATGTCGTCTATATAAGCGATAACGTATATGTCGAGTAGGTGTCCAAGTGTTTCGTTAACAAGGTCCTAATAGGATGCGGGTACGTTAGTTAATCCTATTAGTATAACTAAGAATTTATAAAGTCCGTATCTTGTTCTAAAAGCGGTTTTCTATTCTTCTCCTTCTACTATCCGTATAGCGTAGAAGGCATCTCGTAGGTTAATCTTCGTATACTAGTCTAATCCGGTTAATCTATCTTATGCTTCTTCGATATTAGGTAGCGGGTATCGGTTCTTAATCGTAATCTCGTTTAACTTCCTATAGTCTTATACGAGTCGTAACTTCCCGTTTACTTTTAGAACGAACATATATAGAGTTCCTACACTTAAGGTGGATCTTCTTATCTATCCTTTAGCTAGCTTCTCCTTTAGCTATTCTCGTAGGGTCTATAGCTCTTTCTTAGACATTTAATATAGGGGTCCCTATAGAGGCTCTTTCCCTAGCTAAATGTTTATCTTATAATCCTATAGTTAGTACTTAGGTAAGGTATCCTTACCTCTTTCCTCTTTAAAGAGTCGCGACTACTTGCGATACTCTTTAGGAATACTTAACTCTAAGATGTTAGTATTCTTCGATAGTACGTTACTTCTATTACTTCTAGTAACTTCGTAACCCGGCGGCCCTACGCTAGTGTCTATCCCGGTCGAAGGTAGTTCTTCTATCCTTCTAGTCGGCGTAAGCTATATCTCGTTTAGCTGTTTCCTTGCCTTATCTACTAGTAAACGCTACTACTACGTAGGCTAAATGTCGACAACGCAATCGCATTCCCTAAATGTAAGTACTCCTCTTCTCTAGTCGATTACTAGATTATGCTTTCTTAACTAAGGCATACCTAATACTATATTATAACTGGCTATATTAGTAACATCTAAGGTAATATTCTCGTAGTGCTGTTAGATAGCTAGTAGTAATAGTATCGTCTCCCATTCTACGCTAGGTAACGATAATCCGTTTACCGCGATTAACTCGTAACCCTATTTCTTCTTTAGGGTAGCTAACCCGTTTCTTCTTATAAAAGACTCGGAGATAAAGTTCCCCGCTGCTCCTAAGTCGATTATAACACTAGTCTTGTGTCCGTTAACGATTACTTGTGTCTAGAAAACTGTGTTTAATGTCGATGCGTAAGCCTAAGTATTATATAACTCCCTCCGGTCGCTTATTCCTAGGGAGCTAATCCTTTTCCCGAATAGTATATAGTTCGCTATACTTCGTACCTAGAGGCTTCGGCTAGAACCTATAGCCCGTTGCCCTATGTCTACACTTATAGTCTATTGCGTTCCTAAATCTTCTACGTTTCTAAGTAGAGTGCGCGTGCGTACTATACTATATTACGTAATTCATTCGATATAAATGTTCCTAACGGTATAAGATATCCGGTTCCTGTTATTCGGCTTCCTATCGGTAGTTGTTCTATAACGGTAGTTGCTAGATTCTCGGTTGTTTCTATAAGTGGGTATCCCTAGGCTATGCCTCGTAGGGTGTCGAGTGTCTTATTAAACTTAATAGAATGTAGCCTCCTTCGTCTACCTATCTTAGGTAGGAATTCCTCGTGCCTTCTTTATAGGTAGATAATTATGTCGTACAGTTTCTTAGGTGCATCTACCGTAAAGGTAAGTTGTTCGTTATCGTCGTTAGTGTCGCTCTCTTCTCCTTCGGAGGAATCTTCTTCGCTTAATTCTTCCGGATCCTATTCTTCCTCGATAGTATCTAGCCCGGTGGTTTCTTAACTTTCTTCCTATAGTTCTAGTAACTATAATCCGTTCCATCCTAGGTCCTGATTTTCTTTATCGCTTCTATCTTCGTTAAAGTAGGATTTATCGATGTCTACTTCTCGGAGCGTAGCGTCTTACCTATGCGTCGCTCCTAGGGTTCCTCGTAGTTGCTAAGGCTAATACCCTACGCCTAACTTCGCGGCATAGTAGATTTAACACGAGTCTTAGTAACAGAATCGCTAATAAAGGCTTCTATAACTATTTCGAGATTCGGATTCGATCTCGTAGTCGACTCTTCGTGTTATTATGTTAAACTGTCGTAGTTGGTTCTTCGTATTAAATAGAATAACTACTATTTACTGCCTATAGTATCCTCCTCGTCCTTCTAAGGGGTCTAGGAGAGGCGTCGTGCTTCTATTACTAGCTCTCTCCTCTACTCTCCGAGTATAGTCGGTATCTCCTCGAGATCTAACGCTACTCTTAGATTTACTAGTTCGGGGTTGCATTATATTAAACTGCTCGCAGCGCACTATATTCTTACCGCGGCAATCCCGTGCTATGTAGCCTTCTTTACTATAGGCATAACATGTAAGTTTTCCTTTTCCTTTAAAGGGCTTTCCGTAGCCCCTACTCTTATCGATCCTCCGTCCTCGTTAGGTAACGTCTAGTTCCATTAGCTATGGTCTATAGTAGGGCTAGCTTTATCGTGAGAATTCTCCCTTCGTAACGTATCCTCCTAAGGGTCTACGGTCCGGAGCATATCCTACTATTCCTCCTACTTTAGAGTCGTATTTCTTCTCCTAGTATCGTTCCTAGAGCTAGTTATCGATGTTGATCGACGCCTTTATTAGCTCTTCGAGGTTAGTAATCTATCCCCCGTATCTTATTAACTCGTCCTTAACGGAGTCCTTAAGTCTACGTCGGAACATAGTTATTAACGCCGTCTAGTCCTATCTAGTAATTTGTCCGTATTCTTCGAATTTGGCGGCATACTCTAAAGTAGACGTCTTCTACTTTAGGTGTTAAATAATTCGTATAGCCTGTTAGACTTCGTTCGAGGTTCTAAAGATTAATTTCATCTTCTCTTTAAAAAGGGTATAGCTCCTAAACATTCTAGTAGGGTCTAATCGTCCTATACCTTTAAGGTATTCCTTAAGGTAGGGTTTAATCTAGTTCTGCGCACTTCCACGAAGGTACGTAATAGCGAAGATAGTTCTTTTATCGGCATCGACTAGGTTAAACATAAGGTATATATCTATCTAATTAATCCAGTCGTCGAACTTAGCTCTATCTCTATAGAAGAGGTCTAGCTTAGTAGCCTTAACGTCGTTCTTCCTTAGAGTAGGCTCGTTATCGTTATTAGACTTATCGTCCTTCGTAGTAGTAGTCTATTATGGTGGCGCACGGCGGATGCTTCCTACTTCGCTAGGGGCGGGTGTTCCCCTACTAGCTGCTTAAGTAGCGCTTATCCTAAGGGCGTTTAAAGTGTTATTGTCTCGTTCTAGGGCTAGTCTTAAAAGAGAGATAAGTTAAGTTACGTGGCGGTATTATTCTTTAGAGAGGCTAAAGCAAGCTAAGCGAAGATAAATAATAGGAATAAGAGTTGTATTCCAATTAGTGAGATAGTAATATAAGTTGAACGCATTAGAACTATAAGGGTTTCTAGCGTTCCTAAATACAAAGGAGATAGAGCGTTTGCTCTCCGTACTCTCTATGCTCTCTATGCTCTCTCGAGATTACCGAGATCAACGAGGTTAAGGAGATCACTTTAGTTGCTCTCTCGGTTCCTTGGTTTTATTCCTGCGGGCGAGAGAGCACTTCTCGGGCGGAAGCGCCTACCAATTGTAGAGGTCTAATTAGTTAGCTTCCTTCAGCCCCAGATCAGAACCGTAACAGTAGTCTTATTCTAGGCATTCTTAGTCGTATCTTAGGGTTGTTTATAAGCTGCCCTATTTAGAGTATACTTTAGATTAACCTAGTCTAGGTTATAGATAATATATCTAACTAGATCCTTCTCTAGTAGTACGCTAATTAGTATAGATTTCTATACCTAAAACTATACGCCTTTTCTAAGTACCTAGTTATCCTTAGTAGACCTTACTAGGTTACTAGAGGTATTGTTTCTAAACTCTATATCTAGTCTAGCTCTTTTAGATACTATACTACGGTAATAATGCTTAGTACCGATGTCCTATAGTAGTTCTTAAATCGATTAGATAGTTATCCGTAAAATAGATATAGGGTCGGGTCTACTAGTAAGGCAAGCTAATCCTTAATAGAGCTTCGATAACAATTTAGGTTTTAGAATAAATAGGCAGAGGAGCACTCGGGCTTATAACCTATTATAAATAGTTATTTAACGAGTATAAGCTTCTAGATTAAAACAATAGGGTAGATTAGTAACCCTTATAAATTGCTATAGGGTATAAGACTATCTAGCTACAGAAACAGTGTAATATAGTATATGTGTGCCAAGTCCTAACTAACACAGCCATTAGTCACCTGATTCACAACAATTGACAGGCGTTTTATGCGGCGCTAGAACTAAAGTGGAGACTGCATGCCTGCTCGGCGCTTACAGCCGCGATGTCAGTTTATACATGTATATACTCTCGTACCTGGCGGTCCCGAAGCAGATCAGGAGTCATCAGCTTGGAACGGGTATGGACTGGACTGAGAGGGGCTTTATGATGCGCCTACGGCGTTGAGGCCGGCGGATGTGGTAGCGAAGCCGACAATGTCGGCGGCGCAGGCAACGTATACAAGTGCAGGTTCAGTGGTTGTGTCGAGCTTCCCGGAGGAGACGAAGGCGCAATTCACGGCGTATGTTGAAGCTACTCATCAGAGCACCGTGCGGTCGATGATTGCGTCTCAAAGCTCGGGCGGGATCTCTTCTGGCTGAGCCCATTAAAGCATCTCGATCGTCTGGCTCGCCGAGAGCATTGGTGAAGCCATTTGTATCGAGTCTGCCAGCTGTTGTGATTGCTCCTCAATCGAGCGAAGAAGCTATATAGCCAACGAGTCGAACGATGGCTCCATCGAGTGTGGACCTTCCCGCCAACAGCGCTGTTCAATCTATACAGGCCAGTCCGGATGATGGTGTACACTCGCCTACAAAGAGTAAGGTTGAAGTCATCGCTATATCTTTCACTTTCGGATCGAAGACGTTAGGCACTTTAGGGAGCAGTCGTTGGGAGCCAGACGATGACTGCAGGCGTAAGTCCATTAAGCCTGGACGGTGGAATTGTCAGCATGGCGCCCAAAAATGATCTCGTTATTAACGAGCAGAGTGCTGCGCCAGCATTCGGTCCAACAATATCGACAAAAATGTCCATTCTTGGCTCCAAGACACACACCGCTGCTCGACATAGGCCGACAGGCGAAGCCGTGACTGCCGGAGCAAGCGCTCGCATTCTCGAAAGGGGCATTGTGAGCTTAGCTCCGAAAAATGGTCTGATCTTGGCGGACGACATGACGGCTTCTGGGCCTAACGCTAATGCGAACACGGTAGCAGGCCCAGCGCATCCGCAACCACCAAAGCCTCGTCCCTGGACCCAAAACGGAGTATGCAGTCCTTATGGAAACACGTTCTCCATAGGCCAGGCCGTTAGCGTGCCTGGTGGCAAAGTCAGCTTCGATATTGTTAGTGACCTTGTGTTGCTCGCGAATGCAGTCACATATACCACCCGAAAGTGCACTGCGTCTGAATGGCCACAACGAACACAACAAGTATGAGCACGACCTCAACAAGTTTAGTCGTGCCTTTGGGCCCGATAGCAGGCGCAACGACAGGTCAAACGACGACTTCCACGGCATCCAACTGTGCTGCCTTTGGGCTTGAAAGAAAAGACTTGTTGGCTGTCGTGCTATTGTTCGCGATGGGGACATGATGACGAAGACGTGTTTGTCGTAAGCTTGTCACCTCCCACGCATACCTTCATATGCATGCGCAGCGTTGGAGATTTCGAAGTGCATACATATACCTTGACAGCTCTTGTCGCAAGTAGAGCAGGATCTTCAGGTCGACTGCGGAGCCAGAGTGCAGCACAACAAGCACTTTTCAAACAATGTGTGCACGCATGACGGCACAAGTTATGCGCTGACACGCAGCACAACGTCTTACCGCGACCAGTGTTAAGACTTTTCTTCTCCGCCCGCGCCACAAGATGTTCGCCATGTAGGACGATGGTGCACGGTCAGGTGTCGGCGAGAGAGGTCACAATGTCGCTGTGTATGTACTGTATGTAGCTGCGGGTCAACGATGACGTGTTCTGACTTGGGCGTCTCGGGATTGCTCTTTGCGCATATTGCGTCGGTGCTCACGTGGTGGGGAAGGGTTCTTCTTCTCGGCTAACTAAGTTGCAGACATCCAGCAGATGCCCGGCCCGAGATGTTTCGTAGGTGGGGCACATCTGTTGGGTGGTCGACAAAGTTGATGCTCTGCGATGTCGCTTACAGTATTGCGGGATGAAGACTGCTTTTCGTGAGCCGAAGACTGTTTGATTGCAGTCTTTGTTTGGACCCGTACTAAGACTCGGCGTGGTCAGGTGCAATGATCGGATCCTTGTACAGCAGAGAAGACGAAGACGGGTGCGGGTGCTATGAGGAGGTGCTATGCTAGCTCTGTATAGCCATGGCCGAGCCCTCGACCATCGATAAGCTCCGCGAGGCTGGACCTGTGGGGAGGGTTGTGACAAGGCAGGTGTCGGAAGACAGCCACGAGCCCCCGGCGACGGACACAGTGAAATGATAATGATGATGATGATGATGATGATGATGAGGATGCTTATCGACGAGCGCATTGTACTGTAGTGGCTGTCAGTGCTGTCCTCGCCGTCCAGGACTGTCCAGGAGTGCCTCATTTTAGAAAAGGGTCGCACTAATGCAGGTCCGCGACGCTACGCAGGCACATTGTCGGCATGGCGTGTTTTGTACCGCCGTCTGTGCGGCACATCTTCATTCCATCAGCGCCCTGTTCCTGTCGTCGTCGACTCGCACGGCTACCGTTCGTCTCCTGCCTTCTGTCGTTGCCCTCAGCATCAGTCACTCCTTCACCACGCTCGTTACCTCGTCAGACTGCTTGTTGTGCGGCCGAGAGCTTCACAACATTCAGTCGTTACATTCGTTTGTTCCTAGCCGCTGCAAGCCACAGTAAACAACCACCAGAGCAGCAAAGCCAAACACCCAACGACAGCTCACTTCGCGCAAGGCACATACCTCCCCATACCTCCCGCGCCCCCCCCCCAGCAGTACACAAGCACAAAGCACGCGCCATTCCACTCAGCACGAGCTTCCCACAATCGACATCACCCGCCGACACTTTACCGACTTCGACGTGGAACGCGATAAGGCTTGTGCTATCTGCACAGTCACCGCGCAGGCGCTCTTCCAGGACACCTCCTCGTCGCAAACTGCGCCAGCGTAGCATGCCAGTATGAAGACGACTTCCGCCACCTTTGCCGCCTTGGCCTTGACCGGCAATGTCGCCGCTTTTTGGCGTATGCCATGTCGCTCGACGACGGGAATCGCTCGGATAGATCCACTTGTTTCCCCAAATGATTTTGCGGATCACTCTCATATCGTTTTCGGTGGTGGCAGTAAGTATTAACCCCGGCACACACATGCTCAACGCCACTGACACGTGAACAGACTTTGGCGTGAATACTACCTATGAGGATCTTGCCCAATGCACAGGCACCCACAATTGCACCTCATGTGGCGTATACGAGGACAAATCGGCCTACTGGACGCCGCCACTTTACTTTAAGCACGAAAACGGCACTGTCGAGATGGTTCCAAATGTTGGTGGTATGCTTGCATACTACCTTTTCTACCTCGACAACGTGGAGCCATTCCCGGAAGGATTTGCCATGATTGCCGGTGACACCAGCTACCGTAACTTTACCGGTCCACAACCGGATGCGGGACTGAGCTCGTGGCCCACCAACCCTACCGACCAGTTCTTCCTGCAACAGCGTGCCATCGGCTTCAACTGCCTCAACTACGCAAAGACACCTGAAGCATCACTTTACCGCCACCAGTTTCCCGAGAAGAGCTACATAGACGCCAACTGCGCTGATGGTATCCGTATGGAAATGGCCTTCCCAAGTTGTGGCAAGAGGGGCGTCAAGACATCCCCTGATCACAAGTCACATGTCGCCTACCCAAGCTTGGTGAAGGAAGGCAACTGCCCAGAAGGCTTCGATGTTCACTACCCATTCCTCTTCTATGAGACCATCTACGCAACCCATAATTTCGCCGGCATGTCGGGTGAATTCCTTGTTTCCACTGGTGACCCAGTCGGTACTAGTTACCACGCCGACTATATTATGGGATGGAAGTCGGCCGATTACCTTGGTAAGGCTATCAAGACTTGCACCAACCAGAGTGGTCAGGTCGAGGATTGCCCGATTTTCACCCTTCAGGACGATGCGGACGCCGCGCAGTGCAAGTTCTCAATGCCGACGCAATTCCAGGATGATGACTGCAAAGGCCCACGCGATGGTCTTCCAGTTGCCGTGCCCATTCAATACGGCCCTGAGCCAGCCACCAAGTACCCAGTTCCAGGCCGCCATGGCAAGGCAACCACCGCCGTTTCCAGCACCTCGGCGCCATCAACATACTCCCAATCTGCTCCTGCATACTCACCTGCCAACTCAGGGGAGACGAAGATTGCTGAGGCCGCCATCGTTCAGGGCGCCGCAACTGCCATCAACAGCCTCGTGGGTTACGGCGACTCCAAGCCAACATCTACCAGCTCCAGCTCGAGCTCCCAGATCACCCAGGCCCCAGCATACTCGGCAGCCAGCAAGAACGACGACATTGTTGCCACCAGCTACATCACCGAAAGCAACGAGGTCATCGAAGTCGTCATTGAGGAGGTTGAGATCACCGTCACCGTCACCGCCACCGCTGAGGCTGCGCCAAGTGCAAGCGGCTACGCTGCCTCGGTTGCACCAGCTTATGAGGCTACAACAAAGGCACCAGGTTACAAGCGCCACCTTGAGAAGCATCAACACCATCACCGCCACGCGCCTCATTAGCCAGCACACACAGCAATGTTACCTCAGATACCCAAGTAAGCGGCATACATGCATCGAAGGCGCATGCATGCAGTTTAGGCCACGTGACCTTTTTTCCTTAGACTCGAGTTTGGACACGTAAGCGAGGAAGTAACATGGTCGGCGATACTACCTGGAAGGCTCGGGCTGGACCTGTGCGGTTGTAACATACTCCTCGAGATTCATGGTGCGATGAGCTCGGCTTTCGATCAAATAATAGGACAGGCGAACGATCAATTGATCGTTAGGTGGCTCGCTAATCGCAGCACCTTCTTTTACGGCCTGACCCACTTTAGCACGGAATATGTGTTGTGGTTCAATTCTCAGCAAGTCCCAAGTTTCGGTCTCAATAGTCTCGTATGCATATTGTAGGCAGCAGCTGTAGGTATGTCTCATTCACTCGGCCAGAGACATGATCGGTTGCGACAGCAAACATTCGACGATGAACTCATCTATGGCTCGGCCGTTGACTCCATCCACACAACACTGCTAAATGCTACAGTTGCTCTAACAACTACTACCAGATTGCCTTGTCAACATGGGCGCTCCGCTCCACCTTACCAACAACTCGCAGTCGACCACAAAGACTTCAACCAACAGTGCCCCGTCGCAAACGGCACGAGAAGATGCCGCAACATGCGCTCGTGCGACTACGTCAGCCACCAGAAGGCCAATCCTAGTGGCTCGAAAGAGGTCGAGTACCTCATCCACAACCTCACAGGTCGTGCTGGCGAAGTCAAGGCCGGGACAAGGAAGCAGATGACAAGACGTCTGCATGAGCTAAGCGAATGCTCGAAGCATCAGGATGCAGCAGTAATGGAGGACAGCGTGAGGAAGACCTTGGAGCAGCTGGAGAGGGCAGACAAATTTATTGCTATGGCGAGTGGCTTATCTGATGTCGGATCGCTCGAAACACATGCTGCTCCTATCGTTCACCGCCCTGAGACACCAATTTTCGCCATCAGTGGACTTCCTACACCACCAGCGAGCGCTCGAACCTCTTTGGAATCCGCTGAAGCGGCCCCTCGTCCTTCGACCGCCGAACAAACCCACACCTTCTGGGGCGTGCCAGCTCACAGCACTCCTCCTCCTCCTCCTCCTCAATCAAGTGGCATCAAACCTGAACCACCCCAAACACCACCCAACATCCACCACCAGCCAATCTCTCACCCATGCTCGCCACCACCAGCACCCGCACCACGCCGCCGCACCACAGGCCCATTCATCCGCACCCTTCTCGACCCAATCCCCGCAGTCCCAACGCAGATCCCGGCCACCACCACACCCTGTCTCACTCGGATCCAACAGCTCGAAGCAGAAAATGTCCAACTGCGCGAGGAACTCGCTCAAGCCAACCGCAGAGCTGAGACCGAGCGAGACATTGCCAAGGCGGCACGGCGTGCGGCGAGCAAGTGGAAGGCGCATTATGAGCGCTACAAGGGTGAGGTTTGAGCTTTTTTTAGACAGAGTTGGAGGATTGGGAATCGGGAGTTGTGGGGTGGAGGGCCGGCTGGAGGGGGAGGATATGAGCAAGGTGATGATGGGTATGGAAGTGAGTAGTCAGGAGGAGTAGAAAGGAGTTGCGATGATGATGATGGAGTGGCTGGGAAGGAGTCATGACGGCTTGCTTGGGTTTCGTATGACATGCATGTTTCGTTTCGTTTTCGTTTCCGTTTCGTTTCGTATCCATCTCCACCACGCTCGCGCTCGCGCTCGCCTCCCGAAACGAATAGTTCTAGAGAAGAAAGTCTATCGCATCTCCCGATTACATCACGATATACCTCAACAACGAACCATGATGACATCCAAAGTGCGATCCCGCAAACAGCCCATCACCACCACACCAACGATGAATCCCTAATAAACCATCACCACCACCACACCCTGCACCTTCTTATCCTCACATCCCCTCCTCTCCAGATCAGCATCCCGTCCGTCCACTTCCTCCATATATATGCCCCATCCAAATCCACCGGCACCTCCCTCCCTCCCGAAGTCCCTCCAACCACAACCGCCACAACCCACCGGCGCTAAATCTCTAAACCGCAAGATAGCGCGCCTACAGCAGGAGCAGGCGTTCAGCAAACCAAAAGCTCGCCCGGACCGGACGCGGCAGGAGCTCTTACAAGCTCAAAACACCGCCGGAGCCATGACCGAGAGAATTCGAAGTTTCTGATCGTGCCGCATCAGCATGGCAAATACCCTCGAAGCGCGGACGAGTGGCTTGGAGTGTGTGGCGACGGTCGGTGTTGGAGCTAGAGAAGCGGCGAGAGCAAGGAACGAGAGTGAGAAAGCTTATCTGGAAACTGGGAGCCGTTCTACGAGGGGGAAGGAAGTGATAGAATCTGCATTATTATTGTTGAAACGATATCTACACCTGCTGTGGGACATTTCTACGACTATCACCGTGTTCTGGGTAGGAGAAATGTCGCCCGAATACCGCTCGCCGCCTTCGTATCAGTCCTGTGATCCTGCCAAGCCGGACCATGATACAAGGTGAGAGATATCTCCAGGATTCCTTCACGGTGCACATCCGTGGCACAGCCACCACCTTCCACGTCGGATTTCTGGCCGAGAAGGTCATGCACATGCCACCACCAAACCCTTCATACTTTCACTTTCATGCGCTGAAGTCTCCTCTCCGGGGACGTGCCGTTCCTCCTCCTGCTCGACAATCGTCGTGACGTGTATCCCCGGAATAGCCTGCGTGCGATTCGCACAAAAGCCTCTCGTAATCTCCCTCGTCGGGCTGCCTCCATCTCTTTCACTTTGTGTACTCTGACTACCGCCTTGTTCAAAATCTTTCAGCTCTTTCGCTTTCATGCTGCCGAATCGTCCTGCGAATCTTGAGGGCCTGCCTGCAGATTTAATGTGGCTGTCGGTCTGGCTGTGGTCCGCGGTGCAGCTCGCGTGGGACTTGCCAGGATTCCCGAGCTCTAAAGGGGTCATGTGTCGTGAGCTGTAGCCGGAATTCTTGAAGATGGCTGGGCAGTAGCGGGAGATGCAGCCCTTAAGGGTGGGAAGGCAACTGCACAATATGCCGACGTTGACCTCCATGGAGGACCAGAGTGCTGCCAGAGGATTGTCCCAGCTGATGTCGGATGTTTTCGAGATGGCGTACAAGCCAGACAGGCGAAGGATGGAGCATAAACAGGTCACACCTGCACGACGGTCAGCCTGGAGCACATCTAACCACGATCTCTCAAAGCTCACCTCCGAGGCCGAAAACTGCCATGAGTATGTGCTTCTGTCTCTTTGGCAGATTCAAGCTCTTGAGTACTGGCAAGGGAAGTATAGCTGTGCAGATGTCGGTGATGATATTGACTGCTGCATTCGAGAACCTGTCGTGCATCAGTATGTATTTCAAAGTATACTTCACTGACCTTATCACGCACCATACGGCCAATCGATCCAAGCAGAACCTGGGCATCTCCGGGTGCCAGAAGGATTGTATCGGCCAGCATGCAAAGAGCGCACTGAAGAATGCCCACAAAGTCCAGCCTACAATGACGGCCATCAACGTGAAGCATGCTGTGCGGAATGTCCGGTGGGGAAAGATGCGCAAATACTGCAGCAGAATCGATAGCTTGGCAAAGCATAGTGCGAGATAGTAGATCCAAACAGAAGCCCAAAACCATATCAAGGACCAGACGTTCTCATGATCAGTCAAGCTGGCTGCGTGTCGTCCCATGCCATACTTCACTGCATTTTCGTTAATGCTCTGACTTCCGGCCAGAACAATTTGCATCAACCGTACCTTGTAGACACATAGTCATGGTCAGAACGAGAGACAGTACGACGGCGATGGATATGATCAGGTCGTCGAGACCGGCATTTCGGACGATGCCGAAGCGCGTGATGAGTCGTAGTGAGGTCGCGATGAGGGCCAGTATGGTGAAAGATATCGTGACACCCACGACGGCACTCCCAGGCGCGTGGCCGCTCGCCGCCATGTCTGTTGCTGATTGCCACGATCCGGAGACGAAGTGGCTTTGTCGAGTACCCAAAGCTCGAGCTGTTCACGAATTGGACTTGACCACCATGCCTACAGACGAGGTCGGCAAGCACAAGCAGGGAGGTCGACTTCGAGGACGGCACTCCACATGGATAGTGACAGGCCAAGCGTGCCCCAGGTCAGCAACGATCATGAAAAGGCCCTAAGGCAGGGAGAAACCAAGAAGGAAGCGGCTAACGATCGACAAACAGACGCATGGCCTTGATGAAATGCAGGCAATACCCACGTTTTCCAGGGTATGCGAAGTGATGAAAGATCGGGATACGCATGTCGAGACGTGGTTGTGCTGCCACAAGAGGAGGACAGGGCGGGTGATGAGGGGGGGAAAGTCGGAAAGTGGATCGATGTGGCATGAGAAGCTGGCGGCCGAGCATGGCTGAACAAGCACAGAGAAGTACTTGCGAGTCGTGCTGTGATTTTCTGGTTGATTTGACGAAGAGAAGACGTAGGACGACGGGTGGAGGCTTAATCGGGTCTGAGGTTGATGGGTCTTCTGCGCTAGAAGGTTTAGCTGCAGATGTCACTGTGCCACTGCACGCGAGATTCTTCCGGGCCGCCTTTTGGTCTGACGCAGCAGCGATGAACGGGTAACTACTGTCGAGTGGAATTCGGTCGCATGTACTGGTGGCGCTGCACCGGCATGAGTTGCGTGTAAACAAGGCTTTTCATGCGTACAGTACGGTAGGACTCGTGGTGTGTGCCGTCGGAAAATTGCTGGCAGACGACCTGCGCGCACTCCGGTAGTACAGCTTCATGCAGTACGGAAGCATCCAAATAATCGCGCATACTGTACGACGAGCCCTGAAACCGTTGCAAGCGCGCGTCCGAAAGAGTCCAGAGGGAGGAATGCTCACACAGAATCAGCTGGGGGCGTCCAGTCTCGTGCCCATTGGTGGCATCTCATCTTAGCAGCAGCATCAGCGAAGAGGCCCGCCGGGCCCCATAGCCTGACGACTCGCCAGTGTGAATGTGGATCACGCAGTCAGTCTGTCGCCACAATGGAGAAGTGGAGGCCCATGTCGTGCAAAGCTCGTCCATCGCTCGGAGAATGCGATGGGAGGGCTGCAAGTGACAAGAAAGCTGGTGATGGCCATGTAAATTGTAGTAGAGAAGACACGACTCAGAACAAGCTTCAGCCCATTCGGCAAGATCCGACGACCGCTGTTCCGACTCCTCAAGCAACGTATAGCTCTAGCTGTACCGTAAACGTGCAGCATAGTATAGTGCATGTAGTCCACCCACACCACGACAGCAAGTCTGTCACCAACACCACCCAGCATGCACTCCAGCTTTGCGCGTATCCAGAATGTCTTCGGGTTCTTCACCTCCGTCGCCTTCGCCGTAGCAGCCGCCATCGCCCTCAGCGTCCTCCTAAGCCCACAAGCTCCCACTGCAAGCCTCGAGCTCAACAACGTGAAAGTGTAAGCTCATGGCCACAGTACACATGAACCGCTGCAACATCCGTCTGACGATCCCTCACAGAGCCAAAGGCCGCCCCCACTACTACTCGTCGAAACGCGAAGAATACGCACACGTAACCTTCGACCTCACCACCGACCTCACCTCCCTCTTCAACTGGAACACCAAACAAATCTTCCTCTGGGTCGAAGCCTCCTACCCCTCAAAAGATCCCTCCACAATCCCCGCCTCCGAAGCCGTGATCTGGGACGCCATCATCCCCTCCTCCGACGCCCCCTTCCACGAAAACACCTACATCCACCCCACCTCCAAGGAACTCACGGCAAAGGAGAAGAAAGCTCTCAAGGCCAAGGGAGGTGCTTCGTACCCAGCCGGCGGGTCACCAGGCATCGTGCGCCTAGAGGGCCAAAAGCCGAAGTATCAGATTACGGATGCGACGGGGAAGATCGCCGAGAGGGAGAATGTGACCTTGACACTGCACTGGAATGTACAGCCGTGGGTGGGCATGTTAACGTGGACGAACACGAAGACGTATGGGAGGTGGGAAGGGTTGAAGGGAGGCAGGAGTGAGACTTTTGCCTTTCCGCCGTTGAAGGCGAGTGAGACGGTTAAGAAGGAGGATCTGAAGACTGAGACGGGCGCGGAGAAGAATAGAGGGAGTCCTGCGTAGGATGAGACATGACTTGTGGCAGTGATGCCAAGCTTGATCGCTCACACGCTATGCACAACAGCCTTATTGTTCTATAACGGGTCGTCTATTCTATGCTGGCTGTGAGCCCTTCCCTCATGCTCTATGAATTTCATGTCTCAGCGCTCGTGGCCACCTTCCTCGTCCGAGGCTGCTTGTTGAGCGTCACTTGACCGTCCATCGTCCGAGACTGCTTCTCGCCCACTATTTTGCCCCGAAATGGGCATACCACCAGAACTCTGATTCGGTACAAGTCTCGAAAAGTGCTGATCGGTAGCATTGCTGAACAACAGATCGGCAGGCCTTACAGGTGGCGGTGGACCAACCTGGTGCTCTAAAGCTGTCCCTTCGCCCCTTTCATTCGCAGTGCCCAAGGCCTCCTTGCTCTCATTCGCTTTCAAAGTCCGGTAGTTCTCTGCTAGCGAAGCGAGCATTCGTCGTGTATACTCGTCACGCTCTGCGGCAGTCACCTTTGTTGGGTCGTGTGGCACAAGCGCAGCAGATGGCGCAAACGGTACACGATCATCGTCGCTATCAGTAAGGTCATCATTGCTATCAGCAAGATCATCATCGTCAGACAGACCATCGACGCCGTCGGAAATGTCATAATCGCTGTTGGCAAGATCATCATCACTGTTGGCAAGATTATCGTCGCTGCAAGTGAGGTTGTCGTCGCTATCAGGAGCCTATCCTGTTGGAGCAGCTGCCGGTTCGCCAGTCTTCGGCCTCTTGGCTTCACCACCAGCCGACTCTTCCGCTTTGCGCTTTTCGCCCTCGCGCTCGCGTCTCCGACTTTCGCGCTCCTGCTTCTCCTTCTCCTTTCGAAGTGCTTTCGACTCGAATTCGTGCCAGTCGCCTTCAAGATCCGCCAGTTCGACGACTTGCGCAGGCTTCGGCTCTTCAGTGGTGAAGTATGGATGTTCCAGGACGTCAGAAGCGGTCGGTCTGTTATTGGGATCGTACGAGAACATCGCCTCCAGCAGCTCAAAGGCCTCAGGCGAGACTTTGTCCTGGTACTTTTCCTTGAAGGTGGAGGCGCTTCGGTGGGTCGGTCGGAGAAGCTCGTACCATTGCAGCTCAGAGACCCCGGGCCACTCACTGCGCGATGGTGTACCGAGGACCTGGTAGATTTTGTCAAGCTGATTGATCTCACTTCCATCGCCAGGGAAGATGGCATGTCTAGTGAAGATCTCGACGAGGACGCATGCCGCACTCCAGATGTCTACGGCAGGTCCGTATTGTGTCTCACCCAGCAAAAGCTCTGGACTTCGATACCAGATGGTGATAACACGGTTGGTATAGTCCTGTTTCTGTCGCTTCTGATAGAAGCGGGCTAGACCGAAGTCTGCGAACTTGAGAACACCAGAGTTCGAAACCAGAATGTTGGCAGCTTTTATGTCTCGATGGAGAACGCCTCTCTTGTGCAGGTAATCCAAGCCCTCGAACATCTGCTTGGCAAGATCCTTCTTGTGTCCAGCGGAGAGCGCAAAGGTCGGATGGTTGAGGAGGCCAGTAAGATCATGCGACATGTACTCGAAGACCATGAAGCAGTCATTACGCTCGACCATGACTTCAAGTAGAGGCACAACGTTGACGTGATTGAGCGACTGCAGTAGCTTGATCTCGCGAATCGCGGTGACGGGAAACTGTGACACGTTAGCATGATTCAATCAGTGTAGGCAATAAAGCACTGACGCCATCTCGCTCGCCTTCCATACGAATCTTCTTCAAGGCCACCAGCCCACCAGTGTACACGTGGACCGCCTTGTAGACCTTCCCGTATGTGCCTGAGCCGACCACAGAGTCGTTGCCAGTCTTCCTGTAGTATACGCTATCGGACTTCGCATGCTCTTCTGAGAGTTGCGGCTTTGGCTTTATTCGCTTCTTTCTAACCATCTTCTTTTGCGTTCGTGGAGGTGACGGCTGTCGTGGAGGTCCAACTCTAGTGTTGCCCACATAGTTCGAGCTCTTGGGCATATTACTCTGAACAGTGCTCTGAACCAGTGGCGAGATCGTGGAGGGCAACTTCTTCGCGAGGAGAGGTGATGTGTCTGCTTTGCTGGATTTGGAAACGATCGGTGTCTTTTCAGCAGCTGCCATGCTTGCACGCCCCTTAATCGAGAAGCTGATCTTGTTCTTCTCACGTTCCGCCTGCGCCGTCAGCTCTTCTGCAGTCTTCGGCGCGGCAGCAGTGTCTTGTGTTGCCTCGATCTTTCGTCGCTTGCTGGCGCTCTCGTCCTCCGCGCGTAAGTCGGCTGGAGGTCTGAACGGATTGTCGTCGTCTTCCGGATCAGGTGGCGCTATTACTGACTTGAGCTGTGGTGTAGTCGTACTCGATGTGCCTTCTTTTGGCTTGTCGCCGGGTTGGACCAGATGTCCACCCTTCACACCATCGCCAGGAGTCCAGGATAAGTTAGCAAAGTGTGCTCTACCCCCTCGCACCGCCGCGCCACCACGCTGTGGTGGTCTTGGGAAAGGCTCGCGAGCTGGAAAGTTCGGTGATCCGCCATAGTGATTTCCTGATCGTGGTTGATAGTATTGGCCGCCGGGCTGCGATAGCGGCTGTTGATAGCCTTGGTGATAAGGTGATCCGTTGTGCGAATGACCGGACTGTTGATACGCATTGTGGTGATAAGGTGACTGTCCGTGAGGATAACCAACATAGCTGCCACGACCATACATCTCTGTGTCTTTTCCGCGTTCTTCCTGGCGAGAGCGACGACTGTCTCGGCTGGTGGAGCGCTCACGAGAATGATGGTCACGCTTGTGATAAGAGGAGCGATCCTTTCTCAAGCTTTCACGACTCGTCGCTCGGACTGATGAGCCGAGAGGCGAACGTGTGGCTCTGCGACTTCCTCGATCAGTATCTCTGGCCCGCGGCGGTGAACGCCTTGAACCACGCGGATACGCCTCGTCTCGACGCCTTCTTGTATCTCCGTAGGCCCTGTCTATCTGTTTCTCAGCTGGAGGAGATCGCGAGTATCGCCGATCACGACTGCGTCGGCGATGACGATCTGTAGAATCTCCCCTTCTGGGATATCTTTCGGGTGACGTCGGGCGTCTCTGCCTCCGTGAATCAGCACGTCGCTCTGATTCTTGCGACCGCGAGTGGCGGGGGCTGTCTTGCTCGGCTGCCTGTCTTCTGCCTGCCAGTGCGTCTTCGTCCCGTGCAGGCCTCGGCGACCTTGCACCTCTCGCTGCCCTGCTCGATGAGTTACGGCGTCGGGAGGTAGAGGAATGTCCCTCGGGGGTGCGACTTCGATGGCGTTTGTTGTAGTGATGATGGGATGTCGAGGCGGATGGAGAGCGCGAGATGCGACGATTGTGCGGCGTTGGAGATTCGGCGTGTCGGCGGGAAGGTTGATGCTGACGAGAAGCTCGATCTTGCGCTTGGCGGGAACGCCTTCCTCCAGACAAATCTCGTCTTGCAGATATTGGTGAGCGAGAACGTCTCCTACTCCGACTTCTCGCACGATCCCGCTGATGATGATGGCGGTCTGGCGATGGTGATCTTGAGATGGCGTATGTGGAAGAGTGTGGAGGTCGGCCAGCAGCAGCAGTAGCGCTTGGCTTTGAAGTGTCCCGGACGCCTGCAACCTCAGTACTGTCTCCCTCGTGAGTATCTCTGCTGCGACGCCTTGGGTGCTCGTGTCTACTATCTCCCTCCGACCAGCTTTGCTCAGGTTTGTCCAACGATGACCCGTCCATACGGCGAAAGTCAAGGTGCGCCTGTACCAGCGCAAGGGAACTTCAAAGTCTCGGGGAGAAACGACACGCTCCGCAAAATCGGCAAAAGCCAGCCCGAGTAGAATAACGAGGCAACAAAGAACAACACGGCTGAAATACTCAGTGGAGATGGCCAGTGGTGATGATGGAACTGCTGCACGCCCCCAGCGACCCACCTCGCCCTCGAAAGTAGATGTGCTGCAGGCGCAGGTGCCGATCGAGTCCCCGCTCTGCTCTTGGCATGTGAGCCTTCCGGTATGGAACGGTCAGTCAGCTCTGCTCTGCCCAAGATTGTCACTACAGGTCGCAGTGCACCTCCAGTGAACTATGTCACAGCCAACAACACATAGCTCGTTTCTGTTAGTGTAATGCCGTTTCAACATGCCCGTGTCTCCGCTCCAACGGGCTGAGAAGTGCTTCGCCAATCTGTGACTGCCGGGCTTGTGGTCCCTCCAGAACATTACAACGTATGCACCAGGCCACGCTAGCTGTGTGACCCAGCTTGTCGTGAGTTATCGAGTAGGCCAACTGCAATGCAGTCTTCACATCACGTGCACTGCCATAGTGCCTCAAGCACTGTTCGCCATGCAAACAGCCTATCGGTGCCGCGTCACGGCACGGCAGAAGTGACCTAAGCGTTTAGCATGGAGAGCTGGGGAGTGGTCATACCTGGTTCGAAGAAGTCCTGCGGCTGCTCTCATTTCACCGCGCGAAGACGACGTGTGTGGCCAAAGGGCACACAATGTTGCGCGCAATGTTTGCTTCGTCAAGCCTGTGATGAGCCAGCTAGGAACCGCTTCTGCAGTTTCCGCAGACGCTCGAGGTTCACTGATGAGCCTGGGTCGATGTCTCGGCAGCTCTCGCGTGCTCACCCATTGCCTTTTCCGGCCTGCCATCGCATTGGTGCAGGCGCATCGTCGTCAGACCATGGCAGCAAACTCAGAGGTCTGCCAGTATTCTGCGTCTCAAACAAGATATTGACTATATAAAATGTGCACAGAGAGTGCTATGCCATGCGACGGAAGTCAGCCAGCGGCACGTGACGTGGCAAGACCACATCGTAGAATGGGCGGCAGCCTTTCGTGATGCTGAGGTGTCAGAGCAGATGTCGACAAATACAATGGCCATCAAGTATGAAGCCGCGACGGGTAGGCGTGCAGGGCGTGCAAACGAAGGACAATCGTGGACAATATCAGCTGAAAGAAAGCTCAACAAAGCAAGATCATGGTGGCGTGACGGTCGCGCTACAGCCCAGGGCGTGCCAGAAGACATGCGGTCGCACCTTGCCAGGCCGTACTCAGCGAATGCTGATGGTTTCGTGATGCCGCCCGGTTGTTCGTGATGGATGTTGATGGCGTGCAGATGTGTTCTTTGGTGAGTAGTGAGGTGCTCAGCTGCGTTTCTTGGTCATCATTCCTTGACGCTAGTCCCGATAGGGTATTGCTCCGCACGACCACACAACTGCATGACACTTGCGCAAGAAAGGGAGGAAGAATTTTGAACAGACTGACGAGACTCGATACAGTGGCTTTTGTGTCTATACAACGAAGCAGGAAGACTTCACCCGCACTCATGAAATGGGCATTGTCCCAGAGTCTACAGTCTATCATCGTCAAGACCTGATCAGCCACCGTATTCCTCGTTCCTAACTGAGCGATCAGGGACGAACAGAGTCCCGGAAGCCTCTCGCACATGGCCCTCTCTCCCGTCTAAACCGTGCCCCGTCGAGCTCTCAACAGGCCCAGAGCCACCGTCGCCTGGTGTCTCACCTGAGGGCGATCTCTTGCCCCTCCGCCGACTGATCTCTTGCCATCGATCTAGTGAACTGTGTTGATACCACACACGGAGGTTGAATGGGGGATCGGCCCTATTCGGATATGTTTAGTAGCCACCTGAGACATAAGGTCGGTCAGGTTGTCTTGATAGCATCATGAGCCACTACCCCGGCTTTTCTGCGAGAGCATGCATGAGCGCGTTGCCAATACCGGCTTGTCGAACTTCTGTCCTCGCCTGAGCAGGACTGGACGTAATACTGTCCCATCTTCCGGTAGATTAGTTGAGTGAGGCGGCATCGACCTGGGCGCAAGACCGCCGACGTCGACACGTGGCCTCATGAAGCAGTCCAGAAGACGATGCTCTTTCCCTTTGCACCAAACTTCAAAGAGATGACGGTCATACTTGGCAGGTGAACGTCACCGAATTCTGGAGATTTGGACGAGACATCGCCCGGGTTTAGTCGACCATTGCACCTCTGAATCTGCGATCTGGCCGCATCGGCTCATCATTTGCGGGGAAAATAGAGAATTGTCTAATTGAACTGCAGCTCAAGATCTCGCATGGTGCGTCGTTGATCAGGAACAAGTACATAGCCAAGAGGAAGGCCGGAATGTCTTTCATCGCATCGATGCACATCTCCTACCTTTACCGACATGGGCACACTGCATGCAATTCGCCCGGACACTACGCATCCGTAATGGGACTTCGAATGGATTTGAACCTGGACCCAAACTCGCGGATCAGCTGGACTGGCGCCATATTTAACACCGATGGTATGTTTTGGTACTGACTATGCGCACCTTCATCTCGATTACGGTCGTCTCAAAGGGCACTATCGGCTACAAATAGACGGCCACGGTGAACGCATCACAGATCCTGGCCTGCGATGCGGGCAACTCACCTAGACCGCCGACGTTCTGTAGCGTCGACGCCTGAAGCTACCTGCACGGAAGACTCATTGTCGCCATCATGCATGGAGCGGCGGCCGTCGTGCTGTGCTGGTGCGGCTGTGCAACATCTCCGAGAATAGAAGACGCGATAAGTTGTCCGCGGCCTTTGACCTGAGCGCTGAGATGACGTTCCAGGACAAAACGGATTTTGATCAGAGGTACTTTCGATGCATTTTGCAGGCCGTTATTAGTATAAACTATCGAGGTGTTAATTGTTGTCTTGAATCTGGTAAAGAGTCATTTGAAATGGTTCGTCCTGTTTTCCGTCTGAAGAGGCTCCTCGAGGGTTATAACCGACCCCCTGAATGGGCAGGAAGTGTCCTCAAGTAGTGTCGGTGGGCTCAGCGGACAAACATAGTCGGATACACACGGATGCTCGCAGTTGACAGATGTAATAAGAATTCGAAACACCGGTCAACAAAGCCCACTGCAATGGGTGGCGTCGATGGCTCCGGCGGGCGCAAGATTGATGTACAGCATGGCGTTGCATCTTCCCACCTATCAAAGCTCATTCGCAAGATGCTGGCAGTGATGACGCCGGAGTATAGTTAATCGTTGTAGATTGCAGAAGGAGTAACTCGGTAATCAATGCCGAAGTGAGTTGTGCTGAGCTTGGTACGGCCTCGGATGTTGATTTTTCGAGCTTTACCCGATTCTCTCCATATTGTCCCTCACAAAAGACCTTACTTTGACTCAGCTACTGCGTGCGAAATGAGGTCTCCGCGAATATGAACTACCTCTTCTACCATATAGACTCTGCGTTCTCCAATTTTTACCTATAGACCCGACCACCCTGATTGCCTCTTCTAGCACCCCAGCTTGACTGAGGACTTCAGAATTACGCCAGTCACAGGACGGATGATCTTCTTGACTTCACCCCCGTCCTTGCTCATCTAACCGGCTCGACTTCGCGAAATTATTGCTGTGGGCCGAGACTTGCGCCCGCCGATATGGAGGACTCCAGCCATAACTATGCTGCCTCTCACAGACCAAAGCCAATACCCTCGCACCTCGTGAACGGCCACTCCCCACTGCACCCGCAAGCCTCCACGGAGCGAGACAGCCACCGCGAGATCGCAGCCATTAAGTCATCCATGGGTCCTCGCAGACAGCCCATCGGCATGGACGAGCTCGAGAATCCTTCTGCATACCCAGTCTCTTCACTGCCACGGGTCCACGGAGGGCACGAGATTCGGACGAGTGCCTCCAGGCAGTACGACGAAGTCAACGATCACGATATGGAGGACTTGGAGCTCAAAGTAGCGCGGGCCGATCATGATGAGCCCATCTCACCTCCCATGACCAGCCGCTCAGGCTCGCCCTTCACGACTGGCTCCACCGTTGACATGGACGGATTGTCTTGGCCGAGTGTCGGTACTTTAGGACGATTACAGGAACGTGAAAGTCCTGAAGAGGCGCAAAAGAGGTTAGACAAGCTGTCTGGCGCAGTGCGGACAATACTAGAGTGCATCGGAGAAGATCCAGACAGAGAAGGCCTGCACGGCACGCCAGAGCGATACGCAAAAGCCATGATGTTCTTCACAAAGGGATACGAAGAGAATCTGAGGGATATCGTGAACGGTGCCGTGTTCAACGAGGACCACGATGAGCTCGTCATCGTCAAAGACATCGAGGTCTTCAGCCTTTGTGAGCATCATCTGGTACCATTTATTGGCAAGGTAAGCGTGTAGTGTTCGCTTGTACTGGGCATTTCTGACCTGCTGATAGATGCACATTGGGTACATTCCCAGCAGAAGAGTAATTGGTCTGTCCAAACTCGCTCGCATCGCCGAGATGTTCAGCCGTAGACTGCAAGTTCAGGAGCGGCTGACGAAGCAGGTGGCTACTGCCATATCTGAGGTCTTGAAGCCACAGGGTGTCGCAGTGGTGATGGAAGCCACGCACATGTGCATGGTATCGCGAGGCGTGCAAAAGTCGGGTGCCATGACCACCACAAGCTGCATGCTCGGCGCAATGAGATCGCGCGCGAAGACGAGGGAAGAATTCTTGAGCTTACTGAATCGACGTTAGAGAAGTCGATCAAAAGAGATGATTGGGGCGTTGGATGCAAAGCATGGGAGCACCAGGCGTAGAGGGACGGTAAAGGAAGGGTTTGGCTGCAGGCAACTGCATGACTGTGGGCGGAAAGGGTCTCTTCAACAGACCCATGCTTCCAATGATACCAGCGCTCATTCGCGTAAGTTTTTCTGCAATAAAATATCTTACACTATTGATCGACAGTGACAGCCGTCACCGCCCCTGTACTTGCTACAGCTCCGTCCCACTGGATGCAACAAGGGCACACGCTGATGTTTGGGTGGCTCGAGACTTTGTAGACTAGTCAAGTTTCGTGCACAGGTGGTGACACATCGAGTCAATGTTGGAACTCAGCACCGTGGACCAGGCTTCGACATTCACTTACTTTGCGCACCTGCTGGTTGCGGGACGTGCCGCAAGGTCAGGCGATTAAACGCTCGAAAGTTAAAACCGAGAGCACAGGTCGCGCCTCTCGCTCTCAAAACAACCACCAGCCGGACCTTACTGTTGACCCACAAACAAGCCACCACACTACAATAACAAATACTTCACACTCACAAGACGTCAATAAGCCGCTGCGAATGTCATCATGGGCATCGACCGACTCTATTACTGGACCGTCTCAGCCACGCTCGCCGCCCTCTGCTGCCTCAGCACCTGGCAACCTTTTGATGGAACATTCCACCGACCGGGGACCCAATATGTCAAGCAGCGCAGGAAGTCCGACGCGGCGGCCGCCGCCGCAGCGGAGAAGGCAGGGGAACTCGCCAGTGAGGTCGGACTCGATGGAGTGGCAAAACGATCGCGGGCCGAGAAGCGCAAGCACGAGCGAAGAAAACGAGACGAGCGAGATGACGAACCCGCACCGCGACCAAGCACCAAACAAGACCGCCGTAGGTCTCGGGCTCAGACTCCAGGACCAGACAGACGATACAAGCGCGGACGTGGAGATGACACGACTACCTTCCAGTCCAGCACCTATGACGCCAGCGACAGCTCACGTTCCTCCAAGAAGCGCAGCTCGCGGCGGCGGAGCAGAGACTATGTTGGCGCTCGAGTCAAGCCAACACCATATAGCGACTACGTTCCCGAGGCAAGTGTAAGATGGAACCCAGATGATCGCGGGTAGAGCTAACTTGCTGCAGGCATATGTTCTCGGCACCCCAGTCCCAGGATCGCCGCTCGAGCCAGTCAACACCCAGTACCGCCATTCGACCCGCCCAAAGCCATCAGACTTCGCCAAGTCAGACCACAGGACCGGCCGCACCCACAGAGATGGCGACTACGAGACCTACAAATATCTCTACGGAGGATATGACGACCAAATGCACGCCCCCTTCGAAGGCGCAGCATGAAGAGGATTCAGAATCTGAGTCAGGTGCCAGGACTGGGGTCACAACCATGGGATCATCTCCCTCGATGCGCAAATTCGGCAGTTTACACAAGCGTCGTGTATCTGCATCGCCGGAGAAATTCAACACGGGACATTTCGAGCCACTCAGTGTACGGACCGATATAGCAGTACCGAGTCGCAGCTTACAGCCCAAGAGGGGTCGGACAGAGGACAGAAAGATAGAGGTATACTACGATGCCGCGGGTACACCACGTATCAGAACGACACCGACAAGCATCAGTGAGGGTCTTAGTCCACAGTCCACGACCTTCAGCCCGTACTTGACCAGTGCGGCGCTGCGACTCGAGACGCCTCCCACAACAGGAGGTCCATCTGGCAGTTTAGCCGTAGCGAACAGACTGCTAGCCGAAAGTTCTGGCCACATCACCTCCCGGAAGCCACAAAATAAGAAATTCAGCTTGATCGAAGCCACCGTCAAGGACAGTGACCTTTGCATCCTGCTGGTGAGCTACCTCCCGATGCCGGCACTGATTGCGCTCTACGCGATCTCGAAGACCTTCCATCACAGCTTCAATAAGCATGCCACTGCGTTTACGCTCTCCAGTATGCGAACATGGGCTCCAAACGCCGATCAGATCTTCCCATGGCGATGCTATAAATCCCTATGCATCAAAGACCCGACCAAGCGGCAGAAGACGAGCGCCGAAGCACAAGGAGCCGACATTGATATGCTGCGAGGCACCTCACGAGATGTTCCCAGTATACGCTGGCTGCAGATGGTTATCTGGCGGGAAGGCGTGGTCAGGGACATGATCATTGAGCTGACCAGCCGAGCCTTGAGAGTCCCAACAGGTACGCTGGATGCAATGAAGCGCATGTGGTTCATACTCGACCTTCCTCGGAATGCCCATCGTGTCGCTCTTATTCGCAGCAAGGACTACATCTCCGACAAAGTCCTCTGCCACGCCACCCATATCTTCCTCAAGATCGACATGGCTTTTACAGATCCTGGTCTCGAGCCTTACAGCGCGGCTGAGTTGGCGCAGAATCGCTACCCACAGGAATGGATCATGGGACACCATATGGGCTCCGCACTACGAGAACATCTGCTCATGGAGCGGAGCCTAACACCACTATGGCGAGCACTCCGAGGCTGGAACTGGAATCCCAATGAGCCCATGCGACCCATGACGGACGACGACATCATTAAACTGTGGCTGCGGCGTAAGGCGTTTTTGCCAGCTGATGCGCCAGACGCAGTGAAGAAGAAGACGGTTCTGGGTATGGCGGTCGGTCCCGTGCCCAAGGTGGGATACGAGAGAGTCTACAGACCAGAAGAAGACAACAACCTGTCACAAGAGGAAAGAGCAAGAGCGATCGCCGCACTTCCCCCACCCGCAGACCGTTACCAACCACGACTACTCCTGACTCCAGACGATCTGGTCATGCGCGAAGCAGTGCGCAGACGGCTGAGACAGCATGAATGGTGGATTCCTCAGATGACGTGGGGGTTTGTGTACCCCGGTAATAGGATGATCGCGAGCAGGACCAGGGAACAGTTGATTGCGATTCAGAGGTCGAATAACTTCAAGAGGGTCACCACGATCCCGAAGGACGAGGGAGCGGGTGGAAAGGCTGCATTGCCACCGTCAGCAGCAGCGTCGTCAGCGAAGTCTGGTATGGAGAAGGAGAAGAAGCAGAATGCCGTTGGAAATAGTGAGCAGCTTCCCGAAACGCCTACTACGGCGGGAATGTTCGCTGGTAGCTCTCAGGTATAGATGAGCTTGGCACCGATACCCTTCGGGTAGCTGGGCATGAATGGAACATGCCTTGAAAGTTTCCTGCTCGCATCAAAGGCCCTTCTCATCGGTCCATGCCTTACATGCACGAGTTGTTCACCACTTCCACTTTGTCCACACTCTTCCGCATTCTAATGACCCTCAACGCCTCCTCTTCTTCGCCGGTGTCTTCGGCGTAACAGGCGCTTCCACAACCGCCTGAAACCCTTTCACACACGCCTCCTCCATCAGCACCGCGTCATCATGCTTATGGTAAGTACACCTCGGCATATTGATCGGACTCCTGATCTCAAAGTTCTTTCCCTCGGCAGCTTTCGCCCACCGCATCGTGACCTGCTTCAAGAAGGCCACAGGCAATCTGCCATAATTGTCCCCCAACCAGCTCACAGTGGGGCTCGCAGCCGTAACATCCACAAGCAACCGGCATAAGGTGCTGTTCTCCATCGTCTCCGCAAACGCCACGGCTACGCCCTCGTCACCAACCCAGAGTCCCGTCGCTTCGCTGAGGACGAAGAGTTGGTCGATGATACAGTTGCGGAAGCGTTTGTCGTCTAGACGCTCGCCGAGCGCGTATAGCTTGGTTAGAAGAGACATCTGGTAGGCTATACGGGTGGGGTCATGGGAAGTCTCGGAGTCGGGGTAGATCGAAGTGACATCTAGGTCGATGTAGTCTTTGTAGACGTATGTGATGTATGCGTGGAAAGGACCGACTTCCTCTTCTGGGAGGGTGATCGTACGCTGAAGACTTTCGGACCATTGGCCGGACATCGCAGCTTTTTGAAGAAGTTGGAGTGGTTGCTCAGTTCGGTTGGGTGGAGGGTGAAGGGCTTCTTGTCGGGGCCGACGAGTACGACGATAGGGAGTTCGCTGAAGTCGCATCTATAGGGGCATTAGCAGAGTAGATGACGTAGGAATGGAGACGACTTAAGGCTTGCGCTTGAGTGATGCTGGCGAAGCCATCTCGTGGTATCGTTGGCGCAGGCAAGGGAGCGGATGCGAAAAGATTATGTTGATGCCACGATGGCGAGTCGGAAAGATATGCCCTCCCCAAGTGAGCTTCAACTCTCGGGTGATGGCATATCTGCTCAAGCTCACAACCCTCAGGTAAAGCTCACACCAGATGAAGCACAAACGTGAATGTGCATCACATGCACGCTAACGCCCTAACCCCTGTCCTGGCCGACACGGCAAGTGCCGCGCATGCATGGTTCCCCCTTGCATAAAGCTCGACTTCTCATTCCACGAGTTTGCCTCAGTCGACCCGCACGTCGAAGTCAGCGCAAGCGGACGAGATGGATAGTCCCATCAGTAGCCCTCCGCGCACTCCCCTCATGACTCCCACCAAGGCGCCCAGCACCTCGTCAATCAGCTGTCTCGGCCTCGCTGAGAGAGTCAACAAACTCGAGCATCTGCTCAAGGAGCACAAGATCGACATCCCAGATGACACAAAATCCACCAGTGAGGATAAAAATCCAGACCATGGTGTGCACAGCGCTGACAATAATAGAACCGCCAACCACCCTGATGGATCTGCCAGACGAGCTGCTCGTCAAGATCTGCGCACCTGTCATCCGCGACGCCGCAAGGCCCTCAGACAAGCTCATCGCTACAATGTTGAAAGCGCCCCGTAATTCCATAGACATGCGCATGGGTTTGCGCCTGGTCGCGTACATTGCACGCCGCTTCTCTGCGAACAAGCGTCTACGCCGCATCGTACTGGGCGAGCTATTCCAGGCCGTCGTGTTCAGCGCGCGGTTAGGCGTCGAGACGGAGTCGCACGTATCTCTCACGGAATCTCGCATCATCCTGAGCGCTTCCACGATGGGCCGCCGCACATTCGCAGACGATGTCAGCAGCCTCACGTCCAACATCAGACACCTCGAGTTCTTCTTGCAGCCCCATTGGGTAGGTCGACGAGTATCTCACCTTGCGATCGTGCACCCTTTAGTTAAATAACTTGACAGGTGATCCTCGGGATCAAATCCAAAGCCAAGGTCTTGCTATGCCTCCAGGGGTTGGTGGCGAAGCTTGCAAAGTCCTCGAATTTGCTTCCTAAGATCGACAGCATACATTGTGCGGTTCAGAAGCGTACACCGACCATGGAGCTCAATGACGAAGGCTTCGACGCATTACTACTTGAGATCGTTGAGGCGATACGTCAGTGGAAGACCAAGTGCCGTACCGTCCGGCCACTGTATCAGACGGAAGGGTGACAAGGTAATCGATGGTACCCAACTGTGGGCGGAGGATGTCAGAAGCTGCATGAGTGAGAACGGCTTCCCGGTGGTAGTCATCTGAGGAGAGGCGTGCCAAGCGAGGTGTGACCAGATGGTTGGGCATACGGAGATGCCAATGAACGTTGGAAGCTGTACTGGACACACGCAATCGCCGGGAGTAGTCGACCGCTTGAAGAGACTCGCTGGGTAGACCACAGTGACATGGGATCACAGATCATCTGCGGAAAGGGACCCTTCAGTAAAAATGTCTTCCGGATCACTATCTGTGCCCATGCCCATACGTAGTATTCTTTTGCCCGAGTACCAGGTATCTCAATCCAGACCAAAAGACAGAACGAGAACTCTAGACGCCTTGCAAACGAACCACACAACATCGCTTCTATCCCGCGTCTAGCATCAGGCACCACAAAACGACGACTACGCTCATTGCACCTGGCTGACGATCTCGCTAGCTTTGCTGAGACTCTCCACCATCTGCTGGCATTCTTTCCGCCGTCTGGTTGTGTAGTCGCTCTCCTTCAGCAGGTCGTCGAGTTCTTGCGTACGGTACATTTGCTCGAGAAGTTCTCGTTGCATTTCGTCTTTCGTGTGCCTAGGATGTGGTTAGCTGCTGATTACGAAGAAGGCACAAGTTCAACTTACTCAACAAGGTTCAACATGATAGCCTTTGGCACCATATCGATGACCGTTCTCCTGACGATGTTGAAGTACGATGTGATCAAGAGCTTAATCACCTCCACTTCCTGTGTTTCCTTCTCGCTGAGGGTACCGCTGGCCTTGAGCGTTGGTGGCGGCGGCTCCATGGCAGCCATCTTCTTCTTGTTCTTGCTCGCGAAAAACGACCCGAAGAAGCCGGAACTATCTCCATTCGAGAGGTCTAAGCTAGGACTTGCTGATCGTGGAGGCTGTGCGCTTGGTGGTAGTGGCTTGCCTGTCTTTGGGTCGACCTGCACTGGCTTGGCAGCGTTGTGCTTCTCGTTGACAATGGCCATTGCGCGGTGACCGTTGATGAAGTCTGGGTGGCCAGTGTTGACGTAGCATGCCTCCATTGCCACGAGATCCTTCACCAGCTTGTTGGTAGGATCCATGGCTTTCTTGAAGAACGACACGACTACACCATGAAGCTTCTCCTTGAGCTGAGGATATCTTCGATAGAGCGGCTTGTTCATCAGTTGCCCGAGGATGCGCACCAGTTCGTCGTAGATCAAGCTTACACACTTTAGTGATGGTTCTTCCAGTCGCTTGATCTGTTGCTTGACGATGAGCTCGAACGCGGTTGTGCCCACGAAAAGCGCTGGTGATGAACCAGAGGAGTTGTAAAGGATTGTCCGAATGTCGATGTCCTTGACCTGGTCGAACGGGTCCACTGCCTTGATACCATTGCTGTACAACTCGTGGTAGACGAAGGCAATGCGAGCACCACCGGACAGCTCGACCGAGGACAGCTCAGCATTGTGTCCCTCGAGCACTGTCCGGTATTCGCTCGAGAACTCAGTGATGATGTTGAGAATGATGTTTGCAGGATTCCCGAGTATGCTGTCGCCGAGTTGCTGCAGCTCTGCAGTGTACTTCTGTAACGAAGCTGAAATGCGTGCCTTGATGTCCGGTAGTGTCTGCTTGATGTGCATCATGAGGATCAGGTTCAGCTTTCGTGCCAAATATGGTGTTCCACAGTACGAAGCCTTGTTCCTGTATGCCTTGTGGTTGTCGAAGAAGTTCTTCTCATTCTCCAGCGCGTACGAAATTGCCTTCTTATTTTCAATGTCGCGCTGTCCTCTGTTCACGACCGGAACGTAGCCCAATCGTAGTGGAATGATGCGGCCTGCCAGAATATCCACAACGTCTGTACCCTCGTCCATCAGATCGACTTTTGTGAGCACACCGATCGTCCTCTGACCTTCCGGGTCGACTTCTCTTGCCAGTTTGAGACCATCTGAGTTGGCAAGATCGGTGTTCGCCGCTGTGACTGCCAGAATAATGGCATTTGGTTTTTGAATCTGCTTCAGCACCATCTCCCTGATCTGTCGCTCAATATCTCTTGGCTGATCACCAACGGGCACTTTCGTCAGACCGGGAAGATCGACCAGCGTAAGCGTCAGGACGTTCGGCGAATAGATTCGGAGGTTGATGGGTGCTGGTGAAATGCCAGCATTTCGGCCTGTCTTGCTCTCCGTCTCCTTGACAATTTCCTCACGAATCTTGTTGAAGTCATGGAATTTCTGACCTGGTATGTGTAGAAACTCTCCCCACTCTTCGACATTCGCTTCCTTGTCGCTCGTGCCCTCAATCTTCTCGCCGTCTTTTACGCCATTCTCTTGCGCTTTCGCAGGTGCGGCTCGGTTGATGAGTTGCATAATCAGCGGTCGTCGCGTGACAATACCTGTACCCCGAGGTAGGCTGGAGTGGTCAGCACGCGGTTGTTTGTCCTTGGGTGTGCATCGCTCTTACAAGTCTCGTCCTACTATGTTCTCCAACACCGAACTCTTTCCACTCGACTGTGATCCCACGACTGCGATCTGAGGTAGATCGATTGGATTTTGCACCTATTCTCCGTCTCATTAGTCCTGGTTGTCTGGTATGTTTCGATGGCTTGCGGACACGTACGCCGACGGTGGTGAAGACATCCTGGAGCTTGTTGACCAGCGTGATGAGTCCCGGGTCGTTGACGTTGACCCTATATTTGTTAGCATGCTGTATGTTCCGGGCATGTCCGTTTAGGGCAGCTGCTCACGCGTTGGGGTTGGTCTGCGCCATGGCAGGCGGTGGTCAGGAGTGTTTCGCTGTGGTGTCTACGTGTGCGCGCCGTGGTGAGATTTGGGGGGGGAGGGGGGGAAGCAATAGATGATGTTTGTATTGGATTAATCTGCAGTGCAGAAGCGGTGGACAAGTGATTGTTGGGGTTATGTTGCTGCCTCCCTCGTCACTGAACATCTGCTCTGACGAAGCCCATGTGCCTGCTCTCCCGCCACATCCAGCTCCAGGGTTCCGCATTTCAGCCCCATGATGGCACGTGCGTGGCGCAACACAGTAGTATCCTGCTGGCGAATATGTTCAGTCACATCCCTCAAAGGCGTAACCCGCGTAACCAAGGACCTCTACACACTGACTTTGTACGTCAATCGTATCCTTATCCTTCGCCGTCAGGGTAAGATCAGCGCGACTCCTGATGCTCGCATATGTCCTCGTCTATCAATCACCTGGGAGGCCGCTGCTACAGCCTAGATCGTATTTTCATGCCAGGTTCGACCTCGAGATGTTGAGTTTGCACGCCGATCAGACTCCGACCCTCCGCCATCAGGGTATAAGGGCATAGACCCCGATGCTCCCGTAATAGCATCATCTGTCAAGCATCTGGGAGGCTTCTGCCATTCCAGGCTGTATCCTACTAATCTTTAAGACGAGTCTTGGCGCTCGAAACATCCGACGCCTCGGTGGCCTATGATAGAATGACATATTGTTTGAGCTTGATGTAGTCCTCAATGTCCTCTACATACATGTCCTCGATAGTTCTGGCTCTCTGCACACTGGACTGGAGTATAAGTCTTTCCAGCAGAGCTCGATGGATTTTCTCCTTTCACCACAACCACTATACAATACCATACACACAACGTACTACGCAACATACCAGACACACCACTACGCCAACAACGCAATCAGACTACATCCAGAAACGCACTACTGCACCACTGCTACTCACAAATATCGCAAGTCAAGCGATCAATACAACTCAAAATCTCACCATGACCACCAACAACGTCAACGAGTGCCGCTTGCTGAAGCTCGCGCCTGAGCTCCGCAACCACATCTGGCACTTCATGGGCCAGACATACAAGACTGTCGACGGTGCCATCGAGATCGGCAACAAGACCGCCGAATCTCCAGCTATCCTCCTGACCTGCAAGCAAATTCGGGAGGAAATGCTTCAGATGTACCATCACGACGATTCGTACCAGTACACAGACGGTGGCAATGTCTTGTCAGCAGACGAGGGCGTCCCACTCACGAAGTGGCTGCAACGCAAGCACGACCAGAACGCCAGCATCAAGCAATTAACCCTATGCTTCGAAGAAATCCCGCTCGGATCAATTCCCGAGTGCCATCACGGCGTCGAATGGGTAAAAGAAAGCGTCGATACGCGCAGTCCTGTAATGAAAAGGGATGCAGCTGCGAGAACCGCCGCTGGAAGGATCCTCAGCATCATCCTGGATGCCAAAGTGCCGATCGAGAAGCTCATGATCAAAGGGCCCGAATGGATCTATAGCCCGCAATATTACAGGACCATGAACTTCGGACGCTGGTGGACTAGAGCTATGCTTGAATGCATTAGATTTGTCCTGAGGTCTGGCGAGACGACCTTGATCGGCAACTTCTACCACGTCGCGACAATGTCGGAGGACATATGATCAAGGTGCGCTGAGAGCAAGGAACGGATATGGGTGTACGCAAGGCGAGCCCACAGGCGGAGGATTTTGGGTACGATGAACAGAATGAAAATCTGTTGCTGCCGAGCGTTGGATCATGCTGACTTGCTGCTGCTCGAGAATGTCTCACGGTGACTTGATGGCTGGTCTGATGTGGCATGGAGACATTATGAAGGGTTCGGTTGTCACATGGCATCGACCTTGAGTGATATTCTCGGGAAAATTTTTGTACACATGGGCTGTGAGAATGATGAACGGAGATAATGACAATGAGGTTAGCTACCCAGATCACGCTGACTTGATGCCGTTCGAGAACATCTCACGGTATCTGGAAGGCTGGTTTGATGTGGCGTGGAGACATTGCAAAGGGCTGGTACATGGTATACGCCTTGAGTGATCTTTTCAGGGTGAGTATAGTAGATATGCATGGGTATCGCAAATGTTACGTGCTTTGCTTTCGACACTTGCGTGTCTTATTTCTTCTTATTCCAGTCTCGTCGACTCAGGTGATAGCGACGACTTTGATCCGCCCGTCAAGCGGCAATCTCAACCAAATCTCCACGGCATGGAAGAGTCAAGCTCTTTGATGAGTGGATTTAGGACACTGCGGCGAGACATACACTCAAAAGAGCTGAAGAATAATCATTTATGCCTTCACGATGGGTATGCCGACGAACACAAGCTACTCATTCTGTTGCGCTCTCGGCACGTCGGGCGATCACGTCGCTAACAATTCAAGCTTGACGATCTTTCTCGACGATCTCATCGAGAATGTTGCAACGAGCATGCACCATGGCTGTTCCTGAGAGTCGGGCGCCCTATTATCCACCAAGCAGCACCATGTTGTCCAACATCACGCCATCCTGGCTTCCCAGCCCGTTACCCGTCCTGGGGTGATATATCACACTACAGCAAGGGCGAAGACCCTCCAAAAAATGCCACTCCCTCGCCCTTCCCGCCGAACTAAGGAACATGCTCTGGCAGCTCTTCGTCAATGACTGGCCCGCCATCGAGGTCAGCACAAGAGAACTTCCAACCGTCCTCATCGCCTGCAAGCAAATGCGGGAAGAAGTGTAGCCCATATATCAGCTCGCGGCCGCTACACTTACATCGACAAAGTCTGAACCCCAGCATATCAGTGGCGCCATGTGATGCCAAGCAATTACCTTCCAGAGCCTTTTCCAACCTGTGAAACTTTGTACAACAGCATTTAGCCGAGTTGCGTAGATCGAGACTCATTAAGCTTCAAGTTCTATCAGAAGACGACCTCGCTGCACAAAGCGGGAGAGACGAACTCGTCTTCTTGCCGATCTTGTCAAGGGCTGCAGCCTTTCGGCTGAGGGCTGTTATCTTTTGCCTGCAACAAGCTCTGGAAACTTGCGAGTAGAGTTTCTCTGGTATGAATTCATTGCATTGCAAGGTAAAAAAGAGAGATCACGCACATAGATCAAGTCAAAATAGTCATCCTCAGCGTGATGTTCGTTCTGCTGTTGTCGCTGCTCCATGCAAGCTCTGCATGGGGCAGGCGATAGTCGTAGTTGCATATAGTTTTCTACCATGGTGTGAGATGTTGCACGACTACACCATTAAGCCGAGGATGATCGTTGAGCTGGTGGAGCATCTGGATGCTGTATACTTTGCCTTCGAACTGTCGAGGATGTGATGGCCTGTTAGAAAGATGAGTAAGCTTGTCACACGTCAAACCAACCACAACGATGGAAGCTTGATAAACTAGCTGACCATCAGGCAACTTCGACAGCCACCATTGCCGCAAGGGCTTAGTGACAGAGCATTTTCCGTCACAGCATGGCTTGCTAAAGGATCCCGGCATTGGATGTCTCTGAGCATTCTATGGGCTGGGGCTGCTGAGGCGAGCATAGCATCGCACCACTGGTAATCTCCTTTTACTTCTGAACTTCCCCAATCCCGATCCTTTACTTTTGCCCTGATCTGAGTCCTCATTACCGATGATCCACCACCAAGCTCAAGGCATAAGTTTTACGACCGTGAGGAGAAGGACGGGAGAACGATCCCGTTCAATGCCAGATTACGATCGCCGGAATTTCTGCACCACGGATACCACTGCATATCAGGGAGCTGTGGCAGGGAGCAAAACATCCTCTTACCATTGCTGTGTCCCATATCGCACTATTCGTCGCAAGAGCTGCAATCGTAGTTCTTCTAGATCTTCTCTGACGTCACCAACATGACCAGTATCGAAAGGAAAAGATTTTCCGATAAGATCAAATGCATTCTTCCGCAAGATCAAAGTATAGAGAAAGTGCAAAAGAAGAGAAACCCCCCGGATCACCCTTGACAAGATATCAATCTGGACGAACGCGAACACCCCAGTATCTATCCCAGGTACTCACCACCGGGGGGCCAGTCATGTACACTGGCCCGATGATTGACAATGATACCACTGCAGTACTACGCCCAGAACGATCGCCGAGGTATCGGATCATATGGAGTATATGTACCTCATCCTCAGGCGGCTTCAACCCGTGACCGACTCCCGCACGGGCAGTGTAATATCACATGCTCATCGGCGTCGTTGAGTCTACGAGCTTGCCCATTTCTCGACAATCACTCACTCTAGGCACAACGGTTCAAGCAGGAATGACTTTGCTCAGGATTCGACGCGAGCGAGGCGGGAGATGTGCATTTCGAGCAAAGCAAGGTGTGTAGACTTTCCGTAGGATCTACGCCATTGCGCGAATGGCGCTTGTTTTGTCAGTGCACGTTGTTGTTATTTTATGAGTTTTTGAACCTTAGATATGGCTCCATCACAAAACCCATATCCCCCGTCTTTCCCACCAAGTCAAGTCACGTCCGAAACTCGCTGTCGACTTACATTTACATATGACAACTTTCACTTTTGTGGCGCTCGATGCATGGTAAGCTACACCTACCACTTGCATCCCCCTCCTTTTCGACAGTCCTTACTGGTCGAGTGGTAGCGCGGAATATCTTGCATTCCCAAGAAGTGTCGCCAATCGTTTACGATCACAGCGCATGAGATGCTGGCGAAGTATCTGCGCGGGCTCTGACAGCGGACGGTAAACACTTGAGCAGCTTGGATTGTTTTTGATATTTTTGCTTTACGAATGGGAGAGAGCACTAAACGGCACAAGATCCAGAGAACTGATGTGCTAGGATGAAGCCACTTTGATAAGCGTTAGACGTGATTTGGCGGCTCCTTGTAGCCCATAGAAGCTAGAGTGTAGCCTGACCAGGGAATTTCAATATGGTTCATATCATATGGCATCCTCTGGCCAGACTCGGTAGCTCTATCCTTGTCATGGGCTCCCCAGATCTATGACTACCTCACTGCTTCTGCCTCTTACTCACCCTCCCCTCCTCCCCATCCTCATCATCACTAACCTCCCTATAAATCGTCTTCGGCTGCGTCGTCTTCCACGCATTCGTAAACATCGGATCCTTCTCCGCCTTATCCGCATACTTCAAAAGCGCCTCCCTGGGATCCTCATCTCTGAGACTACTCAGTGCAATATTCTCCTTGACATACTTCTCATCTGGATTGCCCTTGGCGAACGGCGTGACCTGCGGTACATGCGGTCTTCTTGGATCTCTACTTCTCCCACTTGCCGTGAGACCGACCGTAGGATGTCGGGAAGCGTAAGATGCGGTGTTAGGGACGGCGCCGCCGGGGGTGATGATGGCGTCGCCAGAGATGCCTTGAGCCATGTCGGTGGTGAAGTTGGGGTCGTCGTCGATGTGGCGGCGTTTCGGGGCGCGGGACATGACGGTTTTGGCGCCGTTGTGGGAGGTGTTGGGGTTGTAGAGGATGTGGGTCTCGGCGTTGGCGGAGCCGGTGATGATTTGGTTGAGTTTCGGGTGCCAGGTGACGGTGATGAGGGGTGAGTTAGGAGTTACTGGGGTGACGAGTTCGGGGCGGAGGGTGGCTGGGTTGAGGATGTGGAGGTGGCCTGTCTCGGAGCCGGTGATGATGCTGGAGGAGTTGGGGGAGAATTGGATGTTGGTTGTTGAGTATTGGATGGAAGTGGAGGGGTGGGCGACGGTTGTGACTGGTGTCTTGAACTTGCGGGTATCCCATAGCTTGATGGCGTCGTCTCCGCCTCGGGTGACGACCAGTCTGCCATCTGCGCTGATATCGAGACCGCTGGTCCACGTGTTAGGTGTATGAGCTTCTCTGATCTCCGCAGCGGGTCTGCTGTATGGCCCTTCACCACTCCACATGACCAGACTCCCATCATATGCGGCACCTACAAGCACGTTGTTTCCTCCCTGCATAGGTGAGCCCCACACGACCGCTGACATCCTCGTCCTCCCTGCTGAGCCTGCAGCTCTCGACTTATGTACAATGACCTCTTTCTGCGACCTCGGGTTGTTGATGTCCCATATCCGCAGCGTGCTGTCCGTTCCTGCTGTCACGCACAGATTGCGATCGGTGGGATGCCAAGTCCCAGTCGTGACCTCCGAGATATGACCTTTGGTGTTGTGCATGTCCCGCAGATACATATCGCCTTTAACGAAAGATGTCAGAATCTCTCCGTCTCTTGACATGATCTTCGCCTGGGGATGAGCTGTCGCAACCAAGACATGGTTGGCAGATAGTGGGTTGAAGACAACCGTATGCACCGGATGGCTCTCGACGTTCGCCGAGCTTTTCGATTCGTGCGGATCCAGTGATTTGAAGGCTCGTATCGTAGTCGGTGTCATAGACGCGAAATCGTGGAATTTCAGTGTGCAGTCCATGGAGCCAGTGATCAGTCTTGCGCCAGAAGGGTCGAGTGTCGCTGATGATATTGCCCTCTCGTGTGTCTTGATGATCATCTCGTGCGACACTGGGAACTCGTCTTCGTCGTCTGAATCATCGTCGTCGTCGTCGTCGTCGTCGTCGTCGTCGTCGTCAGAATCCTCGTCCTTGTCTGAGTCCTTCTCTTGATTCTCATCCTTCGCACCGCTGTCTGCAGGTCCTGGCTCACTTTTCGCAGCAGGCCGCTTGCTCAGATCAATCTGTCTCTGTATATTGGCCTCTCGCGACTGCTTGCCGAAGCTCGCGGTGCCCAAGAACTTTTGCAGCTCATCATCCTGCTCGATCTCAACGTCTTCCTCGTGGTCGGCCATCCTTCTTCCCAAGGACTGTGCGGGTGCTAGATAGCAGTACAGATCGTGCTAGAGAGCGAAGCTGAAGTGCAATGAGAGATGGCACTTACGAGCTCAGTGCCTACAGAATGTGCTGCTCAGCCGTGAAATATGGTGAGTTGGATGTTCTGAGAAAGAGCTCTGGAGTTCAAGTAAGATTTTGTGCCTTGCAGATGGATGACTGAAAGCGAATGCATGGCACTACATTTGACACTTCTCCTCCATGGACAGATGTATCGTGAAACGTGATGCCAGATGACCTGCTACCAAGAAACAATATGGCTACCATGTAGTCGATGCTGCATCCATCTTCCCGTCAAAGAGTTCTTGGTCTCAGAAGATCGCCATCGGCCATCTCCGCCTCTCACCACAGGGCACAAGCTTCACCTCCGCGAGGACCGTGACATCCCCCGATCACATGGCAAACAACATCCACAAGGTATCGCCGCCAAATGCCTAGGTCACCCTCAGCACGCTGCCCTCTTCCATAATAAGTTCCTCGATGGAAGTCCTCCACCACATAACATCCCTCTACCACTCCTTCACACACCTCAAACACACCTTTGGCGACGCCCACGACGAAATGCACTCTTCCGTTTTCGAACGTGTAAGTTTCACAAATGCACTTCATCATGTGATGTACATCCACACATCAGACTGGGTCCTCCAGCTTCCCCTGGAATTAGAAGCACAGTCAAGAGAGCTGTTTGACTAACACCACCGTAGGCGATTGAGACAGTCGAATTCCTCCGCCTCAAACTCCCCACACATCTTGCAAAACCGCGCGTAGCAATAGTCTGCGGCAGCGGCTTGGGAGGTCTCGCACAAACCGTCAACGAAGGAACCGAAGAATGGGCTTATAAGGATGTGCCGAATTTTCCATTGAGTACAGGTAACTTCTTCTCACTACCTCCACCAATTCTATCTACAGCTAATACGCATTATAGTGGCCGGCCACGAAGGCAAACTCATCTTCGGCACAATCGGCCCTAACAAAGTTCCCGTCCTCCTCCTCGTAGGCCGCGCTCACTTCTACGAAGGCCACAGTATGGAAGCCGCCACATTCGCCACGAGAGTTTGTAAAGTCCTTGGGGTGGAGACGATGATCATGACGAATGCTGCGGGGGGTTTGAACCAGGAGTACAGTGTGGGTGATATTGTCTGCCTGAACGATCACCTGAATCTGGCCGGGCTGGTGGGCTTTCACCCTTTGAGAGGCCCCAACGAGGAAGAATTCGGTGTGAGGTTCCCGCCTTTGAGTGATGCTTACGATATCTGGTTACGCCAGCTGGCGTACAAATCGTGGAAAGACTTGCGACAGACGGAGCCGAGCCAGAGGAGGATGCATGAAGGCGTGTACGCGTTTGTGGCGGGTCCGACTTATGAGACACGGGCGGAGTGTCGAATGCTGCGGAATATGGGTGCAGATGTGGTTGGTATGTCGACAGTGCCGGAGATTGTGGTGGCAAGGCATTCTGGTATGCGGGTGCTGGCGTTCAGCTTGGTGACGAACAAGTCGGTACTGGAGCCAACCGTGCGAGCAGACAATCCAGAGCTGCAAGGCATGTCGAAGGAGGAGCTCGACAAGTATCTTGGTTTGGGTGCGGCACATCATGAGGAAGTCCTCGAGGCTGGTCGGCTTGCGGCCAAGGATATGCAAGGCCTGGTGTTGCGGATCGTGTCCGAGTTGTGAGGTGTTTGACAGCAGTATCATTCATGACAGCATAGCGATGCGGTGCATGAACGGCGCTGGTGCAGAGGCCTGCTTCATCCAGCAGAGCCCTTCTTGACTCCACCCTTTCTCTTTGCTTTCAGATCCTTGTAGAATGCCTTCTTGCCTGAGGTAGTCTTTCTCTGGTACTCGTTATACTTCCTCTTGAAGCGATGAGTCTCCTGCTCGCCAGCCAGCACTTCCTCAACAAATGTCCGCTTGCGCTTCTTGTTCTCGATGCGGCCAGTGAAGTACTCGGTTGGTCCTTCAACGATGGTGCCAACTTGACTATACTCTGGCGCCTGCATCTTGCCATTCTCTTTCTTGTAATGACGGTGAGGGTCGAGCACGCCACGCATCTTGATGAGCTGGAGATCGCGCTTGAGCTCGGGTGTGAGATGGGTCTTGGGCAGGTCGAACCACTTGTCGCCAGCGGTAGCCTTCCTTTTCTGTACCGCGAGTCAGCAGATGTTCGACAACGATGTCCAGTAATGAGTGTGCATTGGAAGTGCTGTCTCAGAGTAACTATGAATGAGGGCTCTCAGTTTGTGCGGGAGGGCAACCAAAACGGCGCCCTGATCCGCTCAAGATTAGAAATTTGGGATTAATTTCATCCTTGGCATGTGTGTATGCACGAGAGGGAAAGGTCCCGACGTACCTCAGCAGCAAGTTTCTTCGCCGTGATTGGATCTTCGACCTTCCTGATGCCATTTGCCTGCTTGCGATGCTTGTCCTCCAGCAGCCGCGCAGAGTCTACCTTGGCGACATCTCCCTTGGTTTCGACATATGGCTTCTCCAGGTTGCCTGCGTCCAGTCGTGGGAAAGTCAGGTGCTGTCCGTCGGTCTTTTTGGTTAGCTCTTTCTGCTTTGCCTTTGCCTTTTCCTTCAGGCGTTCTGTGGCGCGAGCGAGAAGCTCCTCGATCTGCTCGTCGGTCAGGTCATCATCGACCGTGTCTTGCGCAGTGTGAAACGAGTCCACTGATGAGGCCGCCATTTGTGCTACATCGATATGTAGGTGACGAGGTGAGATGTGCACGAGAAAATGTTGTAGCTTCCCGCCAAGACGTACCCGACGATGCGGAGTGCAGTCCGTGTTTGTACTGTAGCAGGGTCTTTGATGACCACCGCGAGCAAGACGCTTGGAGACTCGCGACTGTGCGAGATGCTGAGATGCCAATGTTGGTAGTACAGATGCACAATCGTTATGAAGGAGCGAGTCGTAGTGCTAAGTCGAAATGTCTACTTTCCATGCTACCGTTAGCTCTCTCCGTCCGAGAAGATCAATCGCATGTCCGTAGGTGGCCGCTTCCGTCTTCGATAACACCTTCTAGCTCTCACATGTTTACACATCTCAATCACCCGACCCTTCCTCAGAAGCGCCCCCCCCCCCCCTTCCCTTGCTTCGATCGCAGCAAGCCATCCTATACTCCCAACGGCATGCCTCCCATGATGAACTCGGATGTCTCCTACGCAAAACACACCCTGCGCTATCCCATCTATAGCGCCGAATTCGACCCCTACAACCGTGGCTACCTCCTTGTCGCTGGAGGTGGTGGAGAGAGCAAAAGCGGCATCCCTAACCAGATTAGCCTACTCGACGTCAACAACCGGGCTCTTATCGAGACTGCCGCCGAAATCGACCTGTCGAGAGAAGAGGATTCGCCTCAATCAATAGCGAGTTTGGCGACTAAGAATGGCCTGATCACCTACGCAGGCATCAACTCCGCCCAGAGCAAGCAGGACCAAGGCACCAATGAGCATTTCAGAGCGATAGAGATCACATACCCGCCTCGGAAGCGTCAGAAAACAGATTCCACCGAGGAGAAAGCGACCATCAAGCCGCTGGGTCAGGGCTCCGTCTTCAAATCACTCAAAGGGCCACGCCAGGAAAAGTATCAACGCCTCACGCGTCTCTCACCGGTGTCTCGACCTCAAAGCGACCGTCCAAACCGCCGCATCGGCGCCATCGCATCCTCCTTGGGCAAGCAGAACGAGGTCGTTGTGTTCGATGCAACAGTCACCATCCCGCAACCAGCCGACATCCTGACGCGAAACGAGCTCCCCGATAAGCAAGAGGCGGCAGATTTGGATATTGCCAACACGGACGTGGATGAGTTCAGCGTAGCCTACTGCGACGACTACAACATCTACGAGCAGACGTTCAAGTATGACTTCGACAAGAAGAAGGTGGAGAAGCGGCCTAATGGACCACGACGCGTGCACCAGATGCCACACGGGGATGACTTCCAGAAAGCTGGCAGTCGAGCCAAGTATAGGTGCTTGAGATTCCTCAACTCGCAGAATCTCGTTGCCGTGGTCAATAGACCTGGCAAGACTGGTGCAGAGCTGCGCATATTTCACCTGTGAGTCATTTTGGGACCTCAGAGCATAGCCATTGTTTGGGGATGGTGCAATGCACGACTCGCTCTGCGCTTCACCCATGGCAATTGATGCGTGCTAATCATGTGCTACGCAGATACCCTACAGGCCCTGCCCTGTATATGGGCGAGAAGAAGCTACCCTCACGCATCAAGCAAGCTAACGGCCTCGACATCTGTGCCCTGGATGCTGACAAAAAAGGCAATCAGCAGTTTGTTCTTGCTGTGGCAGGCCAAGACAACAGTATTGAGATCTACACCGTAGATTACCAGGCTGCTACTGATACCTGCTCGTCCATTCGCAGCTTCCTCACCTTACGCGATGTCCATAAGCAGGTGATCACGAAGGTGGTCTGGGCACCGTTTCATTCACCTGTACGAGCACATGATCAACCTACCACTAGCAGCAACGGTCAACCAGTCAAGAGAGAGCACCCAGGACCACAGTATGTGCGTCTTGCGTCTACAAGCATTGGCAACACGGTCGTGATCGATACATTTCCACTGCAACCACTCGAGCCGAAGAAGGGTGACTCGCGCTACGTTCTCAGTCACCCGAACGACCGGCACTTCTGGACAGGAGCGTACATACTGGTTATCTCAGTAAGTCCATCCAACTCCAAAGGACGACGCAGCCAAGAGTTTCGTGCTTTACAAACCGTCAGGCGTCTGAGCAACTGTCGTGTTTCCCCAGCTAACAACCTCACCACAGGTCGTCGTCTTGGTCACCGCATTCCTCCTCACAGCCTTCAGCTCAGGCTTCGCCGAATCGGACGTCGGCCCCTTGAGCTTTCTCCCACAAAGCGTCAAGGACTTCCTCGACATGCCGGCCCGCGCTGGCTACAACCGCGCTGGCTATTCCAAAGTTACGCCGGACATTCCGTCCGCAACAGCCCAGAATCTCCGCTCCGCTCTCGCTGAGCACCACTCATCGCCTGAAGACGCGCAAGCCACTGCTGTCATTATTCGCGACGTGCCGGATGGCGACGGTGTCGAGGTTCACGTTCACCCAGAGAAGGAGAAATACTTGCAGAAGGATGTAAATGCGAAGCATTGGCATGAGCTGGAGGAACATGAGAAGGCTTTTTGGAGGGAGAAGTTGGTTAAGGCCGGGCAGTGGGTGGAGAGTGAGGGCGAGAGTATTCTGAAGGGCGTGCTCTGGAGTACGTATGCCGGTCTTGTGGGGCAGGCTGGACAGGCGGTTTTGAGGGAGTTGTGAGCTGTGGTTGTGTCGTGTTGGAGCGCGGGACGATGTGTGAGCTGATGCTTGAGGGGGATTGCAGGTGATCCGTGGTTGGTATTGCATGGGATTGTGGGAATTGAGCTCAATAGCCATGCCGAGCTACTGACCTATGGAAACATATCAACAACGTCTCGTCTTTTTATTCTCGGTTGGTTTTGGCAAGAACAAATTTGGAGGCTCCAGCGAGCGCTGTCGATCTGTGCGAGGAAGCGGTACGCATCCACGTTGGACTAACAAAGCAAAGGGGATTTGAGTGCGAAGAAGAACAATCACCTCCGACACAAGAGCATGATTTGCAGGCGCCGTTGTGCTGCATGCGCGCGGGACTGGCATCTGTCAATGTCGCGTGCCGTGGCTTGCTCCGGAAGCTCGTGGCCGCCGTCTTATCGTCGATCCCGGTTTTGGGAGACTACCCGAAGTAGTGGATCCGGGCTGCTGCCCAGAACACCTTTCCTCACTCTACACGTCGGCGAGGCACATTGTGCAACATTGCTGATCGCCGTTCGTCATCGAAAGAGCCTTGTGCTGACGGCGAACCTAACGACTGGAACATCTTGTCAAGACCACCGCCCTGCTACAGAAGTGCTGCCGCTTTCTGCTACCAACTCAAGCCTTGGAGAGTGCTTACTTCGACAGGTTTTCAGGGTTCTGCGCGTCACCAACAGGACACACGAGGCCAACATCGCCCTGAACTTGGCAAAGAAGCATAGCCAATACCTTACAACAATCTCCTTCGAAGGCCACGCCAGCCCAGCTGATGATGGAAGGGTAACCAGAGGCCGTTTGTGGGGACCCAAGGGAAGCTCGACATTGCCCATAGCCGCGAGAAAGCTACTGCAAGGCCAGTCCCTGCTCAAACTACGAACGGCCAGAATACGGTTCGTCTTCGACTACGCAAGCGAAGACTGGTGCGTGGATCCCTCGACAGGCGGTCAAACTACAGGCTTCTACGACTTCGACGCAGGAGAGTTCGACGACGATGCTGCCCGACGAGAACCAAAGTGGAAATGGAGAGCGCTAATGGCTGAGACGTGGATGGCACTCGCGCAGAACAAGCAGATTTCCGACCTTGAGATCGTGGACCTACCGCCGCGAGGGACGACCTCATTCCTCAACCCTGTCTCCCAAAGCTGCTTGCGACGTCTCCAGCGAGTGACTCTGTCAATCTGGGGATCGTCAAAGGGAGCCGGCTGGATGATAGAGACGTTTCCAGGATATCTCGCTTTCCTGTCCTGCATGCACGGATGGTTCTTCAACCATCTCGACGCCGCCACCTCATTGAAGTTGTCCGCAACAGATGGACTGCCTGGACTTCCCAAAACACTTTTTGCTGGCATGGCACTCCGGCGAGAAGATCTTCTTCTACTAAGTACGCTCGACCTAAGTCTGGTAGCCTTCGACCCCAAACCTAATCGCATTCGTATCTGGCCACGCCGCAGGACTCAGCAGCCTGAGCTTCGACCGCTGTCTCTGCACGCGAAACACTGTCTTCAGTGGCATCGAAGCGAAATACGGCCTCAAGTGGGCGGATTTGTTCAAGATTCTGCAACACAGTAGATTTGGCCTCACATCATTAGAGATCACGCCAAGAATAGCAAACTGCGGCGCCGAAGGTGCCAAGTCGGGCAAGGTCAAGGCGATACAGAAGAGACTGAAGGACGATCCGCATCTGAGGGTTTTTGGGTATGGTAGGCACCACGGGATCGAAATTCGGAAGATGCGCCAAGTAAGGATTATGAGCTGAATCTGGAGGGTTTCATGCTGGGAGAGGATATGCGCGAGTATGATGCGCTGATGGAAGTAATAGCGGCTAAGGTGAAAGCCAAGCGGTGAGCAAATACCGCGGCCGTGACTGTCGTGATTTCACGATTACTGCAGCTTTGTAATTACAATTGCAGATAGGCCATATGCTGTACAATATGGTACGATTCGAGTACTGTGAAAGGGATATGAGCTGATCGGAGCCCAAAGTGCTATTTCGCAGTCTTCCGAGGGGTTGAACATCATCGTGTGTGCGCAAAACATGACTGCGCAGGCGATGGTATTTTCCGTGGCGTGACAGCATGATCGGTACCGTGTGTGTCTCGACGTCCGTCGTGAGCAGAGTTGCGCTTCTCTCAGTCCAAGGACGCGTGGATGCTGGCATCACTCGTGGAAAGCACACCACGCCTCGTGACTCAGAACGGCGCAGCGTCGGAGCCAGCTCGAGCGTGCGGCCGATACCCAAAACGGTGCTCTCTCGTGGTCCTGGTGTGATCAACGCGATCCAGAACAGATTATCAAGTCCTGGTTGCTTTCCTCAAACCTTCCATGATGTTGATCAAATTGTCGACTAGTGGCGGATTCCTCGTTTCGTTATGGTTTTGCCGCATGGTAGCGACCACAGCTCCCACGACCTCGTCAGGATTGGCAACCATGGCTGATCCCTCTGTTGGTGGCTTGACTGTCCACGTGCGAATGGCGGCATTGCCTTTTCCGTTGATGATCCATCGCTTGACGGCGTTGTCATCGCCGCCATCAAGGAAAGCTGTTGGATTGTGGTTGGCCATAGGTCCGGGCTCGGTCGCTCGGGTGATGATCCCGTACGACCAGAATGCTAGACTTGCTTGGTAGACGGCGATAGCGGCGAAGTCGCAGATCAGACCTGGTCGCAGGTTACGAGCAGCCCTCAGGACTTGGCCGGCATGCCATAAGGCTTGGCGTGCCGTCGGGGTTCGCGTCCACTGTACGAGCGATGGGTATACTCTACGCGACTCATCCTCCCCTTCTACTCCGGCAAACAGTTGTACGTCATCTAGAGACATGTGCAGATGCATCAGTAGAAGCTCTACGATGAGTGTCACCTTCGTGTCCTCGACGGAGCTCATTCGGAAGCATTGGAGTAGCTTGGTAAGTTCTGAATGGCGGCTATTCATCAGCAGTGAGTTTCGCCACTGGTTGTTGTAATCCTTCATGGACGAGTCAAGCTGTCTGTACTCCCAGATCATGCGCCATGCAGCACCGAGGACTGCCATTGAGGCTTGGCGCTGATCTACGAATATGTCTCGGACAGCGAGGATGTCAAGATCCTGAATGCAGTCCACTAGCGAGGGTTGACGCTCATGTCTCGGTCCTGGATTGCGCATGTACGTAGCTTTCCAAGAGTTCGCCGATGGAGCGTGCCATAGATCTTCAGACTCTGGTAGTGGTAGGTATAGCTCGGCGTACGAGATCAAGGGGCTGCTGAGCAATGACACCGAGGCCTCGAGATCATGTCGGAATAGGTGCAGTGCAAAGCGCTTGCGTGACTCTTGCTCCACCCATTGTCGCCACTTCTGCTCGAGGACTTTACCTTGATCCTCAGAATATGGAACGATCCGCTCGTATGTGCCTCGCCGGAAGAGGCCGCCACGTCGACCCATCGTCACGAGCACTTGCTGAAATCCTTCGGCAAGTTCCATCTTGCGAGAGTCGCCACTCCACAAGCCGATCTTCAGCTGTAGTAGGGATGCTTGCATGATTTGCAGGTCTCGCATAAGAGTGTTGTCTTCTTCCACCTGTACCTGCACGGCAGTTCTGATTGCTTCCTGAATTGCGTATCCGACTTTGCGGATCGACGAATCCGGCGTCAGTACTGCACCAGCTGCAACGATAGCTGCAAGCACTTCTGGTCGTGTCTGGCCAGCGAGCAGCGTTGGCGCGTGTATCCAGTGCTTTGCGTGTGAGCCTGGAGAGGTCAAAGAAAACTGGAACAGACTGTCCAGAAGCCCAATTGATGGGAAGCAAGCGACAGCTCGAGGTATGCTGTTCGGTTTGCACGTACTTAATATCATCGCCAAGATCTTGTCTCGCGATGTTTGAGACAGTGGCTCGGTCGTGACCCGTCTATCAATGTCAAGACTAGTAGGCGTTGGCAGGGACAGATTCTCCTGCTCTGCGCTGCCAGAATCCTTAGACAAAGGTCGGAAGCGCCAGACTGATGCTTTCGGGAGTGCGTTGGTGTCTATTGGTGCCACGGGCATGGGTGCAGATGCATAACTTGGCATGATGTCGGAGCCTGTCGTTGGAAACCCTATGCTCGGAGTGCGCAGATCAAAGGGGTTCGCGTTGTTGTAAGTATCGAGAAAGCTCAGGTCCAAATCATTCAGCTCCATGTTAGTGTCTACACCAAAATCGAACAGCTCCCGCGGCGTCCATGGGCCATTCTGATAGTCGATGACTTGCATGCCACTGCTCGGCTGACCCACCTGTGGCATCATTTTATCACGAAGGTAGTCGAACATAGGACCAGGCGTCTGCGGCGGTAGCATGGCAGGATCGATTGCCATCTGAGCCTGAGGAGGTGGCTGTGGCGTTGATTCTGCCATCTGCATGGGTGGCAATGGGCCTACTGGGCCGAATGAGTTCCTCTGCTGTAGGTGCGGCGGCGACATCTGATGCATCGGTGTCATGGCATTCATGTTCTGCGTATGTTGAACATTCCCGTTGGACCATTGCTGGTGCTGTTGCTGTTGTTGCTGCTGGTCTTGAGAGGACTGATTCTCGGGTGGCGACGACCTCTGCATCTCATTTGATGGGTAGGCAGGCGTGTAGTTGCAGGTAATGCCTTTCTTAGTACATCGCTTGCACGGCTTCTCTTCTTCGCACTTCAAATGAAGTCCAGCGCAAGCCTCGCATGCTTGCGAAACACGACTATGCTGGACGATTGTTGGCTTTGACTGAGGATCATCTTTGTTGTGCCCAAGAGTATGCCTCTTCAGCAGGTCAGCTCGAGCAAATGCTTTGGTGCAGACTCGACATTGATAACTATGAAGGACGATGAAAATCAGTCGATATCTCGGAGATATACGGTAGACAATAGACAAGAGCACGCGTACGGCTTTTCCTGGGTGTGCATGCGCACATGGCGACTCAAGTGATCGAGCCTTGCATAGCTCTTCGAACACCTGCCGCAGCTGTACAGCCGGACGTTGTTAGACGTGTTGCCGTTGCTTCCGCTGGGCGTCGATGTCGATGCATCGGGAGTTGAGTTGCCTTCAGAGGTGCGAGGGCGCTTCTGCGCGGGTTCACCGGTCTGCTCGTCGTCGGCACCCGCGACCACGGTGGAAGGTGGTCGCATCGACGAACCGGGAGAAGGGTACTCCATAACGGTGTCCAGGCGGCCTGCGATTGCGAGAGTGGCAAAGTGGGTACCCCGACCGTCGAGCGCGGAAAGTTTGGGGGCAGTGGAGGAAGGTTTGATCTCGGCTCCACAGGAATTGGGAGGCGGGGATTCCCCGCACAAGACGGCAGCCAGTCATAGACAGTCGCTAGGAGGATACGCTAACGGCAGGCTGCAGAAACGCACCTTCACCTTCTTATAATAATACATGAGTACTATTAGCGCAGGTCAGCGGCTCAAACGTGACAGCTGAAGTGGAGTGAACTTCTCGCATACACGAAAGCCGCTTCCCTTGCAAATTGGAAGTGAACGCCACAAGCAGGAGCTTGCTTGCAAGTACATATTGAGACCATGTAAAGGGCCAGGGCGTGCAGAATTATGATCAGGTCAACCCGCAGCTCGCATCGCCCTCTTGTTTCTCACCTGCCAGTCGGGATATATGTCTGGTGATCAACAACTACACACAACGACTCGGTCGGTACTCTTTTATTTCCGACGATAGCCACACGGCCGCGCAGTACTTGCTTGTAGCGTAACCAGTGGAGGCGCGCACGCTTCGCTTCAACAAGCTTGTATACGCCCGAGCTGCTAAGAGCACTCTGCGCAGGTTCACATCGCCCTTGCGACTGAAGTGGTAAGAGGAGAAGCCTCGTGGCATATGCAGTCCGCAGCTAGCCTCGGCAGTAGCCGATTGGTTTTCTGCCGTCTAACCCTGAGCTCTCCGCGAGATCTCCTGTGCGAAAGACCGCGTGCGTGTCAAGTTTCAGGTCGCTCTCTCATGTCCGACCCTCATCATTCACCTCAACGACAGTACACTACCAACCGCTCGCCACGATGATGGGCGTCAATTCCCTGCTGGCCCTTCTCGGGCTCCTGACAGCTTTCACCAATGCCACAGCTCTCACATACAAGCTGCACCCGAATGAGAAGGAGTGTTTTTACGCAAATGTTGATAAGGCCGGCTCCAAGGTTGCATTCTACTTCGCCGTACAGAGTGGTGGAGACTTCGACAGTAAGAACAAGAGGAGGGGTCAAAAGTGGCATTGAGCATACTGACATTCTGGTGTAGTCAGCTACCACGTATACGGACCAGGAAAGGAGCCCAACAAGGAGAAGATTGTGCTGAGCGGAGAGAGGGAGAGGCAAGGAGATTACGTGTTCACAGGAGAGCAGACTGGAGAGTACAGATTCTGCCTCGACAACTCGATGTCGACCTTTGCGGACAAGATCGTGGACTTTGAGATTTCGGTATGTACACATGCATACAGGTGGGATGATTGGCAGGTGGACATACATCTGACACCGCGGGCAGGTCGAGAACGAGCCACGAGCGAACCTTCCCCAGAAGGCAGGCGCGAGCACCGAGCAGTTGGGCGGCGTAGAAGAGACACTCTTGAAGATGTCGGGACAGGTCTCGATATTGACAAGACAGCAGAAGTACTTCCGCACGAGAGAAAACCGCAACTTCAGCACAGTCAGGAGCACTGAGAAGAGGATTTTCAACTTGAACCTCATGGAGGGGGGACTCATGGTTGCCATGGCTGGTCTGCAGGTCTTCATCGTGAAGATGTTCTTCACGGGAGGTCGCAAAGGTGAGCGCGACACTTCTGCCATACTTGATACACGTGCTAACAATCTCTAGGCTACGTCTGATCTCTCGCGCTGGCCGCTGTACCATAGATACCTAGAAAAGCCAATGACAGAAATTCACGCCAAAACTTCCTCGCCCATCTCTGTCGATGTTTCGGAAGGCTCACGACAAAAGACGTGGCCCACCATATATGGAAACAACTGCCTCTAAATAACCACGATGACCGTACTACAGCGTAGAGACAGTTTGTCGAGTGGAAGGGTCAACGCGCGTATCGCCTCAACTACGCTCACAGTATAGGTGCTCGAAGCACTTCACACCTATTGCTGTTTGGCGCAGCGGTGGCGACCTCTTTTGTTAGGAGCCCTTGCTCGACTCCTCTTCATCAACTCTCCTCCCATCCTCAATGACCAAATACTCATCCCCCACCATCATCTTCATCTCACTCTCGACCATGAAGTTCTCATGATCCGGAGTCAACGCCTTACTTGCAGGGTCATACATAAACTTTGCGAAGTCCTTATAATCTTTGAACACAAACGTGCAGATCGCATCGTACTCTGCCATCTGCGCTTTACCGCGCAGCATGTCGTTCATGATTTTGCGATCGCGGTCGAGGCAGTAGGACTACAGCCATCCTACGATTCAGCACGGACTCACTTTGCACTCGCAGAAGAACATGAGAGTGTTCTACGATGGTCACATACAAGACTGTAGGTTATGACATTATGCTTCTCGACCACAGGTGCAGCGAGCTGGGCGTGGACGTTGTTGTAGTGGGAGATGAAGTCGGCATCGCTCATGCCCGGTTTCTTTTTGATGAGGATGGTTGCTTTTGTGACTTTGCGGAAGCCACTCGTGTTGGGATAGCCAGCTTCTAAGACCATGACTACTGCTTGAGTTCGATGGTATGTTTCTGGAGGGGAATGTTGTGTATATCGAGGTTCAATATGCTTACCCACTTTTGTGTCAGCCACGCAGCTCGCTTGCCGGTCGGCGACCTAAGACTTAACTTCCGCGTCTCTGTGCGCTTCTTCGCCTTCTCACTCTCGGGCAGACACAACGAAATCGACCGGAACAGCTAACAATCGCCGCAAAGAATCAGCAATGGATAACGAACAAGCGTGATGACGCTGGTTAGCCGCCGGCATCTCGAGCGGTGCAGCGGCGCGCCTACATAGACGAAAGGAGCCATGTTTCCAAATCGCTCATTTCGCCGAACCAACAGATTCGACTGCTGCGTATCTTTAAAGACACCCGGATCGGCTTGATATTCGAGCTCGAGGTCTGCTCCATCCGTCAGCACGTGGCGATTTCGTAACCTTGGGGAACCTTAGGCCGCATCCAGGACATCATCATTCATGGTGATCGTCTTCAGGTAGGGCATAATTCTCACTATTCCCGGTTGCAGGCGACGGTCGCGGCTCGCAGTCGGGCCTTAAGTATCTCTGGAGTATCAGTGTATGTATCGATTAGGTGAATCTCAAGGAAAAGTCACAACAAGTGGGCAAGCTAGGGAAGATTTACTCCATGGCTACAATGGTCTGTGCCTGTTCAGACCAGCATTTTGGAACGAGTCGGATACTTGCTCAGCACGCGTCTGCCGATGGCGTCCGAGAGGACATCAGAAAGTCCCGCCTCTGGATTATTCAAGAGCTGTTCTTGGCTGAGCACTGCCAGTTCTTATGCGGCGACACAACCATCTCGCTACAAACCATCGATAAGGGTTTCGCTGCGTTCGGAGATCGACCAACACTTACGAGATAACGGGCGTCGTCCATGTATGCTGTAATCCCAAATATCTCCCCAGGTGCGAACGGACTCACTGCAAACATAAATCGCGACACAGTCTCCTTCGAGAACTGCGTGGTCAGATATCGCGATTGGACATACACAGACCCAAGAGACAACATCTATGCCTTTGTGAGTTGCGACCACGATGTGCCCATGACACCCAACTACAGCACCTCCTCCGCAAAGCTGGCCATAGACTTTCTGAATCATCGCAACGAAGAAGACAAGAGTGCCAGGTGGTATGAGGACGTGTCCACGAGCCTTGTTGTCTCTCTGAAGCTCAACGTCCACGAATGCCGAGCTGTGAGGGACCGTCTTTCGCGCAAGAAATACAGGCCCCTATCGTCCATATTATTGCTTTCTCTTTCATGCTTGAGAGAGTACGAAACCCAACTGGTCTACGCGACGTTCATCAGAAGACCGCACCGTTCGTATTACTAACAGAGAGTACTGCATCAACGGGGACTCCTCTCTAAGTATCACATCCAGCGCAGTTTGTCACTATGCTTTTGATAGCATATCAACGCCGAAGCTCGTCGACACGAGTTATGCCCGCCAGTGAGTGGGAGAGGGCAAGATCAAGAGGATCATTGCGGACGACGGATTGATTGGTTTCGTCGACGCAAACGCAGCACCTGGCGAACTTCTTGTCAACGTCCACAACAACCATGCAGACTAGCCATGCATTATTATCAGGCCAGGTCGTGATGAACATGTCCTCCGACCAATCTGCTGTGCATGGCTCGGCGCAAAGTCCGGCTGTTGCGCAAGCACCATGGACTGCTTCGAGGCTCGTGCTACTTCTTGCACAAGCAGTGATGGCCCTCCCAGCGACAATATACCACAGCAAGATCCGCAGCTGCATGTTGAGTGTGAACTCCACCTCAGTTTCGAGGACTTGCTCAAGATGGCGGCTCTCGTTTTCGACAAGGCCTCGTATGGGCGACCTGGACGCTGTGAGCAGCTGGCTGCGGACGATAAGTGTCGGCCAGCATGAGGATGAAACGAGCACGTACTTGCAAATAGTCATGATAATGCTACACTTCTAGCTTCGTGACACAGATCACACCTTCAAAGTTCAGAGCAAACACTCACCGCTCATGAGCAAACTCCAACGTCAGGAAGCTCCACCTCGCAAGCACGTCCCAATCCATCCTCCACCTCCGTACCTATAGGAAACATATCCGCCGCTTATTACACATCGCCCTACCTTGCATACCGCCTGTTTCGTACAGTGCCCAACAACGCCAGCGGTGACGAAAGCAGCTGAAGGGCGGAGCTGACTCCCAAATTCGCCACTCCTCCGTCACAGGCTTCACAGCCGCGTCCCCGCACCCTTCGAGAATAATACCTACAATAGCAATCAACGCCGGAGAACGATACAACCACTAGCTTCCGGCGCTGTGCAGTCCAGTAGGCAAGTATGCGAGGCGCGATAAGCTTTGATGTATGCACTGGCGCAGCGCTGGACGTTGAGGATTCGAGCTTCTGGAGAATGCTGCATTGGGAATGTGAGGCCGGTGGAAGAAGGCTATGTTTGCGATATGGCTTCGAGGCTTCTACCTACAAGAGCAATCGTCGCCGAAGAATGATACAACCACTAGCTTCCGCTATGTTGTGGTCCAGTAGACAGGTAGGACATGTGCGATAAGCTTTGCTGTACGCTCTGGTCGTTATTGATTACAGCTGCAGAGCAGGCTTATTTAGGATACAGGCCGATGGAAGAAAGGCTCTCTGCTTGTGAACGGCTTCGAGAAGGTTACTGAGAAGGGGAATCAACGCCGGAGAGCAGGACTGCCATTAGTTTCCGTTGCTGTGCAGGCCAGTGAGGTTCTGTGAGGTGCGGTAATCTTCAAGGCTTGCGCTGTATGGTTTGGGATAATCGCTTTAGAGAATCATGATCGTTCTCGCTCGGTATACTGGGCCGGTGAGGACGCGAGGCATGCTAAGGGTAGCATAACGTCAACCCAGGCTATAGTCTATGGGTGTCACTGGCATCTGAGGATACTGTTCCTGATTCTTGAGCGACTTGCTTTCTGTGTCTCGTTTCCTCTGGCTTCGCTGTTGGGTTTCTGCTCCAGCGGCCATCACAGCAGTACGCTTTCCGTCTGGCGTCGGTGTGTCTTGACGGACCTACAGCTGCCGGCATAGATGACAGCTTGATGCATCTTACACAAGCTGCTCGTGTCGCAAGCGTGCTGTATCCGACTGCGTGCTCTCCTTGATAATTTCGCCGACAATGAGGCTGGAGCATCGGTCATCTTCCGCGCAGTGTTCGTCATCCCGGATGGCGACCCTTGTTGCGCAGGGTTGTCTGCGGTCGAGATGACGGATGACGCGGCTTGGTTGTGTTGCTTTATTATGGCTATTGACTTTTCGGGTCAACCACGAGCCTTGAAGTCTAACATCTCCTCACTCGACAACAACACGAAGGTCTCATATCTCAGTCCGCGCTCCATTCTCTTGCCCTCGTTTGCCTCATGCCACAATATCGCAGGCTCAGAGACACTTCCATATCCTCTCCAAAGAGCTCGCCAATAACACGCTTCAGCAGCCATTGTCAGGTACCGTTCCCTGAAGACCTTGGCGCTGTTATCGGCGATGCGCTCTGCCCTTGCAGGATCGTTCAGCAATTCCTGCATCTTCGTGTCCAGATCAGAGAAGTCCCGTTCCACCTGGACAAAGTTCTGCTGCGGTCCCGACGCGACCATGAGATAGTGATGATGCTGGATGTACTGGAGTTTGTGCACCACGACGACAGACTTGCAAGCCTGCCTATATTTCAAGGATGCAGAGTAAGAACGTCCCTCAACGTGCGCGATGAACTTGTACTTGCAGTGATCGTCTAGACTGAGGTAGTTCTTCCGGACGTGCCAGTTCAGCTCCTTGACATCGCTCCACGCTTTGTTCCTACTGGCGTCGAGCAGGCCTCGTCGCAGCTTAGGCGCGAAGCTTAGCTTACCGCGCCACACGAGCTGTGGCATCTTCTGTGCGAAAGGAAGACTTTGCTCGACCGCGACGGCTTTTGCGACGACTTCATCATACGGGCCGATCTCGTTCTCCTGGCTCCCCATGACATCCCACGCCCATAGGCCGAAATCTGGCACGAGGAAGAAAGACTTCTCGGTCACTTTGCGGGCGAGAACCCACAATGGCTGCATATGGCTTCCAGAGACATCGCTGGCCTTGTCTTCGATGGAAAAGACGAATTCTATGTTTGGGATCGAGGATTTGTCTTGGGCCGCTGCAAGAGCTCGATGCATTGCGCTCAATACTGCGACTATCTTTCGTCGATGGTCCTCGCCCTTTGCCTTTGTCGCGACGATGTACAGTCGCCCACTGTAGATGAACACTCTGGCCATGCCATTCTGCAGCTGCATAGCATCCAGTGTCCGTGACGTGATGGACCCTGCATTCTTCCAATGAGCGACACCTTGGTGGATGTCTTGGTAGAGGCCTGGAAACGCGGAGGCACACTGGCGCTCGGACAGAGCGTCATTGCCAGCATCTCGCGCATAGTCGTAGGTCCATAGGTCGATTGCAGTCTGATTGATGTGCACATTCACCAGCTCCAGACAGCCTGAGCACTGGAAAGTCGTAGAAGTCTGGCAGGTGGCAGATCCCGCCGGTATCAGCTGTGTGAGGAGAGGCGGAATGTTGTCGCGGTCCGAGTTCATGCCGTACCAAAAGACGCATACTGCTATCAAGGGGATCATCATCAGCACGGCGAGCAGTAGCGTCATCTGACAGCACCGTCCTGTCGGCAGGCGGGACAAGTTCGGGAGCATAGTCGGTGATATAATAAAGAAGAGGACCAGAGGGCATGCGAAACCGCAGTCAGTGAGTCTAAGGGCAGCTCACGTTTTCGTCTACGGGCACTTCATATTCTTAGTCATTGCTCGAAATTTGATTAAGGAACCGACAGAAAGAGCGGTCGATTTGTAGGAATGACTGGCTCATCATCACTGCACATCGGTTTGCTCGATCATCTTCACTATCTAATGCATGCCAAAACAAAAAATTCAAGCCCGTCATACACAGGCTTTCTTCAACTGTGCTGCACCTCAACGCCACGCAAACGCAATTGTAGTACGATGACGTGATAGTTTCAACCACAAACCCTCAGGCCTGCCTCTACCGTCAACTCGTATTCTCCGTCGCAACTTGCATGCGCGAGTATCTGTACACCCATTCATTCAATCCTTCGCGCCGTCGAAATGCATGGCCTATCTGATGTTCAAGCTTTCGTATCTCGCCCAGTTAGCGCGGTTCCTGTTAGGATGCTCAAGGCCGAGGTGATCTTCTGGGCCGAGCTTCTGTGATAGAATGTCTTCTGCAAATATGTGAGTACAATGGCCGATAAGTGTGTCATTCTTGTGCTTACCATCTTCTACCCACTGAGGCCGGCTGTAATTCTGGCCTCCCTTAATGATGGCGAAACGCACTTTCTCCAGATTCTTGCCCTTAATACCAGTCCGTTTCGAGATGCGCTCCTTGGTCTCCTTGAAAACCTCGCCATCCTTCATCAAGAAGATGAACGGCACTCCGTGCGATTTGGAAGGATCCTTCTCGAAGTGGAAACAATTCAGCAGACGATCGCCCTTGCCCTGGTCGAGCTCCTGTTCTTCCTCTGGTATCCGTTCGGCGTACACCGACATGAACTCATTAAGTGCGAGCACCCCGTGAGAGCGCGGAAGGACTTTGTAAACCTTGTTGCTGTGCACTTCGTAGAACCGGATCTGGTCGATAATCTCGTCGGGCAGCTGAAGCTTCTTGTGAAGCGCATCGAGGACAGCGTCAAACTGCGACTGCTTGTGTACCAGTAGGTCGACCTGCTCCTCTTTGGTGATACCTTCCGACAACCAAGTAATGCGGATGTTCTTCCGTTGTTCCAGATCTGTCAAGCTCATCTCGAGCACTTCGTAATACAGATGGTCGGGCGCTTGAGACGGAGCATACGAGTAGCCGCCATATCCACTTGTGCCAAGTAAAATAGTGCTGACTGTAGCACCTTGTACCCTCTTGACTACCGCTCTTGGCTTACCAGACTGGATGTTAGTGGTCATGAAGCGCAAATGTGTCGGATCCACAGGTGTGTCGCTGACTTTCGACAGGTGTTCCGCAACCTTGTGAGCGATAGCATCATAGGTGTCTTTCTTGGACAGTGCAAGCTTGAATCTCTCATCACCCTCCTTCTTGAGCGACAAATTCGTCAAGGGTACCTTCGGCGTAAAGTCAACAAAGAGGCGGTTCATCATGAAGTCGTAGTAGGCTGGCGCTGTCAAGCTGGCACCCGGGCTCTTCAATTTGATAGCTGCAGACTCAGCATCATCTAAGTGACGCTGGAAGCAGATGATGTCTCCGTCTTGTATTTCCGAAGCGATCAGCGTGTTCCGCGGCTTCATAGGCTCGATGTAATTCTGCTTGATCTCCTCGAACAACTCGAGATGGATCGTTCCTGCTTCCCAATGCATGATTTCCAAGATCGGTGTCGCTAAGTCCTGGGCCTTATCCAGAGGATTCATGTAGACGTGACCGACGCCTGTGAGAAGCTGCTGATCAACATCAAAGTACTTGAGGAAGAGGATGATTGGTTTGTGTTGTTGAGCGCCGTTTCCGTTAGTCAAATGAATTGGCGAGGCTGGCTGCTGCAGGTTTTCTTCCTCGTCTGGCCAGATGGGAACGCCCTTGTCGTCTCGGGTGGTTTCTTCAACGAACACACGGAAGCCGCTTTGCCTTGTGCTGAACTTATCGGCCGCTTCCTGCAAAGTCATGTCGGGCCAGGAAAGTGGATGATCTGGACGCACCGTGCCATTCTGTCGATTGACCATAATCCATGGCCGCACAAGATCTTTTTCCAACCCCTGTTGTTGCGCAAGGAAAGCTGTGAAGTCCTTGATAGTCATGTCTCTCAGTAACCTGTGCACTTTGGGCGCGGCCGGATCATCGGGCTGTTCACTGGCCCATGGGATTAAATCAACTCCTTGATATGCCTTGAAGTTGGCTTCTGTTGCCACCAGAACGTTCATGTAGAGATGGGCTTCTTCCTTTTCTTTGCGACGCCTTTCTAGAAGCTCGCGCTCCTCTGCAATCTTAGCAGGCAAATGTGCAGGAGGCTTGACCTCGCTGTCCGGGAGCAGTATCTGGTCGAGTCGGCTTTCGCGGATATACACCAACATGTAGGCATTGTTCGAGCGCTTCGTGGACCATTGTCGAGTGTAAGGATTCTGGCCCTTTTGTCCATAGGTACCGTTAGCACCATAGTCGCCACCAAAGTTCTCATCGATTGCTTCCCGCTTTGTCGCTCGTGTAACACGATCGTCATCGAAGCGGTAGAACTGGCCATTCTTCTCCGGCTTGAGGAAAGCGTAGTAGTGGCCAGCGTTTAGGTCGCCCGAATGCACCAGGACACCATGTAGGTGGTAGACGTAAGGTTCCGACTTGTCTGCGGTCTCATCGAGGTACGGTGATGCATCAAAGATCTCTGGAAACTCATAACGGTCGTTAACTTTCATCATGGCGTCCCGTTGGAAGTCGTATTCGAAGCGCTTGAGCTGCAGATGAAGGACATTTGGAAAGCTCTCGAAGATGACTCCTTTCTCGGCATCTTGAAGTCCATAGCCTTCGGCAGCGTACTTATTGTCACCTTCCAGCAGCTCCTTCTGAATGTAGTCCTTAAAACTGTCATCTAAGCTCTTGCACCCGGAGACGTTCAATTGAAGATCCCAGAACTCCTCGATCCTGCTTGATTCGTAGTCGACGTTGACGCACTTGAGATATGTCTTCATTTTACCAACAAACATGTTGTTGAGCGCGTTCTCTGCTTCTGTGCCCTTCATTCGTGTCTCCAGCTTCTCCATCAATATTCGGGACAGTTCCTGAACGTCTTGCTGCTCAAAAATTTGCCTGCTCTCCCAGCCGAATGAGTGGGTGAGCTCTTGAGTACCGACCGCTGTGGAGTCGGCCTGCAAACGGTAGAACAATCTCTGCAGCATGTATGCAGACTGTGACGCCTCTTTCTCTTCTGGTGTATCCGTGGGTATCTGGTACACTGCTTTGCGGAAGGCGCCCGTGAGGTACAGCGACTGCAGCAGCGAGTTGAGGTAACAGGTAGCACCCTGATTCCTCAGACCAACCATGCCCGTCTCTTTCTTGCTGTCGTAGTTGACGAAGTTGTGCCACAGCACGCCTGTCGGGTCCTTGAGCACGCGCACGTAGGCTGTCATCTTCGCACAGTCGTCTTCAACCAGTGGGCGGTCTGCATTGTCGAATTTGGCCGCAAAGATCCTGTTCTTGTCGGCGAACCTGGTGAAACCCCAATCGCCCTCCTCGGCAGTAAACCGGTGATTAGCCTCATGGTGAATGTATATCGAAGGGTCCTTGGGGTTGTGCAGGACCAGCATGAACTGCGCACAGGCATACCAGTCTTCAGGCGGTTTCTCGTCACCAAACCCTTGCTCGAGGTAGAAGGAAACACTTTCTGAGGCCGAATTCCCTGCTGGAAAGAAGAGAATGCGCCATGGGTGGTTGCCACAGTGGAACACGGGACCATGTGTCCTCTTGGGCAGGGCCCGCCAGTTTGTGATATCCCATGTGTTGACAGTCTCGGCCTCCGTCTCGTAGTCCGGTGATGCCGGCATGAAGCGGGCCATCATTGCGTCGTGGTCGTCGGCGGAAGGCGGTGCCGGCTCGGCGCTGGACTCGGGGTCGTCGATCATGCTGTCGGCGTCGTCGGGCGATATGATGGCGACGTTGTCTGTGTCGTCGTTGGGTGTGAGGCGCTTCTCATCGTAGTCCGAGTCGAGCAGCATGTCGCTGCCGAGCTGGCGGGGCGTAGTCGCGTCAGCTGGATGTGTGATGTGTGTTGGAGGCGAGTGCAGGCGCAAGCGGAAGGGAGGAGAAGTGTTACGAAGGCGGACAGTCAGAGCAGCTTACCTGGTCCATTGTGACTTCTACACTAGAACTATGCGTGCCTGCGCAGGCTGCAGGGAAGGTGCTTCTGTGCTTCGTCCACGTTGTGCTTGCTGTTTGCCGCTGTTTGACAGCTGCACCTAATGCCGGCAATCTCTATGCGCCGGCGCGTGGTCAATGAATGGGTAGAGGGGTCGGCCTATGTCGAAGTGGCACTGGTCTAGAGGCTGCGCAGCAGGTAGAGAGGTACAATTTCGAAGCGAGACTCGGTGCCTCACGACCTGTGTGCAGCGCTGGAATTCACACCAGCGGAGCTCTGTCGTCACTGGTTGTTGATTGGCTGTCGCCGCTACTGTATCCTACAGGTTGGAACAATGAACAGTAGGATATATTATACTGCATGCACGTGATAGATGACAGCATTCAGTCGCACATGTCAGAGGCTTCCCGCCTCGTCACAAGTTCACAAGGCTGTTGCACCCGTTGCGGCATTGCGTGCATCAGGCATGAGACCATCGTAGGACTCGGCTAGCAACCGCTTCTTGCCCCGCCATGAGGCAAAAGTCTCGGTCACGACTGCGCCACACATACGATCCTCCTTGGTGCGTCGTGATCGTACAGCATTACCGGATGCCGTCGGATTCGTGGTCGACCTCGAACGGACGACACATCATCAGGCTGAAGTCGGTGAGTGGAAGTCGGGATGGCCACGTTCCACGAGGACGCCACACGTGGAGCTTGATTCTTTTCAGCCCACGCGTCCGAGCTTGTGACGAGAAGGTCTCCAACTTCCGCATGTCGATGTCGACGACCAAAGTGCCGTCGTTCCCAAAGGTCATCCGATGGCAGAATGGCACTGCGCAGGGGCGCTGCTACGCCTCCCACCCTCTATACGAGCAAGAGCATATGCAACTGCAGCTACCAGATCTGGTCACGGCCCTGCGTCCCACACAACACTGTCGCCTCCCAGGAGGCCATCGACCATACTGGATGACTGGGTACAGCGCGAAGCAAGGCCCATCAGTTTACGACAACTGACCTTCTTTGGGCGAAGCCTCACTGAAGACAGGTTGATCACGTCTGCCAACTACGCCCGACTGGAGCTTCCCACACGTATCGCGCACAGGCTGCGTAACATGCAGACGCTTCCATACTCAGCAGTCACAAATCAGCACATCAGCCATGTCTATGAGCTGTACTACCAAGCTTTTGAACGATTTCGGAAAGTGCCTGAAGTACGGACATTGGAAGACAATGACAAGTGGTGCGAAGTGCTCAAGTACTCGCTCAAGGAGCACTTGACTGTGATACCGCGGCTTGCCATGGGTATTCTGGAGATCCAAGACACAGTTCCAGGCGAGGAATGCGATCGCTTCATGACTCACTTGCTACGCTCTCGTATCAGCCGAAGAGTGATTGCTGAGCAACATCTCGCCCTGACCGAGACCTTTCACTCGCCGTGGCACTTCCCCGATGCCAAGAAGACTGGAGGCGCGGAGGACGAGTTTGTTGGCGAGATCTTCCTCAAGTGCAATGCCAAGGAGATCATCGAGAGATGCGCTGCTACTGCTCGAGAGCTTTCACAGCAGGCTTACGGGCCCACTGTGACCATTCCTGAGATTGTGTTGCAGGGCCATATGAACACGACTTTCCCGTACATTCCCTCTCACCTCGAATACATACTTGGAGAGCTACTCAGGAACAGCATCCAAGCTATGGTCGAGCAGAGGGGACTCAAAGATCCGCCTCCAATCGAGGTCTTGGTGTGTGAGGCGGCACAGCATGTTATCATTCGCGTGTCGGACCAAGGTGGTGGAGTGGATCGAGAAGTTCTGCCGTATCTCTGGTCGTTCGCCAAAGGTCCACGACGCCACAACAGGCTGGAAAATCTTGGGCGCGTACCTCGCCTTGCGGCAACGATGCAGGAGCTTCAGGTACCATGCTCAGCTGTAGATGTGAGCAGCAGACCGCAGGAGAAGCGGCCAGATGCCTCTCTAGCCTCACTCTCAGGCCGACCTCCGGACCTCAAGCTCGGCATGGGCCTACCAATGAGTAAGATCTATGCAGAGTACTGGGCTGGTAGTCTGGAAGTGCATAGCTTGGAGGGCTATGGTTGCGATGCTTTCTTGCAGATCAGCAGACTGGGCAACAGGAACGAGACGCTCAGCACGAGGGCAGCCATGGACGCTGTATGAGCGCAAGACCACCCTATTGGCCTCGATCACTGGACGACACCACATTTGCTCAATTCGTGTACGACACTGCCAACGAATCATATTCTGATTCAAGCTGCGCCACAAAAAGCGCACGCCACAATCTGCCACCGCGTAGATAACGCGCCTGTTTGCTGGATCGACTGACATCATCGCCCAACGGTCGGCGTCCAACACAACGACCTTCACTATCGCATTATCCCCAGTCATTCACATTGCCATCAACCTATACCAAGCCACGCAGACGACTTCCACCAATCTAATCAGTATTTCAGACACGTGACACAAAACCTTGGAGCCACCAACGCTATGATCTCAGCCATCCTTCTCGTTATCATTGCGATCTTTCTGCCTCCTGTAGCAGTTTACATCGTCGCGGGCTGTGGAGCAGACCTCCTCATCGTCAGTTAACCAAAGTCAGGCTCAACCAATTTGGGCTTCTAACAAATCAGTAGAATATCTGCCTCACGATCCTCGGTTACTTCCCCGGCCATATACATGCGTTCTACATCATGTACGTGTACTACAACCGCAAAGAGCAACTCGAGCAGGGATACTACGACGACAGACCTGCGCCGGGAGTCTACAGCCAGAACGTGCAGACCGGAGGTGGAGGTTACGGAAGTATGGGTGCACACTAAGAGCTGGCGGTTGTTGGAGCAGGGAGCGAAGGAGGCTGTGAGAGCTATAGGAATTCATTGGCGTTGTTTGGGACTCGAGGTATGCGAAACATGATACCCAGTACAGCCTGATAAGTGAATGAGGATCATACATCTCAGGCCGCCCGATTCGCGCATTCGCCAACCTTGAAAGTCCACTAGCAACGAAATCCATGCCACAACAAACTCACCGAAGGCATTTAATTCACAAGTACTGAGGTACACGGGTGCTTGTGTTATTCCACGTTCTCACAAAATACAGCTCTCGCACCTCATTTCGCCCACTTACCTAGCAACAGTCACTCACCAAGCTGCGTCAATCTTCACGATACCATAACACGATGGCACTGAGACGTGTAAAACACGGTATTGCTCGACACCACCTCAAGAAGAGGATATTCTCAGAAAAACCATCTCAGACAAAACTACCTTCAAAACAAGACCACCTTATACAAATCACCTCGCACCACGCGAAACCACTTCATGCATCACCTCAATACAAATTCACCTCGAGCTGCAAGATGACCACCGCACTGCCAACTAAGCGTCGCAAGTGAGTTAACTCATCTATTCTGAGTTTAAAGTCATGCCAGTGGGTCTCACAGGCTCGATTCTTTCGAGGAGTACAACATCGTGTTTGGCACCGGTGCAGGGCAGGCCATATGGACGATCGCAAAACACTTCCTCGTCAGGCACTTCGAGTTCTTTAAGAGTGCCTGCTCGAAGGGTGCGAAAACTTTTGAACAGGCAATACCGGTAATTAATTATTTAAATTGAAGCTACTACGATACTCAGATTTCTCCACAAGTATAGGATTTGTTCTTGAAAAAGAAAATTGGGAAGAGGGCCAGGAAAAGTTCGTCGAGCTCAAGGAGGTCAAGCCTGCTTCCCTCGCTGCTTACCTGCAGTGGCTCTACACTGGTGAACTCGTGGTGGACGAGCGTGACGAGACAGGAAAGACCGGTGATATCGGTCCATCCATCGACCTCATGATAACATCTACATCAAAGTCTATGGTCACCAGCTTCCGGTCGATTTCCTGGTAGACATGGCTGCCGCAGCAACGAGAGCGTGGACTTCCGGGGAGGCTCCAGAGGATCCGGAAGACCTACCCAGATGCGCCTATCATGAGCACAACGAGTCGTGCCAACCTTGCCAGTGAGCGAGGCGCTCAAACATGAGGCAAGTCTGATCATGAGAAGGCCTTGTGTCGCGAGGCAGCAAGAGACTGCAGCATGGGGCCGGGTATAAGACGCTGTAGGATTGGAACATAATCCGCCTTTCAAGCTCAATCACCGGTCCATTTCACTCAGCCCATAAAAGTTTGCTCGCATCGGTCAAGATCGATGCTACGTGGCCGTACTCTGCAGCATCACAGAGCTTAAGCTGATAGTCCATATATCGAGCTCATCAGCTGCTTGCGCGGACGGGAAGAGTGACGGAGCCTCCGGCGAATAGCTTGGCACTTAGCGATGAATCGCAAGTGATACAGTTACTAGTGGAGGGTTAACCCAGTGACATTGCTCTCATTCACTTGTCTTCGTGTCATGTGTCACATGCATCTCGCGGTTGAAAAGCCTTTCTCACGTCACTTCTCAACTTCACTTCCATTTTATTTACCTTGACCTCAACACGACTGCTATCCTCACTGCACCAACACGTACAGACCACGATCACCACGAATCTCAATAATCGCAGCACAGCAAATGACACCATGTCTACTCAATCACCGGTCAAGCGTCGCAAGTAAGTTCACCATTTCTATCGCCATGACTGCACTGATAAATCCATAGAATCAACGTTTTCGAGGAGTTCCGAGTCGTCCTCGGCAAACCATACAGCGGACAGAACACGGTCCATGTAGCCAAGGCCTACCTCACCAAGTCGTCCGACTATCTCAAGAGGGCATGCGGCAAGGAGTGGAAGGAAGGTCAAACGAAGACAATCGAGTTGCAGGATATCACGCCTGACACTTTCGCGATCTATCTCCAATGGTTGCAAACGGGTGAAGTGGTGTTGACGGAGCGCAACACAATCAACCTTACTTATCGAAAGCCATATTCCCCAGCTCTCACCACCTCACACTCTCCACTGATACCACCACCGACAACAGAAACCCACCAACAGCAAGACATGGCCGCCGAAACAATACTTGGCACAGATCTGGATGGATGAGACGCCTTGATGAAGGCGAAGTCCGTCTGCACCTCTGCCGATCTTCAAGTACCCCACCCCGTCCTGCACAAATGAACCTTATCCCCATCACGTGTCGTTCCTGCCGCGTGAAGAATTGTCGTTGCAAAGAACTCCCTGAAGCAGGACCAGTGCCCGAGCTTGCAATTTGAGCTATTAGTGGATGACGCTGAGCATGATCTGCTCCAAGGAACGATGTAACACGCCAGATCGCAAGAAGGAGTACATACAGTATGGACAATGGTCTTCGCATGCCGCATTCCAGAATCTGGGGTGAAAGTCTGCGGGGATTGTTTCCAACACACATCGTGGCTCCTGCTTCCAGTTCCGTTTACCTAACTGTCCAGACTTCACTCACATGGCAGTGGAGCCCCCCCCCCCCCCCCCCCGGTCGCGTGGTCTGTGTCCAGTCATATGTACGTGCATTCCTTCCACCTTCTTATTCGGGCTGAGTATTGCGTTGCATTCGCATAGCACCGGACAGCCCGACGCTGGCTCACACCAAAGCCGAAAATGAGCGGCAGGCCTCGCAGGCACAGCAGGAAGTCGAACCCTTGCATCACGCCTCCCTTCAAAGGATCGCGGATATGATTCCAATCATGGATTGCCAACCCGAAAGAAGATAGGACTTGATAAGTGTCTTTCGAATCGCATTGGTTCGCTCGAGTAAACAGTACTTGCAGAGGCAAACCGCCAAGTGCATTAGCTCCCTTGGCCCAAGAACCACGGGCAACCATGCGACGCGCATGCGCGTGAACGAAGACTCGGCTCGAAGGGTCTGGGTGCGTGCATTAGTGCGGTTCAGATGGAAGCACCTTTGTCGCACTCGACAAAGGAATGTATAAGTACCACTTCGGCCGCCTGCGCTGAACTTTTGGCCTAGAAATAGTGCAACCGTTGTTTCTCCACCAACACACCTTACAGCAACACCGTCAGTAGTCATGGATTCGAGTCCGACTGACTTCGAAAAGTCCATCGGGACTGGGCCGAAGGTCGAATCGACAAGCACCAACATCAGCCACGAGGGCGAGATTGTCTACGATAGCTACGAGACAACCAGCAAGTGGGATCGCATGGGTGTTACTCCAGCTTCCTTCAAGAGAAGATCACTCGCCGACAAGCACAACCAGCTGAACAAAACCCTCAAGACCCGCCATCTTCACATGATCGCCATTGGAGGCTCTATTGGTGCTGGTCTCTTTGTCGGATCTGGAGGCGCGCTCTCGAAAGGTGGTCCTGCCTCGCTGCTTATCGGCTTCATGATCATTGGTGTGGTATGTCTTGGTTTGCGCCTTCCGAGCTGCTCCACCCCATGCTGACCAGGTTCAGATGATGTTCAACGTCGTATATGCCCTTGGTGAACTCGCTCTACTCTACCCGATCTCCGGAGGTTTCTACACGTACTCGACTCGCTTCATCGATCCATCATGGGGTTTCGCAATGGGTTACAACTATGTCTTCCAATGGGCCGTTGTCTTACCGCTAGAACTGGTGGTTGCAGGCCTTACAATCAACTACTGGGGAGCTGATGTCAATGTCGCGGTGTGGATCACGCTGTTCCTGATTGCCGTCATCATCATCAACATCTTTGGTGTTCTCGGATACGCCGAAGAGGAGTTCTGGGTCGCCCTGCTCAAGCTTAGCACGATCGTTGTCTTCCTCTTCATGGGTGTCGTCTTCATCTGTGGTGGCGGCCCAAGCAGCGGCAGGTACGGAGACTACTGGGGCATGCGCACTTGGTACAACCCCGGTGCCTTCAACGACGGCATCTTCGGATTCTGCAGTGTGTTCGTCACTGCTGCCTTCTCCTTCTCCGGCACTGAGCTTGTCGGTTTGGCCGCTGCAGAGACTGAGAACCCACAGAAGTCGCTTCCTGGTGCTATCAAGCAGGTCTTCTGGCGTATCACCCTCTTCTACATCCTGGGCCTGTTCTTCGTCGGAGCTCTTCTCCGATACGACGATGATCGCCTCCTCGGCGCAGGTCTTATCGACGTCTCAGCCTCGCCATTCGTTCTGGTCGCTGAGTACGCCGGTATTCCAGCTTTCGGAGACTTCGTCAACGTTGTCATTCTTCTCGCTGTCGTCAGCATCGGTCTCTCCGGTGTCTACGGTGGCTCCCGAACTTTGACTGCGCTTGCCGAGCAGGGCTACGCGCCAGAGATCTTCACATACGTTGATCGTGCGGGACGTCCACTTTGGTCCACTGTTGCCATCATCGCATTCGGACCCATCGCCTACGTCTCCTTGGCTAGCAGCGGTGTCACTGTCTTCGCCTGGTTGCAAGCACTCTCCGGTCTTGCCGCCCTGTTCACATGGGGCAGCATTTGCCTCGCGCACATTCGTTTCCGATCAGCTTGGAAGTACCATGGTCACACTGTTGATGAGCTCCCTTTCAAGGCCATCTTTGGCGTTGCCGGATCCTGGGTTGGCCTGGTTCTCAACATCCTCGTCCTGATTGCCACTGTAAGTTATTCCCGGTACAGCATTGTCTACACCTCACTGACATCCTTTGAGTTCTACACTGCAATTGCCGGCGCTATCCGTGCATCTCGAGGCGAGAACGGAGAAGTTCTCGTGGCCGAGGCGGTCTCTGCTTTCTTCCAGACTTACCTCGCCATGTTTGTCGTTATCATCTGCTACCTCATCGGCTTCGTCTGGAAGCGCAAGAGCTGGATCTCGATCAAGAACATCGATGTTGACGCAGGCCGTCGCCAGATCGACTACGAAGCTTTCGAGAAAGAGAAGGCCAGGAAGCAGAACTGGTCTTCATTCAGACGTGCAATGGACAAGATCGTATAGGTCGTGGTATGAAGATGGGGCATGTGTACAGCTGATGTCCGCAATCAAAAGTGTTACAGACTTCACGTGCGATGTCGTCTCGAACATAGACCAGAGTCATGTCTGTATGTGTTTGTGAGACGTAAGAGATGTCGTTGCTACGCCCTACCGTACGGATGCAAGTCCGATGCTACATGATTGGCCATTGCCCTAGCGTGTATTGCTTATGAAGGATCAACATTTTCATGCCCGTCAACAGCTCTCGCGTGGTAAGCACGAGGGTACGAGCTGCGTTGACCTCGTGCCCCGCACGCGTACCGCGGTGTTGGCACTTGGCATGCTTGTCGCTTTCTCAATTGGGCTGGATTATGTATGTTGGTTCCCACAAAGCAGCCTCTCGCCCTAAAGGCGTGTATCTCGAAGGATCAGAGGGAGATGGTATCTGCACGATGCCCGCGTGATTATTACTTGCCGCTATACTTCCAAGCAGTGTCTAGAGCCAGTATTTCCACAGGATCCGACTGGATCGACAGGTGGTGCCTTTGATTAGGCACGGAACATGGAGAAGTGAGACTACAGCCGCGCAGCTGTGATACTGATGGGCGAAATCCTCCCAGTAGACTTGAGACTGGTCCGATACAGCGTGAACCCCGTGTGGGTCCGGTGGAGCATTATCAACCACGCCAAGACCAGCAATACCTCCTTCCTCTTTCACGAGCGCATATCGTTGAAAGCGAAGTCGTCTGCGGTTCTGGAAGTTGAAGCCATCTTCACCTTGCAAGAAGCCAATTTCGCGTGGCGGCCACGAGCACGCGACAGGACATCTTGTCCTTCGACAAAGCCTTGTAGAGAGCTCGAGAGCGTGCGTTGCTTGTAATATTGCCCAGACAGAGCTGGACATCGGCACTAAGGCGACAAAGGCAGCAGACAAGATTGTTAGCGCAGGAAGACCCGGAGTTGCTAGACCTTTGTCCAGTCTTGTCATGGTCAAATGTAGGTCAAGAGATCTATCTGTTCTTGGTGTGTGTATACATGAGCCAAGCATGTTCCTGCCTGTTTCCGCGGCGGTTCGCAGCCGGTGTATCCCTAGGCTGACAAGCTTATCTGCACCGAACGTGGCAAGACGTTCTGGAATGTATCCACAGCCGTGTCAACCCCCGGCGATTTGACGATGTTGGGATAAGAGCCATCTGCCAGGCTGATCCTTCGGTAGAGCCGGGATCGGCCCAAGTATAGTCGCCTCCTCTGTTGCCACTCTAGCCAAGAAGAGGTGCACTGGTGCAGTCAATGTATGCATCAGAAGGGTCAACGCGTTCGTGACGCGAAGGAATAGGTGGCTGCATAGAGGCGGCCTGCCTCGGCTGATGTGGATGTAACGTGATGGTGCGGATGTAACGCGATGACAGGTTGAGATTCGTGCACTTCGTGATATGTGCTGGCCAATACCGATCAGTTCAGCCTTCCAGGTTGCATAGTTCCGTAGCCCGGCAGACGCCGTCACATGCCTGGACAGCTCATGGAAGGCCTTCCTCGCACAGTCAATTGGAGATGACCTGCTCCGAGGTCATATTCATGCAACTCAACGCCGACTCTCGCTGTTCCAGTTGTAGTACTGACGCGATCGCCGCTCTGCGCCCATGCTAAGATATCTTCCTCGTCCATTTAGATATCTCGAACACGATTTGAGTCCAGATACAACGTCTCAATCGAGACGATATGCAGAGTCGAGAAGCGATGACTGAATCATCCGCACAGGCCTCCTCGCCTCCAGGCTCATCGCAGCAGCAAAAACACATCGTCCACACTATATCCTTCCAGATCATAAACGATATCAATGATATTCTGCGCCTTCTTCTCGCCATACACTGGATCGACCAGCGAATGGAACTTTTCATCGACCTTATCCCTCGTGAACGGATGCTGCACTTCGCCAAGCGGATACTGCTGTTGATACTCGTCCACCCTTCCATTCATCCACTGGATCTTTACCGCGGCCGCAAACTCCGTCATCTCTGGATCCACAACCACGACCATCTTGTCAGACAACGCCTCAATCTCCAGATCCTCCAACTTCTGATACGCCTGAATGCCCGTCGTCGACCCATAAAGCAGCGCATTCGCCATTTGAAAATACACCGAAAACTGCGCATCAATCGCATTCTTCGGATGCACCTTATTCTCCGTCGGCTCACCCACCAACAAGAAACTCGCCGACGGCATGCTCAATTCCACGCTCCTGACCATGTCCACCGACACCCCTTTCTGCTCCTCGCATACCTTTCCCCCAATCTCAATAAAACAATGCGTCATCCTACAAGCCGGATACGGCTTCAAACTTGACTCCAACCAGCACCACTCCTCCCCCAACCCACCAACCAACCTCTCCAAATCCGCCTCGCCAGGACTATAACCCTGCAAAAATCCCATCTTCCCCTCAATTCCCCTCGTCGCACCCACCACGCCTCCCTCAGCGAGCGCTACGCACATGAACGCATCACACACCGCAAACCCGGGATGTAACCTCTTATTCCAAGCCCCATTATCGAGATACTGCATAGATCCCGCAGCTTTACTCCCCGCCAGTCCAAACGCGCACTCCACATCGCCCGTACTCAGTCCTCTCAACACACTTATCGCCGCTACAGCCCCGAAAATCCCGGCCGTGGACGTATTATGAAACCCACGGGAGTAAGCCGCAGTTCCCAATTCCCGACCCAAGCGACAAGTGATTTCATACCCGATACAGACCGCGAGCAAGAACTCTTCACTCGTCCGTTCCACGCTTAGGAGCTCTGCCTGCGTCATCGCTGCGGAGATCGCAGTTACGCCGGCGTGTAGAGTCCCTGCAGCGTAGGTGTCGTCGAAATCTAACGAGTGCGCGAAAGCGCTGTTCAAGAGGGCAGCATACTGAGGCAGCATGTGTGGTTCTCCATGGCCTATGACTGTGGATGTACCAGCGGTGGGAGAACCTTGGAGGACGAGGATGGAGTCGTAGATTGGTTTGGTGGAGGAGGCGTTTTGGAGGGCGCCGACGGTGCAGGCGATGTAGTCTATTAGGACTTCTTTTAGTTTTGTGCGGATCGCGGGTGTGAGTTGAGAGGTGGATGCGGTGGCGACGAAGTGGGAGAGGAGTTTTGTTGCTGGGATTTGGATGGTGGTTGTGCCATTCTGTTTCTTGGAGGTGGAGGCCATGGTGTGTTGATGGTATTCGTGCCAGGTCTTTCAATGATCATGGAATTGGTAGTGCCTTTGCGTTTGTCGGAGGTGATGTACTGCTGCTGTACATGTACAGGTACATAGAGCTCCGAGAACGGCTCAGGTCCCTCGGTCGCTCGCAAGACCCCTGCATCTGCAGGGAGGATCTCTGTATCGTTCCTGTACGGAAGTCAATTCCTGTTGCAGTGTATAGTCTGTCCGCTTGCCACAGTCGTGATGCATATTCTTTGCTAACGTCTGTTCGTAGGTTTCGCCAAACACCATTGAAACGCCATGAAAAGGCGACTGAACAATGACCAAGCTTCCATTAACGCTACACTACTTGCTTCGATTCTGTCCTCATCATCCTATGGTATCACTATGCAATATGCCTGTCACCTCTCTCTGTGTTCAAGACGCGCAAGCCTCTCCAAGACAAGCAATCCAAGATCCAAATCAATCATCTCCAAGTGCTTCCGCTGTCTCGCTCTCCAAAACTCCAGCATAGCGCCAAACGACGCAACCTATTCACAAGGCACCATCGCCAGCCTTGTCTTCAGACAGATGCTCTGCCATCTTCTCCGGCATCAGATGACTCCGCATCCTCCAGCTCGACAACTCCATCACACTTCCGCCGCAACCAAGCCGCCGCCTCATCAGGACCAGCAGAATCCTACTCATGCTTTCCGTTCGGCTGCTCCAGCTGCCTCTCCTTGTCCTTGTCCCCATGCAAATACCTCTCCATAAAACTAACATAATCATACTTCGGCAAATCCCTATCCTCCTGCAAATCAGGCCCCTTATGTGGCGGCATCGTCTGCACAAGCTGCTCCACAATCTCATCCGGAATAAGCGAATGCGTCAAATCCAGCTCCGTAACATACGGCTTTCCATCCGCAACCTCTTTAAAACTCTCAAAGACCTGCTCCGCAGTATTTTGATCCTCTGTCACATCAACCATGAACCGGATGAACTGCTCGAAACTCACGTTTCCTCCTCGACCAGCGACTTCGATGAAGCGTTCGTGCATTTCTTGTTCGTCGTAGACGAGGCCTAGGGATGCGAGGGCGGCGGAGAATTCGAGTTCTTGGAGGGAGTTGGACACGTCTCGGTCGAAGTGGCGGAAGACGGACTCGAATTCTTCGAGTTGGATTGGGGTGAGATTGGTCATGTTACGAGCCACCATTTGATTCTCCAGGAAGGCAAGTTTCTTCTGTACGCTGGAGCGCACGAGGCTCAGTTCGTAGGCAAGTTCGTCGTACGTGTACGTGGTGAAGTCGTTTTCTTCGATGTTTGCTTCTGTGCATCGTTGATCGAGGTCGGAGATGATGTCGAGGTATTGGTCGAGTGGTGGGAGATTCTGGGATATGCGGGTCGTATGTTCGAGCTGGTCTTCCACGTCTCCTTCGAGGCCTGAGATGCTCACGCTGATGGTTTGGAGCGCCAGTGCAAAGTCATTAGCTTTGTCGGCGAATGATCGCCGGAGATTGTTCTTGATGTCGCGGATCTTCATGTTGATGACTTGACTTCGTGTCCGCTCTGCTTCCATAAGACCCATCCAAGCTTCGTCCAGGGCCTCTAGGCTCAGCTCGGCGGGTGGCTGGTATGGTCGCAATCGGTATGTGTTGAGCTTCGTCTTGATATTGCCCAGCAGACCTGCAAGATCACTCTTCTCCGCCACCCAATCACGCTTTTCTCTTCGCTTGTACGCTGTAAACTGCCGACTCTGCTCTTTCGCATCGGCGTATGTATCGTCGAAGACAGCTGCTGTCCAGTCTTCACGCTGCTTTGCAATCGACGCCTTCAATGCTCGGATCCGTCGCTCGTAGTCGTTCTGCATCTCCCACGCACCCTGCATGTTGGCGACAAACTTCTCGACTCGTCGCCCAGCATTCTCGACCTTCTCCATCTGCGAGAAAGCATGGAACCAGTAGGCGATATAAGTCATGAGCGACCTCTCATCCGGCTTCGCAACATCACACACATCCTCAACATCCAGCAGATCCGGAATGCCAATCTCCTTGCTCGCGATATCGAAGGCCAGCTGCATGTTGCCCTTGTGATCCGACTTGTCCAGCTGATCGTAATCAATCAGGTCCGGCCTATGAATGTCCAGCAACGCACAGAACGCCAGCCCGTCATTCCAGCTATTCGAGAAGTCCCTCACCTCCACCTCATCATAACACGCCGTCTTCCTCTGGCACCACAGTAACAGACCCTCTCTCGCGCTTAGACCCTGGTCGTTGATGTCGCTGATCGTGAAGCGCAAGATGAGCGTCCAGATCAGCCCGAGGATGATCTTGCGATTCCCATCCACCACGTCCTCGGCGCCAATGTTTGTTAATTGGATCTTACGCGCTTTAATAAAGTCCAATGCGATGTTGACATTCTCGAATCGCTGAACCCGCAGTTTCGGCCGGGCGGCGTATCGTCCGAGCGATTCTTGTGAGAGGATCTCGAGGAGGTGGATGAGGATGATGCCGTCGGAGAGGTCGGTGACGAGGTTATCGATTTGGACATTTCGCGTTTTAAGTTTGTTGTTGAGCCTGAATAGTTGCGCCGGTCAGTCACATGTCCTGTGTCCCCGGAGCAGTGCTGACGTGATGGCAGCAAACATACCATTTGCCAAACGTCTTCTCCTGGACTTTCACCCTGCAGACACATTATCGTCAGCGTCCATCTTGCTCACGAGGCGTGCGGCGTGGCACCTCTACACGAGCGATGCAACCCACCAAGACTGCTCAAGCACCGCCATGACACTCTCTGCAACTTTGCATATTATGCGAGAGTCAGCACCTTCGTCTCGGTCGTGGAAATGCTGTGGTATGGAATATGCGCGTAGTTGTAGACTGCACGGGATGCACAAATTAGGAGAAGTCACAAGTCAGGTTGGTTGCTCATTAGTCAATTTGGCGCCAGGCGCTTGCCTCGAGCGTCCCGTCAATAGTCAATATTGGTACTGGTTGCATGTTGCCGGGCAACAAGCCGACAAGGCTTAATGACACGGCGGCTGGGCCCGCAGCAGGGATAGGATTCCCATCACCACCACATTCACTGGCGTCGTGTGTACACGATTGAGGCGCGCATTTCCTAAGGCAGTTCACCGATTTCAGCAATGTACCCAGACTTACTTTGTTATCAGCTGCCGCCGCCACCGTCATCGCCACTGTTGGGGCTGGTGGGGGGGGGGGCGGTAGGTTATCTGTGGTACTGCGCCACCCCAACGCGTCAAGGTCCAGTCAGCTCGTACAGAAACGCGTGGAAACGAGTGTTTCATTCTTCATATCGCTCATACTTGCATCCTGCTTCATCCCATCATATCCACCCACCCTCTTCGTCCTGCGCCGGAGGCGCGATACTCATATTACTCCGCGATCCATGCCTCGAATTCGAGGGGGTGCTCGACCGATCTCTCTGTACAGTTCTGCCCGCCGACAAAAGCAGAGAGCTAACGCCAGGCCCAGGCCGTCGCATCACGATCGGATCAGGCGACGCGCGCTCCCAGTTCGACGGCATCTTCAAGCTGTCCCGCTGCACCACACTGTCTCTGTTGGTGGCCTCGCAGAACTCCACTAGCTCACCATCTGGACTGTGAGGAACTGACTCGAGAGGTCGGGAGATTCTACATCGTAGTTGGATGCTCGAGCGGCTTTTGCGCTTGCTCTGCATCAGGTCGGGAATCGAGCTGGTCGATGCAGAGGACCACCGGGCCGTGTCGCTGCCGGTTTGCAAAGATTTTGTCGACTTTTGGCTGCTTTCCAACGAGCCGTAGGAGCTCGACTTGCGGTGCCGTGCGCCTCCGGGGCGATCAGATTCGGGGTCGCTGAGGTATTCTGGAATTGTGCTGTCAATGATGGGAAAGTATGTGGTGCTGGTCGCTGGGCTGTATTTAGACCCGTCGACGGATTCGTCGGCTTCTGTCAGACTGAACTTCGGGGGCGGTGTCTTGACTGGGGAACATTTGTATTGCGGTGAAAAGTCCGGGCTTTTGCGCAGAAGGTCGGTCGATGCAATTCGAGCTGCCAGGAAACCTTTGTGGCCGACTGATGGTCCTCGCTTGTGTTGTGGGTTCACCGATGGCGCCTCACTGTTCGTGCTCGCCTGGGTGTGTACGGAAGTATCAGAAGTTTGTCGTGTGCTCAATGAGCTACTTGAAGTGAACGCAGATGATCGATCGATCCAGGCTGATAGTCGTATGCCGCCGCCTTGACTGCTCGCGCTACTTCTAGGCAAATCGGGAGATGGTTCTGCAGAAGGTGCTGCTGTCTCACCCTCGTTCGTTCTCTTTGAAGGTGCTAATGAGGCAGTCTCCCAGTCAAAGTTACACTTCGCTTCCGCCTCTTGGTTGTAAGCAAAGTCGATGTCATCTTCCCAGCTGTAGGTTTCTAGCAAGTCTGTGCCAAGCGAGCTGAATGACTTCGATGTGGTTGTTGTAGGTATTAACCTTGAAGCACGCTTGATTTGACTGGGTAAAATATCTACCGGTTGCTTCCCTTTGGAAACAGAGCTCTTAGATGCCGATCGAGATCGTGAAGGGTGCTCTAGCCGCTCGTCACCTGACTTCTCCGTTGGCTTCGCAGCCACCGAAGGGAACAGTGAGTAAGAAGGCGCTCGATGAGCTCTATTCGTGACCTCAACTTTTGAGCTTGGCCTCAATGTTGTCTCTTGCGGAGTCGCGGGTATAGGCTGCTTCTCGCGGAAGCTTTGTCCGGTGAGACGCCCTTTCTTCAGTGCACATTCAGCCTCTGGTAGGTCCGGTGTGTATTCAGATGTCGGGCTCCGACTAGCAGGGTGGCTTGTATGGGGTCTCCGTGCTTCAGCACCAGGCGAACTCCGGGGCATTATCGTGTTATCGAACGAGCCCGAGGTACGTAGCTTTTGTTGATTATGACTGATTTCAGGCGCCCTCAGAGCACTCATGGAAGAATAGTGCTTCGCCGCTGTGGAAGCAGGCACCGCTTCCGACATTTCGAGCTTGTTTACTTCCTCCAACGATGTATACGCGTCGTCTGGGTTGAATTTTGTCTCCTGAGTCTCATCGAATAAGGTTTCATCCAGACTGCGAGTCACTTCAGGTCTCACAGGCGTAATGTTCGTTAGCTCCGGCTCAAGTTCACGCTCTCGAGTGACTGGTCGTTGAACGGAAGAAGAACTCGCTGTCCTTGGTCGATTGCCCAGATCGTCTGCTTGGATGCCATTGAGGCCCTCCTTCGGTCTTTGATAGGCGTTGAGCTGCCAGAACTTTGTCTTCAGGTCCCGTTCGTCCACAGTCTCCAGTCGTGGTAAGTGCTTCCTAGCTGTATGTGTGACGTGCTGAAAGTTGAACGGAGGCGAGATGCTGGACTTCGTCCGATGTTGGTAGTCTGGGCAAGATTAATCAAAGCAACTGCTTCAGGCCAGTCAAGATACTCACATTCTTTCTCTTGATCCTCAATGGGTTTCTGGCTCAACTTAGCAAACCTGGCATAGGATCGTAATGAGGTGCCTTGAGTAGAAGGAATCAGATCAATCGCCAACTTTACCACATCGAATGGACTCACTGTGCCGGGAGCTCGATCGACTTGTGTCGACGGAACGTGAGATTGGTCGCGATGGATTGACTTCGCCATCAGCACTGTCAGTATGAGAACGACTTGGCCCTCTGAGGAAAGAGTTACGTATGCTTCCCAACGGATCCGCAGTACTTCTCCGACTTTCACGCCGAGCAGTGCCAGGTCGCGCATCGTTCTGGGAGCTCATCGTAGAAAGCATGGAGGGATTGCCTTCCTTGGACGCCTCCGAGCTCGACCGACCAAAGAATGACAACCGTTTCTTTCGCGTCGACTCCGGTGAACGTGACGTCTGGCTCGAGGTTTCGGCGCGTGACCGTGACCGGCCCGGAGTATTTCCTCTGTTCTCAGCAGAAGCCATAGGTCGCGATGTGTCGCCTGACACGTCGTGATCGGGAGGATCTGGAGGCACCAATGCTTCATTCGTCATCGTGCGGCCGCGGTGATCATCGCTGGCCGTGGCTATATGTACGTTCTGCCGCCGCCAGAGTGCTGAGAGTGGTTGGCCTGCAGGAAGCTTGAGTGTGACGAGTAGGGGGAGATTCGTCTTAACGCTGTGAAAGGAAGGGCAGCATCTAACAGAAAGAGAGGGCGCGGAGAGTCGCGGCGGCGGAGGCGTCAGTAGTTATGACAGTAGTGGTAAGAGCGCAAGAGGATGGTGAGTTTGATCGGGGTGTTCGACGTCGCGCAGATAAAACTGTACGACGTGCCTTACACCTGTGCGACTGGGGTGATCCCAATTATTTGCAGTGGCCTGAACACGAACGTCGATAATCCTAGTCGGCTGCGCAGGTACACGACGATGGGATGCCAGCCCCGTTTATAGTGTCTGGCTAAAGGAACCATGTGGAAATCGGGCCAACGTCCCAGTGCAATTGGTCGTGTGTCAGAAGGAAACATGAGCCGTGCGCCAGCCCTCGTCAGCCAATTGCCGCGTGCGAACAGTGCTGGCATTGGCCATTCTCGTGCTGCAGCCGCACGATACGGTACATCGATCACTGTTCTCGCTTGCAGAGATGAGCATGTCGCTTGAAGGGCAAGCCATCTAGGAGTAAGCGATAGTCGCTATGATGAGCGGTGGTCGAGTCCCGTGCAGGAGTGCAGGAAGTGACCGAAGTGTAGAGTACAGCGGCTGTCTGCAACAGCGTGGTCGGGCTGGGAGGACCGACCCATGCTGCGGGTTGTGGTGAGAGTTGCAGCCTTCCCTGCTGGCCCTCTCAGCCACCCGCACCGGCCCATGCATACCCGACATAGGAGCCGGTCCGTGAACTCGGGACGCGGGTCGACGGAGCGTCACAATGGTGGAGACCTGTCGCAGGGCCGTTCGAGATATCGAGATGCTGATTGTGACGAGTGTGCGAGATCCGATAGCTCACACACAGAAAAGACCCCGCCGCCTCTCTCGTCCGCCCCGCCGGCGTGTGACGGCTGCGCGACTGACCCAGGTCGGCAGCAGCGCGTGGGCAGAGGCAGAGCGTCCGTCGGAAGGCACAGCCGTTAGCAGTTCTCGGCGTTAGCGACTACGAAATGTTGCCGCGGGCAGAGTTAGGCGGCAGCTCGCACGAAAAGTCGACCGGCGCAGGGAGCAGCAGCAGAGTTTGCAGGGTCTCACTGTCTTCACAGCATCAACAAGGCTGTCCAAACTTCGGAGACGACTTTGAACCATGCTGCGGAGTGTGCACAGTCGCATTGCCCAGAACACGGCCAATCCACCACGACGACGCATAACGACCCCACTGGGGGACGACAGACTGTGGGCGTGCTAACATGATACATCGCCATGGCACCGACTCTCTGTGCCTGCCGTCCATGCCACATCTTCGTAGCGTACGTGACCGGGACGGTGGCGCACACCTTCACATGAGAGACACTGCACCTATTCCTAGGTCAAATCACGCACATATAGCTTCCGCCGCTTATGCGCCCTCTTGACCTTTCAAAGCGATAGCGGTCCCAGGTTTTGTGTCCTTGCAACACCCTAGCTAGTACTTCCCTCACGATTTGGCCATTCAGAAGTACGACCTGCGACCAGGCTGTCGATATTAGCGCAGGTCGCTCCCGTTCCCTAGACACATATACGACTGCATAGGGGTTGTCGTCGATGAGCGTATTATCGCACGCCGTTTCGTGCTGGCCAAAGAGGACTCATCAGCGGCTTCCGGAACTGCTGTGCTGCGATCCATGCCACACCACCAGTTATTAACGTTTGCAGACCGGCAGCCTTCTGTCATATGCCGGTAGGACGCACTGCTTCTCTTGACTTCATGCTGCCCTGACATGTATGTACCATGGAAGTCGTCGACAGCGTGTGAGGGTATCCTCGTGGTTAAGCTATCTATTATTACGACCTGTTCTTGCGCTTTCGGCAACTTCACCAACCAGGCCTTACAACGACGGCCCGGCGGAATTTGTGGTTGTCTTGTCGATCAGCAGCCGAAAGACTTCTTGACACAGCTGAACGATTGCGACCTGACGGAGAAGCATCTTTATTGCTTCTATCTCGAAGGTCACGCTGAAGACTTCCCTCCACCAGAGACCTTTCAATTGCCAAGCCTTCGGCTTCTGTAATAAGTAGCCTCTCCAGCGCTTCTTGGAAGTCTCTCCCAAGTCCTCATTTGCGATCCTTGCCGCTGACTCGGACCTGAAGTGGATGTCAGCAACAACTTCCCTGCGTTCCGCACCCTGCGTTGCAAATGCCGACCGAACCGGACTTGCCATAAATCTTGTTCTTTTCCGCCTTGGCAGCATGAAAGCATACGTAGCTGTACCTTGTACACAAGCTCTTTCCGGGTGGACGGGCGTCAAAATCTGCCAGAGTCCCCCCACTGGGTGCGATCTCATCTCGTGAATCAGTGCGCAAAATCACAATGGTGCAGCAGGCGATGACGTCCCGCCGAGGGAGCTTCCGCTCGGCCTAGACTCAGCCAGCCATCATTCCTACCTCGAAACACTACCTGTCATGCGTTCAGATCGGTAACGTCTCAGAAGTGGTTTCAGAATGACTGTCTCTCTGTAGTGACACCACACTCGAGCCACAAAGCAGTGTCTCCACCAAAGCAGTGTCTCCACCAATGCAGTGTCTCCACGGAATCAGAAATCCTTGCCTGTGCCGCGGATAATGAGTTCGGAGTCCCTCCGTCGTGCCGCCTTGGCGGCGAATATAAGAAACAACTTAATTGCTCGATGAGTTCGGAGTCAAGGCCAGTAAGTCGCGAAGCATAGCAATTGAAGTTCTTGGGCAGCATCTAGTGCGCTAAGATGCACAGAGCTTTGTTGCAGCTGCCGCAGCCCATGACCAACAATACACAGCGAGTCAATCGCTGAGGATGCTGCAAACTCGGCTTGCTACATGGCACGAGAGCGCTATCAAAGTGTCAGGTAGACATATCCGTAAAGGAAGCGTAGCGCAGGTCATCACCTTGGATGGCATACATCGCTCGGCCAACTACCGTGAGAGGCTTTGTACTCGGACACCGCCATCAACATCAGCCACGGGCCGAAGTTCGGATGCAGGCCGGTACAAGGCATGCTGTTAACGGGAATGCATAAGCGTCGACGGCTGGCTGCGAGTCAACAAAGCCCCCGGCTGTGATGTCGGATGCTTAACCCAGTCAGTGTTGGTGTTGATATCGTCACGACATGACACAATTGTTGACGAAGTCAACGCAGAATCTGTATGTGCTCAAGCACATCATGCAACGAGTAACATGACGGGCAATATGCAGTCCTTCAATGTTGTTGCCCCCGCAAAAACATCGTCCTGAAGCACACCGACGATAATCATTTGTGGGTAGGGTCGAGAGGCAGCCATCACATATCCGAGAGGCAACTCACAGAACGCTCCTCGAAGACAACTTCATGGTCGCCTATGACTGTTTTAAATCTCTGGTGCGGTCCACTTGGATACAGATGCGAAGCAGGACGAGACAGGACATGAACGCGCCGCGGCTGTGTCCAAGGCTGTGAACAGTCCCACAATCCTTCGAAACCTGAGTTTCAGTCGCCCACTTGTAGAGTGTTAGCCAGCAAAGTACCTTGATATATGCCCGTTGCGCTAAGGGTTTCAGATGTGAGCCGCATGTCTCGGAGCACACAATATCTCAACGGTCAGATCACAACGTCGACCTTAAAGCCTCGGCAGCTTGCGCTTAATATTCGAGACAGTTAGTTTGAAAACAGGTACTGCAACGGTGCTAATCATTCTTCTGTTCCCTTGTAAACGTGTCGTGCACGAGGCAACGAAGACTAATAACCGAACCGCTTACTACGTCCCCTGTTAGCTCCCACCTTCTAATGAATATATCAAAAGGTGACCGTGCGTGTCTCCGAGCACCTCAACAGCGAAGCTCAACAATTTCATGTTCCACAATCTGTACATTGGCAGCCTCTCAACGTCGACAGGGTCCAACGACAATGTCCAGCAACGACGAGTGGCAGTTCGGGGGAGCAGTCTTCTCTAGCCATGGGATGTATCCGACTTGAACGAGCCCGATGGTATGCTTCGGCCACGCGGAGCAAAGACTTGTTGCAGGCACATATTCATCTCCGCAGCGCACTCGTATATACTGATGTCGCGGACATTCGGGAACAGTCTTCGCCATAATGGCTTGACTACGCAAGACGTAGACGCTTCCTGCAGTGTGGTTGGTCTATTGCAAGCGGTCAAGAGTCGCACATTTCTCTGAAATGTCCTGGTCCCCTTTGCCACCAATCCTGCTTTTGCGACTAAGAAGAATGAACACTCGCCGTGATAGTCAGCATCGCCGTGCACCGGGGAGTGTCACAGAGCTTGACCGTCGAGGAAATCTTCGAAGAGCGAGGCTAGCGATGATCGGCGGCGCGGATTATGTTGGTCGACAATGTCTGCTAGGTCGGAATGTTTTCACTTGACAGCTGCGTTTACATCCTGTGGGCTAGATTACTGCTTCGTCCACGAGGTCAAGTCTTGCATCCGGACGTCTCACGTTTGAGGCTGGCAGTGACAGTCTCTTGGCCGAACAATGGTAGCAGTATGTGTTAACAACTACGTGGAGCAAAACAGAATATAGGTAAGTCTGGTCTCATTCCCACTCATTTCTACTGAACTCGCGGGCACTACATCGCGTATATGTCCAGGGTCGTGCCACCACTTCGCAACGGGCTTCCATCGTGTCGTTGACCTCATCTTGTCTGGAGGATGGCCGTCTACCATCTTCCGAAGTGGTTCTCAAGGTGCTCTGGGGGACCCTGCTGGTTTGGGTCATACTGGTCCCGACGACCGTAGTGCTGGTCGTACAAGTCGTTGCTGCGGCGCTCGGCCTCACGCTTGGCCTTCTCGCGGTCGATGTAGTCGGCGCCCTTGGTCTCGGCAAGTTTGTCGACCTCAGCACCGGCGAAGCCAGCGAGGAGCTCTTTAGCGAATTGGTGGGAGACTGGCTTGCCTGAAAAGGAATCACGTCAGTAGGCGAACTTAGGACATTGCAGACTATGACGGGAGGATTGGACTGGGCATGGACGTACCCTCTTTGCGCTGTTTATCCTCGAACACCTTGAAGGCGGCGAAGGAAGCGCCACCGGCTAGGAGCTCGTGAGAGAACTCGGCCTTGTTGTCAGACTCGTAGGTCTGCTGGTAGTTATTGCGGGCCTCGTCTGAGCATCATGTCAGCTTTCGTCCGGGCAAGGCATTGCACAAGCAGTGGTATTGAGGCGTACCGAATCCAAACATCTTGACTAGACTGTGGTATGAGTTCGACTTGAAGTGTCGTTGGTGTGCTAGTGGCGAGGATGTGAATGACGGAGTAAGAATGACGAGGCTCAGGAAGCACAATATATAGATATATATATATTCTTAAGAGGTACATCAGCAGCTGGACCCTCGCCCCTCGTCATGCGTGGCAAGTTGAAACCCCACCAACGCAGGAGACCTGAGTGCCCGTGAAGTACTCCAATGGTCTCGCTGGATTGCATGACAAGCGCGTATCGAAATGCCTCAAGTTCAAGCTAGATTAAAGCAATTGGTCAGGCACAAGCCATGATGCGGACTTCGTCGATTGTCGACGCCAGCTATTGTCTAAGCGGTGCCACGCAAGCAAGCCTCAAGGTACAGCCATTGCTGCGTTGAGTCGTATAGGCGCGACAGACCCTCCGGCGAGCACCACCACTTGACGTCGACGATCAGCGTCATCCAACCAAGATCCGGAGAAAAATTACATACCAAGCTTGCTAAGCTTGCGCGGCAAAGCTTGTTTGTGTCGAGGCGCAGCAAAAACCAACACAGCCACTGTGGCACGAGCACAATCAAAATCTTGCTGTCAACCTGGCATCGACAGACGAAGCTCGAACGAGGAGTCGTGTGCCTGTCAGCACAGCAAGAGGCAGCAGACTTGACGCTGATTGTGCAGTCACTCAACCGCTGAGCTCAAAGCACGCCAGTCACGGCACCTTGTACCTGCAGCACAACAAGCTCCAGCGGACCGAATCATGGGTCGGCTACCAAAGACCGACGACTTTCCGTCCAGCATCAAGCTGAACATCGTGCCACGTAAGTTCTATACCTCATCATGAGAGTGAAGTCGGAGCGAGTCACGAGTCTCCACCTCCTAGCAAAACAAACCCACCATTGATGCAAACACCCACTCCACGTTCCATGCTCCCTCACCCACCCCCGTAGCCCACCACACCAGTAAGTCCAACAGCTAACCCTCTCCCCCCGCTCTCCAGCACCGGGCTCAGACCCACCCGCCAACATCCTCATCCTCCTCCACGGCCTAGGTGACAATCATGACTCTTTCACAACCCTCGCCAAGCAGATGAACCTGCCCGAGACAGTCGGGATCTCCATCCAAGGACCTTCAGCACTCCTAGACTTAGGAGGAAAGCACTGGGGCGACGACATCATCTTCGACTCCACCACGGGAGGTCTCGACCCCGACGCGGGCTTCAAGCAATCTACAAAGTTGCTCACGCAAGTGATCGAAGAGATCTTGATTGCGAAGTGCCAATACACCGCCCACGAGATTCTCCTCTTTGGATTTGGACAGGGTGGTATGGCGGCGCTGCAGGTGGCTAGTATGTGCACCCTCCTCTCCCCTCTCTCTATTTCACGTCCACTTGCTGAGCTATCCAGCCACCCTCAAAGATACAGAGCTCGGCGGCATCATCAGCATTGGTTCTGGTCTGCCAAGCGATTCTGCTGCATCCCTGGACCCGAAAAGCAAGACTCCCGTCCTAGTCTGTGCAGGCTCGGATCAGAGTGCGGTGACCAGTACCACGGAGGATAAACTCAAGCGTGTCTTTAAACACGTGGAAGTGAAGAGGTATCGCAAGCCTGGCGATGCGATGCCTGCGAATCGCGATGAGATGATGCCGATCATGCACTTCTTCTCACGGAGATTGAGGAGTACGAAGGGAGTGCCGGAGGGAGCTGTTGAAGTCAAGTGAAATGTTTGGCAATGATGGGTAGCTGTTAAGGTGATTTGATAGGGGAGATTACGGTGGTGAACCGATCAAGGTCCATTCAATTGCTCTACCCATCTACTTACAATTTTCTTCTATATCCACAATCGCAGGAATGCCATGAATTATGCCAACACTCATGCTATCGGACACAGATCAGACCAGCCAGCCAGCTACCTCTCTATCCAGTCTGCCTGGCCTCATGCAAGATCCACACTCTGTGTACAAGGATCGAACCTCTCACCTCAACAATTCACACAAACCGGCATCTTACCTCATTCATACCCATCATCTGACTTCAGGACCACTAAGCCACCGGCCACCTCGCCTTCAAGCCCTCCGTCCACCGTCCGTAGAGTACATCCGCCAACATGCCCACATGCTCCATCCCCGGTTCCGGCACTTTCGCCCCTGGCATCTTCTCCTCCATTCTCGCCCTCTCTTCCAGCGCAACTTTCTCCCTCGCATCACTCAGCGCCTGGCTGCTCCTCATCTTCTTGAGATGTGGATTTTGCGGGTTGAGGACCAGTTTTCTTGGAGAGGGAGATTCGCACTTACTGGTTGAGCGGGACAAACTCGAGAATGAGCTTCGGGGCCGCAGAGCCTTTGAGGGCGACGACTGCGGTGTGAGGTCTCGGGGCGAGAGCTCGGACTCGGAGACAAGGGCGGATTTCTTGGTGGGTGAAAGGCGAAGAGAGGCGAGTTGGGCGGTCGCAACTCGTTGGGGCAGGAGAGCGCTCGCGAGTTTGGGGTCGGATTGGATGCGGTCCATTATGCTCTTAAGCAGTAGTAGTTCGCCGTCGGGGTCGAGTTCATCGAGGCGGGACCAGGCTTCGGCAACGTTGCTCATTGCTTCTCGTTTCGCGAGGTCTGCGACCCCCGCGCATGATTGTTGAAACGCTGGGTCAAGGCATTTGGCAAATGCTTTTCTGCCCAACACTGCCTCTTTAGTGGCCAAAGGCGCTGAACGTGAGCTATTCTCTGGCTTCGGTGGCTTGTTCTCGGCGTCGCTGTCAAAGACACTATCTTGTGGTGACGTGCCGGTCTGGTCTGTTGGCGTTGATGGTCGATTCCCGGAGCTGACTCGCTTGAACTGGCGTACTGTTGAAGTACTGTTGCCGAAAGACATGTCGAGACCCAGAGGCTGCTTTGGAAGCGGTGGCACTGGTGGAGCCGCACTGACTTTCCGTGCGGTAGGCGTTGCTCCAGACACATTGCGGCTAACCACACGTCGTGCAGTCGGTATTGCCCCTGAGACGTTCCTGCTCACCACTCTGCGAGCTGTTGGAGTCGCACCAGACACTTTGCGCTGTCCACTAGTCACGCGCTGTGTGCTGGGACCTCGTGCCTTGGGTGTTCTGATCGTTGATGCTTCTTTGGTAGGCGTCATCCTCGCTGAGCCCGACAGTGGTGCCGCATCCAGGTTCATTTGCCCCATCGCAGCCGTAGCGTTCTCGACATCGAATCCATCGCCAGAAGGTATCCTGTCGAGCTTTCGCCTCTTGATTGTACCACCCTTGACCAAGTTCCCGTAACCGCGCACTGTCGGTGATGGCTTGATCGTGTCGAACACCCACTCGTCCTCGTCTGGAGCATGGTTCATGGACTTCAGTGTCTCTTCGTAGTACCGTGTGTCCTTCTCGTAGTCCATGCCATTCTGCTCGTAGTGCCTCGCCTTCAATACCAGCTCTTGTAAGACACCGGTCTTCCCTGCTCGCTTGATGAAGGCGTGCTTCAGGAGATGCTTCGCACTAGGTCTCTTTTCCGGATCCTTGTTCAAGCATAATGACACGAACTCCTTGAACTCTTTGGTGAACCTGCTGCCCTCCAGCCTCGGTGGCTTCTCCTTTGGAATCAAGAAGAGGACCTTCATCGGATGTACGTCGCTTCGTGGTGGCTCGCCCAACGCCATCTCCATGGCCGTGATCCCAAGGCTCCAGATGTCGGCACGAAAGTCGTAGCCTGCCTCTTGGATCACTTCAGGTGCCATCCAGAAGGGTGTGCCAACGAAGGTCAGTCTTTGTGACTTGATGTTCGTCAACTGTGCTGCCACACCAAAGTCGGCAATCTTGACCTGGCCAGACTCGGACAGCAGGATATTCGCCGCCTTGATGTCGCGATGTATCTTTCCCGTGTTGTGCAGGTAGTCCAGTCCCTTCAGGAGCTCCCTCATGATTATGGCGATATACCGCTCTTCCATGCCCTTCGGACAGGGCTTCAGCAAGTCGAGACATGATCCTCCGCCGAGGTACTCCATCACTATCCAGAGCTTGACCCCCTTCACAAACGACGCGCGGTATCGGGTGACATATTCGGAGCTGCAGGTAGCAAGCAGCGATATCTCTTGTTGAATCTCGCGGATATCGTCATCGCTGCCCTCCAGGTCGATGTGTTTGATGGCTACGTGATCACCGGTGGGTTTGTGCAGGGCGCGGTATACTGTGCCAAAGGAGCCGCCTAGACGAAATGTGTTAGAAGAGTGGTATTGCATGTCTCTCCTTGCGAAAGCTTACTGCCCAGCTCCTCGAGCATCTGATACTCATCCGCCATTTCTGCAGGGCTCGAGAACGAGCTGTCGTACTACGGGGATGTTGCTCAATGCCGACGACGTTGTGATCAGATAGCAATAGGAGTGGCCGCACACTGTGGAGGATAGTTGTTTCGAGGGCATCGAGGTCGGCCAGGAGGGAGGTCGTGCGACATGCGCAATATGATGTCGTTGACATGCATGGCTCATTATTACAGTATTGCTACAGCAACGACCCGAGCACGTGCCCTCCCGCCTTTGTCCGTTTCATGTTCGCGGCTCGTCGCGGATGAAGAGCCGGTCGTGTCATAATCTCACGAACATGGCAAGCAATGTAATTTTACAATGATCGTAGTGCAGTCACTACTGCTGCCGTGATATCTGAGGTGTAGTGGAGGTCTTGATAGCTATACAGCCCGTCTTGATAGCTGTACAGCTGCAGCAAACAAGCTGGGAGCATTCACCTGCGCCGTACGGCGTTTCTCTTCGCGTCTCCTCTCACGCGCGGAGACGCTGATGGTCCCTGCATATATGCATAGAGTTCTCCAGTAGCGCAGCGGAGAGTTGGGACAGTCCACCCACGTTCACTTTCCTCCATCAAACAGCTTCTTCCTTCTCCATGACAACAAGCGAGATGAGAAACACTGCGCTTTTCAGGGACACTCTTCCGATCGATGACCTTGTGGCGGTTCCGTCAACGTCTGGACAACGGGTCTGGATGAGCCTATGAAATGTCATGCAACATCACTTCACGACGATGGACTTGGGATGGCGGACAACTCCACATCATCTTCGCATGCTGACGTCGGGTCATCATCAATGCAGCGATTGTGCCCTTCGCGACGGGGCTCTCAGACGTTATGTCGACCAGCATCGCCACGCACCCAAGAGCTCGAAATGCACGCCTCGGAAGAATGTCATTCAGTACTTCGGGTACCTCTTGTTCATTGCTCGCTGGAACAGCCACTGTCTTTCTCGACGATCGCGTTGTGTAGGCCGCAACCCTTACTAAGCCCAGGATTGACCGAAGCATCAACATACAGCTGACCACAGTATCTAGCAGTCGCACGAGAGCCGTGGTTGTGAAATGCATGTTGTTCCTGCAGCAGCGGCCTATCTGGTCTAACAACACGAGCCGCCGCCGCAACGGCTATCTCGGCCAAGAACAATGTACTTCTTTGCTCCACATCCACGCAGCGGTACGACGCGCCGGCTTCGGTCGATCGATCACCGCCACTATAGCAAGTCGCATCTTCCTTCCTTTTCACGTTTTGTCACCTGTTGTCTTTCTCCCGAATGCGGCTCAATTCGCAGCATGGCCAATGACCACGATCGCGTCTCGGTCAAGTCAAGAGCCATGGTTTCGGTTGACTCACGAACTTCTACAGAGTCAGAGAGGAGACCACTTCTCCACAAAGAACCTTCCACCACCCCAGATGCCGAGCCGGAATGGAGCAACCCAGTGGTGTTGAGAGTGCTGTTCACATCATGCCTCATGTCGCTGTCTTTCGGAGTGACGCAGGTACCGTACGTAGGTCGAACTTTGTTCACACTGATGCTTGGACTGACTTGAGAATAGACTTATCTATGTCTTTGGTGTCATGACATGCGACGAATACTACAAGACTCATTCCGATCCCGGTCCGATACATGATCGGTGTAGAATCACAGACATCGAAGCAAGTACAGCACGTGCTGTAGCACTTCTCGGAGCTGGAACGACTCTCTTTGGCGTAGCAAATTTGTTCTGGACTGGATGGTGTATCAAACGTTTTGGTATCAAATCAGCACTTTTGACCTCTTGTCTCTGGCCCGCAGTACGGCTAGCCGTACAGAATGTCGGCGTTCAGCTTGGAGCTGGTATCGGTATCATTATCATTCAATGCTCGCAAGCCATCACCATCTTCGGTGGGCCAGCAGGCTACTTGCTTGCACTCAACTCGTATGCGACCGAGATTGTGAAGCCGGAGCAGAGGACTGCGACATTGGGAAGACTGCAAGGAGTAGCTTTCTTCGGCAACTCCTTAGGATATCTCGCGGGCGGACTCCTCAGCGACCTAATCGGTACCGTAGCACCATTTCGTGCGACACTGGTGCTTTTCTGCATTTCTACCCTGTATGTTTTCCTATTCCTGCCACGGCTGCCCAACAACATTACACCGGAGCAGCTGAAGAAGACGGCCTCGTTGGGCGCCTTCTTCGAGCCTCTGAAGATGTTTGTGCCACAGAAGTGGGTTTCGAAGGACGGCCGCGTAAAGAAGGAGTACGGCATTCTTCTCCTCGGCGCTGGAGCTTTCTTGGCCTTGCTTGCGACTGGCTACATCCCTGTTTTGCTACAAATGTTCGCTACAGACGTTCTCGACTTTGGCACCACAGAGAATGGCTACCTCATCTCTGTAAACTCCCTGGTCCGCGGCCTCTTCCTTACATTCGCCTTCCCCGCGATAATCCATGCTGGCAGGAAATGGATGGACAAGCGCCACAGCCACCGTAGCGAGAAGCTCACACGAAGATCCTCGATCATGTCAGAAACTCCTCTCAATCCAGAAGAATACGAACCAGGACCGATTGAAGGGGAAGCCGATGAAGGACCACTAGAGCCTCCTAATCTCGACACCGACAAAGAAGAATCTTTCCAATTTGATCTTATCTATACCCGCTACAGCATCCTCGTAGACGGCATTCTTACAGCTTTAGCGACATTCGCAACGCAAGGCTGGCAATTGTACGCTGTGGCAGTCGTCCTACCGCTCGCAGCCGGAACGGGATCTGCGGCCAAGGGGACGATTCTGCAGATGTGTTCGCCAAGTCAAAGGGCCGATGCCCTGAGTGCAATCAGTCTGGTCGAGATGATGGCGCGGCTGGCCACCACGGGGTTGTTCGGTTACGTGTTCTCTGCATTCGCCACTGTTGGCAAACCGAGCTTGACATTCTTAGCGAATGGTGGTTTGGCGGTGCTTGCGTTCGTTGTGTTCATGCTAACGAGGTTCCCGCCGGAGGAGGCGACGAGAGTCGTCCAGCTTGCTGAGGAAGAGGATTCAGGCTGAGGCACAAGTGCTTCGTCCAGAGATATATAAGAATAGAGCCATTGTAAGCCTGCAAGTTAGCGCGCTGCTTCCTACCGATGCGACATTGGCAGTCGAAGTGGCCTGCTTGGCATGTCGATGCAAGTCCGCCATCTCCAGATTGACTGGATTGGCTCATGACCTCGAGATACCCGAGAGACTTGAATTATAGAGAAAGACTTGGGGCATATCTAGGCTATGAGGGTCGAGGAATCTGCGCGCTATAGACATCACTTCGCGCATCTCGCGCACAACAGCAAATAGCTCGTAACCAATGTCACTCCGCCGTTCATAACCACAATTCGCCATGCCTTGAAACAGATATCATCGCAGTCTTATTATCAACAATCATGACCCCATCGCAAAACCAGCTTTCACGCCATCAACAGTGCTTTTCCACTGCCCTCCTACACTAACGCCTCGAGCTATAGCCCCACTCAATCCTGTCATATTCCTTCAGATCCTGCCCATTCGGCCTCAACTTGCACTGATTGATCGGAATTTGAAGGTCATCCTCCTCCCTGCTAATCCTCTCCAACTTGAACTGCTCATAGAGCCCTCCATTCGTATTTCTCGGCGTTCTCACATCCACTACACGATACAGCCCATCGTATCTCAGTCCCTTGCTAGGCGCGTGATATCCATTGCCACTGTGCGAGCGCAGGACCCGCACAGGATTTCCGGAGGCAAGCGATGCATGAAGCGCTAATGTTCCGGGTGTACTGGCCGGCGTTTCGCGTGGATTGGTGTTTTTGTGACTTCCTGAGCCAGAGTAGTGAAGGACATCGCCTTTATCGTAGTCGAGATCTTCGTATTCGCCGGAGACGACGATGCTGTAGGCGCCCTCGTTTGGATCGCCGGAGATGCCGGCTTGGGAGGCGCCGTGGGCTCCGTGGAAGACGGCGCAGAGCTGGAGAGGGGTTAGCATGAAGCGCTTTCAAGAGAGACGTCCTGCACTGACCTGGTACGGAAACCACCGCCCTACTGTTATGTCGTTGTGTCCAAAGACCTTGGCTTGACGTTTAAGGTGCTTGTATTCGGGGTTGATAACGATAGTCTTTCTCTCGCCTGATTTTTTGTAAGCCATGCCGTGCATGATGCCATCGTGACCCCAAATGGGATGGTCGTAAGGAGGAGCCTTGATGTTTGCCATCGCGTCGTCAATGCCACTGTTGGTCCTTCTGGGAATTGCCGCATTGCGACGCTTTGGCGATTTAGGCGATCTGAGCACTTGAGCTTCGTCGTCGCTCGAGGACGCTTCGCGCTTCACGCCCGTCACAACAGTCCGTGGTGATGTCTGCCGCACCGGCGCGTTCGACCTCAATTGCTCTCCGAGAGACCTGGCGCGCTCCACGTGCTTTGAGTCAAAAGAGAAGCCATTACCGTCGACATATATTAGCCGCAGCCCTTCATCGATCTTGCTATCTCTTTGAATGGATAGACTGATCTCCGAGATATTGTTTTCTAGCCAAGTGAAGAGCTCGTCCAAGCGCGGGTATAACGCTTAGGCTTGCTCACTGTCTGCTGGTCGGCCTGTTTTACGTGATTCTTGGGCTAATCTGGCGATCACAGATCGTCTCTCCTTCTTCAGGTAGTCAATGCGACCTTGTTCAGTCGTTAGAATGGGATCCATTGATGCTGCTGGTCATGTAGGGACGGCGGATTGTTGTCGCGCGCAACCTTTGAATTGATGTTTACAGGTTGATATATAGCGTAAGGTCCCTAGAACTAAGGGACTTGGAGCTTCCGGTTCCGCGGGGCAGGCACGCGCTTGTTTCGGCAAGATAGAGACAATAACCGGATGTGGAAGTGGGAAGAGGGGGAAGAAAGGTAAATTAAGCGGAGAGCTCTTCAATAGAGCTTAGTATCAAGTAATACGCTAGAAGCGTATTAAGACATAATCTATTTATCTAGTTATAGACGCGTCACGTATCGCTTACCTTAGTAAGCTTAGACGCTTCTCCTCGGCTCGGTACCCTTTAGCTCCGTTTAGTACCGTTTAGCACCGTTTAGCTAATTGGGTGATTCCGCCCTAGCGAGCCTTAGCGAAGCGTCTAAGATCGAATAGGGCGTGTTTTAGTATGCCTTATTTTAATATAGCCTTACTACTAGATTTTACAACGTAATAATAACTTACTACTATCTCTAAACGAGCTCCTACAGATTTAAATAAGAGCGCCGATAGTAGAGATTACGAGGGCATTAATATCGAGATTATACGGTAGCGCGTTATATACGAAGTATATCCTCGAATGTAAAATCTAATATCGCCTACCTTAATTGAATATCGTCTACCGGCCGAGTAGAGTACGGTATACCTCTATAACTACTTTTGTTCGATACGCGAGGGTAAATAAGTAAGATTTACCTATAGTAAAAGCCCTATACTATAGCGAGTTAGCGCGTTAAGACGTAAAATAAGTTAAATATACACCTATTAAGTCTATTATTGTAAGGACCGTAAGGCTATAAGGGGATGTCGTAATGTATAGTACGCCTACGATCTTCTAATCGTAGATAAACTAAAGCTTACTTTCTTCTATCGACGCTATACGCGTCTCCTAGTGTACGTATGCGCGTTATGTGCGGCATGCTAAGCCGGGTATAGCCGTATTATATGTAAGGGTTAGCTATAGGCTACCCTTATAACTGCCTCCCCTTCTAGGACGAGCTACCCTTAGCTTGCGGCTTTAGGAGGCTTCTATATAAGTAATCTATCTACTTCTCGTAGATTCCGTTACTATACGACCCGCCTACGGGTCTCGTACGTATCGTTATCGTAGTATAGGTAGGTGTAAAGTTGTAGTTACCGGGTTAACTAACTCGAGGGTTTAAGAAGCGTACCCTCTCCCTCCTTTTCCTTCTTTTCCCTTTACTACGTTCTCGTAGCGTACTACACCCGTACTACTAGTAATCTACTAGCTCCTCGCTAGCGACTACCTAGCGATCCGCTAGCACTACTATAGCTTTAGAAGAAGCTATCTAAGACTAGCTCCGCTAGGAGGCCCTTATAGGGGGCCTATGTTAGGTTTAGTATAACCTAATAATATTATAAGTTAAGAAGACAAGCTTAATTGGATTTATTCTCGGGCTGATAGGAAGTTAAGGGAGAGTAATAAAGTAGTAGCTATCTTATCTTATAAAGACTAAGCAGTAGTAAGGTAGAGGTTAGGTTATAGTATATTCTAAATAGTAATATTGAATAGTGAGTTAAACGCCTCGAAGCTATAAGGGATTCTTAGCGTTTCTAAATATAAAGGAAATTATTATTAATCTACTCTAATTAGTTAATCTGCTTTACAGATTATATAGAGTAATAGATTAATTAGTGTCGTGCTCTATTCTAATCTATTAATCTGTTTTATAGATTATATAGAGTAATAGATTACTCTACGGTAGCTGTGCCTTTCCGGCTATAGTTACGCTTACTTAACTGTAGAGGCTCTAATTAGTCGCTAAGCATTAGCTTAATCTAACCCGTAACACTATCCCCCTCTTAGCTTAGCTCGCTACGAGCTTAGGTTATAGTCCTGCCGCCTTGTCCCTTCGTTTAGTGTTCTTGTTTATGTCTTCCTTAATATGCTAAAGGCTCCTTCTTCCTCGAGTACCTCTCGTCGTCTTAAGTTAGCGGAAACTATCGACAACTTTAGAGAAATAATAGTGCGGTTCTATTCTAACTATCGGGCGCATTCGCGGGTATGCAAGGTGCACGTGTTATCGGGGCGGTGTAATAAGTGTGTTCGTCGAAACATCCGTTATAATATAAAGGTGTCGCGTTCCGAGTTCGATCGCCTTATTAGTAAAAAGAAGAAATTGCAGCGGTAGATAAAGGAAGCTCGCGAGGCTTAAGAGCGTGCTCGCGAGGCCCTAAATACTACGTATATAAAGGAAGAACGGTTACGTAGGTAGATAGAGCTCGTAGATTAGAGAGCTAACGAGGCTATTACCATAGAGTCGGCGAACCTATTAGAGCTAGAGTAGGAGGGGTTAGCGGACTTCTACCTAGCTCCTAACACTTAGAATCTTTTAGTCGACTAAGGTTATAATATCTCCTCCGATTTCTAGTTATATAGTCCTCCTTCTCTTCGAGGTTTTTCCGGTGCTAGAAATACTTTATTAGAAGTAGCCGGCAGTTCTTAAGGTTTCTTTCTAGTTCTTAGGTATTTTCTAATTCGTCGTATCCTTTCCATTTAATAAGGTATCGCTAACCTTTCTTATCTAGGATTTTTTCGACTTCGAATTCGTTTTCTGCTTCTAGCTCGAAATGGAAGCTTTCCTAGTAGGGTGTTTCGGCGTCTACGGGTTCTAACTTAGAGATATAGAAGACTAGGTGAATTTTTGCGTTAGGTAGCAGCCGTAGACGGTAGTTAACTAGTCCTATAACTTTATCGATGAAAAATAGTCCGACCTTAACGTAATCTAGTTTCTTAGTCTATCTTCTTATTCTTAACTTTTTTATAAGGAGATATGTTAAGTTAAGACCTTATAGGATATGTAGTTAGCAGCGGAGTAGAGTAAGAGATTAATCTTTAACTAGCTAATAGCTACAGGGCATACAGCAATATATTAGGAACTAATGTGTTAATTGTGTTAGATGTCTATCTAAGCTAAAGGGGAGAGAAGGTGTCTTCCGACAAGCTGAGTCATCGTGGATGCCTTAGGCTATTAGATTACAACCTAACTGTTAGCTCCCCCTAAGATGCTACATCTTAATACTCCTACTTATCTTATATAGGAGGTTATAGTCTACTCTTCTCCTATTAGTAGTATTTAGACCTCTATAATAGGTTAAGCTAGCTTATAAACCTCTAGAAGTGTAGACTAGTCTTTAGCTTTATAAACCTATCTATAACTATCTTAGATGTTAGGGTGTACTTAACAGTAATAAGCCTTCTCTACTAAAGTTTCCTAATAGCATTGTAGGCAATGTTAATATACTTTAACTTATTATAAACATGTGCATCCCTTACTAGGGTAAGGGTAGCTTAGTTGTTACCTCTTAATTAGACTAGTCTTAAGCTTAATATAGTCTCCTAGTTTCTAGTAATCCTTAGTTAATAGGAACAGTCTCCTACTAACTCTAGACAGTCTATCTCCCTTAGTAGTAAAGCTAGGAATTGGGATTACTTTGTATATGCATTTATGGCTATATATTTAGCTTCTATTATAGATGTTGCTATAGACTTTTGCTTCTTACTTATCTAGGAGACTAGTGCCCTATAGAGGAAGAAGACATACCTAAGGATAGAGACTCTATCTACTTTGTCTATTGCATAATTAGAGTTATAGTATCTAACTAGGCATCCTTCTCTATACCTAGAGAAGACAAGGCTAAGATTAGGATATGACCTTAGATATCTTATAATCTTCTTTAAAGCCTTTATATAGTAGGCGGATAGGTTACTTATAAATAAGCTTATCCTTCCTAGGGTAAAAGCAATATCTAGCCTTATAATTGTTACTAGCTACATCTATGTACTATTAATACTTTAGTACTCTGCCTTGTTACACCTCTTATCTATGTAGCTTAAAGGTTTAAGAGCCTTATAGCTGTCTATAGGTAAGTATGTAGGTGCTGCCTTCTTATAGTTTATCCCTATCTTAGCAAGGTTGTCCCTAATAAAGTGTCCCTAGTTAAGTTTTAGGATTCCTCTCCTCCTGTCCCTTGTAACTCTTATACTAAGGATCTTTTTAGGTTTACTAAGATCTTTGATCTTAAAGACTTTGCTAAGTTCTCTTTTAAACTAGAGAACATCTATCAACTTTAGTATAGCAATTAGAATGTTATCTATATGTATAAGAATTATAATCTCTTTTTCCTTATAAATAAGTAGGCATAGATCTACCTCTAACTGTGTAAATCTAATCTCTCTAAGCTTTAATATATAGAGTTGATTCTAATCTCTAGCTACTTACTTAAGTCTATATATGTCACCGTACCGGCGCCCATTCACCTCGATCCGCGCGCACGTGCGTGGGCACCACAAGCGCGCCGCTGACTAAGCCGCTGACTAATCGGCTTGGCGCTCCCTTAAGTATCTCGCGCTCTCCGCGCCTCTCTTAGATAGCTATCTATTCGACTTGTACCTTATCCGACCACGTGCTTGCACCTGCTTGTGACACTTCGAATAGATCATCACCAACGTGTAGAGAGACACGAGAAGCTGCATTCGGGAGATTGCAGAGAAACCGCGACAGCACAAGGTGCTGAGATCAGGTGTTGGACTCGACTGAGTCGCACCTTGAAGTAGGTCATAGCTAACACAGCAGCAATGGCAAGACCCACCGGCACCGGCGCGCCAGGCGCAGGCGCAGAGAACACTGACCGACGCGTCCATCGCGCGTCCCTTAGTAGATCATCCTTCTTCACCCTCCCACCTGATCCGCCGGATCCCAACAGCGCGAACCCAGCCCAGGCGACTCAGACCCAAGGACGAGAAGAGGATATTGTGAACAAGCTCCTCGACGAGAACAACCAGTACCGCAAGCAGCATAAGAAAGTGTTCGACCAACTCCAAGAGATTGAAGAGGAGGAAGCCGAAACAGAACTGAACTTGGCTGATCTGTGCGGGCACGAGTTCATCGAGGATGAGACAGAAGACGAAGGAGCGGGCACGAGTGCAAGCGCAGATCAGCCAAGTTCAGTTCTGTTTCGGCTTCCTCCTCTTCAATCTCTTGGAGTTGGTCGAACACTTTCTTATGCTGCTTGCGGTACTGGTTGTTCTCGTCGAGGAGCTTGTTCACAATATCCTCTTCTCGTCCTTGGGTCTGAGTCGCCTGGGCTGGGTTCGCGCTGTTGGGATCCGGCGGATCAGGTGGGAGGGTGAAGAAGGATGATCTACTAAGGGACGCGCGAAGGAGCGGGCACGAGTGCAAGCGCACCTGAGAGGAGGGTTACTATCGACAACTTCCAGGAAGCTTTTGACTCACTGAATGGGCTGAACGCCGATAAGTTCAAGAAGACGGTCAACGACCACCCTCAAGCGATCCACAAGATCCTGTGCGACATCGAGTCAGACCATCGCCGCACACACAAACTAAATGCGACACTCGAGATGGCCAACCGCATCAACCTCCGTAAGGCGCAAGATGCAAAGGACCAGATGGACCGACTCGAGGATGCGATTGGTGAGGAACAAGCGGAGAACACCACTCTCAAGGAGGAAATCACCAAGTTGAAGGAGGAGATCGCAAAGCACGATAACACCATCAACGTCGACCCCGATGAACTTATCCAAGCCAAGGCTGATACGGCCAAGGCCACGGAAGCTAAGAAGCTGTACCGCACCCAGTGCAAGGCAGCTGAGGCCAAGCTTGTAGCTGCCGAGGAACGCATTGCTGAGCTCGAGAAGCAAAAGAAGGAACGAGGGCGGTCCAAGGAGAAACAGGACCCACCTCCGCAGAGAACGGAGTCTGAAGAGTCGCTGGAGCGTCGCCAGAATGGCGGCAAGCCAAACAAGCCTCAGAAGTCCGGCAAGCCCACGAAGAACAACGGAGATCCTGATTCGTCTGACTCTTCGGACGACGAGGATGGTGACAAGGACAAGAACCGCAAGAACAGTCGCAAGAGCGGTAGTCGCGAGAGGGCTAGTAAGAAGACGGACTCAGATGGCAACCCCATCTCGGCATACACCACATATGATGCCAACATGACTACCGGCATCAAGTCTTCTACCGAACCGAAGGCCCCTACCAAGTTCGACCCGAAGAGCGACGACATCAAGTTTCAAGAATGGCAGCGTGCTGCTGAAGCTAAGCTGCAAGCATCCAAGTACCGTACAGTAAAGGACTCCCTTCAAAACGTCCAGAGCTGGCTGAAGAACGGCGCTTGGACATATGTCGACTCAAAGATTCCTAGTCTCACCAAGTCCACGGATGGCACAACTACCCAGTATGCCTCCGTTGATGAGATGATGGAGGATCTGGCTAAGCGCTACGGCACCCGCAACGCCCACGCCAACGCCATGACCAAGCTCAACACTCTTCAGCAAGGCGACAAGGAGAAGTTCAGCGACTTCTACCCATCCTTCCGCGAGAACGCCGACATCGTCAATCTGGACAACGGCGCCGAGGAGAAGAAGCTCGAGAAGGACTTCTTACTCCGCAAGCTGAATGCGCGCTACGACAACCGCATTATGAACGAGGATACGGCCAAGATGACTCTCGAACAAGTTGTCTCAGCACTGTACGATTACGAGGACAAGTTTGAAGCCTACGACCTTAAGCACGGCAAGACCAGCAACAAGACCCAAGGTGACAAGAAGAACACCAAGGGTGGCGATGACAAGAAGGATAGCACTTCGAGCGGTGGAGGCAACACGAACACCACTACCAACCCGAATGCTAAGACCAAGTGGGCTGACCGTCCTCAGCAGTATCAGCACATCCAGCCTCTGGATGCGACTCGAGCCCAAGAATGCATCGACCAGAATCGGTGTCTGAAGTGCGAAGAAGAGGGACACCGCCGCGTTGACACAGACCAGTGTCCACTGCGCGATGTTGCCCGCCGTCCTTTCGCACCAGGTTACAACCCAAGCAACAACCGTCGCAATGGTGGTGGCAATGCCAACAACAACGGCGGCGCGGGAAACGCCTAGTCCACTCTGTGAGCGCAACACACAGTGGACCGCACGAGTCACGAGTACAAGAGCATGAACATGAGCAAGGACCTCCTGAGAGAGGCAAGGTTTTGAGCATATCGGCACACTCCCTGCTGGCTGCAAACCACTCTGTAGATGAACACAATCCAGTGATAGCTTCTCATTTGGTTATGCCATGCACAGTGAATGGAAAGATCCCTGCTCAAACCTTTCATGATGATGGTGCTAACTCTACGTACTTCGACATCGACTTTGCGCGCAGAAATAACCTTGATATGATACAACTGCCCAACCCCATGGGGCTGATGTTAGCAGACGGCCAACCTGCTAGTGACCTAATCACTCACAGAACAACGGCACAGATCCAGATCGGCGACCACGTGGAGACAAGGTCTGGTTACTGCGCATCACTGGAATATGATGTAGTCCTCGGCCGACCCTGGCACGACGAGCATCAGCCTGTGTTCCACTATGCGTCAGGAACCATGACTCTGTTCTCAGCCTATTGCCGCGCCAACTGCTTGAGGAGCACTGAACCCGTATGCGTGCAGTCTATCAACGACAAAGGAACCACGCCGGTGTGCATCCTGCAGACCGAAATGCCAGTGCTCGAACCCTCCAGATCCAACTTCGCTAACTACGTACGACCTTACGTAGAGGATGAAGATGAACCCGTCCCAGCTGTGGTTCAGGAGACACACAACACGAAGGCAGCCATGCGGCATGCAGTAGACCTTGAAGAAGAACTGGAAGCATCACACCACGCCCGTAAGCCATTACCTGCTGATGGTCCTGACACTCTGAAGCGTCCGGCTCGACACACCAAGAAGGCGCCGAAGCCTATGCCAGAAGAACCCGAGATCGATATCAAAACCATCACGGCAGAGGCGCTTAGGCGAATGAGTCGCAGGCAAGGCTGTGAAATTCATATGATGTGGATGTTTGATCCGAAAGAAGACCTTGACAAACAAGTCGCTCGCGATCCCCTCTCAGCTTGTGCGCTGAAGGCATTCGGCATGCGAGCTAAGCCCGTAAGAGGAGGCACGGCTGCGATGTTGGTGGACTCCAACACTCAGGAGAACATGGACAGATTGGAGAAGTCCCCGGGTGATTACACCCAGCGACAACTCAATGCATCTGCCGTGTCAGCCGACGACTATCAGCGATTCATGAACGGCAAAGACAAAGACCAAGATCCTACCCCTTTGCTGCCGGTTGAATTCCGAGAAATGGCCAGACTGTTCAGCCGCAAGGAGGCAGACAAGGTGCCACCAAGGAGACCAGGTGTGGACCACGAGATCAAACTGAAGAACGGTCAAACCCCTCCGTTTCGAAGACCATACTCCTTCTCCGCTCGGGAAAACGAGGTCATTAAAAAATGGGTCGATGACCAGCTCGAAAAAGGCTTCATCCAGCGCAGTGTGTCACCAGCAGCAGCACCTGTTCTGATAGTAAAGAAACCAGGCGGAGGACTCCGCGTTTGTGTCGACTATCGTGCACTGAACGCGCTGACCACAAAGAGCAGGTACCCAATCCCTCTCTTTCAGGAAACGCTAGACCGCATTGCAGGCGCGCAATGGTTCACTAAGCTAGATGTCATTGCAGCATTCAACCGTATCCGCATTGCAGCAGGGGATGAATGGAAAACGGCATTCACTACTAGGTATGGGCAGTTCGAATGCGTGGTTATGCCCTTTGGATTATGCAATGCGCCAGGAACATTCCAATCCTTCATTAACGACACTCTGAGGGAGTTCTTGGATGACTTCGTATCATGCTACCTGGATGATGCACTTGTATTCAGCAAAACCAGGGAAGAGCACGTCCAACATGTGCTAAAGGTTCTGAGAAAGCTCGACGCTGCTGGACTGCAGCTCGACATCGACAAGTGCGAGTTCTTCAGACATGAGACCACATATCTTGGCGTGATTATTACGAACGAAGGCATCAAAATGGATCCAGCCAAGATCGAATGCGTGAAGAACTGGCCTACTCCCGCCAACGTTACCGATATTTTGTCGTTCACGGGGTTTGCCAACTTCTATCGGCGGTTCATCAAAGACTTTAGCAAGATCTGTTTGCCCATGACCAAACTCACGCGCAAGAACGTACCATGGGAATGGTCAGAGTCGTGCCAACGAGCATTCGACGCGCTGAAACAGGCATTCATCGACGCCCCTACACTGAAGCACTTCTATCCAGGAAGAGAAACGATTCTCGAAACAGATGCCTCGGATTACGTGACCGCAGCAGTCCTTTCTCAACGAGATGAGAATGGCGTACTTCATCCGATCGCATACATGTCCAAGAAGATGGATCCGCAACAGTGCAATTACGACATCTATGACAAGGAGCTTTTGGCGATCGTACAAGCTTTCGAAGAATGGCGCCCGGAGCTAACCGTCAACGAGTACGGCACTGACGACTACGAGAATCTGCCAGACCCCGACTCTGCAGAGGACAAGCCTACTCTCGTGTATTCTGATCACAAGAACCTTGAATGGTTCATGAGTACGAAACAGCTTAACCGAAGGCAAGCTAGGTGGGCCGAGTTCCTGTCCCAATTCTTCTTCAAGATAGTGTACCGACCAGGCGTACAAGGCACGAAGCCGGACAGTCTCACACGGCGCTCACAGGACCTTCCTGTGCCTGGCGATCTTACTGATCCGCGCAATCAGCAACAACATCAGATATTGCTTGGGCCAGACCGGGTTCTGAATCTGTCCTCCACGAGAGTCCTTAGCGCCTCCGCCAACGACGTCGTGACTCCGCTCACCACCGCCATCCGAGAATTGTATGCGCAGCCAGAAGCAGAGGAGGCCGTCCAACAACTGGAACGCGATGAGCCATGCACGCTGCTACGAAAACATCGTATCGACGACCGTCATGCAGTGCCAGTTGGGGGAATGATATACATCAAGAACATCTATGGCGGATACAGCCTGTTCGTTCCACCAGAGTCAGAAGATGCCCTTGATGAAGGAGAAGTGCCGGTGCGCACTCGCATCGTGCAAGCTTTCCATGACCATGCCGCAGCGGGCCACATGGGAGATGAAAAGACTTACGAACTCGTTGCTCGCAATTATACTTGGCCAGGCATGGCTCGTTTTGTCAAGAAATACGTCCGAGCTTGTCGCACTTGCCACACGAACAAGAGCACCAACATCCAGTACCCTGGACTGTTGAAGCCGTTGCCTGTACCATTCGGCGCATGGGAAGACATTGCTGTCGACTTCGTCGTCAAACTGCCGGAGGGGAAGAGTGCGGTGGATGGACGAACATACGAGAACATCATGACGGTCACATGCCGCCTTACCAAGGAAAGACACATCATTCCTGTCCTCTCGATGACCGCCGAACATTGTGCCTTGGTGTTCTTGAAGTACGTGTTCAGCAGACATGGGCTTCCCAAGTCCATCGTCTCAGATCGCGGCACGCAATGGGTATCGGCCTTTTGGCGAAGGATCTGTGCCCTCCTAGGCATCAACCAGAAGCTCTCATCTTCATATCACCCGGAGACGGACGGCCAGTCGGAGAACACGAACAAGGTGATGGAACAGTACCTCCGCATGTTCGTCAATTACGCTCAGGATGACTGGCCGGATTGGGCCCCGTTGGCCGAGTTTACTGCTAACAACGCCGTATCAGCTACAACAGGGGTATCACCGTTCTACGCCAACACAGGACGTAACCCACGCTTTTCCGAGCTCCACCTCGAGCTCCCAATGCCACTTATGCCACACAGGCAACGACTCGACGCGGAGTCAGCAGACAGGTTCGCAAGAAAGATGCATGACATGCAGGAGTTCCTACGACAGCAAATGGCCCTCGCCCAAGCCGTCCAAGCCGAATACGCAAACCAAAACCGTACACCAGCACCACGATACGTCGAAGGTAACGAGGTATGGGTGAGCACCGAGAACTGGGAGATGGAGAGACCGTCTAGGAAGTTGGACGTGAAGTGGTCAGGTCCGCACGTGATCACGGAGGTGCTGCCGGGGAACACCTATAAAGTGGAGCTGCCGCCCACTATGAATATTGACAACCGCTTCCACTCACACCTTCTAGCACCGGTTCATCCTCCAGTCGAAGGGCAAGTACAACCTGCGCCTCCACCGATACGAATCGTGGACGACGAACAACACGAAACCAACCCAGCCGAGCCCGACTTTTGGGAAGTGGAGGAGGTGTTGGATTGCAAGAAGAGATGGCCGAGAGGAAGAACACCTAGAGGTGGTGTGAAAGAGCCATATTATGAGTACTTGGTGAAGTACGTTGGATACCTAGAACCATCCTATGAAGCTGCGGGCCAGGTCATTGAGACAGCCGCCGCCTCTGTCGCCGACTTTCACCATAACCATCCTCGAGCAACCAGACCACCTGGTTTTCAACCTCCTGCAGACTGGGTTGCCAATGAGGATGCCACGGGCATGCGACTGGCGCGTGACTCAGCACTCAATGCAGCAGCGATGGCTCTGATGCCGGTGGGACCTGGACTCAGGACTTGTGAGAAAGAGAGCGATACGCGTCGCGATGACGATCTTTCTCGACAAACAGACCAAGTAACAGGAGTGGATCTGCTGATTGGCGCGAGTCATGACGACAGTGAAGCTGATGCGCATCAGATCGCAGTGTGTAGCCGCCTAGATGGCGCGAGTCACTACGGCACAGGGTACCTGTGTGAAGAGCTGGGTACACACACCGAGAAAGACACCGTCCGGACAGTAGCTGAGGCTGCTGCGCCGTGTCGCCGCGAAAGTCTGCCTGCGTTACGTAGCGTCATAGATGGTTACGCGGAGGACGAGGAAGTCGACACTGTGACGGATGATGAGTTGATAGACGACGAGAAGTTCGCGAAGGCAATGATGGATACGATGGATAGGAGAGGACAGAGTGCTCCGGAGCGCACTCTCAGAGGGGGGGGTAGTGTCACCGTACCGGCGCCCATTCACCTCGATCCGCGCGCACGTGCGTGGGCACCACAAGCGCGCCGCTGACTAAGCCGCTGACTAATCGGCTTGGCGCTCCCTTAAGTATCTCGCGCTCTCCGCGCCTCTCTTAGATAGCTATCTATTCGACTTGTACCTTATCCGACCACGTGCTTGCACCTGCTTGTGACAATATAAGCTTTTAAGGATCTTAAACACTATGTTTAGTAGAAGCTTAACTCCTAGTAGTAGTAACATAAAGATGTCTTTATAGAGGGTGCTTTCTATAAACGTATTGTTTACATCCACTTAGTAAAGATAGAGATCCTTCTTACACATAATAGCTATAAACACCCTAAGGGTGTCCTGTCTAACTGTAGGCGCAAATGTCTCTATAAAGTTAATACTAAACTTCTATGAAAAGCCCCTTGCAACTAGCCTAGCCTTGAACTTTTCAATAGCTCCACTAATGCTTCTTTTAACATTAAAGACCTATCTTAACGTAACTAAGTTTGCTCCTTTTAGTAGAACAGCATTCTCCTAGGTGTTGTTACTCTATAGAGCATCTAGCTCCTTCTAGATTGCTTCCTTCTAAAGGTGTCCCTATTTCTTGTTATTTATAGCATCCTTATAGGACTTTAGAATTGGGATCTCTTACTTATATGTAATAACTTCTATAGTTGCTATAAAGGCTATCTCCTTAACTTCTTCTAGGAATTTACTATCCTATAGTACTAAATTATCCACTAATTGCATAGCTATAAAGAAAGCTTAGTAGTAAGCAGCAAGGTTCTCTAAGAGGTCTATTGCTTCTCCTACTTTAGTAGCTAGTTTAGGTATAGGGACTATAGATCTTAGGGCTTTCTGTTTCTATTTATAGCCCTTAACATTATAGTTAGCCCTCCTCTTACTAAGGGATAATCTAAGAGTAGTTACTTGTGTCCTAGTAACATTCTTTTCCTAGAGATATAGTAAACTTATCTTAATTGGCTTATCGATTTTCTAAAATTCCCCTATATTCTTTAGAGGCTAGGGAAGTTACATAAACAGCTTTCTTAGCTAGGCTATTACTAGGCTGCTCTACTAAATAATTAAATAGTGAACAGGTTGCTCTAAGGATATGTCCTTCCTTAGCCTCCCTAAGGGTCTCCTAGCTAGTGTATTGCTTAATAGATTCAATTTTGTAACATTGAGATCTATATTACCTCTAGGTTAGTCCTTAAAGAAGTCTATATGTATGTGTTGTTTAATAGCTTTTATATCTAGTTCCTAAAAGAGCTAGGCCTTAGCTATGTTTTTAACGTATCTAATAAACACTGCTTCTTTACCTTTGTTTATTAGTTTATTACTTCTTGCCTATTAAGGCTAGGATCTTGTGTCTATATAGATAATAGCTTTGTATCCCTAAACCTTTAAATAGTTAATAGTTGGCTTAATACTATTAAAGGCTTTATCTAGTAAAATCTTAAACCTATTATAGTCTAGATTATTTAGTAGTTTGTTCCTTATATAGGTTTAGGCTTCTAGTGCTTTAGGCTAGAATTTAATTAGCATCTTTGCCTCTTTAAGCATTGCCCTTATAGAGTCTTCTAAGGTTTGTATTAACCTTTTAACTAGTCTATTTTAGAGCGAGTTGTATGCCTTAGTATGCTCTAGCCTAATTCCCAAATCCTTCTCCTACTACTTAACTAATGTAATAAGTTCCCTTGCATTATTAAGCCTAACTGCTTTTAACTGTACTAATAATTTCCTCTCTACCTTAATCTTCTAGTTCTAGAGAGTAACTAGAGCATCTTCTCTTTTCTTAAGAGGATAGGTCTACTTTTTTTAGAGAAGTTGTTAACAATCTTAAGCTAGTATTTAAACCCTAGCCTTAATGTTAGTAGTAGACTACATATATTAATAGATATAAGGGCAAGTCTTTTAGGTCTTCTCTTAGTAACTTTGCCTTTGTACTTCTTTATCTTTACTATTAAACACACTCTATACTAGTAGAAGCTATCCCTAGGAACAGGAATAGGTTCTTTTAAGTCTATTACCTTATAAAGATTCTAGAGTAAGTTCTTCCTAAAGTGTGCAAATCTTCTATGCTAAAGCTCCTACTGTTTTAGGTTAGTCTCTAATTTAGTAGTTACAAAGGCATTCTCTATTAGTAGTGTATATAATAAGTAATGTGCCCTTTCTTATAGTAGAGGAGAAATCTTATTAATAAATAGAACCCCCCTAAGGAGCCTTGTCTAGACAACAGTTTAGCTAGAGGGGGATACAAGAGAAAATAAAGGAGGTTAGATACTAAACTGCTTGCTAAACTAGTTCTAAGAAACTAGGTTTACCCCTAGCTTAGGTATAAGTAGAACATCTTCTAAAATAACTTTCCTGCTAGATCTCCTACTTATCTCTACAGTCCTAATATAAGTAGCTAACAAATGCCTACCTCCCACTTTAATCCATTTCTTCTTTATTAAGGGAGTTATAGATCTAAAGAGGTAGTTCTAGTTAGTTATATAGGATAAAGTATAAGAATCAAGTAACTACTCTAATAAGGGGAACTTGCCTTAGACTTCTATAGTTAAGTAAGCTACTTTATTATACTTATTATTATTAGACATTGTCTTCTAGGATAAGTTACATAAGTTAGGTAGCTCTTAGGTAGAGAAACCTTTCCTAGTCTTCCTTGTTTTAGAGGAAGGAGACTAGGCCTAGTTCTTCTAGAGTAACAGTATATTAGAGCTAAGTTTCTTTACCATTTTCTTAAGTTCCTCTATAGAGGACTTCTCTCTTAGTGTTCTTCTTAAAGATAGTAGTAGAGATCTTCTCTTCTTAATATGTGTTGCATTCTAGGAGGATAGTACTTAGGAATAAGATCTAAGGACCTTCTTTGCCTTAGAGAGACTAGGGCAGTCCTTAATAAGATAGTCCTTCTTATAGAGAAGGCAGGAAAGTGATCTTACCTAACCTAAGGGCCTAACCTAGGTAGCTGCTATACTATACTTAGCCTTAGAGGGATTCAATCTAGCCTCTTAAGCCTTAAGGATCTTTAAGGTCCTTTTATAATCTATCTTTAGCTAAGCTATAATAGTATCTCTAGCTATATAGTAGTTAGGTAGTAGTAAGCTTAAAAGCTAGGTTATTCTTATATTAGCTTTCCTATAGTACTAGCCCTCTAGGTCAACATTAGCAATCCTCCTTCTAAGAGACACTAGGTGTGCCTATACAGATCTAATAGTGAACTCTTCACTTATCTTAAAGTTTACAAACTGTTTTGTAAGCTTATGTACATAGGTTAGTAACACCTAGCTATACTTGTTCTAGAGATATACCTATATCTTAGCAGCTTTTCTAGATTCGTAAGAGCCCTTAAGCTTAAATTCATCTTCTTCTATAATCCTACTTAGGATACTAAAGTAGCAAGCTACATTTTGTTTTATCTATGTTAGTGTATTAAGAATCTCTTTAATCTTAGTCTCTTCCTAGAGTTTTAGGTTCTTGCCCTTAATGTTGTTAAATAACACTTCTAACAGGTCATTAATTATAAAGAATGCTAACTAGCTCTCTATCTTGTATCTCTAAAGGTTGAACTATCTCTTCTAGTTGTCTCTCCTAAGAATTAGGATTTTAGTTCCCTTCTCTTCTCCTTTCTCTTAGTGTAAATCCATAATAAATTAAATATAATAAAACAAGGTGTATATGCTTCAAAGTCGTAGCTTAGGTCCTACTAAGGCTTTTAGTGTAGAATAGTAAGGTTCGTAGGTATAGATACTAAGGCCTACTTAGTAGGGTAAAGAAAGAGCGGTATAGTCTCGGAGCTAGGACATAGGTCTATCTCTCCTAGTAGAGTTCTAAATAACTTACTTAAAGTCCTTCTTAATAGTATCTCGATGCAGTTCTACCTATAGAGTGTCTTTAAGGTATTAGCTTATAGTAAGCCGTATAGAGTCCTTTTCTAGATTACCTATTACTTAGTATTAAACTAAGCTCCTTAATAGGACAGATAGGGTAGACTTCTGCTTCCTAGATGTTTTCTACTATAATAGCAAGGGATACAAGTAACCTATACTAATATAGGTTACTCTTACTCCTACATAAACCCGGGCTTATAACCTATTAAGTTAAGACCTTATAGGATACGTAGTTAGTAGCGGAGTAGAGTAAGAGATCAATCTTTAACTAGCTAATAGCTACAGGGCATATAGCAATATATTAGGAACCAATGTGTTAATTGTGTTAGATGTCTATCTAAGCTAAAGGGGAGAGAAGGTGTCTTCCGACAAGCTAAGTTATCGTAGATGCCTTAGGCTATTAGATCACAACCTAACTGTTAGCTCCCCCTAAGATGCTACATCTTAATAGTAACCTTTATACTACCCTTATCTATCTTCTACGAGTCTCCTAGCCATTATACCTATGTCGACTCGCTTACGTAGTAGAAATCGTCGGTATCGGCGGTACGAGGGCGGCGGTATACACTATAGGTTTAAACATTAGTCTACCTACGTACGCCTAACGAGTCGGAATCGCACTTACGCTATCGTAAGCTATAGTAATAACCGCGTTTGTAAGGGTAAGCGCGGATTAGGTGTACTGTCGCTGTCGCTGTCGTTGTCGTTGTTCTAAGGCCAATATCGCTAAGTGAGTCGTCTATAGTTAGATTTGTATATGTCGATAAGTGTAGAGTCGAAGAAATAGTAACAGTAGTAGAAGTTAATATACCCGCCGCTATAATATAACAATAGCAAGTGAGGTAAGCTCCTTAATACTTACTATCTGCTATTATTAAGGAGCCTAACTTACCTACGCAGTAGGAGGAAGCGACAATACCGCCGCGACTCGCTACGATTGTAGGCGACAATAGCGAGTCGCAGCAGTATTGTTGTGCGACAATGGCGAGTCGCAGCAGTTGGCGAGTCGCAGCAGTATTGTTGATAGTTGTTAAGGAAGAGCGAGTGCAGCGAGTAAGGATTTCGAATACGCGTATTTGCCGGTTTTGTAAGCCTAGGCCACCGCCGCACGCACGTTCTTACTATGCTATGCAATATTCCGCGCCATGCTGCCGGGGGTGGGTCCGTGGATTAGCCGTCCCGCGTTCCTCATAGTAAACACGCGTAGAACCTGGGAATAGCGATATTCTGTCCCAATCTCATGAATATTATCGTGTCGTTGATATAACCTCGTCGTCGCCAGTCCCAGGTGTTGTTGACGTGTAGTCTCGCCAAAACAATAACATTCACCTCGCGAGCAGCTGATCGCTGTTCGCGCCATTCCCGAACGCTGTGCCTACAAAGACCACTTGCACTGAAGCCAGCGCCACCGAAGCTGTGAAGACGTCTATGCTCCTGGCTTCGGTGAATATCGTCAACGCGCACGCGAAGACGCCCGAGAACAACACGATGAAGATCAGCCGCCATATTGGAGACTGGATGAAGTACAGCGCCACGATCGAACAGGTCGGCAGCGCTGAGGCGATCACCATCACAAATGCTCTCATTGCCATGCTGACCTTCCCGTCACCATAGATGTATTCTCCATGGTCACCATCTGGCTTGCGGATCTTCGAATACACTCGGTGCCACCAGTCCAGGAAGGTACCGGTGAAGAAGCGAGTGAACATGTCTTGCTGTTTGAAGGCACGATTCAGCGTCACCAAATCGCTTTGCAGCGGCTTTCGCGTCCGCTCATCCACAGCGTATGCGGTGTTCTCCGGATGCTGCAGCCAGCCTGGTTTCTTCGTCGTTGCTAGATGGAGGTAGTTCCAGATACTGTCGACAAAGGTTGCATCTGGTTTTGGCAGTTCGTGGAGCTTTGCTTGGTCTAGCAGCAACTGGTTATACTTGTCCAGAGCCCGACTGATATCCTCATACTTGGCTCGAATCGCGCGGCCTGGATGCTCATCGGAATACTTCTCGTCCGAGAAGAGGTGCTCGATCTTGTAGTGCAGCTCCTCGTGCTCGCCTTGGCCGTGCATCAGCTCGAGATCGTGAAGCTGGTGCTCAAGATGAATCAGCTTGGCTTGGTGGTACAGCAGATTACGAGCATTCAATGCTGCGAATCTTCGGTAGATCGCGTAATTTTCCTCAGTCCCAAGCATCGCAGCCAACTGAGGGTAGCCATGCAACGCTTCCTCTTCGACCTTCCAAGTCTGTCTTCGCTGAAGTCCAGGGGGCAAGCTTGAAGTTGCTGTTGAGAAACCCGTGTCCCTTCGAGGTACACCTTCTAGCTGGCCATTGGAGAGCAAAGTGTCCCGCCTCGGCAAACTTTTCGCAAAGGTGGTGCACGAGCTGTGTGACCATGTATCTCGCCGGTTCAATTCGCTGGACGAAGCAATCTGCTTTTCGAAGTCTGGGAGGGATTCGACAGTGTAGCTGACACTTTCAGATCGTGGCGAAGGCATTTCGTCTGGCGCTAGCGCTGTTGGCGAAGTCATGGTTGGGCGAGGCTGATACGAGACGATTCGACGAGGTTCGCATGAATCTTCGCCCTCTTGTCTCCCGCAGGCTGATCAACCAGAATGATGAAACAAGGATCAGGATCACGAAGGAAGGAGGTAGTGCCTATGCCATGAGATGCGACCCACGCCAAGCGACGTGGAGTCCACCGGTGAGATACAGGTACGTCTAATTTGGAGCTACAGCATAACGTGTTGATAGCACCTGCATGATATCCGGGAAGTTGATGAGCTTCGTTACCATCGATCGAAAGGACCTCACTGTGGAATCACGCGATGACATAGGCGAGATTCCACACGACTAGCTATTGACGATGCTATAGACAGGTTCATATGGGCCGTGGGCGGGCCATGCATAGGGCGGCGTGGCTTGAAGCGGGCGGCAAGCGACTTCAGCTCCTGCACGAACCCTTGCCAGGTGCATGGCGTTCCACCTGCACTGTCGACTGCGCAATCAACTGTCACGTACTGGCTGATTCAACAACAGTACCATCGCGGCTAGCAGCTGTATTCCGCGATCGCCATGGCTTGTATTCCGCCTCGCAATGGCAGGGCCGCCCTCTGCATCCGAGCTCAGCATAGTGCGGCTGTGCTTCGCTACGCAGAGGGCGGGGGCAACACAGTACAAGCGCGGCATAAAAGAGGATCGCGACTGCCGTCACACCAGAAATACATTAGTGATACGACACTCCGCAAGTATGACCGAGATCCATATAGAGCCTCCGACTCCAACAGTCCTCTACTCGACCAAGGCGAACGTCGACCATTTCGTAAGGTCTGATGCCGACAGCACCGACACTCCACACTTGACACCGCGAAATCGATCGCCCCAACCAAGCATCTGCACAACTTTGGAACCTCCGGAACTCGATTGGTACGACGACGATGACGATGACGAGTTCGAATGGATTAAGCTGCCCAAGCAGCGCGACTTCGATATCTTCCGCGTGCCAAATCATACGTCAGAGAAACGCAACACCGCAAATGTGCCATTGACCGCGAAGCGTCACGACGGGAAAGATGTAGTCATGTGGGCAAAGATGGACACAGGCGCCGATGCCAACATCATCAACGCCAGCACTCTTGTGGCCTTGCTCGGCGATCAAGCCAAGACCCTCCTCCGTCCTCTCACTATGCAAAACGAGGAGTTCCACATTCTCGGTGACAACCGGATCGAGGTGACTCAGTATGTCAACCTCTCCTTCCAAGCTGGCCGATCGAAGCGACAATTCGATAAGGTACGTTTCATGGTCGTAGCAGACCAGCCCGAGAAGTCTGCGAAGGATGGCGTCCCGAACGTCATTTTGGGCCTAGAGACGCTACAAGAGCACTCGATGATTATGGTGGATTTGGATTTTCATGTTGAGGCGGAGCCTGGGCTAGAAGTCATTGCAGAAAGGGCAGAGCATGAGGCCGCTACTATTAGAACTATCGGGCCTATCAAGAAGTACCCACAGACACCGGGCGTGGTGAGGAAATGAGCCTGTCGATGGCTCAGTCTCGCCGATACCTGGTGAATTAGCTTGGTGAGGCTGTGTACAGCACGGCAAAGAAAATTACATCAGGCATGTGAGAATTTTGCACACTTTGATACAGAACGGCAATACATACATTCACGGCGCCCACTAGTTCTTTCAAGTGATGCTGAAGATGTTGCTCACTAACGTAGACTTCCATAGCAGGCATTATCGAGGTACAAGGACGCCGCTCAGGCCGGTGGCGTAATCACTATTCTGTAATGAGGCTGGTGAAGATTACATTAATTCGCGGGTAATGCAGGACGACACAACTCTCTTTGTTGTTGGTATGTATATGAGCACTCTCATGTACCAGGAGGCCGCTAAACAGCACCCCCGCCTGGGGCCACCGACTCATCGATTATCAAACCACCAACGAAGGCACGAGTGACCACATCCAATCCCATAGACTCACTATAACGACATGACGACTCGTAAAAAGGTCAGCCAAGGTCTGTCTACCCCAACGCAGATATCTTTAGCAGATGCGCAGTGCTCCATCTACTATGAGGCATTCACCTAACCCGTCCAGCTACCCTGCCATTTCGGCCACGTCTCCTATCGAGAATGCGTGACTAACTGGCTACAGACCCATGAGAACAACACTTGCCCAATTGACCGAGAAAAGCTCTTCGAATTGGACGCAATGCTACCAGCGCTTTCATGGAGATCCACAAAACACCGTGACATACTTATACTGCACGAGGCAGCCATTGGCATCGTGGGATGGTGTCCAGATGGCGCCTTGAAGATCAAAACAACCACTGCCCTCGCCGTCGTCCAGAATGCACTGCTCCTCATCCGGCCACTCGTTGACCAAGGCATGGTTGGCTAATAATGTGTCGAGATTCGAGCCACGAATGAGCCAAACATATTCGTGTGCTGTTAGCAGACTGAATCGGGTCACTGTTGTGTACTACTATGATCACGAACTGGTCGTTTGTACTCAAGAGTCAAGCAAGACTTATCCAGCCACGTTAGGAAGTATTAACTTCCGGGTGAGTGCATTGTCGGCTTGCTTAATATACAACGCCCTTTGGGCACAAATCATCTTCTTTCAAGTCAGCAAGTTTATGCAGATGCGTGTCTAACAATGTTAGTACCCACCATAGCCTCGTGGTCTGAGTCACCATATGTAGAACCCTTGCGCCAGAGATCGATTGAGCAAACATCGAACAATCTCAATCACATGGCCGAAGGGAAAGATCAGGGTCAGACCCAACGATCTAAATCCTCACTTCACGATGCCAACGACCCGCCGCAAATTTCTCGAATGCCTTGTTGCCCCTACTCAAACGCTCCTAAATGACGGTCAATGCGCCATTTGTGTCAAGACCGACGTAGCATGCCAGTCCAGCTCCCCTGCCGCGGCAAACACATCTTCTGCCGAGAGTGCGTGATCAGCTGGATCAAGCCCGCTCACCATAACTATTGCCCAGTCTGTAACGACGCCCTCTCCGAGAAAGAGCGACCGGAAGAAGAGTCGAAGGACCGGCAAACCAGGAACTACAGCGACCTCCTCCGAGTGATCGAAGCCGCTGTGCGAGTGGTCCAGTACACCCCTGAGAACGCACTCAAGAGCGCCGCCAAAGCTGCGATTGAAGAGATGCATCGGACAGTGGATCATCTCTCCAACAAGCGAGACTTTGTAGAGAGTCTAGGCTTCGTATACAGCCGTGTGTGGGATGCGCTTGAGGTGATTTCAGCCACCAACGATACTCGGGCCATTTTACTGAGGTCTCAGAGACGTTCTTCGCTCCATCTACGGAGAGTGTCAGATCACCGTAGCTTACTCTGGAATCATGCCTAGGTTCTGAGGACAGGTGGAAATTGGTGAGTTGTGCATCACAGTTGGTCTGGCCTTTGGGAGTTGGCGTGGGTCTTGTTTTTTGATCTACAGATTGGCAAGATTAGTTACAAGCACAATGCAAACAACGTTCTGGCGCATTCGAACTTTCCAGTCTTCATTTCTTTCATATACGCTACTGATTCCAGATGCGAACACCGCGCAGCAGCGAGGGATGATGATGTCCATATAATGTTGGTCTACCATCTAGAAAGCTAATCCTGTATCCCCCCAATGCTTGCCCCGTCGCCAGAAGACAAGACCATACCACAAGTCCCAACCGTTGTCATCCTTGGCTCCGAAGCCAAGTAGACGCAGCGGACTTATAGCAAGGGGCTCAAACAACCAGACTCCGCCTTTCGCGAAGTCATCTACGAGCAGAGGTGCAGTGAAGTACATCCAGGCGAACACGGTCAGGAAATTGCTCAACTGCTTTAAAGACCTGGGCCACCTATCTGTAATGCCGGCTTTCTTGAGCTGGCTTCCTATGGCCGTCTCCGCCAGGATCCCGAGTGGCTGCAGTAAGAAGAATCGAAATGGGCCCCAAAATGGCCTCGTGTCGCCAAGCTGTGTATGACTACCGCATGCGTGCAGGCATCCTGATAGCACGAATGCAGTGAACATCGATATGAGCTTTCCTGATTGAGACTTCTTGTCCACACCGAGCACCTTGAGGAGAGAAGTTGTTGGGGCTTCAAACCCAAATCGAAAGATCTGATGCCACCATACACCCCACCAACCAGCTATGCCGTTGTCAAGCACTGCGCTGAAGTTTCCGAAAAAGTCCATGGGGTTCAACCAGGGCTCCCCGCGAATGCCGATCACCTTTGGCCCAAAGATACCACAGAAGAATAAGGGCCCCAATCGAAAGATCTCGAGAAGTGCGACCGCAATACCTGCCAGCGAGACCAGCAGTCGGTATGACTTGACAAGGACGTATGAGCTTCGGACGTATGCTGGCAACCAATTTGGGGAAGCAGCGTCCATGTAGCCCCAGAAGTAAGCGTCATGGTGCATCATTGTCTTGATCACATCCAGTGCAACGAAACCAAACGCGAGACGGATCAAGACGTCCTTCAGCAACGCATTGCGATCGGTGTACCGACGAATGCCAGTCTTGCTTATTGTCATCGTGCTGTTCCGGCCTATTGTTTCCTTCTCAGAAGCAGTATTGCTCAGTTCCGCCTCTACCCAAAGCGGTGGCGAAGGTACACCATAAGTCTGGAAAGTCCAGCCTACACCTCGAAAGTTGCTGAAGCAATCGAGCATCCAATCTAGACGTTCTGAAAATGGCCCCACGGGATATGACTGCCAGAATAGGGGGCCTGTTCGAGAAGAAGCATACTGCGTCGCCAGTTGGTCTGCATGGTCCAACTCCTCCTTGGTGGGCCCCCTGACAGCTGTCGCGATCGTCCCGCTTGAAAGTGATCCGTTCACATTGGTACCCTTGCGCCTCGAGGCATTGAGTTTCGCAAGGACTACAGCATCTGCACGCTCAATACGTCTGAAATCCGTCTGACAGTCGTTGAAGAGCATGATCGATGCTGTGAACAGAGTACCCCATCCCGAAACAAGTCCCACGCCATAGGCCGCTGCTGAGCTTCGTCCTCTTGTATTGAGAACGCACCAAGCTGAGAAGGCGCATAGTGCACCAAAAAGCGGCAGGCGGAGTGATTTCAGTGCCGGAGATTTCCTGTGGTCGATGAGGAGATAGGCCAGAACCATGAGGAAGCCGGCGATTGCCCAAGGATAGATGAAAGGCTGGTAGCTGCCCGATGCGATCAGAGTCGGGTAAACGATTTGTTCATAGTAGAACCTGACCTCTCGGGCTGTTTTGAGTCCTGGTGGAAGCACCATTTCTTGGACGTCGGATCGGTGTTATGGTCGTGTGGCGAAGACGACGTTGCTGTTGATTATAGGCTGAAGCATCATGGTTTGTTGTTCTTCGGCAGCAGAAGACGTCGGAAGCCTGAGCAGAGATATTGTCGCCACTCTGAATGATAACTGCATGGTGATGTCAGCACCCGATCCCTGCTCATACGCCGGCTCGGTCCGGAAAACCGAACAACCGAGAAGCTTTCTCATGCCGCATTCGTACTCAAAGGCCAAATACGATCACCACTTCATTCTCAGATTGCTAATAAGTCCACGAGGAAACTCCTGAGTCGATACCGAGGCTCACTTATTGATGAGCACGAATCGTCAAGATGGTCAATATCACGGACAAGATCAAAGAGTATGAAGTCCTTCCTTGCGGCAACTGTCGTCCACAACTAACGACCAGCCAGGATCGAAGATGAGATGAGCAGGACGCAGAGTACATACGCCTCTCCTCGATGAGCCTACATATCGCTGACCGCTTCAAGAGAATAAGGCCACCAGTATGTTGCCTACTTGTGGAAGCCGCGGAACTTGCTAAGCATTCCCAGACTACCATTTAGGACTGCTGAAAGGGTGAGTCTACACTATGCAGTTGTGTTCAACTTTCCATCTGACAGCCCATAGAAAGCTCGCTCGACTACGCGCTCAACTCCTTGAGCCTACGACAGCCGCTGGTGGAGGTGGCACTGGTTTTGATGTCTCAAAGTCTGGCGATGCACGAATCGCATTAGTCGGCTTTCCGTCAGTTGGAAAGTCCACATTCCTTTCAAAGGTCACGAAGACGAAGTCCGAGGTGGCCGCATACTCCTTCACAACCCTTACGGCCATTCCAGGTGTACTGGAGTACGGCGGCGCAGAGATCCAGGTCCTGGATCTCCCTGGTATCATCGAAGGTGCATCAGAAGGCAAAGGAAGAGGTCGACAGGTCATTTCAGCGGCGAAGGTAACGACTCTGAGCCGGCTTGGCTGCGGCAGTGCTGACTTATTCCTAGACGAGCGACATGATTCTCATGGTACTAGATGCTACAAAGCGAGCCGAGCAGAGAGCACTACTCGAGGCTGAACTAAACGCTGTAGGCATTAGGCTCAACGAAGAACCTCCGAATATCACAATCAAGGCAAAGAAGGCAGGTGGTGTGAAAGTGACGTTCGCAACCCCGTCGAAGAACCTGGACGAGAAGTTGCTCTACACAATTCTCAAGGACTACAAGATCCTCAACGCAGACGTGCTCGTACGAGATGAAAATGGTATAGCGATCTACGAGTCATTTACATGCCAAGCTGACATGCCCTAGCTACTGTCGATCAGTTCATCGATGTCATTATGAAGGACCACCGCACATACATCAAGTGCCTGTACGTCTACAACAAGGTCGACGCGATCGGTCTCGAGCATCTAGATAAGCTCGCTCGTGAGCCAAATACCGAGATCATGAGCTGTGAGCTGGATCTGGGCATTACGGATGTGGTCGACAGATGTTGGGAGGAGCTGCGACTCATTCGCATCTACACCAAGCGGAAAGGCATTGACCCCGACTTCAGCGAGGCACTGATCGTTCGCAACAACAGCACGATCGAGGATGTTTGCGACGCCATCCATAGGTCGATCAAGGAAAGCTTTAAGTATGCATTGGTGTGGGGAGCGAGTGCTAGACATGTTCCGCAGAGAGTCGGCCTTTCGCATTTGGTGGCAGACGAGGATGTCGTCAGTATCGTGGGTACGAAGAGTGGTCTGGCAGCCAAATAGGTAGGTATGATACTATCACGCTGGCATCTCGATGCGACTCCCCTGATGCGAAAGAATGTGCATTGGTCGCGTTGCGAATCGAACGCAGATCTTCTGCTCACAACCAGCACGCTGCAGTGCTATATATGCACTATAAAGTAGTTGAAAAGAAAAACGATTGATTCAAGACAATCGCCTCTGCTATCCCAAATGCAAACTACTCACGTGTGGCAGAGCCGTCAACCATTGCGCCGCGGCTCCGTGAGTGAGATGCAGGATAAGACGAGAACCCTACTTTGTAAGTGGTCAAGCTATCAAGGTTCATGAGAGGGTGAGGGACGTGATACATTGGGCTAACCATATTGGGGCTTACCGCTGTTGAAGAATGTACGACGGCAAAGTATACATACGTAGGGTAAGATGTATGTAATCAATGGATTATGCGGTGAAATGGCGAAGCACAATGTACGGACAACCGGCCAAGGTATACATACTGCCCCTCTTCTCTTCATCGAAATTTCCTCCTCCTCAGCCCGTTCGCCATTCGCATGCCTGGTGTCTCGAGTCTATTTCGCACATCTCCGCATTCGTCGTGTACCCAATCCTCGCAGAGCTCTCGACGACCATCCCGAAGCTAGCTCCTAGCCAAGGTTTTCAAAGACCGGTATGTAACACAAGTATCGTGGAAAGACGCTGATCAGGACGATAACATAACCGGTTGAGCCTGTCTTTGGCACTCTCACGAACAGTCCCCTGGCGAAGGGTGGCTTTGCTTCGCGAATATGGTATAGTGTGTTCTAGCTAGCACAGTGACGAGACGAGAGCTGCAGTTATGATGACCGCGTGCTTGCACGAACAGATCGGTGTATGATGCCTCGTACTCTTGAAGATCTGAGGGACGTGGAAAGATCCGGTCTTTGTTGATGGCATACTATTACGGCGAGAGAATTTTTTGGAATCTTAAGGCACCGGTCTTTTTACCTATATAAATGTTCATTACTACCTCGTCCAGGGACCTGTCTCAATCGAACGTAATGCTTGAAGGCTATAAGACTTGAACAGCTCGCCCAGCTTATAACTTTTATCTATCGAAGTCGCCCTCGCCGAGGAGTAAGTTCCAGCGTTTCACTTATATAGCATTACTTTTAAAGGATCGCTACTCGTCGTTTCTTAGAACGTCCAACCTTTAGTACCCATGAGACCACCTCCTCTCAACCTCCGCCAATTCGTGCCGCTCCATGGCAACATCCAGCAGTCTGCAAGACTCAACTCAACATCTCGCCCGACGAAGGTCCATCGCGAGAATTGCTCTTCAGAGTCTCATCCATCGAGACCTCCTTAGTCTTGACCTCTCCCTTTCTACACTGCTTCGTCCGCTTGCCCTTGGTCTTATAGTTGCTCGCCATGTGCACCCGCACGAACTTCGTCTCGCCCGGTATTCCTGGACGCGGGATATGATTCCAGATCGGGACGTTTCGCCACAATGCTTCCGCAGCCGCTCAACGGGTTTTGAAGGTGTTGAAGGCGGTGGTTCGTTGGTGGATCAAGTTGCTGCCGCTACGTGCTGAAGGGATTCCGGGAGGTAAAGTTTTGAAGCTGCTCTTAGCATAGGGATTCTGTGAATCGTCGGCGAAGTACTTCAAATCGACAGCAAGACCGAATTTCGTCTTGAAGGGCCATTCGAGGGCTAGATCGAGGCGGTGGTCAGAGGAGCTGGGTGCGGCGTCCTGCATCAGAATTTTGATGCCGGGAGAGCCGAGGATTGTTGCGCGGGAGGCGGTGCTCGTTCTTTGAACGCGGCATAGTGTGGCGATGGGCTCGAGGGGATGACCTTCATCGATGGCAGTGGTGGCATCTGCCAGACCGAGCAGGATGAGTTCGAGAAGCTCTGGAATGGCGAACACTCGAGTTGTGGCGTTAGATTGTGGATTTATGCTGGTTATATAGATGTGATGTTCGAGCGAGACTGATGCTGCAAACGTGGCTAGATGTCTGCAAGGTGAAGAAGAAGGCCTCATGTTGCCAAAGCCTGAGCTTCTGAATCAACCAAGAGATTCGGCGCTAACGAAGACCGTTCACTCTCATGCCTTGGCTGTCGATGAACTCCCTCGCTGGCTCCGTCCGAGTGTCACCCGCGCAACAGCTGTACGGACCAGGGCCTAGGAAAGACCACAAAAGTCAAACCCGAGTTGCACTTCTACTGGACGTTAATGCTCAAAGTCTTGCTTGAGAGGCTGGGAGCTATTTCGTCGAGTCAGAAACGCGACAGTGTTGCCGGTCGGAATGTGGGTAGCTGAGCATGCCGTGTTCTCGGTGTCCAATAACAGTACATTTGATATTCATCTGCCATGAGAACCGCTGCGTAGGTTTCATTACCCGTGCGCACATGTCATCGGTATTCGACAGCTGGGAAGAATCTCGACCCGCCGAAGCCCTTAGCTACCACGCTCTGCACATCCACATTGCTCCTGTTTGCCCACAGCTTCAGCAGGAGGAACCTTCCCGAGACTGGTGGATCGAACTTGATGGTGACTTTGTATTTCCCTCGTTTGATGTGGAAACGAGCGCGCGTCACGTTCGGATCGTGGAGGCCATCGTTGTAGTAGTCCAACCCGTCATGTCGCTCCGTAGGGTGGTAGTAAGATGATGATTCAGGTGACCCTTGGAAGAAATATCGATCATTTCGTTCTCGTTCATCCGGAGTCTCCTCTCTTTGTGGCGAGTCGGCCATGCGTGACCGTGCCATCATAGCATCAAGATGACGAAGGCGCCACTCGCCGTCTCTTTCGCGGTCACGTTCGCGATCTGCGAAGTAGGGGTTTGTGCGGTCGACTTCCTGTCGCTCACGCTCAAAAGCGTCATCGAAGCGCCGCCGCATGTTTCGTAGGCGCTGTAGCCGAAAGTCGAGGACTTCTTGGGATGAGCTCTCTTCCGGTCCAGCTTCGTCATCAGACAGTATTGTCACTGGCAGACCGCCGTCCGCAGATACGATGACATCCGCCATCTCGCTGGAAGATGGTAGCTCGCAGTGCGCTTCAGGATCCTGCCTACCGAAGCCAAAGTCATCGCCATAGTAGGGCTCCTCTGAGGTGTCATGAAGAGCATCGGCACGATTGGCATATTCCTGTTGATCACGCTGGCGAGCATCAAATGCAGAGCTGACTTCAGGATCTCTCAAAGCATCAGACAGCGTGATGCGTTCAGGTGATGCCCGGAAGCTTCTCCGCTGTCGATACGGAGGGGAATGTATGCCATGTAATCTGGCATGATGTGGCGGATCCATATACTTTGAGAGATCATTGAGCGACATTGCAACATACACGAGGCCTTCTCGGACTCTGCGAAACGTTAGTCATGGCACATCATACACGCAGCGGCGGAGAGAAGTACGGCGCAGTGAAGCCATGCTCAGGACCAACAATGTGTAGCTTTTCCAAGCAGAATGGCGTATCATCCGCGTGCCGTAAGACAATGCCGCTGCTGGGCCTGTCCGAGCAGTACACGCTCTTATCATGTCGAAGCAAGTTGTCAGGACCAAGGGACGTGCTGGGATGTCGTGGATCTCTATGCTCGCCGCCATCGCAGCTTATGACTTGGAGCTTCAGCTTGCCAGGCTCTACCTGACCATAATGACCGTATTTGATAGGCTTTTGCGGGGTCCCAGCGAGATCAGTGCCCAGCTTTCTCCGCTTGGGTCTGCGTCTCCTGGTGTCTTCACTGCTGCCCGTGTCTCTCGACTCTGTAGCTGGGGATCGTTGCCGCCTTCGCTGCAGGGGACCTAAGAAGCCTCGCCTGGCAGAGTGTGGACTGGTATTGGCGCCCATCTCGGCTAAGTCGTTGGCAGCCATATCAGCTGTGGCTCGAAGGGCGTTGTGTAGACGACTGCGGCGTGTTCGTGGGGTGGATGTAGACGGTTCGGAGGCGGGAGGATAGTCGTGCTGGCCCAACTGCGTGATCGTTCAGTCAGCTGACCTGAGTTGATGCACGAACGTGATGGTGAGTATGGTACGCACTCGCATAGACGACAGCCGCCGAGGGTCAGGCATCCTATGCAGCTGCTGTGAAGCGAGTCGCCGCTTTCGGCCGCTGCATGTGACGTCCTGGGAGGGATACTGTGGCACGCGCGTGACGGCAGTGCGAACTCATCGGACCACGCTGCCAGTCAGTCGTCGCTACACAGAACGCTCGTTAATGTACAGCGGGAGGACTTCATCAGGTGGAGCACCGCCGCCTAATGACGGACCAGCCTACTGTACCAGGAATGACGGCCCGCGGATGAGCCTCGAAGCGGACCGTCACATCCCTGTCAGCATGTATACTGTACAGTATATGAGCATCAAACCTGTCTACTGTATACAGCAGGTAACATAGGGTAATATAGGGTATCAAATTTCTCTCACAACCTCATCACTCAGCACCATCAAGGCTGCTGCTCCTAGCAACCACCTCCCCCTCCTCCGCAACCACCGCCTCCGCCTCCGCTAGAACTCCCACATCCGCCCGCAGCCCCTCCTGCGCATCCTCCCGAACCGCCACACGATCCTGCAGCCACGCCGCCACCGCAGGTACCAGCACAGCAGTTTCCCGCTGAGCCCGCCCCCACAGCCATACATTCTGGCGTCACAGGGTAGTACATCGGCGCGTACGGTACGAAGCCAACATATGGTGAGTATGCCGGGATGTAGACTGGATATCCCCACGCATCACTATAGTAGTAGTCGTTGCGTTTTGGTGGTGCTTTGCCCTTCTTGACTGCGCGATCACATGCTTTCTGATACGCTTTCTCCAATGCTTCTGCCTTCTTCTTTGAGTCCAAGTCATACTTTGCATCGTCCGTCGGCCGCACAGCGTTATGGGCGGAGATGTGGACACTCTTCGCTGGATCTTGGTCGGCATCGTGGAATTTGTCGTTTGCTGAAGCGGCTGAGGTCGAGAACAGGCGTGATGCAGAGGATGTGTGAGACTCGCGGACGGCTTCGCAGTACCAGCAAGTACATTGTGCGTAGGGTTGTCCGGTCATTTTCTGGTACGTCTTACTCGTCCGGGCGAAGGAGTCGTTGAGCTTGGTCTCTGCTACTTTGTCGTCGTGGTCGACGAAAGTCTTAGTGAGGCTCACAGTGTATTCCATGTACTTGTACGGACGGAGTTGGTGCGTGTGCCACGCGAGGTCAACGTCCAGGGTCGGAACAGCCATGCGTGATGGATTCTCGGCGATGATCTTGATGAAATAGCGATACTTGGTTCGAAGGCGTTGCATGGTATTGCCGAGAGCTGGACTGTGCAACCAATCGATGTTGTGCATCTTTTCGACGAAGGTGCCTTGTCGAATTACGGCTCCCAGAAGGTCAAGTGCGAAGGGGCTGGAATTATCCCAATATCGGGACATCATCTTACGGATGGCGATGCGCTCCGAACGAACCATCTGGGAGGAAAGACTGCCGCGTGCTTTGCGAATGTAAGATTTGTCTTCAATGGCGTGTTCGATGAGTCTGCGGATGTCTTCGATGTCGGTACAATCGGCGTTGACGATCTCTGTTCCCAGACCGTGCTTGAGAAGCTCGTTCGGTGCTTTGTTGATGGCGTCTATCTCGATGCTGCGTTTGCCGAAAGCAACGTATGGCAGCCCGTCTGAGCCAACAATTGTGCCCGCCATGCTAATGTCGTGGTTCAGTAGTCCTCTGACATCTTTGCAGAACTTTCCGACTTCCAGCTTGTCATGGTCAACAAGTGACCTGCATTTTGGGCAGCGCTCGTCAAAATTCTTGTCACAAAATCCATCGCCGGCTGAAAGCATGCTGTCAATGTCGTCCGCTATATGCTCAGTAGTCATGTCGTCATCCTCAAATGCACCGTATACGTGACATGTTGTCCATTGGACTGAGAGCTGGCTATCACAGTTTGGACAAATGAGAAGCTTCCGTGCAGAGTCTGCAATATTGTCCCACGGCCGGCGAGTCAAGCTCGTCCACGAAGCCTCAGCTTGTGAGCCAGCTTCGTATGCGAATGTTTCCGAATTGATGGCGGCAGCCACTGCTTCCCAAGGCATGGACGTGTGCCAGAGTGGCATCCTGCCATATCGGATGCAGTCCTCAAGATATGCTCTTGGGTTGAGCATATAAGCATGCCACACCATGAGCACATCCGCGGGCGGTAGATTGTGTCTGTTAAGCCGAATCTTCTCGCCCTTCATGTAGCTTGGGTTAACCAGCCAGCCTCTGCGACCGGCGGTCTCCAGTTGGCTGCGGGAAGGCATTTGTGCTTGAGGTGTGACAGCAGCCCACCATGTCTCGAAGCGGTCAACAGCACGCTGAACATAGATTGCCCATCGTTTCTCGGCCAATTTTGCAAGCAGCTCTGCGCTCCTCTCGTCCTGTGTGGTGACAAATTTTGTGACGAAGGTGTCTCTAAGCCCGAATAGCCCATTTTTGGAACCAATCGTCTGCTTGAGTCGATAGAAGCACTCCAGAACTTTCAGATGGGCGATGTATTCTTCATTGCTGGGGAGACCATCTTGGGTGGCGTCAGATATTGCAAGATTTTTGAAGCCAGCCGCCATGTCAGGTGGGTTGATGGCATTTTCGCGGTCGTAGTCTGGCGGGTTCTGCGGGTACTCTGGAGGTGGCGATGAAGCTGACGACGATGAATTCTTGCGTTCTGCTTCGGCAAGAGCCTCCTTCTCCTTGTTCGAAGATGAGAATAGTTTCGATAATCTGTTAGGCATGATGAAGGTTATGATTGATGATTCAGGGGATGTGGGCCTTGAGGTTGATGTATGTTGGGGTCAGACAGTTGGCAAGGAAGCCGTGGACAACTTAAGTGGTGAGGACAATCCTGATGCTGAAGGAGCCTGAGGATGTTCGGCATGGCCTAGCGACGCTCGTACTACAGGGATGATCTCCGAACAAAGAAGTAATCTGGTCGTTTTTCAATCCGCAGCTCGGCACAACAGATCACCCTTTCGTCGGGGAGTGGTTGTTCGAAAATCGAAGGATGGCAGCTGGGCGGCTTAGTCGAGGAAGGATCACGCCAGAAGGAAGCTAGAAGCACTTTATCGACGCTAAGCAGAGGCTTGGACTTCATCACGTGTTGATCGCGCAGCCACTCTTGCGGAGGGTGTTGCAATTTCAGCCAGTAATGTTGATACCTTGTTCGAGTACGAAGCTTTGCTCGCGTTGTCTTATCCTTCTCGCCTACTGGTAGAGATTTGCACAAGACGTTCGTCGCTTCCAGATGAACAGAATGGTGTGCATTTGAGACGTCAATTTTCAGCATTGGGTCTCTGTTGATAGCCTTTGTCCTGCTTCATGATCATGAGGTGTTGCCCTGCGGCATCGCCAGAATCTAGACAGCGCCAGCGTGTCGCCGTGTTCATACCGTGTACTCTCACTTATTACGCAGCAACTCCGATCGTTGTGTCTCATGAGAGCATTGGCTTGCCGTGCATATGCTGCAATCGTGCAGGGAAACCGTATGAGGACCACAGCGAGTCGTGCGATCACGTCTGTAGAAGAGCTCCCTAGAGCTTTACGCGCTGTATGCAACCAGCTTGTGAGCTCGATCAGAGCGCCTTGCCCATGAACTTGCGTTTCGAGAAGCTGAGCCACCACTGTATTCTTGATCAGCTGGACGTTCTTGCTCGGTCCTGTCTGTTAGACAGCGATCACGAGATATCCTTACTTTGCTCGGCTGACCGCTTGGGTCCATGTATACTCTGTTCAACAACCTCACCGCCAGCTCTTGCCTCATCTGCATAATGTACTGCCTCAGCACCTCTGCCTCATTCCTGTCGCGCGGTGGCTCAAACATCTGGTTGAGCGGAAAGCCTGCATCGCCCGGAATCGCAAAGTTGGTGTCCAACGCTGTGTTCATGACCGCCTTATCTGCCTCTCTCCTGGCCATGCCGGGCCTGATCTTACTCAGAGCCTCGCTGACATAGAGAATGCCATAGATCAGGACACGATCTGCCGGGCCCTTGATCTCAAAGTTGCGGAAAAATGTGTTTGCGCGGAAGAGCTGCAGGACTTCATCTAGAGGATCGTAGCTCTCGTTGCTGGCTTCGATGTCAAGTTCTGAGACGCCGGCTAGTGCTGGGAGTTGTTGTGCTGGGCCTCGGGTTCGCGTTCGAAGTGGCAGTAGGGCGAAGTTGCCAATGAGCTGTTGGTTTGGCTCGTCCAGGAAGACGGAGTGGTAGGCCGGCATGTCGGTGTGTTGCGCCTACGTCGGGTGATGATCGAGATTGTGGTGTCGCCCGTCCCGATTGCGAGGGGATGGATGCTGCTATCACTGGATTTCGATGATTCCAGCGATGAGACAGAGCAGTTTGTGAGGCGTCAATGCGTTGTGGGAGGTTATGTTCGCGTCTGCATTGACAAGAAATGCTCGTGCCTGTTGCTGCTTGCCATGCCCGCCCAAGATGTGTGGGGGCGAGCTTCTTGTCGTCAGCGGACCCATCCTTGCGCCATCTCGACTCCAGCCTTCCATACCACAGCGACTCCCATCTCCGGCATTCTAATACACTCCCACAAACACCTTGCGCATCGACAACGATATCTATACCGCACCCACTGGCTATCGAGCTCACCTCCGAAAACCAACCCATCGATCGTCCGCCTCCGCAGGCGGCAAAGTACTGCGACCATGAAACCCGTTGTATCGGCCTTTAACGCATGGACATGGTGAGGCAGGCCATGGGATATACCATACAGAGATTGCATACTAAGACGGATACAGCATCGTCATCTCCCTCTTCGGCATAATCATCCTCAGCACAATCGGCGGCATGTTCGCGACGAATCACCACAGCTTGATGGGAAGCACTGAAAACCCCAAGGACGGCGGTAAAGTCGCCGGTGCAGTCTTCGGAGCAGTGGGTGTCTATGCGGTACGTCTAGACAGTATTGAAGGGAGGCAACAGGTTTCCTAATGATGATACAGTGCTTCCTCTTGTTTTGCTCATGCCAGGCCTTTATGCACCAGCGACAGAACCGTGGCGCGATAGCATTGACATAGCCGACAACAGAAAGAGGAGTAGCGAGTCTACGCAGGCGCAGAATTCGATATGATATCAGGAGAGATCTAAGATGGGCACGCTGGGTATGGCGATGAATGGAGTTCGTGGCGTCATGGCAGCCGAGAGACGGTATTGCATGAGCGAGGGTTTGTGTATAAAGACTATGAACAACTTCGACCTACAGGTCTCCAGGAGTCTTCACTTGCGAGATGGAAGCAGCTCGTCTACCGCTTTCACAGGTAAGGCTTCATTCGCTCGAGGCAAATATGCTAATATTTCTGCTTCACGAGTATGTGCTGCGCGCTTCTAGTCATACGCATGCAAGACTTGCCACTCCATGAAGTGACTATTCACCACCTCAGGCCGCCAAACATCCAGTCGGTCACCACCAGCAGTCCATAGCTTATAAGCCGACCAACCCGGAGTCCTCAAACATCACCGCCATGGACAGCGAACCTCACCTGATAGTGAAGCTTACGCTACGTCCTCAGCAACTCCACCAGCTGAAGACAACAAGTCGCATCTGGCCGCGAATGGTTACAATCTTACGTCTACGCCCTCAGCATCTGTGGCGACTTCACCAGACCGGTCGCATCATGCCTCGAAGCATGCCACCCGATCAAGGAATCAAACCCATCCAGCCTGTCAAGATGGAAACTCAAAGCTCAAAGAATTCCGCTTGCGATTCGGGCATTGCAGTCCCTCAGCACAAGACGCAAGCCTCACCTCAATCAACATGGCATCCGCAAATACCCACACCACCCCAACAGAAAGCGCAGCCGTCAAACTCGCAGCAGCGGCCGCCGCAGCAACGGCAGCAGCACCAGCAGTCAGGATGGCAGTCATCAATGCATCGACCGGCAATGACCTACGGCCTGGATCCCCCAGAGCAGGACCCAACACAACAACCGCCAACCCAGGTACGCTCAGCACAACTTATCAGACCTCAACAACGACTCTACCAGCGCCCTCCAAGAGAAATGAGAACCCACCAACCCGGCCATCGAGTTCGGAGATATCGCTCGCCGCCACGACGACCCTTACATCCCCAGAACGGACCAGGACGACCTTGGATTCTACAATCACCAGCAGAACCGCTCCCTTCCATACCAGGGAACGCAGGCCCAGTGTATAACGAGAAGAGAAGGGACTCGCGCATGACTCTCCACCACCAAATCGAAGCCCTCGCAGAGCAAGATCCTGGCATCGAGATGGCAAATCCAGAAGACCAGCCTCTAGACCCAGACATAGACGAAGATCTCTTCGGTGGATACGAATGCCGACGCGCAAGAGCGCTCGTCGACGGAACCCTGGTAAATATGCGGATCGAGTATGGCAGAGACAGCCAGAGTTGGGTATGTTGCAGCTGTGGTGGAATCATGGTTGATGGAAGTCAGGAGAGTCATGTGATGGGGTGTTGGGTGGGGTGGGGTGCCGCTTCAAGGCCTTGAAAAGGTGGGAGAGAGAGGTCGAAGGCCTCGCGAAGTGGGACTTTCAGTCTGTGCGTTCAAAGCTGCTATGCTATGCTATGCTGCATCTTAAAGTGGGTATCGCGAATGAATGAGACTGTATGTACAGTGATCGGTCATCATGCTTTCCCTGTCATGATACATTCCTCCCCTTTGCGAGAAGTCGTTCTCGCGCCGCGGCGAGTTTATCTGCTGGAATTTCTTTGCCGTCGCGAGACGTGATGCGTTTGGGGTTGTCGAGGTTGTTCCAAGCGGCTGTGGGTCTGTCATTCTCCATGTTGCGACTCCTTCTTGCTGGTGCCACGTTCTCCTTCGCCCCAGGACTCCTTCTAGTATGCAGGGGTGGTCTTGCAGGTAGAGGCTTCGTCGGCACTGGCGTTCCAGTCAGGATATTCGGCCGCTCTAGGACCGTATCCGGGTTGAAGAGGCTCGAGTCATCCGGAACGTGAATCTCGGTGTCCTCTTCATGCGATAGCTTGGCAGGCTCTAGGTGTGGCCGCGTCGAGGCTTTGATCGAGTGTTCTGGAGACGCTGAAGGGAGTCCTGGTGAAAGCATAGGAGAGTCTTGGCGCTTCTCATGTTCCGGTAACGGTATCTGCAAACCCATTGACATTGCGAGTGCGCGTGAGTCTTCTTGCGCGACTGTGTTGATGCTGAGAGATTTGAGGCATGTAGCATCGGTCCCGCTGGTCACTACGCGGCTGCCTCTAGGCGATGGCGGACTAGGTTCAGGTGGAGGTGGGCCAAGGCTAGACGAGGGTGCCCACATATCGTCTCGTGCTTTGATATTGGTGTCACGAAGCCGAGATTTTAGCTTACTTGGTGGTTTCTGCTCGGCACTGTTCATGTCGTCAGGCTTGACTTCATTGGCAGCGGCCGTAGTCCTGCTTGAGCCTTGAGCTCTGTCGCGACTCCGTTGTGCTAAACCTGATTTCCAGGACAGTCTTTCTGTCTTGATTGGCTCTTCTTCTTCTGGTTCTTCCTGCTTCGGCGCAACGGTTCTACGATTCTCGCCCAGCAGAGCAGATATACCTCTTGGAGGACGACTTTCATCCCGGGCAGACTGTGCCATGCCGCTTTGATCTTGCATCTTCGCCTGGAACTCTTTGAGCTGCGCTTCTAGCTCTGATACGCGCTCTTGCAGTTTCTCGGCCTTGGCTTGTTCTTGCTTTAAATCCTCCTTGAGCTGCAGATTCTCATCGTCCACCTTGCGCGCATAGTCTCTGGAGGACTTGGTCTTTTCTACCAGCTTTCTGACCTCTTTTGTTGTCCTTTCCCTGTATATGTTGTACTCCTGCTGCCAGTACTTGCCCGAATGCGATACAGGGTCTCCCAAATCCAACGTGTCGTCCTGGTCGTCTCTATCTCGAGTCTGTCTGCTGGACCTCGCCTTCTTCTTGGCAGACTCATCGCGGACCTGCTGTAGCTGTTCAGTGAGCTTGCTGCGTCCCCGTGGCTTCTCTGCTGACTGTCCCATCCCCTCCGGCTCTATCACGGACTTCGACCATGGGCTAGGAAACTTTCCAGGGCAGTCATCTGGCAATCCGCTGACACTTTTCATCGGCTTCTTGCCTTCGTTGTCTACCACATTGTCGCCAAAGGAGACCGTCTTCCTTCTAGCAGTCGCGGTCCCAGGTGTAAGCAATATGCCTTTGGTCGGTGATGGCAGTGGTTCGTCCTCGATCGCCGGCTCGTACTTGTTCAATGTTGCTGTCTCCGTCGCGCTCTTAGGTCGCATCATGCCGGGTCGCGCGTTGTGCTTCCGCCGTGCAGTCTCATCTTCGGAGTGCCGTCGTGGTGGCCGCTGCACAGTGCCCGGTGTGCCGAAGATGGCATGTTTGAAGGCGCGTACTGCAAAGACAGGTGCAGGTGTCTCGGGGGCTTCAGTATAGCCAGTCGCGTCCGGATCTGCGGCATTGCCCTCGTGCGGCTTCTGACCTGCAAGCCAATGCAGCATCGTTGCAACCTGAAGAGTGTATTCCGTGCTATCGATGCGATGTGGGCATGCTTGAAAAGTGTCGCCAATGGAGAGCGCCGTTGTCCCGCAAGAAGATCAGCGTCAACAAATATCATGACGCGGAGCCACCTGCATCAGTGCCCCAGGCTGAAACGTCGGTGAACTCTAAACACAGACACTTCCTTCTTCACATGCCAAAGGTGTAACATCACCTCCCCGATCATCACATCCTGAGAGAAAGACTCATGTCATCCATCGCGTAGCGGACTGCAGCTTCGGCTGTATGTCCAAGTCGTCTGCCATAAGACGACGTCGCTCCATACTTGCAACCCGCGGTCATGGCTCCGAAATCGCCTTGGAACAAAAAGACTACACTACACACAAATGTGCAGAAAGCTGCCTCTGCAAGCGAGGTCGCTTCACCAGCCATCAAGTATGGCGAAGTCCAGGGTGAGGAGATCGCCGTGTTGGAGGCGATCTATATGGACGACTACGAGGAAGTGGAAGTGAAGACTGCGTGGAGCAAAACGACAGACAGAAGCTTCAAATTGAAGATCAGACCTGGTTCTCATCTGGCACAGCCCGAGGAGTATGTAACGCTGAGCGTTCAGCTGACAGCCACATACCCAAAGTCGCCACCCATACTGGAGGTGCATGGACTGGAGAAATTCCACGAGCGAACACAGCAGAGAATACGAAATGTGCTCCGTCTTCGGCCGAAACAGATGATTGGCGAAGTGATGATTCATGCAATAGCTACAGAGATCCAGGATGCTCTGGAAGACGCCATCAATTCTCGCGCGCAAGGCGTACTACCAAGCCTTGAGGAGGAACGTGCCAGCGCTGAAGAAGTGGCGTTGAGTCTTGCGAAAGAAGCCGAAGAAGCAGAGGCTCGTCGTCAGCAGGAAGAGCAAGAGGAAGAAGATCGCGTATTGAAGCAGATGGTCAGCAAGGAGCTCACTCGGCAGGAGAAGCGTAAGTCCATCAAGTCAGCGAAGGAAGTCTCAAGCCAGACCCATGAGGGAACCTCTGCCGAGACTGTTGTCTTTGATCAGCATGGCAATGTCAAAGTGGGTAACGATCCGGAGTCATTTGCTGAAGTGACCATCATCAACTTGATATCTACCACATCTCGCAACAGAACCTTCGAGGGCATTCCCGTTATTTCTGGAGTGTCACGGCCTCCCAAAGTTGCCATCGTTCGTAGGAAGGTAGAACGGCCACGAAGTGAAATCTTCCAATTGGAGGCTGCGCTCGAAGCTGCCCGCAAGCTCGACCACGTGTCTCTCGTGGCTCTACTTGCCTTCAGAGTTGACAAGATTAACAATCACAACTCAGAGCTAGTCCTCTGCCAAGAGTGGGTTGATAGCAAATCGCTCCACCACATGCTGAACTTGTCGGGCATGCCCTTTGGTGTGAGCAAGGCCAAACAGTACACGACTCAACTATTGGAAGGGCTCGACTTTGTGCATAGCAACGGCTTAATTCATGGCGGGATCAACGCTCATGTCATCTTTTTCCCCAGTATGCCAACCCTGGCACCAAAATTGGCAGACTTTGGGTATGCAGCATTTCTGGGCATCGCGGACGAGAGCATTCCCTTCAAATGGCGCTTTGCAGACTCCAACCCTGTCTCCACGTCCTCACAACGACAACGAGATATCTGGGACCTTGGAATCGTGATAGTGCAAATGCTACTAGGATTGGAGGCGCTGAACGATTTCGTCTCTCCGGCGTCGCTGATCGCCAGAATGGACCTTTCTGAGGCCCTGGAAGACTTTTTGAACAAACTTTTCACCGACAAGAAACGATCATCGTGTTTCGATCTTCTTCCAGCGGAGTTCTTACGGACTGATACTCCAATCCTGCAAGAGGTGGCAGCACCTCCATTTCGTGGGTATCGGACCAGGAAGTCGAGCTCAGGATTCTCAAGTCCATATCGGCGATCGCGACATAACTCCTCCAATGTCCACGAGCCTTATTCCAGATACGCAAACGACTTCACTGATCTCGGACGGCTTGGCAAGGGAGGCTTCGGCGAAGTAGTCAAGGCTCGCAACAAGCTCGATGGAGGCGTCTACGCTGTCAAGAAGATTCGTCAGATGCCCCACCTTCTCGAACAAGTCCTCAAGGAAGTCGTGTTGCTGAATAGACTCAATCACCCATACGTGGTACGGTACTACTCAACCTGGGTGGAGAACGATGTGCAAGACACACTGGTTGAAGATGCGATTTCAACAACGGAGGAGACACTTTCTGACGCACCGAACATTGACTTCGGACTTCCAAGTACTGGCGGTCTGGACTTTGTCAGCTCTAGTGGCTACCAAGGCATAGAGTTTGGCGACGATGACGATGATGAAGGTGATTCCGCAAGCGAGGACGACCCCTTTGAACGAGAGAGTGTTATTGCGGGTGAGGGCACTCCCACTGCCGAGTCAGAGGAGACATCCCAGGTCGAGAACCTCAGACTGAACAAGAGTCGCTCTAATTCACGGAAAAATCTGATGTCGACGCTCTACATCCAGATGGAGTTGTGCGACCGCCGTTCTCTTCGCGACCTGATTCGAAAAGGTCTAAGTGACGACGAAGGATGGCGTCTGCTACGACAGATCACAGAAGGTCTTGCCCACGTTCATGAGCACCACATCATCCATCGTGATCTGAAGCCGGACAATGTGTTCATAGACGCCGCTGGCAACCCCAAGCTTGGTGACTTCGGTCTCGCCACGCCAGGACAGCAGTTCGCCATGGAAAAGCAGAGTGGTTCCAAAGGGCAAGGTAGCGTCGACATGACAAGAAGCATAGGCACTGCCATGTATGTCGCTCCGGAGCTACAATCAAGTTCAGGAACGAACTACGATTCCAAGGTCGACATGTTCTCCCTTGGCATAATGTTCTTTGAGATGTGTCAAGCCTTCAGTACAGCCATGGAACGAATCAACGAGGTATGTACCCCCAGCCCGAACTAGCGCAGCTCGACGTGATCGCCAAACCCTGCTATCATGAGGCAAAGGACCCGAGACTGACCCACGCACAGCTTATTCGCATCAGACAGAAGGACCACGAACTACCATCCGCTTTCCAAATTGCCGGCGATAAAGCCACGCAAGGTAGACTCATCAACCGACTCATTTCCCACAAACCCAGTGAGCGGCCCAAGGCGTCCGAGCTATTACAAAGTGATATGCTTCCGCTCAAAGTCGAGGACGAGACCATTCGTCAAGCTCTACTGGGCTTGAAAGATGAGCGGTCGCCGTATCACCAACAGCTCATGGCAGCACTGTTTTCGCATGACTCAGCAAGTTCGCAGAGAGTCAAGGCCAGAGCGTGGGAAGAGAAAGCGGCCACAACTGCAGAAGACGCCAATCGGATACGGCTAAGGAACATTGCTCGGATCTCACTAGAAACCGTGTTCAGGAGATACGGTGCCGAAGAGAGTCGCCGCGATAGTATCTTCCCAAGGTCTGGCATCTATGCCGCAGCGAATGTGGTCCAGCTGCTCGATGCATCCGGCAATCTGCTACAGCTACCATTCGACATGACCCTACCTTATGCCCAACAATTAGCACGTCAACCTGCCAGCATTCGATGCAACTTCACGTTTGGCGGAGCATTCCGTGATAGCTTCACCGGTGGCCCACCGCGAGTAAGCGAAGAAGTCGATTTCGATATCGTCAACGTTGGTAAAGACGAGGATATCGCGGCCAACGATGCAGAAGTGATCAAGGTCATGGACGATATCATCTCGGAACTGCCCACATTCGACCGCGTGCCCGGGATTGTGCTTCAACTGAACCATGGCAAGCTACTGGATGCCATCCTTGACCACTGTCGAGTTCCGATAGCTCTTCAGCATGTGGTCAAGGAGTCTCTGAGCAAGCTCGGTGTGCATCAAATCACCTGGGCAAAGTTGCGTCCGGAGCTACGCACCATCGGCTTGTCAGATACCACCTTGGACGATCTACAGCAATTCGACTGGCGCGCATCTCCGGAGCAAGCCATTAACAGACTCAAGTCTCTTCTTGAGACCACCACATCCCGCATTCAGATCAAGAGTGATGAAGCAATACAACATCTTCGTCGGATCCTGGCATACCTCAACATCCTTGGCATCGTTCGTAAGCTCTACATCGCACCACTGAGCGCTGTCAATGCCAAGTTCTACGAAAGTGGAATGCTTGTGCAGTGCTTGCTCGAGCGAAAGAAGAATTCAGTGGTCATTGCGGCCGGTGGTCGATATGACAGCCTTGTGCGCGCTCATCGCGTCAACGAGACCAGCAGCATCCGTCAAGGTGCAGTGGGTCTTTGCATCGGCATAGATACCATTGTTGCCCACATGATGAAAGTCTGCACACCAGGCTCAAAAGGCACGTTTCTAAAAGATCCTGGGCAGAACAATCAACTTTCGAAGCGTTGCGACGTCTGTGTCGTAGCTGAAGGTACAGACCAGCTTCGAGACTCTGGCAGAAGACTCGTGTCCAGTTTGCGTGCCAACTTTATCAGCGCTGAGCTGTACCATCCTTCTTTTCCAGGTACGCCTTTACCGAAGTCTGCTGCAGTACATCATCTCACTGACTTCATGCAGACCAGAACTGCAACTTCATCGTCAGCATGCGACACGAAACATCCACTACCGTCCGTGTCAGCAGCACCGCCAGCACAGGCGAAGACACCGACGTTGCCATCTCCTCTCTCATCCCTCACATCCAACAAGAACTGCGCGAACAAGCCAGCAGCAAAGGCCGCCGTCCTCTCCTCCGACACCACTCCAGCCACCAAGAGTCCGACCGCAAAGGCAACAACGTTCAAGTTCTGATGGCACGGCACGGCAGCAAGAAGTCGAACAAATATGGCATTGTAGAATCTGTCGAGCAGAACTGGTCGGAGAAGCTTGAGAAGTTGAAGAGCGTGCCGAAGCTGGCGATTGAGACCCGCGATGAGGTACTAGAGTTGATCAAGAAGACGAGGCTGAGTGATGGGGAGAGTTGGCGGAGATGTATACAGAGCGTGCAGCTCAATGAACGGCAGTATGTGCAGCAGGTGCAGGAGACGTTGGAGGCTTGGAGGAAGACGTGGGAAACGGGTGATGGGGTGGAGGAAGTTTGTGTGAGTAACTTCAGGACTGGGAGCTGCATATACTATGACCTTGGGCAGTAGTAGTGGTAGATGCGGGTGGAGGGGAGCATGGCATCGAATGTGGTCGAGCTAGAGTAGCGAAGGTTCGGCCGTCGAGAGCTTCACGAAAGCTCAGTGCTCAATCCTGAGAAGTGGACACGGTGACGAACTTGCTTTGCTCATTGGATCTTCACCTCTCGCTGTTGTTGGCGAGATGTTGAAACGTGGAAGTCTGCCGACCAGCTTCATGTGTGTGGTTGAGGTATATTTTGCTTCTTGACGCTCAGCAGATTACCCGCACCGCCGGTGTGCCTCTCCAGGGAAGTCTTCACGGAGCAACTGAGAACAAACAACAGCTCGGAAGCAGGCACAACGTTCAGCAGATCAAAGCTTCCATTCAATGATAGAATCTAGCTTACGATGAATCCTGCCGGGCCTTCCAAAGCCATCCTCAAAGGCAGCCTCCCAGTCGAGGTCGCTCCGCCGGTGTTAGAGAATCAACAATTTGGGTGCCCTGTCATCATAAACGCGTCGGGTTCCTTTCTGATCCATGCCATGTTCAGCGCCCTTTATTTCCCATCCGCTGTTCAGTCGATTGCTGGTGTGGCTTGTGCGTCCATCGTACAAGGCGCTGTCAGGTACTCGTTCCTTCCTTCAGCGCCGAGCTTGTTGTGAGGGTCGCGTGACTGTTGGTGTTTGGCGATGTTGCGGTGGTGGTGAAGAGCTGGCATTGGAGGGTGGGGGGGGGGCGATGCGCTTATTTGCTGTGGTGCTGGTTAGATGTGTTCATAAGACCAATGGATGGGTCTGGGAGGTGAAACTCACGATCTGGCTCTCGTCTTTCTTCTCTTGCGCTTCAGGCGGCGGACTCGCTTCTTTCTCCACTTGGCTCTCATCTTGAACTGGTTGGAGGCGTCAGTAGGTGAGTGTGATGGAGGTGTGGTGACGGCTTGAGACTGACCTTGATGCCTGGTGATGAGGTTGCTGGTGGAAGGAAGTCAGAAGAGCTTCCAGTGAGAATTATGGGAAGGTGCGATGGCCCCGCCTGCCAAGCGAGCTAGCGTTACGTAAGCATACGTCAACCTCGAAGATGGAACCTGGCAACCTGTCCTGGCGGATCTGTTTTGGTTGTTTTGACATCGATTTTCATGCAACGGCAGCTAACTATTCAACATGGGGGCTGTCTCGTACGACGACACGTCGGTAGCATGCTTCGTGCTCCGGAGCACGACCCATCCCGATCAAGAGGGTATGCGAAACGGTAGGTCCTCTTGCACACTGACCTGTCTACTAAACACCTGCAGTAACAATGCACGTCTACCCGAATGACGAGTTCAACGTCGGGCGAGAGCAGATCCAGCATGCACTTGATATTGAAGATCGATGCCTGTCTAATCACCATCTTCACGTGCGGTGTGTGGTGTATGGCGATGATGATGACAACAAGATTGCACCACCATTGGTCTATGTCAGAGTCCTGTCTGGCAATCTGGCGGTGCTGAGAAGAAATGGTCTTCACCACAATGCAAACGACGGCATTGACGTGGGAAGAAGTTCTGGCGACATTCTCCTCAACTTTGGCGACACACTACAGCTCACAAGCCAGGTTACGGTCGAGTTCTGCTCCATTGAAGGCCAAACGTCCACTCCACCTCCACTGAATAAGGTGCAGAGAGCAGAGATTCGCTACATCGAAGACTACCGACTGACTACCAAAGTACTTGGAGTTGGTGGCTATGCCGCCGTGTATGTGTCAGAGAAGGCTGATACCGGCCAGCAGTTCGCCTGCAAGATTGTCGCACACCCACCAGAGAAGGCAGCCAATGCAGCCCAGCAGAAAGAACGCCACAAGGTCGCGCGCGAGTACACCATACTTGCCAAATTATCGCATCCAAACATCATCTCATTGGAGAAGGTCTTTCAAGCTACTCACCATGATTACATCTTCCAAGAACTGATCACGGGCGGCGACCTACTCTCATATCTCGACAAGAAAGGTCTCTTGACAGAACCTCAAGGCGCTGTGATAATCAGACAGCTGCTTGAAGCTGTCAAGTACCTTCATGATCACCAAGTTGTTCATCGAGACATCAAGCCCGAGAACATCCTTGTCACCTCCTGGCGTGACGGCGCTCGCATCGTGCTGACCGATTTTGGCCAAGCAAGAACAATGGGCGATGTTGAGCACGCAGCAAAGAAGGCTGGCGTCTTCCGCATGCAGACGTTGATCGGCACTATTGGCTATACTGCCCCGTAAGTATCCAGCCATCAGTCGATTGAGTACAGCTAACGTGCTGCAGCGAGGTGTATGCTCAGATCAGGAAGGACCTCCAACAAAACGCCGGCTACAGCCAGGCAGTTGACATCTGGTCCGTTGGCTGTGTTGCTGGTACTGTTCTCACCAACGAATTGACCTTTCCTGATGACGCTGCACTACGATCTGGCATTGTTGACACATCTTACTTCACCAAGCACATTGAAAATATCGATCATGGCCGAGAATGGCGCCACATCGGCCATAGAGCGAAATCTTTCGTGAAGAGCTGTCTAGCAACGGAAGAGGGCAAGCGATTGAGTGCAGCCGAATGCCTCGACTTGCCGTGGTTTCAGCATCCATACTACAAGCGTGAGTTTGATGCGCTCTACCAACGTTCAATAGCAGACTGGAAGCCTCGAGTACAGGACAAGGATCTTGTTCAGACGATCGATACAAGCGATTTGGACGAAGAGGACGAAGGTCACGGCGACACCAGGTCACGATTCTTCGCCAAGTCTCAGTCACAACAAGACGGTGCACTTGCACGATTCAGGCCGAACGAGCTTTATGCAAGTCCAGTACAAGTGCCGGAAACACCACCACGGGAGACGGATGTGACCACAGAAGAGTCTCAGTTTCTCGACCCGAGCACCTGGCCATACCCACCACAGACTAACGAGCTTGACCACAATCTCGACATCGCATCACAGAACTTGGCCCGCAACTCTGCGCTCACTGGCAAACACCGAGCCTTGCCAATCACAGCTGCCAGGCGCAACGCTGTCTGCCGCTGAGCTTGACATATTACATGTGATCTGATTCACATTTGTTTCCGCCTATCAAACGGTGGTATCGCTCACATACTGACCTTTTTGCTACATCTGACAACGCGTCTCCCCGAGTGCGCTCAAGATCAACGTACTATTTACTTTATCGCACATATTTAGTTCATTCAATCGGATCAAACAAACATGTGCAGTCGATAACGCTGATCGCATGTCTCCACTAGGAGGTAAATCCACTCGCTTCCAGCTCTACGCGCTTATTTGTCCGGCCGCTAAGGCACATCTGTCTTGGCCAGAGGTACTCCATAAACGTAGGAGACAATGTTCTAACATAGACCGCCGAAACCGTCAACTCACCATTATTTCATCACAATCTCTGCCATCTCGACTCTCGCTCTCGAACTTGAAACCATTACCTATCAGTTCCACAACACATCGCAAAGACTTTAAAGACCACAATGACCACGCCCACAACAACACAAGCCTACGTCGCTCGCCCACCAGCCCGAGAGGGCCAAACCAACATACACATTGAGCATGTCACATACAAGCCACTCGAGCCTACCGAACTCCTTGTCGAGATTGCAGCCACTTCAATCTGCCACACCGACATCAAAGCCGCTCAAGGAAAGTTCCATATGAAACCGCCCTTCATCCTGGGTCATGAAGCTGCTGGCATCGTCAAAGCCATCGGTCAAAAAGTCTCCTACGTCCAACCCGGCGACGCCGTAGTCCTATCCTACGCCCACTGCCAAAAGTGTCGCTTCTGCCTTTCAGGCCGACCAGCTTACTGCGAAAACATAGTCCCCCTAAACTTCAGCGGCACCCGCGAAGACGGGACGACTGTTGTGCAAGATGCACGCGCGGAGCAGGAGGAAGGCGAGGAAGAGAAAGTGAAAGGCCTCTTCTTCGGCCAATCTTCCATGTCCCGTCTAGCCGTCGTCAACGCAACCTGCGCCATTAAACTCCCTCCCACCACTACCAAATCCGAACTCCCCCTCCTCGCCGCCCTAGGCTGCGGAATCCAAACCGGCGCAGGCGCGATTCTCAACGTCGCGAAACCATCCCCCGGCTCCAGAATCGTCATCTTCGGCGCCGGAGCCGTAGGTCTCAGCGCTGTTATGGCGGCGAAACTTTCCTCGCCAGACCTTCTCGTCCTCGTCGATCACTCCGCGTCTAGACTCTCTATGATCCCAGCCTCGATCCTTGAAGGTGTGGAAGTCGTCGACTCTTCCGACGATGAGTTCAACTCCCCCGGCGCTCTCGCGTCGAAGATTAAGGCTCTAACGCCCGATGAGAAGGGGATGAATTTCGCAATCGAGTGTAGCGGGAACGAAAGCGTCAACGTCGAAGCGCACGAGTGTCTGGAGAAACTCGGGATGTTGATCAATGTCGGGAGCTCAGCCGGTTCTAAAGCCAGCTATCCCATTCCTGCGAGTTTGGTCAAGGGGATTACGACGAGGGGGACGCATCAGGGAGATTCCGTGAGTAGGGTCATGGTCCCGAGGATGATTGAGATGTGGAGGCGAGGGAAATTTCCTTTCGAGCTGTTGGTGAGGAGGTATGGGTTTGAGGAGTTGGGGAAAGCGTTGGGGGATTTGGAGGAGGGGAAAGTTGTGAAGGCGGTTTTGGTTATGTGATAGTAGGGTGGGTGAGATGGATGGGAGAAAATAGGGAAGATGGTAGAGAGTTTGGTCTTGGGCGTCAAGTCGGATTCCCAAGTGGGTATACATACATACAACCCTTTGCACTGCGCCAGAACGCCTTCCGGGCTATTCCCATGCACGCGTTCTCGTCATCATACAGCAGAGTCGGCTTGGAATAGTGTTCTATACGCCACTGCGATGTACCAATGTGCCTCCTCTCCGGAACTGAACACTTTCTCTCCGCACCAGGACTTGAAGAGCGCGGTTCAGAGACTGCTCGCTGTAGTTCTTGCGCTCGACGAATTCGCGGCGGAGTGTGGCTAGGGATGATGTGTAGCCGATGGGTAGTCTACAAGGATCGTTAGTACTGCTTGTCAGGGATCAATAAGGACGGGCTTCTGCTGACCTTCTCCTCAGCTCATCCTCGACTTTGTGGACTTCCTCAACCAACTCGCGGTTACCACCCATGCCGAGTGCAGACGTGTCGCCACCAGCACTCATGACGGCATCCATTGTACTGCCCAAGAACAGCCGGATGGCTTCGTCGACATGCTTCTCAGTTGCAATGGGTTGAAGCTCGATCTTCGCTAGTGACTCCGTGATACGGACCAGCGACTCCAGCTGACGAACCGTAATCGGAATACTTGACCTCTGATTCGCATCCTGCTCCGCTCGGGCGACTTGTCGTCGGATACTGACGAAGTGTGACGAGAGCTTCTCAGCTGCTTCAGCAGAAAGACGAGGCGCACATCGTGACTTTGCGTAGCTGATGTAGCGCTTCATCTTCTCGACTGGGATCTCGGCGTGGATAGTTTCTTGCACTCCTTGGCCGCCCATGTGGATGCCCATGACGTGCTTTGCAATGGTCTCATCACGATTCCGGTCGTGGTCGTCTCGCACGATGAAGATCAGGTCAAAACGTGACAGAATAGTGGTTTGAAAGTCAATGTTCTCGCCCGGCGTCTTGAGATCGTCGTACCTGCCGAAGATGGGGTTGGCGGCTGCAAGGACTGATGTCCGGCTATTGAGGATGGTTGTGATACCGGCTTTGGCGATGGAAATGGTTTGCTGCTCCATGGCTTCGTGGATGGCCACTCTGTCTTCGTCTCGCATCTTGTCGAACTCATCGATACACACTACACCACCATCTGCAAGCACCATTGCACCTCCTTCGAGGTAGAACTCGCGGGTGTTGGTATCGCGCTGCACACTGGCGGTCAAACCGGCTGCTGAAGAACCTTTTCCAGAAGTGTAGACTGCGATTGGAGAGCATTTCTCGACGAACTTCAGAAGCTGCGACTTGGCTGTACCAGGATCTCCCAGGAGGAGTACGTTGATGTCTCCACGTAACTTCATGTTATCTGGCAAGATCTTCTTGCTGCCGCCCATGAGCAGACAAGTGATGGCTTTCTTGATATCGTTGTTGCCGTAGATGGAAGGTGCAACACAGTCTGCGAAGACGCTGTAGATATCCGGCCTGCGCGACATCTCCAGAAATTCTTGCTCTTCCTCTTCACTGAACTGTATGCCCATACCGCCAGCCTGATTATGTGAAAGATCTGTTTGTAGGCCGATCGCTCGAAGGTATGGATTCCTGATCGCAACTGCTCCCTTGTTCTTGCTGTTCTTCTGACTCGCGTAGATGCTGAACACACCCATTATGACACACCTTGAACCCGGAACGACTCTGTTTGCGAGGTATCGGTCTGCAGAAACGAGAATGTGGCGCGGCAGCTCACCAACAGGCACGTCATCTGGCGCCTCCTGCAGCTTTAGAACTTGCTGATCGATGAATTGCGACTTCTCGTGAACCACGAAGTACGGGTCGAGCGGACACTTCTCACCGCCATCGTTCGGGTCTTTTTGTCTGGAGCATGTCCTGGGTAATGTGACTCCGGTGAAGCCAGATGTGACGGCGATGTTGTCCTCGTGCTGGCAATTTCTGCACTGGATGTGTAACTTGGTCGCTTTCGAGCTCAAAGTGCTGGCACCAATGACGATACCGGGTATGCGCACGAGATGCGAGACATTGGTTGCGGTCAGGCCACGGATCGATGTCTGGGAAACGGAGGAATGAACAAGGAGTTGGTGCTCAGGGAGAGCCTTGGCGAGGTCGAGATCTTCGGTGCTTCGCGATGGGTAGAGGATTCGTTGTGTGCAGGTCTTCAGTGCTCGTTCAAACTGACGTTGATGTCAGTATGGCAACTCGGCGGAGTCACTGCTCGTACTCACGATGGGAATGACATCTGCCGGCTCGTTGTTGAGCCTGTCTGCAAGGTCTTCGTTGAAGGCGATGAGGTGTGCCATGTCAATGTCGCAGTAGTATTGCTTCGACAAGACATTCTCTCGTATTTGATCACTGCCACCCCGTCAGCCTTGTCACTGTTGGAGGTCCGTTTCCTATTGCTTACCGATAGATGTATACACTGTCGAGGTGGAACTCCAACACGAACTTGACAATCTCCTTCTCTTGCTGCTTCACGCTCTCTTCGCCGTTGTTCTGAGACTCGCCGAACAGGCTGAGCGTGTACACTGATTGGCGATCCATCTTGTAGTGTGTTGTATATGGGGGGTGTACTTCTGAACAGAAACGAAGCTCAGATCCGAGGCGAGGAAGCTCGCGCACCTGCACGAAACGCGTCCCACCGCGTTCTTCTCGCGTAAAGTGGAGAGCTAAGCTATATCGAGATGGCGTTCCCACGGATGAACCCGATCGCGTGGCTGGAACGTGAGAGGTGCAGCCAATCACATCCCACGGGCTACTGTACCGCGTGGCTCGGCCTGGAGCGTAAGGATTATGCTGAGACGTCAATAAGAACACCTCTTTCACATGCCCATGTCCATATCCCACCAAACAGCATTGCCCCGCGCTCTGTATCTTCCTTCTTCGGCCTGCTACAGCGACACGACTGCACACCTCATGCGGCGACGAGCGACGCAGCGGGAAAGCGAGCCATCTCTCCCTCGGCCATGTCATCACCTTCTCCCCGATTCTCCATCGATTACACCCAGTCGCCAGTCTCGCCCAACACTTCACGCACTGCATTCCCTTTCCCGCCTCAGGACGCAAGCGCGCGCAACCCTTCGGGCAGATATAGGCCGAGAAGAGGGAGTTCGGCTAGCACGTTATCCGTCGGCTCAATAGGTGGGAGCTTGGATGTGCACGGCAGAAGAGGGAGCACAGTACGGGAAACCAGCCAGAATGCCATATCGACATTGCTTCAGCCGCCGATTGTGCGTACCGGACTCCTTCCGCACACTGCAGCGACGGCGGCAGCATCGGGCTACCGAGCGCCTACCACGAGGGACATCCCACCGGTGACACTCACGAATGTACCTCATGTGCCGCCTGACAACTTTCGCGACTACCTCAATCGCATAGGTCCACTGTTCGAGAGCTTTCAAAGAGGTCGGACAGAGCCGGAACCGCACCAATGGCTGAAGAAAGACAAGGAGCTGGAGAAGACCGATCGGTTCCAGCAAGCGCTGGAGAGGAAGCTGAGCAGGGACACTTCGGCACCACCAACACCTACGATCACGCGAGAAGGCTCAAGCAGTGCCATTTCACCAGTGGAGACACCTGGCCAGCCACGAAGGAAGTCTTCCGCCCAGTATCGGAGGAACCGAAACGAGCCGACACCGTTGTCGACGATACCCACTGTTTACTTTGACCAAGACTTTCACCTAGAGAATCCACGAACCTTTGACGTCGTCTCGGAACGCGCTGAGATTGTCCGACCACCTCCAGGCACACAGAATGCAGAGGAGGCGCCCAATGGCACAACACTGCCGCAGCGGAAAGCGCTCGCGACGAATGCGATCCTGCAGGAGAAGCTCAGCTGGTACATGGATACAGTAGAGGTGCACCTGATCAACAGCATCAGCACCGCTAGTAGTGGCTTTTTCGCCGCGCTGGGATCGCTGAAAGAGCTGCAGACAGAAGCTGAGCAGAGTGTTGCCAAGATTCAAAGCCTGCGCGAGGACCTGCGACGATTGGACAAGGAAGTGGCTGTCTCAGGGTTGGAAGTGGCTGCGAAACGGCGGAGGAGAGAAAATGTGAGAAAGCTCGGGGCAGCCACGGCGCAAGTGCAGAAAGTCGTAGAGACTGTGCGAAGGGCCGATGAGTTGGTTGATGAAGGTGCATATGACGAAGCTTCCGACCAGATGGATCGTGTGGGCCGCTTGATGTGCGGAGAGCAAGAGCCAGGGCAGGACGATCAAGAGCTGATAGATCTGCGACGGCTTAAAGCGCTGCAGGGGCTGGAGTCGGGTCTGCAAGAGCTTCAGCTACGCATCGGCACAGGCTTTGCTTCAAGATTCACCACGATACTGATCGACGACCTGCGGCGGCACGTGGAAAAGGTAGCCTTCAATGACACGCTGAAACGATGGTCGAGACAACGAGGTATAGCTTCGACGTACATGGAGACTAGTGACGACTTCAGAAAGGAGCTTTTGGCAGCATTGCAAGGTCTTGAAAGAGCAGGGCACACAGAACCAGCGTCGGCAGCGTACAGAGAAGCAGTCAACAAGGAGATGAAGGCCCTCATCCGCAAGTTCTTGCCCAGCAGCAGCGATGACGATGCAGACAGCATGGTCTCGACATCGACGAGAGGCGGCACAAAGTTGAGCCAGCAAGAAAAGAGTAGCATTCTTGCCCGCAACTTGCGGGCGCTCGAGCCAGAGGATGCAGAGAGATTGCTTGTTGGTGTGTACACGTCAGTAGGAGAAGCACTTCGAAGGGCATCTACACAGACAAAGGTCTTGCTGGACATCACCAGCAGTATGGATGCCCCGGAGTCCAAGTCAACATCGAGGCCCTCGACTTCAGATGGACAGCTGCTCAATGGTGCGCCACCTGTGCCGCCCAAGGCTACAGTTCAGGAGAAGCTCTCACAAGCTTTAGACATGTCGAGCTTACTCGGGGTAGCTGTCGACACAGCCCAGACCCAAATCACCGGGGTACTTAAAGTGAGGAATGAGCAGTCCATCAGGCTACCGAAAGAGCTGTTCTTGCGCTACCTCACGTTGAACCGTCTCTTCGCTGACGAATGCGAAGCTGTGAGTGGACGAGGTGGCAATGTGTTGAGGGGCGTCATCAATGCGCAGATCTCTGGCTTCGTCCAGGTCCTGGGCACGTCAGAGACCGAGCGCATCGCAAAATTGCTGGACAGCGACAATTGGAACGCCGTCGACTTCACTGAGCAGCAGAATGTCATTCTTCAGCGCGTCCTCGCTGCCATGACTTCTGATCCTGTTGAGTGGTCTAAAGGCGCAGCACTTTTGTGGGAGGAATCACTATCAGGACACCAAACGAATGGCTCAGCAGAGCACACGACTGGCACAGATACTCCAACCACCAACGGCACTTTGGCGAAGAAGGAGATCAAGGCTGCTTACATCGATGAGACACGCTTCCTCCTCGTCGCCAGCGTCTCCTCGCTACTCCCAACCATCGACACTTTCCTCTCCTTGATCTCCATGCTGGCGGGCATGACACCTCAGATCAGTACTTCACTGTTAGAAGTACTCCGCATGTTCGACTCGCGCTCTCGTCAACTCATCCTCGGCGCCGGTGCGACACGCTCCGCGGGCTTGAAGAACATCACGACAAAACATCTTGCCCTCGCATCACAAGCCTTGAGTTTTGTCATCGCTCTCGTGCCCTACATTCGCGAATGCGTACGACGACATATCCCCGGTGGCCAGGGCGGCGTCTTGGCAGAGTTCGATAAGCTCAAACGCGTCTACCAGGAACACCAAAGCTCGCTCCACGATAAGCTTGTGGACATTATGACAAGTCGATCCCAGACACACGTCAAAGCCATGCTGGCAACCAACTTCGACAAAGCAACGAATGCAGACGACAAGGCATCGCCTTATATGGAGACCCTCACCAAAGAGACCTCAACTCTGCACCGAGTCCTCACGAAGCACCTTGGCGAAATCGACGTTAGCATGATTATGCGCCAGATCTTCAGCAACTATAAAGATCAGTGGGCGAAAGCTTTTGGCGAAGTGGACGTTAAGAGCGATCAAGGTGAGAAACTCCTTCTCAAAGACGCGGAGGCTTTTGAAAGCAGGCTTGGGAAGATCGAGGGCTTCGGGGACATCGGCAAGGAGGTGCTGGGTGTGGTCCAGGCGAAGATATCCGACGATGACGACAAGAAGAAGCCTGACACGAATGGGAATGAAGAGAAGGCGGAGATGATGTTTGATGCTGAGGAGGTGAATGGCGATGGGAATGAGGAAGGAGATGGGAAGGAGAAGGAGGAGGGGACAAAGTGATATATAGTAATCCTGAAGGACAATCAAGACCACACAAAGTCAATGTTTTCATTGTCTCGGTCTTCCTGCTAATCGAAATATAGGCGCCAACAACACAGGTCCTGGGCCAGTCTAAGGACGTCGTATAGCAAAGACAATCATCGTTGGCCGCCCGCATAGCTCGCCGCACATGAAGACCGGCGACTTTGACACTTGTCAAAAATCACCGGTCCCGCACAGCGGCTTCGGGTTCGCAGCTCGAGACAATCCCACCGACTCTCTCGCTTTGCTTGTGCCATCCGCCCAACCTTGCATCGCTTGAGGCAAAATCTATTCCAAGTTTTATATCAACGTTAGCCGAGTTTTCGCATGTGAGTGAGGTGAGCTTGGATATTGACTTGTGGAACTGTCCTAAGCGCAGTGTGGTGTAGCCGACAATGGAGGACCGGGCAAGTTTCTATGTGAGGTGTCACTCTGTAAGCAAGTAAGGGAAGGGAAGCGGCTTTGGTCTGATGTACTTCCGGCGATCTTATAGACTATCTATTAACTCTTCAGCTCCTGCGTGGGTCTCAGTGAATGAGGTTCGCGCATGGCCTTGGTATAGAGGGACTGGATGCGCAAGGCTATGCCTACTGGACTGGAAGCTCAAGGCTCGGGTAATTGCCCGAGCTGTTGAGGCTCGATTCAATTTTCAAATTTGCATCTGCTACCAAGGCTTTTATATTGTTCTGATCATAAGAGTGGTTGATCATGGATCAGATCACAAGGGAGACCAAGGCCGTCAAAGGGGCCAGGGGCACTTTTATCACGATCGTGAGCTCGAAGTCCGTCAGAGATCACGACGGAAGCGTGGATTGGCAGCTTCATGTTTAAGGCACTGTCGCGAAGCGAGCGAGCGGTCTGGCCGAGATGTGTAACAGCTGCCGCTATCTTCGTTGAGCCTCGCTCGAGGTGGTCCCAGCGATCTGAAGCCTCTCACGCGCAAGTGTCGCTGGACGTCAATCTCGTTGATGATTCAGCTCACGCAGTGTCGATTCACAACGTGATCGATTTTCTGGTTCGTCTCTATAGGCAAAGATGCACGACTTGGTCAAAATCTGAGGATTGATATCGAGGACCATGGAAGCGTAGAAGCCAAACATCTTTTTGCAGTTTTGAGTCAGATTGAATGAAAGTGCCGATGGGAAAGAGTTCCGTCGGCATTGAACTCTTTGACCGAGATTGGACCGACTACTGCACCGCCTGGACAATGGGATGAAGACATCGCTCGGCGACGCTGGGCTATGGCCCTGTTCTTCGACATCTCGGATACCGTAATGTTGGACTTCGTGGTTCTGGAGAGGATCGACGTGTTGACTGCTCAGCCAGGCCTTGTATATCGATGAATAAGACGAGATCTGGTTGATGTAGCGGGGATTTGCCGCTTGGGAAGGAAGATGGAGTGGCAATGATGAGGCCTTATAGTGTATATCGATCCATCTCGGGACTATCATCACAAATCTTTAGATCGCAACGGCTGTCGCCGCAATCTTTGTGAGCACGTCTTCGACGGGAAGCAACGCGGCTGACGTTGACTGGCGATTTCATCCTGATGGCTCCATAATGATGATTCACAGTCATGACGTTGAGGCAACGTTCTTGGCGCGTTGCCAGAGTGAAGTTGTGCTGATCCGCTTTCGTTCCGCTGTCGCAGCATGGAGATCCCATTTCATCGATACCACATAGGCCGGGCATAGCAACTCTCACTCTCACATCTTCGACTTCCCTTTGCCATCTTTCCATCTGCGATAGGAGTCCTCGTCCCATCCTCCTGTCTCTCCACACATACCCTCCCAGACCTTCAATTGTTGCATAAAACCAGGATTCGGGCTCGCCCTCTTCCTCTTCTCGCGGACCTTCTCCAACGCCTGCATAACAGAAAGGCCATACTTCCAGATCAAGAAGGCACAAATGATCGTAGCACTCCTGCTGACTCCCATAGCGCAATGAACAAACACCCCACCACCCTCTAGCAAAGCATCATCGATGAAAGTGTTTGTTTTCGGGAAATGCTTCAGCAAGTCATCATTGGGATCGTCTTCAACCTGGATGTTGAGACGTTTACACCGCTTCAGTTGGGGCGCGTCGTTGATCGAGAAGTCCAAGACAGAGAGGATGTGGGTAATTTCTGCTTTCTCAAGAGGATTGGGCTCTTTGTAGAACGCAGCCACTCCACCGATGTAGAGCTTGCCCGCGCGAGGCACTGGGTCGAAGTGAGAAGCTCCCTTCCATGAGTCCTGAAGCTGCTGGAACTCCCAAAATCTGGACATCGTTGCACGAGGTATAGAAAATCGAGGGAGATATTCCCTCTGGAAGTTGTGGTTATGCGGAAGCTACGGCCTACAGTACCGAACGTACCTCGGCTTTGTTGGTGATCAAGTGAGTCGGAACGATTTAGAGTCATAAAGTCCTGTAGTAATCATGATCTTCAAATTTCGCTAACATGACAAGTCAATGCCATCAAATCCCAAGCGCCATAGCTGTGCAATAATTATTCAAGCGAAGTTCCTCCCCCCCCTTCTTTTCCTTCACTCATCTCTGCGATTTTCCTTTAGTCATTACCTCGAACGCCCATAGTGCGGCGTCGACCTTACAACTTCTCCACAGGTTTTGCACTCGACAAATGCGCACCAAGCGGTGCGAGGACAATGTCAAGCTCAAGCTCCCTCGTTGCTGGACCACCTGGACCCTTGTGCTCTGGGAGCCACTCTGGGAGCTTCTCCAGTGGCTTGAAATCGACAACGAGATCATCCTTGACGGCGAAGACGGTGTCGGTCTCTAACCATGGGTCGTCCTTGGGGTAAATTTGTGTGATGCATGGCTTGTAGCCCTCGCGTGTGACCATCAAGTGGATGTGGGCTGGACGCATTGGATGCCTGTCGATGGCCTGGAGCAGCTGCCATGATGGTCCGTCTTGTGGGAGGGAGTATGCGGTTGGTCGCAGGCAGTAAACGTGGTACTCGCCATTCTCGTTGGTCTTCAGCTTGCCACGGAGGTTGTTATCGCTCTGGTTCTCTGGATCTTGGAAGTCGTATTTGCCATTGCTGCTCGCTTGCCACATGTCGAAGGTGACGTCTGGAATTGGCTTGTGGGTCTTCAAGTCTCGGATGACACCGTGCATGTAGGTGACAATGCCCTCGTGTGGATCTTGAATGATGCTATCACCCTGGTTTCTCCATGGAGCGTTGGGGCTCCAGAATGGACCAAGGATAGCAGCAGAGGTTGGAACGTAGTTCGGCTCGTCAATTTGCACGAAGTTTGCAATCTCGGTGACCAAGCTCTCAAGACCAAGGATGTCCGATAACCTGTGCATCTCGTTTCTCTTGCCATCTGAATCTGCCCAGAGCTTTCCAGTCTCGTTGAGAAACTTGACGCCAGCCAGCCATTCCTCCGGTGTAAGATCTACTTCTCTTGCAAAGTCGTGGATGTGTCGGATGAGGCTGGACATGATCTGGCGCATGCGTGGACTCGTTTTTGGCCCGCAGGTGTCGATGACTCGTGGTGTGAAGGTGGGGTCATATTGACGGCCTGACTGGGACTTGCCCGGCACGTATTCTTGCGTGGACATACTGGGTAGATGTGTCTGTATAGGTCTGACAGACAATGCGATCTGCTTCACGTGCCGCTTGCTCTTCTGACAATGGACAGAGGACAGGACTTGATCGATGGGAGTGGAGAAACCCACGGCAGAGGGGAACCCATCTTAATACTTCGCCATCGACCCTGGCCTGTAGTACTGTTTGACCATTGAACGGCAGTTCGGTCGGCGAAGCAAAGCTGCATCAGCTCCGGCATCATCAGCGGCTTTGCGGTCGACCAACCACAAGTGCCGCCATCATTCATCACTAAGTGTTTGGTGACAGTCCCTGTACCCCGCTGGAGTGGTGTCGTGTGGAGATCAAAGATATTCGCGAGAGCGCGTTCGGCCAAGAAACGCGGCAGACTTTAACCCGCGGAAGAAGTCAATCCCGGGCACTCACTTCTTAGCTGACATGTGCACGTTATATGTGTGTGAATGCACTGGGTCAGCTTCTCGTCGCAATATTTTGAGTCAACTCAGTTTGGAACATCAAGCACAACGAAATGCATCGACAGCAGCGCTTGGCATCGCGCTTGCTGTGCGAGAACGAGCCATCAAAGGTTGTGGGAGTGTGCATGACAAGTAATCATGATGAATTATATATGCGGCCGTGATATGTGTTGCAGCGTGAGTAGTAGTCTCATTACATAGTGGCTGATCTGAACCCCCTTCGTCACATTCTGTGCAAGCGATGGCAATGACGCGCACGTGATGCTGTTCTGCGCGTATACTATGAGGCTCTGCGATGTTGGCACCATCTGACCATCTATAAAGGGTCGAATTGTCTCGAGCGGAAAGTGTGCCCAGTAATTGACTGTCCTCTCCAGGTAATTTGTCGACTGCCAGTGTGGAAGTTGCCAAGGGGCTTTGTTGGTCTTGAATAGGCTGACTTTTCGAGTAGTTCGAATGATATCAGGGGGTTTGTTGAGTAATCGCAAGCACGCCTGCCAGTTCTGTGTCGTTGAAACAAACAATGACTCTTTCCTCCAAACAACGACGCTGATAGAGATCATAGTCGTTGTTATACGATTTTTGCGACGCCTCGCAAAAAACTATGCCGCATGTCCACGCATGCCGCATGTCCACGCCGCAACGTCTAGAATTTGTTGTAGATAGGTATTTGACGAGTACAAGCTTCTAGATTGAAACGATAGGGTGGATTAGTAACCCTTATAAATGGCTATAGGGTGTAAGACTATCTAGCTATAGAAACAGTGTAATATAGTATATATGTGCTAAGTCCTAACTAATATAGCTATTAGTTACCTAATTTATAATACTTCCCCTTTAGACTAACTACTATAAAGGTAGTCTAATTAACTTAATATTACCTATATTACTATATTAGTCTCGAACACCTTTACTAGCTTTAGATACTAGATTAGCTATAAGTAAGTATATACTAAGGATAGCGATCTTATTAGATCTATATATATAAGAGATCTTTATAGACCTACTTTTAGATATATTTAGGCCTGACACGGACAAGACAGCAACAGGGCGCAAACGTGTATTAGCCTTAGTATCGAGTAAGTTCTACGAAGAAGAGAAGTAAGAAGTCGCGAGAAGCGCGTGATAAGATCGGGCCCGCGCGAGGTCACGTGACACCGAAGTGCGTCTGTGCAAAGGTAAACCGTGACACCACCCCCCCTCTCAAACCGCCGTACGCCCTCGTACGCGTGAATCAATCGCCATGGGGTATATCCATCAAACGCCATTACGCAATTCAATCCGATCCAATCTAGTCTGTCGTGTGTATGTATGAAGTCGAGTGCGAGGAAGACCCTGTGCGTCTGGAGGCAGCAGCTCGCTTGGGCCGTCGCAACAGAGAGTTGTATATCTTGCCGCAGCAAGCCTCAAGCGAAGACAGTATCACACCGCAGTGTGCCTTGTGTCCACCAACTGTATATCAAGCCTCAGCTTGCCTCAAGTTGTATCTGCGCTCCGCCGGTGCTTTGTCGAGGAAGACCCTGTGCGTCTGGAGGCAGCAGCTCGCTTGGGCCGTCGCAACAGAGAGTTGTATATCTTGCCGCAGCAAGCCTCAAGCGAAGACAGTATCACACCGCAGTGTGCCTTGTGTCCACCAACTGTATATCAAGCCTCAGCTTGCCTCAAGTTGTATCTGCGCTCCGCCGGTGCTTTGTGGGGCTCACTATTGGCAACGATGTCTGGGTCGTCCAGTATCCACCCTTCAGGTTTGCGCCAACCAGGTGGTGGACCGGCTGCTGACGGGTTCTTGTGCGTCGTTCAGGCGCAACTCGGCGTCTCGCAGATAGCGCTGCATAGCCGTCCGGTCGGTGAATTCTTCGCGGTAAGCGAGCGCTGTCTTTAGCGATTTGTTGAGCTTGTCTGCCATGTCCTCACAGAGCTCTTCATCTGTCTTGCTGAGGTACATGCCGTGTTCCAGGAATTCTGCGCAGAAGTCGTCGAAACCGCGGTTGTTCTGGTAGCAGTTCTGGTACGCCTTCCGATGCTTCTTCATCTCATGATGTTCTCCGAACGAGTCGTTCAACACTGCCATGAGGTCCTTCCAGGTAACCCCAGGCTTTCTCTTGTGAGGTCGCAATCGGGCGTTGGCATTGCCAACCACGAATGAGCTGAACACGGTCAGGCAAGCTGAGGGCAACCGGCCACAGACTTCCTCCATCTCCATGTATCCCTCCATCTTCTCCTTCCATTCTTGGAAGTTCAGTTCGTCCTTCAGGCCAGGTGTGCCTGCTGAGAAGGTCGGAATCTTTCTCGAATCAATGGGGTTGCGTAATGCCCCGCCATGCTGCTGTGCTGTAGGGACGGACACCACTGTCGAGGCGTCGTCATCGCCACCATTCACAGTGGAGCTTGTCTTAGGCTTGGGTGTCGGAAGCTCGACGCCCGGATCATCACCGTCAAGCAGCAGCTCGAGTGCTGACTTCTGACGTGCTGGCTTCGGTGGCGGTATGGGCTCCTTGGGCTTCAGAGCTGCAATCTGCTCATCACGCTCCTTCACCTGCGCCTGCAGGGAGGTGATCTTGACTGCACCGCGCTCGTTTACACTCTGCGACGTGGCCAGCTCTGTCCGCGACTCCTCCAACTCACCAACCAGGTCCGTGTTGCGTGCACGTAGGTTCTGAATCTCGGTAGCTGCCTTAATCTCCAGTGCTTTCAATCTAGTCACCTCTTTCGCGTTCAAGGTCTCCTGTAACGTCTGCAGTTCGTCCTTGACCCGGTTGTTCTCTGCCTGTAGCCGCTTCTTCTGATCGGCTAGGTGTTCTGCTCGTGCTTTCAGCCCGAGGAAGGAGATGCGATACTCGTCGAGTACGTCAAGCCAAGCGTCTGGGTTCTTCCGGACGGCTCGCTCGAGTTCCTCGGCGGTAACTACTTGAAACTCGGAGGGGATGTACCGGGCTCTGTATTCCAGCTCTTCACCCTCATGTCGGTCAATGGGTATCGCGTGCCGGAAGCTGAGGTTGTCCTCCTTGCGGGCGCGAGTTCCCTGGGCCAGCGTGTCCTCGCCTCCAATTGCGAGTCGCAGGTCCTTCTCAGTTTGACGACGGTTGTATTCTGCCTGCAGACGCTCCTGGTGCTGCTGCTGTTGTACCCGCCGACGCTCCTCTTGCTGACGAGCCTGCTCAGCACCATCTCGACCCTGAGTCTCGTCTTGTGTCTCTTGCGCCATCTTGCGCAGTCGTTCTACACCCTGGGTGTCGTCGAAATCCGGATTCCACTCTGACTCGTCTTCCACCTCACGTTGTCCTTCGGTTAGTGTGCCGTTCTGTCGTTGGCGCGCGTCGCGGAGGAACTTCTTCGTGAGTAGGTTAAGGTTCAGGTTGGGAATGAATGAGGATTCGTCTGCTCCGAGTGTCGTCTGGTTTGCGGCCATTCGGACTCGGTGTCGCACGCGCGTTTCTGTGCACACGTGGTCGGGGTGATCGCTTGCGGCGATCGAGGGTGGTAGAACTTAATGACACGGACAAGACAGCAACAGGGCGCAAACGTGTATTAGCCTTAGTATCGAGTAAGTTCTACGAAGAAGAGAAGTAAGAAGTCGCGAGAAGCGCGTGATAAGATCGGGCCCGCGCGAGGTCACGTGACACCGAAGTGCGTCTGTGCAAAGGTAAACCGTGACAAGGCCTTATCTTTCCGCTTTTAGATGTAAATAAAAGGTTCTCTCGGCTTAAGAAGGCTCTTATAGCTAAGTAGTAATATATAGACCTTATAGGTGTATATAAAAGAAGCTAGTTCTTTACTAAATAACTCTCTCTACTTTATACTACTTTACGACCCTCTTACCTACTTCTAGACTACTATACATAATTATATATACTAATAACTACTATATATACACTTTTAAAGCTTTTTAAGAAGCTTTAGTAAGGTATACTATATATATAATAATATTTGAAGGGTGTTGTTATGTCTCGTTCCAGGGCTAATCTCAAAAGAGAGATAAGTCAAGTCACGTGGCGGTATTCTTTGGAGAGGCTAAAGCAAACTGAGCGAAGATGAATAATTGGAGAAGAGTGTATTCCAATCAGTGAGATCGTAACATGAGTTGAACGCAGTCGAAGCCATAAGGGATTCTCAGCGTTCCTAAATACAAAGGAGATTTGCCAGTCTTGGCTGTCCTTTCGCGCCATGTGCGCCTTCTGCGACAAGTGCGCTCGTCGCTACCGTCGCGGACGTCGCTCATGTCGCGGGTACGTCTTTCGCGCTATGCGCGACGAGTCGTCCCCAGTCAGGCGTCGCGGACGTCGCGCATACATCTTTTGCACGTGACCCGTGCCAGGATGTTTTCCCTTGCGGTGTTGTCATACCGTAACAGTCGCGCATACATCTTTTGCACGTGACCCGTGCCAGGATGTTTTCCTTTGCGGTGTTGTCATACCGTAACACCATCCCCCTCTTAGCCTAGCTCGTCCCGAGCTACCTTTTATAGTTGTGATCGCTTTCCCCACCATGTCTTCGTCATCATGGCTCACGATGCCTCTTCGCCCTTCGTCTTCTTCTGATATCTACGCGGAAACCATTAACGCCCTTTCTCGTTCTCGCCGGTTCCAATCCATTATGCCCGTCTCGTGCAGTCGGTGTCGTCGCCAGGGCCAGGAGTGTCGTGTCGACGCTCGGTCCGGTCGTTGCAAGGCGTGCAACGACGCTCACAAGAAGTGTGATCTCCGGGTCACTCTTCAGGAGTTCGAGAAGATGGCCAAGATCCGGGAGTCGCTGTCCAGGAGTGCGGAAGAGGCGGAGGACGCTCTGTCCGAAGCAGAAGAAGAGGCCGAGAGGGTGATAGCAGCGGCTCAGCAGAAGGTGGCAGCTGCCCGTGCGAAGGCCCGCCGGCTGCGAAAACAGCTTCGTGCCGCGGAATCAACGGAGGACAATTCCTTCAAGAGGGCTTTGTCCACCGCGGAGGAGATGGAGCGTCTGGAAGGAGAGTCTGAGGCCCCCGCGGCCTCGGCCGGTAGCGAGGTGCTCGTAGACTTCTCCGAGTTTGGCAGCGTTTTTGGGGAACAGGTTTCCCCCTCCACTTGGGGTCTTATAACTGGTGTCCAGTTCCCCGAGTGGAGTGCTGGCCCCGTTGAGCCTCCGAATGTTGGTTAGGTGGTAGGTCTCTTCCTTCTCTCGTAATCCTTGATTTTCTGTTGACAGTTTCGTAGGTGTTTTTTCGGTTCCCAGGTATTTTCTGAGTTGTCGTATCCTTTCCACTTGACAAGGTATCGCTGACCTCTCTTGTCCAGGATTTTTTCGACTTCGAATTCAGTTTCCTCTTCTGGTTGGTAGTGGAATGTTTCCTGGCATGGCGTTTTGGGGTCTGCTGGTTCCAGCACGGAGATGTGGAACACTGGATGGATTTTGGCATCTTTTGGTAGTCGTAGTCGGTAGTTGACTGGTCCTCGTGATTCTTCAACGAGAAATGGCCCGACTTTCACATGATCCAGTTTCTTGGTCTTCCTTCGTGTCTTGAGGTTTTTTGTAAGAAGGTAGACTTTATCCCCCCTCTTTAGCTGAGGTGCCATTTGTTGTTTTCGACGAGATTCAGTGAGTCGTTGCTGCGAGTCCCGAATTCGTTTATTGACGGATTTGTGTACCTCTCTTAGGTCTTCCGTTGTGGCGATAGCCCTTTCCGCTTGTGGGTGATCTCTCTTGTCACCGAACAGCGTAGGGTGTCTTCCGAAATTTGCGAAGAAAGGTGTTTCGCCTGTTGTTTCTGATTTGTGATTGTTCAGTGCAAGTTGTGCCATGGGTAGGAGTGATACCCAGTTGTCTTGTGCGTAGTTGACGTAGTGTCGTAGGTATTGTTCCAAGGTTTGATTTGCTCTCTCAGTTTGTCCGTCCGTTTGTGGGTGATATGCCGTAGACAGTTTGTGTTGTATACCAATTTCCGCTACAAGAGTCTTCCAGTAGTTGGATGTAAACAGCTTGTCTCGGTCTGTGATAAAGACCTTTGGGAATCCGTGGTATCGTACTAGCTTGTCGAGAACGAGATAACCGAGTTGCTCTGCCGTGTATGTCTCGCAGGCAGGTATAAAGTGTGCATATTTCGTTAGGCGATCGACCATGACCAGTATCATGTCGTATTCCGTGCCTGTCGCCTTGTCCGTGGATATGGGAAGTTTCGTAATGAAGTCCATCGTGACCTCGTCCCATGGTTGTGTCGGTGGTGTCCTGAACTGTATTTGTCCATACTTCTCGTGTCGTGCAGCCTTATTTTGTTGACAGTGAACACATTGCTTAATGTAGTTCAATACCTTTTGTCTCATTTGTGGGAATGAGAAGCTGCGTTGTATGATCTCGAGAGTCTTTGTGGTTCCAGGATGTCCGTACATCGGGTTGTCGTGATGTTGTCGTATGCATTCTTCTTCTCGTCCTTTCGGTACTTGGTATCTTCCTTGTGCTAGTGGGAACTGTTCTTCTGTGTCCTGAAGAACGCGCACTATGTTGTTGAACTCCTTTGTGTTGGCGCTTAGACTTCCATCTGGATTAGTCTTAAGTACTTGTTGTCGCACTGGTTCCTTTCCTTCCATGTAGTCGCTTCTTCGGCTCAGTGCGTCGGCCCTGCCGTTGTCTTTTCCTGCGGTATAGCGGATTTCAAACTTGTACTGTCCGAGCAATTCCGACCAGCGGGCCTGTCTTCGGGTCAGTACTTTCGTTGTAGTGAAGTAAGTGAGATTCTTGTGATCAGAAAGAATCGTCAGCTTAGGTGCTCCTTCCGCATATACTCTCCAGTGCTGCATTGCAGCGACAATAGCGAGAAGTTCCTTATCATGGATGTCGTAGTTTTGTTCCGCGGGTGTCATTTTTCTTGAGTAATAGGCCACTGGGTGTCTTTTCCCATCGTGTTCTTGTGTAAGGCATGCGCCTATGGCCATGTCCGATGCGTCCGTTTCGATTTGGACTTCCTTTGTTCCGTCGAATAGTCGAAGTGTTGGTGCTGAGGCGCACTGTCTTTTGAGTGTTTCGAAAGCTTGTCGTTCTTTGTTGCCCCAGGTCCACTTGGTGTCTTTCCTAGTGAGTGCAGTCATGGCTGCAGCCGTTTTGGAGTAGTCCTTGATGAACTTGCGGTTATAGTTTGCGAGTCCAAGGAACGATTGTACGTCCTTAACGTTGGCTGGCGTCGGCCATTCTTCGATAGACTGTGTCTTTGCCGGGTCGATCTGGATTCCTGTTGTGCTTATGATGAATCCGAGGAATTTAACTTGTTTCTTGTGGAACTCGCATTTTTCTGGTGCCGTCTTGAACCCTACCCTTGTGAGGCGCTCGAAGACGTCCTGGACTTGTCTAATGTGGTTCTGCAGTGATCCTTTGGTGTAGACGAGGATGTCGTCCATATAGGCAATGACGCACACGTCAAGAAGTTCTCTCAGCGTCTCATTGACTAGGTCTTGACAGGATGCGGGTGCGTTGGTCAGTCCCATTGGCATGACCAAGAATTCGTAGAGTCCGTATCGTGTTCTGAATGCGGTTTTCCATTCCTCTCCTTCCGCCATCCGGATGGCGTAGAAGGCGTCTCGTAGATCGATCTTTGTGTACCAGTCGGATCCGGTGAGTCGGTCCTGTGCTTCTTCGATGTTCGGTAATGGATATCGGTTCTTTATCGTGATCTCGTTCAATTTTCGGTAGTCTTGTACGAGTCGTAGTTTCCCGTTTTGTTTTGGAACAAACATACATGGAGTTCCCGCACTTGAGGTGGATCTTCTTATCCATCCTTTGTCGAGTTTCTCCTTCAGCCATTCTCGTAGGGTTTTGAGCTCTTTCTCGGACATTTGATATAGGGGTCCCCATGGAGGCTCCTTCCCTGGCTGAATGTTTATCTTGTGGTCCCATGGTTGGTGTCTAGGTAAGGCGTCTCTACCCTTTTCCTCTTCAAAGAGCCTTTTCCACTTAAGGTACTCCTTGGGAATGCTTGGTTCCGATATACCAGCATCCTTCGATGGTGCGTTACTTCCATCCGTTCCAGTGATTTCGTGATCCGGCGGCCCCACGCCAGTATCTATCCCGGTCGAAGGTGGTTCTTGATTCCTTCTGTTCGGCGCAAGCTCGAATGCGTTGAGCTGTTTCCTTGCCTCATCTACCATCGTCCGCTGTCGATGCGTAGGTTCAATGCCTATAACGCAGTTGCATTGCCTAAATGTGAGTACTCTTCTCCTCCAGTCGATAACTGGATTGTGCTTTCTCAACCAAGGCATACCTAATACTATGTCATGACTGGCCATATCAGTGACATCCAAGGTAATGTTCTCGTGGTGCTGTTGGATAGCCAGTGGCAATGGTGTCGTCTCCCATTCCACGCTAGGTAACGATGATCCGTCTACCGCGATCAATTCGTAACCCCATTTCTTCTTCAGGGTAGCTAGCCCGTTTCTTGTTGTGAAAGACTCGGAAATAAAGTTCCCCGCTGCTCCGGAGTCGATCATGACACTGGTCCTGTGTCCGTTGACGATTGCTTGTATCTGGAAAACTGTGTTTGGTGTCGATGCGTGAGCCTGAGTGTTGCATAACTCCCTTTGGTCGCTCATTCCTGGGGAGCTGATCCTTTTCCCGAATGGTATGTGGTTCGCTGTGCTTCGTGCCTAGAGGCTTCGGCTAGAACCTGTAGCCCGTTGCCCTGTGTCCACACTTGTAGTCTGTTGCGTTCCTGGATCTTCTGCGATTCTGAGTAGAGAGCCTGTACATGCTGTACTGCTGTTCGTAGTTCGTTTGAGACGAAAGTTCCTGCTGGTGTTAGGTATCCGGTACCTGTCATCCGGCTTCCTATGGGTGGTCGTTCGACAACCGCTTTAGCCAAGTTCTCAGTGTCGTTCATGGTTGGGTAGCCCCACACCATGCCCCTCATCGTGTCGAGTGTCTTGTCGAACTCGCTGGGGTTTAGGTATCGTTTCCCTGAGAACTTTGGTAGGAATTCTTCATGCCTTCGTTGGAGGTAGATGATTAACTCATAGAGCTTTCTTGGCGCGTCTACCGTGAACGTGCATACTTCGTTTTCGTCGTCGGTGTCGCTCTCTTCTCCTTCGGATGAGTCCTCGCTTGACTCTTCCGGTACGTAATCTTCTTCAATAGTGTCCAGCTTGTTCGTTTGTTGTTCGGGAGCTGGTGACCAGCGTCCGTTCCATTCTGGATCCTGGTTTTCTTTGTCGTCGTCGAAGTAAGATTCGTCTACATCCACTTCCTGGAGCTTGTTTCGTCCATGTTGTGCTCCCAGGGTTCCTGCTGGCTGTTGTGGCCAGTACCCTGCGCCTGCTTTGGCGTCGTAGTGGGTTTGACACGAGTCCTGGTAACAGAAACGCCAATGAAGGCTTCCGTGACCATGTCGAGACTCTTTCTCGACTTCATGGTTGACTCCTCGTGCCATCATGCCAAACAATCTGATCTTGATGTCGATCTCTGATTGTTGGTCATTCGGTGGTGGTGTATGTTGTTGAACATGGTGTCCTCCTCGTCCTTGTGAGGGGTCCAGGAGAGGCGTCGCAACCCGGTTGCTATCCTTCTCCTCCACTCTCTGGGTATAGTTGAATTGTCGGGGTCCAACACTGCTCCCAGATTTGTCCACCTTTGGTTGCATCATATTGAACTGCTCGCGGCGCACCATATTTTTACCGCGGCAATCCCGCGCCATGTGGCCTTCTTTGCCACAGGCGTAGCATGTGAGTTTTCCTTTTCCTTTGAAGGGCTTTCCGTGGCCCCTACTCTTATCGATCTTCCGTCCTCGTTGGGTAGCGTCCAGTTCCATTGGCTGTGGTCCATAGTAGGGCTGGCTTTGTCGTGAGAATCCTCCCCTCGCAACGTACCCCCCTGAGGGTTTGCGATCTGGAGCGTATCCTGCCATGCCTCCTACCTTGGAGTCGTATTTCTTTTCCTGGTACCGTTCCCAGAGCTGATCGTCGATGTCGATCGACGCCTTCATCAGTCCTTCGAGGTTGGTGATCGCTCCTCCGTGTCTCATCAACTCGTCCTTGACGGAGTCCTTGAGTCCACGTCGGAACATAGTCATCAACGCCGTCTGGTCCCATCCGGTGATCTGTCCGTATTCTTCGAATTTGGCGGCGTACTCTGAAGTAGACGTCTTCTGCTTCAGGTGTTGAATGATTCGTATGGCCTGTTGGACTTCGTTCGAGGTTCCAAAGATTGACTTCATCTTGTCTTTGAAAAGGGTGTAGTTCCTGAACATTCCGGTGGGGTCTAATCGTCCCATACCGTCGAGGTATTCCTTGAGGTAAGGTTTGATCCAGTTCTGCGCACTTCCGCGAAGGAACGTGATGGCGAAGATAGTTCTTTTGTCGGTGTCGACTGGGTTGAACATGAGGTACATGTCCATCTGGTTGACCCAGTCGTCGAACTTGGCCCTATCTCCATGGAAGAGGTCCGGCTTAGCAGCCTTAACGTCGCTCTTCCTTGGAGTAGGCTCGTCATCGTCATCAGACTCATCGTCCTTCGTGGTGGTCTGTCGTGGTGGCGCACGGCGGATGCTTCCTGCTTCGCTGGGGGCGGGTGTTCCCCTACCAGCTGCTTGAGTAGCGCTCATCCTGAGGGCGTTCAAAGTGTTATGTCTCGTTCCAGGGCTAATCTCAAAAGAGAGATAAGTCAAGTCACGTGGCGGTATTCTTTGGAGAGGCTAAAGCAAACTGAGCGAAGATGAATAATTGGAGAAGAGTGTATTCCAATCAGTGAGATCGTAACATGAGTTGAACGCAGTCGAAGCCATAAGGGATTCTCAGCGTTCCTAAATACAAAGGAGATTTGCCAGTCTTGGCTGTCCTTTCGCGCCATGTGCGCCTTCTGCGACAAGTGCGCTCGTCGCTACCGTCGCGGACGTCGCTCATGTCGCGGGTACGTCTTTCGCGCTATGCGCGACGAGTCGTCCCCAGTCAGGCGTCGCGGACGTCGCGCATACATCTTTTGCACGTGACCCGTGCCAGGATGTTTTCCCTTGCGGTGTTGTCATACCGTAACAGTCGCGCATACATCTTTTGCACGTGACCCGTGCCAGGATGTTTTCCTTTGCGGTGTTGTCATACCGTAACAGGTGTTTACTAACTTATAAGTAGTATTTTAGTAGATATTATTAAGTAGACTCCTATAAACTAGTTTATTAATACTAGTAACGTCTTTAGTAGTAGAACTAGCTCTAATAACGGTAACGATCCTAATAAGCGTCCTCCTAGTAATAGTAGAAAGGGCCTACCTATATCTAGTAAGCTCTTTAAGCGTAAGACCCTTATTAAGGTACTTAGACTAGTAAAGTAGATTATCAATAGTAAGCGTAAGATTACTAAGAGGAATTGTCACGGTTTACCTTTGCACAGACGCACTTCGGTGTCACGTGACCTCGGGCCCGATCTTATCACGCGCTTCTCGCGACTTCTTACTTCTCTTCTTCGTAGAACTTACTCGATACTAAGGCTAATACACGTTTGCGCCCTGTTGCTGTCTTGTCCGTGTCATTAAGTTCTACCGCGCTCGATCGCCGCAAGCGATCACCCCGACCACGTGTGCACAGAAACGCGCGTGCGACACCGAGTCCGAATGGCCGCAAACCAGACGACACTCGGAGCAGACGAATCCTAATTCATTCCCAACCTGAACCTTAACCTACTCACGAAGAAGTTCCTCCGCGACGCGCGCCAACGACAGAACGGCACACTAACCGAAGGACAACGTGAGGTGGAAGACGAGTCAGAGTGGAATCCGGATTTCGACGACACCCAGGGTGTAGAACGACTGCGCAAGATGGCGCAAGAGACACAAGACGAGACTCAGGGCCGAGATGGTGCTGAGCAGGCTCGTCAGCAAGAGGAGCACCGGCGGAGCGCAGATACAACTTGAGGCAAGCTGAGGCTTGATATACAGTTGGTGGACACAAGGCACACTGCGGTGTGATACTGTCTTCGCAGATACAACTTGAGGCAAGCTGAGGCTTGATATACAGTTGGTGGACACAAGGCACACTGCGGTGTGATACTGTCTTCGCAGATACAACTTGAGGCAAGCTGAGGCTTGATATACAGTTGGTGGACACAAGGCACACTGCGGTGTGATACTGTCTTCGCAGATACAACTTGAGGCAAGCTGAGGCTTGATATACAGTTGGTGGACACAAGGCACACTGCGGTGTGATACTGTCTTCGCAGATACAACTTGAGGCAAGCTGAGGCTTGATATACAGTTGGTGGACACAAGGCACACTGCGGTGTGATACTGTCTTCGCTTAAGGCTTGCTGCGGCAAGATATACATTGGATTGGATTGAATTGGGTAATGGCGATGGATATACCCCATTGCGATTGATTCACGCGTACGAGGGCGTACGGCGGTTTGAGAGGGGGGGTGGTGTCACGGTTTACCTTTGCACAGACGCACTTCGGTGTCACGTGACCTCGGGCCCGATCTTATCACGCGCTTCTCGCGACTTCTTACTTCTCTTCTTCGTAGAACTTACTCGATACTAAGGCTAATACACGTTTGCGCCCTGTTGCTGTCTTGTCCGTGTCAGGTCTAATAAATTGCTCTATAGTAGTCTTATAGTTATATACCTAAGCTTAAAAGTCTTTATAGTACTTTAATATACTAGGTCTTATAGTATCTAATTTAATATAACTAATTGCTTTTAGAGTGTTATATAGACCGATTATAATAATAGGCTTATATATTATCTTAATTAGATTATATAATTCCTTAGCTAACTTATTTATATCTCTAAAGTTTAGCCTTAATATAGAGTCTAATCTAGCTATTATTATACTATAGGCTTATATATCCTCCTTATTCTAGCGCTTATAGGCTACTATATATCCTATACTTCTAGTAATATCTTTAGGAGCCTTATTCTAGGTTATAGGTATATCTATAGTTCCTATAGTAGATATCGACCTTACTCTCTAGGTTTGTATATAAGCTGCCCTATTTAGAGTATACTTTAGATTAACCTAGTCTAGTTTATAGATAATATATCTAACTAGATCCTTCTCTAGTAGTACGCTAATTAGTATAGATTTCTATACCTAGAACTATACGCCTTTTCTAAGTACCTAGTTATCCTTAGTAGACCTTATTAGGTTACTAGAGGTGTTGTTTCTAAACTCTATATCTAGTCTAGCTCTTTTAGATACTATACTACGGTAATAATACTTAGTACCGATATCCTATAGTAGTTCTTAAATTGATTAGATAGTTATCCGTAAAACAAATATAGGGTCGGGTCTACTAGTAAGGCAAGCTAATCCTTAATAGAGCTTCGATAACAATTTAGGTTTTAAAATAAATAGGTAGAGGAGCACTCGGGCTTATAACCTATTATAGATAGGTATCTAAAGAGTATAAGCTTCTAGATTAAAACGATAGGGTAGATTAGTAACCCTTATAAATTGCTATAAAGTGTAAGGCTATCTAGCTACAGAAACAGTGTAATATAGTGTGTATATGCCAAGTCCTAACTAACACAGCCATTAGTCACCTGATTCACAACAGAATTCTACCCCGCTTGACCCTGCCAGACTTGGACACTCTCACATTGCCACATGCCTCGAAACAAATTGCGCCTCCAACTTGCACTCTACGCACGGCCGAAACATCCAGGCACCTACCATTATGCGCTCTTCGTCGCCCCAAAACGCGCCAATGATAAGGCGCCAACAACTAAGCATCATGTCAAGAATACCTTGATCAACATCGCTGGCGAAGCGGCCCACCCTTGGCGTTATGAGCGCGCCACAGTTGTACACCTTGAACACGAACAGCGTCTTCTTGTGCGCGTCGTCGTCGCTAAAGTGACGGCTCCGCGCGACACATTTAACCAGATCCTGGAAAGTGTACCAGTCTACCAAGTAGACGACTTGGACGAAGCTAAGGCCAAGGCATTTACGTGTCGAACATGGCTCCGAGACGCATTGCAGCTGCTCGCGGACCGAGAAGCAATATCTGGCTTTACATCTTGGGAGGAGATTGAGCGAATGTCTTTGGAGTACGTAGAGAATAAGCAGCAGCAGAGACGCTGGAGTAGTAGCTGGGAAGGCCCTCCTGACGTACCACTGATGGATGCATTGGATTACAATGTTGAGCTTGTTTCTTAAGATGGCTCGATGAAAAGAGAAGCACTATCGATGTTGCTGCAAGGAGTGTTAGATTGTGTCAATGTGCCTCACAGCACGCGGAGATCTGATACCTTCGGGATAAGAAGCTCACTAGCAGGGTGCCAGGTGTTTGAGAGGATGCCTCGAGTCTCCTGTCGAGTCAACTCCATGTCCCTATAGACCGTCTGCACCTGCCTCATTGTAGCTTCAATACTCTCACAGCGGATATAACCTGAGCACTGAACCTTTATATCCTGCACGTGATCTCGGCTCAGATCCGAGCTAGCGTCTCTTGTGGCGTCAACGCAAACCTCGAAATTTATCGAGCATGAACATCAGTGCAACACATCCGTCGAGCATGGCAAATATGGCGAGCGATAAGCCAGTAAATACTGTGGTCCTCGACGCCGGTGGTATCATCAAAAACGAGCCAACAGTATCTACCCTTCTCAGCCAAGCAGAAACTCTCGTAACAGTACCTGCAATCATCAGCGAAATCAAGGATGCAGCAACACGCAGTCGTGTCGAGACTACCTTGAAGCCGTTCTTGACTCTCCGATCGCCAAACCCTACAAGCATCAAGTTCGTGACGGAATTCGCGCGCAAGACAGGAGATCTTGCAGTGCTTAGTAAACCCGATATCCAGATCATTGCTCTGACGTACGAGATTGAGTGTGAGCGCAACGGTGGCGACTGGCGTCTTCGACGAGTCCCGGGGCAGAAGGGCGTGAATGGTGCACCTCCTGCGAAGGTCGAAGCCAAGGCAGATGAAATTCCAGGGTCGACATTAGAGGCTGCGCCGGAGGCAGATGCTGAGCCGACGAAGCCTTCCGCCGATGGAGAAGATGCTGTAGCAGAGCAGGAGACTAACAGCAAAGCCCATCAAGAGAAGTCTGCAGAGGATGCTCCAACTTCAGTAGAAGACAACCAGAAGACCTTTCCTGATGCCGGAATTGCCCAGATTACCTCGAACCTCGAAGCCACTGCTCTCAACGCTGAGCAGACTCACTCAGAAGATGTCTCGGAAATCAAGGTAGACTCTGCGCAAGACTCCGCAGCAGACCAAGCAGACTCCGACTCCGACTCCGACGGCTGGATCACTGCATCAAACCTGAAAAAGAAGCAAGCGGCCGATGCAGCAGCATCAACGTCGCAGACCCCAGAACCAAGGACGATGCAAGCGGCTGTTCTAACATCAGATTTTGCCATGCAGAACGTCATTCTTCAGATGAACCTCAACCTCCTATCACCCTCCATGACCAGAATCAAGCAACTCAGAACATACGTGCTGCGCTGTCACGCTTGCTTCTGCGTGCACAAAGATCTCAGCAAGCAATTCTGCTCGCGCTGCGGTCAACCAGCACTTACACGAGTATCTTGCTCGACAAGTGCAAATGGTGAATTCAAGCTGCATCTCAAGAAGAACATGCAGTGGAACACGAGAGGAGACCGATATAGCATACCAAAACCTGTTCACGGTTCAACGAATACACGTCGGATCCATGGTGGTGGCAAGGGCGGCTGGGGTAATGAGTTGATCTTGGCGGAAGACCAGAAGGAGTTCGCGAGGGCAAGCGCGGTCGAGAAGAGGCAGAAGGAACGGAGCCTCATGGACGAGGACTACCTGCCAAGCATCTTGAGTGGCGATCGCAGCCGAGCTGGCGGAAGGATGAAGGTTGGTGCTGGCAGGAACGTGAATTCGAGGAAGCGATGAAACATTTTAGGCATCATGAAGAAATGAAAAGGAGTTGAATTACTGGGCTCCCTCGAGCAAAGAGGCGTAGATGTTGGACATGGCAGTAAAAGCTGGCTCGTGGTACCTGCTAGCATGTGATAGAGAACATCAGCGAACCGACATCTTAGACGAAGACAAAAAGGAGTGGGACCGACCCTGCATCGAGAAGGCGCGACTTCGAGACGAGCTTGGTCGACTGATGTCGTAGCGCGTCAGCGAAAATGCGGCGCCGAGTGCTCAATATGAGCCGAGGGAATGTAGTCGACGCTGAATCTCGAGTCCGCTTGAGGTCGGCTAGTTTGGAATGTTCAGGCCGCACACCAGATGTGTAGTCCATTTTTTGAGCCGCATACGCCTTCCAGTACCTTGACAGCGGCGTGCTTCATCGAGTAACTGTTCACTGCCCGTAGTGAAGCTCTCAGTAATTTGTGAAGGCGCCATGAATTGCAGACTCGTTCATGCATGCAGACTCCCAAATTCCGAAGCTCGCACACAGCCAGTAAACATAGAAGGCTCATGACAAAGGAGGTGGCTAGCGCTGCCCCGAGTAGCAATAGTGAGCTTGATTGATCTGCGTGGACTGATCCGAGTACCTGCGACGCAGTACGTGTAGTCGAAGCGAGGCGCGCGTCCCCGCTGCCCGTCCAGAGGCAGCCTCTACGCTATCCTAGGGATCAGGCAGCTAGTGTGCCCATGCAGGGCTTCAAGGACGTAGGCGAGGCTGATTTCCAAATGATCCGAGGTCTGCTGTTTGGACGTCCGGGTCACATAGTCAAGAGTGTGGTCCATATGTTGAGCCGCATGCCCCTTCCAGTGCCTTGACAGCAGCCGTTTTCTTGGAGCGACTGGTGAAGGCGCCATCTATTGCGCTCATGCATGTATGTAGCTGCCACTTCTGAAACTTCAAAGCGCCAGCAAACACATGCACCTTCGCCTTCCACGCGCTTTATAGAACAACTCGTGCTAGCTCAACATTGCTACGCCAGCGCATCGCAATTCATCGTACACCTGAAGCGCCACCACTACCACCACATCATTCGCCCGATATCAACAAAATGCCATCATCCAGCACACACGGCTCCAAAGGCGAAGACCAACTCATCCTGCTCTATCAACTCATATTCCTCCGCTTCTGGCACTCGAGCTACAAGAAGCTCGCGCATGACACCACCGCCTACTTCGAAGAGCTCCTCGACTGGGGTAATGACGCGGACTGCACACTGGTCCATACCCTCGGCGAAGACCCGAAATGGGTGAAGGACTGGGAGAGATACATCCGCGGCAAGAAGACAAGTGAGAATATCTGGTCTGCGGCGGACTACCTGTGTGGTGCGTTGCAGTCGCTCTCCATTGGGGCGCCAGGCAATGAGCTGATAATGTGTAGAAGCGGCGTAGATTCTTCGCAACTACGGCAGAGTGAAGGAAGCAGACAAGTTTCTGCGCTGGGTGGAGGTGGCACAGGCGCTCGCGAGGGAGGCGGAGTACGATGAGAAGTGGCCCAACGACTGTCACCATCCCGGCGGATAGATGAAGCACTTTGGTGCGCTGAAGGTGACTAGCCAGGACTCTATTGGGATATGAGTAAAGAAGGATAGGGAGTATGTACTGCATTACGCGCTCTCTCGACGCGATGAGCAACCTCTGTCGCACTGGAGCGACCGACGCACGCTTCTGCAGGTTGAGAGCGGTGGCGTCCACGCTGTTCGGCACTCTTCATCGTTTGCGAAGGAAGGATATCTGCATCGGTCGTTCGCGCTGCTTCTCCACGAGGGAGAGAGGTTACAGCAGGTATGCTTGCACTGCAGTGGCTTCGACACAGGTATTGCTAGAGAGCAACCTCTGATCTTGTCCGTAGAACATCCAAGCTCTTCTATACAAGCTCTTCCTCCTCCTATCTCATATTGTACGGATCCTCTGACGCCGCCTACACAACCGACAAAAATGCGTAGCCAGCTCTTATGGTTCCAACGGTCTCCCTCTCCGCACCTCTGAATCGCAAGTACAGCAAAAGGAAAACAAATGACCTGGCGAAACGCTGGATCAAGTGCCTGCTGGTTGAACTGTCTAATGGCGCGTGAATGGAAGAGAAGAGGAAGTTCGTGCAGCGGAATTCTGAAGCAGGCAAGCTTTTTCGGATGGGCCCGTGCGTGTATCAGATCGTGCTGACCAGCCCAGCATATCAGATGGTGCTAGGATAGTGGGACCTCACAACATTGAGAGACGCGACTTCTTCGTAGGCATAATCATGTGTCATGCTTTTCTAGTTCAATGATTATACAGTACACGCGAAATCAGTGTCTCTCTCTCGACCACTGTCACTCAGTGCTCAACTTCGCCTTGTTGGTATGTCGACGTCTTCGCCATCTCCCGCAGCTTGTTCTTCAGTATCTTACCGGTGGCACTCTTCGGAATGGCGTCTAAGAAACGCACCTCACACGTCGCCACCTTATACCGAGTGAGCCGTTGAAGCAGATGCCTCTTTAGTTCAAATGCCGATACACGAGTATCGCCCTCGTTGGCACGAACGACGAACGCCACAGGATGTTCGTAGACGTCCTGACCATGGCCTATCACAGCAGCGTCCTGCACATCTTTCGAGACGAGAAGTGCGTTTTCGATCTCCGACGGAGAGACCTGCCAGCCATTCACCTTGATGAGGTCCTTGGCACGATCGACCAGATACACCTTCCCATCCTTGATGTAGCCGACATCTCCAGTACGCAGCCAGCCATCGACGAAAGCCTTCTCCGTGGCCCCTGGATTATCGAGATACTCCGACATGACATTAGGACCTCGGACGAAAAGCTCGCTCACCACTTGGCCCCCATTTTCGGAGCAGTTCGCGTCGCTCATTTTGATCTCAAAGCCTGGGATGACACGTCCCACGGAGAAGGTGTCGTCGATCTCTGGATACTTGAAGGTTGTATACCATCCTCCCTCCGTCATACCCCATACCTGGATAATTCTTGGCTTCTCTCGGTCGTACAGCTCCAGGAACTTCTTTCGCAGCTCTCCAGCGCACGGAGCACCGCCGGTATAGATGATCTTGAGGGACTGAATCATTGGATGCGTCAGTGGAAAGTTGACAAGCCTCAGCAGCATTGGTGGAGGTGCCAACGTCTCTGTGATCTTGAACTGGTCGATTTTCTCTGCGTATGTCTGGTCCAGGAAGCGCTTCATGAAGTACGCCGGCATACCGAGACGCAGGCTGTTGATGACCATTGTTGGGAAGGCGAAGGAGTGGAAGATCGGCACGCACCAGAGTCGGCGGATCTCGTACGGCTTGGCGTGATCATTGTCAGCAGCGACTCTGCTTTCGATAATGTGTGCTCGGTGCGTGCGTGCTGCCATCTTGGGTGGTCCAGTGGTACCGCTTGTTGACATCAGTGTTGCGATCGAGTCGATGTCGATGTTCTCAAGTCTGGCCTCAAGCTCTTCTAGGGTGCTTTCGCGTCGAAGCAAGTCGTGGAGCGACCGAAATTCATCTTTGTGCGGCGGTAATGAGAGACGCCTCCCGCAGCACTGGCGGTGATCATCTTCCTTCCGTGAGCGAGGGTAGAGGATGTCGCTGAAGATGATGATCTCAGCCTTTGTTCCACTGTGGGCCACGGCAGCGCGCACGGTCTCGAGATGTTCCTCATCGGTCACCACGTATCTGGTTTTGGATATGCGGAAGTGGTGTTCGAGCTCAGGCGCAGTATATGCGGTGTTGGTTCCTGTCCAGCGGCATTTGCTTGCCCAGGTCGCATGCACCAAGATCGGGTACAAGATGTCGCTGTACAAGTGCAGGCACACTGTGCTATCCTCCTCAAAAGCGCCAGCGAGTCCTGCGATGAGTTTCAACGCTTTCTCTTTTGATATGCTGCGGTCTGGTCTCATGGCATCTATGAGCACAGGCCTCTCTCGGTTGTATTGACTGGACAAGGCCCAGGAAGTAAGATTCGTGTGATCAAATTGCAATACATCGTCCATGTTGTTGGTACTGTCATCAAAATCCTCGACCTTGCGAACTCTGGTGTACCGGCTTTGGTTAGTATTGCGCCTGCAAAAAGTGGGCTTATCCTGGTGAAGTTGCATCGCATATGACCTCAACTTGCTCAGCCTTGATGGAAGCGACTCACAGATCTTGCATCTTAAATCCGACTTTCGCCGGTTCCAGTTGTTCGGGAGAGCCGTTCACATCCTTCGAGGAAGGCAGGCCACGTGTGGGAACGGCTACACCCGGAAACTCGGCAAAGATGGACAAGATGACTCGAAGCAGCTTATAAATATATGAGGAGATGACGCCCAGGTGATCGAGAGCCATGTTTTGAGCCAACCCAAAGCCGACGCTCCATGAGTGTTCCGAGATGTGTTGTGGTGTTGCCGATCCATGCACATGAATGGCCATAGTGGGCGATTAGGTGAATGAAGGCGACAAAGAACGACTAGTGATGGCCGAGATTACACATTCGCTGGACTCGTGAAAAGGGCGTCTGTCGATATCCCGATGATTTCGATTACGGCGGTGTCGAGGGATAAAATACCTAGCTCGAGCAGTACGACAAAGTGCAAAAAACACGACTTCTATTTCCAACCATGAAGCCTGATTTATATCGTGCTGGCGCCGCCACCGACCACCGCCAGATAGCAAGATGGCCCAGGCACTACCAAGCGATGGGACATGCCCTGCACGGCCTAGTATGCAGCTTTACCACTAGCTGCAAGCTTATTGTGCATGAAGGGCGGTTCAGCAGAAGCACGTCAGGGCTTGATCAGCTCCTGTATTCAACCTCCACAGCCCTAACGACCCATGCTGTATGGGCAGAAAGGACTTGCCAGCTCATGCGCATGCTCTGAGCGAAGATCAGCGCTAAATATGTTCATCCCTTGCTTCGGTGCATCCCCATTCGGCCAATGGCACCGCGCCTCAGCTCCTTCAGCCCTGCACCGCGGACAGACTTCGGAGTTCTTGGATCGATGCATTATACCAGTGCACATCCACCCCACAGTGTGGCCTGCACTGTTCGTTGAGTCGATATCTTGACAGGACAGACAGCTCAACCATCCTCGACATTCCGTTCAGGTGGAACTAACGTCAGATCAAGCTTCTCCCACTGCGGTGTAACCCGAGATCCACTATGCAGCTGGTACCACAGATCGCTGTCAAAGGCCTAAACCGAGCCCTCGGTGCAGCCGCGTTGACGCCATGTGGTCTTGGCCTTATGCGTGGCAATGGTGCAATGCACGTATCCGCGCAACGACCCGACGCCATGGTGATTGACTGCTGGCCTATGACGCGCCAATGAGGTACGAATATGAGCAACAGCTGCTTAGCCTTCGGAGATGCTGGTGGGCAAGAAAGAATGATCCATGTCTTTGTTCGTGTTCCCGCTCTTCTTCGGCTGAGTGGTGCTGACGGGCTAGTGAAGCGCATGCCGCTTGAGCTATCGAATGAATGTGGATGCATCACCTTCGTTTAATGATGCTGATGTATAAGCCACTGCAGGCCAAGCGACTGTTGGACGCCGTTTAATCAAGTGTAGGTTCTGATGGTGCATCGTGACTGCTTCTCCGTTCCGGAGCATCTCGGATCACCGCTCCTGCCGCACATTCACATGCAAACACTTCACATCCCGGTCTTTTCCGCCAAGCTCGAGTTGCCTACGACACTTCGAACTTTTCCCTCTAAGGAATAAGAATCTCGTCTCGCCCTTTGTGCTTTGTATTATACACACCAGCTTTGTTAGACTTCTCTTCTTTGTCGGCAAGCTGTTCGTCGAGAGGAATTTAGCCCGGACAAGCTACTGAAGCCGAATCTGCTGCCACTGCCAGCACGCCACCATTGCGCGACGCGCACATGAGACGACGTGCTAATATCGCCGCTTGTTAGGAACACCTTTGTTTGGGGGTCAATTCTGCAGCGCTATTATGTCACAACCAACTATACACACTTTCGAAAAGGTCGATCTACCTGCCAACATTACATCGAGTACTCGACAAGAAGCGCACAATGGGATCAACGAGGAGGGTAATGTCGAAGATGGTCAACTGCAGAGTAGTACCGCGAGCAACCACAATGGCTTATCTCGACCTCCTTCACCCCGGACTCCTGGCTCTCCAATCGTCATATCTGACACTCGCACATTTGACGACGACCTCGAGGCTGGTATCACGCTACCTGAAGCCGCACATATGTACGGGTCAACATCACGGATCACGTTATGGCCACGGCAGGATCTCCCTATAAGCCCGACGTCGTCTTTCTCATCTGGTCCTACTCTGACCAGGAAGCTAGAGCCACCTGAGTCGGCCCTCGATAGCTACGAGGCACACGGTCTTGGCATCAGGACCGGTCACACACTCCACGATGATGAGAAGAACATCAGCATCATCCCCGCGAAGGCAGGTTCTGTGCAAGCGTACTCGGACAAGATTGCTCCCACCACATACATCGACAGACTCCTCCAAGATTACCCTCTCCCAGCGGCCACTGGACCAGACTGGTGGAATAAGCTCCGACATGGCTTCCTCTCCACGTACCGGCGCCTCCATATCGCAGTCTTGCTGGCAAACCTCATCGCATTAATTTACTGCACGGCTCGCGTAGCCCAGCGTGGCTACTCGCTCTACTCGTACACTGACGCCGCGAACGCAGTGGCAGCAAACCTCTTCGTCGGCACTTTGATGCGTCACGAACATGCCATCAACCTCTTCTTCCGGATATGCACGATGCTGCCGCATTCGACACCACTCGCGATTCGAAGGTACGCTGCGAAGGTGTACAGCTATGGCGGCATCCATTCAGCTTGTGGAATCAGCTCGCTGTTCTGGTACATCTTCTACGTTGTCCTACTGCTGAATCAGTTTGGCGGGTATGGAGCAGAACAAGGGCCACTGCTGCATGCATTGCAAGCATTGACTGGGGTTATGCTGGCGCTTTTTATGATCTTGATCGTAATGGCGTATCCTACCATCCGGTCGAACTACCACGACTGGTGGGAACTTTCGCATCGCTTTGCGGGCTGGACAGCGATCCTGGTGGTGTGGGCACAGACTGTCATTGCTGCATGGCCAATCGCTGAGATCCTGAACACGAATGTCGGCATGATCTTGATCGAGACCCCTGCTTTCTGGTTCTTGGTTGCAATCAGCTGCATGATCATCTACCCGTGGCTTCGACTTCGACGTCGTGCTGTCGTCGTGGAGCCGCTGTCTGATCGAGCGACAAGACTTCGGTTCAATTACCGAAAAGTCACATCTTGCGTCGGTACGAGACTCTCCCACTCACCACTTACAGAGAACCACGGCTTCGCCACAATCCCAAATCCAGATGGAGAGAAAGGCTACTCGGTCATCATCTCCAACGCCGGCGACTGGACTAGCAAGATCATCAAGAACCCACCATCTCACATCTGGATGCGCGGTGCTCACACCATGGGTGTCTCTCGCATCGGCCTGTTGTTCAGACCTGTCGTCATGGCAGCGACAGGCTCTGGTATCGGTCCCACACTCTCCTTCCTCCAGGCGTACCCTCACTGGCCATGTCGCGTCGTCTGGTCAGCGACATACCCCGAGGAGACGTTTGGCAAAGAGATTATGAAGGCTGTTTTGAGAGCGGACCCGGATGCGATCATTGTGTGCAGGAAGAAGACGGGGCGCTACCCAATGCATGAGCTGGCGTACGCGGCATATAAGAGCTTTGGGGCGGAGGCGATGGTGCTAATCAGCAATCCCGCCGAGACCAAGAAGACGGTGTATGAGTTGGAGGCGAGGAATGTTCCGGCATATGGCGCGATCTTTGATTCGTGAGCTGTGTGGAACTAATGTAGCCGTGGTGTAGACAGAATCGGTGGTAGGCATAGAACGATGTACGTGAAGTCCATTCGAGGATGCAGATCGGAGCGATGACCTTGCAAGCCTGCTCGGCGCAAGCGGGAGGGGCGTCGCTAGTGGTCTGCATGAGCGTTCATGTGATGCAAGAACATCGGTCAACTTTTTCATGTTTTCCACCACACGAACACGCGAAACGCAGACATCCCCCAACTCCACGATGCAGTCAGCGCTCTGCAGCTGCTTCACTGGCCGCAGTCATGGACAAGCTCAAGGCGATTCTCAAACTTCCACTCCGCCAAGACGACCTCGCCATCATTACCGCACCAGAAGCGATTTGGAAAGAGTCTCGACAGAGGCGATGGGTGTTACAAAGGCCGAAGAGCACGAGGTTTCGCACCTTCTGCGACAGGAGCGAGTCCACCACATCGACCTCGACAGCGTCGTAGCTGTGCAGACTCTTTTGAGTTCCCAGCTCTCTTAGCAGTTTCGTCCCAAGTCAGAGCAGAATTCTTGTCACTGTGGGCCAGCAGAATCACTTCTCGTGCTTTCGCCGGAGAAGGAAGAAGAAACTCAGCAAGACAGCCTCGACCTCTTCCAGGACACCATTACACCACACATCCGCAGGGTGTGTCTGACGCGCATTGGCAAGGTGGAGTGCGAGGACAATAAAGGACGGCGCAATATGGAACGCTTCCTGCGCGAGATCCTTCGGCGCCGATATCCGCTATACCTTAAGAGCAGCGATTTGTACGAGCTTGGCGACATCTACTTCCAAACACATCCTCTCGACGTTGCAACCTCTTCCCGGTACCATTGTGGTACGCAAAGGAGCTCGGAAAAGCATTGAGCGGCAGCCTTGGTCTGGGAGTTGGTAAACGCGGTGGGTATCGGGTCGAGTTTAAGTCAGGTCGCACGGATTCGGACTGGGCGTTGGCAAGGCGTGTTATCGGAAATTTGGTAGCGGAAGAGAATGGCTAATAGAGCGTGTGAAGCGCATTGGTCCATGAGAACCCAGCATGAGATTCGGTCATGCCGCCGGGCAGAACATCATACTGTAAGTTGATGAAGCTCCCGAGGCTCGAGATGTCGTTCTGACAGTGCCTGACTCAGCAGCTCAGCAGTCTTTGCGGCGCTATTTCCCGCGGAAAATATGACCATTTTCGACCGCACAAGCAAGTGCACTTTTCGCCGGCACTACTTCGACGACCCTGCCTCTAGATCTACGGTCCTTCCTCCACACTATCTGAGTCTTTCTCCACTATCGGAAAACTCCCATTCGTCACTAGACTCCACCAAGCGTGTCGCGACCTCACGAAGATGGCAGACCGTGACGAGAGAGCTGCCTGCGGCAGTGTTCGGTTTTTCTTGGGCTTTGCTCACCACGAGGCAGTCTCGGCGACTGTTCTGGAATGACAAGCCTCGTGTCATCTTGCCTGGTTGTGAAGTGCTTCGATGTGCCTGATAGCACTATGTATATGTCTCCCCATGACCTCATGCGGTAAGCCAGTCTTCACTTCACCTCTCCTCCTCTCGTACTCTCCCCTCCAGCTATCCTCAAGATGGAGATGCAAAACATCCAGCTGCCACCACTCAGCTTGGTGAGCATCGAGAAGGTGTTTTCCAGTCTGCCGAGGCGTCTCTCCCTCGACGATGCCATCGCTGTGGCAGCAGTCGCCTCTGTGCTGGCGACACTCTGGTACCTGGGCCTGCTTTTCGAGCGACCAGACCCCCACGCCTACAAGTTGTATGAAAGACCGCAGGAGAAGATGGGAGCTGTCGGCGGCGTAAAAGGAACCCGCAACATCGCCGAGAAGCTGGACCAGATTGGTGCGGACATCGTAATCTTTTGGGGTTCTCAGTCCGGCACTGCTGAGCGCTTCGCCCACCGTCTGTCGAAGGAGATCAGACAACGCTTTGGGATCAAGGCTCTCGCTGCTGATGTGTCTGATTATGAGACCACATCCATTGGTGAAATTCCTGCTTCGAAGCTGGCAATCTTCATCGTGTCTACCTTTGGCGAGGGTGACCCGAGCGACAATCTACAGGATCTGTGGAGCTGGCTTGAGACTGCTGGAGGCAGCCCGTTCGCGAACCTGAAATACGTGGCTCTGGGCTTGGGCAATAGCAACTACAAGTACTACAATGCTGTTGTCGACGTCGTGGCAACGAAGCTCAACAACCTTGGGGCGAAGTCCCTGCTGCCCGTCAGCTACGCCGACGATGCGCAAGGTCAGACAGAAGAGCACTACCTCGACTTCAAAACCAATGTTTTCCAGCACTTCAAGAACACCATGGGCTGGGAAGAACACGAACCCGTGTATGAGCCGTCTGTACAGGTCGTCGAAGACACCTCACTCGAGCCAATCGATCTGTTCACTGGAGAGCCTTGGGTGCCAAAGCGGGACAGGAAAGCTGAGCGCATCATGTCTCCTGTGCATTCCCTCCCAGTCAAGGCCACGCGAGAGCTGTTTGACGACGCGAAGGACCGCAACTGCATCCACATGGAAGTGGATCTGCACGAGCATCCCAACTTGAAGTACAAAACCGGCGACCACCTCGGAGTCTGGGCCGCGAACCCCAAGCCAGAAGTCGAACGCCTGCTATCCAGTCTCGGCAAGCTCTCTTCACGCACAACGCCAATCTCTTTACGATCGCTTGATGCAGAGACCAGGCTCAAAGTGCCGACCCCAACGACCCTAGAAGCCCTCTTTACAACATATCTCGAGACCTGTGCAGCCGTGCCCCGCGAAACCATTTCTTCACTCATCCAGTTCGCTCCGACATCAGCCGCCAAAGAACTCCTCATCAATCTCAGCACCGACAAAGCAGCCTACGACAAGCTAAGCTCTTCCACTTACCTCAATCTCGGCCGTCTCCTTGGACACGTCGCACCCGGCGAAGGAACATGGTCCTCCCTGCCCCTCTCCCTAGTGGTGGAACTCCTTCCCGCCATGCAACCTCGCTACTACTCCATATCCTCGTCCTCCGTCGTCCACGCCCGCCAAATCTCCATCACCGCCGTCGTGTCTGACAAGCGCATATCCGGCGAAACCGTGATTCCCGGTCTCTGCACAAATCATCTCCTTGATCTGCAGAAATCTTTTCTGGGCCAGGAGGGCAGCGAGACGAGGATCAACGCACACGTCCGGAAGTCTACGTTCAAGATGCCGGCGAACATGGCGCAGCCTATCGTCATGGTGGCTGCAGGCACGGGAATCGCACCTTTCAGAGCTTTCTTACAGGAGCGGGCGAGGTTGCAGAAGATGGGGAGGGAGATTGGCAGGACGATACTCTTCTTCGGATGTCGTAATGAAAAGCAAGATTTCCTGTACGGCGACGAGCTCCGGGCTTGGGCTGCGGTCCCGGAGCTGAATTTCTCGCTCATCACTGCGTTTTCGAGACCTGATCAGGGTAGGAAAGTGTATGTCCAGGATAGGGTGAGGGAGCATGCGGAGGAAGTTTGTGATCTTGTGACGGAGAAGGAGGCTTCGTTTTACATTTGCGGCTCTGCGGCTATGGCGAGAGATGTGGGTAAGGTTGTGGGTGAGGAAGTGCAGAAGAGGCAGGGGTTGAGTGAGGAGGGGTTGAGGGCGTTTATGGATACGCAGAAGAGGATTAGGAGGTGGCAGCAGGATGTTTGGGGCTGAATGGGTCGGGTCATTTACTCAGTATTCTGTGCGTTTAGATGGTCATGGACAGAACAATCTTGATACCACCGTACCAGATCCAAGCATCACTGACTATCAGGGGGAATTTTACTGTCTCGTCTCTAGGAAGGAAGCAGACTCGTTGAACTCGAGTTGTCAAAGCGCCACGGAGTTGTGACCACGACGTCGCTGCTGCCGATATGTCCCAGAGGTTCTACCTTGCAGACTATCTCACCCCCGCTTGGACCATCTGTTCTGATATGTATCGGGTAATGAATGAATGGCCTTGATGCTTCAGTCACGTTTCCAATGCCAAGCAACTCTTGGCCGGAATAAATTGCCTTTGCATTCATTGAAAGGAAACGGCGGGCCGCGCCGTGATCAAAGGGCGCCCACTGTTGTCCAGGTGACCCGAATCAAGACTTGATGAGCACCACCCAAGTTTAGTGCAATTGTGTGGTGCGTCAGGTGGGACGGTGCCGCAGATGGGGAAGACATTTATGCCGAAGACTAGTCTTAAATCTCCACCCCCCCCCCCCCCCAACTTCCCATCTCGATCTCGAACAATAATACATCACCTCAACATGTGGTACAAATCCCCCACGGGGTCATCGCAATGGGCTAGATTGTCCGCTTCGTTATGCGACCCGGAAAAGGTTGCGCAAGTTGTCGCAAACGACATCTAAAGTGCGTGACTGACGCGGGCAACATCAAATGCACGCGCTGCTCCGAGGCAGGCCGTGACTGCACATTCCGGCCCAGGTACCGATTCAGACACGTCACTCACGTGGATGGCTCCTCTCATCAAGCTGATGGGGCGCGACAAGAGCTGCGCTACGCGAGAGATCAGAAATGGGTCTCGAAGAGGACGCACTGTTTGTACCATTCGACGATATGGCGACCCCGTGACTGATAGATAGCATGCAGACAGCTTCATCATTGAAGATGGAACCGGTCTGGAGTACGGCGTACCCGACGACGAAGAGTCCACCCAACCGGCGACAGATGCTGATATGCCAGTGGCTACGGCAGAGCTTCCGAGACGTGGTGCTCCCATCTCAGGCTTGCTGTCGCCGGCTGTCCCTTCAGAAGTGCCGCGCAATCATCATGGTACGGCGACCATCGACAATATGCTCATTCACGAGGCAGACCCAGGCCATGATCTCAGGGCGCCACGCCTATCTCCTTGTGGGCCATCTTCCCAGTCCTCGGAAACACCACGCCCAGAGAATGGTTCCAGCCGCAATTTGCCGGACTTTTCGTCCCCAGCATCGATCGACGAACTGGCCAAACGGCACGAAGATCACGTTGATACTACCTGCTCGGCCTTTCCCGGAATCTTTCCAGTCGGTAGCACAGATGAACCTCTACCAGCCAGTCTCCCCACTCCGGGATCCATTCCCAAGCTGAACCTATCCCGTCGAGAGGGCTTCCTGATTCAGCACTTCATCAACAAAGTAGGACCTTGGTTCGACGTGTGCGACCTCTCGATGCAGTTCACGCACGAACTCCCGAGACGCGCCATGCATAAGCCGATGGTTCTGTACGCAATACTGGCCTTGACATCCCGGCATCTGGCTATACTCTCAAGCAAGCCCGAGCCAGCAGAAGCTTCGTTTTATCACGGACAATGCTTGCGCTTGGTGATAGATCAACTGTCTGGACCAGAATCGCATTATGATGATAACCTGCTGGCAACGGTAGTGTGCCTTCGAGTGTACGAGGAGATTGAGTCTACGTGCGATCAACACCTCCATCTGGATGGCACCGGTCGACTTCTCCACGCCATACCCAGGTTTGCACACTCAGGTGGCCTGGGCGAAGCAGCATGCTGGCAGGCGCTCCGTCAGGATATCTATATATCCTTGACACGAAGTGTCGGCCCGAGCTTTAGGCTTGAACTGTTTGATCAGTCGTCAGCGTTCACGTTCCGTGATGACGGAGCGTGTGCTAATGTGGTTGTACTGCTCTTTGCCCAGATCTTGAGACTGACGTACGGCCCACAGGGCCACGATCATATTGGTCAATGGTCACGTCTCAAGCTCGACGTCGAAGCGTGGAATGACAGAAGATGTAGCTTGTTCCAACCCATCTACTACGAAGACTTTGATGTTGCCAAGAGTCGCCCAACGCCGATCATTCACATGATCAGTCCGCCTCAAGGTACGTGACACTCTCGTGAGGCCACATTCGTAGGGCGCAGTTCTGACCCACTTCCTAGTCGCCGCGATGCAATACTACCATGCCTGCAAAATCTTTTTGCTCATACACGCGCCAGAAGTGGAAGTACTTACCGGCTTCTCAGCAGCCAAGAAGCGACGTGCTTTGGAGGTAAGCTCTGCCGTTCTTGCAATCAGAGCGGTCCTCGCAGTTGCTGACTTGTTCAAACAGCGTGATGTTACGTTCCACCTGGCAGCCATAATTGGCTTGGCCGAGTCGAACCCGTTCGTGGAGAATGCCAATTTCACAGCTCACCATCTTCTTCGGGTAGCAGGGTACTGCATTACCAATATTCCACAGCGCAGACGTGTGCTGAGCTTCTTGAGGCAAGTAGAAAAGGTCATGGGCTGGAGCACGGTACCAACTCGAACTGTGCTTGAATCGCAGTGGAACGATCTTGATTGTCCAAATGACTGATCATCGCGGTCAACTACCAATTACAATCTTGAAGCTCGATCGAAGTATCCGAGAGCTAGCTACCTCTGGATCCATGCCTTGTTCAAACGCCGATTCATGCACCACGCCAGAACGCTCCAAAAATGAAATCTCATCCGTCATGCACACCATTAGCTCGCCTCCACATGCGCTTTCTGCCGACGGTGGATCTTCACGGGAAGTTCGGTGAGGTGCAGGTTCTGCCACTCGTAGCGACCAACCTCAAATTTGGGATCGGCAAATTCGAAGTCATACCTGTGGATCAAGCTGGCCAATAGCACAGTCTGCTCGAGATATGCGATGTTGCGTCCGATGCAGCCGCGCGCACCAGCCGAGAAAGCGATGAAGTAAGGCCCGAGATTTTTGCCGGCCTCGCCGAGCCACCGCTCGGGGATGTATGACTCTGGTTCTGGAAAGATCTCTGGGTCGCGGTGTGCGATGAAGGAGCTGACGTTGACGGTCGTGCCGCCTGGAATGTATTGACCGCAAATCTCTTGACCGTCTGGCGGCGTCTGGCGGGTCAGACCATGCGAGATGGGCGGGAACAGGCGAAGACTTTCGTCAAGACAGGCGCGGAGGTAAGGAAGGTACTTGACCTTCTCATAAGGTGCAACGTCCTCATCGTCATCGAGCGTCTCATCGATCTCTCGCCTGAGCTTCTTCATCACGTCGGGATGTTTGAGGAGCTGGTACATGACATTGGCCATAGAGATTGCGGTGGTGGTACTGCCGGCGTTCATCATGATGGTGACTTCTGCAACGATCTCGCCCCACTCGAGTGTGTGAGGCGAGCCGTCGCGGTCCTCCATAAGTGCTTGGAAGAAATCGTCAAGCTTCTCGCCGGCTTGGTAACGCTTCATTCGCTCGGCAGCAAGGTACCTTGGAATGCCATCCCAGTCGTCGTTCAAGCTCCAGAGACGCTGGAAGTATGGCACGGCTCGGGTCAGCTTGGTCATCTGCTTGTACCAGTCGTATGTGTAGCAGAAGATGGAGGTCGCGCGAGAGTTGGCGTAAAGACATTCTCGAAGGTTGGCCTCGTATGTTGTGCCGTCCGGCCGAGTAGCAAGGCAACGGTCGCTCGCATTGTCCAGGAAGTTCAAGCGATGCGTCAGTCCGATATCGGCGATTGCGTCGAGGGTGAAGTAGTTGGTCCATGGTCGATAGTCGATGACGACATCCTGACCGTTGTCGGAACAACGCTTGTCGAACTGGGCGATCAGCCTCTCAACCTTGTCGGCGACCTTGAACTCCCATTCCTCGAGATTCTTGAGAGCGTACGCTGAGGATAACACCTTCCGCTTGCGGGCATGCTCCTTCTTGTCGACAACATCCGCAAGGTGAAAGTGCGAGCCAGCCTGCACAACGTACTGGTCATCCTTGGTGCATTTCGTGCTGTGGCCATAGATGTCCTTGATGGCGCGCATGTCGCTGAAAGACAAAGTGTTCGGACCGGTCCGGATGATTGCCTGGCCGGACCGGTGCTTCGCCAGCATGTACTTGGACCGGAACCCGCAGTATGAGATGAACATGTAAGGAATGTTGGTCATGCCAGCGAACCAGGTCATGGTAGGGTACCGCCGCAGACCTTTGGGGTCTCTGTAGTATTCCACCGTCCATTTTCCGAGGGTGAGAACAATCCCGAAGGTGATGGCCACGAGGCCGAAGAGGTAGCCGTACATCTCGAAAGGCTGAGATGCGTGCACCGGGTGGTTGTTAGCCAAGAAAGAGTGCTGCGCTTTGCGGACAATGTCGCAAGGGAAGTGGAGTGGACTGATGGATGGTGAGATGGTGTGAGGCTGTCTGGCTGTGCTTGAAGCTCCATGGAGTCTTCATCTCCAAGCTATATATTTACCGCGACCAGCTACTCCTTCACATGATGTTGCGAGTAGCAGCGGCCGGCCATACTTGCCGCACACAGAGCACGGATGGGTTCTCCGACTCTCCACAGAATTCGCGGCGCTTCCAGTGCTGGAGGCGGCTCATTGCGTGCATTATTAGGTCGAGATGATGAGAAGGGCGTGGAAGAAGAGTCTTACGCAAGCGGGACGTGGCGTCAATCTGCTTGCTGGAGAATGAAGCTCAAAAGGGCGCAGGAGGCAGCTTTCGGGCTATGTTACTCTTTCAGGAGGGAGCTGTCTTCGGCGAGTGACGGCTGTGGTTGGAGTTGGACCCACCCCGGACGACTTCAACTTACATATGTAGTACGCAGAGCGGCGGGCTTTGACGTCGAGCACTAGCAGCACTAGTTACACCACCACCGTCTTCGCTCACTCCTCCCTACCCAAAGCCTGCACGAGGCGAAAAGCTTAAGCTGCGGGGGCGTCGTGCGTGCATAAGACGTGACATCCCCCCTTAGGGCACAGGACAGACGCAAGAGTTAGCGTCATCGATAACTTCGGATCTGTTGCCACCAGACTGCGCAAGACCTAGGGGCGGTGGCTGTCACTTGTCGAGATGCGTTGAAGGCATGTCCGAGGAGATTGCTGGCGGGGCGGATCCCACCGGCGATGTCTACCTTCCACGTGCCTTGCTGCTTCTGGTGCTGAGCCATTGCACGAAACAACATACCGAGAGGCGTTGCAGCACCGCAGGTCTCGTTAAGGATTGTTTCAAGCGTTGCTCTCTCAACGATTATTTCTTCGCTTTCTCCTTCCCTTTCCTCCTCTCCTCTTTAATCGTCCTCGCCTTCTCCCTCGGATCAATGACTTCGATTTCTTCCATTTTCCTTTTCCACTCCAAGTCCTGTGAAAGTCGCAGTCAGCTTCGATCCGCTATCATATGGTTGTGTAATGACCTAGTGTCCACAGTGTCTTATACATACCTTACCAAGGGTGTCTTTAGCAAATGTCAGAGTATGAGCCATCCAGCCCGGGTCATCGTCACCATCCTGCTCCGCCTCGCCATCTGGCTTCTCTTCGTCCCAAGATTTGCAAGATTGACAGTTTGCGATGAAGTGAAGATCACACAGTACTGCTTCCTCGTCATCGTCTGCGTCACTGGACGTAGTGGCTTCAGGGTTGGGATGGTCTTTCGATGTGCCGTTCGTTCCGGAAGTGGATTCGGTGGGTAGTGTTTCTAGGCGTTGTTTGAAGGACTGAAATAGGTCGAAGGCGCCTTTCTCGTCTGTTGCTTTGCCACGTTTTCGACCTCTTGTACTCGTTGTGGGAATCATAGCTTCGAGGGCTGACTTGGGCTTTTCTTCTTTTCGAGGCTTGATATCGACTGTGCGCTTCATGCTCGCTTTCAGGGCCTGGATTTCTGCATTGGTCTGGTCCAGCTTCCGTTTCCGCCTGTCTTCTTCTGCCTCTGATTCGTCGCCACTTTCCTCATCCTCTTCTTGCTCTGCTGGTGCTCCCCCTGTGCTCGTCTGACTTGTTGCAATGTCTTCTTCCGGCACGACAGCCTCTTCTTTCGGCTTCGCAAGTTTCTTCTGCTTCTTCTGCGTCTCGGCTATCCTCTCTTCTGCCTCATCAGGCTCCACAGCCACCAGCTTCGGGTTCGCCTTGACCTTCTTCGCCACAGGCGCGGTCTCCTCCTCTCCTTCGTCACCTCCAAAGCTCAGTACCTGCTTGCCCATCGGCTTCTTTCTCTTCTTGACCTGCGTCTTGTCTTCCTTCGACCTCGGTGCCTCCCTGACCCTCGCAACCATATCCTCAAATGGATTGACCAGAATCTCCGCGCCCGTGACTTTCGTTGGATACAGCGGCCTCTCGCTCCCTTCACTCTCCATCTCTACATCTTGGCTCATCTTCATCAAGTTGTAGATCGTGTCTCCCTCGACTCTCCCGAACATGGTGTTCTTCCCCTGCAGCTCCGGTGTCGCATCCAATGTGAAGAAGAACTGACTGCCATTGCTGTTTGGTCCCTCATTCGCCATTCCCAACAGTCCTCGCCTGTTGTACTTGAGTCTGCTGTGAAATTCATCTTGAAATGTGCCGCCATTTTCGAGAGCGGATTCGCCTCCTTGGCCTGTTCCTGTCGGGTCACCACCTTGGATGATGAAGCCTGGCACTAAACGGTGGAAGATTGTGTTGGTGTAGTAGCCGTCGAGACAGTGTTGTAGAAAGTTGCGACTGGCGAGGGGAGTCTGCTTCGCGAAGAGCGAGAGTTCGATGTCGCCGGAGGTCGTGTTGAGGATGACTTTTGCAGTAGGCTGCGGCTCGAGGTTGTAGAGGTTCGCCATGTTGGTGTGTAGCCTTCGTAGGCTATGTCGCCGTCTTATCACGTGTCATGTCTGCAGAAGATGTGCGCCGGAGTGAAGTCCGCTGACGTCGGTCAACTTGTGACGACAGAGCCAACTCAGCAACCTACAAACACAAAACAGCAGGCAACATTAACCACCGCCACCGCCACCCCCCCCCCCCCCCCCCTCTTTCCTCTCCTCCCGCTGGCTTTCCACTCCCAAGACGAGCTCGAGACGCTGTACAGCAGCTACGCCAAGCACATCATGTCCGAAGTCACCTTCGCCAAGCAGTTCCTGGCGACCATCGACAAGAAACCCATCAAGCTCCCCGCAGATCATGTCAGCGATCCTAGGCAGTATCCTAACCAGAGTCCCGTCCGCAATACTTCCCCTCAACACGCTTCCTGTCCTCCTACTCACCTAATCGCAGTACATCCTCCCCCGCCAAACCCACCCCTTCCCCTCCCGCAAAGGCCCTACAGCATCTCAAGCCGCCTCGCAAAAGACGATAACAGCCACCCTCAAACCTATGCGAAATGGCGAGACCATCACCCTCCCCTCCATCACCCTCGACACCACAATCCACGACCTCAAGACACAGTATGCAACGAGGACGAGCATCCTCCAAGATAAGATCAAGGTGCTCTATAACAAGAAGCCCGTCACAGATCTCAAAACTTTGAAGGACATTGGCATTGAAAGTGATGCCGAGCTAAGTCTAATGATTATGGGTGGCACGGGAGGCACGCCAAGGGCTCAGTCCCCAGCTGTGACTGCCGAGAAAGAGAGGCTGCCTGTACCTGTGCCGACAGCTGCTGAGGCGAAAGGTGATCCGATGGACGTGGATGAGAAGACGAGTGCGCCGGAGAGCGAAAAGGCGAATGCCGAGGCGGAGGGGAAGAGGGAAGCGGAGGGAGCGGCGGCGATCTTGAAGACGGACGAGTTTTGGGCAGATTTGGGAGGCTTCTTGAGCCAACGATTAAGGGATGATGAAATGGCGGCACGGCTGTTGACGGTCTTCAAGAGCGCGAGCAAGCAATACCAATAGGTTTGGTGGGACGTGCGGACTTGGTGGGAAAGATAAGAGAAGGAAGCATTAAGTGCTACGAGCGTTATTGATGATTGCCCTGAAGCGATAGAGATACCGTTCAACTAAGCTGTTGCGGCTGTTCGGCGCTGCCGTCTCATTCGTGCAAGCATTTCACGAAGTCGAATGGAAGCAATCTCTGCCATATTCACCACATCTCCATCTCTCCTGTCGGATCAGATTTACCCCTTCGCCATCCGCAGATACAGTTAATGCCGGCCCTCCCACCACCTTCCTCAAACCACATCAACCACCCAAAACCGGGGGCCCAACCTTTACTCGACCCCTCCTGACACCACCTCAAACCCCATCATTAACCGAGCCATAAATCCACAGCACCCACACCCACACCCTAACCCCCCTCCACCTAGCCCACCATGCATCTTCTCCCTCCTCTCCCTCCTCTACTACGCCGACCAATGCCACGAATTCCAATTGGGCCCAGAACGGCCTTCCTCCCCTCTACGTCCTAGACATTAAACGCCGATGGGCGCAGAACGGGGCTTGCCGGAGATAGATGGACAGGGAGGAGGAAGAGGGGGACAGGGGTGGGGGAGGCTCTTTGGTGAGTGGGCTTGGCTGATGATGCTTTTTTGGTTGATAGATATAGGGAAGATTTTGGCGTGTTGGAGGGAGACGGACGTGGTGGTGGAGAGGAGGGAGGAGTGGAAGAGAGGTTGGAGGAGGTGGGGGGGGGGGGGTGGATGAGGGGTGGGAGGTGAGGGTGAGGAGGTTAGGTTGATGGAGGGGTGGGAGAGGGAGTTTTCAGGTTGAGGGGGTGGCGGGGGATGATGAGTTGGAATTGAGGTGTGAGGTGTGAGGTGAAGGCAAGTTGGAGGGAAAGGATGTATGCGTGCCAGAGCGTTGGAAGTTGGAGCTGCGGCGAGAGCAGGCGCGGTAGGATGTGGAACTTTTGAGACCTGTTCGCGCTATCTGGTTCACGCCTGGACTTTGCTTTCAAGAAGTAGCATATCCCAGGACCCAATCCCCACCCTAAAATGGGCGGCGGTCATCCCCGTGCTCACTCTGGTCAGTCCATCCTTCTCTATACCATTGGCCACGTCAGCTGCCCTACGCCTTTTTCGCATCAACGTCTTGTCCCGTTGACTGCCATTCCTTGACCTACGACCTCCCCCAAGCACGACATGGTAGCCACCCCCAATTCTCATCTTCTGGGCCTTCCTCGACGACTTCCCACCCAAGATCCTGTGCCTCGCCATTACGGTCAATGTAATGAGACTGCAACTCGACCATGCCCACTTCCTTGACATGGTCCTCCTGCTCGACCTTCGTATACCCGAAGAGCATTCTCGGTACAGATCCCTGAGGATGCAGCCACTCACGAAGATGAGAGTGCAGCTCGAAAAAAAAGTACTCGAAGGGATACCCATTTTGCATGTTGATGATACTGGCGGCGAAGAGCCTCTTTCCCTTTATGCGATGATTGAGGCCGCGGTTGTAGACGTATCGAGCTTGGTCTGCGGCTTGACGTAAGGCGTGCGCGGTGATAAAGGAGAATCCGAAGACGAGGAGAGCCCCGAAGGTGGGGAGAGGCCCGAAGACTGTGGGGCTAAGCAGCTGGGGGCAGATTGTATCTACCACGTTGGTGCATAAGTGACAAGGCGTCATGGCAATATGAGCCATTCCCACGTCGGTGGTCATCATGTCTGCTGTCATGCGCACGCGGTAGCTTGGTGGTGTGGCGGTTTCAGAGGGTAGTGTCAGTCTAGCGTGGTATGTTGTGAGTTGCGAAGCTGTGTTTGATCAAGTTGAGGTAAGGATGAGTCGAACATTTCAGTTTCTCGATCTGTGATTGTCACATGTAACGTGCACGGACGCTAAATTGCAAACGCCAAGACCAGGCCGCTAGCCGTTCACCCCCTGGAAGACGTCACGGTAGGACCCTCCCATACATGCTGCACATGATTTGACCCTTGCTCCATATTTTGCTCACACCGCTCCCAGTTCTCTCGATACAGCCTAGCTTCGTGACTATCCAGTTCCCATTCTGGTCGTCCTAGTAGCGTCTCAATCACAAGCACTCTTTCTTTATCAACCACAATCGTTTGCCTTCCTGGATGCAACCTGATCCGTAGGTGTTGATCGCTCACGAACTCCTCCACGACACCGATAAGGGACATGCGATTGTCCCATACCTTAATGCGATCCATCGAGTCGTTCGCCTCAACTGTGGTGCTGTCGCCTTCTGGGTCGTCTGGTGCTGAGTCCAGCCGGGGAATACCGTGTTGATGGTCTCTATAGATTCTGACAGTCTTTCCCAGAAAGGCTTTTTCATCTTCCCATATGTACTCGTTAATAGTCGGATCATCATCGTCGGTTCTTCGTAGCGCAGCTGTCTCTGCTGCGGTCCCATCAAACTCAGAAGAGCTGTATGAAGGAATTGAAGACTCTCTCGACGTGTCTGGGCGATCTTGCATGTTACTGTCTTGTTCATCGACGTCTGTGGCACCAGCGTCCTCCTTCGCCAACTGACATGGATCTTCCATTAGCTCGTCTCGCTCCATGTAGCTCATGGTTGAGTTAGTATCGAGGAGAGCTCACTGGCGCATACTTTTATGGCTTCTATGAGTAATTTTTGCTCCAGACATCTCCCTCATGTTCTACTTTTGTTTGAAAGGGACAAGACACCTAGGACATGCAACAAAGAATGCTGGCGGAACTGACACATAAAGCTGGGTGCTTCCCTCTGGATGTAGCTCACCACGCGAGTCGACAACAAGACATTAAGATGTCTGAACAAGCGGTAACAGCAGAGACTGCAGCTTCTCAACCAGCCCTAGCACACGACGCCTTGACACAGAACTCCATAGGAGTGACGATGCCCTTCGACCAGCCACCTCCACCAGACGAAGAGCTCCGACCAGGACGGGCAGTCCACCTCATGCTCAGCCACAAGCACCGCTCTCAACCTCAACCTCAACCTCAACCACCACGCCTACGAGACGTAATCAAGCAGAAACTACTCGGCGGAACCGCGAGATCTGCGTTTCAAGGTCATCATCACCGGACACACATCGAGCTGATCGGGATTCTTGCCATCTTCCATAACTCCCCAGAGCGCCAAAGCCAAGGCTCACATGGAGAGCCTTATCGGTCGGAATTTCCCAGTCCGTGTCGACCCGAGTATGCCCATGTCGCATCCAGTTGAGTTTTGAGCAGTCCCTATCGTTTAATACGACAGTGCTGGGGTCACAGGTACATCGGGTGCTCAAGGTACGTCGGGTCTTCTGTCTCTCGGCAACGATGGCATCTGGCAGTCGTACCGGATCTGTGCTGCTGGGCATTGAGCCCGTGGTCGAGACGTAGACCTTCTGAAGCTTTGGCGAACTAGGTAAGCACCAAATGCACACCATAGCTCTGACTTCCTCGTCCACGTATAGTGGCTGCCACGGTGGCGGCTCTGGTCTCCTCGGCATGCATGCTCATGCAAGTATCGCGGCTGGAGGCTTCAATCCGTGATGGCCTGACCACATTGAAGTCTTCGAAATTCGCTCGACCTCGCTTACCTCACGTATATACTGGCGAGATAGTCAATGTGGCCGCGTGCTCGTATGCCCTCCTCGTGGCTCAGGCCACTTTGACTGACAGGACTTATAGATTGTAAGGCTCGGTTGGACTGTCAGTATCGAGCTACTCGGAACCTTTCACTCATGTCGTTAGGTTCCACTCGCCATGCCACAAGCAATCTCTCGCGTCATGCTAGCCATACCACTCTTCCTCAATGTCACAACAGGATTGAAAGCACCTACTACATTCTGCACGAAAGGTATGTCACCACACCCACCCCTCTCTCTCTTCATGGCCACGCCTTAACTTATCATGTAGCACCTCTTAGCAACCCCGTATCCCAACTCAGCAAAACTCCACCAATCCTCCTCTTCTGCAAGAACGCCCCACCACAACGCACTCTCGACCGCACCAGATGTCCCGAACCCCTCGAGATCTCTCGCTTACAGCCTCCTCAAGACATTCTGCACTCGCGCCCTCGCCTGTCCCCTTTTAGGCCAAACACGCTGCGACGCCTCGATCACGAGATGCGTAGATCTGCAGACTGGCATACAATCGTGGGGAATGCGGTTCTACTGTAAATACCTTTCAAGATTCCACGGCCGGTTGAGCGTGCTAAGCACAGTCCCTAGTGTGGTATCAATCCAGGATCATACTACGAGTGTGGCGCAGCTCCATGCTGTGTATCTGATGGAGTTTATGCTGGTGATGATTTCGCTTCCTGTGTGAGTTGCGTAACCCCCGTGCTTGAGTGGCGATCGTCGCTGACATTTGTTGCAATGGTGTGCAGGTTCTTATTGTAAGATGTATGGGTTTCGGCAGAACATAGCAACATTCTTGCATTCACATCAGAAAAATATATACCATACCACCCCATCACGATCAAAATCTAAAGCTTCGCCTTGCTCACCTGCCTCGACAAAAGCAACGGGTCCCTCTTCTCCATACCATAAGCCTGACACATCTCCGCCGCCTTCTTCGCCTGCCACCGAATCTTCTCCAACATCTCCTTACCCTTCTTATTCTCATTCCTTCCCAGCTGGAGCAGATGCACCTCATCAGGGCCATCGACAATTCTCATAGTCCTTCCACTCGACCACATCTTCGCCAGAGGAGTATCCTGCGATACACCAGCAGCACCATAGGCTTGGATAGCCTCGTCAATAACGCGGAGTGCGATCCTTGGGATGAGGATCTTGGCCTCGGCGATTTCTTTCAAAGCGAATTTGGCGTCCTTGGTGTCGATCATCATCGCAGCGTTGAGGACTTGGAGGCGGGCGGCGTCGATGTCGACACGGGCGTCTGCGACACGCGTGAGCATCAAGCCATGTTCGCTGAGGAGCTTGCCGAAGGGCTTCTTCTCCTCATCGTTCATGCGTGCAATCGTGAACTCCAGTGCGCGCTCGGCGGCACCAATACTGCGCATGGCGTGATGGATACGGCCGGGTCCGAGACGGCCTTGGATGACCTCAAAGCCACGACCTGGGCCGAGGACAATGTTCTCCTTGGGAACGCGAACGTTGTTGAAAGTGATGTGGCCGTGACCGTGGGGCGCGTCGTCGAAGCCGAAGACTGAGAGCATGCGGTGGATGGTGATGCCTGGAGCGTCGAATGGGACGAGAACGACGGACTGCTGCTTGTAGACGCTGGCGTTGTTCGGGTCGGACTTGCCCATGACGATGAAGATCTCGCAGCGCTTGTCGCCTGCGCCGGAGGACCACCACTTCTGACCGTTGAGGACCCACTCGTTGCCCTCGAGCTTCAAGCTGAGATTGATGTTTGTGGCGTCCGAGGATGCGACGTCTGGCTCGGTCATGAGGAATGCACTGCGGATCTTCCCCTCGAGCAGTGGCTCCAACCATCGCTTCTTCTGCCAGTCTGTGCCGTACTTGGCGAGCACTTCCATGTTGCCAGTATCGGGTGCCGAGCAATTGACGGCCTCAGACGCGATCATGCTCTTTCCCAGGTACTCTGCCATCAGGCCATATTCCAAGTTGGTGAAGCCTGCACCCTCCTTGAAGTGATTCCTAGGCAGGAACATGTTCCATAGTCCAAGCTCTCTTGCTCTCTTCTTGAGGTCTTCGACGACTTGTGGGTGTGCGGCGAATCGTTCTGCGGTGGTCTGCCCGATGGCCTGGCCGTAGACGGTATCGGCTGGGATACACTCTTCCTCGACAAACTTCTCGACCTGTTGTCACCTGTTAGCAACTATCGGGACAGTAGTACTCTGTACAGCCTACCAGGTCCAAGGCCTTCTTTGCCTTGTCAGAGACGTGTACTCGTGCAATCATCGGGATCCTGTCGCTGGCGCGCCGTGCACGCGTCTTCCCACCAATGAGGTATTCCTCCATGGCCTCAATCTTGTACGGCACCGACATGATGTTCGCCTCTTTCTCTTGCTATCGATATGAACCGTTCAAGTGGCGCCTGCCTCGTAAGTGATCAAGTTGTGTCTTCCTCGTGCCTGGGCAAGGTGGAGGAGTAGATGTACTGTCGACCGGTGGTGGATGTTACCCGACCACAAGAGAAACGAGAGAACAGCGTCGATCGGAAATGTCCCTTACACACGTCTACTAATCATATTGCCCCAGCAGGATGGCTGTCTGGCAAAAATGGGGTGATGAGCCTCGTGGAGCTGTCATTGAGCAACAGCCGAGGATAGAAAGATCACCGCGGCTCCGGCTGACCTTCAGCTCCATCGTCTTGAACTCCTCCAGCAAAAGGAGATATGACCACGTGGATTCACGTCGCAAATCGGACTGGCAGGACATCGTGGTATGACCAGTGGTGAAGAACCATGCGAGAGCCTGCTCTACTTACTCTTCAAACACAGAGATCGTCCAGATATACGTACACTTGGCAGTACAGTACAATGACCGGGCATACAACCAAGATCCGACCCCGACCTGACGATCGTCATGTGGAATCAAAGCGTACAGGAGACGCGTGCACCACGTTCAGTGTTAAGCAAATCGAGACGACAAGGATGCGAGCATTGCAATGGGTATCTAGAAAGTGAGTAGCGCTACGTGGCTGTCCATGAAGCCGTATCTCATGTGGCTTTCGTGCTTCGATACCTGCTCGAGATGAACTTTTTGGGATCCCCCAGCTCTTTCCTGACAGAATCGAGCTGCTCGATGCCACTCTGCGGTGCACCTCTCCTCACTCTCCTCGCGCTCTTCCCCACCTTGCTGTGCGTGCCCAAGAACTCATCGCACACTGAGTCGAAGTCAGATCGTATCAGTTTGGGTGCCTCCGAGTCTGTGGCGTGAGAGTATGAGGAAATACCGCTGACACCAGACATGCCACTGGTGGTTGAGTACTTTGACACCCGCGACGCTTTCGACATGCCCGTCATGCCCGATGCCATGGATCCTGTATCGGCCAGGTAATCATCTTCCTCCTCCTCGGGGAATTCGGCGAGGGAATAGTTGGCTTCCATCTTGTCGAAACGATCGTCCAGATTTGTGAGCTGACCTGTGCGCACAAGCGCTGAGGATGTCATTGAATAGTTTGAGGTTGATGTCTGAGCACCCTTGCGCTTCTTCCTGCGGCCTGTAGCGAGGGACGACAGAGCAGATGATTCTAGTGTAGAAGGCGCGAATCCTGCATGTGCTTTCTCTGGCTTGTCTTCCTTCTCCGCCTTCTTGAACTTCTTGAACTCGTCGAGCCATGCGCCTTGGGTTGGATCTGCTGTGGGTACTGCCTGAGGGTCCTTTGGTGGAGCTGCGTCTTCACCTTCCGGTAAGGGAAGGTTTGGATCGGGTAGATCTGACGTTGAACGAGGTGATGCCATCGCCTTGATTGTGTCGTCGCTTTCCCATCCAGCCTCGTCGTCCTCGTCAAACATTTGCTGCTCCCCAAGCCTCTCCCACTCGTCTCTGTCAACCTCGTAGCCATCCTGCGTCAGCTCCCCAAAGATGTCCTCCTCGTCGTCCACATATTCCTCGTCCTCTAGCGCTTCGAGCACTTCTCGTAACCTGGGATCCATATCTGGCTGGAAGCCTGCAATCTCGTCGGGCACATCTTGCATATCCTGATATGATCGCTTCTGCACGAACTCACTGGGCAGCACTTCCTCTGGCAACAGACTCCTCGCGACACTGCTCGTGATAGAGCTCTGGCCCACACTCCTCATATCGTCCAGATCCATATCCCTCAGCGCATCTTCCAGCCGCTGCTTGCCTTTGCCCTTGTCCTTTCCCGGCAACTTCGCCTCGACCCATGTCACAGCACCCTCACCTGTATCGAGGTCCTTCATATGCTGCATATAGTCATACTGAGTGTCGTCGAAGAAGACACCATGTTGCGCTGCTTCTCCCTCATTCTGCTTGAAGCTCATGCCGAACTCATCTTCGAGGTCGCCGCGCAATTTCGACTTGGTGGATCTGTAGGAGCGGTATGACGCGCCACTGTATTGCGATGCTCCGCTACTCGAGGCATGGTCGTCTTCGTGTCGTTGCTGTCGCGGTTGTGTCTTCTCGATTTCGGCGAAGACCATCGACGGTGCATTTTCGTCGTGGATGAGCGGATCATTTTGGGCGCGGTGGAGGAGCTGGAAGTGGACAGCGCCGTCTTTCTTGGAGAAGGGCTTCTGGCGAGGCATGTTGGCGGTGCTAGGTGGGGAGCGTGTGTCGAGATGGCAGATCTGACTTGGTGAAATTGAGGGTCCTCTCGGAAAATTGTTGGTGGCGCTTGCATGTGCGTCACAGCAGGGATCTGTATCGATTAGCAAGCACCATGTCCCTCTTCTTTACACACTTCTCCTATCGTAGACACCAATCACACCACATCCACCTCATAACACCGCCAAGATGGTGCTTGCCAAATCCAAGAATGCCGTGGGACTCGGCAATAGTCTCATGAACGATCGCTTCGGCAAGGGCAAGAAGTCCAACATGCACCGGGGAAACGTCCAGCCAAATGGTATCAAGCGTACAGATCAGTTCGGCAATGAGTACATTACGAACGAGAAGAAGGAGGCCGACTGGGTGAAAATGCGCTCAGTCACTGAGCAGGGCGCATTGGACGAGTTCCTGTCTACTGCAGAGCTTGCAGGCACAGACTTCACGGCCGAGAAGTTGAACAATGTCAAGATCATACATACCGACCAGAAGAACCCATACTTGCTCAGTAAAGACGAGGAGAGAGGTGTAGTGAGGAAGCAGAACGCCAAGAGGGCGCGCTTGACTGTGCCAAGGAGACCGCAGTGGGACGAGAACACGAGCGCGAGGGAATTGGATGAGCGCGAGAGGGAGAGCCTGCTTGCGTGGAGAAGAGGACTGGCTGAGCTACAAGAGGTAGATGATCTGCTAATGACACCCTTTGAGCGCAATCTCGAAGTCTGGAGGCAGTTATGGCGCGTGATCGAGCGATCGGACTTGGTCGTGCAGATTGTCGATGCGAGGAACCCGCTACTATACCGCTGCGAGGACCTCGAGCAGTACGTGAAAGAGCTGGACGGTGGAAAGAAGCGAAATTTGCTGCTGGTGAACAAGGCCGATATGATGACACTTGAGCAGAGGAGAATATGGGCAGAGTGGTTCACGGAGCGAGGCATTGCGTTCAGATTCTTCTCGGCTGAGCTTGCGAAGGAGATGAACGAGGCAAGAGCAGAGCAGAGCACGAATGCGTTTGGTGGACTGGCAGACGAGGCAGACAGTGATGACGATGCGGATGAAGAGCATGGAGAGGACAGTGACCAAGTTGATGGTAGCGAGATCGAGGAGGACATCGATCCTGAAGGCCACATACTCGCAAAAGAGGCCAAGAAGATCCAGACACAGGAGGATGAAGAGGACAGCGATGAGTACACAGACGAGGAGAGTGTGGACGTTGAGCCGAACGCTGCACCAGATTCCAACGCACAGCAACTTTCGATGGAAGAGAAGACTCGCATTCTGACTACGGACGATCTTGAGGCGCTTTTCCTGGAACATTCGCCTGCAGCGCCAGCACCGACAGAAGATGGAAAGGCAGCGAGAAAGACGAACATCGGACTTGTAGGTTACCCCAACGTCGGTAAATCATCGACGATCAACGCACTCCTCGGCGCAAAGAAGGTGTCAGTATCTGCCACACCTGGAAAGACGAAGCACTTCCAAACTATTCATCTTTCTGAGCGAGTCCTGCTATGTGATTGTCCCGGCCTGGTCTTCCCGAACTTCGCCACAACAAAAGCCGAGCTTGTCTGCGCTGGTGTCCTACCTATCGACCAATTGCGTGAGCACACTGGTCCTTCAGGTCTTGTGGCGCAGCGGATTCCGAAGCATTTCCTCGATGCTCTGTATGGTATGAAAATCATCACTCGGCCCATCGAAGAAGGCGGCACAGGTCAACCCACTGGCCAAGAGATATTACGAGCATTTGCGAGAGCAAGAGGATTCTGGACGCAAGGTCTTGGCCAGCCTGACGAGAGTCGTGCGGCGAGGACCATCCTGAAGGACTACGTCAAGGGCAAGCTGCTGTACTGTCACCCTCCACCCACGACTCCACCGATTGATGGCAAGCACTTCAACCGCGAACTTTACGATCTGGCTCATCTTCCGCAGAAGCGACGCGCACATCTCGCGGCATCGGATGTTGCATCTCTGGCAGGCACTGAGAACCCTTCTCTCATGGATGACGCAGAGTCAGACATTCTTGCCTTGCCACAACAAACAGGCAGGAAAGGTGCAACACTAGACAAGGCCTTCTTTGGACCTGGAGGTGGTAGTGGCGTTGCTGCACAGCCATTTCACTACAGGTACAGCGAGCAAGGAAAGCAATTGACGGGGAGGAAACTAAAAACCATATCAGCGTTGGAGAAGGGTGTAGACCTCAGCGAGGTCAACTCAATGAACTCCAAGAAACATAATAAAGCCAACAAGAGGCAGCAGAAGAAGGTCCGATCGGCGGCGATCAAGGACTACGATGACTAGATATGGCTCTGGATGACATAGATGATGTACGAAGAACTCATCCTGGCGGCAGCAATTGAGCCCACAGACCACGACTCACATAGGCTTTGCATTCTTTCTGTTGACGACCTATCTTTCGCTACGCGGAAACAGGTAAACTTCGACGATACATTCTCATGCGATCGCCATAAATGACGGCTCGAGCACACTCGAGCATTTCGCTCACAAGCACAACATCTTTAAGAAGGGAATCACGCACCGCGCTCAATCGTGTACGTGCGTCCTGCACTGCAACATGCGTATTATACCCGCAAAGCTTCCACGTCGAAAATCCCTCGGAGTTATGTGAGTGAGTGGTGTCCCTAAGTCTCATTCACCTCCAGATTCTTTGCCCCCTTCGCGGAGAGCTTTTCTTTTCTTTCTTTCTTCCTACTTTAACCACCCTGCACCTCTCCAAAAAGATACCAGACCACACATTACAATCAGACCTCTGGATCGTCATCACCTTCTACATGCTGTATTATGAGATTTGAAGCTGTGGGAGTGCCCACATGCAGGGTGCCGCTTGGGGAATTCATGGCAGTGATTTACGACTCAACAGTGGGCATTCCAAACATGACACCCCAGTATGTATGGAGACAAGTGGAGCGCGTCTCGATGTGAATGGAGACACGAAGTGGATGGCAAAAGGAAGCGAGCTCCAGGAGAGCGTTATGTTATCGATAAAGCACGATTTCAGGTTTAGCTGACTTAGCAGGAGCCTAGGTGCATTCAATCACTCTTGCCTCTACAAACACATTCCAACAACCTCACGCACTTCTCTCATACCGCACGCGACCTGTTCCGCATCTTAAAAGAATCACGCAACATCTCCCACTTCCCAACAAATACACAACCACGATGGCCGATGTTGAGATGACGGACGCTGCCCCCAAGGCGAAGAAGGCGGGACCAAGTGCTGGGGACACCGATGGCAAGAAGAGGTTCGAGGTGAAGAAGGTGAGACAACCCCGGCGCTGTGTGTCAACAGGCACATATTAACATGGTACACAGTGGAACGCAGTCGCACTCTGGGCATGGGACATTGTCGTCGACAACTGTGCCATCTGCCGAAACCACATCATGGACCTTTGCATTGACTGCCAGGCGAATCAAGCATCGGCCACGAGTGATGAGTGCACAGTCGCGTGGGGCATCTGCAATGTAAGCGACAGGAGAGGAGATATCGTGTTTGGATAGACTGACTGACGTGGGATCACAGCACGCTTTCCACTTTCACTGCATCTCGCGCTGGCTGAAGACTCGCCAGGTCTGCCCGCTCGACAACCGTGATTGGGAATTCCAGAAGTATGGCCGCTAGAGGGATACGGTTACTGAGGCGAAAGAGACGGCGAGAACGGTATGTAAATGCGCCAGGGACAAACGCAAGGCGCGCGACATGGCCGCTGCGCGTCTTGGACATATCGTTGACACCATTGTGCATCCAGAACTTGCACGAGGCCTACATTCATGGCTCATGGTGCTCGCAGCAAGCACAGGCATTTGCATGGCGCTCAATGCGCTCTACACGATTGAGACGACGGAACGAACAGCGCCAAGTCTGGCACGACAGAGAGTGGCGTGTATCATCACACAGCATCTCGTCCAGATGCTCATGACAAGGATTTAGCTAGCATAGAAGACTAGCTCAGTATCGCGAGCTTTCAGGCCCTCCATTTCCGAACGTCCCATTGAATCGCATCCATGACTCCACAGACTCCTCTCACTCCCATATCTTCTCCACCTAGCTGACCTTCTTCCCATCCACTTCAATATTGATTCCTTGCAGCGCACCCTGTGTCGTCCTCGGTGGTAACCACGGCTGTGGGTGCTTGTTGAAGAAGGGCCATTGCGGTACCACGATGACGAATGTGAGAGCGGTGCCGCCGAGGCCGATGTAAAGGGTTTGGTAAATGTTTTGCGTGATAAAGCCGGCGAAGAAGGCTAGTACGCCAACGACAGAGAGGAGGCCGTGGGTGATGTATTCGGCGAGGCGTTGGCCTTCGAAGTCCTGAGCCAAGGGTCAGTGGTGGATGATAGCTCTTGCGAAGGCCACCTGGTAGCGGCTGATGCAGTGAGTGCACGTACAATTTCGCCTTCGTAGATTGAGCGGGCTTGCTCGAGGAGGGCGTCCATGGTGTATACGTGGTGGTCTTTGATGGTGGTATCGGCAGATGATGGTCTGGAGTAGATTTGTGTATGGACAGCTATGCGACTACAACGGGCCAGGTACAGTACAGTACAGATCCTCGAACCCCAGACGCCGGCCAAAGCAGGAACGTGTTAGCGGAAGCTTGGCTGCGGCTATGTCCGATGCCGGATCGTGCATCTTGTCTTGTCACTTGTGTTACTGTATCCGCAGATCGAGATAACCAATAAAATCAGCCGAGCGCCGTGTTTCACGAGTGTCTGGCTCGCGGGTCGTCATGAACCATGGAGAGCGCGTGTGTGATGATTATTCACCCGCCACGATGTCTTGGGCCGGATGTGATTGGGCCGCTGTGCCAGCAGCAGTGAACTTTGGGGACAGACTTTTCTTCGGCTCTGGCCCAACTTTCTCTCTCTCTCTCTTCCTTCCTACACCAACGACTTCGGTCTGTTCATTCACCACTTCGCAACACTACCGCACACCAACTGCACATCGCTCCGCAGATGCGTCAGTTGTGACTCTCCGCCGCACACGTCGACTTTTATCTGCCACCAAAGCTGGCATCCACCACCGAGGCATTGACCGCCGCCCGCAGCCCACGCCCACAGGACTATCGTCGCGAGCGTCGCGACTACACCTTCAATACCATCAAGTTGGCGGGGGCTCAATCTTTCCAGTTCGCTCACATCCGACCTCTGCTTGGGCCTTTCTGGGTCTGCGGAGGCGACATCAAGCAACCCCCATAACTGGGCTTGGTCTGACGACACAATACCATACAAAGCGACTGGAGTAACGATAAAATTAGACGACTATCCTTATCCGATGGGTTAATTGTCGGGCGTACGAACTGCCTGTGCGCCGCGCAGGATACAGGACGAGTAGACTCATAAAACCGAGGAAGAGAGAGCAGCCGAGTCCTGGCTCTGTGGCGTAGAAGGAGAAAGGTCAAGTGAACATAGACAGCAACACCGGCGCAATGGCATACAACGCCAATCGTTCCGAGGCAGATTTCCAGACCAGGTACAGCACCCCTGAGCCAGATCTGGACGACCACCGCTTCCAATCTGAAGGCCTGCCACCCGCCACCGAGTTTCAACAGCAACGTCGTGGAACATTGGCAAGCATTGCTGATGCTGATCGTCCCACTCGACCACAGATCATCCTTCAAACCAATTCGCAAGGTCCAACTGTTCGCGACTTTGAGAATGCCATTGACGACAACCAGAGTATTAGAAGCAAGAGATCGGCACGTTCGGACAGAATCCGCTCCGCTGATGAGGATTGGCACAGAGAGAGGCGTGACACCAATGCTTTGAGCCCAAATAGCCCAGTCGCCCCACGACGCACGACCTTCCGCCGTGCTATGCAAGGCAGCCGAGATGAAGGCGATAAGGATTCCATCCAATCCCAGGCTGCGCAATCGGAGCGCTCAACCTCTCCGCCAAACTCTGTCGATGCCTTCGCGCCAGCCAAGCGTGGCAGGTCGGGCACTGTCAACAGTAAAGCACTATCGAACGGGCCTGGATCGATCCACCGTACCATTTCTAATGCGACCGCTTCAAGGCGTAGACCGACCTTTGGCGAAGATGCAGAGCGTGTTGGAGGATCTATCATTGCAACCAATATGCGGTCGGATGTAGCCTCTATTCGCAGTTCCGTCGAGGATGATGTGTGCTTCCCTCCGGAAGAGCCACCTAACACGTACACCATCGACTTTGAGGATTTGGAGGAGTTTGTTGCCACTACTCATGCCAAGACACCTGCTGCGCATCCATTCATGCCACAGGTATCTAAGCAGCACGAGCAGCAGAAGAAGGAGTTTCTTGACCTGAGCAAGAATACCCAGGCCAACGGCTACTTTCAAAATCTGGAGAAGCATGGTATGAACGGCATCACCACGGATAATGATGAGAAAATCAACTCGAGCGACTCATCTGAAGAGGTGATGAATCGCGTGACTAGTAACTCTGAGCAGGCCAACAGGTGGACATTCTTCTCATCGGAGATTGACGAGACCATCCACGCGCCCGAACTTGGCGGCCTCCTTATGCCTGGCGAGACGTTCCGCGATATCTTCGAGCTGGGACCTGAAGGCGGCGTCTGGTGGCTTGATATGCTCAACCCGTCCGAAGAAGAGATTCAGGTCATCTGCTCGGCGTTCCGTGTCCATCCTTTAACCCGCGAGGATATCACTACCCAAGAGACCCGCGAGAAAGTCGAGCTGTTCAAGAGCTATTACTTCCTGTGCTTCCGCAGTTTCTATGCGCTGGACAAGGACAGCGACGACTACCTGGAGCCAATCAACGTTTACGCTGTGGTCTTCCGAGAAGGTATTCTCACTTTCTCGTTCTGCCAAAACAACCACGCATCGACGGTGCGCAAGCGTATCGGACGACTTCGGGATTATGTGAATTTGTCCGCCGACTGGGTCTGTTACGCCCTGATCGACGAAATTGTCGACTCCTTCGGCCCTGTCCTCCACGAGTTGGAGATTGAAACCGATACGATTGAAGATTCAGTCTTCACCGCGCGCTTTGAAGACTCGCGCACCATGCTAAAGCAAATCGGCGAGTGTCGAAAGCGGATTATGGCTCTCTCTCGACTCCTCGGCGGCAAAGCAGATGTCATCAAGTCCTTCGCCAAGAAGTGCAACGAGTCCTACTCTGCAGCACCACGCGGTGATGTTGGCTTGTACCTCAGTGACGTCCAGGATCACATTGTCACCATGATGTCCAACCTGGGACACTTTGAAAAGATGCTCAGTCGGAGCCACAGCAATTATCTCACGCAAATCACGCTCCAACACACCGAGCAGGGATCCCGAGCCAACGAGCTGCTGGGAAAGATTACGGTCATTGCGACTGTGCTGGTGCCCATGAACTTGATCGCTGGTCTCTTTGGCATGAATGTGCATGTTCCTGGGGAGGGACAGGACACTCTTGCGTGGTGGTTTGGGATTGTGGGGGTTGTGTTTTTCTTTGGGGTTACTTGTGTGCTTCTTGCGAAGAAATTCAGATTCATCTAGAGGGAAGGGAAGGGAAAGAAAGAAAGGAATGTGTGGGTTGTACATGAGGGACGAAAGGATGGGCGGAGGAGTCCAGTACTGCGATGTCTTGCGTTCTTTTGGACTTTCGTGCTTCGAAGTCTTTGATGTTGTGGACGAGAGTTGCAACGGTTTTTTGCATTGTTTATTGTTCCGTTACGAACATACAGTATATCATGGATCGACCGCGTCTTCTCTCCTTTTTGTCCTCTTCCTAAATTTGCCTTAGTGCTTCGAGATAGAAATAGAGGTCCAAGTAATATCAATAGGCAAAAATCCTAACAAAAATCCATACATAAACCGCAGCCAAACCTGGGGTCCTGGAGATACGAATACGAATACGCATACGCATACGCCGACGGGCAAGTGCGGTTGAAAGTCGAACAGAACAGAAGAGAAGAGATGTTTCGAGTGATGATGTAAACAATGTATGCAAAGACACCGTAGGCCTACTATACCTAAGGCTACGACCCCATAGCCTACGATACAATAGCCTATCTATGATACCGCATTACATTCCACCACCACCACCCCGCGAAGCGATAGAGAAGATAATCGGAATCAAACAGCACGGATCGGATCAGCGCGAATCCCATCTAAGTCCCCTTCCCAGCCTCCATCAACCCAACACAACACCACATTTCTTTTGATCCCTCCTCTTTGTCCCTCTTTTATTTTTTGTCTTCCCTCTTCTTTCACGATCATTTTTCCTCCTATTATCCTCTTGGACCTAACCTCATCCATTGTAAGCATGCCATACCACTCATCCGATCCCTCACACTTCCGAGCCAGGAACCGAACGAACGAAGGCCCCCTCGCCCGCTCTATCCCATGCGTAGCCTCGTAGGACATGTCAGTTGTTGGCATTAGCAGCCATCAGCCATTAGCTAGAAATCTTCAGAACGAGGCTTGCAACGTCACATCGCATCACATCGTAATGGACTGGCAAGCTGGGAGACGTCTGGTGCTGTTTGCTCGTTCGTGCGCATAGTGAGAGTGAGAGTGAGGAGCTGTGATCGATGGCTGTGATATGATATGATGATATATTATTCAGCAGAGACCGTGCACGTCCGGGGGTTAAAGCAAGACCGTTGATCGCATTTACCCATCATTAATAGATTACAAAAGAAGAGACTTCTGAAGAAAGAAGCATGCTCTTTGAACTCCAAAGGCACGCCAAACCTCAAAACTCAGAAACAGCAAGGGTATCTGCGCCCGTCAATTAGGCAAAGCGAACCATTCATTCTCTTCGTCAGTAGTGGCCAAGCTCTCCGTGTCTTTTAATCATGCTCTTCGACTTCCACGCTTCCCTCAGTGATTGCGGCCATTAGTCGAGGTGGGAGTCTGCTGGGTCGACGAGGACTCGTCAGCACCATCATGGTGAGCTGGGCTATGCCGGCTCAATCCCAGTCGACTCAACGGACCAGTTACGTGTTGAGTCGCACTCTATGCTGTCGCAGCAACGGCGTCAACGGGTGTAGTCTCGCCGCCGCGACCTGAGTCGGCTCGCTGCTCCTCTGCTTCGGAAGTGGTCCTTTCGAGCGCCTCAACAGTCTTTTGTGGGTCTTCCTTTGCCTTCTCCGCAACGACCTTTGCGATGTCCTTCTCCGCAAGTTGGGCCTCGAGCTGCTTGATCTTCTTTTCGGCGGCAGTGGCTGCTTGCTCGGCGGTTGTAAGCTTGCGCTGGGTGTCTTGCAGTGTCTTGGCCGCGTCGCTGGCCTTCTCGTGCTCGATACGGAGTTGTGCAAGTTCCTTCTCGGTGGCCTCCAGCTTGGTAGCGAGCTCAGATCTGCCGGCTTCTGCGGATTGCTGTTCGGAGTCGAGCTTCTGCAGGCGTTGCTCGAGGTCGTTCTTCTCCTGTGAACATGTTAGTGCGAGAGCGGGCCAAGAGACTGCGAAATGACTCACCTGTTGTGCAACGCGAAGAGCTTCTTCTGCCTTGGCAGTCTTACTTTGTTCTTGCTCGCGCTGCTGCTTCAGCTCGTCCAGCTGCGAGCCAGACTCTGGATGGGCACGCTTCAGTGCCTCGGCCTCTTGCTCGACAACCTTGAGCTTGGCTGATGCTTCGGCAGCAAGGTTCTTCAACTGCTCAAGCTCGGCAGCGTGCTCGGTCTTCAGCTTCTTCTCGGTAGCCTCTGCTTCGCTACCACGCTTCTGCAGTTGCTCGATCTCGGCCTTGAGGGCATTGATCTGGTTGGTGCGTTCCGATTCGAGGATCTTGTTCTTGTCGTTGCCCTCCTTGAGGGTCTGCTTGATGGCAGCAAGCTCTTCGAAGGTCCTGTTATGAGAAACGGAGAGCGTTGCTTGCTGTTCACGTGCCTGCTCGAGTTCGTGCTTGGACTGCTCGAGCTGCTTCTGCGATACGGTCTGAAGCTCGTCGTGCTCCTTCTGCAAAGCCTGAAGCTTCTGCTCGGCCTGGTGTAGCTCGTTCGCTGTGGCCTCAGCCGACGACGAAGCCTTCTTAAGCCTCTCGACCTCAGACTGTAGGTCCGACACTTTGCGCTGAGCACTCTCAAGCTCGCCACGAAGCTGTGAATTCTTCTCCTCAGAGTCCTTCTGCAACGCTTGGTGTGCGACCTCGAGCTTCTGCAGCTTCTCGTGCGACTCGTCCAGCTCCTTCTGTGCTGCTTGCAGCTTGGCGGAGGCCTCCTGGCGCTCGTTATCGGTGGACTGTTGAAGCGTGGAGAGCTTCTGCTGCGAATCGGCGAGATCCTTCTTGACAGCAGCAATGGCGGCCTCGCTGCTCTTCTTGGCCTCCTGCAGCCCGGTCTGGACGCTGCCGTGTGCGGACTGCAGGCTCTTCTGCTGCTCTTCAGCCTCGGCGAGGGACTTCTTGTACTTCTCGATCTCCTCGCGCAGTTCTTGCTCGAGCTGCTGGCGGGTCTGTGTTGCTTGGCCGAGTTCCTGCTTCAGCTGCTCGACTTGCTGTGTGAGGGCATCGTGGTCGCTCTGCAGAGCCGCGAGCTTGTCCTCGCGCTGCTTCAGCTCGTTGCGTGCCTGGTCGCGCTCCTGCGTGAGACTCTTGCTGACGCGGTCGACAGCCTCGCGCTGCTGGTGGTAGTCGGCATCCTTGGTCTTCAGCTGGTTGTCGAGGTTGGCGATGGCGTCCTGCTTCTGCTTCTGGGCGGCCTCGAGCTGCGACTGCAGGTTCTCGGCCTTCTCCTTCAGAAGGCTTATCTCCTGCTTGGTGTCGGCGCTCTCCTTCTCCGAGGCTGCGAGCTGCTTCTTCACGTGCTCGAGCTCTTGCGTCTTGCGGTCGACGGCCTCCTGGCGTGCCTTGAGTTCCTTCTCGGCTGCGGCGAGGCGCTGCTTAGACGCGCCGTCGGAGCTTAGGAAGTTCCCCATATCGCAGCAGAAACAAGTTATGTCGAACACGCAGGGTTGGAGCGGTCGTCGGAGGATGAGACACTCTTAGGACGAGTGCTTCGGGGAGAGGAAGAGGATGTGGTGGGTGTGGTGGGTGTGGTGGGTGTGGGCGGCAGACGAGGGCGCAGGGATACAGTATATGGTTGTAGTCGTAGTTGTGTTTGTTTGGTGATGAGCAGGGCGGTCAGAAGCAATTACGGTAGTTGTAGTGGTATTGTGTACTGATTCACGAGTAAGCTTGCTGGCTAGTTCTGGCGGGGCGTGGCGTGGCGTACAAACATTGGAGTGGTGCACCCGGTTGCTCATCGGTCGTTGGCAAGTGCCTGCGAAATTGACGTCTAGAGGCTAGAGGCAAGAGCTACTCGCCATGTCCCCTGCAAGTGCATTGATGATCGTGGATTCGTTGCGCCGGCTGCCGGCGACCGACCGTCAATTCCCACCTGATGATCCATGTGAGATCGCAACTGCCATTTCTGCCCACTCGACATCGTTCTTGCCGTGTCTGCTCCTGCTCCTTCTTATTCACCACCTGCTCATACTGTGCAGCACCTGCTTACTGTATCAAATGCCCGCGTCCTGGCACGAGGCGCGGCGTGCCAACCACATGCAGGTTGCTTCATCACCCGCAGCGAGTCATGCCTCAGGGGGAGCGTTGGCCGCCATGCTGTCATCCCGTCCGTCGCCCTGTCATGGTCAATGGTCAACACCGTCCATGGTGCATCTTCGACGACGATCACAGAACGATGCAGTACGAATGTGTCCGATGGACAATGAGAAGCCAGCTCATCATCAGGGTGACGTGTGACGTGAAGTCCGGGTTGGCGCTGATGCGAACCGAACCACCACACGCCTCCTGCTGCAGTGCTGCTGCACTGCTGCTCTCACGTCCCCTTGCGTCGCCCCGCCCGGCTCCGCAACCGAGACGCGACAGAAACTCACGAACGCGTGCAGGGTCTGTCAAACACATGCAGGCAGCGATATACGAACCGCGAACAACGACTTTTCCGTCCAATGAAAGGGCATACTCTGCCTGTTTGCATGTGTCTTTGGCCTGGAGTTCGACCTGATTGATCTCCATGTCACGTGGGCGTCGACGTGAATGACATTCCTTTCCTTTCTTACACTACAACACTACGACACTCGATCTATATCTCTCATTCTCTCGTGCAAGTCAATACCAGGCCATGAGCCGCATGCACGAAGCCATCACTACTGCAGCTTGTGTATTCGGAGACATATTCGACAAGGACGTCGGATCTCTTGCTCAACTCGCAAAGCATGCGGAAGATGATTCAAACCATCGTCTTCGTCAGAGTCAATCGGAACAAGTCAAAGAGCGCTCTGCGCATGTATGCCCTCATTATGCGTACGTTGATGGAGTGACCTCATGCCATTAGGATGTATCGAACAGCTAGATCTAGTTCATAACACCAATCTCGCCCGGCCACAGAATTGTACAGCTTGCGCAGCTCTATCATCTATATCTTCGAAGAGTCTCCATGGAGGACAAGCGTCCTATCGAGTTTTACCCACATCCATCTATTACAGCGCGACGCCTTCATTAGAAGCTTACAGTAGACACTATCATCACTCCTCCTGCTCACATCTACTGACGGCTCTCACAAGAAATATTCGTAGCCAACGCAGCAGGTTGCACATAGTAATCATGATACCAATAAACCTGTCCCTGCGGCTGCGGAGAAAGGTTCGGCAGCGCCGCGACAGTCTTCTCCGTCTTGAGGATGGTGTATTGCGTCTTGTAGCTGTCGCACCATCAAACGTCAGCGAAGGCTCCTTTCCCCATTAATGTTTCAGAGCATTGAGCGAAACTCACAGCGAGGTCGTCGATAGGCAAAATTTTCATACTAAGTGAGGTCTAAACAATACTCTGCCGGCATCGTATCTTCAGGTGTAGTGATGGCAGGGCTATCTATCTAATCGCTGTACGGGGAGCGACCGCCCCACATGCTATTTAGCGCTATTTACTAACGGTGGTTGTTAGCGCCTCTCCTGTCTTAGCAACCCTGTACATACAGTAGGAGGAAGTTAAGGTTAACTCGTGACGGTGGGTTTGAACAAGGATTGCCGACGACATCGATGTTTCCCGGTTCGCGTCGTTAGATTTTTTCCCTCCTTCCTTCCTCTCTGTGCACCAACATGAACACAGGGATGGCTTTGCCTCTTCATGCCGCATGTTTACTCGTGATGCCGTTTTTGCGTATGTTCTCAATTTGGACGACATGAGGCGGTGGTCTAAACGTCAATTTGGGTCACCACGTCTTGCCTATCGCGGTGTGTAATATCGTTCTACGGATAAATTGATATACAGTATTTATGTATTTATAAATTACTAGGCCTGGCAATCGTGGCCTAACCTCACACGGCTAGCCAATTACACTCCCGCCTGTTGTCAGAAGGGTTGACGAGTACAAGGTTCATCCGATTGAAACAATAGGTCTATCTGGCTACAGAAACAGTATAATATAGGGTGCGTGTGGCAAGTCCTGACTAACATGGCCATGGCCACTAGTCACCTGATTCACAACACCGCCAGTAAGCGGCGGCATATCTTCACGTGTCACCCTCGCCCATGCTCGCAAGGATTTCAGTGCCTGCGGACGGAAAATGGCTCAACGGATCACATTCTGTAAAACTAGTGGAGATAGAAGTTTTGGAACTAGGGTATTAAGTCTGGAAATCAGGGAATGAAAAACTATGTTTATTACAAGTAGTAGCACCCTTAAGGTGCTTATATAAGTCTTCTTTTAATAAGAAGCCCTTAATCCCTATAATTTAGGTGCCTAATCTTATTTCTTAAAGACAAGTAATTACTATACTTAATTAGGTTATATTACCCTTAAAACCTGCTATCTATATATTATCCTAGCGCTTTACACACCCCCTTACTCTATATAGGAGCTAAGTAGAGTAATCTTAGCGCTAAGGACCTTTATATTCTTTATAACCTTATTTATATTACCCTTAACTTTATAGATAAGGTCCTCGATAACTCCCTCCTAACTAGTAATAGTACCCTTTATTTTCTTTTTCGGGATTTCCTCTTTATTAGTCTCTTTGTCTTAGGGTGCCTCTCTCTTCTTAGAGGCTATTCCCTTCTTTAGAATAGACTTAACTATACTCTATTAAATACGCTAAAGTAGCTTAGTAAGGTTATTAATATTGTAGGTAGGTATATAGTCCTTAGTTCCTAGAGTAGTACTCTTATACTAATCTAGGGACTGCTTATTAATTTCTACCCTAGTGTTAGGTTTAGTATAACCTAATAATATTATAAGTTAAGAAGACAATCTTAATCGGGTTTGTTCTCGGGCCGATAGGAAGTCGAGGGAAAGTGATAAAGCAGTAGCTATCTTGTCTTATAAAGACTAAGTAGCAGTAAGGTAGAGGTTAGGTTATAGTATATTCTAAATAGTAATATTAAATAGTAAGTTAAACGCGCCTAACTATAAGGGTAAGATACGTTTATAAATATAAAGGAGATTTCCTCTAGGAGCCTCTACTCCATAGTGTCTACTCTTAGAGCAATAGACCCGTCGCTCTATAGTATCTATTAAGGGAGCGATAGATCTTAGCCTTAGATCTATTTACGCTTAGCGTAGACCCTAGATATTATTACGTGTAATCCCGTACCTTAAGGGGAACACTTCTAAGTACCTTAGGCACTAAGGCCCGCTTTTACTAGAAGAGTCTCTCTTCCTTGTAATTAGCCTTTATCGTCCCGAGGGATGTTAAACCGTAACACTATCCCCTTTTTAGCCTAGGCTCGTCCCGAGCCTAGTATTAGTAGGTGTCTCCCGTCTTCGTTATTTGCGGTAAGGATGTCTTCTCTTCTTCCTACTTCTATACTTCTATCTAACGCCCCTTCGACTAGAAAGCGAAAGAATCGGGCGGACCGCGTCTATCGTCTTAGTAAAGAAGTTATAAAGTCGTGTTCCCGTTACGCGAAGAATAACCTTACGTATCGTATATATATCTCGTCGGGAAAGTGCTCAAATTATTACTTAAGTAACGTCGCGCGGTATAACGCGAAGGTAACCGAAGTAGAGTAGAAGAAACTCGGTCTTTAACGAAAGAAATTACTCGCGGAGCTAGATCGGGCTAAGGAGGCGCTCGTAGAGGCCTATTATTAACGACTAATAGGTTGTGTTAACCTTAGGGTTAAAGGGGGTCCCTTAGGTCCAACTTGCCCTAATTTTATTTAGGTTTAATTAGACATTTAGGTAAGCTAGTAGGACCTAGTATAGTATTAACGACTAATAGGTTATGTTAACCTTAGGTTTAGAGGGGGTCCCTTAGGTCTAACTTGCCTAAATTTCATTTAGGTTTAATTAGACATTTAGGCAAGCTAGTAGGACCTAGTATAGCTATTAAGATATATACTACGCAGTTAAGCATTGTAAGCGTAGCATTAAGGCAACAATTCAATTTATACCTCTCGAGTAGAGGGCATAGGGGTTTAGGTTCGCCAATCCTCTTGTTTTATCTAGCTACTACGCTACTCGTTACGTAACCTAATTTCCCGGTCCCGGGACCGGTAAATACCTCTACTTACATAAGCGCCGCTCTATACTACTACAACTCGGACAGGCCTACATAGGGTAGTTAGTAGACATTATTTTAGTAGTTAATAAGGGGGGGTATTAAGTGTACACCCGGTAGCATATTAGTATCTAGTTTATAAGGTTAAAATTACGGTTTAAGGTCTAAGGTTTACGGTTAAGGTTATTACTTAAGGTTAAGGTTTAAGGTTAAGGTTTACGGTGAAGGTCGACTAAGGTCGAAAACACTTAAGGTCTAGGGTATTTAGCAACAATTACGGTTATAAGGTCCTATTAAGTAACAACTAGTATTAGCGTATTCTAAAGTAAGCACTACGTAATAATAGATACGGCTGCATTACTAGAAAAACTTAGCACCTTTGCCGACATAGGTAGAGGCTACAAATAGCCTATAAACCCTATAAAAATAGAAGGGGTCTATAGGGATTCTATCCCTTATAAGGGGATAGAGGAATCGGAGGAAGGAGAAACACCTAAATCTAGTAAAGAAGGGAGAAGCGGAACTAGCGCCGCTAAATTAGGTATAGGTATAGGAACGAATAGTATAATTGGAATAGATACTATAACTGCCCTCTTTAGACGATTAGTAGTAGCAATAGAAAACGCTAGCCCTCGCTTTCCACCTCTAGGAGGTGCTAAGAATCCGTTCTTTAATAGCACCAATGCTACTAAGTTCTAGGAGCGGTTTAGCGACCTAATAGACTAGTATCCACCTCGGGCATCTATTAAGAAGGATGATTTCTAGGGCAGGTTTAAGCGCAATTGCGAAACTACTATCCGGCGCGTAGTTATAAGGCTACCTAGGTAGCTTACTAATAAGGTACGTTTTAGGAGGGCGTTCTTATTAGAGTTCTTAAGGTTTAACGCCTACTTAATATTAGGGAGTCGAGAATATCTTAAGGAGATTATTAGGGCGTAGTAAGGTAATAGGCCTAAAGAATAAGATATAAAGGAATTCATCCGCCTATTTGTATCCTTAAGTGACCTAATTAAACCTAAGAATTTAGATAATAGCTCCCGGAGTCGCCTCCTCCTTTAGGGATTGCTAGAGGTAGTCGCAAAAGCGGTCTATAAGGCTTACGGGCTTTACCTAAAGTAACCTAAGAAGTTTAGGAACTTTTAGAGGATCCTCGATAAAGCTGCTAGCATCGTAGACAGTAAGGACGGATAGAAAGCTATATATATAGATTTCCCTCTTACTTTACCTTAGCTATACCGCTTAGTCGTAAAGTAAATGCCGCGCCTTAAGCCTAAGATTAATACGCTTAAGAAGGCTACCTCTAGGACTATTATTTATAATAACCTAATCTAGAGGGTAGCTAAAATAAGTATACGTATATACTAGCGCGGTCGCGTCGCGGACGCGGGTGCCTTCTATCTAAGCGAGAATTAACGCTCTATATGACCGGAGAGGCACGACCTAGATACTAAACTGTAGGTTTACGTAATGTAGCGTCCCCTATCGTAGAATCGCGAACAGTCTAAAGCGATAGATAGTTATTGCTACAACTATAGCAGTTTGAAGCACTAGGCTAGTAACTATAGGGCGATAAGGTCCTTAATATCTCGGGGCTACGTACACCTCGCCCCGAATAACTAGTAGTATCTAGGGAAAGAAGGCGATCCGCGTCCTACTAAATTCAACTTTCGGAGGGACTATAGTAAACCGAAACTACTCTATATACTCCCTCTACTCGAAGAATATTATAGGCCGATCGAGTTTAATAACTAGTATAAGATTCCCGTAATACGTAAGTAATAGATAGGTAGGGACTACACTAGGGTAACAAAGGTCACGCCTCCTAATTATTCTAAGCCCCCTCCTAACTTTAGGCATTTAATAGAGTATAGCCCTTAGGACGTACGGTCTAGCTAAATAGAGAAGGCTACTAGGACATATTAGGTCTTATTTAGAGAAAGTAAAGCGGAGTAGGCGATTAACTTAGGCGAGCTTAACGAGGTATCTACCTATCCTATGTAGTCTAACAAAGTGAAAGGGAAGGCACCCGTAGGCATTCTAAAGAATCCGTACCCGAGGACCCGGTCCTTAGCCTAGGATCTACGAGCCCGAGCTAAGGCTACTAAGAAAGTTTGCCTACAATTGGAACAGGAGATCCGGTAAGCTGAAATTAACTAGTAGGAGGTTAAAATGATTAATGAAGTTAGTGCTTAAATAAGCGAAACTCAATTATTAGCTAAATCCGGGGTAACCCTAGGAAGGGGAAATAATGCCTAAGTAAACAAACTAGGGAACGATACTAGTAAAGGACTACCTAAGGATATGCCTATTAGTCCCGTAAACGCCCCCTTCGCATAAAGGAAGCGTATATAGAATACTAAGACTATAAGGATTAATAACTACGTCTAACAATATAGTTTAGCTAGTAATAGCCCGGTTATAAAGGAAGAGGGTATTATCTACTAGATTAATTAGATCCTCTAGACGACGTTTCCTAATGTAAATGCCTAGGATTAGTTTCGATATAGTCGCTAGTTCAAGGCTACCCTCTTCGGTCGCGTTACTAACATCCCCGCTCTTTAGAAGACGCTCGCTATAGTGCGACGCCTTATAGGAAAGGATCCTAAGGTTCGTACTAGATAAGTAATTACCTATAAAGATAAACCTAAGTATAATAAGGAGGTCTTCCGCGAAGATAGTTAGGCCTAGTATATTAGAGTGTATTTAACTATACTTTACTCTAAAGGTACGGTCCCTACTACTAAGCTATATAAGGACGTTAAGAAAATTGGGCTCTCTAGTGTCCTTAATAACTTTACTATAGTCCCTAGTCCTTAGGTAGTAGCGGAGTTTAGAATAAACAAGAACTAGATTAGGTGCCTAATTAATAAGGGTTCCGAGGTAAATATTATCGGCTAGAGGAACGCTTATAGGTTTAGGTTACTAGTAATGTCGAGTACTTAGCTTACCTTTCGAGGTGCTAGAGGGCGGGCCTAGTTTAAAGGTGTTATAGGCAATTTAGATGTTTAGGTATTTAGGGTTTACTACTAGGTAGACATGTTTATCTCCTCGGATCTAAACTCACTAACAATCCTAGGACGTCCGTAGGCCCGTAAGGTGCGGCTTACTGCCCGTAACTACGATAATAGTTCGTAGGAGGGGACTATTACTAGCCGTAAAGGTGAAAGTGTTATGTTTACTACCCTAGTTAGCTCGGACAGGTATAAGACCCTTTAAGAACTGTTAAAAGCGTCGGGAAATAGAAGGGTAGGTTAAGTTACGGCGCTTAACCTACCGGTGACTTACTAAAGCCGGATTTAATAAAATTAGTAAGGTTCTCGCACTATCTCGGAGAAACCTCGGACTTTAATTTACCGGTCCCGGGACCGGCAAATAGCTATAGTAAGGAAAACGGATACGACTACGATACGACGTATCTATAGGAAGACACGACGTATCTATAAGAACCCGGTAAGGCTCTAACGCCTAGTAACTATTTAGCTTACTTATTAGGATTGCTTAGGAGTACTAGAATAAAGGAACGAGTTGCAGAAATTGGAATAGGCGCGTTTAAGGGAGATTCTATTACTAACGTTTATTTAGTTTAAGGGGATTAGCCCTCCGAGATCTTAAGGCAATCTACATTAAATGCTTAGGTACGGAAGCAATAGGTAGGCTAACATATAGCTAATATTAGGATGCCGTAGGTCTTTACGATATATAAGCGTAAGGTGGATAAGAAGAAGCTAGTAGACGCGAGCGTTTACGAGCGCCTAGAATCACGAGTTAAGGGAGATATAGAATAGAAGCGTAGAGTACTGTACCTAGAGTCTAAGATGCCTAAAGGATAAGGTCCGTTTAACGGGAAGTACTTAACTAAGAAATTCTTAAGTATTAAGCGAGGTAGCCGGATTACTCTAGAACGGCTTACCTTAATTAAGGTTAGTATTAAGCTATTACTAATAGAAAGGGCCTTATTCGATAAGATGCTCTATAACCGGGAGGCAGTCCTCGCTTAGGATTTTAGTTATATAAGGTAAATTAGGTACGACGTTATACTACCTTAGAAGATTAACACAATCCCTTATAAGCTATAGTAGGCACGCCCTATCCGGTTGCACTTAAGTCTTAGGGCGATTATTAAGCGCATAACTAGAGCCCGGATTAAGAACAATATCCTAGAATACTTATAAGGGGCATATTCTAATAGCTAGTTCCTAGTCGTAAAGAAGGTTAATGCCTCTAGAAGCAATGTACTATATCGGTTAATTAATTTAGCTATGCTCCTAAACAAGGTTACTATACGCGATACTAACATTCCACCGGACACGGATAGCTTCTTAGAGGATTTTACCGGGTACCGAGTCGCTTTACTTATAGACCTATTTTTAGGTTATAATTAGATCACTTTAGATAAATCCTACCGGGACTTAATAGCCTTTATAACCCCTCTTAGCCTAGTACGTAACACGACTCTACCTATAAGGGCCGTAAGGCTATAAGGAGATGTCGTAATATATAGCACGCCTACGATCTTCTAATCGTAGATAAACTAAAGCTTACTTTCTTCTATCGACGCTATACGCGTCTCCTAGTGTACGTATGCGCGTTACGTGCGGTATGCTAAGCCGGGCATAGCCGCATTACATATAAGGGCTAGCTATAGGCTGTCCTTATAACTACCTCCCCTTCTAGGCCGAGCTACCCTTAGCTCGCGGCTTTAGGAGATTTCTATATAAGTAATCTATCTACTTCTCGTAGATTCCATTACTATGCGACCCGCCTACGGGTCTCGTGCGTGTCGTTATCGTAGTGTAGGTAGGTATAAAGTTATAGTTACCGGGTTAACTAACTCGAGGGTTTAAGAAGCGTACCCTCTCCCTCCTTTTCCTTCTTTTTCCCTTATACTACGTTCTCGTAGCGTACTATACCCGCACTACTAGCGATCTACTAGCTCCTCGCTAGCGACTACCTAGCGACCCGCTAGTACTACTATAGCTTTAGAGGAAGCTATCTAAGACTAGCTCCGCTAGGAGGCCCTTATAGGGGGCCTATTAGTACTACTAACACTATTACTAGCACTACGAGTATAGATTTCTAGCGCGCTCGGCGTACTAGACACGCTAGCGAAGCGTAAGTTTAGCGCACTATGGCCGTAGACTCCTAAGTCCTTACTAGCTAGGCGCCTAGGTATAGACATTAAGATATATATACGGTGCCTCCCGTACTTCGTAGCTAGTAAGTATTCGCTATACTCTTCGCTTACGATACGCTTACTAATAGTATAGTAGACGAGTAGGATACGTGTAATAGTATTACTACCGGCGAGTTACTTAAGAAGTGTAGGCGCTATAGAGACATTGGGCACCCCTACGTTAGTAATACTAGCGTCGCTATCGCGTAGCTAGTAGCTCGCCTACGCGCCGCTCGCGCCTACCGCGATAAGCTTATCTAGGGGCTTAGTGACCCTATTACTAAATAAGAGTAGGATACTCTAGACTAGTAGTACGAGCTCTACGCCTAGCTAGGCGAGTAGATCCTAGAGGTAAGTACTACGCCTCGCTAGCGCTCCCTACGCTCGCCGTATACGGCGTACTATCGCTCCCTATATAAATCGGCTAACCTCCTCCTAGGCTAAGAGGCAGTTCTCTACCTATAAGAATAAGCGTATAGGCGACACCCGCGTACGCTTCGCCGGCGCCTCTACTACTACTACCCCCTCCTCCGCCGCCGCTACTACGTCCGTAGTTCTATAGTAAGAGTAGAATAGGGCCCTTAATAGGCTCTTCGAGCTCGGCCGTACTATAAGTAACATACGTATTGTATACGTGTCCTATACTAACCGTAGTTATAGTTCCTATAGGCTAGAAACATCGATACTACTACGGCCAATAGGGCCTTCTTACTACTAGCCCTACGGGGCGAGTATAATAAGGAGGATAATAAGGAGGATAATAACGAGTAATCGCGCGCTCCGCGTATGTTAGCCGCCTACTACGCGCCTGTCTTCTATCTACGTAGCGCCGTAGTACGCCTATAAAAGTTTGTTTTTAAAATAAATACTCTTCTCTCTACTCTTCTCTCTCCTTACCTCCCTCTCTAATGTTATTACTATCGGGGGTGTTTACTCGACTAAGTAAGCGAGCCTTTTAGTCCGATAGAAGATACTATAGGTTAGTATCTTCTATACTAGTTATAGCTAAGTTTACTATCGGGGTAGAGGTCCTTATATCTAGCTACCGGAGGGTTAAGGCCTAAATGTATAACCTATGCCCTTGTTTTAGCGCATTATACTACCTTCGTAGGCATCTTATATTCGGCTACTATGCGCGTAGCCTTCGCGGATCCTTCCGCTAGCTTATACCGTCTTCGCTAACGCCTTATATTCGGCTACTATACGCGTAGTATTCGCGAGTCCTTATACTAGCTCCTAGCTATCGTACTCTTCTAGCTAGCCCTTCTATCGTACTAGGTACTGCACTTTACCCTTATGCTTACGCTTTCCTAGCACTACCTCTACTTTATATTCCCCGTCCTTATTAGCGAGGGCTATAGTGCCTCTATCCTTCTCGCTACCCGCGTACGGCTCGAGGAGGGATACATAGAATACATTATAAATTCTTAAGTCGGCTAGTAGTACTAGGCGGTACGCCTACGAACCGATAGCGTCGATAATGCGGTACGGTCTAATAAACTTCGGACCTATCTTCTTCTTCGGTAATACTAACCTTAGGTTCTTCGTAGATAATAAGACTATGTCGCCTACGCGATAGCTATTAGCCTTATAAGTCTTATTATAGTAGCGAGTCTAATCGGCTACTACGATTTCCTAACGCTTCGTAAGCGTAGCGCGCATCTCTCGTATATGGTTAACTAAGTCTACCGCTACTAGTACCTCCCCTTCCCGGATCTCGCCTCGAGATCCTATAGGTATTAGGGCAATCTTAGGTCTCTAACTATACGCTATCTCGAATAGGCTTATACGTAGCGTAGGGTAGACGCTATTATTACATACGAATTTAGTAATAGTTAGCTACTTAGCCTACTCTATCTAGTTCTCGCTATAGTAATAACGAAGGTACTATTCTAAGGTTTAGTTTACCCTCTTAGTCTAGCCGTTAGTCTAAGGGTAGAAAGCTATAGATAGCTTACGCTTTACCTACGCCTCGAAGTAGAAGTTACTCTAGAACTTGCTCGTAAACACTAACCCGCGGTTACTTACTATACCCGCTAGTATACTATAATGCCGTACGGCTTCGTCTCGTAAGATCCTCGTAAGCTCCGCCGCTATATATGTCTTAGTCGTAGGAATGTATAAGTTTATTTTAGAGTAGCGGTCGACGATTACTAGGATCGCATTATATACGCATTCTCCTCGCTTACTTAGCGGTAGGTCCGTAATAAAATCTATAGTAATTTCCTACTATAGACCATCTAGCCTAGGTAGTAGCTATAGCTCGCCGTAGGGTCGATAGCGCCTCGCCTTCGAGGTCTAATAAGCCCTACAGTTTCTAATATACTCCCTTATATCCTTACTAAGTAATTCCTACTAGTAATAACGTCGTAGTAGCTCTTTAGTCTTTACCTTACCGAAGTGCCCTACTAGTAGGTCGTTATAATATATGTAGAGTAGCTATGCTCTTACTATATAGTCTTCGGGTACTATAATCGCGTTCCCGCGATAGACTAACCCGTCTTTTATATACTAGTCCTTAGCGTCCCCTTCGCTAGGCGCCTACGATAAGTATACGACGCACCTATCGTCTCTCCCCTACACGATTTTTATTAGTAGTATAAGCAGTTTACCTAGGCCGCCCTACATTATTATAGCGTATACTCTTACTAGTAGCGATCGGGTCCCCTACGGCTCGTAGGCTCCTACTACTATTGTCGTCGCCTTATCCTATATCTTCTCGTAGGTAGCGGTTACGCGCCTTACTATAGGCTCGTCCTCTCTTAATAGGGATTCCTTCTAGAAAGACAGCTTACTTTATAGCGTAGGAAGTAAGTTCGACGTCTACTACGCTACGCGTACGTAGTTACTACGTCGCGATAGCGTATCGGCTAGGTTACTCTTCCCCGACCTATGCTCTACTACGAAGTCGAAAGGTTATAGAAACGTCGCCTATCGAGCTTACCTCCCGTTTAGCTACTTTACTATTATAAAACCGTATAGGTTCGTATAGTCGACTAGTACCTAAACCGTATACAATGCGCCTTCGAGGTACGGTCGCTAATGCTTAAATGCCTCTACTACTACTAGTAGCTCTTAGTTATAGGTCTTATAATTGCACTCGGTAGGTATTATCTTACGAGAATAGAAGGCAATTAGATGCTACTTAGTCCTAAATAGCTAAGAGATAATACCTACAATCGTAAAACCTAAGGCATCCGTCTTAACCCTCGTACGTAACGAAGGATCGAAGTACCTTAGGATAGGTGCTCCGAGGAACCTAGCTTTTAGCCGTTAGAACGCTTACTCCTCGTAAGCGAACTATATAAGAGGCCCTTACTTCTTACTATTCTTACATCCCTTTAGTAGGTCTATTAATAGCTTCGTAATCCTCGAGTACCCTTCGATAAAGCGCCTATAGAAGTTATAGAATCCTAGGAAGGATTAAACCTTATAAAAACTTATAGGCGTAGGCTATTCCTCGATTACGGCTATCCTACTCCTATCTATTGATACGCCTACGACACTTACGATAAATTTTAGGAACTCGGCATTCTCCTAGAAGAAGCTATACTTCTTTAGGTTCGTAAATAGGGCGAACTTTCGTAGCCTCTCTAGTACCGCGCGTACGGCTCGTATATACTCCTTACGCGTTACGCTATAGATAAGGATGTTATCTAGGTAGACTACGTAGATGTTATCTACTAACCTAGTAAGGGCCTTATTAATATACCCCTAAAAGGTAGCTAGTGCGTTAGTTAACCTAAAAGGCATAACTAAGTACTCGTAGTAACCGTATCGCGTACGAAACGTAGTCTTCTACTCGTCTCCTTGCTTAATAGGAATACGGTAGTAGGCATCCTATAGGTCGATTGTAGTAAAGAGCCTAGCGCCCTATAGCCTATCTAAGGTCTTACTAATTAGGGGTAGTAGGTACTAGTTCTTTACTATAATCTTATTTAGGCCTCTATAATCTACATAGAGCCTAAGAGTACTATTCTTCTTTAGCACGAATAGGATAGGCGTACCCGCCTCGCTTACGGATCGCCTAATCTACCCCTTCTCTATTACTTACGTAAGGTACTCCTTTAAGGCCTCTAGCTTAGTTAAGGACTAGTAGTATAGCGGCTTAAAAGGGGGTTTCTTTCCTTTAACGAGATTAATCGTATGCTTAACCCCGTCGGGCATCTTACGCTTCGCCTACTTATTAGGTGCGTATACATCTCGGAAGTCTATAAATTCTTTAGGCTACGAGGGGCCCTCTCCTTCGGGTACTACTATAGTAATAGCCCGAACACTTATCGCATAAACCTACTTTAAGCTCTCGAGATCCTTAAGGAACTCGCGTACGTTACGCTACTAAATCGTAGGCGTCTCTATACCGTAGTACTACTAGTTATCCTTATCGGCCTTTACTATCCGATTACGATACCGCTAGGGTCTACCTAAAATAACTAACGGCCTACCTATAGGCGCTACATAGTAGATAGCGTCGCTTACGCGCTCTACTCCCGTATCGTTAGCTAGTCGCACGCGAACCGTATAGGCGCCGTAGTAATGCCCCTAGTCCTACGCGTACGACTCTAGATTTAGAAGCTTTATACTACTAATAGGCTACATCTAGTATCGGAGTATATACTCGTACGATACTAAGCTTAAATCTATACCGTTATCTACAAGAAACGTAGCCTCGCGAAAGCCCTTACGCGTCTTGACGGCGCCTCGTAAGTAACGCGCTAGACTCGTATCGACTTACCTTAAGGGGTCTATATAGAAACTCGGACTTAGGAGCGACCCTTACCTAGTCCTCTACCTTTTCCCTATTTACCCTTCTTAGTTAAAGCCTCGATAGTTTCTAACCTACGAACCGCTTACGCGTCGCGGTCTTTCTATAGGTATCTATTCCGGTACTCCGTCTTATAGTAACCCTTCCTACCGTAGCCGTAGTACTCTACTTTCGACTTCTAGCTAGTTAAAGACGAGCTACCGGCGTCTCGCTACTAACTCGTACCCGAGGCGACCGGTACTTAACTCTACTTCTATTACTTTAGGCAATCGGCCCGCTTATATACGCCCTTAGCTTTACGCTTATAACGTATATACTACCCGCGGTCGTGCCCTCCGCTACTACCTCGGCGCTCGGTACTTTCGATACGCGAGGCTAGAACTACTAGGTCTTCTCTAGTCGTAGGGATATTATAGTAGCTAACGATAGCGGACCGTAAGCGAGGCGTAAGCTTCGCTAGTAGGTACCGTATACGTTACGCTTCCGAGTAGTTACCTAACTAGTCCTCTATAATATCTAGCTTAGTCGCGAACTGCCGCGCTATCTAGTTATCCTTCTATCTCGTAACCTCGTACTCTAACATAACGTTAAGTACGCGATTTATAGGATCGCCGTATACGTCTCGGTAGAACTCCTTAAAGTCCTAGTATATATACCCTACGAGGTTAACGGCGCTATAGTTAGTATACTATCGCTCGCTTACCTCTCCGCTAAGGTACATAACCCTATATAGGACCTTTAATTCGTCTATCGCGTATATAGTACCTAAGAGGGCGAAGATAAGTAAGAGCTCCCGAAGGAATACCCTTACCTTCCTTATTGAATCCCCTCTAAAAGGCGTCGGCTCTTTTAGACGCGGTCGCGTCGTATACGCTACGGCCGCGCCTCGTACTATAAGATTATCGTTAGTAGTTATAGAGATAGAGGTAGGGGTTATAGTAGGGAGGTAATCTTCTCTCCTCCCTCCTATACGCTCTAGAGGCGGTACGCTTATAGCGCGTAAGATCTCTAGCCGCTTAATCTCCCGCTATATCTCTTACTCTTTAATCTTAGCCCGTAAGGCCTCTCTTCTCGTAACTAAGGCTACACGACGCGCCTACTACTATACTCTAGGGCTTAGGGGCGGCGTAGGCAACTCGCTATCGTATACGTCGCGATCGGGCTCTATAGCGTATATAGATTATAACGAAGGGAAGCTTTAGAACTGTAAGGGCCGTAAGGCTATAAGGGGATGTCGTAATATATAGCACGCCTACGATCTTCTAATCGTAGATAAACTAAAGCTTACTTTCTTCTATCGACGCTATACGCGTCTCCTAGTGTACGTATGCGCGTTACGTGCGGTATACTAAGCCGGGCATAGCCGTATTACATATAAGAGTTAGCTATAGGCTATCCTTATACTACCTTAAGGAGCTACTAATTTAGTACTTAGTTCGTACGTGCGGTAATAAAGATTCTACTTAATTATATCTCGTATCGAGCGAAGCCGTTTCTCGATAACATTAGTATTAAGGGACTAACTAAGGACTATAGGAATGTAGAAGTAGAGCCTAGGTTAAGGAAATAGGTCGTTAAGCACATTGTTTCCCTAGATCTAGTTCTTACTAACTTAGAAAGAGCTAGTACGGTAGTTACTAGAGGTAAATCCTAATAGTTATATAAGAAGCTTAAGATCGTTAGGTACGTTACTAGCCCGGATAGTCGCTATCCTAACCTAAAGGTTGTAGCTAAGATCCTAGATTAGCCTACGCCTACCTATATTAAGGAGGTCCGTACCTGTATAGGACTATATATATACTTCCGGATATAGATCCCCTAGTTCGTTATTATCGCTCGACCGATGTATAAGCTACTAAAGAAGGACGCCGAGTTCACCTAAATAGAAAATAAGCAGTTCTTAAAGAAAGAGGTTACTAGATACCTTATATAGGCTCTAGCCTTAGTTACCCTCTACTACTTACCTAGTGCTAGGTCTATCTTTATCTTAGTTAATGCTAGCGGTACTAGATAGGGATATATCGTTTCTTAAGAATTAATAGACAGTACCCGACGGCGTTACCCGGTACGGTATAAGAGTAGAATCTAGAACGCGTTAGAATCTAGATATAATACTAGCAAGCGGGAATGCCTTAGGGTCCTTAAGGGGCTTAACAAGATCTAGAGATATGTTACTAGCATTAATTTTATCCTTAAGGTTAATGCTAAGACACTTATATAGCAGCTTAACCGGCCGGCTTCGGACCTATCTAACTCGGTAATAGCCCGGTAGGTCGTATAGATTAGGCTATTTACGTTCGAAGTAAAGCACGGTACGGGGGCTAGGTACACTAGCCTAGATGCCCTATCTCGTAGGCCCTCTACACCTTAGGAACCTAGAGAAGCTAACGAAGACAAAGTCGACCGGATAATTAATAATAAGCTATTCGGGTACCCGGAGCCGGTCGATACCTATCTAGTTAAAATCTAGAAAACACGATATCTCGGGGACTAATACTCTAAAAGCTCTTAGTAACTTACTTAGGTTATAGAAACTAGGACCCGGCCCGATAGCGTTACCCGTACTAAGTACCGGCGGCTAGTAAAGAAGAGCGTCAATTTCTTTATCCGGGATCAATTGCTATTCTTCTAGAAGCGCCGAGGAGCACCGTTACAACTTGTAATTAACGATAATAAGGCTTAGAAGGAGATCGTTATAGAATGCTATAAAAGACACGGTTACCGTAGCGCTAAGGTCGTATATAACCTTATTTCCGATCGGTATTACTAGGATGGGTGCTTCGCCGATGTCTCTACGTAGGTTTAAAGTTATGCTCCTTATAGGTTTTACGAAGGTAACTAGCGCGCTAGTAAGCTTCACTTATCGACCCCTTAGGTTATTCGTAAGAAGTAGTACTCGGACCCCGTCTAGGTACATAAAAATAGATACCTCCTAGTTGCGCGTAAAGCACTTAGTAACTAGATCGAGGCTAGAGTAACGAGGGCACCTCCTAGCTCTAAGACGGTTACTAAGTTTCTATATAAGGACGTCTTCTATAGGCACGGCTACTATACTAAAATTGTGCTTAATAACGCTACGGTTTATGTAGCTAAGGTTAAGCGGTTACTCGTAGGACTTAGTGTTCGAAGGATCCGAATATTACCGTACTATCCGTAGTCTAATGCTCCGGTCGAGGTTAGACACCGTCCGATTCTTATAGCGTTAGTAAAGCTTATAAGGAACATATACCGCGGATAGGAGTAATAGGTACCTACTATGTTATAGGCTAATAGAACTACGACCTGTCGTACTACTAGAATGACGCTAGCTTAGGTCCTATATTGTCACGGTTTACCTTTGCACAGACGCACTTCGGTGTCACGTGACCTCGGGCCCGATCTTATCACGCGCTTCTCGCGACTTCTTACTTCTCTTCTTCGTAGAACTTACTCGATACTAAGGCTAATACACGTTTGCGCCCTGTTGCTGTCTTGTCCGTGTCATTAAGTTCTACCGCGCTCGATCGCCGCAAGCGATCACCCCGACCACGTGTGCACAGAAACGCGCGTGCGACACCGAGTCCGAATGGCCGCAAACCAGACGACACTCGGAGCAGACGAATCCTAATTCATTCCCAACCTGAACCTTAACCTACTCACGAAGAAGTTCCTCCGCGACGCGCGCCAACGACAGAACGGCACACTAACCGAAGGACAACGTGAGGTGGAAGACGAGTCAGAGTGGAATCCGGATTTCGACGACACCCAGGGTGTAGAACGACTGCGCAAGATGGCGCAAGAGACACAAGACGAGACTCAGGGCCGAGATGGTGCTGAGCAGGCTCGTCAGCAAGAGGAGCACCGGCGGAGCGCAGATACAACTTGAGGCAAGCTGAGGCTTGATATACAGTTGGTGGACACAAGGCACACTGCGGTGTGATACTGTCTTCGCTTGAGGCTTGTATTTTTCGAGAGAGAGAGTCTTAGTTTCTCTTCGTCGTAACGAAGATACTGTCTTCGCAGATACAACTTGAGGCAAGCTGAGGCTTGATATACAGTTGGTGGACACAAGGCACACTGCGGTGTGATACTGTCTTCGCTTAAGGCTTGCTGCGGCAAGATATACATTGGATTGGATTGAATTGGGTAATGGCGATGGATATACCCCATTGCGATTGATTCACGCGTACGAGGGCGTACGGCGGTTTGAGAGGGGGGGTGGTGTCACGGTTTACCTTTGCACAGACGCACTTCGGTGTCACGTGACCTCGGGCCCGATCTTATCACGCGCTTCTCGCGACTTCTTACTTCTCTTCTTCGTAGAACTTACTCGATACTAAGGCTAATACACGTTTGCGCCCTGTTGCTGTCTTGTCCGTGTCATATATAGCTATTGCACGATTCTACTAATTAAGGTTAAGTACCCGACGTAGGCTAATTATTAATAGGGATCGGTAAGGACGACTAAGGACCTCCTTACTATACGTACGCGTTAACTCTAGGCTCGAGACCTTAGTTTAGAAGAGCTATATACTCGAAGGAAGCGGCTAAGAGAACTTAGTAAGGACTACTTTAATTCTTACCGGAATGTTAACTTTATTAGTTTCTAGAAGGGCGACCTTATTATAAGGTTCGACAAACTATATAAGGACGACTTCTTACGCAAGATCGGTTACCAATAGTAAGGTCTATATCGGGTGTCTAGTGTCTCTAGGGAGTTTAGTACCTATATTCTTAAGGAACTTAATAGCACGTTAATAAAGGGTGTTTAGGCACGAGAAAACCTTAAGCTAGTTCTAGAGCTTCGCCCGGATAACATAGGAGTACTAAACTTAGATGATGGGACCGATCTCGTAATAGGGGAGGGAGAAGTCGCTAATAGCGTCGCTAATAGCGAAGACAGTAGTAATTTGAACGAGATCGAGCCTATCGCCGACAAAGACGTGCTACCTATAGGAGTTAACAAAAAGGGATCATATCCTAAACCGGAATCTAAGAAGCTATAGGTTAGGCCTTATAACCTTTCTATAGCCAAAATTTTACAGTTTAGTAGGATCGAGGCTAAGAACTAATTAGTTAGCAATAGCGTACGGAGTTTACTTCCCTTAGGTATGTGTTACGTATGCTCTTTAGTTTATTAACTCAATTCGGTTATCTAGACTTTACTTTATAGGATGTTCTTACCTTAGTTAGACCTTAGTTAGTAGAGTTACATTTACCGGTTCCGGGACCGGTAAATCGGATTACGTAATAGTGTAGTATACCTCTATTAAATACTCACCTAGGTAGTTACTAGCACTAGTTTTTGGTTATATGTAGGGTTATTGGACCTTTAGTGTAACCTTAATAGTACTACTCTTACTACTTATAAGACCGGTCTCGGTACTACTACCTTATAACGGTTATAGGGACATACGCTAAGAGGCATACTTAAGCGTAGCTCTCTACCTACTACTTCCTCTTTTTCTTTAAACACTAGTACATCCTTACCGATAACTAACTACTAACACATCTATCTACTACTACTATATACATTAGACAGTTCTTTAGCCTCTCTCTTTACGACCTTAACCTTCTTTAAAGCCCCTACCCCGATATTAAGCTTTTAAAGCTTACTAATACTCTAGAGTAGTACTACGAGATAGCTAACTCTTACGATCTTACTACTAGCGAATCCTAGTTATTATAGCTTTAGCTAGTCCTTCGTTACGCCCGGCTAGTTCGAGTATAGCGCTTACTAGCACTATTACTAGGCTTACCCGCCTACCTTAGACCTCATTCGAGTCCCTTCGTCTACCGGATAACGTTAAGCATATCCTTACTAATACAAACACGCCGAAGTCCGCCGCTAATATTATATTCCGGGAGCTTAGTCCTTAGAAGCGGGTTAAGGTATTAAAGGACTTCTATAAGGGCTTCGAGAAGGTATTTGAAGACTACTCCGTCTAGGTTAACCTATTTTTCGAGGAAGTTAAGAACGGTATAGGTAAGAGCTACTAGGATAAATTCCTTAGTAATAAGAAGCTCGATGTCTTATTTCCTATCGTCGGTAAGATTCGTAAGACCGGTTTAGAGATTCGTAATCGTAAGAAGACTCTTTAAGCTACTCTTACCCGCTACTAGCTATAGTAGATAGACAATAAGATTCTTAATCGACGCGTTATCTCCGAGCTTTATAGTACTAATAGCGGGCGCCGCTAGTTCACGGCCTTTATCAATAAGTACCTAGACTATAGTAGGGCTATTAGTAGAATTTAGAGGGCATTAATTTAGCGTATAAGGATCGGCCGTAAGGGTATAGATCGTAAGCGAATTCTAGAGCCTAGTAATCTTACCCGATGCGATAGGGAGGCTAAAGTACGTAGCATTAATCCGCAGTTAGCTAAGAGTAGGGAGATTATTAGAAGATACCGCCTAGCCGTCTATAAGGATAGCCTTCTATACTTTATAGAGGGTACTATTACTAAGAAGTCCGCGTCCCTAAAGGATAGCATAGATTAACCTAGACTATCTAGCTAGTAATAGCCTTAGCTACTACCGGGTAGTAAAGGTAAAGGACGTGTAAAGAGTACTACGCTAACTCTACTACTAGCCTCTACTTAGCCTATAGTCCTATCGAGAGGCGGTCGTAAGTCGAGTCGACTTAAGTAGCTCCGTATAGGCGAGAGCATAGGTAAGGGTATAACCGCGCCTACTCGATCCTCGCCTAACCGAACGCTAGACGGCGTACCTATACGCGAGGGTAGTCCGCTAGGTACACCGGTTAGCACCCTACGATCCACTCCGGCCTTAACTAAGAATAGTAATCCGATACTTACTATATTACCTTCGGCTATAATTAGGGATGTATTAGTCTTTAAGGATTAGATCCTATAAGAAGACGAGGCCCTCCGGATTAAGCGCGCTAACTGCACCTATAATAAGCGGTACTATAGCGTTAAGTTTAGAAACTCGATTAACGTAGATAGTATTAACTAGCTACCTAAGTACCGGATAGCGGGCCTTAAGATGCTCGAACATACTATCTCGCGGATTCTTAAGAGGGATAGTAAGGTTAGCGCTATAATATACGATTAGTATGTTCGAGATTTCTACTATAAGGCCCTCTACTTCGTTACGAATCCCGGTATTACCGCTAATACCCTATGTAAGCGTGCGCTTAAGGTCTAAGACTAGCTCTTTAAAGGTAAGAGTTTTTTAGCTATTAAGGTGAAGAATAGGTCGTAGTTTCGCCCTTGATTGATTATTCCATTAACGTGCTATTTGAGTCAAAGACTATGCAACACGGGTCTCGAGAACGAGACCAAAATTTGAGAGAAGGAGAAAAGCCCCGTCGTACCCCGGACGTAAAAACTCCTTAAAAGATGCGAGCAACGCTCGCTATTCGAACCGTAAATCGAATATATTGCGGCGTAGTACGCGCGTACCCGGTAGTCGTGTCTTGTCGAGAATTGCGGTTTGTCGCCTTGCCCCGGGCGAGACAAGTTTTGCGCCCGTGTCTCGTTCTTGTTTTAAAAAGCCAAGCCGGCCGTACCCGTACGCACCGAGCAAAATCCCAAGAAACACCCGTTGCCTCTGTTTCAATCCAGTCGCGTTCTCCGGTCTCGAGTGTAGCTCCTCGGTCGCAGTGGCCTCGCTGTCGTCCCCCCCTCGGCCTCTCTTGGTTCCAGCCGTGCAGTATACGTGGTTTGCGCCCCTAAACGCCTCTCTTGGTTCCAGCCGGCAGTTTACGTGGTTTGCCGGGACGACAGGTAGACAGCGCCTTCGTTGTTCGAGCGACGTGTACGCTATGTACGTCGCTTTCCCTTCTCGCAGTTCCGGAGTTCTTGTTTGTAGATTTTGAGCGTATCTCGTTCGTTCGGTTCGTCCGACCTGTCTTTTCTTGTTTCGAGTCGAGTAGGCTTGTATTTTTCGAGAGAGAGAGTCTTAGTTTCTCTTCGTCGTAACGAAGATACTTACGTCGTCCGCCGCGTGAAGGCGCTCTCTATAGGACGACTCTCTATAGGACGACATAGTTTCGCCCTAATAAGCGTAGTTAGAAGACTATTAACCCGCTTAGCTGCCTCCGTATTTAAGGTAAAGTCGGCACTACGAGTAGTATCGTTACGCATACTAACTATAACTAGATCCTCGATAAATTCGGCATTAATAAAGCTAACTAAGCCGATCTTAATAGTACCGGTACCTACATTAATAGTAACATACTATACTAGTATAATAACGCTAAACTAGCGCCGCGGGTTAAAATAGTTAGAGAGATAATAAGTCGAGAATTCGACGTATACCGATAGTACCTACGAGAATTGAATAAGGTTAGTAACGGCGGCGTCTACTAGAACATGTAGTATTCTCTAAGCTAATAGATTATGCGATAAGACCCCGGGCTGTAGCTCTTATAAGTAGCGCTACACCCTTAATACTACACTCGGTTTATCTCCTTCCCTAGGCCTACGATTTTTAGCTTTAATAGGGCTTATTAGGGGGGTAATGCGAACGCTATAGTGTAGTATACTAGGGTCGACTTAAACCTCGAAATTGAAAACTACTAGACTAGTAACCGGCTTAACATACTATACTCTCTTAACTTAGAGGGTACTAGTGGGCCGGAGTTTTTACACGGTTTTTATAAGTAAGGGAATGCTATAGAGTTCATCTAGTAGTGCCGGATTAACGACTATATAGAAGACGGCCGATTTAAGCGTTTCTTCTTAGTTAGGGTCTAGAATTACCTAGGTAAGAACAGTATTAGCTAGTTTAGAGAGGACCTAAGCGCTAGGTAAATGCGGGTAACTACTATAGGCGTTCCAATAAGGTAGGCCGCACATAAGAGGACGCTACGCTAGATTAACCCTTACTTTATCAAGATCCGCGACGATGACTATCTTAAACTCTAGAGAAGCTAGAGCATGCACTAGGTAATAGACCTCTATCGTGACTTTAAGACGCTAAGTGAGAGCGCTATAGGATTTGAGTATCGACGCCTAGTACCCGGCCATCCTTTTCCTACGGCCGTACACCTTAGTGGCATTAGCCCTCTGTCCGATGCCCTAGCGGGTTTAAAGTCTTAGAACGACAACGAAGTCATCCTTAATACTAGAAGGTAGCTTAATACTACGGTCCGCCTAGACTCGGAGCTCTTCTATAAGAAGATGTATAATTAGCGCGTCCGAGCTATAAAATTGATGGATAAGCAGCTTAGCTTAGTTACTACTCTCGAGCAGATGTGCTTTATAAGCGAAGGGCGTAATAAGAGCTTCTTCCGTAACTACTATAGGAACTTCACTAACTAGCCACTTAGGGACGCGTCTAGTAAGACTAGTATTAGCTACGACAACGAGTAGGTCTAGATAAAGAAGTTGTGTGAGAATAAGTGGAACTAAGTAGTTAGTGTAGGTCTATAGGCTTCTAGTTTCTAGTTCTAATTCTAGTTCTAATTCTAGTTCTAATTCTAGTTCTAATTCTAGTTCTAATGCTTCGGGTATAGGTACTTCTAGTCCTTAGATCTTACTTGTTTCTTATGGTTACTTATCTTCCCTTAACTCACCTTCTAGCTACGCGGTGGATTCGTCTTTAGATTTATTAGGTTGCTGGTACTGACGCTTACTTGTCTTATAAGTAGCGTTTACGTTATTCGACTATCTAGCCCGCTCGATTAATGCTAACATAGCTGTCTATTCCCTCGCCAGTTTCGTAGTATGCGTTAGTGTAGTGCGACGGATGCGAGTCGCGGTTATTAACGTTATTATCACGGTCTCTGTTAGAAGGATCCTTTCGATCTTTACAAACTATCGCTAGTAGGCCCTAGGACTACCTAACATCTTATATGTTAAGCTAAATAGTAGGGTGAGCTACTATGCTACTACAAGACCACCTTAGCTTATAGCGACTAATTAAGCTACCTATAATACCCGGGCTTACTGCTTTAGAACCTAAGGACAGGTTCGTAATAGGGGAGGATATATTGACGACTAATTAGTTATGTTAACCTTAGGTTTAGTTATGTTAACCTTAGGTTTAGAGGGAGGGTTCCTTAGGTCTAACTTGCCCCTATTTCATTTAGGTTTAATTAGGCATTTAGGTGAGCTAACGGGACTAGTATAGCTGTTAAGATATATACTGCGTAGTTGAGCATTGTAAGCGTAGTATTAAGGCAACATTTCAATTTATACCTCTTAAGTAGAGGGCATAGGGGTTTAGGTCCGCTAATCCTCTTGTTTTATCCGGCTACTACGCTGCTCGTTACGTGACCTAATTTTACGGTCCCGGGACCGGCAAATACCTCTACTTACATAAGCGCCGCTCTACACTACTACAACTTAGATAGGCCTACATAGGGTAGTTAGTAGACATTACTACTATAGCCTATAAGGGACCGTGTTAATCTTCTAAGGTAGCACGACGTCGTGCCTAATTTGCCTTATATGACTAAAATCCTAAGCGAGGACTACCTCCCGGTTATAGAGCATCTTATCGAATAAGGCCCTTTCCATTAGTAATAGTTTAATGCCAACCTTAATTAAGGTAAGTCGTTCTAGAGTAATCCGGCTACCTCGCTTAATACTTGAGAATTTCTTAGTTAAGTACTTCCTATCGAACGGACCTTGTCCTTTAGGCATCTTAGATTCTAGGTATAGTGCCCTACGCTTCTATTCTATATCTCCCTTAACTCGTGATTCTAGGCGTTCGTAAACGCTCGCGTCTACTAGCTTCTTCTTATCCGCCTTACGCTTATATATCGTAAAGACCTGCGGTATCCTAATATTAGCTATATATTAGCCTACTTATTGCTTTCGTGCCTAAGCATTTAATGTAGATTGCCTTAGGATCTCGGAAGGCTAATCCCCTTGAACTAAATAAACGTTAGTAATAGAATCTCCCTTAAACGCGCCTATTCCAATTTCTGCAACTCGTTCCTTTATTCTAGTACTCCTAAGCAATCCTAATAAGTAAGCTAAATAGTTACTAGGCGTTAGAGCCTTACCGGGTTCCTATAGATGCGTCGTGCCTTCCTATAGCTACGTCGTGCCGTAGTCGTATCTATTTTCCTCACTATAGCTATTTACCGGTCCCGGGACCGGTAAATTAAAGTCCGAGGTTTCTCCGAGATAGTGCGAGAACCTCACTAATTTTGTCAAATCCGGCTTTAGTAAATCGGTGGGTTGAGCGCCGTAACTTAACCTACCCTTCTATTTCCCGACGCTTTTAATAGTTCTTAAAGGGTCTTGTACCTATCCGAGCTAACTAGGGTAGTAAACATAACACTTTTACCTTTACGGCTAGTAATAGTCCCCTCCTATAAACCATTATCGCAGTTACGGGTAGTAAGTCGCATCTTACGGGCCTACGGACGTCCTAGGATTGTTAGTGAGTTTAGATCCGAGGAGATGAATATGTCTATTTAGTAGTAAACCCTAAATACCTAAACATCTAAATTGCCTATAACACCTTTAAACTAGGCCCGCCCTCTAGCACCTCGAAAGGTAAGCTAAGCACTCGACATTACCGGTAACCTAAATCTATGAGCGTTCCTCTAGCCGATAATATTTACCTCGGAACCCTCGTCAATTAGGTACCTAATCTAGTTCTTGTTTATCCCGAACTCCGCTACTACCTAAGGACTAGGGACTATAGTAAAGTTGTTAAGGACACTAGAGAGCCCGATTTTCTTAACGTCCTTATAGAGCTTAGTAGTAGGGACCGCTCCTTTAGAGTAAAGTATAGTTAAATACACTCCGACATACTAGGCCTAACTATCTTCGCGGAAGACCTCCTTATTATACTTAGGTTTATCTTTATAGGTAACTACTTATCTAGTACGAACCTTAGGGTCCTTTCCTATAAGACGTTACACTATAGCGAGCTTCTCCTAAAGAGCGGGGGTGTTAGTAACGCGACCGAAGAGGGTAGCCTCGAACTAGCGACTATATCGAAACTAATCCTAGGCGTTTACATTAGGAAACGTTATCTAGAGGATCTAATTAATCTAGTAGATGATACCCTCTTCCTTTATAACCGGGCTATTACTAGCTAAATTATATTGTCGGACGTAGTTATTAATCCTTATAGTCTTAGCATTCTGCATACGCTTCCTTTATACGAAGGGGGCGTTCACGGGACTAATAGGCATATCCTTAGGTAGTCCTTTATTAGCATCGTTCCCTAATCTATTTACTTAGGCATTATTTCCCCTTCCTAGGGTTACCCCGGATTTAGCTAATAATTGAGTTTCGCTTATTTAAGCACTAACTTCATTAATCATTTTAACCTCCTACTAGTTAATCTCAGCTTACCGGATCTCCTGTTCCAATTGTAGGCGAACTTTCTTAGTAGCCTTAGCTCGGGCTCGTAGATCCTAGGCTAAGGACCGGGTCCTCGGGTACGGATTCTTTAGAATGCCTACGGGTACCTTCCCTTTCACTTTGTTAGACTGCATAGGATAGGCAGATACCTCGTTAAGCTCGCCTAAGTTAATCGCCTACTCCGCTTTACTTTCTCTAAATAAGACCTAATATGTCCTAGTAGCCTTCTCTATTTAGCTAGACCGTACGTCCTAAGGGCTATACTCTATTAAATGCCTAAAGTTAGGAGGGGGCTTAGAATAATTAGGAGGCGTGACCTTTGTTACCCTAGTGTAGTCCCTACCTATCTATTACTTACGTATTACGGGAATCTTATACTAGTTATTAAACTCGATCGGCCTATAATATTCTTCGAGTAGAGGGAGCATATAGAGCAGTTTCGGTTTACTATAGTCCCTCCGAAAGTTAAACTTAGTAGGACGCGGATCGCCTTCTTTCCCTAGATACTACTAGTTATTCGGGGCGAGGTGTACGTAGCCCTGAGATATTAAGGACCTTATCGCCCTATAGTTACTAGCCTAGTGCTTCGAACTGCTATAGTTGTAGTAACAACTATCCATCGCTTTAGACTATTCGCGATTTTACGATAGGGGACGCTACATTGCGTAAACCTATAGTTTAGTGTCTAGGTCGTGCCTCTCCGGTTATATAGAGCGTTAATTCTCGCTCGGGTAGAAGGTACCCGCGTCCGCGACGCGACCGCGCTAGTATGCACGTATACTTATTTTAGCTACCTTCTAGATGAGGTTATTATTAACAACAGTCCTAGAAGTGGCCTTCTTAAGCGTGTTAATCTTAGGCTTAAGGCGCGGCATTTACTTTACGACTAAGCGGTATAGCTAATGTAAAGTAAGAGTGAAATCTATATATATAGCTTTCTATCCGTCCTTACTATCTACGATGCTAGCAGCTTTATCGAGGATCCTCTAAAAGTCACTAAACTTCTTAGGTTGCTTTAGGTAAAGCCCGTAAGCCTTATAGACCGCTTTCGCGACTCCCTCTAGCAATCCCTAAAGGAGGAGGCGACTCCGGGAGCTGTTATCTAAATCCTTAGGTTCAATTAGGTCACTTAAGGATATAAATAGGCGGATGAATTCCTTTACATCTTATTCTTTAGGTCTCTTGCCTTACTACGCCCTAATAATCTCCTTAAGATATTCCCGACTCCCTAACATTGAGTAGGCGTTAAACCTTAAGAACTCTAATAAGAACGCCCTCCTAAAACGTGCCTTGTTAGTAAGCTACCTAGGTAGCCTCATAACCACGCGCCGGATAGTAGTTTCGCAATTGCGCTTAAACCTACCCTAGAAATTATCCTTCTTAATAGATGCCCGAGGCGGATACTAGTCCATTAGGTCGCTAAACCGCTCCTAGAACTCAGTAGCATTAGTGCCATTAAAGAACGGATTCTTAGCACCTCCTAGAGGTAGAAAGCAAGGGCTAGCGTTTTCCATTACTACTACTAATCGTCTAAAGAGGGCAGTTATAGTATCTATTCCAATTGTACTATTCGTTCCTACACCTATACCCAATTTAGCGGCGCTAGTTCCGCTTCTCCCTTCCTTACTAGATTTAGGTGTTTTCCCTTCCTCCGATTCCTCTATCCCCTTATAAGGGACAGAATCCCTATAGACCCCTTCCATTTTCGTAGGGTTTATAGGCTGTTCGTAGCCTCTACCTATGTCGGTAAAGGTGCTAAGTTTTTCTAGTAATGCAGCCGTATCCATTATCGCGTAGTGCTTACTTTAGAATGTGCTAATACTAGTTATTACTTAATAGGACCTTATGACCGTAATTGTTACTAAATACCTTAGACCTTGAGTGTTTTCGACCTTAGTCGACCTTAACCGTAAACCTTAACCTTAAACCTTAACCTTGAACCTTAACCTTAAACCTTAACCTTAAGTAATGACCTTAACTATAAACCTTAGACCTTAAACCGTAATTTTAACCTTATAAACTAGATGCTAATACGCTACCGGGTGTACACTTAACAACCCCCCCTTATTAACTACTAAAATAATGTCTACTAACCACCCTATGTAGGCCTATCTAAGTTGTAGTAGTGTAGAGCGGCGCTTATGTAAGTAGAGGTATTTGCCGGTCCCGGGACCGTGAAATCAGGTCACGTGACGAGTAGCGCAGTAGCCGGATAAAATAAGAGGATTGGCGGACCTAAACCCCTATGCCCTCTACTTAAGAGGTATAAATTGAAATGTTACCTTAATGCTACGCTTACAATGCTTAACTGCGTAGTATATATCTTAATAGCTATACTAGTCCCGTTAGCTTACCTAAATGCCTAATTAAACCTAAATGAAATAGGGGCAAGTTAGACCTAAGGAACCCTCCCTCTAAACCTAAGGTCGACATAACTAAACCTAAGGTTAACATAACCAATCAGTCGTTAATAGTAGGCACGCCCTATCCGGTTGCACCTAAGTCTTAGGGCAATCGTTAAGCGCATAATTAGAGCCCGGATTAAGAATAACATCCTAGAATACTTATAAGGGGTATACTCTAATAGCTAGTTCCTAGTCGTAAAGAAGGTTAATACCTCTAGAAGCGATATGCTATATCGGTTAATTAACTTAGCTATACTCCTAAATAAGGTTACTATACTATACGCGATGCTAACATTCCACCGGACACGGATAGCTTCTTAGAGGATTTTACCGGTTACCGAGTCGCTTCACTTATAGACCTATTTTCAGGTTATAATTAGATTACTTTAGATAAGTCCTACCGGGACTTAATAGCCTTTATAACCCCTCTTAGCCTAGTACGTAACACGACTCTACCTTAAGGGGCTACTAATTCGGTTACTTAGTTTGTGCGTACGGTAATAAAGATTCTACTTAATTATATCTCGCATCGAGTAAAGCCGTTTCTCGATGATATCGGTATTAAGGGACTAACTAAGGACTATAGGAATGCCGAAGTAGAGCCTAGGCTAAGGAGATAGGTCGTTAAGCACATCGTCTCCCTAGATCTAGTTCTTACTAACCTAGAGAGAGCTAGTGCAGTGGTTACTAGAGGCAAATCCCAATAGTTATATAAAAAGCTTAAGATTGTTAGGTACGTTACTAGTCCGGATAGTCGCTATCCTAACCTAAAGGTTATAGCTAAGATCCTAGACTAGCCTACGCCTACCTATATTAAGGAGGTCCGCACCTATGTAGGGCTGTGTATGTACTTCCGGATATAGATTCCCTAGTTCGTTATTATCGCTCGACTAATGTATAAGCTACTAAAGAAGGACGCCGAGTTTACCTAGATAGAAAATAAGCAGTTCTTAAAAGAGGAGGTTACTAGATACCTTATATAGGCTCTAGCCTTAGTTACCCTCTACTACTTACCTAGTGCTAGGTCCATCTTTATCTTAGTTAATACTAGCGGCACTAGATAGGGATGTATCGTTTCTTAAGAATTAATAGATAGTACTCGACGGCGTTACCCGGTGCGGTATAAGAGTGAAATCTAGAACGCGTTAGAATCTAGATATAATGCTAGTAAGCGGGAATGCCTTAGGGTCCTTAAGGGGCTTAAGAAGATCTAAAGATATATTACTAGCGTTAATTTTGTCCTTAAGGTTAATGCTAAGACACTTGTATAGCAACTTAACCGGCCGGCTTCGGACCTGCCTAACTCGGCAATAGCCCGGTAGGTCGTATAGATTAGGCTATTCACATTCGAAGTAAAGCACGTTACGGGAGCTAGGCATACTAGCCTAGATGCCCTGTCTCGTAGGCCCTCTATACCTTAGGAACCTAGGGAAGCTAACGAAGACGAAGTCGACTAGATGATTAATAATAAGCTATTCGGGTACCCGGAACCGGTCGACACCTATCTAGTTAAAATCTAGAAAACACGACATCTCGGGGACTAATATTCTAAAAGCTCTTAGCAACTTGCTTAGGTTATAGAAACTAGGACCCGGCCCGATAGTATTACCCGTACTAAGTACCGGCGACTAGTAAAGAAAAGCGTCAATTTCTTTATCCGGGATTAATTGCTATTCTTCTAGAAGCGCCGAGGAGCACCGTTGTAACTTGTAATTAACGATAACGAGGCTTAGAAGGAGATCGTTATAGAATGCCATAAAAGACACGGTTATCGTAGCGCTAAGGTCGTGTATAACCTTATTTCCGATCGGTATTACTAGGACAGGTGCTTCGCCGATGTCTCTACGTAGGTTCGAAGTTATGCTCCTTATAGGTTTCGCGAAGGCAATTAGCGCGCTAGTAACACACATCAAGCCCTTAGGTTATTAGTAAGAAGCAGTACTCGGACCCCGTCTAGGTGCATAAAAATAGATACCTCCTAGTTACGCGCGAAGCACTTAGTAACTAGATCGAGGCTAGAGTAATAAGGGCACCTCCTAGCTCTAAGACGGTTACTAAGTTTCTATACGAAGATGTCTTCTATAGGCACGGCTACTATACTAAAATTGTGCTTAATAACGCTACGGTTTATGCGGCTAAGGTTAAGCGGTTGCTCGTAGGGCTTAGTGTTCGAAGGATCCGAATATTACCGTACTATCCGTAGTCTAATGCTCCGGTCGAGGCTAGATACCGTCCGATTCTTATAGCGTTAGTAAAGCTTATAAGGAACATATACTGCGGATAGGAGCAATAGGTACCCGCTGTATTATAGGCTAATAGGACTACGACCTGTCGTACTACTAGAATGACGCTAGCTAAGGTCCTATATAGCTATCGCACGATTCTACCAATTGAGGTTAAGCACCCGACGTAGGCAAATTACTAATAGGGATCGGTAAGAACGACTAAGGACCTACTTACTATACGTGCGCGTTAACTCTAGGCTCGAGACCTTAGTTTAGAAGAGCTATATACTCGAAGGAAGCGACTAAGAGAACTTAGTAAGGACTACTTTAATTCTCACCGGAATGTTGACTCTATTAGTTTCTAGAAGGGCGACCTTATTATAAGATTCGACAAGCTATATAAGGATAACTTCTTACGTAAGATCGGTTACCGATAGTAAGGTCTATATCGGGTGTCTAGTATCTCTAGGGAGTTTAGTACCTATATTCTTAAGGAACTTAATAGTACGCTAATAAAGGGTGTTTAGGCACGAGAAAACCTTAAGCTAGTTCTAGAGCTTCGCCCGGATAACATAGGAGTACTAAACTTAGATAATGGGACCGATCTCGTAATAGGGGAGGGAGAAGTCGCTAATAGCGTCGCTAATAGCGAAGATAGTAGTAATTCGAACGAGATCGAGCCTATCGCCGACGAAGACGTACTACCTATAGGAGTTAATAAAAAGGGATCGTATCCTAAACCGGAATCTAAGAAGCTATAGGTTAGGCCTTATAACCTTTCTACAGCCAAAATTTCACAGTTTAGTAGGATCGAGGCTAAGAACTAATTAGTTAGTAATGGCGTATAGAGTTCACTTTCCTTAGGCATCTATTACATATGCCCTTTAGTTTATTAAGCCGATTCGGTTATCTAGACTTCACTTTATAGGGTGTTCTTACCTTAGTTAGACCTTAGTTAGTAGAGTTACATTTACCGGTCCCGGGACCGGTAAATCGGATTACGTGATAGCGTAGTATGCCCCTACCAAATGCTTACCTAGGTAGTTACTAGCACTGGTTTTCGGTTACATGTAGGGTTATCGGACCTTTAGTATAACCTTAATAGCACTGCTCTTACTACTTATAAGACCGGTCTCGGCGCTACTACCTTATAACGGTTATAGGGACATACGCTAAGAGGCATACTTAAGCGTAGCTCTCTACCTACTACTTCCTCTCTTTTTCTTTAAACACTAACACTATTACTAGAGCCACTAACACATCTATCTACTACTACATACATTAGACGGTTCTTTAGCCTCTCTCTCTCTTCACGACCTTAACCTTCTTCAAAGCCCCTACCCTAATACTAAGCTTTTAAAGCTTACTATTACTCTAGAGTAGTACTACGAGATAGCTAGCTCTTAGGATCTTACTAATAGCGAATCCTAGTTATTATAGCTTTAGCTAGTCTATCGTCACGCCCGGCTAGCTCGAGTATAGCGCTTACTAGTACTATTACTAGGCTTACCCGCCTACCTTAGACCTTGTTCGAGTCCCTTCGCCTACCGGACAACGTTAAGCATGTCCTTGCTAATATAAACACGCCGAAGTCCGCCGCTAATATTATATTCCGAGAGCTTAGTCCTTAGAAGCGGGTCGAGGTGTTAAAGGACTTCTATAAGGGCTTTAAGAAGGTGTTCGAAGACTACTCCGTCTAGGTTAACCTGTTTTTCGAGGAAGTTAAGAGCGGCATAGGTAAGAGCTACTAGGATAAATTCCTTAGTAATAAGAAGCTCGATGTCTTATTTCCTATCGTCGGCAAGATTCGCAAGACCGGTTTAGAGATTCGTAACCGAGAGAAGACTCTTCGAGCTACGCTTACCCGCTACTAGCTATAGTAGATAGACAATAAGATTCTTAATCGACGCGTTATCTCCGAGCTTTGTAGTACTAACAGCGGGCGCCGCCAGTTCACGGCCTTTATTAACAAGTACCTAGATTATAGTAGGGCTGTTAGTAGAATTTAGAGGGTACTAATCTAGCGTATAAGGATTGGCCGCAAGGGTATAGATCGTAAGCGAATTCTAGAGCCTAGTAACTTTACCCGGTACGATAGGGAGGCTAAAGCACGTAGTATTAATCCGTAGTCGGCTAAGAGTAGGGAGATTATTAGAAGACACCGCCTAGCCGTCTATAAGGATAGCCTTCTATACTTTATAGAGGGTACTATTACTAAGGAGTCCGCGTCCCCGGAGGACAGTATAGCTTAACCTAGACTATCTAGCTAACAATAGCCTTAGCTACGTTAGCTACCGGGTAGTAAAGGTAAAGGACGTATAAAGAGTACTACGCTAACTCTACTAGCCTCTACCTAGCCTACAGTCCTATCGAGAGGCGGTCGCAAGTCGAGTCGACTTAAGCAGCTCCGTATAGGCGAGAGTATAGGTAAGGGTATAACTACGCCTACTCGATCCTCGCCTAACCGAACGCTAGATAGCGTACTTATACGCAAGGGCAGTCCGCTAGGTACACCGGTTAGTACCCTACGATCTACTCCGGCCTTAACTAAGAATAGTAATCCGATACTTACTATGTTACCTTCGGCTATAATTAGGGATGTATTAGTCTTTAAGGATTAGATCCTATAAGAAGACGAGGCCCTCCGGATTAAGCGCGCTAACTGTACCTACAATAAGCGGTACTATAGCATTAAGTTTAGGGACTCGATTAATGTAGATAGCATTAACTAGCTACCTAAGTACCGGATGGCGGGCCTTAAGATACTCGAATATGCTGTCTCGGACGTTCTTAAGAGGGATAGTAAGGTTAGCGCTATAATGTACGATTAGCATGTTCGAGATTTCTACTATAAGGCCCTCTACTTCGTTACGAATCCCGGTATTACCGCTAATACCCTATGTAAGCGCGCGCTTAAGGTCTAAGACTAGCTCTTTAAAGGTAAGAGTTTTTCAGCTATTAAGGTGAAGAATGGGTCGTAGTTTCGCCCTAATAAGCGTAGTTCGAAGACTATTAACCCGCTTAGCTACCTCCGTGTTCGAGGTAAAGTCGGTACTACGAGTAGCATCGTTACGCATGCTAACTATAACTAGATCCTCGACAAATTCGGCATTAATGAAGCTAACTAAGCCGATCTTAATAGTACCGGTACCTACATTAATAGTAACATGCTATACTAGTACAATAACGCTAAACTAGTACCGCGGGTTAAATTAGTTAGAGAAATGATAAGTCGAGAATTCGACGTGTACCGATAGTACCTACGAGAATTGAATAAGGTTAGTAACGGCGGCGTCTACTAGAACATATAGTATTCTCTAAGCTAATAGATTATGCGACAAGACCCCGGGCTATAGCTCTTATAAGTAGCGCTACACCCTTAATACTGCACTCGGTTCATCTCCTTCCCTAGGCCTACGATTTTTAGCTTTAATAGGGCTTATTAGGGGGGTGACGCGAACACTATAGTGTAGTATGCTAGGGTCGACTTAAACCTCGAAATTGAAAACTACTAGACTAGTAACCGGCTTAACATGCTGTATTCTCTTAACTTAGAGGGCACTAGTAGGCCGGAGTTTTTACACGGTTTTTATAAGAAAGGGAATGCTAGAGAGTTCATCTAGTAGTACTAGATTAACGACTACATAGAAGACGGCCGATTTAAGCGTTTCTTTTTACGGCGTAAAAGGAGTACGGGAAAACCGCCGGGTCCCGTGAGGCAAGAAGGCCTCTACAATATCGCAAGGAAGGAACTCTGCTTACTTTTAGAGGTTTTTATTGCAAAAGGCTTTTCCTCTACTAACTAGAAAATGGTAGGGCACCCTACCCGTGTTGCATAGTCTTAGACTCACATAGCACGTTAATGGAACAATCAATCAACAAACAATCAATCAATCAATTCTCGGTTAGGGTCTAGAATTACCTAAGTAAGAATAGCATTAGCTAGTTTAGAGAGGACCTAAGCGCTAGGCAAATGCGGGTAACTACTGTAGGCGTTCCAATAAGGTAGGCCGCACATAAGAGGACACTACGTTAGATTAACCCTTACTTTATTGAGATCCGCGACGATAACTATCTTAAACTCTAGAGAAGCTAGAGCATGTACTAGGTAATAGACCTCTATCGTGACTTTAAGACGCTAAGTGAGAGCGCTGTAGGATTTAAGTATCGACGCCTAGTACCCGGCTATCCTTTTCCTACGGCCGTACACCTTAGTAGCATTAGCCCTCTATCCGATGCCCTAGCGGGTTTAAAGTCTTAGAATAACAACGAAGTCATCCTTAATGCTAGAAGGTAGCTTAATGCTACGGTCCGCCTAGACTCGGAGCTCTTCTATAAGAAGATACATAATTGGCGCGTCCAAGCTATAAAATTAATAGACAAGTAGCTTAGCTTAGTTACTACTCTCGAGTAGATGTGCTTTATAAGCGAAGGGGGTGATAAGAGCTTCTTCCGTAACTACCATAGGAACTTCACTAACTAGCTACTTAGGGACGCGTCTAGTAAGACTAGTGTTAGCCACGACAACGAGTAGGTCTAGATAAAGGAGTTGTGTGAGAATAAGTGGAACTAAGTAGTTAGTATAGGTCTATAGGCTCCTAGATTCTAGTCCTGATTCTAGTTCTAATTCTAGTTCTAATTCTAGTTCTAATTCTAGTTCTAATGCTTCGGGTATAGGTACTTCTAGTCCTTAGATCTTACTTGTTTCTTATGGTTACTTATCTTCCCTTAACTTACCTTCTAGCTACGCGGTGGATTCGTCTTTAGATTTATTAGGTTACTAGTACTAACGCTCACTTGTCTTATAAGTGGCGTTTACGTTATTCGACTATCTAGCCCGCTCGATTAATGCTAACATAGCTATCTATTCCCTCGCTAGTTTCGTAGTATACGTTAGTGCAGTGCGACGGATGCGAGTCGCGGTTATTAACGTCATTATTACGGTCTCTATTAGAAGGACCCTTTCGATCTTTATAAACTGTCGCTAGTAGGCCCTAGGACTGCCTAACATCTTATATGTTAAGCTAAATAGTAGGGTAAGCTACTATACTACTATAAGACTACCTTAGCTTATAGCGACTAATTAAGCTACCTATAATGCCCGGGCTTACGACTTTGGAACCTAAGGACAGGTTCGTAATAGGGGAGGATATATTAACGACTAATTAGTTGTGTTAACCTTAGGTTTAGTTATGTCGACCTTAGGTTTAGAGAAAGGGTTCCTTAGGTCTAACTTGCCCCTATTTCATTTAGGTTTAATTAGACATTTAGGTAAGCTAGCGGAACTAGTATAGCTATTAAGATATATACTACGTAGTTGAGTATTGTAAGCGTAGCATTAAGGCAACAATTCAATTTATACCTCTTAAGTAGAGGGTATAGGGGTTTAGGTCCGCCAATCCTCTTATTTTATCCGGCTACTACGCTACTCGTCACGTGACCTGATTTCACGGTCCCGGGACCGGTAAATACCTCTACTTACATAAGCGCCGCTCTACACCACCACGACTTAGACAGGCCTACATAGGGTAGTTAGTAGACATTACTATCGAATAGTCAAAGCGTAGGGGCTAAAGCGCATTGTTTCTTAAGTTTCTTAAACGCTTTAATCTGTTCCTTTCCCTATTTCTAAGTAACGTCTTTTCTCGTAAGCATCGTTATTAGTGCTGCTATTTTTACGTAGTCCTTAATGAATTTCCGGTTGTAGTTCGCTAGTCTAAGGCATAATTATACATCCTTAACTGTCTTTAGTTCTAGCTATTCTCTAATTAACTATGTCTTCGTAGGGTCGATCGTTATCCCTATAGTGCTAATAATGAAGCCTAAGAATTTAACTTCTTTCTTATGAAATTCGCATTTCTCGGGTGCTATCTTGAATCCTAACTGCGTAAGTCGTTTAAAGACGTCCTAGACTTGTTTTATATACTCCTGTAGGGATTCTTTCGTATAGACTAGTATGTCGTCTATGTAGGCGATAACGCATACGTCGAGTAGGTCTCTAAGTATTTCGTTAACAAGGTCCTAGCAAGATGCGGGTGCGTTAGTTAATCCCATTAGCATAACTAAGAATTCGTAGAGTCCGTATCTTATTCTAAAAGCGGTTTTCTATTTGTTATTGTCTCGTTCCAGGGCTAGTCTCAAAAGAGAGATAAGTCAAGTCACGTGGCGGTATTATTCTTTGGAGAGGCTGAAGCAAGCTGAGCGAAGATGAATGATAGGAATAAGAGTTGTATTCCAATCAGTGAGATAGTAACATGAGTTGAACGCATTAGAACCATAAGGGTTTCTAGCGTTCCTAAATACAAAGGAGATTCGTAGATCTCGGTGATCAGTCTGATCAGTCTGAGCATGAGCAGTCTGATCAGTCTGAGCATGAGCAGTCTGATCGCTCCAAGTCTGAGCGCTCAGGCAGGATGAGTCACGTGTTCGTCTTTGAGTCACGTGTTCGTCTTGTCATTATGATTCCAGGGTCCATGGGAATCATTCCGTAACACCATCCCCTTCTTAGCCTAGCTTCGTCCCGAAGCTTCTTAAGTCATGTTGTACTTCCTTTTCGTGTCTCGCAACGATGTCTTCTTCCTCCCACAAACGCCGTCAACGACTTGCTTCGGATACTGAAGTTTCCGGTATCGAAATGGCCCCATGTACGAATTGTCAGAAGTCTCGATCCTCGGGCGCAGTAGTGAGGTGTATCGTGGGCTCTCGGTCTGGGAAGTGTTCGGCCTGCATTCGAAAAGGCTGTAAGGATTGCGATGTGCGTCTTTCTCGTCCGGAGTGGGAACGCCTTCGCGATTCGCGCGATAAACTCAAGCTGGAGCTTGAGAGGATCGAAGAGGAGGAGGTGCGGCTGAAGATGCGCAAGATCCGTCTTCGGAAACAGCTACGGTTAGCTGAGCGTCGTACCGATGATGCCGTCGCTAAGGAGTTGGAGGAGCTCGAGGAAGAAGAGGCGCGCGAGGAGCTAGCGTCCCTTGAACAGGCGTCGGGGGTAGAGGTGCCTCCTTCGCTAGTTCCTTTCTCGGATATCCTAGAGATGCCCGTAAATGACTGGGCGGCGCTTTCTGGGGCGGAGCCTTGGGGCGAGTCCCTAGGGGTAGAGTCCCTTTAGGGTACTTATTTGTAAGTTGTGTCCCTGTTTCCATTGATCGGCTAGGTAGCTCAGTGGTAGAGCGCAAGTTGTCTACACTCTTGAGGTCGTGGGTTCGATTCCTACTTTAGCTGCTCCCGGCGGACTGGTCACCAATCGGTGACTAGTCCGCTGGCCGCTTTTTGGTCTTGTAGTATTCCTGGATCTTTTGCTGACAGTTTCGTAGGTTTTGTTTTGGTTCCCAGGTATTTTCTGATTCGTCGTATCCTTTCCATTTGACAAGGTATCGCTGACCTTTCTTATCTAGGATTCTTTCGACTTCAAATTCGTTTTCTGCTTCCGGTTTAAAATGGAAGCTCTCCTGGCAGGGTGTTTCGGCGTCTGCGGGTTCCAACTTGGAGATATGGAAGACTGGGTGGATTTTGGCGTCTGGTGGTAGTCGTAGTCGATAGTTGACTAGTCCTACGACTTTGTCGATTAAAAATGGTCCGACCTTGACGTGATCCAGTTTCTTGGTCTGTCTTCTTGTTCTCAAGTTTTTTGTAAGGAGATAGACCTTATCCCCCTCTTTTAGCAGAGGTGCCATTTTTCTCGTGTCCTGCCGTTGTTGAGACAGTTTTCGTTGTGCATCTTCGATCGCCTTGCGTGTTTCTTTGTGCACTTCCTTAAGAGTGTCCGTCGTCACGATTGCTCTTTCGGCTTGTGGGTGGGATCCAGGTGTTCCAAATAGGTTAGGATCTTTACCAAAGTTCGCATAAAATGGCGTCGTTGAAGTTGTCTCCGATTTGTGGTTGTTCAGTGCAATCTGCGCCATTGGCAGTAATGAAACCCAGTTGTCTTGTGCGTAGTTGATGTAGTGTCGTAGGTATTGTTCTAGCGTTTGATTCATCCTTTCGGTTTGTCCGTCTGTCTCCGGATGATATGCTGTCGACAGCTTGTGTTTGATTCCGATCGTTCCCATAAGCGTCTTCCAATAGTTCGATGTAAATAGCTTGTCTCTGTCCGTTATAAATGCTTGAGGGAATCCATGGTATCGGATAAGTCTGTCTAGTACGAGGTATCCGAGCTGCTCTGCATTGTACGTTTCCGATGCAGGAATGAAGTGTGCGTATTTCGTAAGTCTATCAACCATGACTAGTATCATGTCGTATGGTTGTTTCGTAACTTGATCTCTTGACGGTGGGAGTTTCGTGATAAAGTCCATTGTGACTTCGTCCCATGGTTTCGTTGGTGGTGTCCTGAACTGTAGGTGACCGTATTTTGCGTGTCTCGCAGCCTTGTTTCGTTGGCAGTGTACGCATTGTTTAATATAGCGTGACACCTTAAGTCTCATCTGTGGAAATGAGAAACTGCGCTGTATTAGGTCCATTGTTTTTGAAATTCCGGGGTGTCCGTAATTTGGTCCGTCGTGATGTTGTCGTATGCATTCTTCTTCTCGATCCTTAGGTACTTGGTATTTTCCTTGCGATATAGGGAATTGTTCGTCCCTGTCGCCTAATATCCGTACGATGTTGTTAAATTCTCTTGTGTTGGCACTAAGACTTCCGTCGGGGTTTGTCTTTAGTATTTTATGTTGCACTGGTTCTTTTCCTTCCATGTAGTCGCTTCTTCGGCTCAACGCGTCGGCGCGGCCATTCTCTCGTCCTGGAGTATATTTGATTTCGAACTTATACTGTCCTAGCAGCTCCGACCAGCGGGCTTGCCTTCGGGTAAGTTCTTTCGTCGTTGTGAAGTACGTAAGATTCTTGTGGTCAGAAAGAATCGTTAACTTCGGTGGGCCCTCGACATATACTCTCCAATGTTGCATGGCAGCAACAATGGCTAGAAGCTCTTTATCATGGATGTCGTAGTTCTGTTCCGCTGTGGTCATTTTCCGGGAGTAATAGGCTACTGGGTGTCTCTGCCCATCGTGTGTCTGCGTTAGACACGCGCCTATTGCCATATCAGACGCATCGGTCTCGATGTGGACTTCCTTGCTACCATCGAATAATCGAAGCGTAGGGGCTGAAGCGCATTGTTCCTTGAGTTTCTTGAATGCTTCAATCTGTTCTTTTCCCCATTTCCAAGTGACGTCCTTTCTTGTAAGCATTGTCATTGGTGCTGCTGTCTTTGAGTAGTCCTTAATGAATTTCCGGTTGTAGTTCGCTAGTCCAAGGAATGATTGTACGTCCTTGACTGTTTTCGGTTCTGGCCATTCTCTGATTGACTGTGTCTTTGCAGGGTCGATCGTTATCCCTGTAGTGCTGATAATGAAGCCTAAGAATTTGACTTCTTTCTTATGGAATTCGCATTTCTCGGGTGCCGTCTTGAATCCTGATTGCGTGAGTCGTTCGAAGACGTCCTGGACTTGTTTTATGTGTTCCTGTAGGGATCCTTTTGTGTAGACCAGTATGTCGTCCATGTAGGCGATAACGCATACGTCGAGTAGGTCTCTAAGTGTTTCGTTAACAAGGTCCTGGCAGGATGCGGGTGCATTGGTTAATCCCATTGGCATAACTAAGAATTCGTAGAGTCCGTATCTTGTTCTGAAAGCGGTTTTCCATTCTTCTCCTTCTGCCATCCGTATAGCGTAGAAGGCATCTCGTAGGTCAATCTTCGTGTACCAGTCCGATCCGGTTAATCTGTCTTGTGCTTCTTCGATGTTGGGTAGCGGGTATCGGTTCTTGATCGTGATCTCGTTTAACTTCCTGTAGTCTTGTACGAGTCGTAACTTCCCGTTTGCTTTTGGAACGAACATGCATGGAGTTCCTGCACTTGAGGTGGATCTTCTTATCCATCCTTTGGCTAGCTTCTCCTTCAGCCATTCTCGTAGGGTCTGTAGCTCTTTCTCAGACATTTGATATAGGGGTCCCCATGGAGGCTCTTTCCCTGGCTGAATGTTGATCTTGTGATCCCATGGGCGGTGCTTAGGTAAGGCGGTTTTGCCTCTTTCCTCTTCAAAGAGTCGCGACCACTTGCGATACTCCTTGGGAATACTCAACTCTGAGATGTTAGTATTCTTCGATGGTGCGTTACTTCCATCACTTCCAGTGACTTCGTGACCCGGCGGCCCCACGCCAGTGTCTGTCCCGGTCGAAGGTGGTTCTTCTGTCCTTCTATTCGGCGCAAGCTGTATCTCGTTTAGCTGTTTCCTTGCCTCATCTGCCAGTGAACGCTGCCACTGCGCAGGCTGAATGTCGACAACGCAATCGCATTCCCTAAATGTGAGTACTCCTCTTCTCCAGTCGATTACTGGATTGTGCTTTCTCAACCAAGGCATACCTAATACTATGTCATGACTGGCCATATCAGTGACATCCAAGGTAATATTCTCGTGGTGCTGTTGGATAGCCAGTGGCAATGGTATCGTCTCCCATTCCACGCTAGGTAACGATGATCCGTTTACCGCGATCAACTCGTAACCCCATTTCTTCTTCAGGGTAGCTAACCCGTTTCTTCTTGTGAAAGACTCGGAGATAAAATTCCCCGCTGCTCCTGAGTCGATCATGATACTGGTTTTGTGTCCGTTGACGATTGCTTGTGTCTGGAAAACTGTGTTTGATGTCGATGCGTGAGCCTGAGTGTTGCATAACTCCCTCCGGTCGCTCATTCCTGGGGAGCTGATCCTTTTCCCGAATGGTATGCGGTTCGCTGTGCTTCGTGCCTAGAGGCTTCGGCTAGAACCTGTAGCCCGTTGCCCTGTGTCCACACTTGTAATCTATTGCGTTCCTGGATCTTCTGCGTTTCTGAGTAGAGAGCCCGTACATGCTGTACTGCTGTTCGTAATTCATTCGATATGAATGTCCCTGACGGTGTAAGATATCCGGTTCCTGTTATTCGGCTTCCTATCGGTGGTCGTTCTGTAATGGCGGTTGCTAGGTTCTCGGTTGTTTCCATGAGTGGGTATCCCCAGGCCATGCCTCGTAGGGTGTTAAGTGTCTTGTCAAACTCAATGGAATGTAGCCTTCTTCGTCCGCCTATTTTAGGTAGGAATTCCTCGTGCCTTCTCTGTAGGTAGATAATCATGTCGTACAGTTTCTTAGGTGCATCTACCGTGAAGGTAAGTTGTTCGTTGTCGTCGTCAGTGTCGCTCTCTTCTCCTTCGGAGGAATCTTCTTCGCTTGATTCTTCCGGATCCTGTTCTTCCTCGATGGTATCTAGCCCGGTGGTTTCTTGACTTTCTTCCTGTGGTTCTGGTGACCATGATCCGTTCCATCCTGGGTCCTGATTTTCTTTATCGCTTCCATCTTCGTTGAAGTAGGATTCATCGATGTCCACTTCTCTGAGCGTGGCGTCTTGCCTATGCGTCGCTCCCAGGGTTCCTCGTGGTTGCTGAGGCCAATACCCTGCGCCTGACTTCGCGGCGTAGTGGATTTGACACGAGTCTTGGTAACAGAATCGCCAATGAAGGCTTCCATGACCATTTCGAGACTCGGATTCGGTCTCGTAGTCGACTCTTCGTGTCATCATGTTGAACTGTCGTGGTTGGTTCTTCGCATCAAATGGAATGACCACCATTTGCTGCCCATGGTATCCTCCTCGTCCTTCTGAGGGGTCCAGGAGAGGCGTCGTGTTTCTGTTGCTAGCTCTCTCCCCCACTCTCCGAGTATAGTCGGTATCTCCCCGAGATCCAACGCTGCTCTCAGATTTACTAGTTCGGGGTTGCATCATATTGAACTGCTCGCGGCGCACCATATTTTTACCGCGGCAATCCCGCGCCATGTGACCTTCCTTGCCACAGGCATAGCATGTGAGTTTTCCTTTTCCTTTAAAGGGCTTTCCGTGGCCCCTACTCTTAACGATCTTCCGTCCTCGTTGGGTAACGTCCAGTTCCATTGGCTGTGGTCCATAGTAGGGTTGGTTTTGTCGTGAGAATTCTCCCCTCGCAACGTATCCTCCTAAGGGTCTGCGGTCCGGAGCATATCCTGCTATTCCTCCTACTTTGGAGTCGTATTTCTTTTCCTGGTGTCGTTCCCAGAGCTGATCATCGATATTGATCGACGCCTTCATTAGCTCTTCGAGGTTGGTGATCCGTCCCCCGTGTCTTATCAACTCGTCCTTGACGGAGTCCTTAAGTCCACGTCGGAACATAGTCATCAACGCCGTCTGGTCCCATCTGGTGATTTGTCCGTACTCTTCGAATTTGGCGGCATACTCTGAAGCAGACGTCTTCTGTTTCAGGTGTTGAATGATTCGTATGGCCTGTTGGACTTCGTTCGAGGTTCCAAAGATTGATTTCATCTTTTCTTTGAAAAGGGTGTAGCTCCTGAACATTCCAGTGGGGTCTAATCGTCCCATACCTTCAAGGTATTCCTTAAGGTAAGGTTTGATCCAGTTCTGCGCACTTCCGCGAAGGTACGTGATGGCGAAGATAGTCCTCTTATTAGCATCGACTGGGTTGAACATGAGATACATATCCATCTGATTGATCCAGTCGTCGAACTTGGCTCTGTCTCCATGGAAGAGGTCTGGCTTGGCGGCCTTAACGTCGTTCTTCCTTGGAGTAGACTCGTCATCGTCATCAGACTCATCGTCCTTCGTGGTGGTAGTCTGTTGTGGTGGCGCACGGCGGATGCTTCCTGCTTCGCTGGGGGCGGGTGTTCCCCTACCAGCTGCTTGAGTAGCGCTCATCCTGAGGGCGTTCAAAGTGTTATTGTCTCGTTCCAGGGCTAGTCTCAAAAGAGAGATAAGTCAAGTCACGTGGCGGTATTATTCTTTGGAGAGGCTGAAGCAAGCTGAGCGAAGATGAATGATAGGAATAAGAGTTGTATTCCAATCAGTGAGATAGTAACATGAGTTGAACGCATTAGAACCATAAGGGTTTCTAGCGTTCCTAAATACAAAGGAGATTCGTAGATCTCGGTGATCAGTCTGATCAGTCTGAGCATGAGCAGTCTGATCAGTCTGAGCATGAGCAGTCTGATCGCTCCAAGTCTGAGCGCTCAGGCAGGATGAGTCACGTGTTCGTCTTTGAGTCACGTGTTCGTCTTGTCATTATGATTCCAGGGTCCATGGGAATCATTCCGTAACACTATTCTTCTCCTTCTACTATTCGTATAGCATAGAAGGCATCTCGTAGGTTAATCTTTGTGTACTAGTCCGATCCGGTTAATCTATCTTATGCTTCTTCGATGTTAGGTAGCGGGTATCGGTTCTTAATCGTAATCTCGTTTAACTTCCTATAGTCTTATACGAGTCGTAACTTCCCGTTTGCTTTTAGAACGAACATATATAGAGTTCCTATACTCGAGGTAGATCTTCTTATCTATCCTTTAGCTAGCTTCTCCTTTAGCTATTCTCGTAGGGTCTATAGCTCTTTCTTAGACATTTGATATAGGGGTCCCTATAGAGGCTCTTTCCCTGGCTAAATGTTAATCTTATAATCCTATAGGCGGTACTTAGGTAAGGCGGTTTTGCCTCTCTCCTCTTTAAAGAGTCGCGACCACTTACGATACTCCTTAGGAATACTTAACTCTAAGATGTTAGTATTCTTCGATAGTGCGTTACTTCTATTACTTCTAGTAACTTCGTAACCCGGCGGCCCTACGCTAGTGTCTATCCCGGTCGAAGGTGGTTCTTCTATCCTTCTATTTGGCGTAAGCTGTATCTCGTTTAGCTGTTTCCTTGCCTTATCTACTAGTAAACGCTACTACTACGTAGGCTAAATGTCGATAACGCAATCGCATTCCCTAAATGTAAGTACTCCTCTTCTCTAGTCGATTACTAGATTGTGCTTTCTTAACTAAGGCATACCTAATACTATGTCATAACTAGCTATATTAGTAACATCTAAGGTAATATTCTCGTAGTGCTATTAGATAGCTAGTGGCAATAGTATCGTCTCCTATTCTACGCTAGGTAACGATAATCCGTTTACTGCGATTAACTCGTAACCCTATTTCTTCTTTAGGGTAGCGAACCCGTTTCTTCTTACGAAAGACTCGGAGATGAAATTCCCCGCTACTCCTAAGTCGATTATAACACTAGTCTTATGTCCGTTAACGATTGCTTATGTCTAGAAAACTATGTTTAATGTCGATACGTAAGCCTAAGTATTGTATAACTCCCTTTAGTCGCTTATTCCTAGGGAGCTAATCCTTTTCCCGAATAGTAGGTAGTTCGCCATGCTTCGTGCCTAGAGGCTTCGGCTAGAACCTGTAGCCCGTTACCCTATGTCTACACTTGTAGTCTATTGCGTTCCTAGATCTTCTACGATTCTAAGTAGAGAGCCCGTACATGCTATACTGCTGTTCGTAGTTCGTTTAAGACGAAAGTTCCTACCGGTGTTAGGTATCCGGTATCCGTTATTCGGCTTCCTATAGGTAGTCGTTCGATAACCGCTTTAGCTAAGTTCTTAGTATTGTTTATGGTTAGGTAGCCCTATACTATGCCCCTTATTATGTCGAGTGTCTTATCGAATTCGTTAGGGTTTAGGTATCGTTTCCCTAAGAACTTTAGTAGGAATTCTTCGTGCCTTCGTTAGAGGTAGATAATTAACTTATAGAGTTTCCTTAGCGCGTCTACCGTAAATGTGTATACTTCGTTTTCGTCGTCGGTGTCGCTCTCTTCTTCTTCGGATAAGTCCTCGCTTAACTCCTCCGGTACGTAATCTTCTTCGATAGTATCTAGCTCGTTCGTTTATTGTTCTAGTGCTAGTAACTAGCGTCCGTCCCATTCTAGATCCTAGTTTTCTTTATTGTCGTTATCGAAGTAAGATTCGTCTATGTCCACTTCTTAGAGCTTGTTTTGTCCGTACTAAGCTCCTAGGGTTCCTACCGGTTATCGTAGCTAGTACCCTACGCCTAACTTAGCGTCGTAGTAGGTTTAACACGAGTCCTAGTAACAGAATCGCTAGTAAAGGCTTCCGTAACCGTGTCGAGATTCCTTCTTAACTTTATAGTTAACTCCTCGTACTATTATGCTAAACAATCTAATAGTCTTTAATTGTTAGTTATTCGGTAGTAGTGTATATTGTTAAACATAGTATCCTCCTCGTCCTTATAAGGGGTCTAGGAGAGGCGTCGTAACCCGGTTACTATCCTTCTCCTCTACTCTCTAGGTATAGTTAAATTGTCGGGGTCTAACACTGCTCCTAGATTTGCCTACCTTTAGTTGCATTATATTGAACTACTCGCGGCGCACTATATTTTTACCGCGGCAATCCCGCGCTATGTAGCCTTCCTTACTATAGGCATAGTATGTAAGTTTTCCTTTTCCTTTAAAGGGCTTTCCGTAGCCCCTACTCTTATCGATCCTCCGTCCTCGTTAGGTAACGTCCAGTTCTATTAGCTATAGTCTATAGTAGGGCTAGCTTTATCGTAAGGATTCTCCCTTCGTAACGTACCCTCCTAAGGGTCTACGATCCGGAGCGTATCCTACTATACCTCCTACCTTAGAGTCGTATTTCTTTTCCTAGTATCGTTCCTAGAGCTAGTTATCGATGTTAATCGACGCCTTTATTAGCTCTTCGAGGTTAGTGATCCGTCCCCCGTGCCTTATTAACTCGTCCTTAACGGAGTCCTTAAGTCTACGTCGGAACATAGTTATTAACGCCGTCTAGTCCTATCCGGTGATTTGTCCGTATTCTTCGAATTTGGCGGCATACTCTAAAGTAGACGTCTTCTACTTTAGGTGTTAAATAATTCGTATAGCCTATTAGACTTCGTTCGAGGTTCTAAAGATTGATTTTATCTTTTCTTTAAAGAGAGTATAGCTCCTAAACATTCCGGTGGGGTCTAATCGTCCTATACTTTCGAGGTATTCCTTAAGGTAAGGTTTAATCTAGTTCTACGCACTTCCGCGAAGGTACGTAATAGCGAAGATAGTTCTTTTACTAGCATCGACTAGGTTAAATATAAGATACATATCTATCTAATTAACCTAGTCGTCGAACTTAGCTCTATCTCTATAGAAGAGGTCTAGCTTAGTAGCCTTAACGTCGTTCTTCCTTAGAGTAGGCTCGTCATCGTTATTAGACTTATCGTCCTTCGTAGTGGTCTATTGTAGTAGCGTACGGCGGATGCTTCCTACTTCGCTAGGGGCGGGTGTTCCCCTACTAGCTACTTAAGTAGCGCTTATCCTAAGGGCGTTTAAAGTGTTATTGTCTCGTTCTAGGGCTAGTCTCAAAAGAGAGATAAGTTAAGTTACGTGGCGGTATTCTTTAGAGAGACTGAAGCAAGCTAAGCGAAGATGAATAATAGGAATAAGAGTTGTATTCCAATTAGTAAGATAGTAACATAAGTTGAACGCATTAGAACCATAAGGGTTTCTTAGCGTTCCTAAATACAAAGGAGATTTATATATCTCGGTAATTAGTCTAATTAGTCTAAGTATAAGCAGTCTAATTAGTCTAAGCATAAGCAGTCTAATCGCTCTAAGTCTAAGCGCTTAGGCAGGATGAGTTACGTGTTCGTCTTATCGTTATAATTCTAGGGTCCCTAGGAATCATTCCGTAACACCGTCGTACTTATAATAAAGCCTAGGAATTTAACTTCTATCTTATAGAATTTGCATTTCTCTAGAGCCGCCTTAAAGCCTACTCTAGTGAGCCGTTTAAAGACGTCCTAGACTTGTTTTATGTATTCCTAGAGGGATCCTTTTATATAGACTAGTATGTCGTCTATATAAGTAATAACGCATACGTCGAGTAGGTCTCTAAGTGTTTCGTTAACAAGGTCCTAGTAGGATGCGGGTACGTTAGTTAGTCCTATTAGTATAACTATAAACTCGAAAAGTCCGTATCGTGTCCTAAAAGCGGTTTTCTATTCTTCTCCTTCTACTATCCGTATAGCATAGAAGGCGTCTCGTAGGTTAATCTTTATATACTAGTTAGATCCGGTTAATCTATCTTATGCTTCTTCGATGTTTAGTAGCGGATATCGGTTCTTAATCGTAATCTCGTTTAGCTTTCGGTAGTCTTGTACGAGTCGTAGTTTCCCGTTTAGTTTTAGAACGAATATATATAGAGCGCCTACACTTAAGGTAGACCGCTATATCTATCCTTTCGCTAGCTTCTCCTTTAGCTATTCTCGTAAGGTTTAGAGCTCTTTTTTGGACATTTAGTATAGGGGTCCCTATAGAGGCTCTTTTCCTAGCTAAATGTTTATCTTATAATCCTATAGTACGTGTTTAGGTAAGGCTTCCTTACCGCTTTCCTCTTTAAAGAGTCGCGACTACTTGCGATACTCCTTAGGAATACTTAACTCTAAAATGTTAATATCCTTCGATAGTACGTTACTTCTATTACTTCTAGTAACTTCGTAACCCGGCGGCCCTACGCTAGTGTCTATCCCGGTCGAAGGTAGTTCTTCTATCCTTCTAGTTAGTGTAAGCTATATCCTATTTAGCTATCTTACCTTATCTACTAGCGAACGCTACCACTACGTAGGCTTAATAGCGATAACGTAATCGTATTACTTAAATCTAAGTACTCCTCTTCTCTAGTTGATTACTAGGTTATGCTTTCTTAACTAAGGCATCCTAAGTACGATGTTATAACTAGCTATATTAGTAACATCTAAGGTAATTTCCTTGTAGTGCTATTAGATTACAAGTAGTAGCGGTATCGTCTCGCGCTCTACACTAGGTAAGGATAATCCGTCTACCGCGATCAATTTATAACCCTCTTTCTTTCTACGGGTAGCTAGCCCGTGTTGTTTAATAAATAATTCGGAGGTAAAGTTCCCGCTCGCTCCGGAATCTATTATAGCATTTATCTAATGCCTATTAACGATAATATTCGTTCAAAACACTATTATCGTTAGTAATGCTTAAGCCTTTTCTATATCGCATAACTCCCTTCGGTCGCTTATTCCTAGGGAGTTAATACTTTTCCCTATTTATATATAGAACGTCGTACTTCGTGTCTCGAGGCCTCCTCTTAAACCTAGCGCGAGCCTTTCTATATCCGTACCTATATTCGGTAACGTTCCTAGATCTTCTACGTTTCTAAGTAGAGTGCGCGTACGTACTACACTATGTTTCGTAATTCGTTTAATACGAATATTCCTAACGGTATAAGGTATCCGGTACCTATTATTCGGCTTCCTATCGGTAGTCGTTCTATAATAGCGGTTACTAGATTCTCGGTCGTTTCTATAAGTAGGTATCCCTAGGCTATGCCTCTTAGGGTATCGAGTATCTTATCGAACTTAATAGAGTGTAGCATTCTTCGTCCGCCTATCTTAGGTAGGAATTCTTCGTACCTTCTTTATAGGTGTACGATTATGTTATATAATTCCTTAGGTATATTAATCGTGAAGGTTAGTTACTTGTTGTTGTCGTTAGTATCGCTCTCTTCTCCTTTAGAGGAATCTTCTTCGCTTAATTCTTCCGGATCCTAATCTTCCTTAATAGTATCTAGCCTAGTGGTTTCTTAACTTTCTTCCTATGGTTCCGGTAACTACGATCCATTCTATCCTAGGTCTTAGTTTTCTTTATCGCTTCTATTATCGTTAAAGTAGGATTTGTTAATGTCTACTTCTCGGAGCGTAGCGTTTTACCTATGCGTTACTCCTAGGGTTCCTCTTAATTACTAAGGCTAATACCCTACGCCTAATTTCGCGGCGTAGTAAACCTAACACGAGTCTTAGTAATAGAATCGCTAATAAAGGCTTCTATAACTATTTCGAGATTCGGATTCGATCTCGTAGTCGACTCTTCGTACTATTATATTAAACTGTCGTAGTTAGTTCTTCGCATTAAATAGAATGACTACTATTTACTACCTATAGTATCCTCCTCGTCCTTCTAAGGGGTCTCGGAGAGGCGTCGTACTTCTATTACTAGCTCTCTCCCCTACTCTCCGAGTATAGTCGGTATCTCCTCGAGATCTAACGCTACTCTTAGATTTACTAGTTCGGGGTTATATTATGTTAAACTATTTACGGCGTACTATATTCTTACCGCGGTAGTCCCTTACTAGGTAGCTAGGTTTACTATATCCGTAGTAAGTTCGTGTTTCTTTTGAACTCCGGGATGCTCTATTCCCGTTACTGTTCCTAATCTTACGACTTTTCTCGGTAACGTCGAGTTCTATTAGCTATAGTCCGTAGTACGGTTTATCCCTAGGCTTATTATTATAGTTATCGTAGAAGCCTCTATTACGGTTATCGTAACCTAGTGTATATCTAGCCTTTCCGGATACCTTAGAGTCGTATCGTCGTTCTATAGCTCTCTCGTAGAGCTTATCGTTAAGATTAATCGTAACTCTAACGAGGTCGCCTAAGCTATCGATCTTCTAACCGTCCCTTATTAACTCGTCCTTAATATACTCCTTTAGTCCTCTTCGGTATATAACTTAAAGTACTTCGTTATCCTAATCGGTAAGTTACGCGTATTCCTAGAATTTAGTAGCATATTCGGTAGTAGATGTCTTCTAGGTTAAATGCTAAATAACACGAACGGTAGTAGCAATCTTATTAGAGACACTAAAGACGCTCTTTATAGTATACTTAAGATAGTTATATAACCTAAAGATTCCGTTAGTATTATCTTCTCCGTTACTATCCAGGTATTTCCTAAGGAATAGTTTAACCTAATGCTATACTTATCCTCTTAAAAAGGTAGTAGTAAAAATAGGCTTAAGGTTCTTAGGCATAGAGTTAAATAAAAAGTACATATCTATCTAAGAGACCTAAGTGTCGAACTTGTCTCGGTCGCTATAGTAGTATTCTAGCTTACTAACCTTAAGGGTGTCGTTGCCTATATAAGTAGCTAAGGCATTAATAGTATCGTTCGCGGTCTAAGGTCGTCGGGCTCTACTTACTTTACTAGGGGCGGGTGTTCCCCGTTTACTCTATCGGTCTCCTATCGTAGAGGGCGTTTAAAGTTATTAGGTTTAGTATAACCTAATGATATTATAAGTTAAGAAGATAAGCTTAATCGGGTTTATTCTCGGGCCGATAGGAAGTTAAGGGAAAGTAATAAAGTAGTAGCTATCTTATCTTATAAAGACTAAGTAGTAGTAAGGTAGAGGTTATGTTATAGTGTATTGTAAATAGTAATATTAAATAGTAAGTTAAACGCGCCTATCTATAAGGGTAAGATACGTTCCTAAATATAAAGGAGATTTCCTCTAGGAGCCTCTACTCCGTAGTATCTACTCTTAGAGCAATAGACCCGTCGCTCTATAGTGTCTATCGAGGGAGCGATAGATCTTAGCCTTAGATCTATTTACGCTTAGCGTAGACCCTAGATATTATTACGTGTAATCCCGTACCTTAAGGGGAACACTTCTAAGTACCTTAGGCACTAAGGCCCGCTTTTACTAGAAGAGTCTCTCTTCCTCGTAATTGGCCTTTATTGTCCCGAGGGATGTTAAACCGTAACACCTAGAAACGTAACTAAGGTCGCCGCGGATACCTAAGAATTGCTTAATAAGTCTAAGCATAGGCTTAAAAGCTTTATTTTTCTCTCTAAGGTTAAATTTAGGGAGGCGAGGTCTTTGTCCTTTAGCAAGGGCCTAAAGTAACCTATAGACGTAGTTTCGGAGTTAGCGCTTCTACTTAGAGTCCTTATACGCCTTATTCTAAGCCTTTTACTTCTCCTCTAATACCTCTTTTATAGGGGTCTTCTTTACCCCGTACTTCTTTCTTAGGCTACTAGTCGGCTTAGTATCGGATTCGTAGTCTATTTCCTAGCTCGCCTTAAGGAGTTATTAGAACTCTTTAATAGATATTATAGACTTGTTTCTAGGGTTTAAGGGTACCTCTTCTAGTATAGTTAGTAGAGGTAGCGCGTTCTTAGGCTCGGCTAGACCTAAATCGAGTAGTGTAGGTATCTTAACTTCTAAAATAGGCTCTATTTTAAGAGTTCTAATGCTTTTGTTCTAGTGTTCTAGGATATAGTCGTACCCTAGTATAGTAGTTAAAGGGTAACTAACTAAGCTAAGGGGGCTACCTAGTAAGGAGATTAACGGCGGTACGAAGTAGATTATAAAAGAGAGTGTTACTAGAAGAATTAAGAAATTGGATATAGGCTATATTTACGCTAAGTATATAAGGTTATTACGTTATAAGTGCGTGTAGCCGTTAGGTAAGCTTTACTACGAGTTATAGACCTTATCTTATTCTTAGAAGTCCTTTAGTCCTCTCTAATTATAAAGGTAGGGTGTCCTTAGCCCCTAACTAAATAAACTACGAGTGTTTATTTTAGAAGTAAAGTAAAGATAGCACCCCCTAGCTGTTAAAGCGAGGGTATACCTATTTACTAATCTCCTACATTAAGGTAATTAATAAACCGCTAGTACTATTAAGGAGTTAGGACCTTAGTTAGACCGTCCGCGGCTATCTCCTATGTCCTTATCTAGCTAATTTTAAGGCGTCCTACTTAGTACTATTCCCTAAGCTAGTATTGTTAGACGTCTATATACCTTATCTTAGTATTAATTCTACTATTTAGGGCCTTAAAAATCCTTATAGTCTACTAGTTGTTATAGTATAGTAGTATCCGATTCTCTAATTTAAGGGTAAGTAAACTAAAAAGCCTCTCCTACTATAGGACCTCTAAGGCGGCGTAACTAAGGGCATATAGCTCTAATTCGGTGCTTAATTTCGTAACTATTCCCTACTTAACCGCTCTCTAGTCGATAATCCCCTTAAAAAGGAAAAAGATAAAGGCCTTACCTAATCTACGAGTTTTATTATCGTTAGTAAATAAGGCATCTAAGGCCCTATAGAATTCTAGTAGCGTTAAGTCCGAAGGTTTAGGTAGGCCGTAGTACTTAATCGAATAATCCGTAGTATAGAGAAGGTATTAAATTAAGTGTTTTACTGCCCTAAGAGCCTCCTTTATAGGATTAGTTAGGTGCTAAGAAAGAAGAGAGACTAAATGATTGATTATTCCATTAACGTGCTATTTGAGTCAAAGACTATGCAACACGGGTCTCGAGAACGAGACCAAAATTTGAGAGAAGGAGAAAAGCCCCGTCGTACCCCGGACGTAAAAACTCCTTAAAAGATGCGAGCAACGCTCGCTATTCGAACCGTAAATCGAATATATTGCGGCGTAGTACGCGCGTACCCGGTAGTCGTGTCTTGTCGAGAATTGCGGTTTGTCGCCTTGCCCCGGGCGAGACAAGTTTTGCGCCCGTGTCTCGTTCTTGTTTTAAAAAGCCAAGCCGGCCGTACCCGTACGCACCGAGCAAAATCCCAAGAAACACCCGTTGCCTCTGTTTCAATCCAGTCGCGTTCTCCGGTCTCGAGTGTAGCTCCTCGGTCGCAGTGGCCTCGCTGTCGTCCCCCCCTCGGCCTCTCTTGGTTCCAGCCGTGCAGTATACGTGGTTTGCGCCCCTAAACGCCTCTCTTGGTTCCAGCCGGCAGTTTACGTGGTTTGCCGGGACGACAGGTAGACAGCGCCTTCGTTGTTCGAGCGACGTGTACGCTATGTACGTCGCTTTCCCTTCTCGCAGTTCCGGAGTTCTTGTTTGTAGATTTTGAGCGTATCTCGTTCGTTCGGTTCGTCCGACCTGTCTTTTCTTGTTTCGAGTCGAGTAGGCTTGTATTTTTCGAGAGAGAGAGTCTTAGTTTCTCTTCGTCGTAACGAAGATACTTACGTCGTCCGCCGCGTGAAGGCGCTCTCTATAGGACGACAAGAGAGACTAAAAAGGATATACTAGGGCGCGTTTCTACTACTACGAAGTTTACCGATCCTAATTGGGTCCTATAAACGTTAATTTCTTCCGTAGTAGCCTAAAGTTTATTTCTAAGGCCGATATAACCTACTAGTAGAGGGGTTTTAATTCTCTTCTCCGGCCTTAAGATACCGTAGCGATGCCTAATCTTCTTAATGTAGGCCTTCTAATTTAGCTTAAGGATCCGCTATTAACGATTACAAGTAATATAAATTCCGTAGAACTATTTAATAGGTCCTATTACCTTTATCTTATATTTGTTAGTTAATCCTTAAACAAGCTCCTTAGCTCTTAATCTGGATTTTAAGGGCTAAGTAAAGTAGATATTATCTATATAGAAGAAAACTAGGACTAAAAATTCCCTATTAATAAAGAGATAGTCCGTAACTTTAGATAGGCCGAGGTCGTTAAGGGTGTCTTTAAGCTCTAAATACTATAGTAGAGGGGATTTCTTAAATCCGTAAAGGGCTTTATAGCACCTTAGGAGTTTTCCTTCCTTCTTAAATTCTTTAGGGGTATATATATATACTAGCGATAGTATAGGGGCATTAAGAAACGCGTTTACGGCGTCTATCTATAGTGTCTTAAGGTTAAAATAGGCTACTAGGGCTATTATATACCTAAAGAGTCTTATATAAAGGGTTGCTACGTAGGTTTCCCCTATAGCGTCCTTTTAATCGCCTCGAGCGTATACTCGAGCCTTATATTTTAGGAGTTCTACGTTTTAGTTAAGCTTGTATTTCTATGCCTAGGTTATCGACGTTATTAGGTACCCTACTACTTCGACCTTATTATACTAAGATAGGGTATTTGTCGTAAATTGCTTCTTAAATTCTTCGACACTTGCTACCCTAAATGCTTCCCTATAAGGGTATATACTAAGATCCTTCTATCGCTTTAGTTTAGGGGGTAGTTTATTCCCTATTCTAGTTGCTTTAGATGATATAGTTAAGGTATTACTCTCTTAAGGTCCCTTCGAGAGCGTAGCTAAGACTTTAATCCTCTTAATAGTAAGAATTAAGTGTACTAGTTCTTTATTGTACCTCGGTTTCTTATTCTAATAGATTGTGTCGTAGATATCCTTAGAGTCTAGAGTTTTAGGTCTAGGTCTAATTGATCCTCTTAACTTATATATATCCCCTAGAGGAACGAATAGTCTAAGTAGCTAGAGTTAGGTTTCTAGACCTATTTACGGATCTAGCTACAAAGTCTAAGGGTGTATCTATTAATAATTAAATTCCGATTCCCTTATTTTAATCGGATTATTATATAGGATTTCCTTATCTACTTCTTCTTAAGGTATACTATCCCCTACTCCCTAAGCTTAAGGGTTAGTCGAAAGGTGAATTGTTAATAGTAATTCCTTAAACTGTCCTTTATAGGCTAGCCTTAGAGGTTCTACGACATATAGAAGTCTCTCGTTATCTTAAATAGCTAGTCCGAGGTTAACGTCGTATAGGCCCTCGTACCTTAGCTTCTTATTAAAGGTAACATCCCTAGATCTTATAACCTGTCTATAGGATAGTATCTAGATTCGGTAGATGTTATAACCCTTAAATCTAACTAAGTAACCGATATAGCATCGAGAATCTATTTTATAGGCGCGTAGGCGTTCTTTCTTATTAGTCTTATAAGCGTATACCCTAGAACCTATTTTGTAGATATAAGTAAGGCTTAGCTTAGTCGTCCTATAGAGAGCGCCTTCACGCGGCGGACGACGTAAGTATCTTCGTTACGACGAAGAGAAACTAAGACTCTCTCTCTCGAAAAATACAAGCCTACTCGACTCGAAACAAGAAAAGACAGGTCGGACGAACCGAACGAACGAGATACGCTCAAAATCTACAAACAAGAACTCCGGAACTGCGAGAAGGGAAAGCGACGTACATAGCGTACACGTCGCTCGAACAACGAAGGCGCTGTCTACCTGTCGTCCCGGCAAACCACGTAAACTGCCGGCTGGAACCAAGAGAGGCGTTTAGGGGCGCAAACCACGTATACTGCACGGCTGGAACCAAGAGAGGCCGAGGGGGGGACGACAGCGAGGCCACTGCGACCGAGGAGCTACACTCGAGACCGGAGAACGCGACTGGATTGAAACAGAGGCAACGGGTGTTTCTTGGGATTTTGCTCGGTGCGTACGGGTACGGCCGGCTTGGCTTTTTAAAACAAGAACGAGACACGGGCGCAAAACTTGTCTCGCCCGGGGCAAGGCGACAAACCGCAATTCTCGACAAGACACGACTACCGGGTACGCGCGTACTACGCCGCAATATATTCGATTTACGGTTCGAATAGCGAGCGTTGCTCGCATCTTTTAAGGAGTTTTTACGTCCGGGGTACGACGGGGCTTTTCTCCTTCTCTCAAATTTTGGTCTCGTTCTCGAGACCCGTGTTGCATAGTCTTTGACTCAAATAGCACGTTAATGGAATAATCAATCAATCAAGGCTTAGCTTAATGCCCGTAGTAGCCTTAAATAGGGTCCTCTAGCCTAACTTCTTAGATAGTGTTCTATTTATAAGGTATATAGCTATTAAGACGATCTTAGGCTATAAGTTTAAAGGTAGACCTACTGACAATGTTAATGCCCTAGTAGTAGTAATTAAGTGCTTTCTAGTTATTTCTACTAGGTCCTAAGTAGGCATATAGGGGGCACTTAGCTTCTAAGTAACCCTATCTTTAAGTAGCTAAGACTTAAATACTACCCCGTAGGCCTTGTCGTTATCTAAATATAGAACAGTAAGTAACCTTCTAAAGGATCAAATAAACCTTATAAGTTCTAGATATGCCTCTATTACGTTCTCTTAAGTCCTTCGAGGAAAATTCTAGTTAAATTAAAGTCCTATATCCTCGTCGCTAGTATAGAAGGTATATCGGTCCCTATTATACCCTACATCAAATTCTATAAGGTTAATTGCGATGTCCTTACAAGGGGCGGGCCCCTGTTTCTTAGTATAGGCTACGCCTATACGTATTACGGAATAATTCCTATAGACCCTAGAATTATAATAACGAGACGAGTACGTAACTTATCCTACCTAAGCGCTTAGACTTAGGGCGATTAAACTACTTATACTTAGACTAATTAGACTGCTTATGCTTAGAATAATTAGACTAATTACCGAGATCTACGAATCTCCTTTATATTTAGGAACGCTAAGAATCCCTTATAGTTTCGATACGTTTAACTTATGTTACTATCTTACTAATTGGAATACAACTCTTACTCTAATTATTTATCTTCGCTTAGCTTACTTTAGCCTCTCTAAAGAATACCGCTACGTAACTTAAATTATCTCTCTTTTAAGACTAGCCCTAGAACGAGATATAACACTTTAAACGCCCTTAGGATAAGTGCTACTTAAGTAGCTAGTAGGGGGATACCCGCCCCTAGCGAAGTAGGAAGCATCCGCCGTACGCTACTACGATAGACTACTACGAAGAACAATAAGTCTAATAACGATAACGAGCCTACTCTAAGGAAGAACGACGTTAAGACTACTAAGCTAGACCTATTCTATAGAGATAGGGCTAAGTTTAACGACTAGGTTAATTAGATAGATATATATCTTATATTTAACGTAGTTAATACTAATAAAAGAACTATCTTTGCTATTACGTTCCTTCGTAGAAGCGCGTAGAACTAGATTAAACCTTACCTTAAGGAATACCTTAAAGGTATAGGATAATAAGACCCTACCGGAATGTTTAGGAGCTATACCCTTTTTAAAGATAAGATAAAGTTAATCTTTAGAACCTCGAACGAAGTCTAATAGGCTATACGAATTATTTAACACCTAAAGTAGAAGACGTATACTTTAGAGTATACCGCTAAATTCGAAGAATACGGATAGATTACCGGATAGGACTAGACGGCGTTAATAACTATATTCCGACGTAGGCTTAAGGACTCCGTTAAGGACGAGTTAATAAGATACGGAGAAACGATTACTAACCTCGAAGAGCTAATAAAGGCATCGATTAACATTAATAACTAGCTCTAGAAATGGTACTAGGAAAAGAAATACGTGTGACGGCCTAAGCAGGTGCCCTTACAATACGACTCTAAAATAGGAGGTATAGTAGGATACACTCCGGATCGTAAACCCTTAGGGGGATATATTACGAAGGGGGGATTCTTACGATAAAGCTAGCCTTATTATAGACTATAGCTAATAGAACTAGACGTTACCTAACGTGGACGGAGGATCGATAAGAGTAAGGGCTACGGAAAGCCCTTTAAAGGAAAAGGAAAACTTATATACTATACCTATAGTAGAGAACGCTATATAGCGCGGGATTGCTAGGGTAAAAATATAGTGCGCCGCGAGTAGTTTAATATAATGTAACTAAAGGTAGGCAAATCTAGGAGCAGTATTAGACCCTAACAATTTAACTATACCTAGAGAGTAGAGGAGAAGGATAGTAACCGGGTTACGACGCCTCTCCTAGACCCCTTATAAGGACGAGGAGGATACTATATTTAACAATATATACTACTACCGAATAACTAACAATTAAAGACTATTAGATTATTTAGTATAATAGTACGAGGAGTTAACTATAAAGTTAAGAAGGAATCTCGATACGGTTACGGAAGCCTTTACTAGCGATTCTATTACTAGGCCTCGTATTAAACTTACTACGACGCTAAGTTAGGCGTAGGGTACTAGCTACGATAGCTAGTAGGAACCCTAGGAGCTTAGTACGGACGAAATAAGCTTTAAGAAGTAGATATAGACGAATCTTACTTCGATAACGATAATAAAGAAAACTAAGATCTAGAATAGAACGGACGTTAGTTACTAGTACTAGAACAATATATAAACAAACTAGATACTATAGAAGAAGATTACGTACCGGAGGAGTTAAGTAAGGACTTATCCGAAGAAGAAGAGAGCGATACCGACGACGAAAACGAAGTGTACACATTTACGGTAGACGCGCTAAGAAAACTCTATAAGTTAATTATCTACCTCTAATAAAGGTACGAAGAATTCCTACTAAAGTTCTTAGGAAAATAATACCTAAACCCTAATAAGTTTAATAACACACTTGATATAATAAGAGGTATAGTATAGGGTTACCTAACTATAAACAATACTAAGAACTTAGCTAAAGCGGTTATCGAACGACTACCTATAGGAAGCCGAATAACGGATATCGAATACCTAATACCGGTAGAAACTTTCGTCTTAAACGAACTACAAATAGTAGTATAGTATGTACGGGCTCTCTACTTAGAATTGTAGAAGATCTAGGAATGTAATAGACTATAAGTATAGACATAGGGTAACGGGCTATAGGTTCTAGCCGAAGCCTCTAGGTACAAAGTATAGCGAACTATATACTTTTCGGGAAAAGGATTAGCTCCTTAGGAATAAGCGACTAAAGGGAGTTATATAATACTTAGGCTTACGTATCGATATTAAACATAATTTTCTAGACATAAGTAATCGTTAACGGACATAAAACTAGTGTTATAATTAACTTAGGAGTAGCGGGGAATTTTATCTCCGAGTCTTTCGTAAGAAGAAACGGGTTAGCTACCCTAAAGAAAAAATAGGGTCACGAGTTAATTGCGATAGACGGATTATCGTTACCTAGCGTAGAATAGGAGACGATACTATTACTACTAGCTATCTAATAGTACTACGAGAATATTACCTTCGATGTTACTAATATAGCTAGTTATAACATAGTATTAGGTATGCCTTAGTTAAGAAAGTATAATCTAGTTATCGACTAGAGAAGAGGAGTACTTACATTTAGGGAATACGACTATATTATCGACATTTAGCCTACGTATCGATAGCGGACGATAGTAGATAAGGTAAGGAAATAGCTTAATATATTCGAGCTTACGCTAAATAGAAGGAATCGAGAACTACCTTCGACCGGGATAGATACTAGCGTAGGGCCGCCGGGCTACGAAGTTACTAGAAGTAATAGAAGTAATATACTATCGAAGGATACTAATATCTTAGAGTTAAGTATTCCTAAGGAGTATCGTAAGTAGTCGTGACTCTTTAAAGAGGAAAGAGGCAAAACCGCCTTACCTAAGTACCGCCTATAGGATTATAAGATTAACATTTAGCTAGGGAAAGAGCCTCTATAGGGACCCCTATATTAAATGTCTAAGAAAGAGCTATAGACCCTACGAGAATAGCTAAAGGAGAAGCTAGCTAAAGGATAGATAAGAAGATCTACCTTAAGTATAGGAACTCTATATATATTCGTTCTGAAAACAAACGGGAAGTTACGACTCGTATAGAACTATAGGAAGTTAAACGAGATTACGATTAAGAACCGATACCCGCTATCTAACATTAAAGAAGTATAAGATAGATTAACCGGATTAGACTAGTATACGAAGATTAACCTACGAGATGCCTTCTACGCTATACGTATAGTAAAAGGAGAAGAATAGAAACCCGCTTTTAGAACGAGATACGGACTTTACGAATTCTTAGTTATACTAATAGGATTAGCTAACGTACCGGCATCCTACTAGGACCTTATTAACGAAACACTTAGAGACCTACTCGACGTATGCGTTATCGCCTATATAGATGATATACTAGTCTATACAAAAGGAGCCCTATAGGAACATATAAAATAAGTCTAGGACGTCTTTAAATAACTTATATAGTTAGGGTTTAAGATAGCACCCGAGAAATACGAATTCTATAAGAAAGAAGTTAAATTCTTAGGCTTTATTATTAGACGATAGGGATAACAATCGATCCTATAAAGATATAGTTAATTAGAGAATAGCTAGAACTAAAAATAGTTAAGGACGTATAATTATTCCTTAGACTAGCGAACTATAACCGGAAATTCATTAAGGACTACGTAAAGACAGTAGTACTAATAACGATACTTACGAGAAAAGACGTTACCTAGAAATAGGGAAAGGAATAGATTAAAGCGTTTAAGAAACTTAAGGAACAATACGCTTTAGCCCCTACGCTTCGACTATTCGATAGTAGTAAGGAAGTCTATATCGAGACCGATACGTCTAATATAGTAATAGGCGCGTATTCAACATAGACATACGATAGGTAGAGACACCTAGTAGCCTATTACTCCCGGAAAATAACTATAGCGGAATAGAACTACGACATCTATAATAAAGAGCTTCTAGCTATTGTTACTACTATATAACATTAGAGAGTATATGTCGAGGGCCTACCGAAGTTAACGATTCTTTCTAATTATAAGAATCTTACGTACTTTACGACGACGAAAGAACTTACCCGAAGGTAAGCCCGCTAGTCGGAGCTACTAGGGTAGTATAAGTTCGAAATTAAATATACTCTAGGACGAGAGAATAGCCGCGCCGACGCGCTAAGCCAAAGAAGCAACTATATAGAAGGAAAAGAACTAGTGTAACATAAAATACTAAAGATAAACCCGGAGGGAAGTCTTAGTACTAACATAAGAGAATTTAATAACATCGTACGAATATTAGGCGATAAAGACGAATGATTCCCTATATCGTAAGGAAAATACTAAGTAGTAAAGGATCGAGAAGAAGAATATATATAATAACATTACGACGGACTAACTTATAGACACCCTAGAACTTTAAAGATAATAGACCTAATATAACGTAGCTTCTTATTCCTATAAATGAGACTTAAGGTATTACGCTACATTAAACAATACGTACACTACTAACGAAATAAGGCTATAAGATACGCAAAGTATAGTTACCTATAGTTTAGGACACTACTAATAAAACCATAGGACGAAGTTACGATAGACTTTATTACGAAACCCCTACCGTTAAGAGACTAAGTTACGAAACAACTATACGACATAATACTAGTTATAGTTAATAGACTTATAAAATACGTATACTTCATTCCTACATTAGAAACATATAATGTAGAGTAGCTCGGATACCTCGTACTAGATAGACTTATCCGATACTATAGATTCCCTTAAGCGTTTATAACGGATAGAGATAAGCTATTTACATCGAACTACTAGAAGACGCTTATAGGAACGATCGGAATTAAACATAAGCTATTAGTAGCATATTATCCGGAGATAGACGGATAAACCGAAAGGATAAACTAAACGCTAGAATAATATCTACGATACTATATTAACTACGTATAAGACAACTAGGTTTCATTACTACTAATAGCGTAGATTGTACTAAATAACTATAAATTAGAGACAACTTTAACGATACTATTTTATACGAACTTTAGAAAAGATCCTAACCTATTCGGAATATCTAGATCCTACCTATAAGCCGAAAGAGCGATCGTAATAACGGATACTCTTAAGGAAGTATATAAAGAAACACGTAAGGCGATCGAAGATATATAACATAAACTGTCTTAATAACGGTAAGATACGAGAAAAATAGCACCTCTACTAAAAGAGGGGGATAAGGTCTATCTCCTTATAAAAAACTTAAGAATAAGAAGATAGACTAAGAAACTAGATTACGTTAAGGTCAGACTATTTTTTATCGATAAAGTTATAGGACTAGTTAACTACCGTCTACGGCTGCTACCTAACGCAAAAATCTACCTAGTCTTCTATATCTCTAAGTTAGAACCCGTAGACGCCGAAACACCCTACTAGGAAAGCTTCTATTTCGAGCTAGAAGTAGAAAACAAATTCAAAGTCAAAAAAATCCTAGATAAAAAAGGTTAGCGATACCTTATTAAGTAGAAAGGATACGAAGAATTAGAAAATACCTAGGAACTAAAACAATACCTACGAAACTGTTAGTAAAAGATCCGATAATACTAAAAATAGGTCCGCCGATACGACCTTAAGAGTATAGACAGCTTACGCTCTACTACTAAGCTACCTAGCCGATTAATAGAAATAGGAACATAACTTATAAATAAATACCCTAATAAGTTTCTACCCCTAGGGACTCGCCCTAGGGCTCCGCCCTAGAAAGCGCCGCCTAGTCGTTTACGGGTATCTCTAGGATATTAGAAAAAGAAACTAGCGAAGGCGATACCTCTACCCCCGACGCCTACTTAAGAGACGCTAGCTTCTTACGCGCCTCTTCCTCCTTAAGCTCCTCTAACTCCTTAGCGACGGCGTCGTTAGTACGACTCTTAGCTAAGCGTAGCTATTTCCGAAGACGGATCTTACGTATCTTTAGCCGTACCTCCTCCTCTTTAATCCTCTTAAGCTCTAGCTTAAGATTATCGCGCGAATCGCGAAGACGTTCCTACTCCGGACGAGAAAGATATACGTCGTAATCTTAATAGCCTTTTCGAATATAGGCTAAACACTTCCTAGACTAAGTACCTACAATACACTTTACTACCGCGCCCGAGGATTAAGACCTCTAACAATGCGTATATAGAGCTATTTTAATACTAGAGATCTTAGTATCTAGAGTAAGTCGTTAACGGCGTTTATAGGAGGAAGAAGATATAGTTAACTATTACTATAAGAAATAATAACGGCTTATAAAGCTTCGGGACGAAGCTAGGCTAAAAAGGGGATAGTATTACGGAATAATTTCTATGGACCCTAGAATTATAATAACGAGACGAGTACGTAACTTATCCTACCTAAGCGCTTAGACTTAGGGGGATTAGACTACTTATACTTAGACTAATTAGACTACTTATACTTAGAATAATTAGACTAATTACCGAGATCTACGAATCTCCTTTATATTTAGGAACGCTAAGAATCCCTTATAGTTTCGATACGTTTAACTTATATTACTATCTTACTAATTAGAATATACTCGTATCCTAATAATTCTTCTTCGCTTAGCTCGCTTTAGCCTCTCTAAAGAATACCGCTACGTGACTTAACTTATCTCTCTTTTAAGACTAGCCCCGGAACGAGACATAACATTACGGTAGGTTTTTAGCTAACTTTTCTAGGTATTGTCTATACTTTCCTAAGGTAGTCGTAAGTTATAGTTAACGATATTGCATTTTCTAAGGAATAGGCATGCTTTGTTAGGAGGTTTTCTAGTTATCTTAGTATATATTTGTCTTAGGCGATCCCTCGTTATTTTTCTAGGTGATAACTAGTAGTCTATTAATTCCCTAATATAGTAAATAAGACGCTCTTCTTAGTGTTGCTATTCGCCTTATACTTACTAGGGTTCCTTCTAGTAAACTTAAGATACCTCTAAATAGCATCTTTAAGGTTATTACTTAACTCTACGATAATTCTACCCTTAGCTATATCGATAGTATCCTTAATTATACGGCATAGGTTATCTTTTATGCATAGGATAAGTAGATAGCCCCTCTATCTAAGCTTTCGGTTAAGCTTAAGCTACTTTATAAGAAACCAGTCGATATTCTTACTCTTAGGTCCCTTTATAAGCTTATCGTATTAGCTCTAAAGAATTACCCTTCTACTCTTAGTCTTAGGCTCTAGCTTAGTTTTAATATATGTCTACTAAGTAGAGAGGGTATCTAGTCGGCTAAGTAGGTCGTTAATGTATATTTAGGGAATAGTCCTCTCGAAGTAGGATTTTAGGGAACGTTTACGAGTTTTAAAGTCCTCGTATTCTTTCTTCTAATCCCTATATATCGTATACCGAAGGTTGTACGATATGCTAATTCTACTAAATAGGGTCTATATAGCTACATTATCGTCTTTAGTAGGAGGGTTAGGTAGAGGGCCTATAACCGGTTCCTAAGGTTTAGGTAATAGATTAAGATCTATTTCCTAGGTTGTCGTACCGTCCTATAACTTCCCTTCTATATACTTCTATAAGTCTATTCTAACTACTTTAGCCTAAGTCTAAAGGTAGAAGTTATTAAACATAGAGGGATCGTAGTAGTTTAGTTCCTTCGTTATCGTAGCGGACGGGTAGTCCTAAAGGTATTACGTAAGGTCTATTATATACCTCGATTAGGTCTAATAGATATATACAATTCCAAATAGAGACCCTAAGTTGCTTAACTCGAGCTTATAACTATAAAACTAGTAGAGATAGAAGTTTTAGAACTAGGGTATTAAGTCTAGAAATTAGGGTATAAAAACTATGTTTATTATAAGTAGTAGTACCCTTAAGGTGCTTATATAGGTCTTCTTTTAATAAGAAGCCCTTAATCCCTATAATTTAGGTGCCTAATCTCATTTCTTAAAGACAAGTAATTACTATACTTAATTAGGTTATGTCACCCTTAAAACCTACTATCTATGTATTATCCTAGCGCTTTACACATTCTTATAGCAATTTAAGCCTAATGAGCCACGTGCGCTGTAAGTCCGGCAGGCCCCATGTTCGTCTATAGGCAGACACCAAACTGACTAATCAATCAAATCCTTCTATTGTACCCCCCCCCCCGGCCCGCCCGAAGCGACACTTAGGTCCTCCTACAAGATCTCTCCCTCTGAGGGGGCCCCTACTACCGTAGACCCATCCCAAGTGTGCTTCGGCTACGGCGAACATAGATGCTGCTAGCCCTCGCCGGGCGGGCATGCGCATTTACGGGTGCTAGAGAGGTAATGAAATTCTGAATTATAACTAAGATTGGGGTTTACCCGCGGACAGAAATATAAACCGCGTGACGGACGCGTGGGAAGGCCACTAGCTATCACGTTACAAGTGGTTGGAAGTCATGAAATGGGCTCATAAAGGTGTTTCAAAAGCAGATAGTAGATTGCATGTATCTCAGCTAGAATTGAAAGGGGCTGCTTGTGAAAAGGCTGCAGGTGACTAATCAATGTCACCTGATTCTTGGCGGCTGCTGCCTCAGGTTTGATTGGGCTGCAGCGCCGGTGCACGCTTGGATCGTGACACACCCCCTCAGCTCGTGCGGCTTGTAGGTGAATGAGCTGATCGCATGTGATCGCGTGCACCCCATCCATCACCCATCACCCCACCCACCCACCCATGACGTAAGGCGTCGTTGCTGTGCGCTTGTTGGAGCTCCATTGTGAGCTGCACAGTAGGGCGATGAGTCAGCGTTTCAGGTGAGGCTATTGTCCTAGCCTCACATCCCCATTCACAATCTCACTAAGTCCCTCACACTGTAGTTAACCCATATAATAGGTTCTGAGCGATGTGATTCTTGTCCGGTGGGGTGGCTGAGCTGTTCTTGTAGCACTGAACGGCAAGGCGTGCTATCTCCCTGCATTTCAACGGACATGTGAGGTTGTGGGTTCGAGTCCTGGGGGTTATTATATCTGCTGAATTTATTGCTTGGCCTATCGTCCGCTTCAATGTCTGCTCCATTATTCTTGATCAAAATCCTAGGTGTCATAGTACGCTGTTGCTTCGGCAATTGGGGTGCCTTGCTGCTATCCAATGACCACGCATATGTGACTTCGGTCACGGTCTCAGAGAACTCCGCTTCCTGCCTTAGGTAGAGATTACCATTCTGCTACGTCCTGGTGGGAACTCTTTTGCCTGATGAAAGGTCTTCACAGCTTGTGAAAGCCTTATCTTTTTGCTCAGGGCAAGGGTGATCCCAGCGACGGTGGTGCTGCAGGTGCTGTACGCCCAGCGGGTGGAGATGCTGTCTCTGAGTGAGGTGAGGACGATGATGGAGGCATCGATGATGTTATGACGATCGTTGTGATATGGTAACGGAGGTAGTGATGGTGATGCTGCCAGCAGTAAGGAAGTTGATGGTGTTTCGGCGCTCGTGATTGGCTGCGCCGTTGCTGGTGCGCATGCGCTGCACCGCTGCTGGTAACAGGGGTGTTTCCGGTCCTTTTGCTATTGGGCCAATGGGAGTCCGAGAAACACCTGGTGATGATGGTGCTAGGGCAGTGCCGGTGATGCGGAGCCGGTAGAGGAGACAGTAGTACCGAACATACCGTACATCCTCTGCCGGTCCATGTTGGTTGGTTAAGGAAAGAGGAAGGGTTTGGACCTGAAGAGGTGTTTTTATACAGTCCTGCTGCTGGTTCCTTCCTGTTTTGGCATAAAAAGGATAAAAGGGAAGTCGCATCCATCCGAATGCGGAAGGAGAGGCATGATGGAAGCAGCGCTTAGTGGTGGCTGATCACCATGTCGTGCATGCTGTGATGCGCCGAGAAGAGGAGTCCTGTAGTCAAAGCCTGGTGCTGGCAAGAGAAGAGCCACTGGTGTGGCAGGCCTACGCATCTTAAGCGTTGCTGCCATTCGCAGAGGGTGCTAAGGAGGGGGTGCGTGGGTCTACGCCCTCCTCAGCCATGTTGAGGAGCTGCACAAAGCGTTGGTGTTTCTGCTTTGGCAGCAGCTTGGTAAGCCCGTCTGCTGGCATGTCGTTTGTGTTGAGATACTGGATCTCAATGTCTCCTCGCTGGTCTCGTTGACGCAGCCAGTGATGGTGTATGTCAACATGGCGTAGCTTGGTGTCAAGCTTTTGCCCTTGTTGGTTAACAAGGCGGATGGTTTGGGTGTTGTCACAGTACAGGTAGGTGCGCTGGTTGAACTCGAGATGGATCTCGGCGAAGATGCGTTCCCACTGGATCAGCTCTGATGCCGCTTGTGACAGGCCAAGGAGTTCGGCTTCGGTTGAGGACTTAGTAACAGTGATCTGCTTGGATGCTTTGTAGTCGACTGGTCCGCCGAAGAGCATGAAGATCCATCCGCTAGAGCTGGTCCTGTCGACGTTCATGCCGTAGGAGGCATCTGATGCGCCAAAGAATTCATGGTTCTTGCCGAGATGTTCAGGCTGACTATGTAGGCCAGTAATGTGCTTGCTGGCGCCATACACAAGGCAGAGGTTCTTAGTCTCTAGGAGGTAGCGCAAGCACTGATCCGCAAGCTTCAGATGTGTGTCCGTTGGCTTGGTCAGGTACTGCGAAAGCATTGACAGGGAAAAGGCAATGTCCGGGCGTGTGTGTGTTGCTGCGAAGTTCAGAGACCCAATACGCTGTTGGTACGCAAGGATCTTCATGGGGTCTGCAACATGGCCCTTAGGCACTGTCCAGTCGAGGTGTTGATCCACTGGCACTGTTGTCTTGCGTGCGCTGGTGGATATGCTGAACTTAGCGGCGAGCTTCTCAATGTAGTCCTCTTGTGAGAGCCATAGCAGTCTCTTTTGCCGGTCTCGTGTTACCTTGATTCCTAGAAACCAGGCAAGATCTCCAAGCTCGTGCATCTCGTACTTGGCAAGCAGACGCTTCTTGATGCTAAGTGCATGGTCCTTGTGCTTGCGGTGATACAGCATGACCAGGTCGTCCACATAAAAGAAGAACATGACCTTGTTATTAAAGTAGATGCATTCGGAGTCCGAGAGAGGAACCATTCCAAGGGAGGCCAGCGTCTCGGTGAGGGAGTTGTACCACAACAAAGGGGACTCCTTCAGTCCGTAGAGGGCCTTGACTAGTTTGAGAGCGTGTCCATCGGCAGGGCGATCGATTCCAGGAGGCGGCTGTAGATACATAGTGTATGGCAGGTCTGAGTTCAAGAAGGCGTTGACAACATCAAACTGTTCAGCTTCTAGGTCGAAGCTCGCGGCCATAGCACAGCAGAGGCGAAACATGCTTGCTGGCAATGTAGCGGCGTATGTATCCAAGTGTGTGCCCTGTAGATCGCCTCTTGCGCATAGCCGGGCCTTGAAGCTCTTTAGCATGCCATGCTCATCCAGCTTGTACTTGTACACCCACTTCAGCGGCAGTGGTGGCTGAAGTCCCTCCTCTTCTTGCTGAGCATCATGATCCTTCTCTTGCTGAGTTGCCCATTTGAATGTGCCAGTAGAGATTGCCTTGGCAAACTCCTTGGCCATAGCTTCACGCCATTGTTGGGCGAAGCGGTGCTTCATGGCGGCACGGTAGTTCAGAGGTTCGGGCGGAAGGTCATCGCGGTGCATCGACGTGATGGTGTTGACACGGCGTGTGGGGGAGGATCGGCGTGTTCGTACGACATCGTGGTGCTTAGGTCTCGGGCGGATGCCCGCCATCTGGCTGATGACAACGTTAGCGACCATGATATTGTGCAGAGCATGGTGGAAGTAGGCGGTTCGGAGCCTCTTCCCAGTGTCGGTGAGGGTGTAATTAGTGTCAGCGGAAAAGTCATCCATTTGGCTGAGTTCTTCGAAGGGGATTGCTGAGGGGGGAGGAGCGGCAGCGACGTCTGAAGTCGTCGAAGCATCTGCTTCTGCCATAATCTCCTCACGATCTTCCTCTGTGAGGGCATCCATCAACTGCTGTTGCAGTGTGTTGATGTACTGTTGTTCAGACGCGTCACTGTTGTTTACCGCGTTGTTGTTGTAGTCAGAGTTCTCTGTGCTCTCATTGGTCGCTGGTTCGACCCCGGATTTGACCTGGTCTCGTGAAAGTGCAGGGGTTATAGCGTCATTTGTTAATGGCCAATCAGGTGGCTCGAAACTGCTGCCACTTTCTAGGTGGTTGAATGCTGCTGAGGAGCGGTGCTCTGGCCAGTGTGGTTCTTGCCCAAGGAGGAGTTGATGGGCGTTTTGATGGTATTGACGAGGGTTTTGATGGAGCGGCTGCTGTTGGGCCTGTTCTTCCACCCCCTCGGCCTGTAGTGTGTCGTGCTCATGGTGAGCCACATACAGGTCGTAGTACTGTTCAGGCTCTTCAGCCGGTTCTGCCGTCGCGATGTTCTCAACAGGGGTTGAGTAACCAGCAGTGAGAATTGATGGGTCGTAGAACGTGGTCTCATCAAAGAGGACGTCCTTTACCCGCATAACCCTATCTTTCGATGGGTCCCACACCCTGTAGATGTTGGTGGAGTCGTAGCCCACAAGGTATCCGATCAGTGCTCGTTCTTTGAGCTTCTCAGTCTTGCCTGGTTGAGTGGTGCCATGAATGTACACGTAGGCTAGGCAGCCGTACACCACCATGTGGCCCACATTTGGTACCCTGCCTGTTGCCAATTCGAAGGGAGTCTTCCAGCCTTTTGATTGGATTGGTGACCGCCAGAGGATGTAGCAGGCTGCTGCGGTGCATTCGTTCCAGAGCTTCTCAGGTAGGCGAGCGTGGATGCGGATTGTGCGTGACATCGTGATAATGACGCCGCCCGCTCGTTCTGCTGGGTCCTGGTTTGCACTGTAATCAGCAGTGTTGTGCCATTCAATCTGGTTGCTGTTAATAGTGGAGCGGAATCTTTTTCCAATGGCTGGTTCGTTGTCGCTGTAGAAGCACACGAATCTGCGGCCAATGAAGTTGATGAAGCTCAACAGACTGTTGAAGCAGGCAAGGACTGATTGCTGGTCTCGGTTCTTGACGGTGAACTGAAAGTGACCATGGGTATCCAGATCGTAGAAGTGGACCATGTACCGGTCTCCGTTGTAGGCGGGTGTGAACTCAGCCAGGTCCATGGCCATGTGGCCATAGGGAGTCATTGCCCGAATAGGCGCCACCCGATTGGTGACCTTGTGTGCCTTGGCAAGACCACATGCTCTGCAATGTGCAGTGAGGGGTGCCTTGGGACTATCAGGTTTAATGATCACCCCCTCAACCCGATAGGGTAACTGGTTAATGCGGTCTGCACCAATATGGCCAAAGATTTGATGCCACTGGCGCCCGGAGAGCTTGCGGTGTTTGATGGGGCTTCTGCTGGATGTAGCAGCGCCTTTAGTGCCCCCTGTGCTGTTCATTACTGCCAAAACGGTGCGGTCGCCGTTGGAGCCCTGAACAGGCGGTGTTTGCATGGTATCACCCTTGCCAATTGTGCTGATGAAGTGCGCTGTGCGGTGTTTCTCAGTAATCTTTGGCAGGATGCTCCCATCGGTGCTTGATGGCCATTGGTAGACCATCTCTGATTGAGGCGGTGTGACCACCTTGAAGAAGGGGATTGTGCCAGTCGGGCGGTGTAGATCCATCAATTTGGTGTCATTGTGGTACACCGAATTAGTGCGGCCATGCCACCAGAGTCCGGCTGCTTCCATGCGAGAATGAGAGATGACGTTCACATGAAAGCCTGGGCAGTAGGCAACATCCATGAAGTTGAATGAATACCCCTGTATCTTCATGTGAACACGCCCTATTGCTGCAATGGGGAACGTGGTGGTTCCAGCCTGGATGCAGGCGGTGGTTAGGCGCTCAGCAGTGAACTCTACGCCCTGCTGATCATGGTGATTGATGACGTGGGTGTCCGAGCAGTTGTCGTATACCCAACAATCCCTGAAGTTGAAGCTTAATTGGCTTATTGAGCTTGAAAGGACAGTGAGGCCAGTGAAGCCATTTAGTGTTGTTTCGCCCTTAGCAATGGCCTTGTCGCGTTCTTCATCTGTGCCATAGCGATTGAGCACCTTCAAGAGACGCTCACCATCGTCGCCCATGCAGTAGTTAATGAAGTTGATCCAGTGCTTCTTCCACTGCTCTGTGCGTTGATCTGGTGATGGGCGGATCTTGGGGTTGATCACATCGCATTTGCCCAGCGACGGATGGCAATTGTCCTTGGGCTCGCCGGTGATGTTCCAGCAGCCGCTTGGCTTGTCACTGCTCTTGTTGTCCTTGTTGCCACGGTCACGGCTCTTGTTGCCGCGGCTGCGGCCACGCGTGTTGTTGTTGTTCCCACCCCCTGTGCCTGCTGTAGGTGCTGGGGTCGGTGGGACCTCTGGAGGATCGTGTTCGGCTGATGGCTCGCCTGCGAAGGTTGCAAAGACTGATCGACCGGTGGTTGTGACTGGTGTAGTGTCGCGGATCCATTCGAGGTATCGCTCAGTAAGCTTTGACAATGGCAGGCTTTCGCTATCGCGTCTCCACTCATTGTACAGAGCAGCACCAAATGCTGGTGCTTTCTGCTGAATGGCAAGCAGCAGATGCCTGCTGAGATCGTCGTGCTCGGCGTGCCTACACCTGGCCATCTTGGTCTGTAAGACAAGCCAGTCTGAGCACCAGTCGTCGATCCTCCGTGCTTGGCTCTTTTGAAGCCTGGACAGCTCAAGGGTGAGCTGCCGCTTACGCAGCATGTCGTCTGGACTATACTGGCCCTGCAGAGCCTTGTACTTGTCTCTGAGGGTCTTCTTACCGTGCATAAGCTCGTGCCCAAGATCGGTAGTGGTCCGAATTAGGTATGTAACCAACTTGGACCTAGCGGTAGCGAATAGGTCGTACTGCCGTTGCTTGCGGTCGGCATCAGACTGCTTGAGTTTGAGGAACTCACGATCTGCAGCCTTATTGCCTTCCTGTGCTGAATGGTATGCATCGTAGATCTCGTCCATGCTCATGTGCACAGGCTCGACAGGCTCCTGGGCGGTGCCGGTCGGATCCACATACTTCCAGATGTTCAGAGACTCTGCGTAGAGCTCTATTTGCCTGTCAAACTTGTCCCATTGGTCAGGGCTCTTGAGAACGATAGTAGCTTGCGGTAGGATACCGGTACTACCGGATGTCTCGGAAGTCGCCATGACGGTGTTAATGGGCCTAATGAACGCGGTAGTAGGTCCCCTAGGGTCTCTGCAGTGGTTTGCAGTAGTGCTTTGATGACTGGCTGATGACGATGCAAAACCTGCTTTCTAGGGCTTCTTTTGTGCAGCGAATGTTAGTGAGCGCCTGCCGGGCTCATAACTATCACGTTACAAGTGGTTGGAAGTCATGAAATGGGCTCATAAAGGTGTTTCAAAAGCAGATAGTAGATTGCATGTATCTCAGCTAGAATTGAAAGGGGCTGCTTGTGAAAAGGCTGCAGGTGACTAATCAATGTCACCTGATTCTTGGCGGCTGCTGCCTCAGGTTTGATTGGGCTGCAGCGCCGGTGCACGCTTGGATCGTGACACTAGCAGCTTCTCCTCCAATCGAGGCGCGGTGCTATTGCATGTCAAGGGCGATAGCCACGGCCGCCGGAATAATGGCAAATTGCCTCGTCTTAGGCCAGCTCTCGCAGGTCCCGCTGGGCTGCCAATGTCGTACTTCAGGCGGCAAGTATCTACACCACCCTATCTGTCCCATCTTTCATGCTAGCACATTAGATCACATGACAGTAACCCGGTATGCGACACGTGGAGTGGCGCTCAGTGGATCAAGTCGCAGACCAGAAGTATACCAGCAAGCAAGCAGGACGCCGGACTCGCGCCGCCACTATGGCGTCCCAGCCGCTGTCGGTCGGCGACATCTTGATGCTGTCCCAGACAGCACGGAAGATTGGACAAGCGTTCACACATGGCAACAAGAGCGCGCCTTCCGACTTCGCCGAGGTGGGGAGAGAAGCGAATGGTCTGAGCGCAGCCTTGAAGCTTGTCGCCGAAACAGTTCACCAAGACGGAAGCGTACCGTCGCAAGCAGACAACGATACCGAGTCTGCTATCGGCGCGGCCCTGGACAGCGCGCACAAGACGCTTGACGACCTGGACAGCTTCGTGGATCGATATCAGGTCATCAAGAAGAGAGAGACGAATGGTGGGTTTGTTGTTGAACGGAGCTGGAGCGAGGTGGTCTTGGCCAACTACAACAAGTTCAAGTGGACAATGCAAGGAGGCGACATCACAGAGCTGAGGAACATGCTGCAAATGCAGACTAACTCCATTAATCTTGCGATGCAAACATCGCACCCTAGGTCCTTGGCGAGGCTAGTGCCCGTGCCTGGTATGTTGCCCCTACGCAATCCTTCCGACATTGCGCTAACACTGGAATAGAGAACATCGCGGCCATGCATGACCGGGTTCACGGAGAGGGAGGCCTCGGGGACCAGATAGACGACTTGCATCGTATCATGATGTCCATTACCAACCGCACTCCAAGTCTGCAGGCAATGAACAGAGCGACTGAGGCAGGAAGTATACGCGACAGAACTAGTACAGTCTCGACCATTGGGCAAATTACAACAAGCCATGGCGAGCGACGAATGCTCGAATCTGCTCCACCACGTTCATCCAATTATAACTCACCCCCACGCGAAGTCAAACACAACCCTAAGCGTTTTTCTGCGAAACTTGCCATCAAGAGGTTCAAGGGCAAGAAGTCAAGTCGAGAGGACTCTGCTTGTTCTAGTGTCTTCTCCGGCCGAAAACCCTCCGATGAGGATAAACGCATGGATTGGAAGTTCGAGACCGGGTTACCACTCGACGCTCGCTCCAGCATAGGTGGGCATATCAACGAAAGCCCTGGACTATCGCCCAACGATAGCGCATACGCGTCTAGCTCCCGGCGCACCTCATATCGACGCGAATCGACTACACTTCCCAGCCTATTCCAAGCAGTCGACGAGCAGTACGATGCTGTCGCTGGCAGTAGCAGAGGTGTACAGAGAGAGGAAGCCTCGCCAAGAAGCGAACAGAGATCATGGGGATCCTTTGCAGAGACAGACCTGCTAGAACATCCCGCTCTCCCAACCAAGAGCGAGAAGCGACCAATCGTGCCTGCAACGCCATCCTCGATACTCTCCAGGGTGTCAAGAAGGACAAAGAGCAACGTTGTCGATGAACGACCTCAAGCCGCAATGTCCAGAGCAGCCTCGACAGGGGCGCAGTCTGCGCATGTGCAGTCGCCGAGCTATACGGAAGGTAACAAGTTCGAAAGACAGCTGTTACGCAATGCAGCTATACTGTGCGATGTACGAGGTCGCCGAGTTGAGTATGCCTGTGAAAACCCTGGCGAACCGGACCCACGTTACAATGTCGGAATGTTCGATGCCTGTAAGGAAGCTCGCATCTGCGTCATCCGCAAACGGGAGAATCGGGAACACGGTGGCACGAAAGTGACGACCTCAATATGGTGCCTCTCGAACGATGGCGAGGTGAGGATGCAGCATATGCTGTCCGACTTGCAGGAGACTGTTCCCTACTGCTCCTACTTCGAGCCCGAGAAGGTGTCCCTGCAGCCAGCAGAAGGTCCAGTCGAGTTGAAGTGGCACAGTGAGCAATGGGGAGATGTGTTGAAGGAAGAGATCAAGACCTCATGGGTCAACTACTACTTTGCCTCCGAGAAAGATGCCGTGTTATTCCAGTCAGCAGTCTTTGGTCGCCTCTTGATCGGAAGCTACCGGACGAGGAAAACCACCGTCATCCACGAAGGCCTAAAAGGCGCCTTTGCCTTCGAAGAACAATTCGCCAACATAGAAATGCTCCGTCTGTGGGAAGACGACGGAATCGCCACAGCGGGCGCCGCCGGCGGCGTCCTGGCTCTGATGCACATATCCTCGAACTTCGGCGAGGGCTGGGCGAGATGGTGGATCAATAGCAGCAAGCAGCAGGTGAAGGTGAAAGATGAGGGCGCGAAATTTGCGAAAGTTAAGGGTATCGATATTACTGTCTTCAGACCTGGCGCTGCGGCTGCTGCGAGGAGGTCGAGGAGCGGCTCGAGTGCTGATAGCGTGATTTTGCCGACTTCGAGTAGGAACTCTGACAAACATCGTTCGGTGAAGCAGGTCAATGGGGTGAGGATTGAGTTTCAGACGGAGGACGAGAGGACGAGGTTTGTGCAAGCGGCGAAGATGGCGCAGATGAACATCATACCGTTGCCGGATCTGTGAGAGCGATATTCGATCTGGGAGTCGAACAACGCCTCCCAGCGAAACGGGGACTTGCTGCTCACTTCAGGATGATCACCTACAAAAATGATGCATCTGAAAGTGTTTGTTGGAGGCTATGAAACCATACAGCGAGGATCACTCCTGCGGAGTCTCCTTGACTTCACCACAATATGGGGGGTATGAAGTCTCACCCCGGCCTCATTGCAGCGGGAAAGGTTCTGCCACGTGCGTACAGCAGCACGGCTATATACATTGCCTTTTGACCTGTGATCATCTCAGCTACAACAACAACATCGACATCGGCACCGCCGCCCCTGCCGCCACCATCACAACGAGGACGAGGACGAGGACGAGGACGAGGACGATGATAATCTCGCACAACTTTGTGCTACTCGGCCTTTATCGACAAGCACCACACCGCTCTTGGACAGCGACTTGACTACCAAGGAAGACTAGCACAACGACGAATCCGCTGAGGGTGAAGTTGGCTGGCGTCCCGGTTATGGCGGCCGATAAGACGGGAGGATGGAGAGCGGGAAGAAGAGAATGAGGACGGGGATGACGACGATAACGAGGGCATTTTCATGCAGTAGTGGGTTGTGTGGGTATGAGAAGACCTCGAGGGAGTGTGACTGGGCTCGAGCAGATGCTCTGGATCGTGGAAGCAGAGAACGGGGTGAGGAAGTATGTAGGATACGAGGTGCTGGTCTACCGGACGAATTCCTTGCTCTTGGAGCATTTACTTCGTGCATGTGCACAAATTGGTGCGTACCCAGTCGCAGGATCACGGAGTGGATCTTGAGAGCGAACAGTGTCTTCGAGTGGGATGCATGACACTGATTCACCGACTGATCTCTCACTTCGGATACGCCTGCTGGCGCACGCACCCAAAATTTGTGCGTGTTCCGCTTGCACCCACGTCTCATCAAGCTTGAGTCTTCGACAGACATCAGTATTCCCAGTGCTGGAATGTGCCCGGATCTCACTTCACTTTCGCGTACCTTCCTCACATGGGGCATATTGCGGGTCACGGGTAGAGACGTTACTTATACAGCCTTACCCTCTAGAGCCTCATCGCTCTTTACCTAAGCACAACACATCCTTCACCACCACATCGCTATACCTTCACACACCCTCGATGGAACACGCTACACACACTGACTACCATAAGGGCCCACACGTACTGATATCACGACAGAGTCTAACCAGAATCACCACCGCCAAGATGCCGGTGAAAGGGAAGGTATCAGAGATATCGCTCAAGCTCTACCTCTACATCATGGACGCATGCCACGACATCGCTCCCAACAAAATCGGCATGATGTCACACCACTACCAGAAGCAGAAGATCCTGCGTACTGTCTTCGAGCGGTACTTCGAGTGCGAGATCACTCCGGTCATCTTCCCGCGAGGCACCAAGCCTGAAGCTGTCCTGGCACACTGGCATGGCTTTCTCGCAACCAAAACAGAGAATCATCTCGTCATCGTCTACTACCACGGACGTGCGGGCTGGAACGGCGAGGAGTACTCTGTGTAAGCGTCCCCATTATCACGTGTGCCGTTCAGCTGATCGGACCCACAGGAGATATGAAGGCTTCCCGAAGAAAGACGTGGACATGTACGAGTTCATCAAGTTTGCGGTCAAGTCCAGAGCTCAGGTACAGTTCATCCTGGATGCCTGGATCCCGGACAGATTCGCGGACAAGTGGAAGCACGTCGCTAATGGCGGAACAAACAACGTCGAGATCATCGCACGCGGTGAGCCGATGCAAGACACAGACGGCTCTATCCTCGAACAGGACGCAAGCGATTTCACATTGAACTTGGCGGTCGATCTCGAGAAGTTCATGAAGAATATCGACGTTCCTGCGAAGGAGGGCGGTTTCGCTGGCTACAAGGCTCCTATCTCAATTCCTGGTATCCTCAAACCAAACACGAAGCTGGTGTCCAACCCCCGACGCCTCTGGCTCAAGAGAACCAACGCCGCTAGCAAGCGCTATGTCGCGCGCTTCGTATTGTTGCCCACGGACATGCGCAAGCGAGGAAAGTACAGATGGTTTCTCAAGCATATCCAGGGACGCGAACTGAAGGGCAAGGAGTCTGATGAGCAGATGAGCCAGTCGCTTTTCATGCCTCTACCATGGCAGGATGAGGAGGAAGACGAGGATGAGGACGAGGACGAGGAGGAGGACGAGGGCTATGCAGAGGACCCAGAGGCTGCAAACGAGTCAGCTAAGGTTCAGCCAGACGGCACATCGGAGACTTCCGCGGCCCCCGAGGACCGGACATAGCACCGGCGCCTCAGGCTTTCGAGACTGCCATCTCCTCCAGCCAGCGTCTTAGGCTGACAATCAGGCCACTCGGCTTTTATATCAGCGGCACCGGGTTGGCTCGCTGCGTGCATACACAATATGTCTCGGAGGACCAGCTTCTCGTACACCGGCGGGCAGGATCTTGGCGAGGAGCATGCCGAGGAGAATTCCCACGCATAATTCGTAATAATATCTTCTCCGCATGCCCGAAGAGGGCAAAATGTGCTCTCCTGCTGATGAACCCGCCGACGGCCTTATCGTTACCCCTCCATCACAGCTACAAGCTTTCAACTGGGGATGCACGAGCGTGCGGGGCACGCGTAACAAAGATGTAAAGTGGTATACTGGGAGATCAGGAGGTATGTCTCCTCCTCATCCCATCTTGCCGACTTTCCTTTCTGTCGTTCCTTTGTTTCATCATACCCATCCGAGATGGTGCTCGAACGCCTGCAGCAGATGACTTCGCACCTTACAGGGCAGACGGTTCACATCCACCCGCTCGATCCATTATCGGGCGACGAGATTGCACGGGCCGTCGCCATTGTCAAGAGAGAATACCCTCAGATCCACTTCAATGCCGTAACACTATGGGAGCCGCGAAAGGCGGATATGCAAAGATGGCTTGCATCGCCAGATTCTGTCCCACGTCCGCATCGTATTGCAGATGTGGTTGCCATTGGAAGCGGCAGCAAGGTCTTCGATGGTCTGGTCGATTTGAACGAGGGCAGAATCGTGAAGTGGGAGCTCACGGAGGGCGTGCAGCCTTTGATCACGATGGAAGATCTGCAAATCGTTGAGACCGTGGTTAGAAAGGATCCGAAAGTCATTGAGCAATGCGGAATTTTGGGTATACCGCCTGAAGATATGCACAAGGTGTATTGCGATCCCTGGACTATTGGATACGATGAAAGATTTGGATCTGGCGTTCGATTACAGCAGGCTTTGATGTATTATCGGCCACTTGTCGATGACAGCCAGTATACATATCCTCTGGACTTTTGCCCGTAAGTTATTACGTTTCTTTCGTTGCTTTCCTTGCTGACCTGGTATGCACGCGGCATCTACAACTCCGACAAACGCGAAATTGTTCATATCGATGTTCCAAAAGTTCGAAGGCCGGTGAACAAGGCACCCCCAATCAACTACCACGCAGACGCGATTGCAAAAGAGACGGGTTACAGAAAAGACCTCAAGCCCATAAACATCACACAGCCAGAAGGTGTTTCTTTCTCAGTCGATGGCAGGACTCTCAAGTGGCAGAACTGGAGTGTCCACGTTGGCTTCAACTATCGCGAAGGCATCGTCTTGTCCAACATTTCCTTCAACGACAACGGTAATGTCCGCCCCGTCTTCTGGCGCATGTCACTAGCAGAAATGGTGGTTCCATACGGCAACCCGGAACATCCGCATCAGCGCAAGCACGCCTTTGATCTGGGCGAGTACGGCGGAGGCTACATGACGAACTCGCTATCACTTGGTTGTGATTGCAAAGGTGCCATTCATTACATGGACGCCGAATTTGTAAACCGTGCTGGCGAGAACCAGACGATCAAGAATGCTATCTGTATCCATGAGGAAGATGCTGGGATCTTGTTCAAGCACACTGACTTCAGAGACGATTCGACCACAGTCACTCGTGCCCGTAAGCTGCTTATCAGCCATATCTTCACAGCGGCGAACTACGAGTACTGCGTTTACTGGATCTTCCTCCAGGATGGAACGATCCAACTGGAGATCAGACTTACCGGGATCATGAATACCTATGCTCTGGCTCCTGGGGAAGATGCGGCTCCATGGGGAACGGAAGTCTACCCGGGTGTCAATGCGCACAACCACCAGCATCTGTTCTGCCTGCGTGTCGATCCGAACATCGACGGGTCCGAGAACACCGTCTACCAGGTTGATGCCGTGCCGGGGGACGGCGCAGTTGGTAGTCCAGAGAATCCATACGGCAATGCTTTCTACGCCAGAAAAACCAAGCTCGATACCATGAAGACTGGCGTCAGCGACTACGACGGTTCGACTAGCAGAACGTGGGAAATGTCCAACACCAACAAGCTCAACCCGTATAGCAAGAAGCCGGTGTCGTATAAGCTAGTGAGCAGGGAAGTACCGCCCCTTCTTCCCAAAGACGGCAGTCTAGTATGGAAACGTGCCGGGTTTGCACGCCATGCAGTGCATGTCACCAAGTGTAAGTCAACTCCAGCTCAGGCAAGTAGCATCGCTAATGCCCGCACCGACTCGGACGATCAAATCCACCCTGCTGGTCGCCACGTGCCCCAAACGTCCGGCGAACCATCTCAGGGCATTCCCGCGTGGATCGAAGCAGATCCCGAAGGCAGTCTTGACAACACCGACATTGTGCTATGGCACACCTTTGGCTTGACGCACTTTCCAACGCCAGAAGATTACCCTGTCATGCCAGCAGAGCCTATGACGGTACTTCTCAGGCCAAGGAACTTCTTCACCAGGAATCCTTGTAAGTGGGGGCCCCAAGCTTTGCGCGAGCCATCTGCACGTCTCCGAGATATACTGTACAGTATGCTTACGATCTTGGTTGCACAGGCATGGATGTGCCGCCGTCATACTCAAGCACGCCAAGCTCTGTAGCTGCTGGTAAGACGGGCATTCGTGGTGTCGTTGATGGCCTGAGTCGGATGGCGTTCGGCGGGAAGCAGCAGAAGAGCGGCAGCAACGACTGTGGTTGTGATTGAGACTATTGAGTGCTTGGCGGAAGCTCCTCTTCGTCATAGTTCTACTACAGTACAACTTAGGGCAATCCGGTCAAACATTGACTAAGGTCACCCAGACAACAGGTAGAGTCATATTATTCATTTCATTAGGCTGTGCTCGACGTGCGACCGTGCACCACGCGCAACTAACTAATAACTTGTATCGATCCTGCCCGTCAATAGCGGAAGTCAAGCCCCCCACCCAGCGCGAAGCACGGTCGGACGTCAAGCACACTCCCAGTAAACTTAGCGGAAGTGCATCGAATATTGACCGACATAGCCTAGGCAATAGACGGTCAATATTCGACATGGTGCTGTGCTCCCCATGCGACCGTGCTTTCTAAGTGACGTCACCTAAAAGGTTTTCTCGCTGAAATTCGCTAGAATGTCCAACCTCACCCACTTTTCCTCTCTTTCACATCCCCAGTCCCTCCAGCCTATGACGTTCGCAGATATCGACGACGACATCCCCCAACAGTCCACTTTATCAGTCGCAAGAGTCGACACAAGCGAGCCAACCTGAGGACAAGACCCGCAACCCGAACCCAACCTGCGGTGTTGTGGCGCCGAACTACCGCTATGGCACGCCAAGAAAACCCACTGTTCGCATGTTCTCATGTTCATCAATCCACGAAGACGACCATGTCGCTCGCAGGGTCCCAGACTGTGGAGTCGCTGACGTCGCGTTAAGGTGACTGCAACACTGGAGACGCCCTTCACCGCGACCATGGCGTTGTGGTGAAGCGCCGGTGTGCTATTTCGCCTGCAGTAACTCTCCGAAGCTTCATCTGGCGCCGAGATGTGGAAGCATTGGCCCAAGCAAGTGGATCTAAACGTGCTTACCTGGCGGTCTGGTGCATGTTGGACGGAACATCGTAAAGTGGAGTGTGAACGTGATTGATGTCAGCAAAAACTTTTCACAAAGTACCTTCGATGATGGTCCACCTTCAAAAGGAACCCTTTTCTGCCTCTCCCTCTTGTCATTCTCCGTATACTATCCAAGTTCCAACTTTCTGCTTCCCATACTCCAAGGTGATCAGCGGTGCTGAGCATCGTCGCCACTTCTTGCTGGACAAAGAACTCCCAGGACATCAACAACAGCCTCTGGAAGGTCTCATTCTCTCATCATGGCAGGTAATTTCCAGGCGCCGTTCAAGGACAATGAACATGGAATTCCTCATTTCATGGGTCTGACGGGCAAAACCCTCCAGCTGGTGATCTCCGTCGTTGCAACCAATGGATTCCTCCTGTTCGGGTACGACCAGGGTGTCATGTCTGGGATCATCTCAGCGCCGCAATTCAATGCAGCTTTCCCGGAGACCAAGGGTGATTCTACATGGCAAGGCTTTGTCACTGCGATCTACGAAATTGGCTGTCTGGTCGGTGCCCTCTTCCAATTGGCGTATGGGGACAGGATTGGCCGCAGGCGAGCTATCATTGCTGGCGGAATCATCATGATCATTGGTGTGATCATTCAAATCACTGCTATCCCGGCTACCTCTGTCTACGGTGCTGCCACTGCACAATTCATTATTGGACGAACGATTACTGGCATTGGCAACGGCATCAACACTTCTACTATCCCAACATACCAAGCAGAGTGCTCGCACAGCGCCAATCGTGGTCTGCTTATCTGTATTGAGGGTGGTACTGTTGCTATCGGCACAGTCATCGCCTACTGGATCGACTTTGGTTGTTCATATGGACCAGACGACTTGACTTGGCGCTTTCCTATCGCTTTCCAGATTGTGTTCGGTGTCTTCCTCTCAATTTTCATGATCTGGCTACCTGAGTCGCCCAGATGGCTTCTTACCAGAGACCGTCACGAGGAAGCTGAGACCGTCATCGCAGCACTTCGAGGCCTTCACCGCGAGGACGACGAGGTTAAGCTTCAGCTTGGTCTCATCAACGATAGCATCCGTGCCTCCGGGCACGTCGGTGGCAACACTCCATACAGCGCTCTCTTCACCGGCGGCAAGACCCAGCACTTCCGTCGCATGATGCTTGGTGCTTCTTCGCAGTTCTTCCAACAGCTTGGCGGTTGTAACGCGGTCATCTACTATTTGCCTATCCTCTTCGAAGATAGTGTTGGCCAAACCCGCACCATGTCCCTGATCCTCTCTGGAGTCAATATGATAGTGTACGCTATCTTCGCTACCACTTCATGGTTTGTGATCGAGCGTGTTGGGCGACGAAAGCTCTTCCTCATTGGCACCGTCGGACAATGTCTGTCCATGGTCCTAGCCTTCGCCTGCCTCATCCCAGGGACACCGAGCGCCGCCAACGGAGCAGTTGTTGGCTTCTTCATCTTTATTGCTTTCTTCGGCGCCACGTGGTTGCCACTTCCATGGCTCTACCCAGCTGAAGTCAACCCGATCAAGACCCGCGCCAAGGCCAACGCCGTCAGCACGTCGACCAACTGGCTCTTCAACTTCGTCATCGTCATGATCACACCCGTCATGATATCAAATTTAGGCACCTCCGGCTTCGGAACATATGTGTTCTTCGCCGCGATTAATGCCTGCTTCTTCCCAATCATCTACTTCTTCTACATCGAGACTGCGAACCGCTCTCTTGAGGAAGTGGACTTGATCTTTGCCAAGGGCTTCTTGGAGAATATGAGCTACGTACAGGCCAGCAAGAAGCTTCCATTCCTGAGCGACGAAGAGATCGATTCGAAGGCGAGGGAGTATGGTTTCAATGGCAGTGACGATGAGGCTGGTTTGGAGAGGAAGGAGTTTGATGAGAAGGAGAAGGAGACTGGACACCGATACTCAGGCAGCGAGACTGTTTAGATGAGATCGTGTGATGGGAATATGTGATACCCAATGTACCCTTGTTGCATGTGCAACTTTTGAGAACACGGTGTGCGTACGCGCTTCCGCTTTGGATGAATGGATGATAGACTCTCATACACCCAACGATGATAGATACTGTGCAGGCTCCTTGCTCCTCGAACAGTGAGGTGTGCTAAACATTGTTTGTTTTGCTTGCGTCGACCGTCTTCCTTTGCTGGTAGGCAAAGAGCATTGGTGCTGGAATCATCAACGTACATATACAGCTGAGGACAGTTGTCGCCCAAGGTACTTCTAGTCTCCCATAGAACCGAATTTATCTTCAATGCTAGCACAACACCCCTACATTATCTACATTGCTAGGCTTATCTTTACTGCCAGCTGTCATCTTCAACACCATATTGCACGCGCATCTACGTGTCGTAGTGTTGTTGTTGTTGTTGTTGTTGTTTCTTGGATCTTACACCTCTCCAAATCGCCCTTCGAATATCTCCTCGACTATCGTATTACAACCTACTATAACACCTATTTCGCACGCCCTATACGATGGACGGTATCGCCGATGTTTAAGGCCTATTGCCTAATAAAGAAGCTATTAGAATAATAGCCGCGGATAGTGTTTAAGAGCTAAAGGTTAGAGCACTCTTTTCTAGCCTTAATAAGGTTAAGATAGTAGCGAAGTCACTAGTAGTAGTAGAAGGCTAGCTTATTAACTTTTGGAAAATAGACACTACGCGTCGCTTTATAGGGTATAGGAGTAGCGACAACTACCCCTTCTTAATTAGAGCCTTTATAAATAAGTTTAGAGCCTATATTAGGTCTATAAATAACGAATATACCTATACTAGATTAGGCTCTTCCTTTAGGTAGCCTATTACCTATATATTTACCCTAACGACAAAGCTACCTAAGCTTATAGATATAACTACTAAGACTAATTATTATATCTCGTTCTAGGGCTAGTCTTAAAAGAGAGATAAGTTAAGTTACGTAGCGGTATTCTTTAGAGAGGCTAGAGTAAGCTAAGCGAAGATAAATAATTAGGATAAGAGTGTATTCTAATTAGTAAGATAGTAACATAAGTTAAACGTATTAAAACCATAAGGGTTTCTAGCGTTCCTAAATACAAAGGAGACATTGCTATGTCTTAGCTCTATAGTTGACTGTTCGACTAGTCGACCGGTTGTCTAGTTATCTAGTCGCCTAGCCTTACGTGTTCGACTATGTAGGTTCGCTACGGTCGCGTACGTAACCTAATCTCGTTAGAGGTTTAAGCAATTAGACCTTGTCTTCTAGTTTCTATATTCCTAGCACGTATCTTACGGGACTCTTTCTTTCTCGTTCTTTAAAACCGTAACACTATCCCCCTCTTAGCTAAGCTCGTCCCGAGTCTTAATTTTCTCGGTATGTCTGTTTTTGTCGTACTATAAGTAAAGAGCCGCTAACTCGTTAAGAGCGTCGAGAACGTTAAGCGTTAGGTATCGAAGCGCTTTCTACCCCTTCGTCGTGTCTTCTCGTTCCCGAGGGTACTCCTAAAGAATTAGAAGCGGTCTTCTAAATGTCGATTTCTTCGTAGGAGGAGTTGTTGCTAATTCCGGATAATGCTCTCTAGGCCTACCCTACTTTAGAGGAGGCTATTGCATCTTCCTCGGATCCTAGTCCCTCTAGTTCTTAGGTACGTGTTTTTCTTTCTTATATTCCTAGATCTTTTATTAATAATTTTATAGGTTCTTTTCTAGTTCCTAGGTATTTTCCGATTCGTCGTATTCTTTCTACTTAATAAGATATCGCTAACCTTTCTTATCTAGGATCTTTTTAACTTCGAATTCGTTTTCTACTTCTAGCTCAAAATAGAAGCTTTCTTAGTAAGGTGTTCTAGCGTCCGCAGGTTCTAGCTTAGAGATATAGAAGATTAGATAGATTTTAGCGTCGGGTAGTAGTCGTAGGCGGTAGTTAACTAGTCCTATAACTCTATCGATAGAAAATAGTCCGACCTTTACGTAATCTAGCTTCTTAGTCTATCTTCTTACTCTTAAATTTTTTATAAGGAAATAGACCTTATCCCCCTCTTTTAGCTAAGGTGCTATTTTTCTCGTATCTTACCGTTATTAAGATAGTTTTTATTATATATCTTCGATCGCCTTACGTATTTCTTTGTATACTTCCCTAAGAGTATCCGTCGTTACAATTACTCTTTCGGCTTATAGGTAGGATCTAGGCGTTCTAAATAGGTTAGGATCTTTACTAAAGTTCGTATAGAATAGTATCGTTAAAGTTGTCTCTAATTTATAGTTGTTTAGTACGATCTACGCTATTAGTAGTAATAAAACCTAGTTGTCTTATACGTAGTTAACGTAGTACCGTAGGTATTGTTCTAGTGTTTAATTTATCCTCTTAGTTTATCCCTCTATCTCTAGATAATATACTATTAATAGCTTATGCTTAATTCCGATCGTTCCTACAAGCGTTTTCTAATAGTTTAATATAAATAGCTTATCTCTATCCGTTATAAACGCTTAAGGGACTCCGTAGTATTAGATAAGTCTATCTAGTATAAGGTATCCGAGTTACTCTATATTATATGTTTCTAATATAGGAATAAAGTATACGTATTTCGTAAGTCTATTAACTATAACTAGTATTATGTTGTATAGTTATCTCGTAACTTAATATCTTAATAGTAGGAGTTTCGTAATAAAGTCTATTATAACTTCGTCCTATAGTTTTGTAAGTAGTGTCCTAAACTATAAGTAATTGTATTTTATATATCTTATAGCCTTATTTCATTAATAGTATACGTATTGTTTAATATAGCGTAGCACCTTTTATCTTATCTATAGGAATAAGAAGCTACGCTATATTAGGTCTATTGTCTTTAATGTTCTAGGATGTCTATAAGTTAGTCCGCCGTAATGTTATCGTATATACTCTTCTTCTCGATCCTTCGGTACTTAGTATTTTCCTTACGATATAGGGAATTGCTCGTTCTTATTACCTAATATCCGTACGATATTATTAAATTCTCTTATGTTTATACTAAGGCTTCCGTCGGGGTTTGTCTTTAGTATCTTATGTTATACTAGTTCTTTTCCTTCTATATAGTCGCTTCTTCGGCTTAGCGCGTCTACGCGGCTATTCTCTTTTCCTAGAGTATATTTAATCTCAAACTTATATTGTCCTAGTAGCTCCGACTAGCGGGCTTACCTTCGGGTAAGTTCTTTTATCGTCGTAAAGTACGTAAGATTCTTATAATTAGAAAGAATCGTTAACTTCAGTAGGCCCTCGACATATACTCTCTAATGTTATATAGTAGTAACAATAGCTAGAAGCTCTTTATTATAGATGTCGTAGTTCTATTCCGCTATAGTTATTTTCTCCGAGTAATAGGCTACTAGGTGTCTTTTCCTATCGTGTGTCTATATTAGACACGCGCCTATTACTATATTAGACGTATCTATCTTAATATAGACTTCCTTACTACTATCGAATAGTTAAAGCGTAGGGGCTAAAGCGTATTGTTCTTTAAGTTTCTCGAACGCTTTAATTTGTTCCTTTCCCTATTTCTAGGTAACGTCTTTTCTCGTAAGTATCGTTATTAGTGCTACTGTCTTTAAATAGTCCTTAATGAATTTCCGGTTATAATTAGCGAGTCTAAGAAATAATTATACGTCCTTAACTATTTTTAGTTCTAGCTATTCTCTAATTAACTATGTCTTCGTAGGGTCGATTTTTATCCCTATCGTACTAATAATAAAGCCTAAGAATTTAACTTCTTTCTTATAGAATTCGTATTTCTCGGGTGCTATCTTAAACCCTAACTATATAAGTTATTTAAAGACGTCCTAGACTTATTTTATATGTTTCTATAGGGCTCCTTTTGTATAGACTAGTATATCGTCTATATAGGCGATAACGCATACGTCGAGTAGGTCTCTAAGTGTTTCGTTAATAAGGTCCTAGTAGGATGCCGGTACGTTAGCTAATCCTATTAGTATAACTAAGAATTCGTAAAGTCCGTATCTCGTTCTAAAAGCGGTTTTCTATTCTTCTCCTTTTACTATACGTATAGCGTAGAAGGCATCTCGTAGGTTAATCTTCGTATACTAGTCTAATCCGGTTAATCTATCTTATACTTCTTTAATATTAGGTAGCGGGTATTAGTTCTTAATCGTAATCTCGTTTAACTTCCTATAGTCTTATACGAGTCGTAACTTCCGGTTTGTTTTTAGAATAAATATATATAGAGCTCCTATACTAGAGGTAGATTTCCTTATCTACCCCTTAGCTAGCTTCTCCTTTAGCTATTCTCGTAGGGTCTATAGCTCTTTCTTAGACATTTAATATAGCGGTCCCTATAGAGGCTCTTTCCCTAGCTAAATGTTAATCTTATAATTCTATAGGCGGTACTTAGGTAAGGCGGTTTTACCTCTTTCCTCTTTAAAGAGTCGCGACTACTTACGATACTCCTTAGGAATACTTAACTCTAAGATATTAGTATCCTTCGATAGTGCGTTACTTCTATTACTACTAGTAACTTCGTAACCCGGCGGCCCTACGCTAGTGTCTATCCCGGTCGAAGGTGGTTCTTCTATCCTTCTAGTTAGCGTAAGCTCGAATATATTAAGCTGTTTCCTTACCTTATCTACTATCGTTCGCTATCGATACGTAGGCTAAATGTTAATAATACGATCGTATTCCCTAAATATAAGCACTCCTCTTTTCTAGTCGATTACTAGGTTATGCTTTCTTAACTAAGGTATACCTAATACTATGTTATAACTAGCTATATTAGTAACATCTAAGGTAATATTCTCGTAGTACTATTAGATAGCTAGTAGTGATAGTATCGTCTCCTATTCTATACTAGGTAACAATAATCCGTCTACGGCGATTAACTCGTAACCCTATTTCTTCTTTAGGGTAGCGAACCCGTTTCTTCTTACGAAAGACTCGGAGATAAAATTCCCCGCTACTCCTAAGTCGATTATAACACTAGTCCTATGTCCGTTAACGATTGCTTATATCTAGAAAACTATGTTTAGTATTAATACGTAAGCCTAAGTATTATATAACTCCCTTTAGTTGCTTATTCCTAGGGAGCTAATCCTTTTTCCGAATAGTATATAGTTTGCTATACTTCGTACCTAGAGGCTTCGGCTAGAACCTATATGTTAGGAACCGCTATACGTTATCCTAACTAGGCTTAGATCTTTATAGGGATGTCTCTCTCTCGTTAGAAAGGTAGTAGTCCTAAATAGTATATAGTGTATACTTAAAATAAGTTAACTACGAGGCTCCTATCTACTTATAAAAGAGCGTCGTCTATATAGTACTATGTCTTAGCGTAGCTAATCTAAGTTGCTTAGCCTTAGTCCTAATTCTAAGTTATTTAGCCTTAGTCCTACTACCTCGTAGCCTATATAAACCCTTATTATTCGTAGCGAATAAACGTGTCCGTAATACTATAGCCCGTTACCCTATGTCTATACTTATAATCTATTACGTTCCTAGATCTTCTACGATTCTAAGTAGAGAGCCCGTACGTACTATACTACTATTCGTAGTTCGTTTAAGACGAAAATTCCTACCGGTATTAAGTACCTAGTATCTATTATTTAGCTTCCTATAGGTAGTTGTTCGATAACTGCCTTAGCTAAGTGCTTAGTGTTATTTATAATTAGGTAGCCCTATACTATGCCCCTTATTATATCGAGTGTCTTATCGAATTTATTAGGGTTTAGGTATTGTTTCCCTAAGAACTTTAGTAGGAATTCTTCGTACCTTCGTTAGAGGTAGATAATTAACTTATAGAGTTTCCTTAGCGCGTCTACCGTAAACGTATATACTTCGTTTTCGTCGTCCGTATCGCTCTCTTCTTCTTCGGATAAGTCCTCGCTTAACTCTTCCGGTACGTAATCTTCTTCGATAGTGTCTAGTTCGTTTATTTATTATTCTAGTACTAGTAACTAGCGTCTATTCTATTCTAGATCCTAGTTTTCTTTATTATTATTATCGAGGTAAGATTCGTCTATATCTACTTCCTAGAGCTTATTTCGTCCGTGTTAAGCTCCTAGGGTTCCTACTAGTTATCGTAGCTAGGACCCTACGCCTAACTTAGCGTTATAGTAGGTTTAACACGAGTCCTAGTAATAGAATCGCTAATAAAGGCTTCCGTAACCGTATCGAGATTCTTTCTCGGCTTTATAGTTAACTTCCCGTACTATTATACTAAATAGTCTAATAGTCTTTAATTGTTAGGCATTTAGTAGTAGTGTATATTATCGAACATAGTATCCTCCTCGTCCTTATAAGGGGTCTAGGAGAGGCGTTATAACCCGGTTACTATCCTTCTCCTCTACTCTCTAGGTATAGTCAAATTGTCGGGGTCTAATACTACTCCTAGATTTGTCTACCTCCGGTTATATTATATTAAATTGCTCGCGGCGCACTATATTTTTACCGCGGTAATCCCGCGCTATATAGCCTTCCTTACTATAGGTATAGTATATAAGCTTTCCTTTTCCTTTAAAGGGCTTTTCGTAGCCCCTACTCTTGTCGATCCTCCGTCCTCGTTAGGTAACGTCTAGTTCCATTAGCTATAGTCTATAGTAGGGCTAGCTTTATCGTAAGAATTCTCCCTTCGTAACGTATCCTCCTAAGGGTCTACGATCCGGAGCGTATCCTACTATACCTCCTACTTTAGAGTCGTATTTCTTTTCCTAGTATCGTTCCTAGAGCTAGTTATCGATGTTAATCGACGCCTTTATTAGCTCTTCGAGGTTAGTAATCTATCCCCCGTGTCTTATTAACTCGTCCTTAACGGAGTCCTTAAGTCTACGTCGGAACATAGTTATTAACGCCGTCTAGTCCTATCTAGTAATCTATCCGTATTCTTTGAATTTAGCGGCATACTCTAAAGTAGACGTCTTCTACTTTAAGTGTTAAATAATTTGTATAGCCTATTAGACTTCGTTCGAGGTTCTAAAGATTAACTTTATCTTATCTTTAAAAAGGGTATAGTTCCTAAATATTCCGGTAGGGTCTAGTCGTCCTATACCGTTAAGGTATTCCTTAAGGTAAGGTTTAATCTAGTTCTACGCGCTTCCGTAAAGGAACGTAATAGCGAAGATAGTTCTTTTATCGGTATCGACTAGGTTAAACATAAGGTATATATCTATCTAATTAACCTAATCGTCGAACTTAGCCCTATCTCTATAGAAGAGGTTAGGCTTAGTAGCCTTAACGTCGTTCTTCCTTAGAGTAGGCTCGTTATCGTTATTGGACTTATCGTCCTTCGTAGTAGTCTATCGTAGTAGCGTACGGCGGATGCTTCCTACTTCGCTAGGGGCGGGTATCCCCCTACTAGCTACTTAAGTAGCGCTTATCCTAAGGGCGTTTAAAGTGTTATATCTCGTTCTAGGGCTAGTCTTAAAAGAGAGATAATTTAAGTTACGTGGCGGTATTCTTTAGAGAGGCTAAAGTAAGCTAAGCGAAGATAAATAATTAGAGTAAGAGTTGTATTCCAATCAGTAAGATAGTAACATAAGTTAAACGTATCGAAACTATAAGGGATTCTTAGCGTTCCTAAATATAAAGGAGATTCGTAGATCTCGGTAATTAGTCTAATTATTCTAAGTATAAGTAGTCTAATTAGTCTAAGTATAAGCAGTCTAATTGCCCTAAGTCTAAGCGCTTAGGTAGGATAAGTTACGTGCTCGTCTCGTTATTATAATTCTAGGGTCTATAGGAATTTTTCCGTAACATATAGCTAGAGCCTCTTTAGATACGACATCTAAGCGTAGTCTTACTAAGATTAAGAAATAGAGCGTCGAGGCCTACGAGTACGTAAAGGCCTTTAAGCGTAACACGTAGTACTAGCTTAATCTTAATCTTATTAACTACATTATAACAACTACACTATATATCAAAAACACAATTATTCCTATGTCGTATACGCGTCCGCGATATAATAATCCAAAAAGCGTATTAATCGAGCGTATAGTTGAATTAATACACTAAGGTGCGTCTTAGTGTCGCGACACGCTCGGAGAAGCCGGCTAGGGCAGTGAAGATAAGCCTGGCAACGAAGATAACCTACCCCCAATGTGCTGGCATTGAAGATAATTTTTGCCCATAGAACGGCTGTGCGGTCAGCGGAAAGCCAGCTCCGAAGATGGCGCGGATGGTCGTATTTCCTGCAATGACGCTGTTGACGACATCCGGATGGCCATCTTCAATGTAATCCATGGCCGAAGCAGACACCAGAAAAAGGCCAATGGCCGTGGCCGCAATCGAGACCACCTGCGGCACCCCTGTAACGGAAGGGTCGCTGGTCCAAGCAGACCAGAACAAGCCAACAGGAAGGAGAAGGCCGCGCAAAATCATAATTGTACGCCGGTCCAGGGATGCATCTCGTGAGCTTCGGGACTGATCAACTAGTACTCGCGATATCAGAAAGCCGGCCGCAAGAATCACACAGACTGCCTCGGGCAAGAACGGCAAAGATGAGGTGACGGAGTACCAAACACGGACATCCTCGAGAGCTATCGGAAACATCTCCAGATACAAGAACAGTAAACCCCGGAAAAGAGATGTGTACCGCGTGAGGAAGATGAGCTTTGGTTCTGTGGTAAGGAGGACTGGTCTTAGGTTAAACCATGCTGCTGTCATTTCACTAAACACTTTCCCGCCAAGTCTTTCTGTTACTTGAGCCAGATGATGGCAAGACTACGAGTCTTCTTATACGCTCCTCGAACAGACTTAACCCAAACTGGGAGTATATGGCTACCAAGGCAGATAAGGACGCACCTCTGGATGCGAAGACCTGGTCCTTAGGTGACTGTGATTTATTCTGGCAACTCAATCCATCGACAAGCAATACACCACAGACGCTAGATATCTGGCTTCGTAGCAACCCCACGCACCACAGCGAAATGGAGTCAAAACAGGTTGGCGTCAGCTATCGACAGAGGATTGACGGGGTGGCATCGCTCATCGCTCTCGACTTCATGCAGAAGCATCTGACAGGTTTACCGAATGAAGTCCTGTGACTGAAATTCATCATTCCGCTCGTCCAAGGCTACCTGCTCTGCTCACAATTCCTACGTGGACGACACTCGGGACCAGTCCATGGGCCGCAATTTGCGACGACTTCGAGGCATGTGAATACTCTGTTGAGCCTCCTTCCAGAGCGAACGCTTGCCGGCCCGCTGAGCTCCTCAACTCGGAGTTTGATCTAGGCCTGCGAAGACTCAGACGCAGATTCATGAGGGCAGTCACATCAAGAACGTTTATGGGGAATGGTGGTTGGTCAACACGCGTGCCGAGACGAGAGAAAGAAGGAGAAAAGAAGGAGCTGTTCTTGCAGACTGATAAGTTCGGGTCAAGCATCAAGGGCCAGGTATTGGGCTTCGGACCACGAGAGTCCAACATATAAGCACCCCTGCAGCTATATCCGCATCAAGGCGCTGCACGTCTCCATCATCTCCCGCGTTACTCTTACGTGCGGTCATCCGCTACTCGTCGCTCGGACCTGGATACACATCAGAGCCATCCCCACTGTGTTCCCACGCCATACTGAACGCCATCATCGTAGTCGTCGCTTCCATGGGCACCGCTCGACGAATCATCGCTGTACTCGTCGTCATCCTCACTATCGCTGCTTCGAGCCTTTGTCTCGATCTCGTCACCGCCAGCGCGCTCCTCTTTTGCCTGGTGTTCCTTTGCCTTGGCAAAGATGCAATCGCGGCCTTGCTCGCAGCGATCGTCGTCCTCGCTTAGGCCGCCGCTCATCATACACTCATCAGAGTCCTCGTGCTCGTAACGAGGGTCTGGCTTATCCCGAATCAAGGCGGCGATGCGAACGTCTTCTTTGGCTGGGTTGATCTGGTTCGTAGTGCTAGTGTCTGATGAGTCGGAGCTTGAGCCGAGTGGTGGATAATCTTCTTCGTCTAGATAGTCCCGGCCATGCTTCTGGACTGATGGTACATCACGTGGGGACGATGAGTTCTCGTTGATAGGTGGTGTAGGATTTGCTGAGAGGTCCTCGACGGATGAGGCGGACTTCATGATAGACATTTTGCTCTTGATATGGTGGTCTTGTAGTACTCTTCTGTTATTGGATTATGTACTTGTAAGTTGAAATGGTTTGGTGATGCAGAAATATACAAGGGAGAAAAGCTCACCTGCATAATAAGGTGAGGTAGTGCTATTGTCCGCATTCACGCGAAGCATGACTAATCATACACTCGCAGATCATCTTGCCATTCACTCACTTCCGGCATGAAGAGCATTGCGGAAGAGTTCTGTCAACCACTCATTAGCTTAATGGAAATGGTTGCTGCAATCCGTGGTTTGGCTGTGCGACGTAAGTGCAACGTAGCGCCGTTGTGGCGCATATACGCGCTGACTTCATTCACCTCCGTTTTCGCGGCGGAATTCCCCGCCCTAGCCGCATCCACAAGCGATCCTGCACTGAGCTGATCTTAAACTTCTAATTACACCTCTCTCTCCGAAGATGTCGCACACACACTAACACACCAAACCTTCTTGAGCAACACCACCTTGCAGAGGCTCGAGACCTCCATTGCGTTAACCCGAAATGGTCGAAGACGGGTGGCAGCTCGTGCCACGACGCCGCCGCAGGAGGAATCAGCATACGACAGCGCAGAAGCTCAGCGCACAGAAGAAAGCGAGGACCTCGCAATGCCGGAAATGACATGCCACCAACTCATGACTCAGAAGACATGCAGCACAGACAGCGCACCAGAAGATCGGACCGCAATATGCAAAGCCACACAGACGTGACACCATCTTCCGCGCCGCTCGTGACATCGTCATCAATTACAACCGAAGCTCGCTCACGACCTTCACAGCTCCTCCACGAGTCGAGGCTCTCACATGCGCTCCAACAATCTTCTCCCGCAACGAGTCTGCGATCGCAACCCTGATCCTCGTCTGCAAGAACTCCCACCACCAGCAAATGCACCTCAAGTTCAAGCGCTCGGGCAGTGGCGAAGCCCTTCCGAGCCTCCATCTCTGCAAGATCGACAACACCTGGGTCAACTTCGCAGACTACCTTACCTCATCTCCCTCAAGGCTCCCGCCGGTCGGATCGGCACGTCCAGCAGAACTGGTGGGAGCAAGAACGGGAAAAGTCTTCACTACACTTCAGAGATCTCCCTGCACAACTTCGTCGTGAAATCTACACCCACCCATTACTTTCCACTACACAAAATTCTACCCCCTCTCCCTTCACCGACCGTCGCCTCGGGCCATATCGTGTGCCCTGGTTCGGCCGCAGATTCGAACGGTACAGTCCAACCACCAAAGCGGCAAAGGAAACGATAGCATACACGATCACACCCACGACGTTGTGGAGCAGCCTGATTACAGAATACTCACCCTCTGTAAGGCAGTCTACGCAAAAACCATCAAATCAAACCCCCATCCCGCCTCCGACCTCGATCGCCCTCAGAGAATTTCCCCGCCAAAGACTCAAGCCCCTTACGGACCCTTCCCACTCCACTTCAACACCCTCTGCACCTCGGAGCTCGACATGTTACATCTATCTCTTAGAAATCCCGCTCCCACCATTTCTACAGAAAGCCTCGACCGTCTACCACCAAGACTTCATTCGGGAATCGAGAACTCCTCCTTCCCCTTCGGCGCAATGGGAGCTGGATCCGTGGGGGGCATGGGGGTGGGCATATAGATTGGATTGGAATGGGGCCATCGCGGTCCTGGTGTGGGAAGTCCCCGGGGAGAAAGGGGGGGGGGGACGACTGTTGGAGACGACGTGTCGAGAGAGCTTTGTTCTTTTCGAGTGGGTGCGATTCTGCCTTATGCGAAAGAATATATATGTATCTAGCATCTCCCCCACTCCCGATTGTCGAGCTAGCTAGCTAAAGCCGGGGCAATCAAGACAGAGTACGACGAAGCAGAGGTTCGATAGCGATCTTTGCGGAGGAGAAGAGCTTCGACCGGGTTTTACTACTACGACGAGGCGGATGGAGAGACTCCGAGAGAGATGTTTGTGAGTAAGTGGGCATGGCTGAGGAATGGCTGCGCTGTAAGTGTGGAGGACGCCACAGATTGTGGTGGTACTGTACGAAGATGCTGAGCGGCCGAGCCTCGAGACAGATCACTAGTCTGTTATTGTACGACTCCGTGCCAGAATTTGGCGATATCACCGAATTTCCCATTTGAACAGCTAGCTACTGCCGCGATAGCGAATGCCACTGTTGTCGGTACAGCAGTGCGAAGGTCAGGCACATGGAGGGAGAATGAGTTGAAGAAGTCTCGTCTCGACGTCGAGGAGTGAGGAGGTCTTTGTTTGGGTAGTATAAGCGTGGAGTGAGGCTCTGAATCGAGGGGTGCGATATCTTTGCTTTGGGCGTTTGGGGTACGGCGATGTTCTATGGTTTTGTGAAGAGGAGCGTGGGAGCTCTAAGGCGACTGTAGTAGCACGACATTGCACTTGAATCATACGCAGCCTTGAACAAGTCAGGAATGTGCCATCCAATCCAGTCTCTCAGCTAGCACCCCAAGCATAGGCTCTCCGCCAACCCGGCTAACAGCTCTTGTCCCGGCAACGAGGAACGGTAAGTTCTTCTCAAGCTGGTTTTGCAAGTCCGCACTTCGTCCAATCGTCAGGAGCTCGCTCATGGCAAGGATATCGAGGATTGAATCTCGAACAGGAGCCATGCTGGACGTCAATAACAGCCCCGTTTGCAACCTCTTCTCATACTCCGCCCATACGGCTACCATCGCGTCAACGTCCGTAGCATTCTGCATGCGCCGCATCATATCGCTGTGAATGATCGCTGCCGTGGTGGTGATGTGATCGTGCAAGATGTTGTTGAAGCAAAGTAGCCGTTGTCGCACGGTCCGAAGTGTTGCGGACGCAGCTTCAGCGGCACGCAGCTGAAAGAAAGCGGACTGCAAGATGCTGCGAGCGTAGTTGACTTGCAGCAACAGCGTGAAGACTTTCGAGTGCACAGAAGAAGTGGCAGATCTGGTGATGTTCTGTACCGGCCAAGCCATTGCGTAAGTTATGCTCACCGATGAGAGCCTTTGAAGAATGGGGCCTGCGGCGGACTGCTTCATATGGTCCCCTGATAAGACGATCTGCATGTGCTCCGAGGAGACCCCCGGGGCGCTGCCGATTGTGTCGTGTGCCGACTCTGTAAGGATGAAAGTATCCGCCCATGAGCGCTGGTTACGTCTCATCCGATTGAATAGAGCTCGGGCGAAGTCCTGAAAGCGAGCGCCATCTGCGGAGAAGTACACCAAGGGCAGGCTCTCTAGTGCGCGGAGCAAGTTGTGATCCTGGACCAGCTTCGACCTCAGCAAGGGCGTGCAATCAGTGGTCATGTCTGTGATCCAGGTTCCGAGCATATCGTCCAGCAATTGTGGGAACAGCATGAATGACTCCGCCCGGCATTGCTCCAGCAGGGGCGTGAAGTCTGGTAGAAGTGATGAAACGCTGAACATGGATCGCACCTCACCGTCGCGCTGCTCGAGCTCATGTAAGAATGCTCGACTCTTGCCAAGTGAAAAGATGTCCTTTGCGAATGGCTGCATACATTGCGGAGCATAAACCTTGCCTTCGGATCGATATCGCGTCTCAAAACGACCATGCCACAGATCTTCAGGTTGACACGACTCCTTGGCATCGGAGACAAAGAAGCTGCTCGATGATTGTGCATCGACCGCTCCCGACTTTATCCAGATGGCAACAGAGCGCAGATATGTCCTCAGACCGTCCAGAAAGATGCCGGCGAACGCTTCGAAAGCCGTCTGATCACTCGCCATCTGAGCAATACATGTCTGCGTGTATAGAGAGTCGAGCAGTGCGAATTGAGCCCCAGTCCCGGCGGCTTGAGCAGAACTTCTGGCGATTGACGACGACTTGACGAGCGGACCAGCCGCCTCGCTGATCTGGGTCTGCACCTGTGCAATGCTCACGACTGTGTCTGACGATGGCTGTGCAAAATTCTGTTCGATAGCACTCAGCTGTACACCGAGCTTGGAGAGCAGTCTCTCGATTGCAGCGTGCACGGTCTGCATGTACGCCAGATCCAAGTGGCTGGGTTTCCACCCGCGTAGAAAGTTCAGGGCCGTCCCCGTTTGACATGCCTGATGGAGTACATCAAGCAAGACCTTGGTACTTGTCTCACTCAGGCCCATGCTTTGCCGAACCACGACACGGCCTGCTTCGTCCACGTCAAACAGGTCAGTCGGGAGGCCATGTGTCATTGACAGGATCTCACGGATCAGAGCAAGCTCGGAGATAATCTGTGGCGCATGCCTGTCGGTATCGGGCTTCCAGACGTTGCGTGCTTCTTGCACTTCCGTGAGTGCATTGAGGTCGATCTTTTCAATGTGCAGTCTTGCGATGGCACTGGGATCATCATCTTGGTCCAGTGAGGTCGCAGTGGTCGAGATGGTGGGTTCTGAGGCGAAATCATCTTCGAAGTCATCCTCACTGGAGTGAGCAGCATGATCGACATGGTCCCAGATGCCAGGCTCGTCAAGTGGATCATCAGCCAGGATCTGTTCCCACGTGAGGCCAGGCGTACTATCAGCAGACTCATCCGAGCCATCGAGGTCTTCCAGATTAGTGTTCACCGCTGGCCTGTCGGACAGCTCAAGCAGTAAGGATAAAAGCTCGGGCAGCCATCGCGACCGCGCTGGAAGCTCATCCAGGCGCTCCTGCAGGGCATCTGCCAGATCTTGGCGGTTGAGAACGGCAAACTTCTCCAGCATTCCTTCGTATTGGGACTGGATGGCGAACTGATTCGTGCGAGCATGGCTCGCGTCTCGTAGGCCTCCCACTGCGCGATCTTTGAGCCGGGTAAATGCCGCATCAGCGGGCTTCTTGCCTGTGATGGCGGTGACGAGGCCTTCTGCGAGCCCATTCAGAGTCGCGGCGTGAGCCATGTTCGCTGGATGGGGACATTGTTGTTGTTGTGGTCACGTCGATGCATGTCGCCCGAAGTGGTGAACGCGTTGCGTTATAGACGCGAACTACGGCGTACGAGATGAATCAAAATTTGAAGCAGTGCTAATCAAGCGGCGGTGGCTGACGTAACCCCTGGCAGAAGGAGGCGCGTGCTTTTTCGCGATATCCGATATCCGGCAAGGAAGGAGCAACCCACGACTTTGTTTCTTCTTATCAGGCAGCAGCCGCTTCCGCTTCCGCTTCACACGACGTCGTGATGATGGGTGACAGTCTGCCGTGTGTGCAGGTCGGCGTCGGCACCGGCACCGGCCCAACATCCAGAATGGGCATGCCGAAGCCAATTCGAATGCTCGCGGGAGCCACGATGCTGCTGTTCGTCTTTCTGGTGTATCAGATGACGCGAAGTCCCAGTGCGAGTGGCGGCATCCACGCACCGGGCGGCTACAAGGAGAAGATGGCGGACATGGCGCGAGATCCGAACTTGGATCGTAAGACGAGACACTGCTCCCGGAGCGGGTGAGAGAGATGTACTACTGCTTGCTGACCGTCCACCCAGCCACGGGCGAACCTCCCGAACCCTTGCACCGCGTCCACGGCAACAACTACGATGCCGACAACCCAAACTCGGATCGCATCAACGCCACGCTCCTGTCGCTCGTCCGCAACAGCGAGCTCGAGCAGATTGTGGGCAGCATGCAGCAGCTCGAAGCCACGTGGAACCACAAATTCAACTACCCGTGGACCTTCTTCAACGACGAGCCCTTCACCGAAGAGTTCAAGCAGGCCACGCGAGCGAACACGAAAGCCGAATGTCGATACGAGCTGATCCCGAAAGAGCACTGGGACGTTCCCTCGTGGATCAACGCCGATCTGATGGCCGAGAGCGCCGAGATCCTGCAAGAGCTGAACATTCAATACGCCAGCATGAAGTCCTACCACCAGATGTGCCGGTGGAACAGCGGCCTGTTCTATCACCACCCCGCCCTGCAGGACGTGCAGTACTACTGGCGCGTCGAGCCCCACGTCGACTTCTACTGCGACGTCGACTATGATGTCTTCCGCTACATGCGCGACCACAACAAGACGTACGGCTTCACCATCAACATCTACGATGCCCCGCAGTCCATCCCGGGACTGTGGCCGGAAACGCTCAAGTTCTTGGCCAGCGACGACCACCAGAAGCTGCTGGCTCCCAACAACGCCATGGCCTGGCTGACGGACAAGGAGCGGAGACCATCCCACCACCTGGAGGCCGGCGGATACAGCACCTGCCACTTCTGGTCCAACTTCGAGATTGCCGACCTGAGCTTCTGGAGGTCCCCGGTCTACGAGGCCTACTTCGCCCACCTGGACCGAGCCGGTGGCTTCTTCTACGAGCGATGGGGAGACGCGCCAGTCCACGCCATTGCGCTGGGACTGTTCGAGGACAGCAGCAAGATCCACTGGTTCAAGGATATCGGCTACCGCCATATCCCCTACTACAACTGCCCCAACTCACCAAAGTGTAAGAGGTGCCAAGCCGGCAAGTTCTTCGACGGGGCCGACTGGTTGAACAAGGAAGACTGCCGACCGAACTGGTTCAAATACATCGGCAACGAATGGAGCACGAGCGCAGCAGCATGATGGTATCACGATGGGCCGACAGAGGGTACAAAAGGCATTGGAGGAGCTTCGCGACTGGCACTTTGAGTTTGCAACTACGACTGGACACCGCATAAAGACCGGCCAGCGCCTAGCGAAACATTTTATTCGCCAGCTCGTGAGTCTTGCCCCAGTCTGCCCTAGAGTCTCTCCGCTTGCCATGCCAGCACTGCCAGTCACCCCGACCATCCGCATCGACTGTAGGACCACCTCCCTTGTCGTGCGAATCGCATTCGTCGCAGTACCCACGAGGACGCCCTCTTCCATTCCACGAGGGAGAAGCATATCTTCACCGATCTGGTGTTCGATCCAGCACTGTCCTCATGACATGGGCGGATGCGCGATTCTCATGAGACGCAGCTGGTGAGCGGCGTGTCCCGCCCGCGGAATCACGACTTACAAGAGATCAGGAACCTTCGTCTGTGCGGCGTTGTCGGCTGCGATGCGCTCAGCGCCATCGAGGGGATCTTCGTTCGTGGCGAATTCGACGTCGAGGAATCTTTTCTTCACCGAAGTTCACGGAGTGCCATCACATCCTGCGTCCTACATCGAGTGCAGATCGTCTCGCATGAGATGTTCCGCGACCAAGAACGGCATGTCATTTCATGGAGGCTCTGTCGCATCACTCCCACGAGTCCTCGAAACAAATATGCGGCATTTTCTGCCGCATGACAATGTCTACTAAGCCACACACTATACTCTGGCAATACCGAACGAGTCAACACCCTTCTTTTTCCTCGCCATGCTCGCCAATACCTCACTCCTCTTACGCTCCTCCTTCCTCCGTACTTCTACTTCCGACTATCATGGCTCTGCTCTACGAGCATTGTAATATCATTCCCCGCCTCAATCTTTTCTAGTCGAATTTTTATTAGTTCTGCGAACTCGTTTTAACGGACTGCCTCCGCAAGCGCCATATCCCCACCCACAAAGTGACATCTTCCCGAGCCGGCACTTACCCACTTACCACCACCACCACCACCACCATGCTGAAACTTCCCCTCTACTATAGTACTCCCTCCTTCTCATTCTCCTTCGCGCCCGAAGACGCACCCAATCCCTCGTTCGCGCAGACCGCAGAACTCATAGCCCACGCGTAACAAGGGCCTGCTGGGTGCCGAGTCCAGGAGGAAGGGTTTTGGTGCAAGCCTCTTTACCCAACAAATTCTGCGAGTATTCTGCGAGTGCGTATGCCGACGCCCTTTGAGCTATCCCGGGGTATAAGAGTCCCCGCAGCGTGGGAGGCCCTCGATGGATGCCCTCACTTCCAATTCCTTAAGATGGTCGCTAAGAATCTATAAGATCTATTTAATCTCTAGACAGATTCCCTTACGAACGATACAAGCCGGGCACTCTTGATAATGTTGTTCGTGTTCGGGATCGTAATCGTTCGTGCAAGACCAATCGCGACGTAAGCATATCTCTCCCTCCCTTGTTCTTTTTGGACCGCTATACGCTAGGCTTGCTCGGTATTGTAGGGGTTGAGGTATGGAGTGCGGTCGGGTCGTTTGCTGTTGTTCATGTTTGGTGATGGAGGTGGGATATAGTTTTATAAGGCGGCCTTTGATTCAGGCGAGGATAAGTTGGGGTCTTTGGCGTTGAGGAGAGGTTGTGAGGGCTGTATGGTGGGAGTCGGTGTTGATACGGTGATTCTGGATCTGATTGTAGTCTGCTCGAGGGGCGGAGTGTGCTTAGTCTTGTGCGAAAGGGTAGTAAGGCTGTGTCGAGTAGCACTTTTTTCGAGTCTTTATCGATCGTTTTGAGGTTTCCAAGTTGAAACTTCTATTGCTCCATAGTGCATTGCGGCGTAGAGGAAAGTATGATGTCTAGTCGCTGCATCCTTGATAGTTCGCCCTCTCAGCCCTACGCCACGAAGCTTCGCTTCGTTCTGTGAGTGTGAAGGTACCGTTCGCTATCCTTCAAGTTATCTTTTTGTCAATATTATTTCATGGCACCTCGTCGCGCGCAGACGTTCCTGTTACCACGGATAGCTTAGGCTTGCCTCAGATTTGACATGAAGGAAGAGTTCACTACCCCAGGACGACACACATGGAAAGGATTGCGACCCAAATGTCGTCTTGAAAATGGGGCATGATGCACCCTGATCGATGCATTGCGAAGCACACGCCCGCGGAGTGTCTTTCATAAAGGTCTTCAGTTCAAGTGACCCAGCGCAGAAAGCAGGCCAGACGGTAGCATGTGGATTCTGCCCTCATGTCCTGATGTCGAAGGATTCGGATCCGGTCGGCATGCAGTCAGTCTCATCGCGGTCGAATACAGTGTCTGGAGGATAGTCGGAGTGTATTCGACTACCTTGCACGGAGACGATGCGACTTCATCAATCGCACAGCCACTTCGGACTTCTTCTCCCACTGAATCACTGCCGATTTCTTGCTACATTGAGCCACGCGCACAGCCTCGGGATCAACGACACTATCGTCTCGTCTCGCCCCGTGTCCAACCAAGTCGAAAGTGGTCGCATTGGTGGAGCTTGTAAGCTTCGTGAGAGGTACAAGCCAGTGCGGTGCGGCCATCTTCGGAGACTGCGCTTCCAATCAGTGGTATCAAATGAATGATCTACCTAGATCTGGAACATGTTTGCAGGCAGACACATCCACAACTTCACTGACATGTGACAGAGCATTGTTATGGTTTAGCTTTGTGGCTTGCAAACTCTATGTATGATTTGGATGGATATACAATAGGGCTCGACATGTGGTTCTTCGGACATGTGATCTTTCCATAAGTGGCGGCGCAGAACAATGAACGCCAAAGCTTTTCGGTCTGTTTGCAAATCATTCCGCATCTTGATGTGAGCACTGAGATTCAGCGATGCGCAGCACAGACTCTCCGACTTCGTCAATGTTGTCAGCAGGTACGCATTATCAAAGCCCTCACGATTTCAGTACTGTGATGACGTCGCCTTTCTTCCTGTCCAAATGTCCTGCATCGTGATCCACCGATGGGTGCTTCTCACTCCCGGCTTGGCCATCGATGACGATTGGTGCGACATCACCTGACATCGCATCAGAGTATTCCCCTTGCGTAGGGACGTCTTGACGATATGCGGTAGGAAGAATGAGTTGGTTCTCATCGTGTCTGTACGTGCCTTCTCCGATGCCACACGGAGGAAATAACCTGCAGAGCGAGTAGTAGATGATTGAGGAGATGAAGAAGCCTAAGAGAAGATTAGTAGAAGCCACGCAGGGTGTGTCAGTCAGAGTGTACCAGTGAGGAAGCCCAAGCGGCTCAACTTCATCCAGTCATTTGGCGATTTGTCTAGATTCGAGACTCCCACTTCAATGGATGTTAGTAAGATCTCAAGACCAGGCTACTCAGGCACACTCACTAATATACCCAGGCATCGCTGGCCAGACGGCAAGGATGAACGCGGCAAAGGCACGAAGGTTGAAGCCCTTGCAGAACCAGTAGATGGAATCGCTATACCCGCGATACAGGTCGTCCACTACGAATTCGTCAGCATGGTACAGCCTGTGCGCTTGATTGTCCTTACTTTTGACCAGTCGCTTACGAACAAGCCAGAAGTCAGTGACATGCTATCATGGAAAGTCCCAGAGGTCAGCGATCATAGATTCAATGGATCGATAGCCATCGCACTCACGATACCAGAGCATGGTCCATAGAAGATCCCGAATCTGTGGCACCAGGGGTGAGCTCGTATTCCTCCGAAGACTGAAAGCGGTGATTAACACTCACCCGTTCAACACGGCAATGAAGGTCTTGGCATTCACAGTCAGAGCCCACGGATTGGTGGCAATGCCAATAAATGCGATGATGTATGCACTGTCAGAATTCAGTCACGTTGGTTTTTTCTGGTGGCCGCAGTCATGCTCACCCTCTTCTGATGTTTAGCCACCTTGGTGCATAAGCCTGCATGTCCATTGAGACCGCGGTGGAGTTGAGAATGACGTTGACGCAGATTTGTGCCCAGGCGCACACGGCAGATGCGAAGAACCTGATAGTGTTAGTGCGGGTGAAGCTGGTGGATGAAACTCTACTCACACTCCTGCCCTTGACGAGCTTGAATTGTTGTGATATTTCTGTATCGCTCTGAGAAGTAGGTATGGCTGCCAGTATGCTTTGCCCAATGTTTGACTTGCGGCAGATGTAGCGATAATTCCTAGGGCGACTGTCTGTTGTCAGTCCGTCCTTATCAACAGAATTCGCACTTCAATACCTACAGCTAGTATAGGTCATGATTGATAGAGCGATGACCTGCGTAGTCATTGATATTTGGATCGAGACTTTCCCCAATCTGGTCCAATTGGCTTGTCCCAAGGTGACTGTACCCATGTTCCCGAGCACAGATGTGGCACCATATACTACAGCCCATGCTGTGGAAGCGTTAGTCAGAGCGCTCGTTTCAGATGCACTGTCGATACTCACCGAGGGAATTGGCCAAGACGTCGTCGGTCTTGTAGTCACGCGCAAAGTATGGTCCAGCTGTACCTCCGGCGTGGTGAACCGACCAGATCAAAATGCCTGCCGTTATGTATTAGCAAAAAATTTGGCAGTACAGCGTCTCTTCACTTACCGAACACTGTCATCGTGAAGCCGATGAAAGAGACCAAGAACGGCGTCTTCAACTTCTCGGGAGGCAGCCATATGACAAACATGTCTGCAGCACATGTCAGCTTCTGATCCGTCGGCAGGACCCTTCTCACACTCACAGATCACGTTGTAGATGATGTATCCGATAAAATCCTTCAGCTCCATCGTACCACCCGCCAGTGGATGCGACCAGTTTGCCCACTCTAGAGACCACGTCCCAATGCAGGTCGATACTGCTTGTGCGCCCCACCAGCCCTCGATGCCGTTCCAGACGATTCCTGGTATCACACGGATGAGGATTGGAAAATAGGTACCTCTCATGCCGAAGGAGCATCGTGCGGCAACATTGTAGCAGATGTGGTGGGTTGCGCCTTGCCACTGTATGAGAGACTCGTCAGTAGGACGTTTTGAGAGACAAAGGCATCCTGTGGACGTACGCTGCAAAGGACACAGAGGGCGGCGAGTGCGATTGGAGAGAAGATCCCTGCTGCTAGTGCCTGTTTCCCGCTGAGACCGAAGGCGATCAAGGCCGAGCCAGTTGAGTAGTTGTAGATGCCGAAGCCTATTCACCGTTAGGGGATGATTCGCCGGACTGGCAATGCATTCACTGCCTACTTCCGGTTGACCAAAAAGAGACGAAGTCCCAAGTCCCCCAAGTCCTTCGGTCTTTGGTCAACGGCATTAAATCTATGTATTGTGTCAATGACCTGTTTCATACTTATGCAGTCTCACCCTACCTGGCGATGTGTATCGGTCAATGGCATAGTTGCCCGCTTCTGGTTGAGCAACTTCGAGTTTCTTCAGTCGATGCCGCAGTGCACCATCTTTTTCGTTGGCGCTTGAGGCTATCGTCGATTACAAGCTATGGAATAGAGGAAGGTCATTCATGCGATCTAGATCAGCCTGGAGAGCTTTGTGAACTATGTATGTAGCAAGAAGTACCAAAAGATCGCCCGCTCGGCAGTAGCGATATAATGCTGGTTCGTCTGGACCTGTTCCACGATAAGGGAGACGCCACTCACGAGCAAGGGATAGGCCTGAACGCGGCAGACAAAGATGGACTTCCCAAGACCACATGTAGAGCACATGTTGGTAAGGTGGAGAACGCGCGCTCCATACCACCACATGGTGTCTAATCTTAGCGTCCCATGCGATCAGTTGCCAAAGCTGTCAGCGAGATGTGCATACCGATTGGTTGATAACGATATACACTCCCGCGCATGCACATCAAGCGGAGCCCCTTGCCACGCCGTAGGCAAAGCATCCAGGGCCGCAGGCGAGATGCTGGATACACGGCAAGTGAGGAGAAGAAAGGCCGTACCAAGGGAGGCCATTTCCAAGGACTGTAGCGCGGCAAGATAGGGAGTGATATTGTATCAAAGTTTGTGGTGCTTGCCAATGCCTACTCGAGCTCGGAGCTACCCATGTCTCCAATGCAGGTGCCGGTTGTGTTTCAGATACGCAAGCTTCGGAGTGTTCACCAGATGCACATCATCCAGCAAAGTACGGGCTGTGCGACTTGAAGGAGTCGATCTTGTCTCGCGAATGAAGGCTGGCCTGTGATAGGCAACTGTAGCAGTTGTTGAGGAGATCTTTCGGTATTCGGGTTGTAAGAGAAAGTATGATGCCGGCAGAGCGTAAGTCAATTGCGTGAGGCCTTACCATGAATGCTCGCGGACTTCGTGCTATGCTACGTGACCGCACACAACTCACCTTCGGCCGTCCAGTAACCAGCCTGTATCCTGCAACCAGCGGAGCAGTAATGTGTACGGGTTTCCGAGCTCGTGAGGTGATTGCGGGCAGTCGTGGCATGTGGCTGCTACCTGGCGCGATCTCCGGCGGCGCATTTTGCTGGCATTTGGAAACAGCTCGTCGGCGGTGAAGGCACCAAGATTGGTGTGGTTGGAGGGTAGTGTTTGAGGATATAGTGTGATCGTAAGTGTCGATAGGGTCTGAACAGCCAGTCTCGTCTCTTGTACGTCAACAGCATAATAGTGTAGGAGGCGAGCGTGCCCTCTTCATCGCCTTCGTCTATATCGAACCTTTACGTCCTCGGTCGAGGTAGTATCGTCGGCTGGAGGTGCGGTCGGAGGTTTGTCGTGTCACGATCCAGTGCAATCAGGCTTGCAACCAGGCTTGCAACCAGGCTTGCAATTAGGCTCAAAGCTTGAGATCCATTCACTGCCAAGCAGGCACGTGACTAGATTAGTCATTCACCTACACCTGTTCTTTTTAAGTATATACAGTCTTAGATAGACACATGTAATACATAGTCTACTTTAAACTAGTCCTTTAACTAACTAATATATAAGCCTAAGTAAGTAAATAATTTAACTAAATAATTAGCTTACTAATTAATACCTATAATATAATAGTTATAAGCCTAATAAGTGCTTACTAATTTACTACGTATATTTAATTAGACTCTTTAAGGCCGTATATCGTTATAAACTAAACTAATAGGATATTAGCTTACCCTTAGCTAGTTATTACGGATTAGATTAAGCTAATACCTAGCGACTAATTAGAGCCTTTATAGTTAAATAGGTACGGCTACGGCTAAAGTAAGTATAGCTACTATAGAATAATCTATTACTCTATATAATCTATAGGATAGATTAATAGAGTAGAGTAGAGTATAACGTTAAATAATCTACTACTCTATTTAATCTAAAGAATAGATTAATAGATTAAAATAGATTACAGGATAATTTCCTTTATATTTAGAAAAGCTAAGAATCCCTTATAGTTTTAATACGTTTAACTTACTATTTAATATTACTATTTAGAATATACTATGACCTAACCTCTACTATACTATTTCTTAGGTCTTTAGAAGACTAAGACATAACTACTTTATTACTCTCCCTTAACGTCTTATCGGCCTAAGAATGAACTTAATTAAGCTTATCTTCTTAACTTATAATATTATTAGGTTATACTAAACCTAATAGCTTTAAATGCCCTCTATAATAGGAGACTAATAGAGTAAATAGGAAATACCTACCCCTAGTAAAGTAAGTAGAGCCTACGACCTTAGACTATAAATAATACTATTAACGCCTTAGCTACTAATATAGGTAACAATACCCTTAGGGTTAGTAAACTAGACTTCTACTCTAGTAAACGCTATAAGTTTAATCCTTAGGTTACTTAGCTAGGTATATACTTTATATTTAATCTAATAGCTAACAATCTTAAGCCTATCTTTACTACTACCTTCTTTAACGACGAGTATAGTATTAGGTTAAACTATTCCTTAGTGTAAGGATAGTGTATAGCTAACTCTTATATATAATAGGCGGCTATACCTAGCTTAGTAAGCCGTACGTAACGCGTAAACGTATACTAAGCGACGCGTATAGCGTCTATAGAAGAAGGTAAGCTTTAGTTTATCTATAATTAGAAGATTATAGGCGTACTATATATTATAATATTATCTTATAGTTCTTATAGTTCTAAAGCCTCCCCTTATTATAATCTATATACACTATAGAGTCTAATTATAATATACGCGATAGCGAGTTGCCTACGCCCCCCTTAAGCCCGAGAGTATAGTAGTAGGCGCGTCGTATAGCCTTAGTTACGAGAAGAGATACCTTAAGAGCTAAGATTAAAGAGTAGGAGATATAGCGGGAGATTAAGCGGTTAGAGATCTTACGCGCTATAAACGTACCGCCTCCGGAGTATATAGAAGGACCGGCTAGAGAAGATTACTTTCCTACTATAAACTCTATCCCTCCCTCTATAGCTACTAACGATAATATTATAGTACGAGGCGCGGTCGCGGCGTATACGACTCGACTACGCCTAAAAGAGCCGATGTCTTTTAAGGGGGATTCGATTATAAAAGTAAGGGTATTTCTTAGGGAGCTCTCTCTTATCTTTACTCTCTTAGGTACTATATATATAACGCACGAGTTAAAGGTCCTATATAGTATTATATACCTTAGTAGAGAGGTAAGTAAGTAATAGTACGCTAACTATACCGTCCTTAACCTTATAGGGTATATATATTAGGACTTTAAGAAGTTCTATTAAGACGTATACGGTAATCCTATAAACCGCGTACTTAATATTATATTAGAGTACGAGGTTACGGAATAGAAGGATAACTAGATAGTATAATAGTTTATAACTAAGTTAGATATTATAGAGGACTAGTTAGGGGACTACTTAGAAGTATAGCGCGTATAGTACCTATTAGTAAAGCCTATACCTCGCTTATGGTCCGCTATCGTTAGCTACTATAATATCCCTATAACTAGAGACGAGCTAGTAGTCCTAGCCTCGCGTATTAAAAGTACCGAGCGCTAATGTAGTAGCGGAGGGTACGACCGTAGGTAGTATATTTATCGTAAGTACGAAGCTAAGGGCGGATATAAGCGGGTTAATTACCTAAAGTAATAGAACTTAAGTTAAGTACCGGGCGCCTCGGGTACGAGTTAGTAGCGGGACGCTAGTAGCTTACCTATAACTAGCTAGAATTTTAGGGTAGAATACTACGGCTACGGTAAGAATAGTTATATTAGGATAGAGTACTAAAGTACATACCTATAGAAGAACCGTAACGCGTAAGCGGTTTATAGGCTAGAGACTATAGAGGCTTTAACTAAGAAGAGTAAATAGGGAAAAGGTAGAGGACTAGGTAAGAGTCACTCCTAAGTCTAGGTATTACGGAATAATTCCTATAGACCCTAGAATTATAATAACGAAACAAGCACGTAACTTATCCTACCTAAGCGCTTAGACTTAAGACGATTAGACTACTTATGCTTAGACTAATTAGACTGCTTATACTTAGAACGATTAGACTAATTACTAAGATCTACGAATCTCCTTTATATTTAGGAACGCTAAGAATCCCTTATAGTTTTAATGCGTTTAACTTACTATTTAATATTACTATTTAGAATATACCGAAACCTACCCTCTACTATATTGTTTCTTAAGTCTTTATAAGACTAGGTGACGACTACTGCTTTATTACTCTCCCTCGACTTCCTATTGGCCCGAGAATAAACTCGATTAAGCTTATCTTCTTAATTTATAATATTATTAGGTTATACTAAACCTAATAGCTATATAGCGCGGGATTGCCGCGGTAAATATAGTGCGCCGTAAGCAGTTTAATATAATGTAACTAAAGGTAGGTAAATCTAGGAGTGGTATTAGACCCCGACAATTTAACTATACCTAGAGAGTAGAGGAGAAGGATAGTAACCGGGTTATAACGCCTCTCCTAGACCCCTTATAAGGACGAGGAGGATACTATATTCGATAATATACACTACTACTAAATGCCTAACAATTAAAGACTATTAGACTATTTAGTATAATAGTACGGGAAGTTAACTATAAAGCCGAGAAAGAATCTCGATACGGTTACGGAAGCCTTTATTAGCGATTCTATTACTAGGACTCGTGTTAAACCTACTATAACGCTAAGTTAGGCGTAGGGTACTAGCTACGATAGCTAGTAGGAACCCTAGGAGCTTAATATAGATAGAATAAGCTCTAGGAAGTAGACGTAGACGAATCTTACTTCGATAATAATAATAAAGAAAACTAAGATCTAGAATAGAACGGACGCTAGTTACTAGTACCGGAATATTAAATAAACGAACTAGATACTATCGAAGAAGACTACGTACCGGAGGAGTTAAGCGAGGACTTATCCGAAGAAGAAGAGAGCAATACTAACGACGAAAAAGAAGTATACACGTTTACGGTAGACGCGCTAAGAAAACTCTATAAGTTAATTATCTACCTCTAACGAAGGCACGAAGAATTCCTACTAAAGTTCTTAGGAAAGCGATACCTAAACCCTAACGAGTTTAACAAAATACTCGATACGATAAGGGGTATAGTATAGGGTTACCTAATAAGTAATACGGAGAACTTAGCTAAAGCGGTTATCGAACGACTACCTATAGGAAGCTAAATAATAGATACCCGATACCTAATACCGGTAGGAACTTTCGTCTTAAACGAACTACGAATAGTAGTATAGCACATACGGGCTCTCTACTTAGAATCGTAGAAGATCTAGGAACGTAATAGACTATAAGTATAGACATAGGGTAACGGGCTATAGGTTCTAGCCGAAGCCTCTAGGTACGAAGTATAGCGAACTATCTATTCGGGAAAAGGATTAGCTCCCTAGGAATAAGCGACTAAGGGGAGTTATATAATACTTAGGCTTACGTATTAACATTAAATATAGTTTTCTAGACATAAGTAATCGTTAACGGACATAGGACTAGTGTTATAATCGACTTAGGAGTAGCGGGGAATTTTATCTCCGAGTCTTTCGTAAGAAGAAACGGGTTAGCTACCCTAAAGAAGAAATAGGGTTACGAGTTAATCGCGGTAGACGGATTATCGTTACCTAGCGTAGAATAGGAGACGACACTATTACTACTAGCTATCTAATAGCACTACGAGAATATTACCTTAGATGTTACTAATATAGCTAGTTATAATATAGTATTAGGTATACCTTAGTTAAGAAAGTACAATCTAGTTATTAACTAGAGAAGAGGAGTACTTATATTTAAGGAATGCGATTACGTTATCGACATTTAGCCTACGTATTAATAGCGGACGATAGTAGATAAGGTAAGGAAATAGCTTAACGCATTCGAGCTTACGCCGAATAGAAGGAATTAAGAACTACCTTCGACCGGGATAGACACTAGCGTAGGGCCGCCGGGTTAAGAACTACCTTTAACCGGGATAGACACTAGCGTAGGGCCGCCGGGTTACTGTCAGGGCGAGAGCCTGGCTTGGGAACTGGACTAAGAAGCAGGTGCGAAATGCAGCTGCAGGTACAAAGGTATGGTAGGCTAGCTACACAAGACGAAAGACGAAGAAGAGAAGAGAGAGGCTTAGGGAGCAAGCCGGCTATTTGTACAATCCCCCCGCGTGTTGCGCGTCCTCGTGTTTGCGTGTTTGTGTGTTTGCTGCACATGGCAAACACCAAACTTTGTCATTCACCAAACATTCCAACCCTCCTACGGGTATCCACGGGCTTCCTCCACGTGCGCGGGCCTTCTCCGAGTCACAGGCAGTGACGGTGTGACGTCCCGAGGTGCCGCTGTCCATTAGTGCCTGAGGTGTCATGGGTGGGGGCTGGTTTAGGCTGTGAATGTTGTCGGGCTTGGCATTCACATGCAAATCTGAACATTCACTCCCACTCTCTTTTGGCCCGGAAGGCTTCTCAGCTCCCAGGTGGGATCCTTCCTGATGGGAGACCGTGACAGTTACGAAGTTACTAGTAGTAATAGAAGTAACGTACTATCGAAGGATACTAACATCTTAGAGTTAAGTATTCCTAAGGAGTATCGTAAGTAGTCGCGACTCTTTAGAGAGGAGAGAGGTAAAACCGCCTTACCTAAGTACCGCCTATAGGATTATAAGATTAACATTTAGCTAGGGAAAGAGCCTCTATAGGGACCCCTATATTAAATGTCTAAGAAAGAGCTATAGACCCTACGAGAATAGCTAAAGGAGAAGATAGCTGAAGGATAGATAAGAAGATCTACCTTAAGTATAGGAACTCTATATATGTTCGTTCTAAAAGTAAACGGGAGGTTACGTATTAGGTTTAGTATAACCTAATAATATTACAAGTTAAGAAGATAAGCTTAATCGGGTTTGTTCTCGGGCCGATAGGAAGTTAAGAGAGGGTAATAAAGCAGTAGCTATCTTGTCTCGTAGAGACTAAGTAGTAGTAAGGTAGAGGTTAGGTTACGGTATGTTCTAAATAGTAATATTAAATAGTAAGTTAAACGTATCGAAACTATAAGGGATTCTTAGCGTTCCTAAATATAAAGAAGATTCGTAGATCTCGGTAATTAGTCTAATTATTCTAAGCATAAGCAGTCTAATTAGTCTAAGCATAAGTAGTCTAATCGCCCTAAGTCTAAGCGCTTAGGTAGGATAAGTCACGTGCTCGTCTCGTTGTTATAATTCTAGGGTCTATAAGAATCATTCCGTAACAGTAAGAACTAAAGTAGTACGTAAGAACTAAAATAGTACGTAAGAACTAAAATAGTACGTAAGAACTAAAGTAGTACGTAAGAACTAAAGTAGTATATTAGAACTAGAGTTATAGAAAGTAACTAAAGTAGGGTAGGTCCTAAGAAATTAAGTATATAGAGTATAGTATTAATTTAGTTTAAGCCTTAATTTACTTTATTATACTTCTATATCTTAGTAATTAACCCTATATCTCTATAATTAAAGAAATAAGATAGATAATAGTACTTAATAATATAGAATAAAGAGACGTATATATAGACTCTTTAGAAAACTATTTTAACTTTACTAATTACTTTAGTTTTAAGAGAACATTTCATAATAAATATAAGAGTAAGATATAATAAGTAATTATAGGATATAACTTATTATCTCTAGATAGGAGTAGATCTAATATCTACTTTAAAGAATATAGTTTAAGCTATTATATAATTATTTTATTATAGAGATTAGTATATTATAGAATAGAATTTATTAAGACTATAACTAACTATCTAAAGAAAGTTTACTAAATAACTCTCTATAGTTCTTTTATCCTCCCTATCTATAGTATCTTTAACTTTCTCCAGATAAATTCTAGGATCTTCTAGATCTAACGCTCTTTCTAATATATATTAGTAAAATATAATCTTAGTTAGTAGATAAAAACTTACTAATATAAAACTCCTTAATATAGTAGTTTAGTATAGACTCTTTTAGTCTTACTATATTAGTAAAGATTACTTTATTATCTTTATTTCTCTCTATTAAGGTATCTAGTAGTTCTACTAGTTCTTTATTAGTCTTAATACTAATTGTAGTATAAAAAGACATATCTTAAGTACTATTAGTATACTATTATTATATAATTAAAGAGAACTTACTTTATTTATTAATTAGAACAATAGAACTAGTAAGTGTTTTACTACTTTATAAAGTTTTTAAAGTTTTCTCTAGTAGATAAAGTCAGTAGAATACCATAGAAATACTTTAAGTACTTACTTTAATAAATTTATAATAACTATAGAGTTTATTACTTAGGTAGTAAATTAACTAGAATAAATATTAGTATAATAGTTATGTAATGTTTCTAATATAGTTAATAAGATACTTACTTTAGTAAAGGTTAATGAAATAGTAAGATATAGAAAGTAAATTAGATTTAGAGGATAAAGAAAGAAAGAGAAAGAAGGATAGAAAAGAGAACGTATATATAGATCTTAAGTGTAACTACTTTAAATTAAATAATTACTTTAATTATAAGATTTCTAGAATCTTCTAGAGCTTTCTTAGCTTAGACGCTTACTAAGAAATCTAGATATATAATAGTCTCTTTTATCTCTTAAAACTTACTTCCTTTTACTTACCTAAAGAAAACTACTTGAGAATATATTTATTAAAGAACTTACTACCTACTACTTTATTTAAAATGTCTTCTACTAATAAGACTACCTCTAACTATCTTAATAGCTACTTTAAAGATAATAGACCTCTTACTATAAACGACTTTAAGAATAGTAATTTAGTAACTCCTAATAAGACTACTAAATTAGAAGATACTATTATAGTCTATAATTTAGATTTAGGTATTTTATTTTGCTCTAATTGTTCTACTAATCTTAATAGTAATAACTATATTAAACATCTTCGTAAAAAGCATAATAGCCTATATAATACTTATAAGAGTAATAATACTTTAGAGCATTTAGTAAATAAGGTTAATTCTATCACCTTATCTACCTTAGAAGAGCTAGAGACTAAATTAAAAGACAATACTTATCTATTTAAAGAGTTAGATATTAGTTTAGGTAATTTTAACTGTCTAGAGTGTTGTTATACTAGTATTAATAGGAAAGATATTAGAATTCATTTTAATAGAAAACATAATAGTAATAGAGAAACTACTAATATAAAAGCAACTTATATTATAGAGAATATTCCTTTACAAGTTCTAGAAGGCTTTAAATATAATACTAAACTATATTTTATACCTCAATTACCTAATTTAGATATAGTAGAGAGGACTTCTAATTTAAATTTAGAAGAAAGCTCTACTACTAGATCTAGAAGTATAAGATCTAGATCTAGAAGAAGAGACTCTTCTACCTCTAATTCTAATAGTAATAATAGTATAGAAGAGTTAGAAGATATTACTCCTACTTTCAAGAAGACTATTCTTAATAATCATAAAGAAGATCTTACAATAGAAGATAATACTATTAATATAGATAGTAATACTAAACTACTAAATACCTTTATAAAGAAGTCTAATATACTTACTTATTTAGAGGAAAAAAATCGAGAATATCTAATAGAGATAGGCTATAGTAATATAGAGCCTACTACTAATATAATAGAATCTAATATAGTTAATCTAGATCTATCTAACTTAGAGGATCTAGTTCTAGAATACCTGAAGAAAATTAGTACTAAAATAAAGGGTACGCCTTTAACTATAAGACAAAGACTTAGAAGTAGTAATTATAATCCTAATATTAAATAATTTAGTGATTTTATTGCTTTAGAAAATAATACTATAAAGAATACTTACTTTAAAGTATTTTCACAATTATTTATATTTACCTTAAAGGTATTCTATATATTAAGTAGATTTAATAATAGCAGAGATAAAGAAGAGAAAGAATACTATAACCTAGTAGAGGATATAACTATTAGTCCTACTTTAAAACATCTTCTAATAGAAGTTATAACTTACGACTATACTACTTTAAATATAGACGAAAATAAAATAGACCTATTCTATTTATTTAGTAGAGTCTTTAGAGAACTACTTAAGATTAAGAACATTAGTAAAGTTAGTAAAGATACTACTCTTAATAACATAGTTATAGTCTTCTACTATATTAGAAGTCTAGATAAATATACTAAAGAAATTATAGATCTATCTCTAATAGGAAAACTTAATAGTATCATTCTCTATAATAGTAGAGTAGTAACTCTAGGCTATTATTATTATAAAGAGACTAAAGAAGAAGAAGAAGACGAGATAGAAGAAAACAAAGAAGAAGATTACTTATTAATAGAAGATTTTATACTTAGTTATTTAACTAATATTAGTTTAAATTACTTTGGCTTTATAAGTACTATAGCTCCTTATCTATTAAGACTTAACAAGGAGATAGTAACTACTAAAGGATTAATAGGAGAAACAAAACAAGATATTATAACTTATAACTTTATAGAGTATCCTATCTCTAAGTTAAAGGTATTATTTAATAATATTTATATTAAATTGGAAGAGATACTATTAGAAGAGCTCTTAGGAGTTAATAGTAAAGTCTACTAACTACCCTATGTAGGCCTATCCGAGTTGTAGTCGTATGGAGCGGTGCTTACGTAAGCAGGGGTATTTGCCGGTCCCGGGACCGCGAAATCAGGTCACGTGACAAGTAGCGCAGTAGCTAGATAAAACAAGAGGATTAGCGGACCCTAAACCCCTATGCCCTCTACTCGAGAGGTATAAATTAAATTATTGCCTTAATACTATGCTTATAATACTTAACTACGTAGTATATATCTTAATAGCTATACTAGGTCCTACTAGCTTACCTAAATGTCCAATTAAACCTAAATGAAATTAGGGCAAGTTGGACCTAAGGGACCCCCTCTAAACCTAAGGTTAATGCAACCTATTAGTCGTTAATATATCCTCCCCTATTACGAACCTATCCTTAGGTTCTAAAGCAGTAAGCCCGGGTACTATAGGTAGCTTAGTTAGTCGCTATAAGCTAAGGTAGTCTTATAGTAGCATAGTAGCTTACCCTACTATTTAGCTTAATATATAAGATGTTAGGTAATCCTAGGGCCTACTAACGACAGTTTATAAAGGTCGAAAGGATTTCTTTAATAGAGACCGTAATAGTAACGTTAATAATCCGCGACTCGCGCTAGTCGTACTACGTTAACGTATGCTACGAAACTAGCGAGGGATTAGGTAGCTATGTTAGCATTAATCGAACGAGCTAGATAGTTAAATAATGTAAACGCCATTCATAAGACAAGTAAGTGTTAGTACTAGTAACCTAATAAATCTAAAGACGAGTCTATTGCGTAGCTAGAAAGTGAGTTAAGGGAAGAAAAGTAACTATAAGAAACAAGTAAGATCTAAGGACTAGAAGCACCCGTACCCGAAGCATTAACTAGAATTAGAACTAGAATTATAACTAGAATTATAACTAGAATTAGAACTAGAATTATAACTAGAATTAGAACTAGAATTATAGGCTATAGCTGTAGCCGGAAATTAACTAGAAACTAGGAGCCTATAAACCCGTACTAACTACTCAGTTCTACTTATTCTTACACAACTCCTTTGTCTAGACCTACTCGTTGTCGTACCTAACACTAGTCTTACTAGACGCGTCCCTAAGTAGCTAGCTAGTAAAGTTCCTATAGTAGTTACGGAAGAAGCTCTTATTACGCCCTTTACTTATAAAGCACATCTACTCGAGAGTAGTAACTAAGCTAAGCTGCTTATCTACTAATTTTATAGCTCGGACGCGCTACTTATATATCTTCTTATAGAAGAGCTCCGAGTCTAGGCGGACCGTAGCGTTAAGCTACCTTCTAGTATTAAGGATAACTTCGTTATCGTTCTAAGACTTTAAACCCGCTAGGGCATCGAATAGAGGGCTAATGCTACTAAGGTATACGGCCGTAGGGAAAGGATAGCTAGGTACTAGGCGTCGATACTTAAACCCTATAGCGCTCTTACTTAGCGTCTTAAAGTCACGATAGAGGTCTATTACCTAGTGTATGCTCTAGCTTCTCTAGAGTTTAAGATAGTTATCGTCGCGGATCTCGATAAAGTAAGGGTTAATCTAACGTAGCGTCTTCTTATGTACGGCCTACCTTATTAGAACGCCTATAGTAGTTACCCGCATTTACCTAGCGCTTAGGTCCTCTCTAAACTAGCTAATGCTATTCTTACTTAGGTAATTCTAAACCCTAACCGAGAAGAAACGCTTAAATTGGCCGTCTTCTATACAGTCGTTAATCCGGCACTACTAGATAAACTCTATAGCATTCCCTTACTTATAAAAACCGTGTAAAAACTCCGGCCTACTAGTGCCCTCTAAGTTAAGAGAGTACAGCATATTAAGCCGGTTACTAGTCTAGTAGTTTTCAATTTCGAGGTTTAAGTCGACCCTAGTATACTATACTATAGCGTTCGCATTACCCCCCTAATAAGCCCTATTAAAGCTAAAAATCGTAGGCCTAGGGAAGGAGATAAACCGAGTACAGTGTTAAGGGTATAGAGCTACTTATAAGAGCTACAGCCCGGGGTCTTGTCGCATAATCTATTAGCTTAGAGAATACTACATGTTCTAGTAGACGCCGCCGTTACTAACCTTATTTAATTCTCGTAGGTACTATCGGTACACGTCGAATTCTCGACTTATTATCTCTCTAACTATTTTAACCCGCGGCGCTAGTTTAGCGTTATTATACTAGTATAATATGTTACTATTAATATAGGTACCGGTGCTATTAAGATCGGCTTAGTTAGCTTCATTAATGCCGAATTTGTCGAGGATCTAGTTGTAGTTAGTATACGTAACGATGCTACTCGTAGTACCGACTTTACCTCGAACGCGGAGGTAGCTAAGCGGGTTAATAGTCTTCTAACTACACTTATTAGGGCGAAACCACGACCTATTCTTTACCTTAATAGCTAAAAAACTCTTACCTTTAAAGAGCTAGTCTTAGACCTTAAGCGCGCGCTTATATAGGGTATTAGCGGTAATACCGGGATTCGTAACGAAGTAGAGGGCCTTATAGTAGAAATCTCGAACATACTAATCGCACATTATAGCGCTAACCTTACTATCCCTCTTAAGAACCTACGAGACAGCATATTCGAGCATCTTAAGGCCCGCTATCCGGTACTTAGGTAGCTAGTTAATACTATCTATATTAATCGAGTTTCTAAACTTAATGCTATAGTACCGCTTATTATAGGTACAGTTAGCGCGCTTAATCCGGAGGGCCTCGTCTTCTTATAGGATCTAATCCTTAAAGACTAATACATCCCTAATTATAGCCGAAGGTAACATAGTAAGTATCGGATTACTATTCTTAGTTAGGGCCGGAGTAGATCGTAGTATTACCTAGCGGAGTGCCTTCGCGTATAGGTACGCCGTCTAGCGTTCGGTTAGGCGAGGATTAAGTAGGCGTAGTTATGCCCTTACCTATACTCTCGCCTATACGGAGCTACTTAAGTCGACTCGACTTACGACCGCCTCTCGATAGGACTATAGGCTAGGTAGAGGCTAGTAGAGTTAGCGTAGTACTCTTCGTACGTCCTTTACCTTTACTACCCGGTAGTAGCTAAGGTAGCTAAGGCTGTTACTAGCTAGATAGTCTAGGTTAATCTATACTATCCTCTAGGGACGCGGACTTCTTAGTAATAGTACCCTCTATAAAGTATAGAAGGCTATCCTTATAGATAGCTAGGCGGTGTCTTCTAATAATCTCCCTACTCTTAGCCAACTACGGATCAATACTACGTGCTTTAGCCTCCCTATTGTACCGAGTAAGATTACTAGGCTCTAGAATTTGCTTACGGTCTATGCCCTTACGGCCGATCCTTATACGCTAGATTAATACCCTCTAAATTCTACTAATAGCCCTACTATAATCTAGGTACTTGTTAATAAAGGCCGTAAACTAGCGGCGACCGCTATTAGTACTATAAAGCTCGGAGATAACGCGTCGATTAAGAATCTTATTATCTATCTACTGTAGCTAGTAGCGGGTAAGCGTAGCTCGAAGAGTCTTCTCTCGGTTACGAATCTCTAAACCGGTCTTACGAATCTTGCCGACAATAGGAAATAAGACATCGAGCTTCTTATTACTAAGGAATTTATCCTAGTAGCTCTTGCCTATGCCGCTCTTAACTTCCTCGAAAAATAGGTTAACCTAGACGGAGTAGTCTTCAAACACCTTCTCGAAGCCCTTATAGAAGTCCTTTAACACCTTAACCCGCTTCTAAGGACTAAGCTCGCGGAACATAACATTAGCGGCAGACTTCGGCGTGTTCGTGTTAGTAAGGACATGCTTAACGTTATCCGGTAGGCGAAGGGACTCGAATAAGGTCTAAGGTAGGCGGGTAAGCCTAGTAATAGTACTAGTAAGCGCTATACTCGAGCTAGCCGGGCGTAACGAAGGACTAGCTAAAGCTATAATAACTAGGATTCGCTAGTAGTAAGATCGTAAGAGCTAGCTATCTCGTAGTACTACTCTAGAGTATTTATAAGCTTTAAAAGCTTAGTATCTAAGTAGGGGCTTTAAAGAAGGTTAAGGTCGTAAAGAGAGAGAGGCTAAAGAACCGTCTAATGTATATAGTAGTAGTAGATAGATGTGTTAGTAGTTCTAGTAATAGTATTAGTGTTTAAAGAAAAAGAGAGGAAGTAGTAGGTAGAGAGCTACGCTTAAGTATGCCTCTTAGCGTATGTCCCTATAACCGTTATAAGGTAGTAGTACCGAGACCGGCCTTATAAGTAGTAAGAGTAGTACTATTAAGGTTATACTAAAGGTCCGATAACCCTACATATAACCGAAAACTAGTGCTAGTAACTACCTAGGTAAGCATTTAATAGAGGCATACTACACTATTACGTAATTCGATTTACCGGTCCCGGGACCGGTAAATGTAACTCTACTAACTAAGGTCTAACTAAGGTAAGGACACCCTATAAAGTAAAGTCTAGATAACCGAATTGGCTTAATAAACTAAAGGGCATACGTAACACATGCCTAAGGGAAGTGAACTCCGTACGCTATTACTAACTAATTAGTTCTTAGCCTCGATCCTACTAAACTGTAAAATTTTAGCTATAGAAAGGTTATAAGGCCTAACCTATAGCTTCTTAGATTCCGGTTTAGGATCTAATCCCCTTTCGTTAACTCCTATAGGTACTACGTCTTCGTCGGTAATAGGCTCGATCTCGTTCGAATTACTACTATCTTCGCTATTAGCGACGCTATTAGCGACTTCTCCCTCCCCTATTACAAGATCGATCCTATTATCTAAACCTAGTACTCCTATATTATCCGGGCGAAGCTCTAGAACTAGGTTAAGGTTTTCTTATACCTAAACACCCTTTATTAGCGTACTATTAAGTTCCTTAAGAATATAGGTACTAAATTCCCTAGAGACACTAGACACCCGATATAGACCTTACTATTGGTAACCGATCTTGCGTAAGAAGTCGTCCTTATATAGTTTGTCGAACCTTATAATAAGGTCGCCCTTCTAGAAACTAATAAAGTTAACATTCCGGTAAGAATTAAAGTAGTCTTTACTAAGTTCTCTTAGCCGCTTCCTTCGAGTATGTAGCTCTTCGAAACTAAGGTCTCGAGCCTAGAGTTAACGCGTACGTATAGTAAGTAGGTCCTTAGTCGTCCTTACTAATCCCTATTAATAATTAGCCTACGTCGGGTACTTAACCTTAATTAGTAGAATCGTACGATAGCTATATAGGACCTAAGCTAGCGTTATTCTAGTAGTATGATAGGTCGTAGTCCTATTATCCTATAATATAGTAGGTACCTATTGCTCCTATCCGTAGTATATGTTCCTTATAAGCTTTACTACCGCTATAAGAATCGGACGGTATCTAACCTCGACCGAAGCATTAGACTACGGATAGTACGGTAATATTTGGATCCTTCGAACACTAAGTTCTACGAGTAACCGCTTAGCCTTAGCCGTATAAACCGTAGCGTTATTAAGCATAATTTTAGTATAGTAGCCGTACCTATAGAAGATATCCTTATATAGAAACTTAGCAACCGTCTTAGAGCTAGGAGGTGCCCTCGTTACTCTAGCCTCGATCCAGTTGCTAAGTGCTTCGCGCGTAACTAGGAGGTATCTATTTTTATATACCTAGACGGGGTCCGAGTACTACTTCTTACTAATAACCTAAGGGGTCAATAAGTAAAGCTTACTAGCGCGCTAGTTACCTTCGCAAAACCTATAAGGAGCATAACTGCGAACCTACGTAGAGACATCGGCAAAGTACCCGTCCTAGTAATACCGATCGGAAATAAGGTTATATACGACCTTAGCGCTACGATAACCGTGTCTCTTATAGTATTCTATAACGATCTCCTTCTAAGCCTTATTATCGTTAATTATAAGTTATAACGGTACTCCTCGGCGCTTCTAGAAGAATAGCAATTAATCCCGGATAAAGAAATTAACGCTCTTCTTTACTAGCCGCCGGTACTTAGTACGCGTAACACTATCGGGCCGGGTCCTAGTTTTTATAACCTAAGCAAGTTACTAAGAGCTTTTAGAGTATTAGTCCCCGAGATGTCGTGTTTTCTAGATTTTAACTAGGTAGGTATCGACCGGCTCTAGGTACCCCAATAGCTTATTATTAATTACCCGGTTAACTTCGTCTCCGTTAGCTTCTCTAGGTTCCTAAAGTATAGAGGGCCTACGAGACAGGGCATCTAGGCTAGTATACCTAGTCCCCGTAACGTGCTTTACTTCGAACGTAAATAGCCTAATCTATACGACCTACCGGGCTATTGCCGAGTTAGGTAGGTCCGAAGCCGGCCGGTTAAGTTACTATATAAGTGTCTTAGCATTAATCTTAAGGACAAAATTAACGCTAGTAACATATCTCTAGATCTTCTTAAGCCCCTTAAGGACCCTAAGGCATTCCCGCTTACTAGCATTATATCTAGATTCTAACGCGTTCTAGATTCTACTCTTATACCGCACCGGATAACGCCGTCGGGTACTGTCTATTAATTCTTAAGAAACGATACATCCCTATCTAGTACCGCTAGCATTAACTAAGATAAAGATAGACCTAGCACTAGGTAAGTAGTAGAGGGTAACTAAGGCTAGAGCCTATATAAGATATCTAGTAACCTCTTCTTTTAAGAACTGCTTATTTTCTATCTAGGTAAACTTAGCGTCCTTCTTTAGTAGCTTATATATTAGTCGAGCAATAATAACGAACTAGGGGATCTATATCCAGAAGTATATACATAGCCCTATATAGGTGCGGACCTCCTTAATATAGGTAGGCGTACGCTAATCTAGGATCTTAGCTATAACCTTTAGGTTAGGATAGCGACTATCCGGGCTAGTAACGTACCTAACGATCTTAAGCTTCTCGTATAACTATTAGGATTTGCCTCTAGTAACTACCGCACTAGCTCTTTCTAAGTTAGTAAGAACTAGATCTAGGGAAACAATGTGCTTAACGACCTATCTCCTTAACCTAGGCTCTACTTCTATATTCCTATAGTCCTTAGTTAGTCCCTTAATACCGATGTTATCGAGAAACGGCTTCGCTCGATACGAGATATAATTAAGTAGAATCTTTATTACCGCACGCACGAACTAAGTAACTGAATTAGTAGCTCCTTAAGGTAGAGTCGTGTTACGTACTAGGCTAAGAGGGGTTATAAAGGCTATTAAGTCCCGGTAGGACTTATCTAAAGTAATCTAATTATAACCTAAAAACAGGTCTATAAGTAAAGCGACTCGGTACCCGGTAAAATCCTCTAAGAAGCTATCCGTATCCGGTGGAATGTTAGCATCGCGTATAGTAACCTTATTTAGGAGTATAGCTAAGTTAATTAACCGATATAGCACATCGCTTCTAGAGGTATTAACCTTTTTTACGACTAGGAACTAGCTATTAGAATATAAGCCTTATGAGTATTCTAGGATGTTGTTCTTAATCCGGGCTCTAATTATACGCTTAATAATCGCCCTAAGACTTAGGTGCAACCGGATAGGGCGTGCCTACTATAGCCTATAAGGGACCGTGTTAATCTTCTAAGGTAGCATAACGTCGTACCTAATTTGCCTTATGTAACTAAAATCCTAAGCGAGGACTGCCTCCCGGTTATAGAGCATCTCATCGAATAAGGCCCTTTCCATTAGCAATAGCTTAATGCTAACCTTAATTAAGGTAAGTCGTTCTAGCGTAATTCGGCTACCTCGCTTAATACTTAAGAATTTCTTAGTTAAGTACTTCCTATCGAACGGACCTTATCCTTTAGGCATCTTAGATTCTAGGTACAGTGCCCTACGCTTCCATTCTATATCTCCCTTAACTCGTGATTCTAGGCGTTTGTGAACGCTCGCGTCTACTAGCTTCTTTTTATCCGCCTTACGCTTATACATCGTAAAGACCTACGGTATCCTAATGTTAGCTATATGTTAGCCTACCTATTGCTTCCGTACCTAAGTATTTAATGTAGATTACCTTAGGATCTCGGAGGGCTAATCCCCTTAAACTAAATAAACATTAGTAATAGAATCTCCCTTAAACGCGCCTATTCCAATTTCTACAACTCGTTCCTTTATTCTAGTAGTCCTAAGCAATCCTAATAAGTGAGCTAAATAGTTACTAGGCGTTAGAGCCTTGCCGGGTTCCTATAGATACGTCGTGTCGTAGTCGTATCCGTTTTCCTCACTATAGCTATTTACCGGTCCCGGGACCGGTAAATTAAAGTCCGAGGTTTCTCTGAGATAGTACGAGAACCTTACCGATTTTATTAAATCCGGCTTTAGTAAGTTAGTAGGTTAAGCGCCGTAACTTAACCTACCCTTCTATTTCCCGACGCTTTTAATAGTTCTTAAAGGGTCTTATACCTATCCGAGCTAACTAGGGTAGTAAATATAACACTTTTACCTTTACGGCTAGTAATAGTCCCCTCCTATGAACTATTATCGTAGTTACGGGTAGTGAGCCGTACCTTACGGGCCTACGGACGTCCTAGGATTGTTAGTAAGTTTAGATCCGAGGAGATAAATATGTCTACTTAGTAGTAAACCCTAAATACCTAAATATCTAAATTGCCTATAACACCTTTAAACTAGGCCCGCCCTCTAGCACCTCGAAAGGTAAGCTAAGTACTCGACATTACTAGTAATCTAAACCTATAAGCGTTCCTCTAGCCGATAATATTTACCTCGGAACCCTTATTAATTAGGCACCTAATCTAGTTCTTATTTATCCTAAACTCCGCTACTACCCAAGGACTAGGGACTATAGTAAAGTTATTAAGGACACTAGAGAGCCCGATCTTCTTAACGTCCTTATATAGCTTAGTAGTAGGGACCGTACCCTTAGAGTAAAGTATAGTTAAATACACTCCTATATACTAGGCCTAACTATCTTCGCGGAAGACCTCCTTATTATACTTAGGTTTATCTTTATAGGTAACCACTTGTCTAGTACGAACCTTAGGGTCCTTTCCTATAAGACGTTACACTATAGCGAGCTTCTCCTAAAGAGCGGGGGTGTTAGTAACGCGACCGAAGAGGGTAGCCTCGAACTAGCGACTATATCGAAACTAATCCTAGGCGTTTACATTAGGAAACGTTATCTAGAGGATCTAATTAATCTAGTAGATAATACCCTCTTCCTTTATAACCGGGCTATTACTAGCTAAACTATATTGTTAGACGTAGTTATTAATCCTTATAGTCTTAGCATTCTATATACGCTTCCTTTATACGAAGGGGCGTTTACGGGACTAATAGGCATATCCTTAGGCAGTCCTTTATTAGCATCGTTCCCTAGTCTATTTACTTAGGCATTATTTCCCCTTCCTAGGGTTACCCCGGATTTAGCCGATAATTGAGTTTCGCTTATTTAAGCACTAACTTCGTTAATTATTTTAACCTCCTACTAGTTAATCTTAGCTTACCGGATCTCCTATTCTAATTAAAGGCGAACTTTCTTAGTAGCCTTAGCTCGGGCTCGTAGATCCTAGGCTAAGGACCGGGTCCTTAGGTGCGGATTCTTTAGAATGCCTACGGGTACCTTCCCTTTTACTTTATTAGACTATATAGGATAGGTAGATACCTCGTTAAGCTTACCTAAGTCGATCGCCTACTCCGCTTTACTTTCTCTAAATAAGACCTAATATATCCTAGTAGCCTTCTCCGTTTAGCTAGACCGTACGTCCTAAGGGCTATACTCCATTAAATACCTAAAGTTAGGAGGGGGCTTAGAATGATTAGGAGGCCTAACCTTAGTTACCCTAGTGTAGTCCCTACTTATCTATTACTTACGTAGTACGGGAATCTTATACTAGTTATTAAACTCGATCGGTCTATAATGTTCTTCGAGTAGAGGGAGCATATAGAGCAGTTTCAGTTTACTATAGTCCCTCCGAAAGTTAAACTTAGTAGGACGCGGATCGCCTTCTTTCCCTAGATACTACTAGTTATTTAGGGCAAGGTATACGTAGCCCCGAGATATTAAGGACCTTATCGCCCTACAATTACTAGCCTAGTGCTTCAAACTGCTACAGTTATAGTAATAACTATCTATCGCTTTAGACTGTTCGCGATTCTACGATAGGGGACGCTACAATACGTAAACTTATAGTTTAGTATCTAGGTCGTGCCTCTCCGGTTATATAGAGCGTTAATTCTCGCTCGGGTAGAAGGTACCCGCGTCCGCGACGCGACCGCGCTAGTATATACGTATACTTATTTTAGCTACCCTCTAGATTAGGTTATTATTAATAATAGTCCTAGAGGTAGCCTTCTTAAGCGCATTAATCTTAGGCTTAAGGCGCGGCATTTACTTTACGACTAAGCGGTATAGCTAAGGTAAAGTAAGAGGGAAATCTATATATATAGCTTTCTATCCCTCCTTACTATCTACGATGCTAGTAGCTTTATCGAGGATCCTCTAAAAGTCCCTAAACTTCTTAGGTTACTTTAGGTAAAGCCCGTAAGCCTTATAGACCGCTTTCGCGACTCCCTCTAGTAACCCCTAAAGGAGGAGGTAACTCCGGGAGCTATTATCTAAATCCTTAGGTTTAATTAGTGTTAAGGGGATGTCGCAATGTATAGCACGCCCACGACCTACTAGTCGTAGATGAACTAATTCTTGCCTTTTTTTTAAGACGTATCGCGCGTCGTAAGGTGTACTTATGCGTGTTACGTGCGGCTTAGTAGCCGGTCGCGACCGCATGTTACATGCAAGGCCACATGTAGGGGTTAGCTACTAGGCTGCCCCTTATAATTGCCTCCCCTCCCGTACGAGCTATCCTTAGCTCGCTAGTTACTACGTAGAGGCTCCTATGTACTTCTAGAACCATAGTTGGTATGCGGCCTACATGCGGGTTACGTGCGTGTCGTTATGTAGGTGTAGGTAAGTAAGGCTTAGTTGCTATGCCGACGTAGCTAGTTAGGGGCATAAAACTCTAGCCTAACCTAGCCCTTTCTTAGCACGCTCCCTAGCTTATTACCTTCGCTATACTACTACCACGCACCCGCACCGTACTATTATCGTAAGCGCCTCGCTAGCATTATTATTATCATTATGTCTACCGTGCCCTCCTCGCCGCTATTCTCTAGCCGCTCCGCCTCCTCTAGTAGCACTAGTAGCGACAGTACTACTAGCGCCGTAGAAGACGAGCGCCGCTAGGCGGCTCTAGTACGCGACGCACCTAGAACGCCTAGTGGTCGTAAGCGACTAGTATTACCCTCGTAGCTACTAACGCCCTCGCTAGCTACTAAGCTCTCGTAGAGAATTAACATGTGTATACGGTGCCTCCCGTACTTCGTTAGGGGTAAGTCTCTACGCGTGTCGCCTACGATTCGCATACTAACTACTTGCTAGACGAGGCCGATAACTGTAATAGTGTTACTACCGGCGAGCTCCTAAAGAAGTGTAGCCGCTATAGGCGTAGTAAACATAGCTACGTGCCTAATACTAGCTACGCCATCCCCTCGCTAGTAAGCCGCCTACGCGCCGCGCGGTCCTAGCGCGACTTCCTTACGGCTATAATAGGCTAGGCGCCTATAGACCTCTAGTAGCAGGAGCTAGTAGAGTAGATCCGCCTATGTGCCTAGCTAGGTAACGACATTAAGGAGGTAAGTTGCTGCTTCGCTCGTGCGAGTCGACTACTACTCGCGGGGGAGGGCTCTAGTGCGTCCCCTATGCTTCGGCTAACCCTTCCTATAGGCCATTAGGCAGTTTAATGCCTATAAGTACAAGCGTGCCGGGGAGACCCGCATACGTGCCTCCGCCGCCGCCGCTACTGCCGCCGCCCCCGCCGCCGAAGCCCTCGCGCTCTAGTAGGAGTAGAACCGCACCCTTAATAGGCTATTCGAACTCGGCCGCGCCGTAAGTCGTATGTTCCTCGCCTACGTATACCCTACTAACCGTAGTCCTAGTTCCTATAGGCGTAGAACATCGACACTACCGCCGCCGACTAGGCATTCTTACCTAAGTTACTACGTAACGATAACTGAGGCGCTCGCCTTACACGCTACTCGCGGGCTCCTCGCCTACTACTACTCTACGTGGCCCCTAGTAGGCGCGCTACTCTTTAGCTTTTGTTTTATTTATAGTTAAGAAAAGTTTTGTTTATGCTCTAGTGCTAGTCTCATTTACTTCTCCTTAACGCCTTATAGTCGGCTACTATACGGTCCGCATTCGCGAGGCCCTCCGCCGGTTCCTAGCTATTATACTCCTCTAGCCAGTCCTTCTACTGGACTAGATACTATAGCTTGCCCTTACGCTTACGCCTATCTAGTACTACCTCTACCTTATACTCTCCGTCCTTATTAGCTAGAGGGGGTACGGGTCCATCCTTATCGCTACCGATATACGGCTCGAGGAGAGAGACATAGAAGACGTTATAGAGCTTTAAGTCGGCTAGTAGCGCTAGGCGGTACGCCTACGAACCGATAGCGTCCGTAATACGGTATAGGCCGATAAACTTCGGACCTATCTTCTTCTTTAGCACTACTAACTTCAGGTTCTTCGTTAATAATAGGACTAAGTTACCTACGCGGTAGGTCTTAGCTTAGTGGGTCTTATTATAGTAGCGAGCCTAGCTTTCTACTATAGCCTTCTATCGCTCCTCGAGTATAGCGCGTAGTTTTCGTATACGACTCGTAGCTGTTACCGCTACTGGTACTTCCCCCCCCCTAGGTCTCGTCTCGAGATCTAGTTAGTATAGGGGCAATCTTAGGTCGCTAACCGTGCGCTATTTCGAACGGACTCATCCGTAGTGTTAGGTAGATGCTGTTATTAGCTACGAATTTAGCAACTGCAAGCCACTTAGCCTACTTAGTTTAATTATTACTATAGTAACAACGAAGGTATTGTTCGAGGGTTTAGTTTACCCTCTTAGTTTAGCCGTTAGTCTAAGGGTGAAAGGCCGTAGATAGCTTACGCTTTACACGCGCCTCGAAGTAGAAGTTACTCTAAAACTAACTAGTAAAGACCGGACCTCGGTCGCTTACTATGCCTAACGGGACACTATAGTGTCGTACGACTTCGTCTCGTAGGAGCCTCGTAAGCTCTACGGCTGTATAAGTCTTCTTCGTCGGGATGTACAAGCTTATTTTTAAGTAGCGATCGACTATTACTAGGATCGCATTATACACGCAACCGGCTCGTGTACTTAGAGGTAGGTCCGTAATAAAATCCATAGTAATTTCCTACTACGGTCGCTCTAGTCTAGGAAGCGGTTATAGCTCGCCGTAGGGTCGATAGCGCCTCGTCTTCGAACCCTAGTAGGTTCTATAGGCTTAGACGTATTGTTTTACGTCCGTACTAAGTAAGTCCTACTAATAATTACGTCGTAATAGCTCTTTAGTCTTGGTCCTTCTAAAGTAACCCGCGAGGACGTCGTCGTAGTATATACGAATTAGATGCGACCTAATTACGTAATCCCTAGGTACCACGATCGCGTCTCCGTAGTACATAAGGTCATCCTTTATATACTATCCCTTAGCGTCCCTCGCGCTTAGCGCCTACGCTAAGTATGCGATACACTAGTCGTCTTACTGCTACGCGATCTTTATTAAGAGTAGGATTAACTTACCCGTCGAGCTATAAGCTTAACCCTATATTACTACAGCGTACACTACTACTAGTAAAGACGGCTTATCTTAATAGGGAAGGTCACCTCTCCGCACTGCTATCGCCGCGCCTATATCGCCCTACATCGCCTCGTAGGTAGTAAGTACGCGCTTTACCGTCGGCTCGCTTATCCCTTCTAGAGACTCCTTCTAGAAAGACAGCTTACTTTATAAGGTAGGTAGTAAGTTCGAAGTTTGTTACCTTATAGCTACGTAGTTACTACGTCTCGAAGGCGCGTCGGCTAGGTTAGTCTTACCCGGCCGATGCTCTACTATAAAATTAAAAGACTATAGAAACGTAGCCTATCGAGCTTACCGCCCATTTAGCTACTTTACTATCATAAAGCCCTATAGGTTAGCGTAGTCGACTAGTACTCGCACCGTATGCGTAGCGCCCTCTAAGTATAGCCTCTAATGCTTAAAAGCCTTAACTACTATAAGTAGCTCCTAATCGTACGTCTCGTAGTTGCACTTAGCTAGTATCATCTTACGTAAATAGAACGCGATAGGATGCTACTTAGCACTAAACAATTGGGATATAATACCTACGATCGCGAAACCTAAGGCATCCGTCTCGACTCGCGTACGTAGCGTAGAATCGAAGTGCCTAAGTATTAGTACACCTAAGAATCCGGCCTTAAGCTATCGAAACGCCTACTCTTCGCTTAAGGTCCACGTAAGAGGGCCGTACTTCTTGCCGTCCTTAGATCCCTTTAGTAGGTCCGTTAGGGGCTTATAGACCCCTAAGTATCCTTCTATAAAACGCCGGTAGAAGTTGCAAAACCTAAGGAAGGACTGTACCTTATAAAAGGTCGTAGGTATAGGCCATTCCTCGATAGCGGCTACCCTACTCCTATCTATCGACACGCCTACGGCGCTTACGACAAACCTAAGGAACTCTACACTCTCCTAGAAGAAGTGACACTTCTTAGGGATTACGAATAGGGCAAACTTTCGTAGCCTCTCTAGTACCGCGCGTACGGCTTGCACGTATGCCTTACGCGTCTCGCTGTAGATAAGAATATTATCTAGGTAGACTACGTAAATGTCATTAACTAAGCCGGTTAGCGCCTTGTTAATATACCCTTAAAAGGTTGCCGGTACGTTAGTTAACCTAAACGGCATTACTAGGTACTCGTAGTGTCCGTATCGCGTGCGAAACGTAGTCTTCTACTTATCGCCTCGCTTAATAGGGATACGATAGTAGGCGTCCTTTAAATCGATTATAGTAAAGAACCTAGAACCTAATAGCCTATCTAGCGTCTCGCTAATTAGGGATAGGGGGTATCGGTTCTTTACTATAATCTTATTTAGGCCTCTATAATTAACATAGAGCCTAAGAGTGCTATTCTTCTTTAGCACAAACAGGATAGGCGCACCCGCCTCGCTTGCGGACCGCCTAATCCACCCCTTCTCTATTACTTGCGTAAGGTACTCCTTTAAGGCCTCTAACTTAGTTAAGGACTAGTGGTATAGCGGCTTAAAAGGGGGTTTCTTTCCTTTAACGAGATCAATCGCATACTCAACCCCGTCGGGCATCTTACGCTTCGCCTACTTATTAGGTACGTATACATCTCGGAAGTCTACAAATTCTTTAGGCTACGAGGGGCCCTCTCCTTCGGGTACTACTACAGTAATAGCCCGAACACTTATCGCATAAACCTACTTTAAGCTCTTGAGATCCTTAAGGAACTCGCGTGCGTCACGCTACTAAACCGTAGGCGTCTCTACACCGTAGTACTACTAGTTATCCTTATCGGCCTTTACTATCCGATTACGATGCCGCTAGGGTCTACCTAAAATTACTAATGGCCTACCCATAGGCACCGCGTAGTAGATAGCGTTACTTACGCGCTCTACTCCCGCGTTATTAGCGAGTCGCAGCCGAACCGCAAAGGCGCCGTAGCAATACCCTAAGTTATGCGCATACGACTCTAACTTCGGTAGCCTTACCCTATTAATAGGTTACATTTAATGTCGGAGTACATACTTATACGACACTAGGCTAAGATCCGTATAGTTATCTAGGAGAAACGTAGCCTCGCGAAAGCCCTTACGAGTCTCGACTGCGCCTCGTAAGTGACGCGCTAGACACGCATCTACTCGCCTTAAGGGGTCGATTTTAGGAAAACTCGGACTTAGGAGCGACCCACTTATAGTCCTCTACCTTTTCCCTAGTTGCTACGATAGACACACATCTACTCGCCTTAAGGGGTCGACTTTAGGAAAACTCGGACTTAGGAGCGACCTACTTCTAGTCCTCTACCTTTTCCCTAGTCGCTACGATAGACACACATCCACTCGCCTTAAGGGGTCGACTTTAGGAAAACTCGGACTTAGGAGCGACCTAATTCTAGTCCTCTACCTTTTCCCTAGTCGCTGCCCTTCTTAGTTAGAGCCTTCGCAGCGTCTACCCTACGAACCGCTTACGCGCTACGGTCCTTCCATAGGTGCCTATTCGGGTAATCCGTCTTAATGTGACCCTTCTTATAGCATCTATAGCACTCCGCTTTAGTCCTATCGAAGGTTATAGACGATCCGCCGGCGTCCCGCTAGTAACTCGCACCCGGGTCGCGCGACGCCTAACTATGCTTCTACTGCTTCGAGCTACGATCGCTTCGCCCTTAGTCGCCCTTAGTCTCTCGCCTACGGCGACTATGCTGCCCGCGGTCGTGCCCTCCGCTACCACGCTCCGTGCTTTCAATGCGCGAAGCTAGGATTACTAGTTCCTCTCTAGTTGTTAGGATGTTATAAAACTTAACGATTGCGGACCGTAGGCTAGGCGTAAGCTTAGCGAGCATATGTCGCACGCGTTGCGCCTCCGTATAGTCCCCTAACTAATCCTCTATAACATCTAGCTTAGTCGTAAACTAACGCACTGTCTAGTTATCCTTCTGTTTTACCGCCTTATACTCTAACATTACGTTAAGTACGCGGTTTATAGGATCACCGCATACGTCTCGATAGAACTCCTTAAAGTCCTAGTATATATACCCTTTAAGGTTAAGGACGCTATAGTTAGCGTGCTATCGCTCACTTACCTCTCCGCTTAGGTATATAACCCTATATAGGACCTTTGACTCGTTCGTCGCATACGTACCGCCTAAGAGGGCAAAGACAAGAGAGAGCTCCCTTAGGAATACCCGTGCTTTCTTAATCGAGTCCCCTCTAAAAGGCGTAGGTTCTTTAAGACGTAAACGTGTCGCATACGATGCGACCGCGCCTTGAGCTACGATGTCATCGTCAGTTACTATAGATAGAGGAGGGGGAGGGGGAGTAGGGGATAGTTCTCCGCCGGATTCGCCCTAAGGGTCCGCCGGCGGTACGCTTGCGTCCCGCAAGATCTCCAACTGTTCAATCTCCCTCTATATCTCCTTCTCCTTAACCTCTACCCGAAGGGCATCCCTCCTTACGACTAAGGCTACACGCCTCGCTTGTTACTAGGCCCTAGGGCTTAGGGGAGCCGTAGGCGTAGCGCTACTATCGTCGCGTTCGGACTCCATAGCGTATATAGATTACAACGAAGAGAAGAATTAGAACTGTTAAGGGGATGTCGCAATGTATAGTACGCCCACGACCTACTAGTCGTAGATGAACTAATTCTTGCCTTTTTTTCAAGACGCATCGCGCGTCGCAAGGTGTACTCATGCGTGTCACGTGCGGCTTGGTAGCCGGTCGCGACCGCATATTATATGCAAGGCTACATATAGGGGTTAGCTACTAGGCTGCCCCTTATAATTAGGTTACTTAAGGATACAAATAGGCGGATAAATTCCTTCACATCTTGTTCTTTAGGCCTCTTACCTTACTACGCCCTAATAATATCCTTAAGATATTCCCGACTCCCTAATATCGAGTAGGCGTTAAACCTTAAGAACTCTAATAAGAACTCCTTCCTAAAACGTGCCTTATTAGTAAGCTACCTAGGTAGCCTTATAACTACGCGCCGGATAGTAATTTCGCAATTGCGCTTAAACCTACCCTAGAAATTATCCTTCTTAATAGATGCCCGAGGCGGATACTAGTCTATTAGGTTACTAAACCGCTCCTAGAACTTAGTAGCATTAGTACTATTAAAGAACGGATTCTTAGTACCTCCTAGAGGTAGAAAGCGAGGGCTAGCGTTTTCTATTACTACTACTAATTGTCTAAAGAGGGCAGTTATAGTATTTATTCCGATTGTACTGTTCGTTCCTACACCTATACCTAATTTAGCGGCGCTAGTTCCGCTTCTCCCTTCTTTACTAGATTTAGGTGTTTCCCCTTCCTCCGATTCCTCTATCCCCTTATAAGGGATAGAATCCCTATAGACCACTTCCATTTTCGTAGGGTTTATAGGCTATTCGTAGCCTCTACCTATGTTAGTAAAGGTGCTAAGTTTTTCTAGTAATGCAGCCGTATCTATTGTTACGTAGTGCTTACTTTAGAATGTGCTAATACTAGTTATTACTTAATAGGACCTTATAACCGTAATTGTTACTAAATACCTTAGACCTTAAGTGTTTTCGACCTTAGTCGACCTTAACCGTAAACCTTAACCGTAAACCTTAACCGTAAACCTTAACCTTAACATTAACCTTAAGTGATAACCTTAACCGTAAACCTTAGACCTTAAACCGTGATTTTAACCTTATAAACTAGATGCTAATACGCTACCGGGTGTACACTTAACAACCCCCCCTTATTAACTACTAAAATAAAGTCTACTAACCACCCTATGTAGGCCTGTCCGAGTTGTAGTGGTATAGAGCGGTGCTTACGTAAGTAGGGGTATTTGCCGGTCCCGGGACCGGGAAATTAGGTCACGTAACGAGCAGCGCAGTAGCTAGATAAAACAAGAGGATTGGCGGACCCTAAACCCCTATGCCCTCTACTTAAGAGGTATGAATTGAATTGTTGCCTTAATGCTACGCTTACAATGCTTAACTGCGCAGTATATATCTTAATAGCTATACTAGGTCCTACTAGCTTACCTAAATGTCTAATTAAACCTAAATGAAATTGGGGCAAGTTAGACCTAAGGGACCCCCTCTAACCCTAAGGTTAACACAACCTATCAGTCGTCAATAATAGCTTAGAAGATCTTACGCTAGATTTTAATTTAGTAAATGATAATAGTCTAATAAATAGAGTTAACTCTAGCTTATTAGATATAGAAGAACTTAAGAAATTTAAAGAGAAACCCGTTGCGGTTGGGCCTTGTCCCTCGTCACGTGGGTGGCCTAGGAAGTGTCGATCCTCGATATGTCTCTAAAGTAGTGTGAACGAGAGTTCACTACAAGGTTGCAACTTAACACAAGAGTGTTGATTTGAGTTGAGCACGAGGCTCCTATCTACTCGTAAAGAAGCGTCGTCTATATAGTGCCATGTCTTGGCGTAACTGATCAGACTAAGCAGACTGATCACTGAGCAGACTGATCACTGAGCAGACTGATCACTGAGCAGACTGAGCGAACTGATCACTGAGCTGATCAGTCTGAGCGAAGTCGACCTGCTCAGTTTCGGTCCTTCCCGAAGAATGAGTGGCTGTGGGTTCTTCCTGAACCGAACCGTAACAAAACCTTACTTCTTAATAGAGACTCTAAAGAAGAATAGTTATTATAATAGAAAGCTCTTTAAGGGTATAAAAGATAATAAAATAGTATTTAAGAATACGGCTATAGAGAGATTTAATACTAATATTAATAACTTTATACTATATCTAGCTCTAGCTATTTATCTATTTAGTGGAGGCCCTCTAAGAGGTACCAAACTTACTACTATTCTATTTAAGAATATAGATACTAAATCTAGAAGCTTACTATATAATAAAGAAGAAGGAATGTTTACTATAATTACCAATTATTATAAAAGTAAGAGTATTACTAGAAAAGAAAAGACTAATATAAGGTACTTACCTCCTAAACTTAGTAAACTAGTAGTTGTTTATATACTTTATATTATTCCCTTTAAGGAGTATATTAGTAAGAACTATTTTCATCTAGAAGAGACTATAACCCCTTATTTACTAGTTAGAGATACTAAAATACTTAATACCTCTATTTTAAGTAGTACCCTAGAGCGCGAATCTAGCTTATTATTTAGAAGAGGTCTTACTATTAGTAGCTATAGAAAGATTATAAACTATATTATTAAAACTAAATTTAATAACTATAACTATTATAGTAGTAGTAATAACGAAGAAGAAAATCTAATAGAAGATATACAAGCTAATAGAAGTACTAAAGTATCTTATAATTACTATTTTAATATAGGTTTTGATCTAGGGAGTAATAATACTTTAGATCTTTTAACTAAAATAAAGGAATTTACTATTAATTACTTCTTATACTTTAACCTATTAGAAGATAGCTATATTAAAACTAATACGACTATATCTCGATTAGTAATGAAAACTAAAATAGAAGACTATACTATACCTAGTAATTTAGATATTAATATTAGTAGTAAAAGTCTAGAAGATAATATTAAACTATTATATAAGGACTCTAATAAGAGATTCTATAATAACGAGCAAAAATTAGGTCTAATAGAAATAGTTAATAATACGCCTATTTTAGTATTTATTAATAAAACTAGTAGCGGGAAGAGTTTACTCTATTTACTTCCTAGTTACATGTTTAAGAATCATCTATATATTATTATAACTCCTAGAGTTACTCTTAGTAAAAATCTATATAATAGAGCTAAAGAACTAGGCTTAAATCCTAGTACTATAAGAGATAGTCCTAGTACAAATAGTAATCTCTACTTTATTAATATAGAAGATCTAAATACTTTAGAATTAGATGCTATTATAGCTACCTATAAAGAGTATAGTAGAGAGGTCTTTATATATATAGACGAGGTACATTTATTCTTATTAGAAAAGAGCTTTAGGCTCGAATTAAAATATTTTAAAAGTCTATTAAAATATAAGGCTAATATTATTCTACTAACTGCTACTCTTCCTAATAGTCTATTAAATATTCTAGAGACTACTCTTAATATTAAAGGCTATTCTAAGTAATTAGAAGGCTAAGTAATAGAGAGAATATAAGTTATAGAAGATTGTATTATAAGACTAAAGAAGAAGAATTAAGTACTATAATAGATACTTTAAGTACTATTACTACTAAGGATCTTAATATATCTAATAAGATTCTTATATTTATTAATAGTAAGAGAAGAGGAGAAGAACTAAGTAATACTTTAAATATCGATTTCATCTATAGTAATAAAGAAGGTCTAAATACTATTATAGAGAATTTCTTAGAATCTAATAGTAAAAGAGTACTTATAACTACTAGTATTTTAGAAGTAGGTCTCGATCTATCTAATATAAAGTATACTATTAGTTTAGAGCCTGTCTTTAGTCTATTAAGTATAGTTCAATCTAGCGGACGTATTAGAAGTAAAGGTATTAGTTATATTATTAGTAAAGAACCTACAAAATACAAAAAAGATAATATAAGACAAAATAGTCTACTAAACAACCTTAATACTATAGTAGATATATCTAGCTTTAAGGAGTAAGACAAGTTATATTATAATCTATTTAGTATGAAGACTGAATGTTTAAAAATACCTATTATCCTATTCTTAGATAATACTATTATTAAATGTTCTAATAATAGTACTAGTAAGTGCTCTATTTGCCTAGAAAATACTAGAATAATAGAAGAAATAAGGAGTAAAGAAGAAGATACTACTAAGAAGAATAACTATAATTTATTAACATTAGAAGATAAAGTAGTAGACTACTATAGTAATTATTGTTTTAATTGCTTACTAGACCCTTATAATTCTAATAGTTATAAACATAATATAATAGATTGTTCTAATACGAAAGATAACAGTAGAATTATTAATTTAGTCACTAATACTAAAACTTTAATAGTAGAGAATAAACTTATTAAAATAAATACAGCTTGTTTTAGCTGTTTATTACCTAAGAACCTTTGTTCTACTCTTAAAACTAAGTATAATATAGCCGAGAACAAATGTTATATTAATAACTATCTATTCTATATTATAGCTATGTTTTATAATAATAGATTTATACTATCTAATTACTTAGGAAATTTAAGTAAACTAGACGATTTTAGAACTTTTATAATAGGGCTATTAACCCCTACTACTTTATATAATATAGAGACTATTAAATTAATAGAGATATTGGAGAACATCAATATAGTAAATTTAATTAAGATATTAGAAGACTATTATCTAGAAGAGAGCTCTAATTTAGAGGATTCTAATATAGATATAATAAGTACTAGTAGTTATAATAGTTCTATTTTAGAAGATACTACTTTAAATAAATTAACTAGATTAGAAGAGGATAATCTAGATTTAGAAGTACCTTCTCCTCCTAATATAGAGGATATAGAAGACTCTAACTTAGAGTATACTAATAGTAGGAAACATTATAAAGATATTAGTTTAGATATCTCTAATAAAGATAGAGGCGAAGGTTCTTCTAAGAGATATAGAAGATAGTAATTAAGAGTAGATGAGTATATATAAGGTAAATATTTAGATATTATCTATAATAGTAATCCTAACAACTAAAGAAATAGAAAGAATCTAAAGTAATAAGAATATTAATATTCTAATAATATCTAGATTCTTATACTTAGTAATCTTAGACTAGTCCTAAATAAGATTATTCGATATATATAAACCCTCTCTTTTTCTCTTTCTACTTACCTTCTTATACTATCGAAAGACATCTACTTTAAATCTTGAACTAAAGTACTATCTCTTATTTATTCTATAAAGAATTACTTTAAAAATGTTTTCTATTCTTACTATTAAAGACTTCATTCTTAAGTTTATTAATAAGTGCCGTATAGTCTCTTCTACTAGATTAGATAGAACTATAAAGGCTCTTGTTAATTACTATAATAGTAGAGACCTAAAAGAAGAAGTAGATTATCTTAATAAGATAAGAGTTATCTACTACTTTAAAAGGCTAGACTATAGAGATCCCTCTCTCCTTAAGAGATATAAAGGTAAGTAAAATAATATATATATTAAAATTAATACTAATCTACTTTAGATCTATTTTCTAAAGTAAATTCTACTTCTAGTATTCTAGATTTAGATTATACTAAAGATCTTACTCTCTCTCTAAAGTAAATAAAGAGTTAAACAACGAATGAGAAGGTATAAACTATTACCTTCTAATATACTCTCCTATTTTTAAAGATAATAGTAAGTAAGCTATTAAAGTATTTCTTATAAATACCAACTTACTTAGATCTTATAAGATCTTTTATAGGAAAGAATATATACTCTATATCTTTTATAGAAGAAACTAGAGAGATATTCTCTAAAGCTACTCTAGAAGAGTTTAATCCTAGCTCTTCTAAAGTAGATCTTCTTAGAAGAGATCTTTACTTCTTAGGAGATATTAATAGAGGAAACTATCATTATACTATAGAAGAAAAAGAGGTTATTAAAGATAGTTTAGAGAAGAATCTAGGAGTAGAAGGAGTTATAGATAGTTTTATAGTAGTTAGAGATATTAATTTTCCTTTATTAGAATAGAAATAAAACTATTCTATTATAGAATCTAAGTATATCTACTATAGTATTACTTTAGCTTAGACTTTATATACTTTATCTTACTATTTTATTCTAGTACTATATAGAATAATAGTAGTAGTACTAAAATTTAATTAAACTAGTATTTATTTTTAAGGTTAAAGTAGTTAAATAGTATTAGTACTTAAGTATATCTCTTACTCTCTATTAAGAATAACTTAAAAAGTAATATAAAGAGTTTATCTTATATAATACAATAGTCGTAATAGTAGAAATAAAGTAGCTAGTAAGAGTAACTAAAATAACAATCCTTAAAATAGTATAATAGTAATAAAGTCTAACTATTTTAATTTATCTATTAATCTTTATTAATAATAACTTAGATATAAGTAGAGTAGAGTTATTATATAAAAACTTTAGTTAGGGTTAGTAGAGCTTAAGTAAATATTAAGAGTAACTAAGATTATAATTATAATAATAAAAGTATTAAAATGGTAATAGAGTATTTTAACTGAAGTATGTCTTTATATAAAAGAATAATAAAAAGAATAAAGTAAGAACATAGATATAAGTAATATTAGAATAAGAATAAAAGTTAAAATAGAAATAGAATAATAGTAGAGATTAACTTAGAAATAAAAATAAAAATAAAAAAAGAGGAAAATAATAAGATAGATAATAAAACAAAAGTAAAAAGATAATATAAAGAATAAAGTAGAAAGAATAGTAGAAAAATAAAAAAATAAAAATAGAATTAAAAAGAATTAAAAATAAAAGTTTAAGTAGGATATAATTAAGAGAGAAAGTAAAACTCAAAATTAAATAAGAAAAAAAATATAGAAGTGAAAATAAAATAACAAAATTAATAGAATTAAAGATTAACATAAAAGTAAATATATTATGTAATTTAAGAAAAAGAAAAGATTTATAATAAGAGTAAAGATAAATATAAAAGTAAAGATTATAAATACAATAAAAGTAAGAATAAAAAGAAAAGTAATAAGAGAAGTAATAAAATAGAAAGTAAAAGGAAAGAATAGAAGAAAATAAGTAAATAATAAGAATAAAGAAAAGATAATCATAAGCGTTAGAAATAATAAAAGAATTAAAAAGAAGTAATATAAAAGAAAAAAAGTAATAGTAAAAGAGTAGTAAATGAAAAGAATAGAGGTTAAAGTAAAATAAAAATAGTAATAGAGGTATAAATAGAGATAGAAATAATAGTATAAAAATATAAATAAAAGTTAGAATATAATATTCGAAAAAAAAGAAATTAGAGAGAAATAGTAATATAAAAATAGAAATAAAATAAGAAATAAGAGAAGTATTAAAGAAAGATAAAAGAAAGATAAAAGTTAAGATTTTAAAGTAAAAAAAGAATAAGAATAAAAATAGAAAAGAGAGAAAAAGATAAGAATAATAGAAAAATATAAATAGAAGTAGAATAAATTAAAAAGTAAAAAGAGTTAAAAATAAAGAAGAAAGAAAAGATTATAGAATAAGGATAAAAATAATTATAGAAGTAAAGATTAAGAGTAAAAATAAGAACAAAAGTAAAGTAGAAAATAATAAAAGAATAGTAAATAGAAAGAAGATAAGTAGAAAATAAGAATAAAGTAAGAGTTAGTATTAAAGTTAGCATTAATAAAAGAGTAAAAAAGAAGTAATATAGGAGGAAAAAAGTAGTAATAATAAAAGAATAATTAAGGAAGTATATAATATAAATATAATAGTATTAAAGAAGTAGTAAAGAATATAATAAAATTAATAAGTAAAAAAATAAAGAATTAAAGAAATAAGAAATAGTAAGGGATTAAAAAAAGAAAAGAATAAATATTAGTAGAATAAAAATAGTAACAAAGGTAGGAATAGGGATAGAAAAAATAGCATTATAAATATTATAAGTAAAAGTATAAATAATAATAGAAGTAAGAAATAAGAGAAAGAATAAAGAGAACATAATAATATAGGGTTAGGTAAAATAAAAAGAGAATAAAAATATAAAGAAAAAAGTAATTAAGTATAAAAGTAAAGATAAAGGGGAAATTTAAAAAATAAAGGAGGAATATAGAGAAATAAAAGAAAATAAAAGAATATATAAAAAGGTAAAGAAAAAAAGTAATTTAGTATAAAAGTAAAGATAAAGAGTTATGTAAAAGAATTGAAAGAATAATATAGAAAAGAAATAAATAATATATATATATCTAGAAGTAAAAGAAATAAAATAAAGATTAAATAAGAAGATAGTAAGATATAAAGTTAAAGTTAAAAAAAGAATAAAGAAGAAATAATTAAAAAATTAAGAAAAGAAAGGAGAGAGATATAAATAAAAAAAAGAGAAAGAAAAGGTAGAATATATTAAGATAAACCCGTACCCTTAACTATAGAATCTAACAACCTTAGGTTAGGTTATTAGAACCCTATATAAATTCTAGCCGTACGCAACCCTCGATATACGCTAGAGGGTCTAGTTATTAGCTCGAATTGTTAGCTTTTAATTAGAGCGGGGTTACCTCCGCGAACTTTATTCTCCGTTGTATTTACTATCGGCCGTCGTAAGTAGTTACGCTACCGTCGTCCTACGGAGAGCGCTTTTACGCGGCGGACGACGTAAATACCTTCGTTACGACGAATAGAAACTAGGACTCTCCTTCTCGAAAACTCCTACTCAAAATACGGACAACTCTCGAAAAGCGATAACTTTTTAAAAGCCTATAACGCGACGATTACGACCTTAGAAACACGATACGAAGAAGGAGAGAATAGAAGGGAGGAGAAGATAGGACGCGCCCGGATATCTATTAACGAAGACCCTAAAACCGCTCGAAAGAAGAGGGAACGCGGCGGACTCTCTCTTCGGATAATAACGACCGTTCGAAGTAGGTACTCTCGCTACGAGCCTACGAGGAACCGATATCCTCGTACCTACGTACGAAGAAGGCGGTCGTAGACTCTCTACGGAGGGGACGGGCTATTCGAGATACTACCTCTCTCTCCCTCGAATTCTACGTTCGTACGACGGGTTATACGCCGTAGTAAGGTAAGAAATAGCTCTCGGTCGTAATCTTAAACGACCGTCCGCGGTCGCGCGGTCGCGCGTATATATTACTATATAACTTAGAATAGTCTAACTATATACGTTCTTAGAGTTATCTATGTTAGAGCACGTTTTTAGAGTAGTGTTCCTATAGTAGACATATACTATACTCGTCGAGTACTACCTAGGTAAAACTACGTCACGGTCTCCTTATTTTAAGTAAAAAAACACGTCGCGGTCGCTTTTTCTTAAGCGAAAAACACGTCGCCGTCGCTTTAGGTTAAGTAAAAACGCGACCGGGACCCTAGCGCTTATTTACTCGACGCGTACTCTAATAGATCGTCTAATATAGAAACTTAGTTTATATATATAGGCACGGCTCTATAAGTACTACGATAGACTCGCTTACGACGTTTAAGCACTACCCCGCGTAGCGTATCGTTCGATATAAGCGCTATATATTTACCGTACCGCCGTATCTTATACGGCTACACCTTAATTCTTAGTATTCCGACCTTAACGTTAAATCTAGGGTAGCTATTACTACCGACATATACTCGATTATAAACCTCGCTTAGACCCTAGATAATGTCTAATAGCCTTAGCCGAAGGACTATCGACTAATCGGGTTTAAGGCATTCCCTACGTTAAAATATACGAGCACGCTCCGTAGTAGTAAGTAATGCGGTACTATATTATAGACCCGTAATAAGATATAAGAGTACTATAAGCGTACGTATATATAGAAGAGCCCCTAGGGTCGGGGTAGTAATAAGAGGCGTTAAACGAAGGATATACCAAACGCTCTATAGAAGTATATCCCTATAGTATAGTAGCTCTTCCGATATGCCTAGTAGAAACGGTATACTAAAGTAGAGCGTAGTGCAACCGAGGTCGTTTACAAAACCTCGACGCCTAGCTAGGACGACTCGTTCTTTTTGTAGTAGAGTACTACTACGTACTAGCTATTTATAGCTATTACGCGGATAGAGTCCCTCGTACCCGACTTCTTAGACCATTAATCGACTACCGTACTATAGCTCTAGTAGCTCGGGATCGACTAGTACCTTAAGGGTATACCTAAAGAGGACATCTACGCCACCGTATCGATACCGAACGAGTAGGACGAGCCTATTCTCTAGACTATTACTAAAGCCCTCGGCGTAGCCCTTCGAGCTATGTAGTAGTAGTATATTAATCCGAAGGAGATAGTACTTACACCGGTACGGTAGTAGAGCCTCTATTTATTTCGTTCGAATCGGTTTTAAGGTCCGACTAGCGTCTACGCCCGCTTATTTATAGGCCGAGTTACGCCGGCGACGTTAACGGGCTATATCGAGTACGCCTTAAGGGCGATCTATTACTTCGCCCGTGTCCTTATACTCCCTAACTAGTATAGCTTCGGGAGTATAGCCGATAGCTAGGGACCTCTTTCTATCGTCCGCGCTACCGATAAGTAGGTTACTATATAGTATACCCTAGTCGAGGCGGCCGAGTATACTACTATCGACGACCTCGGGGAGAATAGTATATTACGTCTACCGCTCCTACGGCTCGTATTATAGTTCTATATACTCCTCGTTACCGACGACTTTAGAATACGCCCGTTTACCTCTCCGCTCGTTAGCTTCTTATCTATATTCGCTCCCCGTTATAGTACGGGTTCGTAGATAGAGCCCGGCGCCTTTAGCTACTACCTATCCTCTATAGTATTTACTACCTAGCTTAGGTTCCTCTAATACTTACTAGACCGTAAGCTCGAGACTAGGACCGACGCGTTAGTATATATTAAGTCGATGTTTAAACAGTACGTATAGGAAGTATAGACCGCGATTGCTAAGATACTCCGCTAGCGCCTATACCTAAAGAAGGTAGCGCTAACTACGGTATCCTCTAACGAGGTTACCTAGAATACTACCTAGGATACCTTACTCTACCGTAATACGCTCCTTAAGCTTAGTTATATATCCTCCCTTATCGCTTCTCTATTTACTCGCTATTAGTATCTCCTTACTTACGAGCTCCTCCTCGGCCTACCGTATATATCTCTCCGCCCGTAGGATATCGTCGACGACCCGAGCAATATCCTAGACGGTTAGTCTTTTATAAGCGCTCCCGCGAACGCGCCGACTCGATCCTACGCGCGTTTACCTCCTTTAGATCGCTCGTAGGAACCTAGAGGTCCGAAGGACCTTCTTTAATATACGGGAGTAGTAGTAGCGACCGAACGTAGTAGCCGCCTACTAGTATTCTATATAGGAATTCCTTTACCTACTAGCCGTCCTTATCTATATAACTACCGGGTAGCCGCTCTACGAACCCGAGTTCTTAGCGACTATATAGTAGAACTCGGAATAGTATTAATACCTCGTCGTCCGCGACGGTTAGGTAGTATCCTATAGTACGTACCGGAAATAGTAGAATATATAAGATCGAGGGACTAATACTATCTACGGCTATAGGCCCGCCGTTAGCGTAATGCTATTAAATTATATCGCGTATGTAGTACCGTTTACGAGCGTCCTCTATAGAGAGCCGCCCTCTCGCTTTCTATAGTAGAATCGGGGTAAAGTATAGCCTCTAAGTACGCTTAGCTAGCGGATAGAGGAGGCGTATACCCTAGCTCGCGTACCGCGGCTCTACGTATAGAATTAGCAATAGCTTACTATCGCTATTATAAAGACAAAATTCGCCTAGTATTACTAATATCTCTTCCTATAGTACGACGAGGTAGACGATAACGACGGTAATAGCGCCAACGAAGCTATTACCGTTATAACGAAGTAGCGTAACTATTCCCTCTACGTCTCGAACATCGCGTATACGAACGCGTACTATAGCCCGGTAGGCGGGGCCTAGGACGCTCTTCTTTATAATAGCCTATAGGTATTCTAGCTCTAGTAACGGTTCTAGTAGGTCGATAGTATCGCGCGTTATTACGTAGGAGCTACCCCTACCGTATAAGATACTATCTATAAGGGCCGTAAGGCTATAAGGGGATGTCGTAATATATAGTATGCCTACGATCTTCTAATCGTAGATAAACTAAAGCTTACTTTCTTCTATTAACGCTATGCGCGTCTCCTAGTGTACGTATACGCGTTACGTACGGTATACTAAGCCGGGTATAGCCGTATTATATATAAGGGTTAGCTATAGACTACCCTTATACTATCGTCGACCGTCTAGAGCGTACGGGTCCTCGGTAGTAGATAGTCTACTCCCCCTAGACAATTATAAAGTATACTCGTTAGCTCGTTAAGTCCGATTACTTCGAGTAGAAGTTAATCGAGTAGTAGAACGCCTTATCCTATATCGTCGAGGGTATACCTAAAGTATTCGCGGTCCTCCCTATAGGTAGCGGTAAGAGCCTACTCTTTATACTCCTAGCTACCTTCCCTAGGTACCGGTCTACTATCGTCGTACTACCTCTCGTCGCCCTCCGAGGCGATATAGTACGTCGCCTCTAAGAGGCGTCTATTCCCTTTCTAGTCTAGGTACCTAGCGTTACCTAATATACTTCGGTTATACTTATTAGTATAGAAGCGGCGGGTAGTACGGACTTCCTTTTATACGCCTACGGGCTTAATAATCGCCTCCTCCTTAATTATATCGTTATCGACGAGTGTCACCTTACTATTACTACCCTTAACTACCGCCGCTAGGACTTTACGAAACTACGGGAGCTCCGTACGATTAACACGTAGTTCGTATATCTAAGCGCTACCCTACCTCCGTCTATAAGCGCCGTCTTTATATAGTAGAACTATATCCGCTATCCTATCGTCGTTCGGGTACGGACGTAGCGACCTAATATTACGTACGCCTAGAAGCGTTAGGAGGAGCGGTAGCTAGACCGGAACGTCGCCTATCTCCTCTATATATTCGAGGAGGCCGGCTTCTTCTAGCTATACTACCGGGTCGTTATATATAGCTATACGCGTGCCGCCGCCTACGACGTCGCCGTCGCCCTCGGTTACGGGCTCTATATAGCTAAGAGCGGTACGGTAGAAGAGAAGGAAGCCGTAGTCGCTACGTAGATCGCCGAGATGGGTTCGTAGTGTCTCTCCTATACCTCCGCGTTCGCCGAGAGGTTCGAATACCCTTACGTACGTCTTACTATCTATTATAGCTAACCTAGGTCGATAATCTTATTTACCTAGTAGAGCGGTCGCGCCGGGCGGGACGGGTCGGAGGCTATATTAGTTATAATCCTACCGCTGGTAGATACGTCCTAGCCTTCTTCTAACGCCGTTTAGGCGTATAGAGATAAACCGGATACTCTACCCCCCTTTACCGACGTAACCCTAGTTAAGCGAGCCGATCGTAAGTAGGCTACGCGGTTAGTATCGTCTCGCGAATATCTCCGAATTACTATTAGTACTATATACGATAGTAAGACTAGCGCTAAGTAGTATAGACCTAGCGAAGCGTAGTATATAATATATTAACGGGGTCTAGACGTACCCGACGCCGCGGTCGTAGACCCGGCCCTCGACGAACCCGTCCCTCGGCCCTATCTATACGATACTACTACCGAACTATATACTAGTCGCGCGACTAAGTAAGGCAACCTAGACCGGTATACCGCCTACCTAGCCCGTCTTACCGGTATCTACGCGTACTACTAGCTACGCGCCGCCTCCGACTATGACTACCTATTCGATACGTATCCCTATAAGGGTACGGTAATCTAGATAGGCCGTACCGCGCGGTAGGCCGCGTCGCCGAAGCCGTAGATCGCGCTATATACCGCGTACTATAAATGTCTAAATCTATAGGCTATTTACGGCGTTAGCGTTTCCGGCTCGGCTATATATAGGAGGTTATATACTAGGAAAGATATCGTCCTTCCCCTATATATTAGCGTATTCGAGCGCGTAACCGGACCGCGGTAGATTTAGCGCCGTTTTAGTAGGCGATTCCCGCGGCTAGAGGATTACCTAGTATAGCTCGGGACCGAGGCTACATTCGGCGGTACGAGGAGTATCTAGGCTATAGTTATAGCGGCACGGGCGTTAGATAAGTTTAGGAATATTAACAGTACTAGTACGTAACCGGTAGCTAGTAATAGGTAACTAATCTATCGAATAGAATATAACCCGACTTAGATAGATCTACCGTAACATCCCGATTAGTAGATTATCGTATATATTATTAGCATCTCTATACTATCTAACCCTAGTAACCCGTCTTAGATAGATCTAATAGACCCGCCCGATTTATAGATTACTATATCTTCCCTTTAGTAATATTCTTCCCTCGAGATATCGGAACTCTCTCCTAGAATTCTTCGACCGCTTCCTAGCTTAATTATACTACTCCTTAAGAATAGCGTACTCTATAAGTAGTTACCTTCGCTATAGAAGATTAAGCCGGTCCTTAAGCTCGGCGTACCTACCTAGACGTTTAACGTCGGCCTCTTAAGACCTCTACCGGCGTTCTATAGACTTAAGCGGGTCTATAACACTTTCCTAGTTAACCCGTTTCTACCTATGCTCCTTACCTATAAGCTTAAGCTAATCGTGCCCTACCGACATTTTATTATACGTAGTAGCTCGTTCTATTTAACCTAAAAGCTCGATAGGCGTAAGGGCGGCGAACTCGACTACGCGGTTTTCCGGCACGAACTAGTATAGGTTATCGACTTATATATAAGCCGTCGAAAACGATAAAGTAATATAACTACTACCCGCTCGAGAATAATATAACTTAGATCGTCTAGGTCGGACATATACGTATAGTAGTAACTAAGCGCTATAGCTACCCCTAACTCGTATTAATATAGCTTATACTACTACCTACTCGAGAGTAACATAAGTTAGATCGTCTAAGCCGAGTATATACGTAGCGTACGTACTCGCCGGTAAGCGCCGCCGAGTTTAGTATGTATTAATTAGTAATTAATAGAGTTACGCGGTAGCGGCGTTATACGTATACGCGCCGGGCCCGTACCGACGCTAGCGCGACGCTAGAGCCGAGCTTATTTTTATTTACATTATAGCTTTAGATAAGTATCCTATTCTACTATACTAGATTACTAGTAAACTTAGGAACGTCGTCTAGCTTTATAATATAGTCCGTTCTTACTAGACGGCCGGTATATACGCATAAACGTAAACGCGGCCCGCGGGTCTATACGTATACCGGTAGAGCTTATCCTCTTTTTTCTCGATACTTAAACCTATCTATCTATATTATAATACCGCGCCGACTACTCTTTTCCGCTTACCTAGACCTCTCTAAGCTAGAGTATATTTCCCCTATCTATTAGCCCGTACCCTACACCTACTCGACACGTAACTATACTAACTATACTAGAGCTTACTATATTAGAGCGTAAACGCCGCCGCGACGAGGACCTACTCGACCCCGGACGCCCTACTAAGTAATCCGTCTTCTAGCGGCTACTAGTAAAGTCGAAGGCTATCGTTAATAGTAATATAATGCTATTAGACCTCGATAGCGTATCGGACAATAGTACTTCCCCTTTTACGACGAAGGACCCTCTCCTAAAGCGGCGCGCTAACTAGAACTCGAGCCCTAGACGCCCCGCGAAGAGACCTACCTCTAAGCGGCCGGATATTAAGTCTAAGGAGTTCGTCGATAGCGAGGACTCGACGTTAGACTACGATAGCGCTATTTCTCCCGTGCAAAAGCCTCGTACTAAGAATCGTCGCGTCTATAAAGGCGAGGGAAATAGCCGGAGTCGGGTTACGACTACGAAAGACGTTCGCCCTAAGCGTAAAGCTTAATAGAAATAGTACCTCTAGGAGTACGCCGACTACCTCGAGGAGCTAGTCGCTAACGGACGGCCCGTTAGTCCCTTTAACCTAGCCTAGGGCATCTACGTCTCCGGCCTCGAACTCCGGTAGATTAAGTCGTCGAATAATTACCTCCGTAGCTACCTCGGCGTAACCGACGTAGAGGACTTTAAGCCGCTCTACGTACTACTCGCGCCTACCCTCTAATAGTAGGGTAAGGGCTATTAGGTATATATTTATCCCCGTAAATCGCTTAAAAGCACCTAACTTAGAGAGGTCTAAGTTCTTCGCGTAGTTAGACCCGTCTAAGTTAGGGGCTTTTATCGGTTATTTAGATACGGACTTAGTATCTTCTAAGTTCGGTACCGATTAGCCGTAATCGTTACTCGGCCGCGTACTAACCCGTTAACTAGGACTCCTTTAGTATCGTATACGAAGACGGTAATAAGGAAGACCGCCCTAGTACTATCCCGAAGACCTTTATACGCTAACTCCTCGAACTAGACGCTAAGTCCCTCGCGGTACCTACCCTTACCGCTAACCCTAACGACGATACCGCCTTTAATACTGCTTTAAATAGCGGCGTCTTCCCTACTACTAGGCTATAGAAAGGCCGTCGGGTATTACTCTACGTTCTCCGAACCGCTTATAAGATATATTATACCGTAAATAGGTACTAGGTAAAGATAGATCTCGAGTATTCTAATGTCCGCTATCTACCGGATATCTTCTTTAGTACTCCCCTCGACCCTACCCTACCGGTCGTATACCCGGTCGAGGGCTTCCCTATACGCGGCGAGGACCTCTTCCGCGCGCTTAATATTATCTATTAGTACTACTACTATCGCTAGGTTAAGGGTAATAGTACTAGTAAGGTCCGTAGTAAATACGACCTCGCTAAGCCGTAGAATATCTAGAAACCTACGGGTAAATTATCGCCCGTCGTCTACGTCCCGGTCGTACCCGCCCGTACTAATAACGAGTAGTAGGATCGTCGCTACCGAGTAGCTATAGCGATATTAGCCGATACTAGTAGCGGTATTCGAGGTATCTCCTCGTTCGAGCTAGCTAAAGAATACTAGGCCGCTCGTAATAACCGCAAAGACGCTACCCTAGCCGCGTTAGATAGTATTATTTACGGTTTATTTGGTATTACGCCTACTATAGAGTTTTTTTAGCGCCTCGATACTATAATACCGGACGTCCGTAACCGATTAATAGTCTACCTTACCGAAGGCGTAGAGATCCTATTCGAATCGCCGAGCTGTATTAATAATATAGGGTTTAAGGAGGTTATAGGCCCGGAGGCGATTAGCTACTAGAAACCCTTCGCGCTATAAGAGCTCGAGGACGATGTCCCGGTAACGACGATAATCGGTAAGGCCTTTACTAAGCTAAGTAGTAATATAAACGGCTAGAGCGCCTACTTACCCTCCTTTAAAGACGCCGTAAAGTATCTCAACCTAGACATTAAATACCGTTCGGACGGTACGAACGACCCGATTAGCGAACTCCCCTTCGCTATCCGCGCCGGTAGCCTATACCTAAAGCCCTAGTAGGCTACCGCCGCTACCTAGGCGGCCTATATACTTCGCTACCTTATACGCTCGTATATCCTAGGCGACGACGTCGGACTCGGTAAGACCCTAGAGGTCTACCTAACGTTAATACGACTAGCCGAGTAGACTTACTTAACGCTCTAGGACTACTAAGGTACGTCTCCCTTACGTTTAATTATCGCCTTACTTAGATAGGTCTAAGTCTTGCGGTAGCTTAGACCCGTCTAAGTTAGGTATCGCGTTTATTCGCGTTTTACTCTATACTAATTCCTATATAGCTACCTACTATACCTATCTCGAGGAGCTCGACGACGACGACTACGACGACTACGACGACTACGACGACACGCCGGCGCGCCGCGCGGCGTTTACCGAGATTACTAGCCCTTACCTACTCTATCGTCCGGTCCTTACCGTCTACCCTCCTAACGGCCTATCCGCCTAGATTACCGACGGTACTAGATATATATATACACCTAGCTAGCGTAACTACTTCCGCGTAGTTACCTTCTACTCCCTCGGTAAGTCTAATACGACGACTTAGTCGGGCGACTACGAATATATCGTACCGAATACCTTAGTAGGTCTCGAGGCCTTCGTAGCTACCCTCGATCCCGACGATATTATAACCTCTAAGACTATTATTATTACTAAGAATTAGTTATAGTACGGGAAAGTCCTTAAGCCCGGCGTATTCTACTAGACCCGCCTTAAGAAGCGTAAAGCCCGTAAGACCCGTAAGGCCCGTAAGGATAGTAAGAACGGTAGACTATAGGCTAACGATAATAGCAACCTCGACGCCCGCGTAGAGAGTACTACCGATAGCGACCCCGATAGCGATACCGACCGTAACGACGAAAAGCCGTAGCGGCTATTGCTAGGTCCGTCCTAGAGGTACGCGAGGCGACGTCCGCCGCTACCGGATGTTACCAATAACCGCCTATTACTTACTAACCCTACGATGTTTAGTTACGTAGTTAGCGACGAGGCTTATAATCTTATTAACCCCTATACCCTCTAGAGCGATACGATCTACTAACTTTAGCCCCTTATCGGCTTTATCCTAGTTACGGCTACCGTGTTCCGTAATACGATCGTAGACGCCGGCGCTCTACTCCGATTTTTATTTTAGTATATTAGGAAGCTCCTAGTACCGGAATTAGTAGAAGACGGCCTTAACCTAGCCTCCTACCGCTCGCTAGGCGCGGAGTTTACCCGGGACTACTATCGCGATTAGTTCGCTATCTCCGATACGCCGTCTCCCCTCTACTAAGGCTATACTCTTCCCTAGATCTACCTTACCGCCCTCTATCCCGGCCGCTTTATCTAGAGCGTTACGGCCGAAGACGGCTCCGCTATTTTCTCTGCTCCGCTAGCGCTAGGCATTATCTAGCTACGCTACGTTAAGGGCTAGAAGATCCGAGTCTTTAACTACAAAATAGTTATCTACGATAGTATCCCTCCCCTAACCTTCGTCTACCTCAAGGCCCGGGCTAATCCTATCTCTACCGCCCTATATAACCTAGCCTACGATATATACCTAGGCTCTAGTAAGGCGCCGAAGCTATTTACTATCGACGAGGACGACGACGTAATAGATACTAGCGGCTACGCTACCTCCCTCCGCCGGTTACTCGTCCTTACCGCTAACTACCCGCTTACTACTCGACTACTAGCCCGCCGCGTTAATACTAAGTCTAAGACCGTCTCTAAATTATAAGTTGCTCCCCGACTTAGATTAGTCTAAGTCGTTAATTTACTTAGACCTTTCTAAGTTATATATATCTCCGCGCTATATTCTATAGACTAGGCTAATTGCGTCGTATAGGGCCTATAGCGAGACCGATCCGTTCTCCTTCTACTACGCCTCTACGAAGAACGATCTCTAGTCTTATAAGCCTAATACCCGGGCCGAGTATCTTAATTGGATTATTCGGTCGGCCCTTAAGTATTAGATCTTAGTCTTCCTACTCTACCGATACCTAGTCTAGGGAAATAAAAAAGTTATTATCTACTACTACGAACCTATCTCGATTATACTAGCGGAAATCGTCTATATTCTCCTCGGATTTGAGTACCGTATTATCCGGGCCGGTATTAAGAACCGTACCCGCGTACTCGCCGAACGAGCCTTTAATACCGACCCTCGTATATAGGTTCTTATCTATTCCTCGCGCTCGGCTACCGAGTCTATAAACCTTTAGGAAGGTAGCTACGTTATAATCGTTATAGACTACCTAAGTCTACGCGCTATCTTATAGATAGGCGGCCGGATAAACCGAATCGGTTAGCTCTACGCTATAATATACTACATCCTATGTACCGACGAGAGCGTTAACTAGGCGCTATAGGCTAAGTACTAAAGCTAGTTCGTCGAGTAGGTTAAGGTTACCGCTAAGATAGGTCCCGTACGTATAGATACTATTCGCCGTAACGACCCCTTCGGACGCCCGTAGGATAAGGAGTTCGTATTACGGCTCGCCGATAATAACGAAGAGGTCCTCGCCCGCCGTAACTCCGATATCGAGGGTCGTATATTAAACGTCCTCGCCGATACCCTTATACGATCTATGTTCGGTATCCGTACTACCCGTATATACCCCGCCTAGCTCGACCTTAAAGATACGTAGAAGAAGAATATACTCCCGGACGAATAACTATTCTACTTCGCCCTCGGTGTGACGGCCCATGGCCGCACAGCGAGTGAACGTGGCGAGTTACGTGACCGGGCCCGGGCCGACCCGCGTGCCTCGGCTTGTATATTAACTTCTCGCGCCTCGCGCACCTCTTAGATAGCTTGTCTAACAACTTCGTACTACCTAAGCAGGTGCCCTTACACTTTGTTAGACCGTTCTTTTCCGCAGACAAGCTGCGAAGGATCTGCGAAGGGCAGATCAAGTAACGCGACAAGCGCGTTGAGTCCACAGGCCGAGTGCGACTCCAAGAAAAGTGCGACGACAAACGCACTCAAGTTAAGTCAACAAACGCACGCAGAGAAGACGTGCCCAAGTTAAGTCAACACCCCAAGTCAACAAGCGCGACACCCCATCGCGCCCAAGGTAACGAGATGGTGCGTCAGAATGGACGCTAGTCGCTGCTGGCAATGCGACCAGTGGTGCAACGCGAGTCGGTACTCAACACACAGACTCAAGGTCGCGATGCGACGCAAGAGCAAGAACAAGACCGCCAGTATTAGAAGATGATTGAACTAGGCAAGCCCGTCACTGATCCACAGCCATACCTTAACATCAGCGATTTCCTACACGACGACGAGATCATCGAGGAAGAAGGCAAGGAGGCTATGGTAGCCGTGGACTACATGGACGATGCAGCGACGGACGAAGCAGAAGAGGGAGCCGAGGAAGCACAACAAGTCGCGAAGACCTATCGAGCGACACTTAAGTCCCTCACTCAACTCGATATCGAGAAGTTCGAGAAGCTGTACGGCAGCGACGTTTCCGCACCTCCCGCCATCCACTTCATCCTCCGCCGCGGCGAACAGGAATACCGCAACGTCTCGAAGCTTGTAGAGATGTTGTACACGAGCTGTCACCAGAGCCAAGAATATGGAGACAAAGTTCAGAAGGAACTCGACAAGGTTCAAAAGGATCTCGGGGATGCGAAGAAGCAGGTGTCGGACTTGGACAAGTTACTGAAGGCCTCCGATGCCCAGCAAAAGGACCTGCGCGACCACCTGGCTAAAGTCACCGCCGATCGTGATACCGCCAGCGCTGAGCGCGACACAGTTATGAAGGACCTGGACACCGTTAAGATCGAACTCGATGCACTTAAGGCCCTGCCCATTCCAACTGACTCCCAGAAAGCGTACGAGCATGCCAAGCAAGCAATGGTCTGGGTCAAGGAGCGAGAGGCTCGCATTGGAGAGCTGGAGCGTGAAGTGGACAACTACGAAGAAGCCGTTGCCGATCACGAGCGCGACATCCAAGCCCTTCGCAACGCGCATGCTAAGGAGCTCGAAGCAGCCGAGCAGCGTGGGCGCACCGAAGCACGAGGCAAGGATCGTCGCTCCTCGCTCTCACGTTCCATCTCTCGTCGACGTGCTGGAAGAGAGCCATCACCGCCGAAGGACCAAGGCAGGACTGGCAAGCAGTCCAGCGGCGGAGACTCATCCGATGAGTCAGGTGAAGAGGTTAGCAAGAAGGACAGGGCTGGCAAGCAGCGCAAGAGCAGGAAGCCGAGATACGATCCGGATAGCAGTGACAGCAGCAGCAGCAGTAGCAGCGACGAGTCCTCAGACGATGACCGCCGCGCTCGCCGCCGCAAGTCCAAGAAGACCAAGAAGGTCACTAAGATCAACTTCAACAACATCCTGGACATCGACGAGTCACTCGATCGTCCTTGGAAGACGGACCGAAGTGTCGAAGGCCCCAAGCATAAGTTTCAAGGCGACCTCAGCAAGGAAGGCGACCTAAAGGGACCATCGCTTAAGAAGTGGCTCAGCGCACTGGAGACCAAGCTCGCCGCCACCACGTTCCGTGACAAGGATGCCGTGCTCAAGTTCATACTGGATTACACCGACGGAGGCGCTTGGGCGCTGCTCAACCCGAAGGTTCCATCCATCGCAGGCATCATGAGCGGAAGCGAGCGCCCGTATTCATCAGTTAACAAGATGATGAAGTCCCTCATCGAGTGGTACGGCGATCGCAACCCCGTCGGCCGCGCTCGCGACAACATGGCTGTGTTAAAGCAGCCAGAGGACAACTCCAAGGACTCCTTCGCCGAACTCTACCGCGAGTGGCGCCGTTATGCCAACTTGATGCGCATGACCGGAGAAGACGCTATGGACAACCTCATGCGCAAGCTCAACTACCGCTATCTGATCCGCTATCAGCAAGCAAACCCTAAGACCCTCAGCGAAGCAGTCGATGCCCTGTTCAAGGCTAAGGAGGATTTCAAGGTCGCCGAGACTCTTCACCCGAAGAAGAAGTCTACGGCCAAGAAGGACGACAAGAAGGACGACAAGAAGGACGACAAGCCCAACGGCACCACTCCAGCCGGATCTGGCGGAGGCGGCTCAAAGAATCGCCGCAAGGTGGACCGCCTGCCATGGGACTCTCGCCCAGCTGAGTTCAAGCACCTCACTCTTCTTGACGACGCTGAGACTGAGCGTTGCATAAAGGAGAGACTGTGCAAGAAGTGCCGCAAGCCAGGTCACCAGCTGACCGACAAGGAGTGTGAGCTCTGGAACTACCAGATGCCACCGCGCCCGACTACCCAGTCGGAAAAAGCCTAGTCCACTCGTTGAGCGCAACAACCAGTGGACTGGATACGAACACGTCAACGTCAAGGCCGAAGTCAGAAGGGATTGGGGAAGGTGATCTCAGAATATCATCCCATTCCTTACGAATGGTGCACATAGAGCACAACCCTATAATAGGATCACACCTAGTGGTGCCTTGCACAGCGAATGGAAAATATGCATTCTCATTCCTTGATGACGGAGCCAATTTAAACTACGTTGACATCGTATATGCGCGAAAGAATGACCTGCCACTCTCGAAGCTGGACAGCCCATTGGCACTGGGCCTCGCCGACATGTCCACTGCAAAGGAAATGATCGAATACCGTACGGAGCTCACCCTGGAGATCAACGGGCACTCCGAAGTGATCAATGCCTGGCTCACTAACCTCGAATACGACATCGTCTTGGGGAGACCATGGTACGACAAGCATTAACCAGGCCTGCATTATGAGTCCGGCACTATGACGCTCGATTCTCAACACTGCAAGGACAACTGCCTGTCCGGAAAGGAAGCGACGTAGGTACAGTCAGTCAATGATCAAGACCAGAACCCAGTCCTTACGTTCCAGACCCACGAGGAGCTTCCTAGCAAGTACCGCTCGGCAACCGTGGAAGAAGATGACGAAGGAGATGTCACTTGGCAGCACGCCCGTCTGCCACTGCCGGCTGACGGCGAAGACACCATCAAGCGCATGACAACGCGCGGCCCTGGAAAAGTTCGCCGGGCTGCTAAGAGACTCGAAGCAAAGGAAGCAAAGGCCGCTGTGGCAGCAGCAGTAGCAGCAGCTGCCGAAGCCGCAGCTCAACAAGCAGAAGAGCCTAAGAAGAACATCGACATCAAAGAAGTCAATGCAGACTACTTCGTGCGCCTCGCCAAGCAAAAGGGCGCGCAAGTTCACCTGATGTATGTCTATGACCCCAAGGTGGAGCAGCAGCGAGCGGGCGACTCGCTTGCCGCTTGCGCCATGACGGCGCACAACATGAAGACAGTTGCTGGAGGCAACTGTAAGATGCTGTCAGACGAAAAGACGATCTCAAGGCTGAACGCGCGTGCCGCTGCATTCATACCAGCATCAGAACGTGTAGCCCCAACACTCCGTTCCTACAAGATGCACGCACAAGCAGACGTGGACAAGTTCATGAAAGTCAACGACCAAGAGATCGATCCAAAGGACCACCTTATGCCAACATACCACGAGTTCGCTGATTGCTTCTCGAAGAAGGCTTTAGAAGAGCTTCCGCCACACCGGCCTGGGATTGACTATGAGATCAAGCTGAAACCCGATGCCGTGCCACCCTTCAAGCGACCATACCGCATGTCTAAGCAAGAAGACGAGATCATTAAGCACTGGACTGACGAACAGATCGCCCAAGGCAAGATCCGCAAGAATGAAGGCCGCGCCGATGCTGCATCTCCGTGCCTTATCGTCAAGAAGCCAGGAGGTGGGTTGAGAGTATGCGTTGATTACAGAGCCCTCAATGCACTTACCATAAAGTCAAGATACCCTATTCCCCTGATGCAGGACACCTTGAACCGCATCGCAGGAAAGAAGTGGTTTACGAAGCTAGATGTGATTGCAGCATTCAACCGCATCCGCATCGCAAAGGGGCATGAGTGGATGACAGCGTTCACTACCCACTATGGGCAGTTCGAATGTCTAGTCATGCCATTCGGCCTATGCAACGCCCCAGGAACGTTCCAAGCTTATGTGAACGACACGCTACGGGAGTTCCTAGATGACTTTGCATCAGCCTATCTAGATGATATCCTCATCTTTAGCGACACGCTTGAAGAGCACATTGGACATGTGAAGAAGGTGCTAGGGCGCTGCAGAGACGCAGGCCTGCAACTTGATATCAAGAAGTGTGAATTCCACACCCAATCGACCAAGTACCTTAGCCTTATTATTGGCAAGGACGGCATCTCCATGTGCCCGGAGAAGGTGAGAGCAGTGCAAGAATGGGAAACACCTCGTAATGTCACGGATGTGCTTGCATTCAACGGATTCGCTGGCTTCTATCGACGATTCATCAAGAACTACAGCAAGATAACACTGCCGCTTACCCGCCTCACCAAGAAAGACGTGCCATGGCAATGGACGGCAGAGTGCCAAGCAGCGTTCGACGGCCTCAAGAAAGCATTCACCGATGCAGAAGGAGAAATCCTCGCAGTCTTCCAGCATGGGCTGGAGACAGTGCTTGAGACTGACGCTTCGGACTTCGTCACCGCAGCGGTCCTCTCCTAACGTCATAATGGCATCTTGAGACCAGTGGCATATCTGTCTAAGAAGATGTCACCCCAGGAATGCAACTACGACATCTATGACAAAGAGTTGCTCGCTATTGTCAAAGCGTTCGAAGAATGGCGTCCTGAGCTGGCAGCAGGTGACATCGATGACAAGGACTGCGTGGGCAGCGATTGCGAGAACTTCCTGGCCGACCCAAGTGGCAAGCCAGTGCTCGTCTACTCAGACCACAAGAACCTTGAGTACTTCATGACCACGAAGGAACTCAACCGGCGCCAAGCACGCTGGGCAGAATTCCTATCGCAATTCCACTTCAAGATCATCTACAGACCAGGAGTGCAGGGAGGCAAGCCCGATAGCCTTACCCGCCGCTCACAAGATGCGATACGCAAGGACGAGGATGATCCCCGGCACACGCAGCAGCATCGCGTGTTGCTAGGACCCGAATTGTTTATGCCGAACTTGTTAGCCAGCAGAATCCTACAACTCGCGGCATCGGAAGCCACCGGCGTTGTGGATGAGGACCTACAACGCGACATCCGATCCCTATACGAACAGCAAGAACCACAAGAGGCCCTGCAACAGCTGGCAGCTGGCGACAAGGTAAAGATGCTCCACAGGCACAAGATCGACCCTAAGCACGCGATGGCAGTAGATGGAATGATCTACGTCAAGAACAGAGAAGGTGGCTACAGCCTGTATGTCCCAGAACCAGCTGAAGATGATGAAGGCAACACGGTGTATGCCCGCATAGTGAAAGCATTTCACGACGCCCCAGCCGCAGGTCACCCAGGAAAGACTAAGACCAACACCCTATTGAAACGCCACTATATCTGGCTAGGCATGACACGCTTCATACGCGAGTTCTGCAAAGGATGCACGACGTGCACAAACGTGAACCCAGTGCAGGATGCCGAACACGGATTGCTAGCACCGTTGCCAGTGCCACTCGACACATGGGACGACATCGCAATGGACTTCGTAGTCGAGCTGCCCGAAGCACGCTGCACCGCAGATGGGCAGAAGTACAAAAACGTTCTCACAGTGACAGACCGCCTGAGTAAGGAGCGGCATCTGATCCCAGTGCTCAACATGAGCGCAGAGTACATTGCGTTCATCTACCTCAAGTACGTGTTCAGCCGCCATGGGCTGCCTAAGTCGATCGTTACAGACAGAGGACCCCAATGGCTTTCCGCATTCTAGAAGCGCCTATGCTAGCTACTAGGCATCAAGCGCAAGCTGTCAACGGGCTACCACCCCCAAACAGATGGGCAAAGCGAGATCACGAACAAGGCCATGGAGAAGTACCTGCGCACGTATACCAACTATGCCCAGGACGACTGGCCGGATTGGCTGCCTCTAGCAGAGTTCACTGCGAACGACCACGTGTCAGAATCTACCGGATTCTCCCCATTCATGGCAACGCTAGGCAAGAACCCGAGGTATTCAGACGCAGAAGTCATGCTGCCGCTGGAACTCATGCCACACAAGCAACGCCTCGATGCACAATCGGCGACTGTATTCGGAGCCCGGATGAATGAACTCAGGCAGGCACTCAGAGACGCCATGCAAATGGCGCAAGATACACAAGCGGAGTATGCCAACCGACGCAGGACCATAGCACCAGCATACAAGTTAGGCGACATGGTGCACATTAGCACCAAGAACTGGCACACCACACGCCCGTCTAAGAAACTGGACTACAAGTATGCGGGTCCTTACCCGATCAAGGAAGTGCTGCCACACGACACATATCGAGTCGCATTGCCAGACTCACTGAGCAACCTGTATGACGGGTTCCACGCCAATTACTTGCGACCAGGCTACGACCCAGTCACAGGACAAGTCGTCCCTCCGCCTCCGCCAATCGAGGTGGAGGACGAAGATGGGTCTCACCAGGAATGGCACGTGGAGAAAGTCGTGGACTCGCACAGGTCGCTGCCGCCAGGGCGTGCGCCAGCAGGAGGAAAGGTCCCAATCTACAAGTACTGCGTGAAGTGGGTAGGTGATAACGAGCTAACTTGGGAGCCCGCAGAGACTATGATTGCAACAGCAGCCGCCTCTGTCGCCGACTTCCATCACAACCACCCTACGGCCCCTAGACCAGCCGGCTTCACACCACCGCTAGGATGGATTGCGAATGAGGAAGCACCATCTAATGACGCGGGCACCCTCAGTGCTGCGATGATTACGTCCAACCCAGTAACCGCAGGAGGGCCACGCGAATTGATCGCGCAGGTGCCTGTGGCTCTTCTGGCAGAAGACAACGGCTCGTATGAAGATGATGACCCGCCAGGCATGGCACCAACAAAGGTAACCGATGACTGTGACCGAAGCGACAAGCGAAATGGACATCAAACTTCCCTTGACACGGTGCACAGGAGTGACCGTTTTGAAGGGGGGGGTGGTGTGACGGCCCATGGCCGCACAGCGAGTGAACGTGGCGAGTTACGTGACCGGGCCCGGGCCGACCCGCGTGCCTCGGCTTGTATATTAACTTCTCGCGCCTCGCGCACCTCTTAGATAGCTTGTCTAACAACTTCGTACTACCTAAGCAGGTGCCCTTACACTCGGTAGCCTTCCCGCGCGAGAGCTCCTTACTAAGCTTAAGGCCGAGAAGAAACCTACGACCTCCGCTCCTACTAAACTATACCCCGACGCGCGTCTAGAAGTTAGCTTAACCCCTAAGACCGAGACGCCCGGTAGGCGTATATAAGTTCCGCGACGTCCCGGCTACGAACTTTAATATAAAGAAGGTTACTACGTATATCCTCGATACCGCCGATAAGGTTATATCGTCTTCTAACGCTACCCGTATCGCCTATCTTACCCGGACCGGTAAGTTAAGTATGTTCCGACTTAGAAAGATCTAAGTCTCTATAGTAGTTAGATCTTTCTAAGCCAGGTCGTTTAGTTATCCGCTTTTATCTAGGCTTAGTTACTAACTAGCTTATAGATATCCTCGAGGCCGTAGCAAAATCCGTCGACTACCCCTCCGATTATATTAAGGCCGCGTTATCGGCCTCTCGTACTACGGATGCCGCTAATAGGCGGGACACCCCGTAGCGCTTCCCTTCTCCCGATAGCGAGTCCGCCGACGACGAAGGCGAGTCTACCGACAACGAAGGCGAGTCTACCGACAACGAAGGCGAGTCTACCGACGATAAAGGCGAGGGTAATAAGGACGATAGCGAGGGTAATAATAACGATAGCGAGGGTAATAACGACGATGCTCTTTCGTAAGGTACTAGATACCTAGGCTAGTCGCTTTAGACTATTACGGTTCGGATAAAGGACGGTATAGGACGTAGTATAGGGAGGAAGAATTAGAAGATAAGAACTAATCGCTAGGAAGAGGAAGGGACCCTACGTTCGGGTTACGTACACGACCGCGCGCTTAGTATATAGTCGAACACGACCGTAGAAGTAGCGTATAGACGTATACGACTATACGACTAGGCAACCGGTCGAGTAGACGGACGGACGCCTAACATCGGATAGCATACGAGTCTCCTTTATATTTAGGAACGCTAAGAACCCTTATAGTTTCGATACGTTTAACTTATGTTACTATCTTACTAATTGGAATATAACTCTTATTCTAATTATTTATCTTCGCTTAACTTACTTTAGTCTCTCTAAAGAATACCGCCACGTGACTTAACTTATCTCTCCTTTAAGACTAGCCCTAGAACGAGATAATAACACTTTAAACGCCCTTAGGATAAGCACTACTTAAGTAGCTAGTAGGGGAACACCCGCCCCTAGCGAAGTAGGAAGCATCCGCCGTACGCTACTATAATAGACTACTACGAAGGACGATAAGTCTAATAACGATAACGAGCCTACTCTAAGGAAGAACGACGTTAAGGCTACTAAGCTAGACCTCTTCTATAGAGACAGAGCTAAGTTTAACGACTAGGTTAATTAGATAGATATGTATCTTATGTTTAACCTAGTCGATGCTAATAAAAGAACTATCTTCGCTATTACGTACCTTTGCGGAAGTACGTAGAACTGGATTAAACCTTACCTTAAGGAATATCTTAAAGGTATAGGACAATTAGACCCTACCGGAATGTTTAGGAGCTATACCCTCTTTAAAGATAAGATAAAGTTAATCTTTAGAACCTCGAACGAAGTCTAATAGGCTATACGAATCATTTAACACCTAAAGTAGAAGACGTCTACTTTAGAGTATGCCGCTAAATTCGAAGAATACGGACAAATTACTAGATGGGACTAGACGGCGTTAATAACTATATTCCGACGTAGACTTAAGGACTCCGTTAAGGACGAGTTAATAAGACACGGGGGATAGATTACTAACCTCGAAGAGCTAATAAAGGCGTCGATTAACATCGATAACTAGCTCTAGGAACGATACTAGGAAAAGAAATACGACTCTAAAGTAGGAGGTATAGTAGGATACGCTCCGGATCGTAGACCCTCAGGAGGATACGTTACAAAGGGAGAATTCTTACGATAAAGCTAGCCCTACTATAGACTATAGCTAATGGAACTAGACGTTACCTAACGAGGACGGAGGATCGACAAGAGTAGGGGCTACGGAAAGCCCTTTAAAGGAAAAGGAAAACTTATATACTATGCCTATAGTAAAGAAGGTTATATAGCACGGGATTGCCGCGGTAAAAATATAGTGCGCCGCGAGCGATTTAATATAATATAACTAAAGGTAGATAAATCTAAGAGCAGTGTTAGACCCCGACAATTTAACTATACCTAGAGAGTAGAGGAGAAGGGTAGTAACCGGGTTGCGACGCCTCTCCTAGACTCCTTATAAGGACGAGGAGGATACTATGTTTAACAACATACACTACTACCGAATAACTAATAATTAAAGACTATTAGATTATTTAGCATAATAGCACGAGGAGTTAACTATAAAGTTAAGAAGGAATCTCGATACGGTTACGGAAGCCTTTACTAGCGATTCTATTACTAGGACTTATTAAGATATAGCATCTTAAGGGGAGCTAATAGTTAGGTTATAATCTAATAGCCTAAGGCATCTACGATGACTTAGCTTATCGGAAGACACCTTCTCTCCCCTTTAGCTTAGATAGACATTTAACACAATTAACGCATTAGTTCCTAATATATTGCTACATGCCCTATAGCTGTTAGCTAGTTTAAGATTGATCTCTTACTCTACTCCGCTACTAACTACGTATCCTATAAGGTCTTAACTTAACAGGTTATAAGCCCGGGTTTATGTAGAAGTAAGAGTAACCTATATTAGTATAGGTTACTTGTATCCCTTACTATTATAGCAGAAAACATCTAGGAAGTAGAAGTCTACCCTATCTATCCTATTAAGGAGCTTAGTTTAATACTAAGTAATAGATAATCTAGAAAAGGACTCTATACGGCTTACTATAAGCTAATACCTTAAAGACACTCTATAGGCAGAACTGCATCGAGATACTATTAAGAAGGACTTTAAGTAAGTTATTTGGAACTCTACTAGGAGAGATAGACCTATGTCCTAGCTCCGAGATTACACCGCTCTTTCTTTACCCTACTAAGTAGGCCTTAGTATCTATACCTACGAACCTTACTATTCTACACTAAAAGCCTTAGTAGGACCTAAGCCACGACTTTAAAGCATATACACCTTGTTTTATTACATTTAATTCATTATGGATTTACACTAAGAGAAAGGAGAAGAGAAGGGAACTAAAATCCCAATTCTTAGGAGAGACAACTAGAAGAGATAGTTTAACCTTTAGAGATACAAGATAGAGAGCTAGTTAGTATTCTTTACAATTGATAACCTGTTAGAAGTGTTATTTAATAACATTAAGGGCAAGAACCTAAAACTCTAAGAAGAGACTAAGATTAAAGAGATTCTTAATACACTAACATAGATAAAACAAAATGCAGCTTGCAGCTTTAGTATCCTAAGTAGGATTACAGAAGAAGATAAATTTAAGCTTAAGGGCTCTTACGAATCTAGAAAAGCTACTAAGATATAGGTGCATCTCTAGAATAAGTATAGCTAGGTATTACTAACCTATGCATATAAGCTTATAAAACAGTTTATGAACTTTAAGATAAGTAAAGAGTTCACTATTAGATCTGCATAGGCACACCTAGTGTCTCTTAGAAGAAGGATTGCTAATATTAACCTAGAGGGCTAGTACTATAGGAAAGCTAATGTAAGAATAACCTAGCTTTTAAGCTCACTACTACCTAACTACTATGTAGCTAGGGATACTATCATAGCTTAGCTAAAGATAGATCATAAAAGGACCTTAAAGATCCTTAAGGCTTAAGAGGCTAGATTAAATCCCTCTAAGGCTAAGTATAGTATAGTAGCCACCTAGGTTAGGTCCTTAGGTTAGGTAAGATCACTTTCCTACCTTCTCTATAAGAAGGACTATCTCATTAAGGACTGCCCTAGTCTCTCTAAGGTAAAGAAGGTCCTTAGATCTTATTCCTAAGTACTATCCTCCTAGAATGCAATACATATTAAGAAGAGAAGATCTCTACTACTATCTTTAAGAAGAACACTAAGAGAGAAGTCCTCTATAGAGGAACTTAAGAAAATAGTAAAGAAACTTAGCTCTAACATACTGTCACTCTAGAAGAACTAGGCCTAGTCTCTTTCCTCTAAAATAAGGAAGACTAGGAAAGGTTTCTCTACCTAAGAGCTACCTAACTTATGCAACTTATCCTAGAAGACAATGTCTAATAATAATAAGTATAATAAAGTAGCTCACTTAACTATAGAAGTCTAAGGCAAATTCCCCTTATTAGAGTAGTTACTTAATTCTTATGCTTCATCCTATATAACTAACTAGAACTGCCTCTTTAGATCTATAACTCCCTTAATAAAGAAGAAATGGATTAAAGTAGGAGGTGGGCATTTATTAGCCACTTATATTAGGACTGTAGAGATAAGTGGGAGATCTAGCAGAAAAGTTGTTTTAGAAGATATTCTACTTATACCTAAGCTAGGGGTGAACCTAGTTTCATAGAACCAGTTTAGTAAGCAGTTTAGTGTCTAACCTCCTTTATTTTCTCTTGTATCCCCCTCTAGCTAAACTGTTGTCTAGATAAGGCTCCTTAGGGGGGTTCTATTCATTAATGAGATTTCTCCTCTACTATAAGAAAGGGCACATTACTTATTATGTACACTACTAATAGAGAATGCCTTTGTAACTACTAAATTAGAGACTAACCTAAAACAGTAGGAGCTTTAGTATAGAAGATTTACACACTTTAGGAAGAACTTGCTCTAGAATCTTTATAAGGTAATAGACTTAAAAGAACCTATTCCTATTCCTAGGGATAGCTTCTACTAGTGTAGAGTGTGTTCAATAGCAAAGATAAAGAAGTACAAAGGTAAAGTTACTAAGAGAAGACCTAAAAGACTTACCCTTATATCTATTAACATATGTAGTCTACTACTAACATTAAGGCTAGGGTTTAAATACTAGCTTAAGATTGTTAATAACTTCTCTAGAAAAAAGTGGACCTATCCTCTTAAGAAAAGAGAAGATGCTTTAGTTGCTCTCTAGAACTAGAAGATTAAGGCAGAGAGGAAATCATTAGTACAGTTAAAAGCAGTTAGGCTTAATAATATAAGGGAACTTATTACATTAGTTAAGTAGTAGGAGAAGGATTTAGGAATTAGGCTAGAGCATACTAAGGCATACAACTCGCTCCAAAATGGACTAGTTGAAAGGTCAATATAAACCTTAGAAGACTCTATAAGGGCAATGCTTAAAGAGGCTAAGATGCTAATTGAATTCTAGCCTAAAGCACTAGAAGCCTAAACCTACATAAGGAACAAACTACTAAATGGTCTAGACTATAATAGGTTCAAGGTTTCACTAGATAAAGCCTTTAATAGTATTAAGCCAACTATTAACCATTTAAAGGTTTAGGGATGCAAAGCTATTGTCTACATAGTTATAAGATCCTAGCCTTAATAGGCAAGAAGTAATAAACTAATAAACAGAGGTAAAGAAGTAGTGTTTGTTAGATACGTTAAAAACATAGCTAAGGCCTAGCTCTTTTAGGAACTAGACATAAAAGCTATTAAACAATACACACGTATAGACTTCTTTAAGGACTAACCTAGAGGTAATATAGATCTTAATGTTACAAAATTGAATCTATTAAGCAATGCACTAGCTAGGAGACCCCTAGGGAGGCTAAGGAAGGACATATCCTTAGAGCAACCTGTTCACTATTTAATCATTTAGCAGAGTAGCCTAGTAATAGCCTAGCTAAGAAAGCTATTTGTGTAACTTCCCTAGCCTCTAAAGAATGTAGGGGAATTTTAGAAAATCGATAAGCCAATTAAGATAAGCTTACTAGATCTCTAGGAAAAGAATGTTACTAGGACACAAGTAACTACTCTTAGATTATCCCTTAGTAAGAGGAGGGCTAACTATAATGTTAAGGGCTATAAATAGAAATAGAAAGCCCTAAGATCTATAGTCCCTATACCTAAACTAGCTACTAAAGTAGGAGAAGCAATAGACCTCTTAGAGAACCTTGCTACTTACTACTAAGCTTTCTTTATAGCTATGCAATTAGTGGATAATTCAGTACTATAGGATAGTAAATTCCTAGAAGAAGTTAAGGAGATAGCCTTTATAGCAACTATAGCAGTTATTACATACAAGCAAGAGATTCTAATTCTAAAGTCCTATAAGGATGCTATAAATAACAAGAAATAGGGACACCTTTAGAAGGAAGTAATCTAGAAGGAGCTAGATGCTCTATAGAGTAACAACACCTAGGAGAATGCTATTCTACTAAAAGGAGCAAACTTAGTTACGTTAAGACAGGTCTTTAATGTTAAAAGAAGCATTAGTGGAGCCATTAAAAAGTTCAAGGCTAGGCTAGTTATAAGGGGCTTCTTATAGAAGTTTAGTGTTAACTTCATAGAGACATTTACGCCTATAGTTAGACAGGACACCCTTAGGGTGTTTATAGCTATTATATGCAAGAAGGATCTCTATCTTCACTAAGTGGATGTAAACAATGCGTTCATAGAAAGCACCCTCTATAAAGACATCTTTATGTTACTACTACTAGGAGTTGAGCTTCTACTAAACATAGTATTTAAGATCCTTAAAAGCTTATATAGACTTAAGCAAGTAGCTAGAGATTGGAATCAACTCTATGTGTTAAAGCTTAGAGAGATTAGATTCACATAGTTAGAGGTAGATCTATACCTACTTATTTATAAGGAAAAAGAGATCATAATTCTTATATATATAGATAACATTCTAATTGCTATACTAAAGTTAATAGATATTCTCTAGTTTAAAAGAGAACTTAGCAAAGTCTTTAAGATTAAAGATCTTAGTAAACCTAAAAAGATCCTTAGCATAAGAGTTATAAGGGATAGGAGGAGAGGAATCCTAAAACTTAACTAGGGACACTTTATTAGGGACAACCTTACTAAGATAGGGATAAACCATAAGAAGGTAGCACCTATACACTTACCTATAGATAGCTATAAGGCTCTTAAACCTTTAAGCTACATAGATAAGAGGTGTGACAAGGTAGAGTACTAGAGTATTAATAGTACATAGATATAGCTAGTAACAATTACAAGGCTAGACATTGCTTTTGCCCTAGGAAGGATGAGCTCATTTATAAGTAACTCATCCACCTACTACATAAAGGCTTTAAAGAAGATTATAAGATATCTAAGGTTATATCCTAATCTTAGCCTTGTCTTCTCTAGGTATAGAGAAGGATGCCTAGTTAGATACTATAACTCTAACTATGCAATAGACAAAGTAGACAGAGTCTCTATCCTTAGGTATGTCTTCTTCCTCTATAGGGCACTAGTCTCCTAGATAAGCAAGAAGCAAAAGTCTATAGCAACATCTATAATAGAAGCTAAATACATAGCTATAAATGCATATGTAAAGTAATCCCAATTCCTAGCTTCACTACTAAGGGAGATAGACTATCTGGAGTTAGTAGGAGACTATTCCTATTAACTAAGGATCACTAGAAACTAGGAGACTATATTAAGCTTAAGACTAGTCTAATTGAGAGGTAACAACTAAGCTGCCCTTACCCTAGTAAGGGATGCATATGTTCATAACAAGTTAAAGCATATTAACATTGCCTACAATGCTATTAGGAAACTTTAGTGGAAAAGGCTTATTACTATTAAGTATACCCTAACATCTAAGATAGTTGTAGATAGGTTTATAAAGCTAAAGACTAGTCTACACTTCTAGAGGTTTATAAGCTAGCTTAACCTATTATAGAGGTCTAAATACTACTAATAGGAGAAGAGTAGACTATAACCTCCCATGTGAGATAAGTAGGAGTATTAAGATGTAGCATCTTAAGGGGAGCTAACAGTTAGGTTGTGATCTAATAGCCTAAGGTATCTACGATAACTTAGCTTATCGGAAGACACCTTCTCTCCCCTTTAGCTTAGATAGACATTTAACACAATTAACGCATTAGTTCCTAATATATTGCTACATGCCCTATAGCTATTAGCTAGTTTAAGATTAATCTCTTACTCTACTCCGCTACTAACTACGTATCCTATAAGGTCTTAACTTAATAGGACTCGTGTTAAACCAACTACGACGCTAAGTTAGGCGTAGGGTACTAGCTACGATAACTAGTAGGAACCCTAGGAGCTTAGCACGGACAAAATAAGCTCTAAGAAGTAGATATAGACGAATCTTACTTCGATAACAATAATAAAGAAAACTAGGATCTAGAATAGAACGGACGCTAGTTACTAGTACTAGAATAATAAATAAACGAACTAGATACTATCGAAGAAGATTACGTACCGGAGGAGTTAAGCGAGGACTTATCTAAAGAAGAGGAGAGCGACACCGACGACGAAAACGAAGTATACACATTTACGGTAGATGCGCTAAGGAAACTCTATAAGTTAATTATCTACCTCTAACGAAGGCACGAAGAATTCCTACTAAAGTTCTTAGGGAAACGATACCTAAACCCTAACGAATTCGATAAGACACTCGACATAATAAGGGGCATAGTATAGGGCTACCTAACCATAAACAATACTAAGAACTTAGCTAAAGCGGTTATCGAACGACTACCTATAGGAAGCCGAATAACGGATACCGGATACCTAATACCGGTAGGAACTTTCGTCTTAAACGAACTACGAATAGTAGTATAGTATATACGGGCTCTCTACTTAGAATCGTAGAAGATCTAGGAACGTAATAGACTATAAGTGTAGACATAGGGCAACGGGCTACAGGTTCTAGCCGAAGCCTCTAGGCACAAAGCATAGCGAACTATATACTATTCGGGAAAAGGATTAGCTCCCTAGGAATAAGCGACCAGAGGGAGTTATATAATACTTAGGCTTATGTATCGACATTAAACACAGTTTTCTAGATATAAGCAATCGTTAACGGACATAAGACTAGTGTTATAATCGACTTAGGAGTAGCGGGGAATTTTATCTCCGAGTCTTTTATAAGAAGAAACGGGTTAGCTACCCTAAAGAAGAAATGGGGTTACGAGTTAATCGCGGTAAACGGATTATCGTTACCTAGCGTAGAATAGGAGACGACACTATTGCTACTAGCTATCTAATAGCACTACGAGAATATTACCTTAGATGTTACTAATATAGCTAGTTATAACATAGTATTAGGTATGCCTTAGTTAAGAAAGCACAATCTAGTAATCGACTAGAGAAAAGGAGTACTTACATTTAGGGAATACGACTACGTTATCAACATTTAGCCTACGTATCAACAGCAGACGATAGTAGATAAGGTAAGGAAATAGCTTAACGCATTCGAGCTTACGCCCACTAGAAGGATAGAAGAACTACCTTCGACCGGGATAGATACTAGCGTAGGGCCGCCGGGTTACGAAGTTACTAGAAGTAATAGAAGTAACGCACTATCGAAGAATACTAACATCTTAGAGTTAAGTATTCCTAAGGAGTATCGTAAGTAGTCGCGACTCTCTAAAGAGGAGAGAGGTAAAACCGCCTTACCTAAGTACCGCCTATAGGATTACAAGATTAACATTTAGCTAGGGAAAGAGCCTCTATAGGGACCCCTATATTAAATGTCTAAGAAAGAGCTATAGACCCTAAGAGAATAGCTAAAGGAGAAGCTAGCTAAAGGATAGATAAGAAGATCTACCTTAAGTGTAGGAACTCTATACATGTTCGTTCTAAAAGTAAACGGGAAGTTACGGCTCGTATAAGACTATAGGAAGTTAAACGAGATCACGATTAAGAACCGATACCCGCTACCTAACATCGAAGAAGCATAAGATAGATTAACCGGATCGGACTAGTACATAAAGATTAACCTACGAGATGCCTTCTATGCTATACGAATAGTAGAAGGAGAAGAATAGAAAACCGCTTTTAGAATAAGATACGGACTCTACGAATTCTTAGTTATACTAATAGGATTAACTAACGTACCCGCATCCTACTAGGACCTTATTAACGAAACACTTAGAGACCTACTCGACGTATACGTTATCGCCTATATAGACGACATACTAGTCTATACGAAAGGATCCCTATAGGAGCATATAAGACAAGTCTAGGACGTCTTCGAACGACTTACGCAATTAGGATTTAAGACGGCACCCGAGAAATACGAGTTCTATAAGAAAGAAGTTAAATTCTTAGGCTTTATTATTAGTACCATACGGATAACGATCGACCCTACGAAGACACGGTTAATTAGAGAATAGCTAGAACCGAAGACAGTTAAGAACGTACAATTATTCCTTAGACTAGTAAACTACAACCGAAAATTCATTAAGGACTACGTAAGGACAGTAGCACTAATAACGATGCTTACGAGAAAAGACGTTACTTAGAAATAGGGAAAGGAATAGATTAAAGCATTTAAGAAACTTAAGGAATAATGCGCTTTAGCCCCTACGCTTCGACTATTCGACGGTAGTAACAAAGTCTACATCGAGACCGATCCGTCTAATATAGTAATAGGCGCGTGTCTAATATAGACACACGATAGGTAGAGACACCTAGTAGCCTATTACTCCCGGAAAATAACTATAGCGGAATAGAACTACGACATCTATAATAAAGAGCTTCTAGCTATTATTGCTACTATATAACATTAGAGAGTATATGTCGAGAGCCTACCGAAGTTAACGATTCTTTCTAACTATAAGAATCTTACGTACTTTACGACGACGAAAGAACTTACCCGAAGGCAAGCCCGCTAGTCGGAGCTACTAGGATAGTATAAGTTTGAAATTAAATATACTCTGGGACGAGAGAATAGCCGCGCCGACGCGCTAAGCCGAAGAAGCAACTACATAGAAGGAAAAGAACTAGTATAACACAAAATATTAAAGACAAACCCCGACGGAAGTCTTAGTACAAACACGAGAGAATTTAATAACATCGTACGGATACTAGGCGATAAGGACGAACAATTCCCTATATCGTAAGGGAAATACTAGGTACTAAAGGATCGAGAAGAAGAATATATACGACAATATTACAACGGACTAACTTATAGACACCCTAGAACTTTAAAGATAATAGACCTAATATAACGTAGCTTCTCATTCCTATAGATAAGACTTAAGGTGTTACGCTACATTAAACAATACGTATACTACTAACGAAACAAGGCTACGAGACATACAAAATACGGTTACCTACAGTTTAGGACACTACCGACGAAACTATAGGACGAAGTTATAATAGACTTTATTACGAAACTCCTACCGTTAAGAGATTAAGTTACGAAACAACTATACGACATAATACTAGTTATAGTTAATAGACTTACGAAATACGTACACTTCATTCCTACATTAGAAACATATAATGTAGAGTAGCTCAGATACCTCGTACTAGATAGACTTATCCGATACTACGGATTCCCCTAAGCGTTTATAACGGACAGAGATAAGCTATTTACATTAAATTACTAGAAGACGCTTATAGGAACGATCGGAATTAAACATAAGCTATTAATAGCATATCATCCGGAAACAGACGGATGAACCGAAAGGATAAATTAAACGTTAGAACAATACCTACGACACTACATTAATTATGTATAAGACAACTAGGTCTTATTACTACTAATGGCGTAGATTGTACTAAATAATCACAAATTAGAGACAACTTTAACGACGCTATTCTATGCAAACTTTAGTAAAGATCCTAACCTATTCGGAACACCTAGATCCTATCTATAGGCCGAGAGAGCAATCGTAACGACGGACACTCTTAAGGAAGTACATAAAGAAACACGCAAGGCGATCGAAGATGTATAATATAAACTATCTCGATAACGGTAGGATACGAGAAAAATAGTACCTCTACTAAAAGAGGGGGATAAGGTCTATCTCCTTATAAAAAATTTAAGAATAAGAAGATAGACTAAGAAACTAGATTACGTTAAGGTCGGACTATTTTTAATCGATAAAGTCGTAGGACTAGTTAACTATCGACTACGACTACTACTAGACGCTAAAATCCACCTAGTCTTCTACATCTCTAAGCTAGAACTAGTAGACGCCGAAACACCTTACTAGGAGAGCTTCCATTTCGAGCCGGAAGTAGAAAACGAATTCGAAGTCGAAAGAATCCTAGATAAGAAAGGTTAGCAATACCTTATTAAATGGAAAGGATACGACGAATTAGAAAATACCTAGGAACTAGAAAGGAACCTACGAAACTGTTAGTAAAGGCTCTAGGAGTATAAAAAACGGTCTAGTAGACTAACCCCCGCGTTAGAGACTAATCTACTAGAAAGTAGCTAGAGTAGGAATCGAACCTACGACCTTAGGGTACCTTTAACGAACCTTCGCCTAAGGGTAAGGAGAATTCATTAATACATAGGTTATACCCTAACGCTCTAACTACTAAGCTATATAACTAGGTTTAATAAGGGAAACGAAGAACTTATATAAACATATCTCCTATAAGAAACTAACACCTATCTACTAGAGGGGCTAGCGCTCGAAGAAGCTACTACGGCTTCCTTAAGGGTTAGATATAACTAGAGGGCATTATCCGGAATTATCGAAAGGTCCTCCTAGGAAGGAATTAACATCTAGAAAACTCCCTTTAGCTCTTCGGGGCTACCTTTAGGAACGAGAAGATAGAACGAAGGCGCGGAAAAGGTATCGATACCTACGCTCGGCAAACTACGGAGATCCTCAAAATCCTTCGCTATCGCCTTTTCCTCCCTATCCTTAGTAACGCGTAGCTGTTTCCTAAGACGATATACCTTTAACATCGCCTCTATTACCTTCTCTTTAGCCTTATTAAGCTCTCGCTTTAGCTTTTAACGCTAGTTACGAAGCCGCTCCTACTTAGTCTACGTAATAGTTACGTTATACTTAACACCCTTACGAACGCACTCCGAGTAACACCTAAAGCGTATATCTATTACGTAACGAGGACTCTTCTTTCCTTTAGGTACTCTAGCCTTCCGGCAACTAGAACATAGGGATAGCATCTCGCGGCCCTTAGCTTTAATGCCTAGTACTTAACGTTCGCGGCGCTCCTAACGTATTAGCTACTCGCCGCTTATAGTAAAAGATAGGAACCTATAGGAGAAGAAAAGAAAACTCGAGGACGAGTTTTAGTAGGAAGGGGGATAATATTACGGTTTGGATAAAGGACGGTATAGGACGTAGTATAGGGAGGAAGAATTAGAAGATAAGAACTAATCGCTAGGAAGAGGAAGGGACCCTACGTTCGGGTTACGTGCACGACCGCGCGCTTAGTACATAGTCGAACACGACCGTAGAAGTAGCGTATAGACGTACACGACTATACGACTAGGCGACCGGTCGAGTAGACGGACGGACGCCTAACATCGGATAGTATACGAGTCTCCTTTATATTTAGGAACGCTAAGAACCCTTATAGTTTCGATACGTTCAACTTATGTGACTATCTCACTAATTGGAATATAACTCTTATTCCAATTATTTATCTTCGCTTAGCTTACTTTAGCCTCTCTAAAGAATACTGCTACGTAACTTAACTTATCTCTCCTTTAAGACTAGCCCTAGAACGAGATAATAACATAGACACGAAGAACTCCTCGCTACGTCCTAGGCGACCTACGGTATATATCGAGGCGGCTAGCGCTACTAGATGCCCGCGGCTCTAAGGGTCGCGCGTAAGGGTTAGGTTAGTTCCGAATAGGCTAGACGTATTAGGTAGTAGCTACTAGGCCTAGATAGATCTAAGTCTATTAATGTTTTTAGCCTCTATCTTTCGGCTTAGACCTTTCTACGTAATATGTTATTTCTATTACCTATAATCCCGATGTCGTTTACGCTACCCGCGGTATTACGTCCGACTACGTTTATACCCTATTAAACGTAGCGCGTATAATACTACTCGTAATAAGCCGATATATATCGCTATACTTCGCCTTTTAGTTCGGCGTAGCCTAATCTTATATCGTTAGTATTACGGAATAATTCCTATAGACCCTAGAATTATAACGATAAGACGAATACGTAACTTATCCTACCTAAGCGCTTAGACTTAGAGCGATTAGACTACTTATGCTTAGACTAATTAGACTACTTATACTAAGAATAATTAGACTAATTACCGAGATCTACGAATCTCCTTTATATTTAGGAACGCTAAGAACCCCTTATAGTTTCGAAGCGTTTAACTTACTGTTTAATATTACTATTTAGAATATACTATAACCTAACCTCTACCTTACTACTACTTAGTCTTTATAAGACAAGATAGCTACTACTTTATTACTCTCCCTTAACTTCTTATCGGCCCGAGAATAAATCCGATTAAGCTTATCTTCTTAACTTATAATATTATTAGGTTATACTAAACCTAATAGTTAGTAGAATCCCCGTAGGTTAGGGTACTATTAGCCGCTATCTAGTATCGTCGTATATATTATCCTTTAGTATACCGAGCTCGGTATCCTATCGCGTTTATTCTTAGAGCTATCCTTATTAGGGTATATTATAGAAGATTATATCCCTACTATTCCTACGTACTATGTCTATAGTATGTCTAACGCTCTAGTTTTTCCTATTGTCCGTCCCTTAGTAGCGATAATAACGCCTTAATACTATTATACCCGTCCTCGTATAATACCTCCTCGTATTCCGCTCGATTAGCTAGGGTAGCGTCTAAGATTATCTATATAGCCTCCTTTAGTTTCCGCCCCTAATATATAATATCGCGAGGCCCCTACGTAGAGGGCGGTAGCGTCTCCTAAACTCTCTTATTATTAGTATCCTTACTATTCGTTACCTCTACGTCGGGTCCCTTCTAAATACGACCCTTCCTTAATCTCTTCGCGCTAATCGAGCCCCCGCCCCTACTCGATACTTTCCTCTTTACGCTATAAACTAGCCCTAATAGAAGTCTATAGATCTCGATCTTATCCTCTTTTAGCTCCGGGAAGAAAGCGTCGGCGCGACGACGCCCTATTTAGTCCCCGGTACCGATAGCTTATACTATATAATCGATGTCGGTACTAATTACCGACGTCTTCTTCGACAATCGCCTCGCGGACGCTCCCCTTATATCGCTAGCTAGACGGTACTATCGAGCGCGGAGCTATTCTCTCTTTATATTAGCGATTAATAATCCGCCTTTATAATAGGTAGCAATACTAAATAGGATACGTTTAGACGCGCTTAATAGGTCGAGGAAGCTAAGATCGTAACCGTCTCGTACTTCGTTAAACTAATCTAGGCCCTATTTATCTTCGATAATACGTAGGCTACTACGTTGAGTAGCGTCTATTAAAGTGCCTAGTATAATGCCTACCTTTACGAAGTTATCGTATTTAAGATACTATAGGAATACTATTAGCTCCCGTAGCGCCGGACTAGTCGCTATGTTCTAGATCTAATATATTATAGTATATCTCTATACTAGCGCGGTTATATAGGAGACATCTTCGAGGTAGTCGCCTAGCCCTTCGAGTATAGCCTCTAGTATATCGGCCGGTGTTTCGTTCTTACTATAGCTTATTAGCCTCTCTAGTAACGATATATTGCTCCCGTCGCGTAGGAAAAACGTACGTAACTACGCCTCGTATTATTCCGGTTTAATGTTATTGAGTCGGGCCTATACGTCGCTATCGGTAGCCCGATACGCCTATAACGCCGATAGTTACGTCGATAATACGTACGGAGCTAGGCTGTCCGTAGGTATTACGCTATCCTTCGTATAATTAGGTAAGTCGGGCGGTTATTATAAGTAATAACGCGACCGGGACGCGTCGGGACCTACCCCGGTGCGTTAGGACTAAACCCGGTACCTTTATTTCCGCGTACGCACTCGATAGATTATCTAATATACTAAAGTTAGGCTTCCTACTATAACTACATTTATTTATCGTACGGGTTTTGTTTATTTATACGGATTTGTATTTTATTCGTTTAGATATAGACATATAACTCTAAAATTATTTGCGAAAAAAGGCTAGATTTATTTACGAGTTTGGGACTACCGTTTCCTAGCTTATGTAACTAGGGTATAAGTAAGGCTTATCTTAAGACCGCCTTTAAAGGCGAGGCCTAGTTTATTACTATAAACTACTATTCCTAGTATTTAAAGCAAAAGTAATAAGAAATAAGCTAGGAGACTGCCCTTACCCCTAAAAGTTATCTTATCCCTATCTCCTTTACTAGATTATCTACGACTACTCTTCTTAGTAGATGTTATATTAACTATAGTACTATCCCTATACCGGTTATCTATGCCTAGACGAGCTAGGAACTAACGGGCGAGGATAGTAACCTAAGCCTTAGTTAACGTACTAGAGAATAGAAGGCGGGCCTTAATTAAGACAGTTCTAGATTAAGTACCTAGAGCCCTAGGAAAGGTTAGACGCTAGTCTATACCCTCGGTTAGGGTTAGGGTTAGGGTTAGGGTTAGGGTTAGGGTTAGGGTTAGGGTTAGGGTTAGGGTTAGGGTTAGGGTTAGGGTTAGGGTTAGGGTTAGGGTTAGGGTTAGGGTTAGGGTTAGGGTTAGGGTTAGGGTTAGGGTTAGGGTTAGGGTTAGGGTTAGGGTTAGGGTTAGGGTTAGGTTAGGGTTAGGGTTAGGGTTAGGG